>CM063186.1:58480372-59859872 GCA_031835075.1 Saguinus oedipus | reverse complement strand
AAGGTATGTTTGTGTCCTAAGCCTGAGAACCTGTGAATGTGACCTTATTTGAAAAAAGGGTCTTTGTAGATGACATTATGTTAAGGAACCTCTAGATGAGATCATTCTGGATTATCCAGGGGTGGGGCTGCAGCTGGCTAAATTCAATGACAACTGCTTAGTAAACAAGGTAAGAGGAGAAGACACAGACCCAGAGGAGAAGGCCACATGAACGGGTAGAGATTGAAATGATGCAGCCACAAGCCCAGGGACACTTGGGGCCACTGGAGCCTGGAAGAGCAAAGAAGCCTTCTCCCCTTGAGTCTCTCAGGAGAGAACAGTCTTGCTAACACCTTGGTTTCAGACGTCTGACCTCTAGAACTGTGAGGAAATAAATATCTGTTGTTGTGAGCAACCAAGTTTGTGTAATTTGTCACAGTACCTACAGGAAATGAAGACACCCCCGATTGCCTTCCCTTTTAAGGGATTCTTTAGCAATCAAGATGAGGGGTGGTAAGCCTACTCTTACTCATCATGAAATTCTCCTGATCTAATGCATATGCCAAGAGTCTTTTCCATTCTCCTTTGTACTGGGGTCCTGGTACTCAGCATATCAATAAGAAAAAAGCTGATTAAACAGGAGGGGGATGAACATGGAAGGTAAAAGACATTATACCAGGGAAATCCCTTTCAAGTGATCTTTCCTGATAACCTTAAGAAACAGACTATTTTCTCTAAAATTGTCCTGAATTCTCACTTGGAGGGTAAGAGCATAGTCCAACAGACACATGACTTGGGACTTCATCACAAATGAGACTTTTTAAAAGATAGAAGTCAATCCATCCCCATTCTTGCATTTGCTTTCAGAAGCATATAACCATCTTTGCTAGATTTCCCTAATGTGTGAATTCACCTCTCTGTGACCAAAAGAATTCCCATTAATAAGAAACAATTTCTGGAGTGAAACTTCTTTGACCCAGCAGTGGTACCTGACTATTACTGGCCATCACTATGTATCTGTGTCTCTGACTTCTCTCTCAGTTCCATAGGTTTTCCTGGATACCTTTTCCCAATAACAGAGAAACTGCCAGGCCTTGAAAAGCTCCAAGGCTCTGCATGCTGTGCTGACCTAAGGGCCTTTCTGCCGAGTGAAGTTATAAATTACATGTCACTTTCATCGCACAGTCTGCCCTGGCTTTGTCATCACTCAGACCTGGGTTCAAATTCTATCTTTGCTTTAATGGCTGTGTGTCTTGTAGCAAATTATTTAAACTCTTGAAGCCTGAGTTTCTTTCTCTTCATCTGAAGTAAGAGAGTTAAGATTTGAAAATATCAAATATAAAAATATGAAAAGGAATTAGCACTAATTGTGTCATCTTTTCTCTGTTTAAGATTTTTTATTTGTTCCTAAACTGATTACTTACCAACCATACTAGAATATGAGGTAACCGTTAAACATAGTGCTCCATATGAATGTTTGATAATATGGAAAAGGCCTGTGTGGTATTACTACTTCAAAAAAGGATATTAAGCAGTATGTGCAATATGATTTCAATTTAAATCTAAAAAACATGAAAGAATCTACACAAAAAATTGCATAAAAATTTATACAGGAATTGAAAATATATACTAAAATAGTGATCATCTCTAATTGGTGGTATCTTATGTGTCGCAAATGTGTGTTTTACTTTATATTTTTCAAATTTGCTGTATTATACTTATCAGAAAAGAAAATTCTGAATCTAAAATAAAAGTTAAAAAAGAAAGAAAAAGTGCAACTTTGAATAAGTCACTTAGCCTGTTTGCTTATTGGAAAATAAAACTTTTCACTGTCAAAGGACTATACACACACACACACACACACACATATACACACACATATATAAATATGTATATATTCTATAAAAATATAAACTATTTATTTTATATTACTATAAAATATATATATATTCTCTCCTTGTTTTAATGGCTGTGTGTCTTATAGCAAATTATTTAAACTCTTAGAGCCTCAGTTTCTTTCTCTTCATCTGGAGTAAGAGAGTTATATGAAAATATGAAATATTAAAATATTAAAAGGAATTAGTACCTATATTAGTATATATATGCATGTGTGTGTGCATATATTTGTACATTTATATTTATATACATGGCATATATATATATGGCATTGGGCTAAAAAGAAAGTTTCAGCACCAAGTAAAAGCTCAATTGTTCTAAGAATGCTGTTTGCTGCTGGGCATGGTGGCTCATGCCTGTAATCCTAGCGCTTTGGGAGGCCAAGGCGGGAAGATCACCTGAGGTCAGGCATTCAAGACCATCCTGGTCAACATGGTGAAACCCTGTCTCTACTAAAATACAAAAAAATTAGCTGGGGTGGTGGTGGGCACCTGTAATCCCAGCTACTTGGGAGGCTGAGGCAGGAGAATGGCTTGACCTTGGGAGGCAGAGATTGCAGTGAGCCCAAATGGTGCCGTTGCACTCCAGCCTGGGCAACAAGAGCAAAAACTCCATCTCGAAAAAATAAAGAATGCTCCAGAATTCCAGGAGTGTGTACCTGTGAGGGGGTGCCTATGTGTAGCTGTGACTACTAATGCAGGCATGAATTTCATGGGCATGGGCCCTGCAAGGGCCTGAAGCTCTCTTGCACTCAGAAGGGCCTTGAGCTTGGTTCAATGTGTTTTGGTCACCATCTTGAAATTCTTAATAAGTTTTGTACCAGGAACCCCCATTTTCATTCTATACAAAACCTCAAAAATGATACAGCTTGTCCTGAGTGCAGGTGACTATGTGCATGTGCGAGTTTATGAGGTCTTGTGTATATTTTAAGAAATTGAATACGGTGAGAATGATGGGTGCTAGATGAGGAAAGGAAATGTGTGTAAACATGGCCAACCAAGAAGAAGCTAAGGCAGAAATGAAGTCAAAGTCTACTGGAAACTGACCAGGTAGGAATGATAGTTGGTTTCCTTTTGAAATATATCATAAGTATATATACTATAACATATCTTATATATAATTTTGAAATATATAATCTGGTTGCAAACAAAGCCAATTTATTCTACAGATTAAACCTAACTCTACTGGAGGGGCTTTCTCCTCTTTCTCCTCGGTTCATATTAAACATCTGAAAATTTGTTCTCACTTTAGATAACATTCTAACTGAAATGGAAGAGAGCCCTATAAAAATAAAAAATGCTTGTTCTAGATGAATCCATTTACTCTATTAGCAAAAAGTATCAGCTACAAAGATACAGAGTTAAATTGTCCATAGGATCCATTTCTGCCACTGAAGTCCTTAACATGATCTATTAACCCGGAGATAAAAGATATCTTAGGGATTTGTGTAAGACTTGGCTGGATGCCCCCGGCTTTGCTCACCCTGCCTCTGAAGGCCAAGGTAATGAGGCAGGATGATGGAGGATGCGTGATCCTGGTTGGCTGTGAGCACTTCATTTCAGTGAATGTGATTGCCTATTTTGAAGTTGTATTTAGCATACTGTCAGGGATTTGGGGGTGATGTCATCTTATCGCTGGGAGGAAGCTGGTTGCTGCCTGTTTCTGAATTAATCAGTTCCTTTCTTAGAGAAGTACCAGATTTCACACCAAATAATTGAAAAGACAAACATTTGAAATCAGGGTCATCACCCCAAGAATTACTCAATCTCTTTTTGGACCAAAGAATCCCTTTCTTACATGTTTTTTTTAAAAGTGCTACCAATCTATTTTTTAATCATAGTGGCTAATTTTTGATTTTTTGAAAAATAAAATGAAACATAGAAAAATTTTTGACACCCCCGTGTTTGTGTTTTTCAAACTGCCTCAGCATTCCAGGAGCAATTTTAAATATTGGGTACAATGTGCTCTGTTCTTTGACATTTATATCTTTTGTTACTTTTGGAAACTGGGCACATCCAAGTTCACAGCTAAAAATGGGAATTTACAAAAATAATGGGTAGGTTTGTTGGTTATTTAATGGTCAACTTTGCTCCTTGCTCCCTACAGAAAAGATGCTCATGTCTATATCAGGCAGAGAAACTTTTTTTTTCTTTTTTTTCTTTTTTTTTGAGACGGAGTTTCGCTTTTGTTACCCAGACTGGAGTGCAATGGCGCGATCTCGGCTCACCGCAACCTCCGCCTCCTGGGTTCAGGCAATTCTCCTGCCTCAGCCTCCTGAGTAGCTGGGATTACAGGCACGTGCCACCATGCCCAGCTAATTTTTTGTATTTTTAGTAGAGACGGGCTTTCACCATGTTGACCAGGATGGTCTCGATCTCTTGACCTCGTGATCCACCCGCCTCGGCCTCCCAAAGCTTTTTTTTCTATTGTACTTTAGGTTCTGGGGTACATGTACAGATCATGCAGGATCGTTGCATAGGTACATACATGGCAAGGTGGTTTGCTGCCTTCATACCCACATCACCTATATATGGCATTTCTCCCCTTGTTATTTAATGATATAAGTTTTATTCAAGTTTCATACTTACAAATGCTAATTTCATGCCCCAGCACAATGCAGAAGTTAAATATTTTTTCTCCCTTGTAGGTGAAATGTATCAACCAATTTTCCTTCTTATCATGAAGAGTTCAGTAACTCCAAAGTCAGAAATTTAAGAACCTTAGGATAGGTCACTAATTTTCTTTAGGTAAAAACTATAAAATAAGCACAGTGAGTTTATCTAGGACAGTGGTTTTTACACTACAAATACAGTTATAATTTTCTTAAAACTAGCTATGGTTATGTTCTAAAAGTTTACATTCAAAAATCAAAATGGTTTTTGGTCTATTGGTAGAGCTGCTTTCTTTTTTTTTTTTTAATTTTTATTGCATTATAGGTTTTGGGGTACATGTGCAGAACGTGCAAGATAGTTGCATAGGTACACACATGGCAGTGTGTTTTGCTGCCTTCCTCCCCTTCGCCCACACTTGGTATTCATCCCCAGGCTATCCCCCCCAGCCCCCCCCCCCCGCTGTCCCTCCCCCATTTCCCCCAACAGTCCCCAGTGTATAGTAGACCGCCTCTCTGTGTCCATGTGTTCTCATTTTTCTCACCCACCTATGAGTGAGTATATGCAGTATTTCTTTTTCTGTTCTTGTGTCAGTTTGCTGAGAATGATGTTCTCCAGATTTATCCATGTCCTTACAAAGGACACAAACTCATCATTTTTGATTGCTGCATAATATTCCATGGTGTATATGTGCCACATTTTCCCAGTCCAGTCTATCATCGATGGGCATTTGGGTTGGTTCCAGGTCTTTGCTATTGTAAACAGTGCTGCAATGAACATTCGTGTGCATGTGTCCTTTTATTTTGATTTTCCTTGCTATGTTACCAAGTTTCACAGCTCAAAATGGTTGAGACATATGCTCATATTTTCTGTTTTTTTTTTAAAGGCTCAAGCAGTCAGATTCCATAACATTTTGTACTCTTTAAGAAAGCTGGAAAATGCAAAGTGCCATTTAGTCAGTTTGCACACATTTCAAAAAAATAAACCAGGTAAATTTCCTGGTATAGTTCCCAATGTATTAGACTTTCTATTGCTGCTATAACAAATAACCACAAACTTAGTGGCTTAAAACAAAATAAATTCATTCTCTTATAGTTCTACAGATTAGAGATTGGACATGAATCTCATGGGGCGAAAGACAAGGTGTCAGCAGGACTGCATTCCTTTCCAGAGATTCTAAGACAGAATTCATTTTCTTGCTTTTTTCAGCTTCTAGAAGAGCCTGCATTATTTGGCTTATGAACTCCTCTTCCATCTTCAAAGCCAGCAAATGGTGGTTGGGTCTTTCTCATATCATGCCACTCTGATACTGATGCTTCTCTGTCTCAAATTCACTTTTAAGAATGCTTGTTATTACACTGGACCCTTTCAGAGAGTCCAAGCCAATCTTCCCATTTCAAGGTTAACTTTACCACATTCATGAAGTTCTTTTGCCACGTAAGGCTACTTATTCACAGAATGGCCACTGGTGGGTACCATCCAGTTTAAGTCTTCCTCCTTCCAATGCCTTGTGTGAGTTTGACCTCAGTCCATCCAATTCAGAACTTGATTATAAGTTATTAGTTCTGATTTACCATATAGTTACTATTTTATTGAGCTTTGGGAATGTTAAGGATTTCTTTGATGTTTTCACTGTTATTGCTAGTTCAGATGAGACAAATGGACTGTCAGTCTTTGTCCATAACTTCGGTGCCCAGGGAGGGAGTCTCAAGTACCCTCTCCAAGCCCTTCTGTGCCATGTTAATGAGGAGCCAAGAGGGGAGGCTCATTCCTTTCTGCTCTGCTTAAAAAGCATCCATTAGATCTCTGCCTCTTTTAATAGGAAAACAGATAAAAGGAAATTGTCTCAATTCACTTATAAAAGTTCTTGTATATATTTGAGAAGTGAAAGTCCCTTCTCTCCTTCAGTATTCAAACTTATTCCTTGAAAGGTGATGATTGGAGATCAGGAAAATTGTTTTTTGCCCTCTGAGGATCTTATCCCTCATGCCCATAAACAGGTCTGCATTGAACACCACAAAGAGAGAAATGTCCATGTGTGAGCAAAACTATCCCATGGTTTAGGCCAGATAAACCTCACCAAAAAGGTGGCCTTTCAAAAGTAGTACTGCATTTGTAAAACAAAGATCTGAGTTCTCTAGCTGTCCAACGAACCCCATCAAAAGAAGGAATCAGGCATCTCTCTACTGTGTTTCTCTCCCAACAGGTCAACCCTTCTTCCCTACCTAATCTTGCTTTTCTTTGCATAACCATTAGAAGCTTATAATAGAAATAGTTTTGTCTGTATGTAGTGGAAAACACCAGTTTAAACAGGATGTTGGAGATCACAACAGCTGACCCAGAACACAGGCCAGGGCAGACATGAAAGCACCAGCATTTCATTCACAAAGGTTTTCTGGGACCAGCTCTTTCTCAGCCTAAACAGAGTCACGCACAGGCTGGCCCTGACGCTCTCACACTGCTTCCAGAGTGGAGGCGATTGCTTTGAAAGCTCTGCAGATCTGCAGCCTCCGTGGATGGCAGCCATGAGCAGGACTGGGAGCAATTAGGAGTTGAAGGGCTTGTTCCTCTCTGAAGCGAGCCCTTCTGCCAGCGATTCCCCTTGAAGAGCATGAGGGAGGGAGCACAGGCGTCCCACGCCTACTTGTTTTCTTTCCCTTCAGTGGGACAGTTTCAACTGATTTTGATTACCCTGGCGCCAAATAAATGAAAACATTTCTTAGATATATAATCATCCATCACTGTGAAGAAAGGAAAAATGTTTCATGTTTAGTATGTTTATAAATATACTTAACGAGAAAAGGACAGTGCTGTCTTTCCTACCACCACACTGCTGCTGCTGTTGGCCAGATAGTCCTGCCTTCGGATCACCCCAGATCCCCCGCCAACCTGGCCTCAGCCATTCTGCTCCGATAGCATGATGGTGCCCAAGTCAGTCAAGAGGGAGGGCCTGCCCCTCCAAGGCCACCTTCTAATCTCTAGCCCCTCTCTCAAGATGGGACACTGTGCAGAGCCAGGAAAAGGTATGTGGCTTGCAAATTAGGAAGCAAAAGCCAACCATTTTTTTTCCAACTGACTTAAGGCAGGGCAAGTGAAACAGCACCATTTCAAAGGATTAACAGTTGTGTGTGTAGAATCAGCGCAGTCTTCAGCTGGGGTTTTAGTTTTTATATTTTTATTCATATACATATTGAATTTTATTTATATATGAATTTATGAATATATATGTACATATATATATATATATATGGAGAGAGAGAGATGCTCACTGTGTCACCCAGGTAGAGTGCAGTTGGTGCAATTAGAGCTCACTGCAGTCTTTAACTCCTGAGCTCAAACAATCCTCCTGCCTTAGCCTCCCAACTACCTAGGACCACAGGTACACACCATCATGCCAAGCTAAATTTTAAATGTTTCTGTAGAGGTGTGAGGCTCACTTTCTTGCCCACATTGGTCTCCAACTCCTGGCTCAAGTTCTCCCTCCTTGACTTCCCAAAGCATTGGGATTACAGGTGTGAGTCTGTACCCCAATGTACCTGCACCTGGTCAGGGTTTAGTTTTAAATGAATGATATGTTAGGTTTCATACAGCATGTATGTTGTTAGCACCAAGAAAGACATATGTTGTTGGTCTGAATATCCCATTTGTATACATACAATGTGCAATGACATTGAAAGATAATTTTGAGTTTAGGATTTATACTTGCAGTGAAAAATCTTTTGAAGAATAAAATCTGAAGCTACAAATTCTCTCTGACATCTTTCTTATCCTGGCTAAGTCTTTCAATTTTAGATCCCACATGCACATAGGCATAGTAAATGCCCACAGATCTGTCTCAGAGGCATTCAGTTGATGACTAGCGGTAGACATGGTCAAAAATGTGGGCTGTTCCCTGCACATATTTAATCATTTGGGTCTCTTTTTACCCAAATGTCATTTCTCACAATGTGTTCAGTATTTGCATTCACATTTGACTCCTAAGCAGGGCCAGATCACTGGGGTATGCCAGAAACTCTTTACAAGCCATTTATGCAAAAGACATCTCCATTTTAATCACAGGGAGCACCACAAAAGGGGGAAAATGCATCCATTCGAGTGCTCCAAATTGCACTCTAGTCAATGTCATAGGAGCCTATTTCTCACTTCCACAGGGCAGTGAAAGCAGCCCAGTCAGCAGTAAGGGGGAAGGCCCCAAAGCACTGTGACGTCACAAAATCTGGAAGGGGAGAACCTGGAACTATATTTATTTTAAGAGCTTGTTAATCCTTCAAGCAGAAGTCAGATTTTTCAGTGTGTCATCTTCCTCTGGTAGATTCCTCTAGAGCAGGAATAAATGTCAGTTCTTTCAGAAGGTGTGTGTCACAACAGCATGTTGAAAACCTCTTCATATTTACAACAGGCTCCTGTGATGTCTTGCAGCCTTGCACCACTATGTACAATCTCCTGTGACTCTCAGGATGTAATTCTCAGAACCAATCTCAGAGTGAAGTGAAAGAAATGTTACACATTCTCTGCAGATGCTACCTAGAATGGGTCAAATTAGTGATATTGCCAGCAGGCTCCCCAGCCTCGAATGAAGTAACAACAGTGATAGTTCACAGATGCCTTTCTATAATTTATAAAGCAATTCAATGTGCATTCTTCCACTGAATTCTCATGACCATCCTGGGGAGGTGAGAAGCTGTAATTAAGTCACATGACGTGACTGGTTCATGGTCAAGCAGCCATGAAAAGACTGGGAACTCTAAGCCAGCCAGTGTCAGCCCCTCCCACTTTCCACCCACAATGCCACTTCTGGTCTCTACAGTAAGGAAACAAGGGACAATCCAAGGCCACCTCGTGCGTTTTGGTCACCTTTTTATTTATTCTACTTGCGGCAGGTTGATTCCAAAAAGAACTCTAACTTGTCAGTGCTCCTTGTATACACACCCTTTGTAATATGAATTTGAATCTCTTCCAGTTAATAGACAAAGTCTACCTCCTACCTTTTGAACCAGGGCTGGCCTTATGACTTGCTTTGGCCAATACAATGTAGGTGATATGGCGATGTGCCAGTTCCAAGCTTTAAGACCTGCAGAGACTGTACACATTTCTGCTTACTTTCTGTGTTGCTTACATGTGAACCTGCCTGTGCTAGCATCCTGGAGAATGAGAGATGACATGGAGGTTGAGGCTGTCCTAAGCTAGCTCACCCACCTAAAGGGCATGAGTGAGCTCTGCTGAGTGAGCTCTGCTGAGACCAGAAAATTTGCTGAGCTGAGGCATAAGGTGTGAACAACAATAAACATTCATTGTTGAATGTACCTAAGTTTTTGAGATGTTTGTACTGCAGCATGATTGTAGCAAAGATAGCTGATACACCACTTCAACCAAAATGTGATAGGCTTCTACAGCTTTCCAATTTCTAAAGTCACCAGAACAATGAATTCGGTATCACTTTAACTTCCAAATTTTACAGTCTGTCAGAGAAGACTATAGCTACATAGTCTAGGGTAGTACATGATATTAATTGAATGAGTGATAAAAAGTGTTCAGAGTGCCTGGGTATGGTGGCTCAAGGCCAGGTGCGGTGGCTCATGCCTGTAATCCCAGCACTTTGGGAGGCCAGGTGGGCAGATCATGAGGTCAAGAGATGAAGACCATCCTGGCCAACATGGTGAAACCTCGTCTCTACTAAAAATACAAAAATTAGCTGGATGTGGTGACGTACGCCTGTAGTCCCAGCTACTCGGGAGGCTGAGGCAGGAGAATCACTTGAGCCTGGCAGGTGGAGGTTTCAGTGAGCCAAGATCTCACCACTGCACTCCAGCCTGGCCGCAAAGCGAGACTTCGTCTCAAAAAAAAAAAAAAAAAAGTGCTCAGAGTATTTTGAGAAAGGAAAGATTTATTGATCATTTTGAATTGCTGCCCAATGTAGAACAGCTAACTCACACCCTCTCGTATTGAATAAAATCTAAAATCTAAAATAACCTTACTGTACTCTGACATTTATAAAGACATGAACAAAAGTAGGCCTGGACATGGTCAACTTGTGTTATCCCTCAACAATGCTTTTTAAAAAGAAATGTATGGCCCCTTTGTAGTATAATTGAACACCTTATAAACAATGAATATCGTGGAGACAAGAAAGACAAGAAAATTTGGAAGCTACCTCCTACAAACCCTCTGAACTTTGGAGAAAATATTTCTGTTAATCTGAAGCAAATGATCCCTGTGTTGATCTACAAAGCATGTAAAATTTGAATTCATATTGAAACAAATCTCTTCTATCCTATCTTAATTTACTCTTGGATTAAGAATAAAAACAAAAAGAAAAGGTAAAGAATAGCTTGGGCACTGTTAGGCCATGGTGACTTGTGCAGAATTTGGAGCCAGCCTGCCTAAGTTTGAAGTCATTTTTTTTGAAGATTTTTTTATCTATGTGGTTGTGGAAATTATCTAGCTTTTTTATGCTACGGTTTTCCCATCTGCAATGAGCATGAGGATGAAAAGGGAGTTAGGAAGATTGAATTAGGTAATCTGTGTAAGGCACTTGGCAAGAGAGTCAATCAATGGCAGGTAATATATAATTAGCAAACTGTTAATGCATTTCATAGTTGAAGACATGAACATTAAATGTTTTTCTTTTATTAATTTTTCTTTTTTAAAACAAGTATTTTATAAGTTATCAAAGATGGTTAATTTGACAATTAAAATAAATAAGATTATAATTTTCCTTTTCTGGTCATACAAAAAATCTTTCCAAGTGAAAATATGATCACTAGAGGAAGAGAAAACATTTATTGCTATTATTATTATTATTTTATATCTGTTTTAGAGACTAGTCTCTTACTTTGGTTGAAATGAAAAACTTCATTTGTCCATGTCTACAAGAAATATTGGGTTTATTTGTGTAAGAGCTTAGGTCTACTAAAAGATTTGAGAACTTATTTAAAAAGGAGTCATTTGGTAATTAATGCGATATGTAATATACCCATGATGCTGGAAAAAGTGATACTGTGCTCAAAGTTAGGTAAATTTTACTCCCTAATCCCAGACCCTAGTGCATACAAAATCCCAAGCACCAGTGAATGACAAGGGGAAAAACAACAGAAGACTGAAGTTATTATCTACAAAATCCTGGCCAGAAATTGATGCAAAACAAAAATATATTTACAGTGTTTATCATCTGGATCTTTACTGAAAAAAGAAAACTACAGAAAAAACTCACCAACAAAGCCATAGGGTGTCAAAATCTGGAGAGATTTGCTTAAGCTAGATATCTGCCCAAAAGAGAAAAACACTACTGAGGTGTAAATAGCCAAATAAGGGGCAACTAACATTATGAAGATAGTGAGGACAGTCAATGAGAGATGAATTTAAATAAACACACATGTTTAGCCTGGGGAGTCAGAGTGCAAAGAATCTGATTTACATTTTGACCCTTATGAAGATGACAAAGTAGAGTAACCACTAATTCAATGCCAACTCATAAAATGTTGGTAGCTAGGGGGCAGGGCTTGAAGTTGAAACAGAGTGGTACAAGCAGAACACAATTTTACTTTGCACAGCAAATAAGTGTCTAGAACTTTACATGTCCTAAACAGATTTTTGCACTCTTTTGATAAACGCCCTGAGGACAGGAACTCTGTCTTATGCATTTCGGAACCACCCACCTGCTTTCCCCAGCACCAAGACCCAAATGCAATATAAACTAGTTACTAACAAAAGGTCTGTTAAGTGAATCAGTAAAAGGATGGTGAACTTATATGAATGCATAGGCAACGCATCCATAGTAATTTACTAAGGAAACAAATATGACTTGGGATGTAACCCTTACTTTTTAACACATGAATGTCTACTCTACTCTTCCTGTAATAGTCAACCAACTAACAAAAAAGCAATCCTTGTATCCAGTAAAGATAAAACAATGGGTTAGGTGGACATTGGTTAGAATCAAGGTATCAGTCAAGATGGGCTAGATTAAGGCCACAGACTACCCGATCTCAGGAGTTTACAATCACCGAGATTGATGTCTTCCTCAGCTGATTGCCGGCTTTAGGAGAGTGGTGTCAGGACATTATCAGTCTCCTGACGGAAGATATGCAAAAGATACAGAATGTATGATGGCGAGCCACAGTGGGGCTCAGAGAATATTTTGAATAGTAGCTCAGTCCCACTACCTGTTCAAAGAAAAACTCTAGAGAAATTAAATTTAACAGAATGTAGGAATGAAGAACGACTCATGAATCAGGCAGCCCCCCGACCCCCACCCCACCAAACCAGAATAGAAGATTCAGAGCAACCCTAGAACTGCAGCATAGATAATATTTATGGATAAAAAAAGAAAAGTGACATATACAAAATAGAAGTGGGTACAGAAACAGCTAAATTGGTGGGCGCTCAGTGTTCGCCTTCTAGAAACACAGGTTGAACAGCTGGCTCCCGTGATTGGCTGAAATTCAGCTGCTCTGATTGGCTGAGACTCAGCTACTTGTTACACCTGTAGGTACAGTCTGTTTAAACATCAAGTTAGGTTACAGTTCGCTATGCATGGAGAAACTGCTAGGCCAACCTTAAAATAGGAAGTCACCTTTAGGCCAAATTTAATTCAATTTAACATACCCAAGATGATCATTCTGATTTTCAGTTAGGTGATGGCAAACATGCTTTCTACATGTTCCTATAGCTAGCTCATATCATCGTTGTTCTAATAATTTTTTAAAGAATTGTTTAAAGAAACAATGTTATTGATGTTTGGGAACAAAAGTAGAAAGTGACAAAAACAACTTCCTAAGTAATTTACTATCCGCAGGAGGGAGCATGAGTAAAAGTCAGGTCTACCCAGTCTTTCACTAGTAGGCTTGGGGGTAAAGTTTCTTCCCTTTCATCATCATTTACACAAAATGTCGCATGGCACATTCATTCATGTTAAACAGCAAGGCAACATCACCGCCAAATAAGAGCTAATATGTACTTGGTAGTTAATATGTGCCAAGAATTTTTCTAAGTGCTTCACAGGCATTAACCAATTTAATCCTCACAATGACCCTGTGGGATAAGAAATATTATTTCCATTTCGCTGCAACCATATGAAGGACTCAATGGTATCATTTCATTCAACAAGTGAGAGAAAGGAGACACAGATAGATTAGGTAAATGGCTGAAGGACACGTAGCTAGTAGGTGGCTGAGCTAGGATTGCAAGCCCAGGTAGCTCCAAGCTCACGTTCACAAACTCTATTCTAAACTGTCTTGCTCAATAACCTGGTGCCCAATACATAGAATGCGCTCAAGAAATACTTGTGGAATGAATGAAGAACTCAGCCTCAAAGGTATGACATGGTGGTGGTATTTTTGAATGTGGCTCCCTATCTTCATCCTTAATCTCCACTTTTTTTTTCTTGAGATGGAGTTTTGCTCCTGTTGCCCAGGCTGGAGTGCAATGGCATGATCTTGGCTCACTGCAACCTCTGCCTCCCGGGTTCTAGCGATTCTCCTGCCTCAGCCTCCCCAGTAGCTGGGATTACAGGCATGCTCCACCACGCCCAGCTAATTTTGTATTTTTAGTAGCGACGGGGTTTCTGCATGTTGGTCAGGCTGATCTTGAACTCCCGATCTCAGGTGATCCACCCACCTTGGCCTCCCAAAGTGCTGAGATTAAAGGCGTGAGCCACCACACCTGGCGAATTTCCACTTTTTAAAGTTCCTTCGGGACTTTTTCTGCGAAAGCCATTCCTGGGGGAAAAAAAAAGAGATCTAATTTTCCTTTTAACAGTTTCGCAATTACATGTTTCACAGATAAACAAGTTATGTCCCGCCTTTTCCTCTGCATTAGTTTTCCCAGCACTACGCATAACCTGAACCAGCTGTTTACTCAAAATAAATCAGGTGAAACCTTCTTAAGAAAAGTTCCCCGTCTTTGGCAGTATTGAAATCAGCTGTCCCAGGACAAAACCACGACGGAGTCCTAGACCCAGATCTGGGACCCCCACCCCCATGAAGAAAGTCAGAAACCAGCAACCACCCATCCTTGGGTGTTTTGTTGTTTGATCGTTCGCTGCCTGCCCATGGTGGTTGGTAATTGCTGGATTTATTGTATGCATTTGGTCTCTCAGGTATATTTCGTAAACCAACATAAAAAGAAAATAATAAGGGCAAGCGCGTGGAGGTGTTTATGTTTTCAGCTCCAGCCAATTACTTGAGACCTAAAACAACAGTTAGTGCAGATGGAAGGGTGCGGATTATGACACGGACTACAATGGAAACCTACACCTCCTCTTGCAGAGCGTGCCCGGCACCCAGCTGTCGTCCCCTTGCAGTTAGTGTAGCTGCCACCCAGTAATTAGCACGCCTGGGCTCTCCTTTGGAAAAGGAGCAAAGAAGAACAATACCACAGCGAGTTCTCCTGAACCTGAAAGCAGGTGAGTCCTGCATGGAGAAAACAAGGTAAATGATCCCTTTTGCTGTTGTTTCTTACTGGTGGACAAACCATTAGCAAGGTGAGCCTGGTATTTAATACGTCTCCAAGTTCTTGAAAGGGTTGCAAGAAAAAAGGGGGAAAAAATCCACAGCAGCCTGCAGTGATTGAAGTTCAGTGTTCAATGGCTGCTCTATTATCTTCTCCTGTATGTTTAAATAAACCCCCAAAACTTTGTTTCTTAGGTGATACGTGTGCACAAGCATATCTCACATCTTGGCTGTCAGCGGGGGTTGCCAGATGAAATGAATTAAATGAAAGTAAATGAATTATATTTTCCCAGCTAAATTTGAATTCCAAATAAACAATGAATAATGCTTTACTATACCAGTGTCCCATGCTGTACTGAGGACACACTAAAAACTCATTCATTGTTTCGCAAAACTTCAACATTAACAATACATGTTCTTTTGAGTTTCGTTTTGCTAAATCTGGCAAGCCCACTCTCAGTACATCAGAGAGACATGTCCTTGGTAGGGATAAACTTGAAATTCAGAGGAAGCGGTGGGCCAAAACTATGTTCCTCCATTAAGGTGAGGGTTTGAAGTACAGTGGAATCACCTGTTTGTTCCAAATGTTTTTAGTCCACTCAAATAGAGAGGGTAAGCTAAAGCTCCCTAGATTGGACAGGTGATAGGAATAAAAAAATGGAAGTCTTGGAGTTAAAAACTGTGTGTGTTAATAGGTGAAGAGTTCCAAAAGGATTCATGGTTGAGTCTACTTCTCACCATCTTCAGAAGCAGGTCCTAGGTAGTCCATGATTCACACTGTCCTGAATACGCAGAACACAGCACAGTTGTCAACACTGAGTCCTGACTCCATCTCTTGTTTTGAATTTCCTTTATCTTCTCTGAAAAGGGTGCACTGTTATGTACATAATTCCAAGCAGGATGAAACTGTTTTGTCAGCATGATTTCCTGGTTTCATCTGATTTACCTGAGAGACAGACACCTAGAAGGCTGTTGTTGAACAGTTGAGTTAATTCAAGGAAAATATAGGTGTTGTGTGGGATTAAACATGAGCGGCAATAAATTTATAACTCAGGCATCAGACAAGATAATCTCTGCATATTAAGATGCTGCAGAAAAAGGATTAATCATTTGACTTATCATTACATCAATTATCTCCTCTAGATCTGCCCTCTATGTGGTTGGCTAACTACAGGAACAGGGAATATCCAAAGATAATATGTTAGGGCTTGCCCGAACATTTGTGCCAAGTGAGGGCAGAGTTTAAAGTGAAATCAATATCCTGGACTAAACCGTGTGTGTGTGTGTGTTTGTGTGTGTGTCTGAGTGTGTGGGTCTGTAGAGTTTCTTTGCAGTCAACCCTAATGATAGTAACTTATGTTCTAGAAAAAAAAAATGATCTTAAGTTTAATTTTTCTCAATTAAGACACAACTTTAGGTTCTTCTATAGGCAGACACCAGGAATAGAGTGCCATGGAAAATGCAGCTAAATCAGAAACTTTCTGAAGAATCATTTTGCTGGACACTCTTTTGATTGCTTCCTCTAATTATCATAAAAACAATAAATATTTAGTAAATGCCTATGAGTTAGGAAGTATTATATTAACTGTTGCACACTGAATTAAACAAACCTTCTTAAGGGTCTCATGACAAAAGATAGGCTACACTAACCCAATCACCTAAAGCCAAGAGCCAGATCTTGGCCATATTTACATCCAAATGTCCAACCCCGCATGGATAAAGAAAAGGAAATGAGCAATGATTAATAAATAAATCCACTACTACTCACCCAGAAGATGTACAGACCATTATATGGAACATTATATGAAAGTCTCACCATGGATATAAACACTTACTTTAAACACAAAGAATTCTAATCATAAAAGCCACTTAGTTTTTTATCATGGTAAAATATACGTAATATTTGTCATTGTAACTATTCATTTGTATGCAATTCAGTGCTGTTAATTACATTTGCTTTGTTATACAATGACCATTGCTATCCATTTCCAGAATGTTTTATCTTTCCAATCCGAAATTCTATGCTCATCAAACAATGGTTTGCCTTTCCCTCATCCTCTCAGCCCCTGGTAGCCTCTATTCTGCCTTCTGTCTCTAGGAATTTGTCTATTTGGGCTACGTCATATAAGTAGAATCAAACAATATTTGTCCTTCGTGGTCTGAATGATTTCACTAAATATAATGCTTTCAAGGTCCACCCATTTGTAGCACACATCACAATTTCACTTCTTAGGGCAGAATAATATTTCATTTTATGCATAGGCCGCATTTTTTCTATCCATTCATCCATTCGACTCAATGGACACATTGTATTCCACTTTTTGATAATCCACTTGATTTTTGTCTTCCACTATTCTTTTAAATATATTCAGCATAGGCGACCCTTTATCTGCCCTCTCACTTAGATAAGGAAAGTCCTACGATCAGTCTACATCACAGAATCTCAAGTCATGAAAACTGCAAACTTGATTTGTTTTATTCCCATAGCCGCAGTTGGAGCCTACTGGGATGACTGCTTGGTTGGGTTAATGGAATGTGGCCAAGCTCCTTTCTTCCAACAGCCTAGATTCCTCTATCCACCCCTACTCCTTGCTAACCAAGACATCTCACTGCCATGCTAGAGAGGGTGAAGGAAGAGACAGAGGAGGATGAGGAAGCTGCTTGTCTGCTGTTAGTATATGATGGCTCAGCTCTCTCTGGGCCTCATAGAGGTTTATTGCTAATTGCTTCTTCCTTGTCAACTCCCATGGGTTCCACATTGATTGGCACTGCCATTAGGGTCCTTCTGCTGAAACTGCCCATACAGAAGCTGTGCTCTCTCCAGGCTATTGGCCCCTCATCCCTTCCTTCTCAGCTTCTGCTCCCAGTGGTCTATATCATAACCTTTTTAGGCTAAAATCTCCCTGCCTGAAAAGTCCACCTTCTTAGGCAAAATCCCTTTTCAAACAATGCCTAGTAATCATCTTGTTTAGGGATTCTGTATTTGAGAATTGCTAAAGGGGCATGTGGGAAGTTTCTAAGGCTATGCCTGTCTATCCTACCCTACAAGAGGCCATTTCCATTCACCCAGGAGATGAGTCAGGCCTCAACGGAGGGACACATGCTCCCTGCACGATCCGACTCAAGTCCCTCTTGCTAGATTTCATAGGATAGACAGACTGCCCTCTGTGCTTTGGTCACCAAGGTGGGAGAAGGCAAGTAGAACAGTCATATTTCAATCACCCTCTTCAAATACTTCCTTCTTCAGTGCCCACTCTTGACCTTTTTATATAGTCCCTGTGGATCAGGCATCCAAATAGTTATTGAACACTCTTTGGAAATCCCTGGGCTCTGGCTCACACCTCACTCTGTTATCCCATATTCATCATATCTTAATGGCACAGGTGACCACCGCATCCTGCCAAGTCTCATCACCTACAGCTGCTGTGAACTTTCCTTCTTTCTGAAGGGTCATCTCTTCTTACCCCAACAGCAGCCCATCACAAACATGCTTTCAAAGTCTAGCTGTTGGAAGTCCTAGCCAGAGCAATCAGGCAAAAGAAAGAAGGCATCCAAACAGGAAAAGAAAAAGACAAATGATCTCTCTTCACTGATGATATGATTTTATACAGGGAAACCCTAAAGAGTCTGCCAAAAGGCTACTAACCGATAGACAATTTTAGTAAGGTTTCAGGATACAAAACCAGTGTACAAAAATCAGTAGCATATCTATACACTAATAATGTCCAGGCTGAGAGTCAAATCAGGAACACAATCCCATGTGCAATAGCCACAAAGGAAATGAAACACTCTAGCAATACAGCTAACCAAGGAGGGGAAAGATCTGTACTGGAAGAACTTCAAAATACTGCTGAAAAAAAAAAAAAAACAGAGATGACACAAACAAGTGGAAAAGCATTCCATGCTCATGAGTTGGAAGAGTCAATATTGTTAAAATGGCCATGCTGACCAAAGATATTGACAGCAGTATTCCTATCAAACTACCAACGTCATTCTTCACGGAATTAGAGATAACTAGTATAAACTGCGTATAGAACAACAACAAAAAAAAGCCAAAATAGCCAAAGAAACCCTAAGAAAAAAGAATAAATCCAGAAGCATCACACTATCCAACTTCAAACTACAGTATAAGGCCATACTAACCAAAACATCATGGTACTGGTACAAAAACAGATATATAGACCAATGGAACAGAATAGAAAACTCAGAAATAAAGCTGCACACTTGTAGAACCATCTGATCTTTGACAAAGGCAACAGAAGTAAGCAATGGGGAAGGACTCCCTATTCAATGAATGATGCTGGGATAACTGGCTAGCCATATGCAGAAGAATTAAACTGGACCTTTACCTCTCACCATATACAAAAACTAACTCAAGATGGTATAAAGATTTAAATGTAAGATCTCAAACTATAAAAATCCTAGAAGAAAACCTAGGAAATACCCTTCTCAACATTGGCCTTCACAAATAATTTTTGGCTAAGTCCCCAAAAGTAATTGCAGCAAAAACAAAAATTGACAAGTGGGTCCTAATTAAACTTAAGCGCCTCTGCACAGCAAAAGAAACTATCAACAGAGTAAACAGACACCCTGCAGAACGGGAGAAATTATTTGCAAACTATGCATCTGACAAAAGTGTAATACCCAGAATCTATAAGGAATTTAACCAAATTAAGAATCAAAAAACGACCTATTAAAAAGTTGGCAAAGGACATAAACAGATGCTACTCGAAAGAAGACATACAAATAGCCAAAAAACATATTTAAAAAAATGCTCACCATCACTAATCATCAGAGAAATGCAAATCAAAACCACAATGAGATGCCATCTTATGCTAGTCAGTATGGCTGTAATTAAAAAGTCAAAAAACAACAGATGTTGTGAGACTGTGGAAAAAAAAGAGAATGCTTATAAACTATTGATATGAATGCAAGTTAGGTCAGCCACTATGGAAAGCAATATGCAGATTTTTCCAAGAACTTAAAACAGAGCTACTATAATAATACCCAAAAGACACATGCACTCGTATGTTCATTGCTGCACTGTTCACAAAAGCAAAGACATGGAATCAATCCAGGCGCCCATCAGTGGTGGATAAAGAACTCTGGTGCACATACACCATGGAATACTACACATCCATAAAATAAATAAAATCATGTTCTTCACAGCAACATGGATCGAGCTAGAGGCCATAAACTAAGTGAATTAATGCAGAAACAGAAAACTAAATAACACATGTTCTTGCTTACAAGTGGGAGCTAAACGTTGGGCTCACGTGGGCATAAACATGGGAATCACAGATACTGCAGACTACTAGAGAAGGAATGGAGGTGGACTGTGGGTTGGAAAACTGCCTACTGGGTACTATGCTCACTACCTGGGTGCAACACATCCATGTAAGAAATCTCCACATGTACCCTCTATACCTAAAATAAAAGTTTAATTAAAAATAAGGATAGAAAATTTTAAAGCAGTAACAAGGAGTACTCAAAATTTTTGTTTACATGTAATTTCTCTCTGTTCTATCAAGTACATGCTCTATAAATATTTTTGAATTAAGTTGAAACAGAAAAGCCATATAACCAACATATATATTTGAACAACATCAAAAGAGTAATCATTAACTTCATGTTAACTTTCTATTCAAGCAGAGGAGGAACTGCTTGTTTGCATGCCAGCAAAATTGGATGTCAGTCTTCTGTTTAGTCTCATGAGGTGCCGTGAAGGAACAGACTTCAAGTGACTCTTTTTTCTTAATATATATTTTATTGCGTTTTAGGTTTTGAGGTACATGTGAAGAACATGCATGAGTGTTGCATAGGTACATACATGGCAATGTCGTTTGCTGCCTTCCTCCCCATCACCCATATCTGGCATTTCTCCCCATGTTATTCCTCCCCAACTCCCCACCCCCCACTGTCCCTCCCTTAGTTCCCCCACACAGACCCCAGTGTGTGATGCTCCCCTCCCTGTGTCCATGTGTTCTCATTGTTCAACACCCTCCTATGAGTGAAAACATGTGGTGTTTGATTCTCTGTTCTTGTGTCAGTTTGCTGAGAATGATGGTTTCCAGGTTCATCCATGTCCCTACAAAGGACACAAACTCATCGTTTTTTATGGCTGCATAGTATTCCATAGTGTATATGTGCCACATTTTCCCTGTCCAGTCTATCATCGATGGGTATTTGGGTTGATTCCAAGTCTTTGCTATTGTAAACAGTGCTGCAGTGAACACTGGTGTGCATGTGTCCTTATAACAGACCGATTTATAATCCCTTGGATATATACCCAGTAATGGGTTTGCTGGGTCCAATGGAATTTCTATTTCTAGGTCCTTGAGGAATTGACACACTGTTTCCCACAGTAGTTGAACTAATTTACACTCCTACCAACAGTGTAAAAGTGTTCCTATTTCTCCACATCCTCTCTAGCATCTGTTGTCTCCAGATTTTTTAATGATCGCCATTCTAACTGGCATGAGATGGTAATTCAATGTAGTTTTGATTTGCATTTCTCTAATGACTAGTGATGATGAGCATTTGTTCATATGTTTTTTTGACCTCATATATGTCTTCTTTTGTAAAGTGTTCATATCCTTTGCCCACTTTTGAATAGGCTTGTTTGTTTGTTTTTTTCTTGTCATTCTGTTTTAGTTCTTTGTAGATTCTGGATATTAACCCTTTGTCAGATGGGTAGATTGCAAAAATTTTTTCCCATTCTGTTGGTTGCTGATTCACTCTAATGATTTGTTTCTTTGTTGTGCAGAAGCTCTGGAGTTTAATTAGGTCCCTATTTTGGCTTTTGTTGCCAATGCTTTTGGTGTTTTAGTCATGAAGTTTTGGCCTATGCCTATGTCCTGAATGGTTTTGCCTAGGTTTTCTTCTTGGATTTTTATGGTGTTAAGTCTTATGTTTAAGTCTTTTATCCATCTGGAGTTAATTTTAGTGTAAGGTGTCAGGAAGGGGTCCAGTTTCTGCTTTCTGCACATGGTTAGCCAGTTTTCCCAACACCATTTATTAAACAGGGAATCCTTTCCCCATTGCTTGTTTTTGTCAGGTTTGCCAAAGATCAGATGGTTGTAGATATGTGGCATTGACTCCAAGACCTCTGTTCTGTTCCATGGGTCTATATCTCTGTTTTGGTACCAGTACCATGCTGTTTTGATGACTGTAGCCTTGTAATATAGTTTGAAGTCAGGTAGTGTGATGCCTCCAGGTTTGTTCTTTTTGCTTAGAATTGACTTGGCTATGTGGGCTCTCTTTTGGTTCTATATGAAGTTTAAGGTAGTTTTTTTCCAGTTCCGTGAAAAAGGTCATTTGTAGATTGATGGGGATAGTGTTGAATCTATAAATTACTTTGGGCAGTATGGCCATTTTCATGATATTAATTCTTCCTAACCATGAGCATTCTTATCAAATCTGTTGACCTTTCCATAGACTTTGTTTTTCATGCCTCTCTCTTTTCAGCATCTAACTCTGTTTCACTTCCTTCCCTTGACACTTCTTCCTCCCTTGGCTTGTACTTTGCTCCCTTTTCCTTTGTCCTACTTCACTTGCCAGCCTTCCTCTGGTTCCTTTCTCCTCCCACTCCTTTCTTATATTAATTCCCCACCTTCGATTTTATATTCTCTTTCACTTTGCAAATGAACTGTCTCCATCTTGTAGCCACAGCTACAACTACATTCTGATGCTTTCAGAATCTCTACCTCTTCCCCTGCAAGAACTATTGTCACAATAATGCAGTCTTACAAACCACCCCAAAACTCTATGGCTTAAAAAACAACAGTCCTATGTTATTGTTCATATTTCTATGAGAAGGCAAGGCACTTCTTCTAGTCATGGCTGGGTTTGGATGATCAGTTCTTCTGCATTAGGCTGGAGCTCACTTAAGTGGCCAGTGGTCAGCTAGCTGTCAGCGGTCCAGGATGGCCCCAGCTGGGAAGACTGGCTCTTTTCCTAGTGTCTCACCTTCCTTCCCATACACCATCCCAGCCAGCCCAGGCATATTCTGATGTGCAAGCACTTTTCCATTCTAAGCCTTTGATTACATCAAGTTTGTGACTGTCCCATTAACCAAAGCAAGTCATGAGGCCAACCTCAGAGTCAGACCATAGTTATAGGGCAAAGGGAAAGATACAAGGAGGTCCAAGAAACTGAGGCTCTTAGTACAATTTCACTGCTTTCCATTCCCCCTACCCACATCCTTAGTTAAGGAGTTTGTTATTCCATAGCTGAAATACTACAACCATTTATCCATTAATTAATTCATCAAAAAGTTTCTATATATCAAACACAGTGATAGATGCTGGAGATACAATAATGAGCAAATTAGCCAAGATCCCTGCTCTCAAGAATCAATAGATTAATCAAGCAATCATAGATACCACTGCTGGATCAATTTTCCAAAAGCTCTGATTTTATCCCATCACTTCCCTGGTTTTTGGTGGCTCCCTACTGTGTACAGAATAAAAGCAAACTTGTCAGCCTGGCTTTCGAGGTCCTCCTTTACTTGGCCCAAGTTCTGTGTTTACAGACAGTTCCTTCTCTAGTCTCCTTCATCAGCTCATCTTTCTCTGCCTGGTTTGGATCCTCACTTTCTCCCAAGCTGGGCTTATTTCTGATCTGCCTTTCACCTCATATCCCTTTCCCTTCTTTCCCCTCCCCCTGTTCTCTTGTCAGTCAAAACTGTTCACATCTAATACAGACAAAATGAAACTTGCATATGTGTCAAGGTGCAGCTAAGGACTCCATTATTTTGTGGCTACAAGTTTTTCAGCCACAAAACCCCTTCCTGGCTCAGAAACCACCCTCTGCACAGCCCATGGTCTCTGCTTAGTTTTGTGAGCTATACCCAAGGTCAGGACAATGGCAAGGCAAGGGAGGCCCCTAGGGTGCAAAATTTAAGAAAACCCTCACCCTTCAGGTTGTGCAACATGGGGTCAACACTCAGAGTCAATGCCTCTTTCAATTTTGTATCCTGGGAGCATCACTCACCTTACCCCAGTTTTAATCCTGGCCATACCTGTACTTTCGGTATTTGCTATTCATTCATTTCTTATGCGAATGGCTTATAAGACTAGGAACCTTTTTCTAAGTATAACCAACCAGACTTGTCTTGTCCATGGCTAAGAAATAAATACTCAGTGAAGTAACTGAGTACTCAATAAATACTCAGTGAAATATCTAAGGTTTCAGAGAAAGTGCAGTGTTCCTGATATTTGGTAAGGCCAAAGAAAAAGATCAGAAGAGATAAATAATGCAGGGATAAGGGGGGAATTGAATAATTCTACCTAAGATTAAGACAAGTAAATTTATGTTGCAATAATTAAAGAATTGTAGGAAGCTGGGAGCAGTAGCTTGTGCCTGTAATACCAGCAATTTGGGAGGCCGAGGTGGGTGGATTGCTTGAGGTCAGGAGTTTGAGGCTAGCCTAGCCAACATGGTGAAACCCTGTCTCTACTAAAAATGCAAAAAATTAGCCGGGCATGGTGACATGTGCCTGTAGACCCAGCTACTTGTGAGGCTGAAGCAGGAGAATCACTTGAACCTGGAAGGTGGAGGTTGCAGTGAGCCAAGATCACACCACTGCACTTCAGACTGGGTGACAGAGCAAGACTCCATCTCAATAAAAGAAAGACAGAATTACAGGATTACAGGAAAGTAATGTTGCTATGATCCTTGGAACATGCTGCACACTAATTATACAGAAGGATAAAAATTATGAGCCCAAGCAGGGTACAGGGGACAGATCCAAATGTAAACTCTCATGGATAAGGAAACAGAGGAAGAGCTCTTAGAGTTGGGTTTTGAGAACATAAAGCTAAATACATACATGCATACATATATGTATACATATATACGTGTGTGTGTGTATACACACATAAATGGGTATATGTGAATAGAGGATTAGATAGAAAAGAGGTCCATCAATTATGGAAATGTGATTTAATATGATTTAAAAGGAGCAGAAACTTGTAAGTGAGACCAATCAAAAAGACAATGATGGGATTCTTTGTTTAAAGAAAAAGCACCACAGGAAAAGGTTAAAGATCACCTGCAAAATTTGAAAGTGCATGCTCTGTGAACTTCTGTTCATTGAGAATAATACTAACGCAGACCTGAGAAATAAAATTCCCAAGTAGCTCAGAATTTCTTTAAGAATACTAGATGATTTCTGAAACCCTCTAATGCCTGTTCGACATCAGCTCTGAGTAGGGTCTGAGGGCTCAGTTCACACACCATGCATTCCATGGGGGCAAAAGATAACATCCTTGAGTCTCCATTTTCAATACAAAGTTTGAGAATTATGAGCAATGCTAAAATGTGAAAAAGCATAGGGAGACAAACTAAGAGTAATATACCACAATAATCGAAGGCTTTTACAGTTCTGATGTGTCCGGCAGGCAAAGATCATTGCCCTCTGATTATGGAAACCAGAAGAATCGTCTTTGTTTTTATTCCCAATAATCCTTTAGTTCTGCTAATGCTTGCTGATTCTCCAAATTCTCTTATGCTAAAAGGATTAGTATCTCAGATGTAAGTCTTGTGTGTGAAACGGTATCTTCAATTAATATATATTTGATTTCATATGTGTGTATATACAGATATATACACACGCAAACATTATACACACACACCTATATTATACTTGTTGGTGGGAATGCAAAATGGTACAACTGCTATGGACCACAGTGTGGAGGTTCCTCAAAACTGAAACATACAAATACTGTATGATCCAGGAATCTCACTTCTGAGTATTTATTTGAAAGAATTGAAATCAGGATCTCAAAGAGATATTTGTTTATATGCCCATGTTCATCACACTACTATTCACAATAGCCAAAATGTGGGGGAAAAGCCTAAATGTTCATTGGCAGATGAGTGGATAAAGAAAATATGGTATATGCATATAATGGAATTAATCAGCCTTAAAAAAGAAGGAAGTATTGCAATATGCAACAACATAGATGCACTGGAGACCATTGTGCTAATTGAAAGAAGCCAGCCACAGAAGGATGAATACTGCATGATATCACTTAATATGAGGTATCTAAAATTGTCAAACTCATGGAATTAGGGAGTAGAATAGAAGTTACCAGAAGAGGAGGGAGAAATCTGAAATTTCTCAATTGGCATAAAGTTTTAATTCGGCATGATGACTACATTCTGGAGATGTGATGTACAGTGTAAGGCCTATATATAAGTATTTTTAACAATACTGTATTGTACACTTGAAAATTTGTTAAGAGGTTAGATATCATGTCAAATATTATTGCCAAAATAAATAAATTTATAGTATACATTATATATAATACCTATATTATATTCCACATATAGGTATTATTTATAATATATAGTATATAATAAATACACATACATACACATATATTCAAGAGCCAGCGATGACTTTATGTGATGGAGCATTCACAAACAGCCCCAAATGCTTGAAAGATCATATTCTGGTAGTTTTAGTTAGGTTGATGTGGGGTACAAGATGATTTCTTCCTTCTGCCTTGAATAAACTATAAACTTGAGAAAGATGAAATCAGAACCAGAATGTAGACAAGATCATTCTTCCTGCTCTCCTTCCAAAAATCCAGCCAGTTTCTATACTGGCAAGAGGAAGGAAAGGGAATTTAGAGAGGAGTAAATTAAAAGACACACCACACAATTTTAAGTACAATATTTTGTTTCTCAGTTGAGTGGATATTTCATATGATTTGGACATTTTTGAGGTTCTGAAAGAATTTTAGTTTGAATCTGTAGAGCTGAATATTATTATTTCAAAAGAATATTTAATTCAAAAATTAAGCAGTGAATACTAAAGATCTCTGTAACATGAACTACAGAGAGTATTTTCAACTCGATCCTACTGGGTCCTCTCAGTTAGGGCCATGCCTTTATAATCCCTGGCAAGTACAGGTATTAAAATTCACATATTGGATGTTTCCATATTGAAATATCAACCACAGGTCTCTTTCTTATTCCATTCAAAACCACTTTGCATAGTCCAGTTACTGATCCTCACAGCACCCCAGTGAAAAAGGCAGTATTATGCTTTAGTTTCTAATCATGTGAAAGTTTGGTAATTTGCCTACCAAACTTCAGGGAAAAGAAGTAGCAATTTCAATAAGAGTTCAAAGTTCCTGAATCCAGGTGCTTTGATCAGACTTGGGACATTAACCATTATTTGCCACGTAAACTGAAGTATTTAGTTGTATACTTTCTAACCAATATGAATTCTGGCTTCTCTAACTCTGAGTAATTGCAGTTTCCTCATTTCTCTTTGCTTTCCCTGCTGGGATCTCATGCTATAATTAGCCTCAGGTTGGAGGAACTGGCAGGAAAGTCCAGTACCAACTCGGAATGTTTTCCGTCATTTGACCAAACCTCGAATGCTGAACATTTCTAACATTCAAAGAGGGTTTGTTTAAGTTTTCCAGTTTTACCCTCCTGGTTTCAAATGCCACCAGATGCAGAAGGGCCAAAACTCTGTAAGGAGAAACTATTTTAAACAAGCTTTCTGGCCCAGAGCAGCCTGAAAGGACCCAGATGCATCTGAGAGAAGTAGCCAAACCCCTGGGTGCCTGCGCAAATGGAGCCTCTGGAACCCGGGAGGCTTGTCTGTTCCAAGGATGCAGAATTCAAGAGTGGGCCCTTTCTTTTGGAGAAAAGCAGGGCACGACCTTGGCAAGGCAGTGGCTGGAGAGCAGGGCCAGGCAACCCTCTGGGAAGGGGACAGCCCATGTCGGTACTGCAAGGCCACCTGCGACGCTGCCTGCCACGTGGACATGTGCTGTGTGTCTGGAAGAACTCACAGGATTAATGTGCTTCCAAACTGCAAACCAGGTGAAAACTGAGAATCTGGTGCCCCTGGAGGAAAAAGCCTGTTTATATACACATGGCCACCAGCTAGGCAGATGGAGCACACGGAGCGCCTCCCTGCATTGTGTGTCAAACCTCAAACTGTAAACTTGACCCAAACACGGCACTTGAGAGGTCTGAGTGACAATCCAGGAAAATGCTACCTTAGAGGATATGAGCCTTGCCTCTTGTGGGTTTCTGCTATCTAGAAAATTATGTCAGAACAACAAAATAGAAAAGTTTCAGGAAGCTCAAAGGAAAAAGACATCTCAAAGAATGTAAACACTTACCGTGTTATTCTTTCTTTACTAGATTCCAGTAGATGCAAGGCTTTTATTAGAGCAATGCTTCTCAAACTTTAACGTGTATAAGAATCTCCTGAGGAACTTGTAAAAATACAGATTCTCGGCCAGACACGGTGGCTCATGCCTGTAATCCCAGCACTTTGGGAGGCCAAGGCAGGTGGATCACCTGAGGCCAGGAGTTTGTGACCAGCTTGGCCAACATGGAAAACCCCTGTCTCTACTAAAACTACAAAGAAAATAGCTGGGTATGATGGTACACACCTATAGTCCCAGTTACTTGGGAGGCTGAGGCAGGAGAATTGCTTGAACCCAGGAGGCAGAGACTGCGGTGAGCTGAGATCATGCCATTGCATTCCAGCCTGGGCAACAAGAGCTAAACTCCATCTCAAAAAAAAAAAAAAAAAAAAAAAAAAAATACAGATTGTCATTCAATAGACCTGGAATGGAGCTCAAAATGCAGAGTCTCAAAAAGCTCCTGGGTACCATTGACACTGAGGACCCACAGTCCACAAGTAGAGGAGAAAGCAGTTGAAACTCTTCTATTTGAAATACTTCTCATTAGCTTCTCTTCGTATCATTAGATAACATTCAAGTGGAGGGTTGGTTTCAATGTCTGCCTTTTTTCTTTCTTTTTTCCTTTTGAAATCATATTTCCCCAACAACACATCTTCATCTAGGAAAAGTTAAGAAGTTTTGAGGTCTATGTTCCAATTTAAAAATCATCCCAAGCTCCTTGTCAGCATAGAAAGGAAGTTTCTAGATAGATCCCCTATTAGAAAGCAGATTTTAAAAAATAAGGAAAATCCACACTACACAGAAAGTTCAGCAGAATTGTTCTCCTGGGATTTTAGACTCCATCCAATTTGGGTTGTCCATCTCTACCTCCATTTTCTCGCTGGAGAAGCTACTTTATAATGGACGTGTTGAGTTCAGAGACAGCTCGTGACAATCACGTAATAAAGATGCGTAACAGAGAGTGCTTTAATTGGATTGGACTGCGCACATAAGTCTATACATTAATTACAGGGTGATGCAGCTAAACACCTTTCAACCCTTGCTGGTATTTTCCTAGGGCCATTAAAAAAGACTCCCGAGCATTTTCTCCCCACCCCAGCCCCCACCCATGGTGGCAATTAGAAACTGCAACCAATCTGAGCGAGAATGAAAACTGTCATCCAATTCCTTGGCAAAGCCACAGTCCACTGCAGCCACTTGGGTACAATTCCCAAGCCAGAAGCCCGGGGTCTGAGTCACTTGCAGGAACTAGGACGGAGGGTGTGGGTCAATACACAAACTTAAAGAATCCTAAACCGTTCTAGTTAAGATAGGATCAAGCATTTCTCCAGGCGGTTCACTGATGACAGACGTGCCCTTTTGTCTTGGGCTCCTGGGGAAGTGGCAAGGCCAAGTTCACCAGCAGCTGGCTGAGGCTTTACTTATTGTCATGACCTGGAGGGTGCCCAGGAACGCTCCAACTGTTGCCTCACCAAGCTGTGAAGTTATGCTGCGGCTGTCGTGGCTGTGAACCCCGCCCAGGAAGGCCTTGCAGGGCCAGTCTGCAGACCTTTGTATTCTGCCCCCTGGTGCCCATTGAAACCTCAGCCCCGAAGATGAAAGCGTATAATGAGGCTTCAAGGAGCCCCCGCCTTGGAGTGTCTTTACATTCTAACTTGTTTTAGGAAGACCTCCCCTAGGAGAAATAGATAGATATCTGGCTCGAGCTAGGCCCAAAGGGAAAAGTTGAGAATTCCGGCGGTTTGCTGGCACATCCAAACCCTCCTTCTGAGCGTCCGGACACCTAAGGCTAAAAGCATCTGGGGAGTTTCTAAAATTAAATCTCCCAAGAATTATTCTGTATGGCCCCTTGAATTGCTAAAGTCATTATTAAGTGTGAGTGACTCTGCAGTGGCAGCTGCACGTTCCAGCCCTCAGCTCTTAGGGCCCTTCCAGGGAATATGAAGTGTGGGAGAGAAAAATTAACCTGGTTTGGGGTTCAACTCAGGCCTGACTTTGTTAGGGAGTGTAACAACACAGGCCCATTACGTTCGTTGTGTTCACAGGGGATTTGCCCTGAGAAGCAATATGAAACATGCATCACACTTAAAGATTCACAAGCCTCATAAAAGAGATGTAGCCTTATTATTCTTTGCTAGTTGTTAGCAAAGTGTCAACATGTGGCCGGCTAACTTCTCACAAGTGTAAGAGAAAGCGGTCTGTTGAGTTTCAATTCCTGCTTCAGTCAAAACAGGAGTAAGTAAAAATTGTGTCTGTTCCTTTTGAAAGATCTGTGCTATGGAAGCTACTGTCATTGTCAGTCTTTGTGTGTGTGAAATTAAGTGGATGAGGGAAAATCGAGGGAGTGTTGTGAGAGTTCAGCCTTTGTAAAGCGCGGGTGCTGGCTACTGCAGCTCAGAACTCAGGACTGCACTTCCAACCCATCATCACACAGGTTCTCTCGAGCCCAAATTTCATGTGCATGGAGTGCTATGCAGATGTAGGCAGAGCAAAATTGAATAAGGTAGTTAGTTAGGAAAACAAGTCTTTCTTTGTCTTGGAACTACAAAACAAAATGATGTTTTATTTGTCAGCAGGTAAAGCCAATGGGGCAGGAAAAGCAGTATGTGTGACCAGAGTGGTTTGCCCACTTCTAAAATTATCCCATTTTTAGCATCTTCCAACAGTCATGTCTTTCTAAGGTAGAGGACAGATGTGCTATATATTATTTATTAGTCAGCCCCAGGAGAAGGAGCTTGCCCTGGAGAAGTGTTTCCTCCTGGTTCCCCTTCTATTGTGAAATCCTCATGTGCTCAAAGTATAGTTTTACCTACAGGTGTAAATTAGCCTGTTGATTTGAATTGAACTAGAGAAAGGTGATGCAGAGAGCCTTCCCGAGTGAGAACACAAATAAACAGCAGAGTAACCACAGCTTTGTCCCCAATACAGAAATTCTCTTTGCTTTATTTTCCTTTAGCTTCCTAATGTGTGTGTATGTGTGCGTGTGAATGTGTTAAGAGAGTACTATGATTTTATCTCTTTACTGAGATTCATCCTAAAGTTGTCCATTTAGAAGGAATAAAACCACATAATTTTGGTTTCATTAAAATAGTCTTTTTATTTCAAAAGTAAAATTCTTTTCCATTCCCAGGCTTTAAAATACCTGCGAGTTGCCAGCCCCGTGTAGGGGTCAGACTCTCACTGAGACGTTTTCTTTTATTTATTTTTCCCTTTTATACTTTCACTTAGGCCATGATAGTCTTTACCAAAGGACTTAACTCTGCCAGAGCTGATGCTGAGCATTTTAAATGATGGGATCCACATCCTGTGGGAGCAGTGGCTTGATGCCAGCGTTGAATTACTATTGAATAAGCAGCAATGAAATCTTTATCAAAATAATCAGTAGTTCCAAAAACCACAAATAACAACAGGAGCCGAGTTGTACTAAATCAGCAAAGGCCATTGAGATATAATAAGAGACTGAGTCACTTTTCTCTGCATCCCGCCTCTTGCAAAGTCTACTCGGCTATTTTCTTGCACAGCCTGGGGGAGGGCAGGTGGAGGGAAGGAAGGGCATTGCTCAGAAAAGAAAAAAAAAAAATTGACATCACTTAAGTCACATGATCACCAAGAACCAATCAGGATGGGCTGTGGAAAGGGGAACAGTTAAATTTGTAATTTGGGTTGTGTGAAAACTTCTTTGGGCCTCATAAACAACCACAGAACCACAAGTTGGGTAGCCTGGCAGTGTCAGAAGTCTGAACCCAGCACAGTGGTCAGCAGGCAGGACTAATCACACTGAATGCAAACCACAGGGTTTCGCAGCGCGGTGAGCATCACCAACCCACAGCCAAGGCGGCGCTGGTTTTTTTATTTTTTATTTATTTTTTTTAATCTTTAACAATTTGAATATTTGTTTCCACAAGGTGCATTTTTAAATAGGGCTTGGGGAGTCCCAGAGGTATCCAGCAGGGGGGAAAAAGAAAGAGAGATGTAGGGTAGGGGGTGAGACTGAAACAGTGATCTTTCTTGGTTTTCCCTCTGAAGGCAAAAGAAATCATTGAGTCCCCCGCCTTCAGAAGAGGGTGCATTTTCAGGAGGAAGCGATGGCTTCAGACAGCATATTTGAGTCATTTCCTTCGTACCCACAGTGCTTCATGAGAGGTGAGTACACGCTGGTCTTGAAATATGTACTTTTGCTCAGCTTTGCCTGTAATGAAATGGCAGACTGTTTCACCTCGGTGCAGATGCCTCGGTGCCTGCCGGTTCCCTGTCTGGTTTGTGGGAGGAATTCGAACTGAGGCATACGATTACAAAGCTATTGGATTACTTACTCATCAGATGGAAGCTCTTCAGAAATGTTTTAATAAATACTTAGTTACCGCTGTTGTAGTGTTCAGTCGGTGCGTGAGAACTTTGTCAAGTGCGAGTAAGTTGTGCCGGTCTTGTTTAAAGGCTTAGAGATTACAAAGCTTGCACGAAGCTCCCTAGGTTTTATTTTGCTGTCCCTTGCCCAGAATGACTGTGTCTGAGTTATCCTTCACTCCGCATGCTGTGTGGCCCAGAATGCAGCCTGCCCCGGGGCTTAGCAGGCACATGCACAGAGCCAGCCAGGAGGGCTGGTGCCAGTGTGGGGCAGGAGACGGAAGCTCTCGGATAGACTTGCACTAGGCTGGTGACTTCAGTCCAAAGTGGCAAGGCAGCTGTCTACCAGGCAGACAGTACAGGAGCCTGACAGAATTGGTTAGGTTAAAATCATCAGCACGGGGCTGTGCTGTGTTTTCCCTTGCAGCCTCAATGCAAAGAGGAAACCAGCATCTTTTAAGAGAGAAAGGAGGCAAATCGTGGCATACTGAGGTCTCTCTGGAAAAGCGCAAAGAAGTCTCCTAAGTTAAACATTCTCGCAGCTTAAGTCATTAGATTACAGGCTTATGAATGGGAACAGCCAGGGTGGAAAACCTGTCTCCATTTTTGAAACCAGCCTCTTGAAATTCACAAAGCTGTGGTTGAGCCCTGAGTGTATGTGTGTGCTTGTCCATTTTGTGTATCTTTCGTGGTAAAAGAGGGCTGTGCTTAAACAAACAAAAATAATAACAGTCCATGTCACAAAGGCATCGCCGTGTGCATCAGGGCACGCACTCTGACCAGTACTGGCAAAGCGTGGCTTGATGGTTTGGCAGAGCTGAGATGGAGTGGGCTGGGATGGGGGAATAATTAATTTTCTGGCTACAAACTCTCTCGAGCACCCAAATAGTGTCTGTGACTCATTATTTATTCATACAGCTAAGTGAGCAGGGGAATGCAGAGGCCTTGCCAGCCTCTTTATCACAGCAAATGCTATTGTGAATGCACGGGGCTCTATGTTTCCGGGTCTCTGAAATTTAAAAAAACTTGACGTGTGTGTGTTTCTCTGTGTGCGTGTGTATGTATGTGTGTGTGCGTGCGTGTGTGTGTGTGTTGGGGATGGCAAGGGAGAAGTTAAGGAGAAAGGGAAGAAAGCAAGTCATTAACCAAGTTCAAGCTTCAAATTAAAGAGTTTTCAAGTGCTTCTTTACTGGCAGAGGGAATTTTAGTGAAGTTGAATCACGCACACATGCATTAGTCACTCGTCTTGCAGCACCATTTGGTTGGTAACACAGAGACACCCGCCACTGGTGAAAAGCTGCAAATGGCCCCCTGGCTGCATTTCCTCTGGGCTGCTAACAAGCAGAGGAAGCAATATTATTCGTAGAATAACAGAAAAAAAAAAAGATCTTCCTGCCCTTACTCTGCTTTCAGTACCCCCTCGGAACATATATTGTTTCCTATTTTATCAACTCAGGAAGGCAGATTCAGGAAATTTTTAAGCATTCTGCTGGGAGATAGGTTGCATTTCAGTGTGCAGTGCCAGCCTCTGGGGCTCTTCTTAATGGCCAACAGCAAAGATGGTGAGGGGACACGGTGACCTGCGCAGACATCAGGAAATAGCAGGAGTCCAGCTCTCTCCTGGACAAGCCCAGGGCTCCTGTGCCCAATGGATACTCAGCTGACCTGCCCCAGGTTGGGAATGAGGGTCAGTTAAACTTTCACAAGGGCAGTGTGGGAGGGCCTGAGCTCTCACCAAGACTCAAAAGGGCCAATCGGAAAAGGTTTCTCCATTCCTTCCTTTCAGTGAAAGAAATCCGGGGCCCTTCAGAATCTCTAATTTGATAATATAATATTGAGATTTAATGTCAGGCGGCCACATGAAATCTTGGCAATTTTTTGGTTAATTTCATCCAAGTGATCTATCAACATAAATTGTCCTGTTTACCTGTCCACGTCATTCACCTGAGCTGGAGAGGTGGCAAAATATCATTTCTGTTGGTATCGTTTGGTCATCATCTTAGAGCTTGATGCTAGAACAATCACCACCCCCACCAGCAAATGGCTCTCCCCACAGTTCTCAGGCTGTCACCGTAGCTGGGCTACTCACAGTGGTCAATGCAGTCATTTCTGGCGGCCTATAATTTACAGCGTGTGTTCCCTCCCCAACGGCAACTGTGAGCTGAAGGGGAAGACGGCATCTTTGTTTTCTTCCTGGGATGGTACTTTATCAGTCCATGCAATTCTCACAGAAGGAAACCTGTAACTCATTTTTAGCAAGATACCCTTGTGGAAATTCAGGGAAAAGAGAGGAGTGAGGTCAAGTGAACCATTGTTCCCTTCCTTGAGAGAGGCAAGCCGGAGTCTGAGAGACTGGCACATGAAATTGATGTGGTCTACCACAGAGAACTCGGGGCTTTTTCTATCACACCACACCAGGTTCCCACTGAATTTGCTTAGGAGGGAAGACAAGATGCGATTGAAATTCCTGGAATTATCACACACGGTGTGCAATGTACAATTCTTGCTGAACCCAAACTTGGGTCCCCTTGAAAAGTGCAGTGTGTCGGCAGAAAGAGTTGAGGTAGGTGTGGAGAGGAAAAGCCTCAGTACGTACATATTTTTGCAAAATGCCTCAGGTAGCCTTGTTCTTAGAAGTGGCTTAGTGGTCTATGCAAAGCCTGAACACTCACATGCCTCTGTGTTCCTAGAACCACAGGTAAAAATCTCAGCAAGACTGACTCCCTGCTTGTCTTCTCAGCGAAGTTTACCCCACTGCAGCAGTCTTTCAAAGGGAATTGCCGAGTACAAAGCTGCATGTATAAAGTGTGCTCTTCTGTGAGCATCAGTTTGCCGCTCTTTTCAGAAGAATATTTATTAAGACACTTCTTCTGGCTTGACTGAAGACTTAAGATCTTAAGACTTCAGGCTTAAGCCACAGAAATTTATTTTCGCACAGTTCTGGAGGCTGGAGGTCTGAGATCAAGATGTCAGTAAGGCTGGTTTCTGGTGACGCCTCTCTCCTTGGTTTTGCAGACAGCTGCCTTCTCCCTGTTTCCTCACATGGTTATTTCTCTGTGTGTGTCTGTGTCCTAATCTCTTCTTATAAGGATACCAATTGCATTGTGGGGCTACCCCAATGAACTCATTTTAAAACCTTATGTCCGAATAAGTCAAATTATGAGCACCTTTGAGTTAGGACTTCAATACATGAATTCTGGGGAGACACAGTGCAGTCCCTAACAGTGGGTCTTAGCAAATCTTTCTCACCCTGGACCACAAGGAAACTGTGGGCTGGGGCATCCTGGCTGCTCTCCTGGATGTTGAAGAATCAGACTCTGGTTCCTCATTTTTGAGATGGAGTTTCACATCTGAAACTGCCCACACATTTTGAAACTATAAAAAAAAAATGGTGTGATAAAACTATCTACATTTTACAATCATGCCTTTGCCATTTAGACTTTTTGCATGCTAAGAAACTTTAGAAAATGATAGAGTAAATTTGAAATGTTTAAGTGTTAAAAGAGCAAATAGCAGTCCTCCCCTCCCAAAGAAACCCCCTTTTGGCTCTGCTTTCTTGGAGAGGATTGTCTTTGTGCCTCAGACTCACTTTACTAGTGGGGTTTATAGGAGGCCCCACAGCTGCTCACACACCAAGTACAGGGACAGGGAGCAACCAGTAGCAGAAGCACCCTTGGAAACAGCAGCTGATTTGATTTTGATTGGCAAGAAGCCGTTTAGAGCTTTTGAAAGCAAATGAGTAGCTGAGAGATTCCTCTGTTCTCTCGAAATAGATCCGAAAGATGTGCTCAGAAAAGATGTGGCCCTTAACTGAGAAATCAGGCCTGGTGAGATGCTGGGACCGAGGAAGGCTGCACGGCTGCTGTGCACGCACAGATTTTAATAAGGAGCCCAAGGCCTAGGGGGAAGTCTGGAGGCATAAGAGCACCTGCTGTTAGAGAAAGCAATGGCAGGAGGTCTGCGTGGGGGATGGGGCCTTTGCTTTCTTTTCCTATGTTCTGACTTTCATCAGATGGCATGTAGAGCTTCTCTCTTGAGCCTTAGTTTCCTCATCTGCAGAGTAACAGTACCTGTTATTAAAGTAGCTGTGTGGACTGAATTAAATAATTGGTGTAAGGAGCTTTGCCTCGCCATATAAAATAAGCAATAAATCTGAAAGGTGTTCAGTTATCTAAGATGGCAGCTGCTCAACCTGTGTCTGCTTTAGGGAGGGAGATGTCGCAACGCCCTGGAGGACGTTACGGGAGGTTCCCTGGAGAGAGGGACACAGGAGCTGGCGAGGGGAAGGTGTGAACAATGAAGAGAGGAAGAGTGGTGTAGGCTGAGAGTATAGCCTGGGCAAAGTTAGAACTGCAGGATCCCACATGGGCGTGGACAGTGGTGGGTAACTCACCCCACCCTAAGGGCTTTTCAACAGCAGATCAGCCTTCCTTCCCTTGTGACTATGTGAAGAGGGTGGAAAAAGAATGAGAGCCTTTTATGAAATTGGACTTAACAAGTTTTGCTTTTATATACGGAAGCTAACTGGGGCACAATGTCACATAAGTCTTTGGTCTGAACACACAATGACAGCAGAGATGTCTCTCTTCATTGAGGCTGCTGGTGTAGCTTTATTTTCTCCAATGCTCTTCCTAAGGAAAAACTCATTTTGCCTGTGTAACTGTATCAGGTTCTCTGGGCCTGCCTCTGAGACATTTCATTTTCCCTGTACCTTGGGGACATTTGTGATCATGTACTTTGTCAAAGCCCAGACATGAAGGCAGCTTCAATGGCTTGTCTTGTTGGAGGCAACCAAGGAGGCCCACACAGGAAACGCAAGCAAATTTTCAGTTTCTCAGGTAACTTCCTAGTGACCTAGATGAGTCAATAGATGTCTTTGTGTCTCATTTGAGTTCTGCAAAATGGGCTAATAATATTGTAGACAAGCTTGTGTCCAATTACCGAGTTCCTGTTGGAAATCTTTCCATGCATCAGAAAGAGGTACCATCAAACACATCACAAATCTTCTTAGCTTAACAACACAAAGCCACTTAAAAATATTTTATTTTCTCTTAGAAAATAGTTCTCCTATTATTTTACGCATGAAAGGCATTTTTTCCTCATTTTTGCAATTGTTCTCTCCAATTCCCATTCTTCAAGAAATCGTCAGAAGCTTCTCTGGTGCCTGAACAGACATTAAAATGTACAACAAAACACTTTTTCTGCCACTCTTGTTTATTGGCCTCCCTTGTTCCTCCCCATCAGGTGCTACTAGTCCTCTTCTTTAGCCTTTTTGCTAAGTCTCCAGCCAAACCAAAGAGGTATGTCTTTCTTGACCTTTTCCCCCTCAAAAAATCTAATAACTAGGATGTCCTGAAGTGGTAAAAACAGAGCACTTCCTTTGAGAACCTCGCTGACCATGAACACAGTCAGGGAGTGCTTTAAGAGAATGCAGGCTGGCTCTTGAACACAAAACAGAGCTCGAAACCTCATATCACCTTCAACATGCTGGGAGGGTCAACTCAGACATACTCCTCTCACTTGCACAGGATTCACTCTTTGTTGGGGAAACATGTCTTATACTCTCTTGACTCTCTGAATCTGTCTCTTTCTCTCCCTCCCTCATCCTGCAGTAATGATGTCATAAAGGACCCAAGGTGGAGGAATAAACACTGAATCCAAAAGATGACTGAAGCGATGTATTTTATTGTAATGACAGAAATAGAGTAAAGTTCTTGCTCAGGTTTACCTGTGAAAATTGTGTCTGGCTGCATGTACCACAGTGGCTTGAGCGGATGAGCACTGGTCTGTGTGGTGGACAGGAGTTCTGGAGTGAGCAGTCCAATCAGATACGGTGGGGTGCGGGACACTCCTGTTTTTGTCTTACCATGCTGAGCCCAAATAGAGATGGCCTGCCCCTCTACTCTGTCCAGGCAGGAAGGACATGGGAAGTCTCAACCCCTTCTCCTGGGGGGACCTGGTCTTTTGATTGAGGAAGGGAAGCCCTTCTCTGCAAACTTTCACTGACATATTGCTTAGGCCAGAACTAGGTCACAAGCCTCTGGCTGGAAAGAACCAAGGACAATGAGGTTGTCACTTTCCAGCCTGGAGAGTGGAGGAGGGAAGCAGAGGGACGGTGCCTGGGAGTGGATGTCTTGTGAGCCCAGAGCCAATCTGCCAGACCTGGTGACAAAGAGGCTGTGCTTTCCCAGCCATATCTTGTATCGTTTGTTTTCCGTGCCAGCTGGGCTTTGGAAACACATGCAGAGAAACCGTAAGTTCTTCCTCCAGTCCCTCTTGGAAGTTGCAGATGGATGCCAAGGATGAATATTTATTCTTGACCCATTGAAAGCAAAATGGACAGGAGAAGGGATGGGGCGGGGCAGGGGACTGGTTAAATGGATTCAAGTTCACACCTATTTTCAGTGTCAAAGCCCAAAATCACACTTGAGCCTCTCCTCACATTTGAATGAGCAATAGAAAGCCAGGCAGCCCTGTAGCTATGTGAATGTGGCTTGTATCAGAGTCACCACACCTTGCTGTGAGATTGATAGATTTCTTAAGCAGCTGGAAATAGTTGCTTCCCACCCCCCATCTTCCTCACTCTTTTAAATTCTCAAAACTCCATCACACAGCCCCCTAAATTTGTTTTAATTTTTAAGATAACTGTTTTCTACAAGAGGGAAACTTTCTTTCAAATGACCCTCCATAAATTTCCCTAAAGATGTTTTAATCTCTGATAGAAATTGGAAACACATAACCAGATAATTGCCCTCTATCTAGGCTATAAACACTTATTTGTACATTGTATTTCTGTAAGTTACAGATGATTATTGCTTGGTAATTACTGACCCTGTCTATTTCCTCATCCTGGATGCAAATATTTCTCCCTGAGAAAGTCATTGCCTCATTTAAGAAAAAAAAAAAAAAAGAAGAAAGAAAGTTGTTATTCAGTTTTTCCCTTGAAATCAGAAATTTCTTTTTGTTTTGCTTTCATTTTGTTTTGCTGCAAGATCAGTGTTCATTTAGAGAATTGTTGATTTCATATGCAACACTGCCCTCTCATTCCATAGTCCATAAGTGTCTATTTTTTGATGGACTTCTTTTTAAACAGTGAGTTCCTCAAGACATTTTTGGGGCCCCCAAATGGAAAAGGTCATCACAAATAGAAGTCTCAATTTGCTAGCTGGGCTTGCTCAATGGCTCTGCTGATTTCAAGACTGATGCTGCTTTGTGCAAATGAGAAGTTCATGTTAAATTAATTTTAAATCAAAGACTCAATGTGTCCAGTCTTGAAACATATTCTTTAAAAAAGAGAACTATGCAGCTTCAACATTTTGCGAAAATTCTACTTTGCTTTCTTTGCCAACATTCAGCTTTTACCCCTAGGCATTAGAATGCCCTTCATGGAGACTGTGATTTCTCAAAAGAAACTGTGCTAGTCTTGGGTAGAGAATGAAATAATAAGATGTGGGCAATAAATCAAATATAGCCTGAGAGCCACACCACAGGCCAGCATCTGTCATCTCCTCTCCTTGGGAGGTTCATTGGTCTTGATCAGCTCTCATGTGCTCCTGAAAATGTGTATATATATATATATATATATATATATATATATATATATCTACATATATAAAATATATATTTCTATATATTATATATATACCTACATATATAGCTACATATATATACACACACACATATATAGCTATATATATATCTATTATATATATACCTATATATATACCTATATATATAGCTATATATATATATATATATATAGCTATATATATAGCTATATATATATATATACACACACACATATATACCTATATATATACCTATATATATAAAGTATATATTTATATATTTTTTTATATTTTTATATATATATATTTTTAATTGTTATTAGGTCCTAAAGAAAGACCCAGAAAATCTTGCAGCAGTCAGTTTTCCAGATAGGGTTATGTTAAAAAGAGCAAACAGAAGTCAGAACTCCGAACACACTGCAGGGTATTCTATGGTCACATTCCATTGTGGGTGAGTTTTTTGTTTCTTTGTTTTGTTGAGACCGAGTTCACTCCTGTTGCCCAGACTGGAGTGCAATGATGCAATATCAGCTTACGGCAACCTCCGCCTCCTGGGTTCAAGTGATTCTCCTGCCTCAGCCTCCCAAGTAGCTGGGATTACAGGCATGTGCCACCACACCCAGCTAATTTTGTATTTTTAGTAGAGATGGGGTTTCACCATGTTGGTCAGGCTGGTCTCGACCTCCTGACCTTGGGTGATCCACCTGCCTTGACCTCCCAAAGTGCTGGGATTATAGGCATGAGCCAAAGTGCCCCCACCTGTGGGTGAGTTTTTTAAGGGAGACTAAAAATGTCAGAGTGGCCCACATTTCTCAAGAGAGAAGCACATTCTCTTTTTCTGTGCAAATTTTTATAATACATATAGCTATCAGCATTTGTTTCTTATTACTGCCCCAGAATGTGCAAAAGAGAATTTAGGTTAATTAAGATACTTTGGTTTGGGTGCCATGTTTTCCAGGAGCAGTTTTAACACCACAGTTTGCTGCACTTTCTTACACAGCTTCTGTCTGCACTTTGAACTCCGTGCACCAAGCCCCTCATTCCACACCATCTGCAGGCTGCATCTGGGCAGCTTCATCCAGCTCACTAACAGTCACAGCTGAACTTGACATTCACCTGCTTTGAAAGTATAGAATTTACAAAATCTGAAACCGCATATGTGTTTAAAACCCATAAAAGAGTGGGAGGAACTACAAGGTGGAGAAAAAGTAGTTCTCCCCTTCAGGACTTTTTCTCTCTTATCCCAGCCCCCATTCATGGGTGAATGGGTGAATGGGTGAATGGGGGAAAATGAAATTAGTTAGGCATTGACAGGTAAAAAGAAACTCAGGCTGCTATTTTATTGTTATTTATTATGATCAAATCTACTGTTTATAAAGATCAGAATGGCTTTTACTTCCAAAGTTCTAGAGGAGAGAAACAACGTTAAGCAACCTTAAACAAATATTAGCACTGCGAAGGGTGCAGGGTCATAGAAAGAACTAGAAGCGCCAACAATGGAAATTCTATCCAACTGTCAATCATTCCATATCATTACTTCTTTTTTTTTTTGAGACGGAGTTTCGCTCTTGTTACCCAGGCTGGAGTGCAATGGCGCGATCTCGGCTCACTGCAACCTCTGCCTCCTGGGTTCAGGCCATTCTCCTGCCTCAGCCTCCTGAGTAGCTGGGATTACAGGCACACGCCACCATGCCCAGCTAATTTTTTGTATTTTTAGTAAAGACGGGGTTTCACCATGTTGACCAGGATGGTCTTGATCTCTTGACCTCGTGACCCACCCGCCTCGGCCTCCCAAAGTCCTGGGATTACAGGCTTGAGCCACTGCGCCCAGCCACTTCATTTCTTTTTAATAAAGGCTGTGTGCCCCATATGCTTCCCTTCAGTTTGTATTCAAAACAAAGAAATAATTATATTACAGAGGTGAGGAAATCTGTTTAAAAAACAAATAAACCATGAGACATGAACTATGAGACACTGTTCCATCTCATGCTTTGTAAGTTTTATGTGTTGTGTTATGAAGTTACATATATGCAGTTCTATATAGTTGCAGTTGGTGTCTAAAAATTATATAACTATATATTTTTTAAAACTATAATTATAAATATTTTTAAACTGCCAGAAAGAAAGAGCAGAATATTTGGCTGGAGTGATTTTTAGACATCGCTCTACCTTAGGGCACCAGAGAGATTCACTTGGCCAGGGTTTCAGAGCTGGTTGCTGCCTGAGTCAGAACCAGAAACCAGGTCTTCTCAGTTCCTGTCACCCAGAGTTTTGCAGACACTAAATTTATGAGGTGGATTCCATCCAGGCATCCACACAACTAGACACTTCTCCTGATCGTCCTCAGTTTTCCTTTGCATCGCTCAGATACCACAATCCTTTGCGCTTAAATACATTCACTCTGTGAACACATTACGTGGAGCGATGTATATGAATACCCAAGGCCCTAAGAACATCCTTAGGCCGCGTTAGAAATGCAGTTGCCGCAGGAGCAACCAGCCCCTGCTGCCCTTTGGATGATCTCTTTTCCCCAAAATCCAGCACCACCTTAGTTAAGAACCCGCCATGTTCCTGCCCACCCGGCTCCTTAGGTAATGTTAGAATTAACCAGGTTGGCTTTGATGAGCCTCTAGGGCCAAATTTGAACGACCACAACAGCCAGTGAGCACATCCATGCAGAGGGTTCAATGATGGCCTCAGCCAAGGCTCCCAGGCTTCACACACACACACACACACACAGGTCAGCATTCAAAATTCACATACTTAGGGAATCCATTGAGATTTCTCCCCAGGATGTACTGAATTCAAGGAAGTTTTCTCAAGGTATAGCAGGAACTGCTGAAATGCTGCACATCAGCCATGTCCAGACTCTTGATCTTGCCACATATCAGTAAATATTATTTCACATGCCCAGAATCTATGCATGGTTATTTACTTATAAATTATATGCCTGTATTCCTGTGCTGATATAATTATAGTACATGTATTATAAAATATATCCTCCAAATAGAAATTAAAATGAAATTGTAAAAGTGCTAGTTTTTTTTTTTCTACCCCTCCATGGGCACCCCAATTTGAACCAGAAAATTCCTAGATACCTACAGATGCCATGTCTCTGCTCTCTAGGACGTAGCTTCTCTCTACAGACCTTTATTTCCTACCCTGAAGGCTTCAGTCCATGTTGAAGTGTAAACTCCACTCCTCTCCAGGAGGAATCGTGTTTTCCTTACCACCAGGGTCTTCTTCTACGAGTTGCCTTTGACAGGGAGGCCAGGAGGAAAATAGGCCTGAGCACACAGGTTGGGGAGCCAGAAGCCTGTGGGCTTTAGAATCAAGGAGTTGGTTTCTCTCTGTCACCAGCATCGACCACCTGTGTGAACTTGAGCCATTTCTCAAACCTCACAGAGCCCCAGGTTTCTCAGCTGTAAACAGGGGAATTAACTTGACCTTGCATGGTTGCCAAGAAGATTTGAGATGATGTCTATAAAGCCATGGACACATAGAGGAAGTCACTAAGCAAAAGGTAACTCTGAAAATGACACCAAAGGCAGGCTGTGGACAGGAAAGCCATCTCCGCCAACCTCAAGAATGTGTGGCCCCGAAGCTGTTCCAGGAACCAGGCATGTATGAAGATTTAAAAAAAAAAAAAAAAAGTGTCTGCCTCTCTCACCACGTAGAAGAGCAGAAATGATCTGGGTGCTCCTTGGCAGATGGTTGAGTTTATGAATATTAAAACTGATAGTAATGAAAGCTAGCATTTATTGAGCATATGCTATGTGCAAGGCACTTGCACCATTCCAGGCATTTTCTTGCCTTTTTGCACTAAAATTTTGGCACAGCCCTGTGAGTAGGTACTCTCATTATTAATCCCACTTAATGGAGGGGAAGCGTGGCCTGCCAAGGTTAGGTGACCTGCTTGTGGTTAGGCTGCTGGGAAAGGCGCAGGTGAGGTCCGAATGGAGGCGTTCATGAAGTAGAGCCCATTGTCTGTCTACCCGTGAGGGGACACGTGAGGCTGAGGGTATCTATTTGGCACACAAGGAGCTGAGCCTTACAGAGAATAAAGCCTTGCCAAGGCCCCATGGACAGGGGGTGACACTGTGGGGTAGCGCCAAGCTTGGGCACTGGCCACCATCCTGGACTGCTTTTCTAATGCTGGATGCATCTGGTGGCTTTATGGCTCCACCTTGGGTATCCACACCTCTCCTGCTCATATGTTTCTCCCATCAGAGCTGAGAGAGACGTTCAGGGGCGGTTCCCAGACAGCCCATGAGGAACACACCTTTAAGCCAGGAGTGCTCAGACTTGTTCCCAAGATGATGGTGACATGCTGGGGTGGAGAGAAACCGTTGCTATGTCTTCTTCCTGACAGACCAGTTGTTTTTATTTATCAGTCTGAGAATCCATCCAGCTGACATAAATTAGGCTCTTCCCGTGAAAAACTTCAGGCGAAACTTGGTCCCATTGTTGTACAAGGCTGATCTTGCATTTACATGGGCTTGAGAGAGCACCACCTTGGACTTTGTCTCCCAGGTGCATCTCTTGCCCTATCCCATGCCAGGCCGTGGAACACATGTACAAAATAAACCACAGAATGATCTGCCTGGCAGTCAGGGAGCAGCCACCCGAGTCCATCCTTCAGGGGTGGACCACCCTGACCCTGACTGACCCTGGCCAGGGTTTTCCATGAGGCTAGTGTTTTCCAAACACTTCCCATCCACTTACTCCTGCGGTTAAAATCAAAATCATGCCTAGAAGTACTTGTTTCAGTTGTGACAGCAAGCAGTGGCCTCAGTCACTCCCATAAACAGGACCTCATACCAGTAAGTGTCAGTGGCATAACAAGATATGAAATACACACGCCTACTGGCTGGCCTTTGAGGATGGTCTGTCTTTCTGCAGAGACACTTGTCATTTCAAAAGTCCGTGTCACCAGTCCTCTGACATCGTGACAATTCCTTTTGTCAAGGAGTTGGGTTTTTCCCCCTTTAGTTCCCCCTTCACCTTTATTGTATAAAAGGCATTTCTCCTCTGATTATTCTACAAGTTACTTCAGAGTCACAGAAAGTTGCTACCTTTACTCCAGGGGTTCGGCATGATGAAGGATGCAATCTTTAATGACTTTTTCCCCCCAAAGCCTGCTCACAGCCAGCCATGTGAGTACCCTGCTCAACGGAAATGCAGGGGGCTGGCCAGCATCTCACGGCTGCTATGCAAACATCTTAATGGAACAAATTAAAAGATGTGCAAGCTAATTATTTTCCACATTAAAAAATAACAATACAATAAAATCATAAAGCTCCTTAGGAAAGGAACCTGCTTTTCTTATACAGAATGTGCAGTTAAGAGGAAAGTAAGAATTTCATGCTATAAACTAGAGATTATGTTCTGGGCATCGTTGTTATTTATTGTGCCTCTTCAGGCTTATTTAGCTCTGTTCGCATGCATGCCAGGACTCAGCGACCCACCTGCTTCCTGCTCCCTTGCTTTCTTCCCTCGGGGATAGTGGCCTCCACTGTCACCTTCAGATCCAACTTGAGTTCTTTCTGGGGAGTCCTGGCCCCCAGACCCACAGCAGCCTCCAGGGAGGCCCAGGTTTCCAACTCTCGACCCTCTCAGTTTAAGATCAAACACGTCATTTACACAAAAGCAGTTGGAGTTGTTTTAAACAGTTACGTCTCTCTATTCCTCTTTTCAATCACAACTATGTGACCTGGAGGTGCAGAAAGCAGAGAGAGGCCTGCAGTGAGCCTGGGCAGCACCCACTGTGCCCCAGATGGGTTCTCACTCTGGAGTCCGCGTCAAATGGGAGGGAGAGGTAGGACCCCTCAGTGCCATCCCATGTCGTCCGTGCTGTTGTCGTGAACAATTCCGGTTGACCTACTTAAGTTATGAGATGATTCCGTTTCACTGTAGCTTTTGAATAATGAGAACAAATAACACTCATGTACAATGGTGTCAGGCATGTCACCTCCATTGTCTCTTTTAATCAAAAACCTTATGAGATAGGCACAGCTACTAATTCCTACTGGCTAAAAAGAAAAAATAAAATGAAGCAAAGACCAGGCTACAAAAGCAGCCCAGGCCACACGGAATGCAGAAGGCAGAACAGGGTTGGAGTCCAGATTCTCTTTGGCTTTCCCACTCCAGTGTGGCTCCTCTGTGATGTGATGGGGCGGGGGGGGGGGGGTCAGGATGGAGAGTTTTACAGGTGCAGTCTGTGGGGTCCGAGAGCCTCTGTTCAAATGCCAGCTCTGTCCTTCCCCACTTAGTCACCTTGAACAGGCTCCTCACCCTTTGTTTCTCCGATTCCTCGTCTATACAGTGTGACAATGATGATTACCCATGCAGTTGTGAGCACTGAACCAGAAATATGTAGAATGCTGCCTGACACATGGTAACTTCCAGATCATTGCCGCTATCATCTCGGGCTGTTCCTTTCCACCCTGATTTGCTTTTTTGATTAGGCACTATTTCACTGGATTTTCCCATTTTCCTCCTTACACAGTATAAGAAACAATTTTGTGGTTTTTTGAGACGGAGTCGTGCTCTGTCGCCAGGCTGAAGTGTAGTGGCACGATCTTGGCTCACTGCAACCTCCGCTTCCCAGATTCAAGTGATTCTCCTGCCTCAGCCTCCCTAGTAGCTGGGACTACAGGCACATGGCATCACACCCAGCTAATTTTTGTAGTTTTAGTATAGACATGGTTTCATGACGTTAGCCAGAATGGTCCCGATCCCTTGACCTCGTAATCCACCCACCTTGGCCTCTCAAAGTGCTGGGATTACAGGCATGAGCCACCATGCCCAGCCAACTTTTTGTATTTTTAGTAGAGACAGGGTTTCATCATATTGGCCAAGCTGGTCTTGGAACTCCTGACTTCATGATTCACCTGCCTCAGCCTCCCAAAGTGCTGGGATTACAGGCATGAGCCACCACCCCCAGCCAACACAAACCAAATCTGACAAGTGAACCCCAGTTGTGTCATCCTAGTGAGTGCGTGTGATCACTCATGCATCCTTGTACATTGGATCTGTTCACTCCTGGCAGCAAACGGCTGATGCTTGTGATGAGGTGGGGAGTATGGCAGGAAGAGACTTGGGCTCGGGGGCGGGGGGGGTCTCAGCCCTGGCTGATGTGTCCTTGTACCCTGATCTTCCTCCTGTACACCTTTCTGGTAAAACGAGAGAGGTAGTGGCTGGGATCACTTAGCTCCCATGGTTAAGATGAAAGGCATCATGCAGGCTGAGGATCTGTCCTCTGCTCACACCAGACAGGGTTTCCTGACCTCAACACCATTGACATTTGCAACTGGATCACTCTCTGTTGAGGGGACTGCCCTGAGTGCTGTGGGCTGCTAAGCAGCATCCCTGGCCCACACCCACTAGACACCAGTGACAACCCTTCCCTCCTCACGTTGCCACAACCAAATGTATCTCCAGACATTGCCAGATGACCCCTGAGTGGTAAAATATGGAGTATTTTTTGGAGAACCACAGCTCCAAAAAGGCCTTAGGAACCAATTCACTGTTGCTACTTTCCACAAAGAAATGAAACAATGTGGTGTGTTTGACCCCCCTTAGCATGTTTGCCTCCCACACACCTAGTCTGACCTCTCCTCCAGTCTCCTAATGCTGGCTATGGATGTCCACAAAAACTGACAGTCAATGTACAAGGGCATGAAAATAAGAGCATCAGCCATGTCCCCAAAGTGAAGTGCAGAGAAGAAAAGGCAGCCATGATTCTGGCCTGCTGGCACAACAAAGGCTTGCCATCTCTGTTATCTACACAGGGGAGACAATTACTCTCCTAGTTTTACAGACTGATGACCAGGCTATAGAGTGGTCAAGTAATTCATCAAGGTCACACAGCTGGAAAATGGCAGAGTTGCACTGAACCCTATTCTGGTTTTGAAGTCTGGGTGCTTGACCACTAAGCTGTGCATTTTTCGAAAAGTTCTTCTAGAGAGGGTGTGACTTGGGTACTCTTGTCCTGTGAAATAAACTTAAAACCAGTTATCTTGGTGTCTAGTTACAGATGTCACAGGAAGCAGGACAATGATTTGGTAATCAAAGAGCCCTTAACTCTTTAAAAACTATTGGAAGTACATAGTGCTGTCATTCTGAGTCCTCCTAGTACCTGCTTTTGAATAACTCAATTTCCTTCTCTTTTCATAGTTGGGGTCATCAGCAGCAGCATTTCTTTGATGGCTTTAAAAATCTAGGAGGAAAGTAACCTAAAAGACCAAATAATGATAAATTTCAAGGACCTATCAATAATAAATTGAGTAAAAAGTTTCAGAAATCCCAATGCATATTTAGTTTCATTTTTCTATGTTATTTTCAAATCCTCTCTGAGAGGTCACTTCTCCATGCTTATTTGAACAACTTGAATTTCTCCCAAAATTTCTGGTAGTAGTTATTAAAGGCACCCAACAGGGCTGTTCTTCAGTCAAGGGAAATCATTGCACAGGTTATGAGAGTTGAGACATGTGTCTGCATGAGGTGTTGAAGGGGCAGACAACAGGAATCCCACATCCCCATCACAGACATGGATGGGCACACTGCATCTGTGTTTACTCCGGAAGCAGTAGTACTTCCAGGTTGACACTCTGATTACTATGTCTTCTAGGATGCCCATTGGGATCTAATGCAAAAGATCACATTCTTCTTCTTCCTCTGATTTTTTGGGTTTGTGTATCCACGAAAGCTCTTGCCAAAACTTAATTTCAGCTTTTCTGTTTATGAGTATTTTCTTTCAGAGACTCTGAACAATTTGTGAGATGGCCCATATGTCACTTATCTCTCTAATCACAGCAACTGCAGATTGTGGGCACTCAATAAATGTTGTATGGGTAGATGGATGGGTGAATGGCTGGATGGACAGATGGATGGATGGACAGATGGATGGATGGATGAATGAATGAATGAATGAATGAATGAATGGGTGAGCCAGCAGATAGACAGATGGACAAATTGCTGGATAGTTAGAGGGATAAATGGATAAGTGAATGGATGGATAGGCAGGCAGATGGGTAGATGAATGGATGGATGGAAGGATGATAGAGGGATGGAGGGAGAAAGGGAAGGAAGGAGGGATGATAGAGGGATAGAGGGAGGGAGGAAGGGAGGGAGGACAGATAGATGGACCAATGGATGGATGCTTATGGCTTATGTGTAGAAACCCCAATGGGTACAGGCAGAAGAGGCCACATTGATCTCCTCCCACACACAACCATAGCAGGAAGCAAGTAACTGGGATTTCTACCCAAACTTGGTTCCCTCAAATTCCTGTGATCAGCTAAGGGTAAGAAGCTGTATATGGGACTATTAGAGCAGAGAGGAGCAGGCAACACGGAGCTGGTTCCAGTTCTGTCTGAAAGGAAGTCATGTAGGGGTCCCTTGCGGGAAGCTGCATGAGTGTGGAAGGAGAAGCGCGTAAGAAATACCACAGTCAAGGGACGTCTTACTGCCCATGAGCTGATTGGTTGATGCTTAAAATTGAATACCTGTGTAGAAAATAACTGTCTATGACCAAGAGAATTCATAAGCACAGGACCAATCATAACATCTGACCCATTTCCCACTGGAAAATGGGAAATTTTCTTTTGATATCCTACTTGTAGGACATCAATCAAAGAACAGAAAAGATGTCGTCTTTTTCATTTTATCAGCTTAAATAAACTGTCTTCATGGAAATCTCAACTCTTATTTTTCCTCTTACAAAAGGTAACTAGTGGGAGAACAGAAGAGGTTTGGTAAATAACTTACAGTACCCTTCATTCAGTTCTAAGTCTCACCTATTTCAGTGACACCTCAGGAAGCTGAGTGGAGGCACGGATTGTCCTGCTTGGCACCCAGCTCATTGGTCCCAGTACCCTTTCTCCATATATTTCTATTTAGGGGAGAATCTCCTTCAGTGAAATGTTGAGAGGTGATGTTACATATGTGTGTTCCTCTTCCATTTCAAGGCTACCGGCATCTGTCAAACAATCTGTAGGAGCTGGTGCTCCTGATCACCCTGATCGTTCCCCAAAAGCCCCTCTGTACCCAAGTGCTTCTCAGCCAGGCTTGGCCCCCAGTCACTTAGAAGCACCCATCTGTACCCATAGCCACATCCACATGAAGACAGATTCCATCTATGTTGAGGTTCATTCTTTGCTCCATTCAGGAATGTTCCTTAGTGGATCCTCCACCCAAATAAATAACCTCTTTAAAAAAAATATTTTCACCGGGCACGGTGGCTCAAGCCTGTAATCCCAGCACTTTGGGAGGCTGAGGTGGGTGGATCACGAGGTCAAGAGATCGAGACCATCCTGGTCAACATGGTGAAACCCTGTCTCTACTAAAAAAACATAAAAAATTAGCTGGGCATGGTGGCGCGTGCCTGTAATCCCAGCTACTCAGGAAGCTGAGGCAGAATTGCCTGAACCCAGGAGGCAGAGGTTGCGGTGAGCCAAGATCATGCCATTGCACTCCAGACTGGGTAATAAGAGTGAAACTCCATCTCAAAAAAAAAAAAAAATTTCATGAACAGACAAAAATCGTATGTACTTATAGCGCACTGCTTTTTTATGACTTTTTAAGATTCCACATATAAATAAGATGATGCAGTGTTTGTCCTTCTGTGCCTGGCTTATTTTATTTAGTGTAACACACTTCAGGTTCACCCTTGGTGTTGCCAGTGGCAGGGTTTCTATCTTTTTGGAAGCTGAATAGTACTCCATTGTATATATATTCATCACAGTTTCTTTATTCACTCATCTGTCAATGGACACTTAGGCTGACTCTTTATCTTGGCCATTATGAATAGTGCCACCATGAACATGATAGTGCAGATATCTCTTCGATATACTGGCTTCATTTCCTTTGACTATTTACCAAGAAATAAGATTTCTGGATAGTACAGTAGTTCTATTTTTAATTTGGGGGGGAACCTCTATGCAGGTTTCCATAATGACTGTACTAACTTACGTTCCCACCAAGAGTATGCAAAAGTTCCCTTTATCCACAACCTCACCAATGCTCGCTGTCACTTGACCTTGATAAAAGCTTTCCTAAGAGGTGTGAGGTGATAGCTTACTGTGGTTTCAGTTTGCATGGTGAGGAGTGATGTTGGGTATTTTTGTATACATTTATTGGCCATGTGTGTGTCTTCTTCTGAGAAATGTTCTTTCAAGTTCTTTGCCCATTTTTTTTTAAATTAGTTATTCATGTTCTTGCTACTGAGTTGTTTGAGTTCTTTATGTAGTTTGGAAATTAATACCTTATCAAATGCTATGATTTGCCAATATTTTCTCCCATTCTGTAGATTGTGTCTTCCTTCTCCTGATTGTTTCCTTTTCTGTGCATAAACTTTTTATTTTGAAATGATCCCACTTGTCTGCTGTTGCTTATGTTGCCTGTGCTTTGAGATCATATTCAAAAAGATCTTTGCCCAGACTGATGGCAAGAAGCTTGTTCCCTATGTTTTCTTCCAGTAGTTTTATGGTTTCAGGTTTTAAGTATAAGTTTTTAATCCATTTTGAGCTGATTTAATGCCTTCTTATCTTTGCAATTTTTATACTTGTCTTTAAAATTTTGTCTCCTGGTTTCACTTCCCATGGGTCTATTTAGTCAGCCTCCATTTTCATTTATTGAGACCATATTTATTGATCTTGCCAGCGTAGTTTTTCCTCATTACTTTTCTCTTCTCCATGCTTGTCACCTTAAAGTATCTTATACCAGTGGTTTTTAACCAGGAGAAGGAGGCAGTATGAGGAGTAAAGAGGTCATTTGGCACTTTCTGGAGACATTTTTAGTTGTCACAGCTCAGGGGGTGAGGGGACTGTACTAGCATCTAGTAGGCAGATGCCAAAGAAGCTACCAAACAGCCCACAATGAGCAGAACGGAAACGCGATCACGACGAGGTTGAGATCATGACTAGGTTGAGATAACCCTGTGCTGTCACCACGATCATGGTTGTGGAGAGGTGTTTCTGTCCTTCTACTTTTGGTGTTTTATTTTCTGGAAAGTGCATCCCCAACCAACAAAAAAAAATGGGAAAGCAATTGTGCAGATCTTCAGAGCAGAATACAAGTACATGTCAAATAGGAGACAGAGGACCTGAGGGTTCTGAGAAACTAAGGTGGCCACAATCACTTAGGGACCTTCAAGGGCTTTCGTGGTCCAGTATCTATGATGGGCAGCTTAGCATGACAAAAGGGGATCCTCATTGCTGTATTATTCAGAGGAGGAAACTATCACCTTACACCTATGGAGGAGAAAGGTATCACCTTACACCTATGGTCTGAACACTCTCTAAGGATTTTGAGTGTCAGAAGAAAAGGAAGAAGACTGATAAAAGACAAGAGAACCCAGGCTAAAGAGTCAGGACTGGAAACAGCCCATCCATATAATAGGTTAAAGGTTGAGGAGAGGAGAGAAGAACTTGCCAGAATCCTAGAAGCAGAGTTAGGGGCACCACTGAAGTGCTGAGGAGGGTACCAGGTTATTGGTAGAAATATGCCTGAAGCCCAAAAGGGAGGAAATTCCTACAGAGGTCAAAAGATCCCCTTAAGAGAGAAGCTATCACTGGGACCACCAAGCTGGATCAATAAGAGTAGGCCTGTGATTGCCATCGTAGTGAAGGTGCCTGAGGCAAGGATAGCTGAGAGCACTGGAAAGCATTTCTCCAAGAAGACACCGAGGCCAAGGGGTGGGGCCCTCTGGGTTGCCAGCCCCAACTGTGTACCAGGCTCTCTCAGGTGGTCTCCATTCCTACCCTCATCACCTGCCCAATGCCTTAGAAGCCAACATTGTTATGCTGGTTCTGTTAATGAAAACACTGAAGCTCAGAGTTTGGATAACAAAAATTGTGAAGTTCAGAAAGGCCAAGGAAAAACTCCAAGGTGACACGGCTAATGATGCTAGCTATGGCAGGATCAGAACGGAGGTGTATCAGTTGCTTTCCACTAAAACATGTTAAACTAGCTTATCAGTATACTACTTTCCTTTCAATCTGCTTCACTATAGGTAATACACTTGAAATTTCCCTTCACGGGAGCTTGGAGTTGGGCATTTGAGATGACAACCCATCAGGCAGAAAGGAAGAAGGAAAGGCAGCTGGAGTGGAAGAAATGGCAAGGCAGAAATGGTGGAGAGAGGACACCAAGATCTCCATCCCTGGGCAGTTGAGAGTAAAGAACAAGCACTCATCATTTGGTTCATAGGTTTGGTGACCTCGATTCCAAGTAGAAAATTAACTGCATTAAACAAAAAGGAACCCCCTCTCCAATTCACACTGCAGACAGATGAGCTGGAGGTCTACACTCCCTTTTTCCCACTTCTTCTGTGTCTTTGGTGACCATATAACAAGATTCCCGTGACACTCTCACCACTACCCCATTTCCCTTCCCAGCCACTTCTGATCCTAGGCCCACAGAGAGTGTACCTGCTCAATAAAAGTCTGTAAAACACGTTAGTGATAGATTCGCCATCAGTACATTCCCTGAATGATCCATGTGGATGTGACACTGTGTGAGAAAGTAGCCTTGAATATAAAGATTCTATGGCATGAAATGGCTTCAGAGAATTTACCGTCTGCTTAGGGAGGCAAAGCCTAAGCATGAGAAATACTCAGTCAACAGAATGATAATTGAGTAGCCCATCATCAATACCACAGCAGTTGCAGACCAGGAAAGCAACTGCTTGCTGAGTGGGAAGCCATGACGTGAAGAGGGTTCGGAGAGGAAGATGGAAGTCATTTTATTCCAGGGCTAGGGAAGACAAAGGAGAAGGAATGAATGAGGCAGCCGGCTGGCTCCAGGAATGTTCAGGGGCAGTGAATAAATCACTGAGGCTCGCCTGTGAACAGCAACATTGAAGCCAGATCTCTTTGAATGCTGCAGTGAGAAGGCTGGACTTAAACCTGTCTACCAGGGGCTCCTAAACTTGGCAGTACCTAAGAATCCTCAAAGTGTTTGTTAAAATGCAGATTCCTGTCACCCACCCTAAGAACCCATGATGAGTCAAGGAGGGGCTCAAGCATCTGCATCTTAATAGCCCTGTCGTCCCAGCCATACTTTGAGAAACTTTCTGTAACAGGAAGTCTTTGACTGGTTTTAATGAAGTCTAAATGAAATCTTCAGGAAACTTCAGGCCTGAGCAAAACTGAGCAGAACCTATTTTTACAGCTAACAACTGCACCGCTTCTGGAGGGGCCGCTACATTCTAGATGGTGTCTCGAGATTTTATTCACACACCATGGACACGTTAGTCTAGCCTCAGTATAGTTCTCAGATATTATTACTAATTAAACGATTCAAAAACACGCATTTTTAAATGTAGGCCACAAGATCCTAAAGCCAGTCTGAGATAACATTGGGTCTAGAATATTCAAATACAGGCTCCAAGTTCTGTGCCATTACACAAAACCATCCAGGCTGAAAAATGTGGACACGTGTAAGTTCTACCTGCAAGATGCAAATGTTTCATTGATAGGGAAGAACATGTGGTCGGGCTGGGGTTTTTGTGTGTTCACATTTATCTGCCACATCCCACCCTTCCTCCACCATCTCTTCACCCAGAACCTAACCTAAACTCTCCTGAATCCCCGAGGCCACTCCCAACTGGGACTTTTAAATACTTTTAACCGTTTCAAACTTTCTTTCCCTCTGGAACCTAAAGGAATTTCCTTTTCCAGTTTCCATTAGCAAGGTGGCTCCTGTTAAACCAGGGTCTCAGGAATAAATGTGGCTCTGCTCAGGTATTTGCACATCTATTAGGTTTTACTCTGAAGTGGACTGTCCCAACGCCTGGCTGTTATTCAGTGTGGTCTTAGGACTGACAGCATCACCACCACCTGGGAACTTGTTAGAAGTGCAGAATCTCAAGCCCCAGCCCAGACCTGCTGAATCATCGTCCCCATTTGCTCAAGAGCCCCGTGATTTGCCTGATTTTCATGCACATTCAAGTTTAAGGAGCCCGGGTCCTAAATCTCCCGCCTCCAAGCTGTCCCGGAAAGGCTGGCCTCTCTGCCTCAGCACCCTCGAAGAGATGGGGCAGCGGAATCAGTTTCACGTGGGGGTGGGGGTTGGGCTTCACCCCCTCCCGTCGCCCCCTGCCCCTGCCCCTGCCCTTCTTGATGTTCTCCCAGCAGCTGCACCTGCAGAGTTTTCTCTTCTCTGGGAAGCCTCTTGACACAGACCCGGGTCCTTTCCTCTAGGGTGGGGCCGCTCTACCTCTTTTCTCTCAAAGAGCCTGGGATGCTGACAGCCTCAGATGGAGGCATCCTGTTTGTCGAAAAATAAACCGGCAGTTAAAGCAGGGTTGCGAGAGCGAGAAAACCACAGGCCTGCGCGCCGCTGATAACGCGCTGGCAGGCAGCTTTTGCAGAAGTTCCGTCGCTGCGGCGCGCTGCGCACCAGGGCTGCGCCACCGCCTCCCTTCCTGTCTGGGCCGCTCGCGTCCCCGCCGTTTCTGGCTGTTGCTTTCTGTGTCGCTCTTTCGGTTACTTCGCCCATTGCTTTTTCTAAAGGATGCCTTCGCTGCTCCGCCAGGAGGGATGGATCCACCAACAACGTCCTGGGCGGATGCGCACAGATCCTGCACCCATAGGGGGCCAAAATTTACGAGCTGTCATGACAATGACACTGTTTAGGAGAAGCTGAAGTTGCTTTCTCTTCTGCCCTATGTAATGCTTTGACCTGGTTAAAAAAAAAAAAAGAAAGAAAGAAAGAAAGAAAAAGAAAGGAATACACAAAGAATACATCCTTGAGAGGCCTGTAATGCCGAAATGAAAAGGGACCCCAAAGGCCAATTTCCAGATTGTTTTTCTTGTTGGAGCGAGTTGACCTGGCCTGATTCTAGCGGTGAATAACTAATTATCAATCTTCCCCTTTTGAGGGGTATTAAAAACTCTTTCCCCATTTGCCTGTTATCAGATAAGCTAGGCAGATGAGAAGTCAGTGGGTAACCACAGGTACAACCACAATATTCACTGGAAACCAAAAGATTTGACCCTCCGAGGTAAAGTATAGACTTGAAAATAGTTTTGCAGGCGCTGAAAAGCTTCAATGTTCCTGAGTCAGTAATACGAATGAAAAGAACAAGCACGACTAAAAAGGACATCTTGAGTCACAGAAAATGATGTCTATTGGGGTTGATAGAGTCCCTTGGGAAGAGTTCCCTGTGTGATGGGGCACCAAGGAGTCTCCATCATTGCTGGGCCCTCTGCAGCTGTTCCGATTCCCCAGTGTTTTTTTTAATCTTCTTGTCCAAAAACATGGAGTAGAAACAGACCATACTCATTCCTTAATCTTCCTGTGTTCATAATGAGTAAGTACCCTAGATGAGTAAAAATCTACCTTTTTAATTTTTTTTTTTTTTTTTTTTTTTTTCCTGAGACGGAGTTTCACTCTTGCTGCCGAAGCTGGAGTGCAATGGTGTGATATCAGCTCACCACAACCTCCACCTCCCAGGTTCAAGTGATTCTCCTGCCTCAACCTCCCTAGTAGCTGGAATTACAGGCATGCGCCCACACCCAGCTAATTTTGTATTTTTAGTAGAGAAGGGGTTTCTCCGTGTTGGTCAGGCTGGTCTCAAACTCCTAACCTCAGATGATCTGCCTGCCTCGGCCTCCCAAAGTGCTGGGATTACAGGCGTGAGCCACTGCACCTGGCCGAATCTACCTCTTTTTAAAGAATTTGCAGAGAACCATATGATTTTCCCTTTCCTCCCCTAGAAATGTCCTCAGATTGGCTAACTTTCATAATGAGCAACTCCTCTCTGCAAGCGCTCTGCATACCTTTCATCCAAGATGCTGTCTGCCCATTCCTATGAGCTTTTCTTCCTTTGGCTCATGGCCTCACTCCTAGTGACTCATATTCTCCTGCTAAAGGCTCCTTGACCTAAATGTTGAGAGACACATCTATTTTGGGTACTCAGGTATAGACCCTAATAATGAATAACGCACTTTATGGTGACATAAAGGAGTGAAAACTCAGGCCAAAGGGTATTTAATTCTCGGGGAAGGAGAAAGCTGGCCAGGGATAGCATGTGCCTGGTGTAAATAGCCACATGCACAGCCTGCTGGGGAACTTGGCTCTCTCTTGAGTCTGGTGTAGGGCAAGGGAAGGTCTGGGGGAGGAGAAGGTAGGAGGCCGCTCACGTTGAAGAGGGCTGGACCATGAGAGCTTTGAATGCACTCAAGAAGGAACTTTCTTCAGTGTACCAGGGCCCAAATTGATGAATGATCAATTCCTATTATTTACCTTGAGGTCCTCATGAAGATATTTTAACTGGACTTCTTTCTCATTTGTAAACTGTCATAGACAAATGAATAAAAGATGGCTAAGTGGTGACTAGAAAATAATAAACCTCATTTTAACCATATATTTCAGAAGTTACACATCATTGTAGCATCCTTCAAAGCTGTTCCCTGGGAGGAAGAGGAAGCACCATGGTAACAGTACCATTAGTACTTTAAATGTCTTCAGATCTGCTTGTCTAAAATGACTAGAGTTAGTTTATTGGCTAAACAAGTAAATCCCCCTTACTTTTAAATCCCGCCTCATTACCAGGCTTCCTTGTCACCTTATTTGTCACAGTCTTGATCTTAAATGGCTTCTGGCTGTTTCTAAAAGTCAGACCCATCACTTATATTCCAGACACTGGGGCTACGGTAGAGCATATGTGCCACTGTATGAATTCCATACAGTGGATGGATGCTGAGAACTTCATCATCACTAGAAAAGAATGTCAACTTGCAAAGTGACCAGGTTGGAAGAGGCAGCATTAACTAGAACATCTTATGTATGTGTTGAAAAAGTCATCTCCAACTTACAGTCACACCTAGTTAAAAAGAAAAAAAAAAAAAAAGCTTGGTGCTGTCATAATGTGGTCCCTTCAATATAGGAGCCTAACTCCATAACTGATACTCACTTTCTGAGAAGTTAAAAAGACAGGATGCAGAAAGTAAGTTAAAAGCCAGTGTCTTTTGGAGAATGCCCAGAGGTCTACATTTACCACAGACACTCTTTGATTATTAATAGCATGAAGATAAAGACATTATGTTGTATTAGGTTATTGGTTAGCTTGCTACGACAGAGAGACTCCAAATTATCAGGGCTTAAACAAGATGGAAGTGTGTTTCTCTCTCTTATAGAAGTCTCAGTAGATTGGCATGGCATCTTCACAGTCACAAAAAACCAGGTTTCTTCTGCCCTGATGGGCTGCCTTCTGCAATGCCTGGCATTTATATCATGGCTCAGAATGGCTGCTGCTGCCCCCAATATCACATCCCCATTCCAGCCAGCAGCAAGAGAGATTATGGAAGGGGAAGATCTACTCCTTCCCTGAAGAGCAGGATCTGAAATTTGCCCAGACACTCCTGCTGACAAACCATTGACCAGAAAGTAAACAAACATATGAAGGCACCTTGCTGTAAAGCAGGCCGGGAAATACAGTCTTTTGCTGTGGAGACATGTGCCAGGCTAAATATGTAATTGTTTATTGATTTATATTTATTTAATATATTGATATATATTTATAATTAGTATAAATACTTAAACTATATAACAAAATATATAATTTAACATATGCATATATGATAAAACATATTTAATTTATGTATTTAGTATTTTTACAAAAGAAGTCTGTGACACCCTAAAACTCCTGATACCACAGATGCTGTCCTTATTCCCACTTCCATCCATCCTCAATTATGTACCCACTCATGAGCCATCACCCCTGTGAATCAGGTAACGTTGACTGGATTCCTGTGCCCCCTTTCTTTCTCCACACTCAGGATCCAGTCTGTCTTTATCCAGATGCATTTACAGCTGGAAACTAGGCAGCAGAGAAAGCAAACCATTGGCCTCGACTGGGCAGAGCTTGGAGCTGAAAGTGCAGGGAGCCCTGCTCTGCCCTGCTAGCCCCACAGTTCAACTTGAACCACCTGAGTGCCTGTGGCCTCTCTGCTACGGAGGAGACAGCCATTGGCAGTCCAGCTCCCTGCCGTGAGCTGCAGCCTCAGCCTGATCCACCCACTCACCTGGGACAGAGAGAGAGTGACAGAGGAGAAGGGAAATGCTCACAGGTGAAAATCTGCCTGCTCTTCCTAAAGCAATGACCTATGGGCTTCGAGTAGTTCATGTATGCATCATCTCACAAGACTTGGTTGTTAATTTTCAGTTTTTCTGACGGGTAGTTAAAGACATCATACAAAATTCGATTATGCAAATTTAAGAGTGAAACAAAGGCCAGGTGTGGTGGCTCACACCTATAATCCCAACACTCGGGAGGCCAAGGTGGGCAGGTCACTTAAGCCCAGGAGTTTAAGACCAAACTGGGCAACTGGGCAACATGGCAAAACCCCATCTGTACAAAAAAAATAAAAATTTTCCAGGTGTTGGGGCATGTGACTGTATTCCTAGCTACTGAAGAGGCTGAGGCGGGAAGATTGCTTGAGCCCTGGAGGTTGAGGCTACAGTGAGCCATAATCATGCCGTTGTACTCCAGCCTGGGCAACAGAGCAAGACCCTGTCTCAAAAAACCAAAAAGAAAAGTCAAAAACACACAAAAATCATCTTTGCCTTATTATTATTATTTTGAGATGGAGTCTCGCTCTTGTCGCCCAGGCTGGAGTGCAGTGGCACAATCTTGGCTCACTGCAACCTTCACCTCCCAGTTCAAGCAATTCTCCTGCCTCAGTTTCCTGAGTAGCTGCAATTACAGGCATGCGCCACCATGCCTGCCTAATTTTCGTACTTTTAGCAGAGACAGGGTTTCACCATGTTGGTCAGGCTGGTTGAACTCCTGACCTCAGTTATCTATCCACCTCAGCCTCCCAAAGTGCTGGGATTCCAGGCGTGAGCCACCGCACCTGGTCTCCACCTTATTGTACTGCAGTTTACAACAATCTATATGCACTGGGGATTATTTGTCTCTTATCTCTGAATGGTGGAAATGCTCTATCATAGAGTGTTGCTGTGATAGAAACTATTATGATCCGTGGTGATTGCTGAAATCCACAAATGCTGTAACTCAAGGCTGTTTATCCTGAAGATAAACGTTAAACGTTCCACAGCTCTCCTGGTTTAGGGATAGGAGTTTACTGAGAGCAGACATCCTTCAGGCTCTCCTGGGGGTGAGGCAGACCAGCTAGAAAACCAGTGGACTCCATCAATAGTAAGACCAAAAAGGGGCCTCTCTTTACCCCTCAGCCTATCTCTCGACATGCCCTTGCCTGCACACACCTGGTACAGACGCTTCTACTCTTCTGTCTATTCAAAGGTGAGACACATTGCTTTGCCCAGTGTTGCTGGTAAACCATGGAACCACCAATCAGCTCCTTCAAGGCTGCTGTCTACACTGGCTCTCAGCTACACGTTAGCCCATGTTCAGTTGGGAGGGGACAATGATCCCCAGCAAACTGCTTCTGAAGCTTGAGTTGACTGTTTCACAGCATAAACACATGTATTTCATGCTGATGCCTGTCTCAGGGGCCACTCTCACCTGCTTCTAAAGTTCTTACCAGCCTCTAAATGGGAACTCCTACCCTTTTGAAAGCATTGAGAAAATGGCTCTGAGCTTCCTCCTGCCTCTGCCTTCTTCTGCCCCATGGGAGTAGAGGCACATCTAATGGGAGAGATTGGGAGAAGCCTTCTGGGGATTCTCCTCTGCCTTTGCCTCCCTGGATGAGGCCTGAGGCAGGGCCTGCTCCCACCCCAACTATGCCCTGATCTCAGGGCTCGGCAGAAATGAGGCCAGTGCAGGCCCCTGTGGCTGACTGGGTGGGTCCCTGCAGGTACTTTCCATGGTCCACACTCAGATAGAGACTGGAAGAAACCCCAGATGGGCTGTTTCGCCAACTCATCTCTACATGCAAAATGCTGACATTTACATCTTCATTTGATTTCAGGGGTTTATTTCTCAGTGGCTTCAGAACTTGACATGGGGAAGATAGCGCCGTTTAGCTCAGTGTATTTCTGCGTTATGTGTATGTGCACACGTGTGATGCCCAGAGTGGATTTAAGTTACTATGTTTGGAGCTTCTATCATTATTGCTTATTCCACAAATAGTAAACAAAACAATTTTCCCTGATAGAGAAAAAAAAATCAGTACCTAAAAAGTTAAGACTATTTGTTTAGTTAGTTCGTAAACACTTAAGACAGTGCTTGCTATGTGTCAGGAATTGTTCTGGTGCTTTGCAGATAAGAACTCATGTAATCCTCAAAACCATCTTTACATAGTAGATACAGCTATTCTTCCTATTTTTGTGGATGAGAAACTGAGGCACAGATTGGTGCACAGGGTTACATGGCCTGACTCAGACTTTCTGGCTCCACAGTTCAATTTTACTTTGCCAGTCACGGGGAATAAACACTCCAAAACCTAGGAGCAGAGTGCCTATCTGGTGGACACTGCCAAGATGGAATCTTCTCCAGAGAAAACACTAAAGCTAAATATGTGATTGTCTCTTCAAAGTCATTACCCAAGTGCCTCAGCCAGCCAGCCTGCAGGTAAGCGGGGATGATGGGAAGCCCCAGATTCTTTGTGGGGACCTCATTCCCCTTCTCAAAGGCCACTGACAAGGACTTAGGTCAGAACGTTCCATTAGTCCCCATAGAAGCAAAGTGCACTTTTAAAGTTTGTAAATACATTTCATAAACAAGTCACTATTTAAGGGCATTAAGCAATCCACAGGCTTCATTTATTTAGTCACTTGGGGTTTTTCTAACCAAGATTCTCATTTGCACATCAGCCTAGACCACAAAGACTCAGTCGTGGCTTAAATCTAAAACTGAGATGGATCATGGGGCAAGAGGAAGAAGGGGATGCAGCAGCCAGGTGACACTGGCAGCTTCCTCTTCCCCATCCTCGAGGGGACAGTGACTAAGGAAGTCACCTGGACCAATGCTCGTGGGTGCTCATGGAAATTCTTTTGCATAAGCCAATCTGTTTCGGGTCCCATTGCCTTCTACTTTATCCTCCCAGATCTCACCTCGGCTTGCTTTGCCTTCTCGATAAAAAGCCCCAGGAACATCCCTGAAGTCCTCAGAAATTAGAACTAATTATCTTCAGGAGCCACTTTCTCGATGAGGGCAACCAAACCGAAACACGGAAGCACTGTGTTTTCTACCCATGGGCCACGGTAGCCCAGGATTCATCTCAGCTCCATTGAGAGCATGATCCTGTGATAAAAAATGCTCAAGGGATCATTCTGCTGTGCAATACCAGGTCCTCTGGAACCAGGTTGGGGAGGAATACCAGGAGCAATACCAGGTTGGGGAGGAACTATCGAAAACTTTCCATAGAGAAGGGGCTATTTCTATTTAAAAAACAAACACAAATCTAATTGCAACTTTTAAGGATTTAGAAAATAATACTTTTTCAGCTCTTTTCTTCTTCTTTTTTTTTTTTTTTTTTTGCTATATATACGCTATTAAATCATTTTGACTTGTTTTCCTGTTTTCCATGTTTGACATATCTGGACTTAGGGAACCATAGGGCCCAGGATGAATCTTGGTCCGCCTAAGACTATATAAACAGTCCATTATCGGCTTCCTCATTACCAAATTTGTCATGAAATTGACAGCTTCATGATAAGGGCTTTCTGTTTCCACAACCAAGCAGCCCTCTGCTAGAATCTTCTGGGTTCAGGAGAAAGTTGATGCCATGTGCACTCATCAGCACACGATTTTCCCAGCGGGTAGCTGTGTGCAAAGGGCAGTGCTAATTGTCCCCTTGTTCTGGCGATGAACTTGGCGTCTGAAGGTTTGGGTTTATGATTAACCAGGCAGAACACTGACTTTGGGTGTCAATCCCTTCCCTGGAAGGTTGTTTGTATAGGTCTTATTCAGCTTTCTGAGGTGTGTGGGCTAATCCTGTACATGTTACAGAGGCTCAAGGACGTTTGCTACATTTTCTTGCTGTGATTCCAGAATGCTTTATCCGAATATAGTTAACCATTAAATTATTTTAATTTTTTAAGCATTAGCTTTTTTTTTTTTTTTTTTTTTTTGAGATGGATCTCACTCTGTCACCCAGGCTGGAGTGCAGTGGCACAGTCTCGGCTCACTACAACCTCCGCCTCCCAGGTTCAAGTGTTTCTCCTGCCTCAGCTTCCTGAGTATCTGGGATTACAGGTGTGTGCCTCCACACCTGGCTAATTTTTTGTATTTTTAGTAGAGACAGGGTTTCATATAGCCAGGATGGTCTCAATCTCCTGATCTCGTGATCCGCCCGCCTCAGCCTCCTAAAGTGTTGGGGTTATAGGCGTGAGCCACTGCGCCTGGCCAGCATTAGCATTTTCTATGAGGTTGTTGCTAACTTGTTCAGTGCACTGGCAGTATTATGCCAGTCCTCTTACAGACACAGAAGAGAGTTACGTGTCTTTGTCTCCCAGCAGTTTGAGGACGGAAGTCATGTACATGTGGAATAGGTGGGGAGCATACTAAAGCTGCGCAGGACAAAGCAGGACATACAGTAATACCACAGCCATTCAGACGACTGGAAGGCTAGAAGGTGTCTGGAGCCATTACAGAGGTGTCGGGCCAACTTGGGATTTCGCCGTTAAAGGAGAGCAGGGAAAAGTATCCAGGAGAAGAGAGCAGCACCTGCAAGGCAGGAAGCACCATGTGTGGTTGAGGATGATGAGGGGGTCACTTCAAATGAAGGGGACACAGTGTTGGGAGGTGATGATGGGATGTTTGGACCAGTTTGAATTAGCCCCGGCCAATCCAAGCCAGATGGTAAGACTTCCTCCTGAAGGCAGTAGAGACCTATGGAGACTTTTGAGCTGGAAGAGTGGTGAAATTATTCCCTGTTCTCCCTCAAACCTCAAAGAAAACCAAGCTGCCTTTAACAATGTTGGCTGAGGGTCCTTGGAGAGTCAGCTCAGAGCTAAGTGTTAGGCCTCCAAAAAGATTAAGATAATCCCTATTCCTGAGGGGTTCCTGGTCTCATGCAAGTTCACCACAGACCGTTAGGCAGGTTGGACACTAGTCAAAGGCACCCCACTGAGAGAGTCTGCGGAAGGTGAAATCCAGCCTGGGCTCTATTTGCTAAATCAAGGGTCTCAGGGTGAGGTGTGACTGCACAGAGGAAGGGGCACCTTTTTCAAACAAAAGGATCAGCCACTCACCAAGCTGTGATCCTATGGTGGCATATGTCCACAGTGCCTTATTTAATTCTCCAAGTTAAGTGGTAATTCAAACAATATCAGATCATCCTAAGAAATCAAATCACTTGGCAGGCCTACAGAGGAAAGATTTTTCATGAAAGGTTTTGTAAAATATATGCGTTCGTCTGCTCGGGCTGCTGGAACAAAGTACCAAACAGCAGAAATGTATCTGGTACTCAAACAACAAAAACATATTTTCTTCCAGTTCCGGAGTCTGGAAGTCTTGAATCGAAGTGTTGGCAGGGTGATTTCCTTCTGAGAATCTTGAGGGAAGGATCTATTCCAGGTTCACCTTTTGAGATGCTAGGGGCTGGGCTTTTGAAATACAAATTTTGAGCTGGGCATGATGGCTCATGCCTGTAATCCCAGCACTTTGGGAGGCCGAGGTGGGCTGATCACTTGAGGTCAGGAGTTTGAGACCAGCCTGGCCAACATGGTGAAACCCTGTCTCTACTAAAAATACAAAAATTAGCCAGGCACGGTGGCACATGCCTGTAGTCCCAGCTACTCCAAAGACTGAGGCAGGAGAGTGGCCTGAACTAGAAAGGTGGAGGTTGCAGTGAGTCAAGATTGCACCATGACACTCCAGTCTGGGTGACAGAGCAAGACTCCATCACACACACACACACAGCCAGGAAATACAAATTTTGGGGTAGAGGCACAATTCAGCCAGTAACAATATACTATACTTTTCATATTATTCATTGATTTAATATCTGGGGTGCCCTTGCTGCCCCCAAAGCTACCAGCTCTTGCAATTCAAGTGGACAGTTCCACTGTTAAATCTTCCTTCTTTAGCTAAAGACATTACTTCTCTCTCTGGAAGGACTGCTGGTGAATGCACCATAGATCCTTTCCTGAAGACGGCAATGATAAAAGCCTATTGGAGAACACAGAACTATAAGAAAGATGGTGAACACAGACTCTCCAGAGCTCAGTCCCTTAGAACGTAAACCCAGAGTGATTCATAGTGGGACAAACTTCAAGAGTCCCCTCATTCCCTGTTCATTTTATAGATCAGCCCCTTCTGGCCCAGGAAGTTGAACTATCTTGTCCAAAGTCACACAGGACAGCCTGAAAACTAGACCTCAGGTGTCCTCATTTCAGTATCCTTGGACCTTATCACAACTGGCCCCAATATCCTCTTATGTTTTCCAATTGCTCAGGCGTGTGTGAGATAGGCCTGATCCCTAATCAAAATGTAACAATGACATCTGCAAATTGATGATGCAATTGTCCCACCCCTCTCCTTTCAGCACCCTCTGTTCACTGGGAGCTCCCCTAGCACATTAAGCTTTAGATTCTTACTCCTGACAAGCCAAATAGGTTGTGATAATTATTTAAATATAAAATGCACGTGTACTGATGTGTCAGCATACCCCAGGACTTTGCATACTGAAGTCTCTGATCTCAAACTCTGAAAAGAAAGGCTTTATCCCTACCCTATCAAAGGCATTTCTTACCCTAAGAGAGTAGAGGAGGTCTGGGAGCAGGGAATGGAAGATCGACAAAGACTGATTCCCCCCTCCGTGCCTCATAAATCACAAGTGATCCCAGCTTGATTATGAGGGAGGCCAGCTCTATCCACTCCTTCTCACCCCCTCCCCCTTTTGCCTCTTTTGCATTTAAATCCTTGCCCCCTCACCTCCCTCCCATTGCTGCTCTTTGGGCCCCCACTCTGCACTTTATGAGCTTCTCTGCCTGCCACCCACCCCCAGGCCATCAGAACTCTCAGCTACACACACACACACACACACACACACACACACACACACACACACACACAATGTGCACACATTGCAAGGCCCAGAGATTCTACAGATTCTGATGCAACAGGCTCTTCCGTCTGCTAACATAGAGCCTCTCTGATGGGAAGGACATGAAAGAGCCCTGGATGGAAAGGGTCCTGAGGCAAGTGCTAGGAGGTCCCCAGCATTCCTGTCTTGGTCCTTTTACCTTTATACCTGGACTCTTTAGGCCCCAGAAATGGGATATCAAAGGACTACACCGGTCCCTGGGTCATGGGTCTGGACAGATTAAGGCTGCTTTGTCCCCTCAGACAAACAGAGAAGGAGCAGGACAAGGGAATGGAAGTATACCTATTTTATAATTTGCCTGAGTTCAAGAAAGGGAGAGGATGCAGCTTCTTCCTCCTCCAATATGCAGTTCCTCGTCTTAGGACCCAGATCTTCAATAACTTCTGCAGCTGACATATGGTGGGCAAAACAAACTCCAATGGGCCTGGGCCATTCAATAAGCCTAATCCCCACTGGTAACTTTATTTTATTACAAAGCTTTACTCAAGCCCCAAACAACTGACTCACCAGTGCTCTTTAGGAGAGAAGCTGTCTACAAGAAGCTGTGTGCTTCCTGCAACATTTATTCTAGATCAGCCACTTCACCTTGTAGTCACACCCCACGGACAAGGGAAGCAGGGAGCTCTGAAGACAATGCCATGTTGGGTTGCAGATAGACGGCAAAGGAAATATAGATAACCGTACCCAAGGTCTGTCTTAAGCAAAATTGCAAAGCAAGCATTGTTTCCATGATGCCAGCATCCCAGTTTGGTCTCTTTGCCATTGATGGGCTCTTTAGAGTTTTCCAAAGCTGTTATTAGGTGACCAGGCTACTTGAGTAGTTCTGAAGCCTAAACTAACATGCGTCAAGTGTGCTATCACAATCAAATAAAACTCACAACAAAGGTAACCCAATACACATTTGATAATTTCTGTAACTGCCATTGAGCTGCAGAATGTGGTGTGGGACGGCTTGTACATTGGAGTCATAAAGACGGAAGCTTAACTCTCTGCCCTGTCATTAAGTAGCTCTTGACCTTAAGCGACCTGTCCACCTTTCTGAATCTCAGTTTTGTTGCCTGTAAAACAGGGACAACACTTATTCCACCGGGTTCTTGTGAAGTTAATGGGAGATGATGCAAGCAAAGTTCTCTTCTAGTCCAGGGCCTGGAACACAGTAAGCGCTGGACAGATGCTCCTGTGCTTCCTCCTTCCCATATGATCACTAAATACGCCTGGTAGACAATTTGCTTTTGCATGATCAAAGCCTGTGATGAGTGTTCTGGTACCTGCTATGAGTGTCTGTGTTGGATGTTTACATCCCAGCCACCACCGCTTCCACTGCTGCCAGTGTTGTATCTCATGATTGGTGAGTAGGATGAGTTTCCTTTACCATAAATCACCTTCTGCGATAAAGTAGACTTAGTCCTTCCAAACCCATGATCCCATGGTAAACAGTCTCTCGGCTCCTAAATATGCTCAAGAGCTTCTCAAACCAAAAGCAAGGGGAAGAAAGCTAACACCTAAATATCGTCTCTTGTCTTCCCTTTGAAACAACAATAAGAGGAATTATTAATTATTGTGTGGTGTCTGTTCTAAGCACTTCCCATGTATTAACAAGCTTAACTTTCACAGCAACCCTCTGAGTTAGGTAGGATTATGATCCCCACTTCACAGGTGAGGAAACTGAAGTGCAAAGGGATTTAGGAACCTGCCCAGGATCTCACAACCCGGAGAAGGAAGAGCTGGTGAAGGAGCCTGGGCAGTTTGGCTTCAGCATCTCTGTGCTTACTCACTCCATGTTGCTGTCTCTTCGCCATCAGCTATTTTCTCTCCCTCTTCTCCAAATCTGTCACGAATTGAGTGCACTCCCTTCCTTGTTTCCTCAGTTCCTACCAGGACAGCTGTGTGGGCTGTGCAGTGTACCCTCTGCTACCCAGACCTCGTGGGAAACCCAGGGAGGGAAGTCCAGGCTCTGATTGGTGCATCACCACGTGCTGCCAAGGGAGAAAAAAAGACAAGTCGCAATAGTGCAGCCACAAGTGCAATGATGGATGTTCACAGAGAGCTGAGGGCCCCATAGCACATGAGAGTGAATGGCCGCCTCGGCAGAGATGGCTGGAAAGCAGAGCTCTGAGGACGCCCTGGCAGTGCCCATGGAGGAAGTTCCAATTTGCTAACATGGGTTGCTGTAACCAAAAGCACACATTATAAAAACTATGGGGCAGTGGTTTCTACTGGCTTTCCTGGCTTAACATGTTAGGGTCCTGGGTTTTCAGAGCCACTGATTAGGAGAAAGCCATGTCAAACATATCATGCTTGACCTTCCCAGGAACTCTTTGGTGATAATCTGAGCACAGATGATGATGTCCTTTCTGTATGTGCAGAAACTGAGACTCATGCATTAGGAAATGTTCTCAAGCCTAGAGATGACTAAGTATCGATCCTGGACTAGGAGGAAGATCACCAGATTCCTAATCAAGTGTGTCTATGCCACTACTCCTCACCTGAGCAACTATATCACCTGAGCAGGATGTATTATTGTGTGTAATTTGGTCACTGCCGGGGATCGAAATATGAGGCTAATTATGTATAACATGCAACATGAAAACTAGACTCTTAGATACAAGCTGAAATTGTCTATTTCCTTTTAAAAAAAATCCAGTTAGTTGAAGTACAGCTGATTCTGGTTAATCAAGGTATTATTTTTTAATTATGCATACTTTTATCTTATTTCAAAAATTCATTGGAGCAATCTTAAAAAATCAGAAATGTTTGAAGAAGTTAACATGACCCATAATCCTAGTAATTGTTCCAAGTCTCCTGTTCTCATTTGGATGTCCTTTTTTCCATAATGTTAAAATGTATTTTTATTTGGCATCATACTCGAAATGCTGCTTTGTGAACTACCTTTGTCTCTTTTAAAACATTATGAATCAATATCTTTTATTCATTAAAAATTCTTCTAATATGTCACCTTAATTTTTGCATGGATTTCCATAACACAATAATTTACTTAACTGGCCTTAAATTGCTGATAATTTAGATTGTTTCTAATGTTTCACTGTAATAATGTTGCAATGAGCACCTCTGGACATAATCTTTGGGTGCATTTCTGGTTTTTGCCTTAGGATAAGTTTCTAGAAATAGAAATCTGGTTCAAAGGCTACAAGCATTTTTAAGAGTTTTGTACTGACACATGCCCTTTATGGAAAGACTGTACCAACTTACATTTCAACCCACAGTGCATGAAAGTGGCTGTTTTGCCTCCACTCTTATCATCACTGGACATTATCTCCACTTTGTTTTATTATTTTTTTCATTGTAACTCCTCTCCAATTTGGGGATGAGGGTGTTAATAAATTCAACTTTGCAATAACCTTCACTTCTTAAAATAACTTCTCAGAGTTGCTGTTACTGTGGTAGCCATTTCTTCCCATCTGCAGAGCTATGAAAAGCAAATAATGAATAAACTCAGCTGATACTCAGTTTATAAACTAGATATATACGTATAAAGATGCCTATGTGTTGGTCTATCTAGATTAGATTGTATACTATGTGGCTGGATGCGGTGGCTCAGGCCTGTAATCCCAGCACTTTGGGAGGCCAAGGTGGGCAGATCACCTGAGGGCAGGAGTTCAAGACTAGCCTGTCCAACATGGAGAAACCCCATGTTTACTAAAAATGCAAAATTAGCTGGATGTGGTGGCACATGCCTGTAATCCCAGCTACTCTCGAGGCTGAAGCAGGAGAATCACTTGAACCTGGGAGGTGGGAGGTTGTGCTGAGCCAAGATCACACCATTGCACTCCAGCCTGGGCAACAAGAACGAAACTCTGTCTCAAAAAAAAAAAAAAAAAGTTGTTATAATATGCAAGTGCCAACTGTCAAATGTGTTGTCTCAGACTTTTTCTGTGCTGCAAGGCAAGGGTAAAAATTCAACTGAATCTATGCACCCCCAATATAATGTTATTTACTTACAAATACCATTGGCATAAAAAGGCAGGACATTTTAAAAGAAGGTAAATAATGTAGCTGTGTGTATTCATACTGGGATAGTATGTTTGTAAACATGCAATAACATGGACATTCACATTGTTCAGTCATGGTAAGATCTAGTGTTTAAATCAGGGCTTAGCAAACTGAAGTCCCTGGGCCGAATCTGGCCTGCAGCCTGATTTGTTTTATTGGAAGCTGGTCATGCCCATTCATTTATATATTATCCATGGCTGCTTTCTTGCTTGACAGAGTTGAGTTGTTTTGATAAAAACCTTATCCATGAAGCCTAAAATGTTTATTGCCTGACGTTTTACCATAGAGGTTTACTGACCCCTGATTTCTACTCTACTTGAGTATCTAAAGGGTTTTCACCAAGTATACCTCCTTTTCTCTTTCCCATGCTGTAATAAATAATAATAATAATAATAATAATAACACTGAGAGCAAGTGTTATTATTTATCCCACTGTATAGATGAATGAATCTCTTCAAGGTTAAATTATTGTCCAAGGTCATGCTCAGAAATTTTATCTTATATCTATGTCCATATAGATGTCAAACATATGGGTTACTAATTCTTATTAATCTGAGTATTTTATACATTAGAAGAGAGTTGGCACCTCTAAAAGTGGATACCACTCAAGTCGCTCTTTCTTTAATGATTCAGAAGCCTGAAGCATCTTCAGAAATAGCTGAGAGTTATACAAAAACCTATTAGTTTATCATGGCTCAGAATTATAGATGTGAGACACAGTCTGGAATTCCCTACAAACCTTGTAAAAGTGACTTTAACAAAAGAATAACTCCCCACTGTGAATTCATTAATATTCTACTTGATTTTCTCTCACAATCCTCGAAAAGGAAAAGTAGTATGGGTATTTGAGCTTTTGGACTGCCTGTTAAACAGGAAGGTCCTGGAAATTTCATCATGAACAGCTAACATGTACTCTCAGAGCAAGGCATCAAGACACGTACACAAAATAATAGATGCACATGTCAGCCGATTTTTTAACTTCCCTATTAAATTGGAACCTCATGTTAGATACGGAGGATTAAGCTAACGATCATATTTACTTCAGTCAACTATTTTTTTAAAAATCACCCTAATTCAAAGTTTGTTTCTGACCAGCTACCTTCTTAATCCTGCAGCACCTGCCAGAAGACATCCAATAACCCATGCTTTAGGTCAGAGAAAAACATACAAAAGAGAAAGCTTTGGCTGGAATGACTCATGTTACAAGCCAGCTGCTTTCCAGAATCCGTTAAGCTTTAGGGTCCAGATCTCTTTTTGTGGCTTTCTACAGACTTTATTTGAACAGAGAAATTATAACAACACTGCCCACATAAAAGTCAAGGAAAGAAGATAGTTGGGGTAAAGAGGGTGCCCCAAATCTTACTATACTTTAAAACAAAATGGTAATTAGCAAGCATTCTTGTCTGCTTCATGGTGATGAATGCTCTTCTGCTTCCACTCGCTGTTGAAGTGGTGAAACGTGGATGGGATGGATTCCACCTGATAGTCAGCAGAGTGCTTGTCCACAGGCAGGGGCCATGGAGGGCACTGAAGCCCCTCCTGGCATTTTTTATTAATGTAGATTTATTACTTGCCCTCCTCTGCTTTCTATGGCCAATGCCAAGTTGTTTTAAGTTCTGTTTCAACCCACAGAGGGATCCACCTGACCCCTATACATTAACATATGAGTTGACAGCAAAGAACAATGTCTATTCCAGGATGGAACCTTGACTTTTCCCAAGTGGCAACTCTTACAAATTAGTAGTGGCTGTCTCAGTGCCTGGGAGCTGGGGCACTAAGCAGGAGTCTCAGTAGGAAAGTTGCCTGGATCAGTCGTCATGTGTGTCATGGGCTTGGGATCAGGACAAAGCCTGAGAAGGTGAAGCATCTTCACTATTCCTGGACTACTTAACCCTTTCCCCGTTTGCCCCAAGAGTACTCATCAGCTGGGCTGACAAGTGCAGTGTTTACCCCAAGATAATTTTGCCGTGACAAATGTCGCTTTTATTACATGCATCACTCTATTAGTTTGGTGCAAGTTATTGCAGTTTTTGCCATTGAAAGTAATGACAATTGTTTCTGCACCAACCTAATACTATATCAACTTTGCAAACAAAAGGTACCATTCTATTTATAGCTCTCTGGTTTTGGTAGTGGTATCTCCATTTACAAGATACAGTAATTCTTGGTCACTGAAAATGTTGAATCCTAGAAAACGTGGCATTCCTACCTGTGATGTTCACATCATTCATTTGATGAATCCGATTTTCCCAAATAGATGATTCTGATTATTCAAATGATTCAGTTGTTAGTTCTATATAGAAATAACTCTAAAAACAGTTTTTATATTTTTCCACATTGAAAAATAGTCAGATTTGCTTCAGCCTCAGAGTGTGTTTACATAAAATTAAATGAGTGCTGGCAGCAAGCTGCACTTTTTTTTTTTTTAAATGGGGATGGCCTGAGGTAGTTTCCTATGTAGGACTTTGTGAATGTGTGTGTGTGTGTGTGCACGCTCGCGCGTGCACATACTCTACTCAGGGTGGTGTGACTGACCATATTTCATGTTTACCCGTTGATTCATTTAACAAACTATTATTAAACATCACTCTCTACCAAGTAGTGTCACAGAAGCTAGGAACAGAAAGAAATGCAATACACAGTCAGGTAAAAACGTTCTTGTGAACAAAAGACATGCCTTAATGTGAAGTGTCTAGTACGAAGGTACAGAGCACCTTGCTTGTCAGGTGCTTTGAACCTCTGTTATTTAAACATTAAGGTAGAAGACCTAGTTTTTTGGGGTTTTTTTTTTTTTTGAGACGGAATTTCACTCTTGTTACCCAGGCTGGAGTGCAATGGCGTGATCTTGGCTCACCGCAACCTCTGTCTCTCGGGTTCAGGCAATTCTCCTGCCTCAGCCTCCCGAGTAGCTGGGATTACAGGCACGCGCCACCATGCCCAGCTAGTTTTTTGTATTTTTAGTAGAGACAGGGTTTCACCATGTTGACCAAGATGATCTCGATCTCTTGACCTTGTGATCCACCCACTTTGGCCTCCCAAAGTGCTGGGAGTACAGGCGTGAGCCACCACGCCTGACCCGGGTTTTTTTTTTAAAGGAGCTTAATTGATGAATTAAATTCCTAGCAGTTGTTGTTACTACCCCAAATCTATGGTACTGGGTATGTTTTTAAAAACAATCTTTCTAGAGCTTATGAAGTAATAATGCCTTGCTATTGGTATAAATGTAGGGAGGGAAAAAAGACACCTTGAAACCAGAACATGCAATATGGTTTTCATATGCCTTTAGCCAGAGATGAAACAGAACCCAACTTAATATTGCCACACAGTATTGAGCTGGCACAGACTTCAGGGCTTTCTCTGAACAGTTCTAACCTAGGCCCTCATTACCAATATCATCTTTTTATTCAGCTCTGCGTGGACACTCAGGACAGACTTTCCTCCAGCCTAGTTATACCAGGGTGTGCTTTGTCTAACACAGCTTCAGCATCAACTGATAGGGCTTTTATGCTTGAAAGTGGCATATGGTCACGTGCTCATCTTTTACACATGAGAAAACTAAAGCACAAAAATCTTGAAGTGGGCCCAAGCTCTGTGTTTGGTCAGTCAAAATTAGTCAAAATTTTAAACCCACATGGAAAAATCCTAGAAAGAGTCATCTTTTAAGCATTTAGCTTCCTTTTTTTTTTTGAGACAGAGTCTCCCTCTATTGCCCAGGCTAGAGTGCAGTGGCAGAATTTTGGCTCACTGCAACCTCCACCTCCTGTGTTCAAGCAATTCTCCTGTCTCAGCCTCCTGAATAGCTGGGAATACCACACCTAGCTAATTTTTTTGTATATTCAGTAGAGACAGGGTTTCACCATATTGGCCAGGCTGGTCTCAAACTCCTCACCTCATGATCCACCCACCTCAGTCTCTCAAAGTGCAGGGATTACAGATGTGAGCCACTGCACCTGGTCAGCTTTCATATTTTTTACTCAGTCACCTTCATGCCATCTAAATCAGAAGCATGGTGTGTCCCTATTGTCCCTGAAGACTGGTGACAGGAAAGAGCAAGGCCAACACTGACCAGTCCAGGTCACGCTGCATACGTGGGAGTAGAGTCCATTGTCCTCTAGCAGGCCTGGCTCCGTGAAGCCTTTGAACTATCTTTGTCTCCGTTTTTCAGTGGTGCATGCTCAGGTGGCTGAGATGCTCATATATAAACGTGTCTTACCCTAGGAACATGATAACGTGTAATTAACACGACAATTGCATTGACTAGCATGTAATTATTCTTTGGAGAACGTGCCCAAACTTCATGGTCTCATAGTGCTCCAAGATTACATTGGTGAACAACACTCAGTCAGTGGGGTTTGTGCAAAATCATTGGTTCCTTCCTTGTGGATAAACTGCTAGAAAGCAGAGAAGACAACGGGCAGGATTCATTTCAGTCTTCAAAATCTTATGACATTTTCACAATCCCAATTCAGGCCCATAAAAAACACATGATTTAGCAGAGAGGTTTATCCTCACAGTGAACGCCAACAGTTGTTTTATCCACGACATTTGTGAGATTTTAAGAATAGGATGCACCATAGAAAGGTTCGAGCTCAGTGGAGTTGGCACAGGGTTAAAAGTTACAGCAGGACTTCCCTCCTGATAGATCAGATTTCCTTTTGACTCAGTTCTAAATTCTTTAGGGCCAACAGGGGGACCACCGATAATTGCCTATAATTCAATGCACACACGGCCCGCTCTCCTGAAAGCCAAGCATGAGCCTCTCCATTACAGTCAGGGGGCTCCATTTGTTGTTGTTGTTGTTGTTTTTCCTTTTCTGCTCTTTTCTTTATCTTTCTTCCCTTTGGATCCATGGCTTTTTTCATACAATGTTCTACTTGACATTCTAATAGAAGTGTAATTTGATCTTCATCCAGAAGCCTTCCTTATTCAAAGCCTCTAATGATCATTTTATAATCAGTATGGTTAGACGTGCTGAGTCCACCACTAGGTATCTGCCATGCTGGCGATGGAGGAGGAGAGGGTAAAAGTGGCAGAGTTTACCGTGCTCGAGCATGTCCTGGGCTCACCGCTGTAGAATTTTGATCTTGACGTTAAATATTCTTGCAGTGCACATTCAACAAATACGCTGATGTAACAAAATTAGAAAGTCTGTCTATGCTGATGTGCACAGCCTGACTTTCCCCTTTTTCTTTTTAAATGCTACTGTGGTCTGCCCCATCCTCATCAGCACCACGGACCAGACACTTAGAGCTAAAGGAGTACAGTGTGTGTTTGTGAAAAGTAGTCCGGCCCAGCAGTGGTGGCAGTGGGGTCGATGGGAGGAGGCAATGGAAATAAGGGAATAAAGCTGGATCCATAAAATGGGGCTGAGTTCTAAAGGGCTGTAATTGCAAGGCTGAAGAGCTTGGGTGCCAGGGAGGATCAAGGGCATATTTTAAAGCTGGGACATAAAATCGTTCTGGATAATAAAAGGACCTCACCAATGATATGAAGAGAAGTCAGAGGATCAATCTGGAGGATGTTGAAACAATAAATACCACAAAATAAAAGGGCCTGAACTAGGGTGTTGGCAGTGAGAGTGAAGAGGTGAGAGAGAGGGCGCCCGGTTGTTGGCAGATGATTAGCTCTGAAGGGTAAGCATAGAGGAAAGGAATAGGTGACGTGAGGGTCTGGAGTCCAGTAGCCAAAAGGGCTGCTATCCAGGAGGAGAAGCAGGGAGACCAAGGGTGGAGCCAGGGTAGAGGAGGTGGCAGCACATGTCTCAACATGTTGAATGTGGTGGCTTTAGTACATCCAATGGTTGGTGGGTCACTTGGAGAGCAGGGTTAGCTGCAGGGATGCAGGAGACTCAACTGGCCTAGGGCATTAGGGCACGGTTCTGAGGTAGGGCTGGGGGTGGGCATTTTCCCCAAAGCCTGAGAGAAAATGTGGCCACAGCCACAGCATCTGTCCAGAGCACAGCCACACGTCCACTGCCCACAGTGAGGGGATGTATTCTCTTTCCAGGTCCATGAGGGGATACTGTTTTAAGGGCAAGAATTTCCCGGGGCCATAGCCCCCTCCCATCTCTCTCCATCCGGGAGATTTAACGGCTTATGTTTAAATTTTGAGGGGGTGGGAAGAAACTAAGCTTCAATCACCCCAGCGGAAGTTTAAAGGAACTCCTTTCATTGGCCAAAGGAACTTGGGAAACTTATCTCTCCCAGGATAAATTTCCCTGCTCCTTCACCCACACCGGATTTCCAGGTCTCTGGAATCCCCTCCCATATGGTGGGAGCTCCCTTTCCCCTCTGGGATTTCCCCTCTGAAATCCCCTTCCACAGTCTTCCTGGAAGTCTTTCTCTTCCTCTTTCCTTCTTTTCCTTTCCTTCTCTTTTCTCTACCTAAATAAAATCACCTTTCTACGACACTTCTTAGGTCCAGTATTTACTTTTACGAGCATACGGCACACCTGCAGTGGTCCCATCGCTTATTCTTTAAGAAATTGAAAGCCAAAAACCCATAGCATTCTCTCAGGGGAGGTGTGCCTCACCAGCACCCAAGAGAAAACCCAATTACAACAGGGCTCAACCTCCAGGACAGCCTTGCTCCACAGACTAGAACACAAGCCTGCAGATGAATGTCCTGTAGCCACAATCAAGGTGAAAAGAAATATGTGAGATTAATGTACTAATATTTTTATTTAACCCATTATAGCCAAATGTTATATTTGGTTATGTATTCTATATAAAAATTATGCCATAGCTTACATCCTTTCTCTTTCCCAAGTCTCTGAGATCTGAGGTGCAGGTTACACTTTCGAGCTGTCTCAGTTCAGACCAGCCCCACTGGAAGCCATGTGCTTATTGCCCACATGGGACTGGTGGCATCAACACGGGGAAGTGCAGCTGAAGTCACCTAAGGTACCTCTTAGACAGGGTGACAGTGTCATTTGTCCTCCTTGACTGGGTACTTCCCAGAGCAGAAAAGGAGGTGGCACCTACAGTAAATGGGGACTGCCCTGGGTGAATCATGAGCTCTCTCTTTGGTCTTTCCAGCACATTCTGCCTGGTAGAGAAAGGCTCTGGACAGGCCTTGATCAGGCTCAGCCTTCGCTCACTCTAAAGTACCACTGAGCCCCAGGATCAAAAGATGCGATAGCACTACTTCTCCATGCTCCTTGTTCAGCACTCTGAAAAACAAAACCTTAATAATGATAATATTGACCAGCATGTACTGAGCACCCCTTATGTGCCCAGTGCTGTGCCCAGTGCTTTGCCCAGCACTCCCCATGTAACAACCATGATACTGGTATTATTCCTCTCCTCTTCAGATCCAGAGAAGCCGCCTAACTTTCCCAAATTCACCCAACAGAACAGGAACTCCTATCCACGTCTGCCTGAGGCTCGTTCCCAGGCCCTTCACCTCTAAGCCATGTGGGTAGTTTTCCTTGATGTCGGCTAGAAAAAAAAAGTGCTTTGGAAAGCTTGAGAGTGGGGAGAAGAGAGTAGCATGGCTTTATTTTATTAACTGGATGGCATATCCATCTCATTGTGTTTCCTGAAAAGGACACTATGTTCAGTTTGCCTACTTGAGGCTTTTATGGAGGCAAAGCAGATTTTCAATAAAAACATTAAGGCTGTTTCGTGTTTAAATCTCCAATCTTTGATGTGTGGGTGCTTCCATCTCCTTTGCTCTAGCCTGTCTCTCAAAGACAATGCATACAACAACTCCACAATCCAGCACCTGGATGCAATGCTCTCGCTTAGCTCCTCACCTTACTAGATGAGACTTTTTCTGCCTTGTCTTAGAGAATGACTTAAAATTGGCGTAAGCCTGCCAACAATGATGTGAGCAACTTACTCACTGTCAGAGACCCTGGAGAGACGCTTCCCAGATGTGAGGATGTCATCCATAAAAACACAATCCCAGGCATTCCAGCTGGAGTGGACATACCGGTTGCCACACATCCCAGTTGAAAGAAAGTAACATTAAATGTGTCAAGGGCATGAGGCAAACCTGGAAGTATGGCAGGAAAATCACATAATAGTGCCACCCCATGCTCACCTGATATTGACATGAAATGCAAAGGGTACTTAAAAGATAGGAGATGAAAGGGAGGAGACTTCCAGGTACAGCCAAAAAGCCACCTTATTCCTCCCTGTGCAGCACTTATAGCATGAGGGAAGGTACCTGGCTGGCAAGTGCTGAGTGGCTATTTCAGAGTCCCATCTAGCAGAGTCTGAGCTGTAAAAAGGAAGCTAAGGGGTAGCTAGAATCATGAATGTCCTTTATGGGATGATGATTAGGTGCCAGGGATAAGAACGGAACTGTGGAGCCTGTCTTTGAAGTAATATAGTACGTCTGGAAAACTGATAGTTCCTAGGCTTAAAAATAGAAAAGACATAATATGAAGATTCTTAATATAGATTAATTAAATTATTAGCAGGGTATATGGGGTAGGGCCATTGGTCTGATCTGACTCCAACTTGACTCAAGTGTGGAATTTAAATGTGGTGCATTAGAAGCAGAAGAGGCTATTTCCTTGCATATACAATGAGTCACACAGAATCCTAATGGTGTTTATAAAACTGTAGACAAATTGTGGAGTCAGTGGGGGTCTTGACTAAGTAAAATGCAGCCTCTCTCATCTCTGTCTGTATCTCTGTCTTCATGTCTCCCATTTCTTCAGCATTTTATCACATTCAGTAAGCATATTGGTATGAGGAAGAAATCTAACCCTAATAAAAAACATGATTTCTGGAGACGCCTGAATAGATCAGTAAAATCTACCTTCTCTTTCAACAACTCAGTGGAGACAGCAGGTTTTGAGGTTTATGCTGTGGATGGAGAAAAGCAGAGGTGGTCAGCCTTAAAACTGTGGCACAGAGGGCTGGGCGCAGTGGCTCACGCCTGTAATCCCAGCACTTTGGGAGGCCGAGGCAGGTGGATTACAAGGTCAAGAGATCGAGACCATCCTGGTCAACATGGTGAAACCCCGTCTCTACTAAAAATACAAAAAAAAAAATTAGCTGGGCATGGTGGCGCGTGCCTGTAATCCCAGCTACTCAGGAGGCTGAGGCAGGAGAATTGCCTGAACCCAGGAGGCAGAGGTTGTGGTGAACCAAGATCGCGCCATTGCACTCCAGCCTGGGTAACAAGAGCGAAACTCCATCTCAAAAAAAACAAAACAAAACAAACTATGGCACAGAAATTGAAGCCGATAATAAGAATTTTTTAACTGTATCTTAGGAAAACCCAGATCCAAGTCCCCCGGTGATAAAAAGTGAGATGACTTTGAAACACGGGCACCACATCCAAGCTGTGCTCTTGGAGGCCTGGTTTGTGGTCCAGGGCCAAGTGTAAGCTGGGATCACAAGACAGACACTTCTCCGGCAGGCAGACACAAGGGAGGGCCTGAACGTCAAGCCGTCTCTCTTGTGAGCCTCAGTAGAACGTCTGTTTCCCCAAAGATATGATCGCATGTCATTTAATAAAATCTTCAGGTCCAGAAGCATTAAAAATGGGATTGAAGGCTCCACTTCAAACAATCCGTGGACCATTCAGGAAAGTTAAATTGTTACTTCAACAATGAGGGTGATAAAAACAGGGTCAAAGTTCCTGGGTTCTAGTGTGAGCTGTATGTGTGACTTTACTCAAGGCATGCCCTCAGCTATGCCCTGAAATTGTCGTACTGTTCTATGGGACACAGATGGGGAGTTGATTTTATTCATGGTCCCTTGAGATGTGCCATAATATTAAGGTCAACCACTCAAAATCCATGATGGGAGCCACTATGACCAAGCAGTTGAAGTCTTGTTAATTCATACAAAAGGAATGTCTTGGTTCTAGCTGCTGGGCCTCTTGTTTTCTAGAATTATTTGATACAAGAAAAAATTCTGGCACAACCAAAGACACTTTGCCATCCCATGGAACGTCACCATCACGGGTGTGACTGGTATCAAACCAGTCTCTTGGTCCAAGTGCATACAAGTAGTCAACGGCTGGCAGAGCCAGGATGATTAATCACAGTTCTGTATTTCCAGGTTCTCCCTTCTTTGACTGAACCACGTCTAGAACACAGTGAATAGCTTTCTCATGCCTCCATTTTCTCAACAGCAAATGGTAGTGGAAAACATTTACCACCTTAAAGAAATCTTGTATGGGTGGGATTACAGAATGTATGTGGATTGTATGGAAAATATGCTGGATCAATAGATCAATAGAATTGGAAGGTACACACCTGTGTTCTACCCAAAGAATGCATTTGAAAGAAAAAAATCTAAAGAACATGTGTTTTCATTTCTTTCTCTTTTCTTTTTGAGTGTGTTAAAGATACGGTTTCTTCAGATTGGATCACGGTGCTCATCTTAGGTACTTCAGCTCTTTCAGTGTCAGGGTAAGAAGCATTCATTCCTCATCTCAGGGAAACAGTGGGTCTCTTCCTAAGGGAAGCATCTACCCCTGAGAATGGAAACACAGGAAGTAAGTCTTGAAGAGGTGCCATTACAAAGTGTTGAGCTTTGAGATAAAGCTGTGGCTTTGTGGTGTTCTGTTGGAGATTTCATGGCTTCATGAGGTCAGTGATGTAATTCAGGCAAACGTTCCCAATATCTATTTAATATAAGACATGGTTGAGTCATCTTTCTTTTCAAAGACAGCTTTTCTCCTTTTTGTTCACTCATCATCATCAAAGGAAAAATCATAAGTTAAGTATGTGCAATTGTACATTTGTTTGGCATGCAGTCATGTCTACATGTACTCTTTCCCACTGTGGGAGTCTCCCATTACCGTTCATCCTTGTTACTCACATGCAGGCCAACCCATGATTTTCCTACCAGCTGTCTACTTGCTCCCTTGCTATCGAGACTTGCTCTCACCCAGCCAAAGTCAAGTTCTTGGCATCCCACGCTTAGCCATAACTGCATCTCTACTCACACGGTGTCCTTTGCCATTACAGATTAAGATGGATTAAGATACTCTGATGACTTTTTCAGACTGGGAAATGATTTCAAATGTATTCCGATTCAGGGAGCAGTACCTTGGAAGAAGAGTTGATGATTTGAAAACAGCCCAGAGTGAATTTGCTTTTCAAGTGGGAGGAAATAGATGCTAACTCACCACTTCTTTGGGTGTATAGTGAACTATTGTTCCTGTACCACCATGTTTTGCCATAATTTTAAATTCTGTTAGGGAAAGTGTGAGGCAAAATCCCATTAGTAATCACTTATTGGTCTTGTCTCATTACAAAAATAATAAATGTGGATGTATTTGCTTTTCTTGTTTTTTTATACTCATGCTTGCATTTGATAAATATTTATCTTGAGTGCCTACTATGTGCCTGACATGTTTTAGATGCTGGAAATAGAGCAGTGAACAAACATAAAAATTCCTGACCTCGTGAAATTTGGATTTAAGAGGGAAGTCAAAAAAATAAGTAAGAAGGCTGGGTGCAGTGGCTCATGCCTGTATCACAGCACTTCGAGAGGCCAAAGTGGGTGGATCACCTGAGGTCAGGAGTTCAAGACCAACCTGGCCAATATGGTGAAACCCCATCTCTACTAAAAATATGAAAATTGGGCAGGTGTGGTGGTGGGCACCTGTAATCCCAGCTACCCAGGAGGCTGAGGCAGGGGAATTGCTTGAATCTGGGAGAGGAGGTTGCAGTGAGCTGAGATCATGCCACTGCACTCCAGCCTGGGTGACAGAGCAAGGCACTGTCTCAAAAGAAGAAAAAAAAAAAAGGTAAAATGCACTGTGTGGGAAAATGATACTAAGGGCACAATGGAAAAACATAAGACATATAAGGGGCAACTGGGGGTGCAAAGCTGGTGAGGGAGGGGCACGCTGAAAAGGTGACAAGTGGCATGTGGCATCCTCACCTGAAGGGGGTGACACTGGGAGCCATGCTGATGTCTGACTCAAGAGCACACCAGGAAAGAGAAACAGCAAGTGCAAGAATCCAGTTAGAATTTCAGGATAAGTCTTATTATTTCTGTAAAAGTTATAATAATAATACTCTTGGGATTTTGATGGGGATTGCGTTGAATCTTTAGTTTGCTTCGAGTAGTATGGTTATCTTAAAAGTAAGCCTTCCGATCCATGAACATGAGGTGTCTTTTCATTTATTTAGTTCTTTAATTTCTTTGAGTGATATTTTGTGGTATATGAGTCTTTTGCCTCCTTGTTTAAATATATTTATAAGTGTTTTGCTCTTTGCAATGTTATTTGAAATTGTTTTCAATTTCCTTTTTGCATTGTTCATTGCAAGAATATGGAAACACAACTGATCTTTGTGTGCTGATTATATATCGTACAAGCTTGCAGAATTCACTTATTAGATCTAATAGATTTTCATTTGAGGATTCTTTAGGGTTTCCTATATATAATATCATGGCATCTGCAAAGAGATAATTTTACTCCTTACTTTCCAATCTGGATGTCTTTTATATGTTTTTTTTCTTAATTGCTCTGGCTAGAATTTCCAGTACTGTGTTGAATAGAGGTGGCAAGAGTGAACATCCTTGTCTTCTTCCTGATCTTAAGGGAAAAGCTTTCAGTAGTTTATCATTGCGTATTATGTTAGTTGTGAGTTTCTAGATATGAGCTTTATCATGTTGAAGTTTTCTTTTACTCCTAATGTATATGAACTGTTTATTCAGGTAACAAAAAGGTGCTGGAGAAAATGAATAATTATTATTGCCAATACTGTGAATGTAATTAGTGACATAGAACTATAGTGAAAAATGGTTAAAATGCCTAACTGTGTTTTAAATATATATATCCATATATATAATCATAACTCCAGAAAAAGAATATAATAGACCAAAAACCTATTTAATTGTACATTTGAAATAGGTGAACTATAGGATACGTGAATTATATCTCAATAAGGCTATTTAAAAAATTTTCTAAAAATGCAAATAGGAGACTATTGCAAATAGAGGCTTAAAAAAATGTGGAGACAGTAAAACAGTGACTGTTTTGGAAGTAAAACCAGAATTAGTCAATGATTGGTAGATGGAGAGAATTAGCAAAAAAAGAAAGAAAGAAAGAAAGAAAGAAAGAAAGAAAGAAAGAAAGAAAGAAAGAAAGAAAGAAAGAAAGAAAGAAAGAAAAGGAAACAGGCATGGAAGTATTACATGCTCTTTAGCATAAGAAATCTGGACACTGCAATTGCCTAGAGCACTGTGGGAGGAAGAAATTTGGAGGGAAAGACCGAAACTCTGGATCTAGAGACATTCAACTCTGCCTTTTGCTTCCTGCTGTCTTATCCTCAGCTCAGCCTGGCACCAGAAGAAGTGGCTCAGGGACAAATTAGTAACCAGGTGTGCCTGTGTGTGTAAGGCTGTCATTGAGAGTGACTTCCATCCCCATTTTTCCTGGAACAGAACTCAGATTGGGAGGCCAAACCAAAAGGCAATGATGTGAGAGACAGTTGAGAGAGAGAACAAAGAATATCCGAATACTGAGAGTGGTTAATGCTGCTTATGGAAGTCCAAAGAGCATGAACCACTCAACTATGCAAACATGAATAAAATGGCTATCTGTGTGCTCTTCCAGAACCTTGCATATGGTAGTGTATGGTACACATTCGTTTGCCAGTTGATTGTTAAGAGTGTCTGATGAAAATTGTATGATCATCTTCCCTGTAGATTTTTAAAAATCAGTAGACACAAGTTTCCTCTTTGGGAATTATTACAGCTCTACCCTGAGAAAAGAATTCCTCAGATACCTTTCAGCCTTGAGTTTTAAGGTAGTTCTGTGCCTTATATCTGTAATTCTAACTTTGGACATCACTTGCTTTTGTTTAGATTGCAATCAAATAATTGTGCAAGAGTCAAATATGATGTTGAAGTGTGGCTTCAACATCTTGGGTGAAAGCTCATCTCATTCAGCCCAATAAAGATGAAGCTTACCCACTAGGTAGAGCCAGCTGAAATCATTTGGAAAATTTCACTTAGCTTTAATCCAGTAGGTTCCTCTGTTGAATGATATCAGTGGTGGGTTCCTTAGAAAGCTTACACTGACACGATAGTCACACTTTTAAAAGGAGGAAGACCTGGATCTACACAATCTTGTGCCTAACGGGAGAGAAGAGAGGGAGCCAGCTCTTCCACTCATTTTCCATGTGCTTCCCATGGGCTGAAGGCCTAACCACGTGTGGTCACAAAACCCAGCACCAAAACAGCTGTCCCCTTTCATCTCGGTCCCCACATGTCGAACACTAGATTGTGTGTGTGTTTTTAATACTTTCTTCCAGGGAGTTCGGAACACACGTGTTCCTTTTAACTCCTACCAGACCCTGAGATCTGCAGGCCAAAAGGACCATTCTGGAAGGAGTTTGGAAAAGATCAGGGGTCAGCTGTTGAGCAACAGCCTGAGACTCAGAAAGTGCAGGTCTCCCAGGTCAGCTCCTAACTCACTCACTCTCAGCTGGGGGATCCATGACCTTCATGTATCTTGGTTTTGTCACCCATAAAATACAGATAGCAACACTTGCAAAACAGACACTAAATGGATGCATTTTGTGATCTTTGGAGAAAAGGCAGCCTGTTAACATATGCTAACAACGTGTTATTCTGGGACAGTCCTGGAGCCACGGCCTCCCATCGCCACCAGAGTCATTTCATTTCAAGAACCTCTGCCAAGAACAGCCTGATCACCCCAGCCTCCAAGCTCCAGCTCTGGGTCCAGCTGGCATGAAATAAAGGCCACTCTACCCAGTTGTGTGTGCTGCCCTGCTCATCCACAGGCCTGAATTCAGGGGTGCCAGTGCTCATGGCCACCACAATTCACCTATTTCACCTAAGAATAGACCTCCTTATCACTACGTGCCTGCCTCCCATCAATTCTGTTAACTCTTCCATTGGTGGGATAGAGCAGTCTAGGCGGGCTCCTTCAAAGAGAATGGTTTTGCTTTAGAACACAGATTTCCCAGTTGTACTTCATGGGTGACTATTTAGTAGGGTGAGAGCATTTGTGGTTTGTTTTGGTCTTAAGGAAAACGAAGTTGACCAGATGAAATGAGGACTGGGCTCTCTGGCTCCCTCTGTACTCTGCGGAGTTGACTTTCATGTTGCACAAAGCCAAATAAAATCCTCTGAGGAGGAGGACGAAGGATGGGGGGAGGGGACAAATGTTGCCAGGAACTGTCGCTGTTATCTCTGAAAGTCACACGGTGGTCGCTGGACGTTGTGTGGTCCCTCTGAGGAAGCCACAGGGACGTTCTCAGGAAAATGGGGCTGATCTCTGTGGCCCTCACTCAGGTCCCCTTTTCCTAAGCCTCCTGCTTTTCCTCTTCATCCCCTCTCCCAGACCTTCTTGCTTCCCTAAATACTTTCTAGAGAGGAAACCGGAGCAGCAAAGATATTAATATTGACTGGTTCAACCCTTTCCTGATGGTCTCGAAGTTTAAAAGAGAAACATAGAAGATGTGATGCTTACCCAAGTCATACATCTTGAGTGGTAGATGTCTAGATAATGTCACCAGAATGAGGCAGGGGCAAGGAGATGGAGGAGTAGAGATGGCCTTGGACATGCCAGCTGACCGTATGCTCAGCCCAAGTGTGAACCTAGCCCTGGTCCTTCCACCTCATCTTACAGAACCCCCTTCCCACATGCACCCAAATGCACAGAGAAGGTCAAAATGAAGCACCCAGATTGGGGGTGTTGGGGAGAGAAGGACCATGGTCTTGGGTTACGAAAATCATCTTAGGAAGTTTGCAGGAAAAGAATAGTGCCTGGCAGCTCCCCTTCTACACTGAACTCCAAAGCAAGAGGAAATGGGGTTGAATATCAGTACAAAGAATTTAAGATAGTCCTAGGGAAACATCTCCACACAGAAAGAGCTATTCAGCTCGGTGAGACATTCCTGCCTGAGATGTAAGCCTCTCTCTTTGAGAGTCTCCAAATAAGCAACAGTTCTATCATCTATTGAAACTGATCATCAGCAAGACGCCTTCCAGTGCCAAGACTACTTCACCATCTAATTTTAGCAATTCCTCTTGGCAAAGGAAGGGTTTCCCCTTTCCTCTGGCTATCTGGTGTTCCACACACCATCTCCTACTGCTTCCTTTGATGTTGGGGGGTTCTGTGGACTCAAGGCCAGATACAACACAGGAAGAGACACACTCATAGGCATTACCCTGCCCTATCTCACAGCAGCAATAAGAGGCCTATTTTTTTTTAACTGTGAATTTGAGACACTCACTTTGAAAAATATGGGCTGTCATGTTTGAGATTAAGACTTGGTATCTGTCATTATGCCTACAGCCATGCTATACTCTCTTTCTTTCAAGTGTTGGGATGTTTAAATCATGATTTTATTTCAGTTGTTCATTTAAAGATTTCATTCATATTTTTAACTCATTGTAAATGAATGCAATGTAAGCCCATCACATAATGACAGAACGTGGCTGAAATCCATGAGAATGTGTTTCTCATTGCGGAAACTACGAGTTAAGTCATTTTCCTCTCCCAAGTAAATTTCTTCAGTTTGGCTAAGGGAATTTTTTTTTAAGGAATCATAAGTTCCAAATTAGTTTTTCATCTCAAAAGTTAACCCTATGGAAAATGTGGCAATGTTGCTTGAGTTTTGCAAAATATTGTGATAGTATCTATGTCTTATTGCTCAAGATCTAAACTCTTAGGCTTGTGGGTCGGGGTTTGCTATGCGTGTGTGTATTTTTTTTTTAACATGTTGGCCTCACAGTATAAAGTGATAAGCTCAGGAGGAACGTTGTGCTGTAGGACACCTATGTTTTTAGAGAACTTACGGCAGCACTTTCTTTAATGAGGATCTCTGTGAAACCATCTTTTCTTTTTCCACTTACTGTTTCAGTAAGAGGAGATCAGTTATGAAATCAAGTCGGAGAGAATAATAGAGAGACAGAGAGAGAGAGAAGAGATCAGGATTCCTCTTCAAGCTAGCTATTATTTTTAAAATGTCAACAGTGTTCCAAGAACTCTGCTTTTTAGGCCAAAGATTCTGCCCTGGTCTTCATCCTCTCCACACCTCTGGCACCTCGTGGGCTGACACATCCACAGGGTTTGAGAAAGAGACACAAAAGGTCAGACAAATGACACGGCAGGAACACAAAAGGACTTCCCTGCAGCCTGCTGTCTTCTGATAGATCTCCCTATCCCCCAGCCTCTAACCCCAGTCCTACCTTTGTAATGCCCCCTTCTCTCTATTTTCTCTCCTTTACCACTTTTCCCTCCATTTAGCCCTCACCCCCTCTTATACAGAATTGTCACACCTGAGCTATACAGCTAAGCTGAGCAATATAAACAGGCCTCAAGCCTGGTTTAGGCAGGCCTGACCTTGGGGAGAGGTCAGGGTGGTGATTCCTTGAGAGAATTCCTGCTTGATGAGATGGAAGGTCCAAGTCAATAGCCTCATGGTCCTCCCAAGTCTGAGAGTCTGTTATTCTACACACCTGTCCACAGGCTGCAGATATGTCAAGGTAAATGTTCATGTATTCGAAAATATTCAAAGAATTTTCAGTGTTCAAAATTTTGAAAAGCAAATCTATGCTTAATGTGTGGTGGGAACATTCTCAAAGATACAAATGACAGATACAGAAAGCCAAGTGTACAAAGAAACACCTGTATATACACATGTATACACCTACACGTGTGCGTTCCAAGAGAGAGAAAATAACTAAGACAGCATTAGTTCCTAAATAACCTTTCCTATAAACTCCATGACAACAGAGGACAGTGAGTAAATTGCAGTATCTAAATATTTAAATCTCAAAATAGCTCCCAGAGGCCAGCCGTGGTGGTTCACGCTTAGAATCCCAGCACTTCGGGAGGCCAACACTAGTGAATGGCTTGAGCTCAGGATTTCAAGAACAGCCTGGGCAATGTGTCTCTACAAAAAATACAAAAATTAGCTGAGCATGATATTACACACCTGTAGTCACAGCTACTTGAGAGGCTGAGGCAGGAGGATCACCTACGCCCAAGAAGTCAAGGCTGCAGTGAGCTGTGATCACACCACTGCACTACAGCCTGGGTGACTAAGCGAGACCCTGTCTTAAAAAAAAAAAAAGAAGAAGAAGAAGAAGAATAGCTCCCAGAGAGTAACAGTCTTTATTTCAAAAATGTCAAGTCTCAACAGGGTTGTCATACTTTTTTTTTTTTCAGTTAGGAAAAATGATGACTTTAATGTATTAGTCATTCTATCACTTTTAATTTACCAAAACCAGTGAGAAATTGGGTTCCCAGGTCATTAAGTCCCACCCTTTATGGTCAGAGCTGAAAGGGTCAGAGAGTCTGCTGGGAAGGGTGGAGCCTGGTGTGGAGGGCCCAGGGGGACACGCTGGCCTCACAAGGCAGGGCCTCCATGGCCACCAGCCATGTGCAGGAGCTGGTCCACACTCCACAGTCCCCCAGCATGGCACAGCCTGCTTCATGCCTGTTGCTGACTTCGGCTACTGGTCAAGTTTCCTTTCAAGCTTAAATGCCACGGGTGTCCATGCGGGGCTGATTCATGTTCTCCTGGACTTCCTGCCACCCTGTTCACGGGCCCATCTGGAGCTCCAAGGCACTTGCCTGCAATGGTGTTGCAGTTCCAGCCAGGAAAGCCAATTAACTGCTTCAGAAGTTGGCCGAAGTCTCTGAGGGTGTACGGGAACAGAAGTGCCCCGTCAGTATTTAGGCTGGAAATTAATTCCTATTTTCTTAGGTCAGTCTACATCTATTGACCAATTTAACTACAACCACAAACATCTGCATTATATGTGTATGAGCCTAACATACGAAACCCTTCACTGTGTGCTCACCAATACAGGGAGGTCATGGATCATTTCATTTATTTATTTTTCTCTTTAATTTTTAATTTTTGTGGGTATGTAGTAGGTGTATATGCACCTAGGCATATAGGCATATAGTAGGTGTGTATGCAACTATACATGTGTTGTGTATGGGGTACATGAGACGTTTTGATATAGACATGCAATATATAATAATCACGTCATGGAAAATGGGGTATCCATCCCCTGAGCATTTGCTCTTTGTGTTATAAACAATACAATTATACTTTTAATTATTTTTAAATGTACAATTAGATTATGATTGACAATGGTCACTCTGTTATGCTATCAAATACCAGGTCTTAGAGATCATTTCATTTTACATAGTTTACACCATGGGTAAATATTTCATCCTTCCTCCACATTTATAAAATGCTTCAAAATATTTTTTGATTTTCTTTTAAAAATGTGAATGGCAATGGTCAAAAAAAACATCGTTTCTGCGACCTGTTCTGGTACCGTTAAACGATCTGACGGTTGTCAAAGCTTGCTCTGTGTTTACCATCACGACCTTTACTTCCTCCTCCTCCGTTCACTAAGGGGTGCTGACCTTTCTTCTGTTGCTAACGGGGCTTTTAAGACAATTTTGTATGTTGCCAGCCGGCCCAGAGGGAACAACCCTTTCTCTAAAACCATTTGCCTGACTTCAAAGGATATGAAAAAAATCCACTTTTAGAAAAATTAGCGAGTGGAGAATCTTAGTGAGTGATGTGGAATAAATTAGAGCGTTGCATTTATGCCAGGTCGTTCATGCTGCATTCCTCAGTCACATACCCGTGTGTGTGTGTGTGTGTGTGTGTGTGTGGTGTGTGTGTATGTGTGTGTGGTGTGTGTGTATGTGTGTGTGGTGTGTGTGTGTATGTGTGTGTGGTGTGTGTGTGGTGTGTGTGTATGTGTGTGTGGTGTGTGTGTGTATGTGTGGTGTGTGTGTGTATGTGTGTGTGGTGTGTGTGTATGTGTGTGTGGTGTGTATGTGTGTGGTGTGTGTATGTGTGTGGTGTGTGTGTGTGGTGTGTATGTGTGTGTGGTGTGTGTGTATGTGTGTGTGGTGTGTGTGTATGTGTGTGTGGTGTGTGTGGTGTGTGTGTGTGTGCGCAAACAGGTACTGTCCTCTGGCTCCTATTGATCGTGTTTTACCTGAAAAGGCAAATCAAGTGGAAAGTCCCTGAGGTTCCTAGGAGCCCCTCTGGTATAGTTTTGTTTGCCCCTAGAACTGCGTTTTTCTCTGAAATTGTTCTTTTTTTAAAATAATGGTTTCTACCCCACATTTTACGTTACCCCATCCTGTATCTACATCACTATGCTTGCATTTAGTATTACCCCTATCCAGGAGTGACATTGCCGAGGCATATAGATTAGATTTGGAAACTTGGCCTTCTGTTCTGGGAAGTTTAAAAAGCTTCTGAAATTGCTATGTCTTCCTCAAAGCAGCCACCCTAGAAGCAGGGGTGATGGCATCTGCCAGATGAGACGCACATGAAGCACCCAGCACCTTCCACGGGTGCTTCCTGAAGGACCAGATGCCCTTCCTGGCAGAGAAAGAGTGGTCCTTTAGGGGAGCCATCTGTCCTGCCGGCAGCTCTGCCTAGAGAACCGCCCTGGGGGAGTCTCTGCTCCCCTCCCTGCTGAGGCCTGGGCAGGCTGCCTGCACAGTCATCCTCCTCAATGCTAGCCCTGACATGGAGAAACTGGACTTGGATGGGCCCCTCTGGCCACAAGGTAGCTGCCCTGCAAAGCCCTGCCAGGCCAGCTCGAGGACTGGCTGAGTCTGAGCTTGCTGGGCAAGGCCTGGGCTGCCATGAAGGCATTTGTGTGGACATGCAGCAGTGAACATGGCCAAAGGGCCTCTCCGTCCCATTTGTTAGGCTTTCTTTTTACATTTATATTGTTTAATCTTGTAAAGAAACCTCATTATCTTTTGAGAGGGAAGTTTCCTTTATAATTTCTTATCACTCTCTGAAACCTCCACTTGTTTACTCATTGGGAGATTCATGACTGGTCACCCCTAGAATGTTAATTCCATGGAGACAGAGGCTGTGGCAGTCTCACTGCCTAATCCATCCTCAGTGCCTAGAACAGTGCCTGACTCCTGTTCACGTTAGGGATTCGTTTTCTCAAAAGGGAAATTGAAACCCCAGGTGGCTGCCTCCTGCTTCCCGAAGTCTGGCTGCTGGGAATGTGCCCCAGGCTCTTGGCTGGTCCTCCAGCACTGTGTACCTCCGAGAATGCCATCTCGTGAGAGGAACACGCTGGCCTGCCTGTGCAATGTGTGAGCCATATGAGAATCCCACACTACATCCAGCACCGGGCAGCACTTCCAGGGAAGCAGGCCTGCTGGCTCTGTCCCCTGTCCTGGAAAGGGACAGTCATGCCCAGGCCCCTGGAGACACCACCCGCTTCCCTCTCTCGAGATGGGGTGCGTTCCTTTCCCGTGGTTGCCATAACACATTACTACCAACTGGTTGGCTGAAAACAACGGAAATTACTTTTCACAGCTTTGGACCCCAGAAGTCCAAAATCAAGGTGTTGGCAGGGCCTGGCTCTCTCTGAAGGCTCTAGGGGGACTTCCTTCCTTGCCTCTTTCTACCTTACAGCAGTTGCCAGCACTCCTCAGCTTCTGCGCTACATCAGCCCTGTCTCTGCCTCCAGTATCACGTGCGGTCTTCCCTCTGTCTGCCCATTTTCTCTTCTTATAAGGACACCAGTCATTAGATTTAGAGCCCACCCTAATCCAGGATGACCTCATCTTAACTAGTTACTTCTGCAAAAACACTATATCCAAATAAGGTCACATTCTGAGGTCCTATGTGGACATGAACTTTGGGGAACACTACGCAACACGGTTGAGGCCATACAGACGTGGGAGCCATTCCCCCATCTACTGCTTTTTAGCCATGTGACCTCAGTGAAGTCTCATCACCGCTTCATGTCTGTTTTTCCACCTGTAAAACAGAAATAACAGTCATCATCAAAATCATTATCTTGATCCCTGCTGGGAAAGCTGCCAGGCACATAGTGACGGCTATGCAGTTTGGTCAGACAAAGTCAGCTGAGTGCCTGTAGCTGATATGTAGAGGTAAACTGCATGGACAGCCACATCATCAAGGACCCCACTGGGGGTGAGACAGAGGGGAACAGACTCACAGGGCCAGCCAGGATGCATAGGGCAGGGTGCCCCCCCCCCCCCAGGCTGAGGGGGCCATGGGAGACGTGAGCATTCTTTAACAAAGGGCATCTAGCCAAGGGAAGAGAGGACCAAGGGAATTTCAGGAGGAGGTAAAGGCATGTCCAAGGATCTGGGGCCAGGGAGGGGCCTGGCATGTTCAGAAAACCTGAAGCAGCTGGAATATAGCTGGAAGAGAGGCAGGTGAGGTGGAGCCACAGAGGCTGGGCCCCTGGGCTTTGCCAGCCCAGCAGTAGAGACAGGCTTTAGTGATCCATTGCTCCTGGCTTTAGTGATCAGTGATTCTCTAACCTCTTGGTTGGACAGAATGGACCAGTGTTCCCTTGAACTGCATGGCCCTCAGTGCAAATAAGCAAGTGACCTGTGGCATTCTCCTCACAAACAGAGTACAGATGTTTCTGTGAAAAAGTTACTAAGCATTTGTCTGCTGTTGTGGAAAATGTATAGCAAAAATTTATTCCCCAGATGGGCGCAATGGCTCATGCACTTTGGGAGGCTGAAGCAGGTAGATCACCTGAGGTCAGGAGTTTGAGACCAGCCAGGCCAATGTGTTGAAACCCTTTCTCTACTAAAACTACAAAAATTAGCCTGGTGTGGTGGCAGGTGCCTGTAATCCCAGCTACTCAGGAGGCTGAGGCAGGAAAATCGCTTGAACCCAGGAGGCGGAGGTTGCAGTGAGGCAACCCAGGAGGTGGGGGTTGCAGTGAGCCGAGATCACGCCACCCTGGGCAACTCTGCCCTGGGCCCCAAGAGCGAAACTCCATCTCAAAAGAAAAAATTATTCCCCATGTTCCAGCATTGTATCTGTTAATGGAAGAGCTCAGTTGTTTGGGTGCGTGTCTCTGTGGTTCATCATATAACAGCAGCAGGAAAATGAGGCTTAACCTCTCAAAAGCTTCCAACTGAAACCCTCCCTCTGGTCCACCTTTTATGACTAGGTCTATTGCATTGACTCATTCTTCCACACTATGGCAAAGATCCATCACTGATTCATTTTAGCATCAGGAATGTCGCACTGTGGCACACATGCAGCTCTGCCGTTCTAGGGTTCCTGCTCTTCGCTGGGGAAGCTTCCAGAAGAAACTGCCTTGTCTGCAAGTCTTCCTTGGTTTGTAGGATCCAGACCCTACTTGCGTCACAAGCAAACTCATTGCAGAGGTCCTGGTTTTAAAAAGAATCCTCCTCATTTGTCAGATCTGATGCCTCACCCAGCTACATGAATATATCTGATGCTTACTGGTAGTCAGGGGTCTCTGAATGAAAATGACAGATAGAGACATTTAGGAGGGGAGCAGTTCAGTGCAGCAGCAGAGAGATCAAATCTTAGAGTCTCGGGTCAGTCCCTGTGCAGAAAAATGAACAATAGAGTCATAGAAGCTCAGAGTGAGAGATGAGCCTCTTAATTGTGAAAACAGCTCACATGTACTGTGCACGTCCCCTGAGCTAGAGGTTCTATGTAGGCCATTTTATTTCATCCTCCTTCCACATGTGGGCATGCTCCCATCCACAAGCAACAAGGAATGAGGTTAGATGACTTGCTACTTGGAGCACAAGAGGTAATCCACCTTCTCCTCCTTGCACAGATGTGGCAGGTGAAGGCCGGGGACTCTATGAGGCCTGCAGAAGGGAACAAAGCACTGTAAGAGCTGGATCCCTGTGGCTTGCCCTTTGTGCTACTGCTATAGTGAGCACAGGCTTGGCCAGGACTCTTCCTAGACATTTCAGCTTTTGCAACACAGAGACATTTAAATTCTACCAAAACAAACACTCCCATGGCCAGTTTTTCTTAGTTTTTCTCAGAAGCTGCTTTGGGTGGATTTGATGTGTCAAAAGAGAAAGAATCATCCTCAGAGCTTCCCAAATAGACTAGGAGGAGAGAAACTATATTCGTCAGGGACACACCATGCCAGGCCATTGCCCAAGGGAATGATTTCAGAAGCCGGGGAAAGATCCTGGCTTCCAAAAGTAACTTCGTCCCCCACACCTCCTACCGCAGTCACATGCCTTTGACTTCAGGCTTAGGTTACCTCTGAGAAGTCAGTTCTCATAGAAAGGTAAAAAAAAACTATCCATCATTTAGGCTGTGTAGTATGAACTAAAAAACTAAGCAGAGTAGAGAATGGCAAAGATCAGTAGAAAGTGATCTGGGGCAGGGTGTGGTGGCTCACACCTGTAATCCTAGCACTTTGGGTGATAGAGACAGATCACCTGACGTCATGAGTTCAAGAACAGCCTGGCCAATATGGAGAAACGTGGTCTCTACTAAAAATACAGAAATGAACCAGGCATAGTGTCAGGTGCCTGTAATCCCAGCTACTCAGGAGGCTGAGGCAGGAGAATCGCTTGAACAGGGGAGGCGAATGTTCAGTGAGCTGAGATCACACCACTGCGTTCCAGAGCAAAACTCAGTCTCAAAATAAAAAAAGATAGAGAAAGAGGAGAGAGAGATCTGGGCCAACCAAAAGCAGATGTTCTGGATCTCTCTGCTTTTCCTGAACCCACACCTATTGGGATCATGTCTGGTCCCTTTGAGGATGTGGCCTCAGAGCCTGGAAAGTCACACCCTTATTCTGCCAACTATCAGCTACTGGATCAGAATGCACCAGCTGTTGACATGTTCAGCCAGTGTTCTCAAACAACCTCATGGGTAGGGTGCTCACTTCGGACCGGTTTATAGGTGCCGGAGGAGACCATCCCAGCAACAATCATAATAAGTTGTTTCACACGCTGTCTGTCAGGTGAGGGGATGAGTACGGAAGGACCAATCAAAGCCAGAAACAGCGGCAGAAATAACAAGCTACTGTTCTCAGGGACGGCTTCAGGGTAGAGGCAGCATCTCAGCAGGACCTAGGGCTAAGAATGAATTTGGCAGAGGGAGATGGGAAGGACAGTTGTACAGGAGCCGAGGTGAGTGCCCACATCACAGTTTTTGAAAGTACTAGATGACGCCGCAGCACAGAGCCTCCGCAGGACAGCTGGCTGGGCAGCAGAGCCCCTGCCATCCCTTCCCTGGGACCTGCACTGCCCTGATCCTTCTGGGCTCACGTCTCAAAGAAGCAGCCCCCGGAATGTTGATGAAAGATGAGACAACACTTCTGGTATCCTGGAAAGTGCAGCAATGCCAGTCTCTCTCAGCAACCAAGTTTCCCACTGGATGTGTCCACAAGCACTTTGCAGATACAAGGGAAGAAAGACCATACTGACCCCAGGGATCCAGGGGCTGGGCTCCTCTGATCTTCCTTGGCACCCCTCCTCCACCTTAGCTGGCACCCGATGTGGTGCAGGCAATGGGGATGTCTGGGGTATCCGACGCCCAGCCTTGGAAAGGGGCACATATTGACTTGTCTACAATTATAAGATGCTTAGAAATTTACAGAGTGAATTCACCAACCACAGCTCCTCTGAGCCCCACAAAATCCTGCAAGAGAAGAGAGGGCTGGCATGAATTGTCTCATTCTGTAAAAAAAAGAATTCAAACTGAGGTTCTAAGAGTCTCTATAACTCCAGGCCACCTGTGCACTGGGAGTCGTTCCTCAGCCTGGGTCTCTGGCATCACACCAGACTCTCCCCTCTGGACCAAGTCTGCCCACACTTTCAGGCACTTCAAGAAATTTTGTCTTTCATTTTCTTTTTTCTGGATGATTTGGGGTTCTGCCGAATTCCTGTTTCTGCTGAGGGCTGTAGTCCTTTCTCTTTTCCACATACTTTGATGCTTTCCTAGCTAGGATAACATGCTCCTTTTTTGCCTCTTTGGTTTTATGAGGATTTTTTTTTTTTTTAGCAATGTCAGACTTCAGAGGAAGCCTCCTAACCATAAATATCTCCACCAGACTCACATTTGTGATTCTTTCTCATGCCTGCGTGAAAAGGACAGTAGTGCTAACACATGGCTCATCCCCCTTTGACGTTCGGCCTCCTTTAAATGATTTTACAAAGCCCCCTCACTTTCTCTTTCGGGTCCTAAATTAGTATGTCAGGAATCAACAGCTGCCTTCTCAGCCAAGAAGCTGAGCGCCTGGGGACTTCACTCGTCACTGCTGTCTGGAGCCCCAAAAATCTCTGTGCTCCCTGCCTCGTGTCAGCACTCCTCTCCCCTCAAATGTCTGGCTTTCCTCAATAGCTGGCTACATGCTCCAGTTCTCGCTAAGTCACTGAAACCCTGGCCACAAGGCCAACGAAGCAAGATTTAATTGAATCTTTCGGCAATGATTCACAGAACAAAGCCTGACTGTCTGACCTGGAAACCACACAGTGGGGAGTTTAGAAACCCTGAGCGTAGTCAAAACAACGTTCCTCTTTCCATCGATTGAAGTTCAAAGTAACAAAACCGTAAGTCAGAACAAGACGTTGCCATGGCAAGGGCAGTGCAAGAAACACACTTACCTGGGCGTGCAGCCTTGTGGGGTGAGGCTTCCTGGGCCTGTCAATCGTGTCAGTTCCATCCCGACTGGCTTCAGGAGCAACGTGGCCTCCTGGGAGAAGCTTCCCAGCTGGGCAGTGAGGCTCAGTGGTTGAGGTTAGGGGACTGTGTTAGTTTCCTGTGGCTGCCATAACAAATGGCCACAAACTGAGTGGTTTAAAACAACAGAAATGTATTCTCTTGCAGCTCTAGAGGCTGGAAGTCCAAGATCAAGGTGTTGGCAGGGCTGTCCTCCCTCTGAAGGCCTTGCTTCCCCCAGCGTCTCGTGGCTCCCAGCAACCCCTGACCTTCCTTGGGTCATCATTGTATCACTCCAGTCTCTGCCTCTGTCTTCACAAGGCATCTCTCTGAATACCCCTATGTATCTTCGCCTCTTCGAATGAAGATGCTGATCACTGAAATTAGCAGCCCTCCTAATGTAGTATGACCTCATCTTGACAAGTCACATTTGCACAAACCTTATTTCCAAAAAAGTGTGACAGTCTGAGGTTCCAGGTAGCTGTGAATATTTGGGAGACATATAGGGACCATGGCTTATTTGCTAAATGCTGCATATCTCCCCCACCCTGCCCCCATCTTGTGAAGTTAGTTATTCCATCCTCAATTTCGAGACCTCCTCCACAGACTAAAATCTTGGTGCATGATGTTGAATCTTGACCTTTCAACTTTTAGGTTTGAGAAAACCAACAGTGTCAGCCTTTGACATAGAGACCCAGTGTGATTTGATGGAAAGAGCATTGAAAATTAACGCAGGAAGTGAAACAGTGGACAGCATCCAGAGACATAAATGATCAACCAGAAGAGTCTGGACTGACGCAGTGGTTCACACCTGCAATCCCAACACTTTGAGACACTGAGGCAGGAGGATCCCTTGAGCCCAGAAGTTCGAGATCAGCCTGGGCAACATGGCAAAACCCCATCTCTGTGAAAAATACAAAAATTAGCCCAGTGTGGTGGTACATGCCTATAGTACCAGCTACTTGGGAGGCTGAGGCAGGAGGATCACTTGAGCCCGGGAGGTTGAGGCTGTGGTGACCATGATTGTGCCATCGCACTCCAGCCTGGATAACAGAGTGAGACCCTGTCTCAAAAAAAAAAAAGTCTGGTCAGAGTTGCTGGTAGACCACTGGACACTTTCTCTAAAACCATTTGTTACACCAGATGCCACATCGTCGGAGAAGGAAATGGTGGCAATGAAGTGACCAATAATATAATATAGGATAATAAAATATGAGTGAACAAAATGGGTGTGTACCCCCATTCATAACCGTCCCTGTCCGTCTGTGAGAAAGGAAGACAAGCCCACAGAGGAATATTAAAAGAACCCCCATGCGGTACCTCAAAAGGGCTCCGCCCTTAGCATTTGGAGTAGGGGACAATATAGGGGTTGGCTTCTGGTTGGCCTGGGAGTGTTTTAATGCTCACCATGGGCTGAGAGCTTTCAGAGCAAAAATTGTGTCATCTCCAGGATCTCACATTCTGGAATGTTCCTCCATCCACAACTCTTACTTCTTCCCTGTCTACTATCCCCATTCCTACAGACTGTACTTGCCGTCTTCATGGGGACCCCATGCCTCTGGCTACCTCTGCTCTCCAAGCCAGTCAGCAAGCACGCTTTGATAACCCTAGTTCTGCCCTGATAGGCCTGAACCCAAGACTGGGTCACTCCATTGGGGTCCCGCTGGCAGCCTATTACTCCCGCTCCATTATCCCTATTGCAAGAGACTATGATTAGACCATATGGAGATGAAGGACCCTTCAATCCAATATCAATATTAAATTACCCTACCTTTCAATGGAGTGCTAAGCTCTTCACCTTCATTTACTCACTCAGGATGACCACTTACTTTTTCTACTCTCGTTCCAAGTCTTCAAAGTATTATTAGAATCACAAAACTACTTAGACACAATTTAATTCATCCTAACCTGTGCACTCAATACTCAATGTATCCACACACAACCTTCTACCATGCTATATATTTTGGGGCTATTCCAAACCTGGCCTGGGCTGCTGGCCCTGACCCCCATACCATGTAGCCTGTCCTCTGGAAAGATCCTCTCACCCCTGTATTCCTGAGAAGAGAAATGAGCATTTTGGAAAGTACCTGATTACTTCCTTCCTTCACATGGCAGAGTCTATCTGCATCTTCCTGTGTCCTCTCTCTGATGGACATTGTATTTGCCCAACTACTTTGCAGAGACGTGCCACATAACTGTTCCTGCACTCAAGCCCTCCTGCTTCTACAACTGTCCCATCAACCCTTCATTCCCTTCTTTTCCTGCCTGCATTTCTCTCCTCTCCACTCCTGGTCTCTCTCCACTGACTGGGCATTTATCTTGTCTTAAAATATTCTTCTTTTTGACTCTGCTATTTCTGCAAGCCACCAACTTCTTTCTCCTCTTCCTTTTGCCACAACTTCCTCTGAAATAGTGGATCTCAAACGATTTTTCCTCCCCAGCACACCAAAGAGCTGTAGCTCTCTCCATGGCCTCCCCAACAACTAAGTTATATGGAAGACTGCGTATAGATGTCTTGTCATTCCCCCATTTTTTTCCTGCCCTCATATGGGAACTTCTGGTGCACAATGACACACTGAGATTGAGCCACTTTACTCATTGATTTGCTACTCTAGGGCCAAGAGTCTAGGCCACCTCCTCCTTCAAAAACACATCATCCATCCTTGGCCCTGCTTTTTCACACTGAGAAAATGTCTTCTATTGTCTTATTATCACTTTTTTTCACAATTTTTTCTCTGGCTACTCCACCCTCTTTCTTACTCCAAAAGCATCCTAGATCCAGTCCTAGGCTCTCTTTTCTCTCGGGTCTACTTTATCCCCTTTGTGAATCTGGCCACTCTTGTCTTGAACACCATAGACCCATGACTGGCATCTCTAAGCCTCCAGCTCAGACTGTCTCTGGGTGCTGACCTTCTTTTCAATTTACTTCTGAACAAATCCACTGAGGATGTCTCCCTGAGGAACCATGAGACAAATAGGTCCAACTGAATTAATCATCTTCTTAGGCTTTCCAGCTCCCCTATTTCTGGCAGTAGCACGGTTGGCCCCTGAGTCAGCAAGGCTAAACTTCAGAGTTAATGGTGAAGACCCTACCCCACCCCCACACCAAACCACTGGCTATGTCCTAGCTACTCCACTCTGCTATTTCTGCAACGTACCAACTTCATTCTCCTCTTCCTTTTGCCACCACTTCCTCTGAAATAGTGGATGTCAAACCATTGTCCTCCACAACACACCAAAGAGTTATAGCTATTGCAATGGTCTCCTCCACAGTTAAGTTTTATGGCAGCCTGTGTGTAATTCTAGGATTCTTAGTCATCTCAACCCTGCCCCAGGTATTCAAGAATCAAATTTGTTGTAATCCCAGTACACAAAAGAGATTGTCTTAGATGAGACAGTTAAGAGATTATACATCATTATCAGTTCTTGTAATTACCGCTTATTTGACATTTAGAACATGCTGTTAGATGTTCTGATAACCCAAGAATCAAACATGTTGATAACAACTTATCAAAAAGTGAAATCTATGTAGTAATGGTAATAAATTTATTTTAGTACTTATTAGTAGGAGTAGTAAATTTAAGTAGCTTTTCTTCTACCCTCATTTGTAAGTCTATTAAGAGTTTGAGAGAAGTAAGTGCCTTTGTCTCTGGAAAGAATGATTCAGTCAGTAGTTTAGCTTAGCACTTCCTATGATTCACGTCTCCATTAGAGTTTCTAATGCTTAACCTCCCTAGAAGCCACAGTGCAAAACAAGTCAGATGCCTGGAGTATGATTTGGTGGGTTCAATAGGGCTTTAATCCTCCAAGATTTCTACCACATGCACTGGTTAACAACACATTTAATGCCTTCTCTCTTTGTAACCTACTCGGCATGACAGATGAGAGGAAGAACCAAAGATGATGAAGAACTAGGTGCCTGGAATGTTCCTAAAGATTCACTTGGGAAGCAGCATAGTATAGTAGACTTTGGCAAGAGACCAGCTTGGCTTCAGATCTTGGTTTTACCACCAATCGGTTATAAGACCTTGGAAGATGGTTTAACTTCTGAGTTTATTTCCTATTTCAAAAGTAAAGGTGATAATAATATCACAATTGTTAACGAGGATACATATGTATATTTGAGATGGAGTCTTGCTGTGTCGCCCAGGCTGGAGTAATGGTGCAATCTCAGCTCACTGTAACCTCCACTTCCCAGGTTCAAGTGATTCTCCTGCCTCAGCCTCCTGAGTAGCTGAGACTACAGGCATGCACCACCGCATCCAGCTAATTTTTGTATTTTTAGTAGAGACAAGGTTTCACCATATTAGTCAGGTTGGTCTTGAACTCCTGACCTCGTGATTCACTTGCCTCGGCCTCCCAAAGTGCTGGAATTACAGGCGAGGCTGTATTTTCTTAACCATAAACAGAAAATTGTCAGCTAGGTATGGTAAGAGTCTAGTGGATGGTAGCTTTTTCAACCCAAACTCTCTTTCCTCCTCTCTTTCTTTCTCTCTCTCTCTTTCCCTCACAAGTATACACACACACGGGCACACAAAGCCACGCATACACACTTTTGACTTCATAATTGAGTCTAGGACTGACCCTGGGATCCTAGTAAGAGCTACCCCTTCATCAACAATATTTATTTTACTTAATGTATGATGTAAATGGTAGTCCTCGGGTATCTGGGGCTTAGAAGTCTATCCCTAGAAGAATTCTCTGCACCTTGTATATGGCACAAGAGACTAAATCCTTGATAAGAAAGAGGATAGTGATTTATAGTTGTAATGATTTGAGGAGATAAGCACTAATATCCGTGTGATAAAGGAAAGGCAGATAATGGACAAAGGCATTTCATGACCTGTGGATGAAATGAAGTACCTTCTGTCTGTATGGCTCCTTCAGCATTGGCATGTACTAATGGATGTGCCCAGCTAACTGGCATGGAGCACTTCCGTCTCACTTCACAGCTGCATTTTTGGCAGCTCTTCTGAGACCCACCCTTGCAGGCTTTTGTCCAAGCATCAGCCCCATATAAAGAAGAGAGATTTGTTGAGGGGGCTCCTGGCCGCACTGATGGCAGTGACCTACAGATACAAAAAGACAGGTCTCAGAACCATTTGGTAGCTAAGGAAATAGATACAGCCAGTGTGAAAGTTCAAGCCATATTATTATAGTGAAAGGAGACAAAAAAACCTAGGTCATCACTGGGCGTTTCGGAACTTTTGAATAATCAAGCTAAATGGATTAACTTAACTATCAAGTAAAATCTTCTTTGAAAAGTCAGTTACCAGTACAGCAGGAAATAATATTATTCTGAATCCCATGCCTCATATGGATCCAAATATTTGTAAAAATCTAGTCATTATTAAATCCCTAAATAATGAATCTTTTTTTTTTTTTTGAACTTTCAAATAAATTTTCCAGGAGAAAGTTAACTGTATTCCTGGGTGAGCTTAAGTAGATCCATGCAAAATCTATTCCTTGGCACCAGGCTTCTAGAGTAGGTCCAGGGACTCCATATTTTTATTTGCTTAATGTTTCTTGTTTAAAGGGAAGCTTGAATACTCCTGTTACAGATTTTCACATCTAATTTTCACTGAATTTCGGAAGAGTATTGCCATGCCTCACTCACCCTAAACAATAACAGATTTGTCATTCTGTCACCAGCAGAATTAAGTGTGTGGCCCATGTTTCCATGGTTAGATCAAGGACCCCAAGAGGAAGCATCTATTTTTCTTACATCAGATTTGTGTGGAAGTTAAGGACTTCAAAATAAACTCCCCAAGAAATGCTATTAAAGCCTCTTTCTCATGTTTAGACCCTCAGCTCTTGCTGATCTGAAGAGGAATTCTTCCACAAACATGTCTTCTCCTTTGATATTTTAGCCTCTTAATAATTTTAAGTCAACCATCCATAGCTGACAGTTTTGCTGATAAAGTACCTTTATAATGATAGACTTGGTGTTTAAATTTCCGCCTACGTCTTCTCTAAGTTGGTGACCTAATTGTAGCTGACGCTTCCAGTAGAAATACTCACTTGTTAACCTCAAGTTATTTCTGGACACAGCTGAAATAAGGCAAATTGCTTTTTAAGCTTATGATTCCAGGTTCTGTGTCTTATTTTCCATTACTTCTTGTCCATTTTTCCATGTAAGTTTTATCTGCTACCTATAAACCATGAAAAACAAATTATTCCATTCAAAGCTTTGGAAACGGCTGCTCACTGGCACACAATCACATTGTCTGATAGTTTTTCTGGTTTTGAATTTCTGGAAGGGAAATCCTCCTGATGAGGAGACTTCACTTTCCATCAGTAATGGGAAAAACTGTTTCCCTCGGGATAGTGAAGGTCGTTTTAAAAGAGAAAACTCAGCAGAAATGAAAATCCAAACAACTGATTTTTAATTCCTATCTCTTTGTTCAGTGATGTTGGTCTTGATTCTGCCTATGAGACAGGAATAAAGACAGATGTGGGGGAAAGTGTGAGGCCAAACAGTGGATGCTGTTTAAATGCCACCCTCATAATTTGAAACAAGAACCACCTCCTCCTATCTTCACAGGCAGAGTCCCCTGTATCCACACTATGTAGGGCCTGATAAATGTGGAGTGACCCATATGGCCTGGCTTATGCCCACTGGCCTGCTTTGGTAAAAAAAATTGTGCAGTCCCTTCCTTTGTGTGACTTGCCCTGGGTATTTGCAAGATGCCCTATTTAGAAAGAAAACAACCAGGCTAATGGTTTCAGAGAACTTCATCCACTGTTTATATGAAGAGACTGGGACTCAGAGGGGCTCCACATCCTGCTTTTTGGTGACGAAGCCAAGACCAAAGTAATAATAGCAGATCTTTATATAGCACTTGCTGTCAAGCCAGGCACTTATACATAAGTGCTTTACCAATATTGACTCATTTAATCCTTCCAACAACCTGCAGGATAGGTGTGGTTTAATCCCATTTTACAGCAAGCAGCTTCCTTTGGATCTTCCACTAGCAGGGGCAGAGCTGTGCTCTTGGGCAGGTGACCTGGCTCTGGAACCCAGCACCTCTGCCTGGCAGAGCCAGCACTCCTGACTCTTGGCCCTACCCTCTGGTCTCTGTGAAGTTGCTTTGGGATCAAGGGGAGAAAAAAGCTTGTTCATGAAAACATAGCCCAACTTTTCAAAGCTGATATTTGTATACTATTATAAATGTCATCAAAGTACTATCTAATGCATTGAAAAAGAGATATGACTTAAAAACAGACGTGAAATAGACTTGCCGGATAATATACAGACATGTCTTAAAGCAAAACATGGAGCAAAAGGGACCTCGCTGGTAACAACCCCTCAGAAGAAAAGGCAGTCATAAAACGTTCAATATCATCATCCCCAGACAGAATGGCTAAATAGCAGCCTGGTGGTTTTTACGTTAGCATTTGTTTGTCAAGGTCTGCCTGAATGAGACTGTGAGTCCCTCCAAACCACATATGTGCCTGTGTAATTCTCTTGTAAAGCACTTGATAAAATACCTATGGAAAGATGTTTTTAATAAATATTGTTTAATGACAGTTATAGAGAATCCTTGGCATTGACCTCTGAGTTGCCAACCTATGCAAAAAAAAAAACAAAAACATTGATTATAAAGACTATGACTTATAAGAAAGATACAAGTGTTTATAGCATATAAAGCTTGAGAAATATCTTGGAGCATATGTCTAAGAACAAAACCAAATCCAAAGAGACTCTCTTACTCTGTAAGTCGCGGGTCACAGGTGCTATTCCAGAACCCAGGCATGGGAATATATGCAGCATTCTCCAAACTTGATGGTTCCCAATCAGCTGTGCTTGGCTGAATTTTTTTACAGATTTCTCATTGGACAAAAAAATTACTGTTTTCAGGGCTCAGAACTGGGGAAATGAATGGAAATTATAAGGGATCTTTACTCTCTCCAATTCAAGGGACAATGGTCTGTCTCCTAAAAGACACAATGAGGACAAAAATGCTGTGTGTGTGTGTGTGTGTGTGTGTGTGTGTGTGTGTGTGTGTGTGTGTTTTGTCTGAGAAGTCTGGCAAGAGAGAGACCCCAAGGTCACCTGAAAATCTCCTCTTTGCATCCAGGTGGCTTAGGAAAGCATGCCTCCATATCAGAAAAATAAGCCTTCCAGCAGACGGAGGTTTAAACAGTACAGCAGCCCACAGTTTATCAGTAAACCTGGCAGAAACAGCAGACTATCCCACAATTACCCTGTACAGCTGTTCATAAATATTGGAATTTCCTTGCCTTGATTTGGCTCACAAAATGAGCAGCAAATGTTGAAAAGTTTAGTGCTTTTTAACCAGGAAACACACAGCTATGAAATATGTGAAGCTGTGGTAGACAAGTTTAAAAAAAAAAAAATTCCAATAAAGTAATGGTCTCCCAGTGAGATCTTGTTATGCCAGTAAAAATAGATCCCTAACTTTGACAGTATTTTTTTTTCTTCTGGAAAAGTACAAATAATAACACATCAAAATTGTGCTTTTTGTCACATACTTGAGTAAAAACAGAAGGAAAGTTTTTTTTTATTTTATTATTTATTTATTTATTTATTTATTTATTTTGAGATGGAGTTTCGCTCTTGTTACCCAGGCTGGAGTGCAATGGCGCGATCTCGGCTCACCGCAACCTCCGCCTCCTGGGTTCAGGCAATTCTCCTGCCTCAGCCTCCTGAGTAGCTGGGATTACAGGCACGCACCACCATGCCCAGCTAATTTTTTGTATTTTTAGTAGAGACGGGGTTTCACCATGTTGACCAGGATGGTCTCGATCTCTTGACCTCGTGATCCACCCGCCTCGGCCTCCCAAAGTGCTGGGATTACAGGCTTGAGCCACCGCGCCCGGCCATTTTTTTAATTTGTAAAACAGCATTCCCATTCACTTGCTCCACAAGGACCACTTACTTTTGAGTTCTGTAGAAAACCAACCTAGGAGGAGTACCCTTATACTTATCAACAGAAAGTAAGTCATCGTGGCAGCATTTTTTACAGATTTCTCATTGGACAAAAAAATTACTGTTTATTCTAAAGACATTGGACATTTTACATATTGCCTCATGAGCCCATGGTGAAAACTGTAAAGTAGATGGGGTAACAGTCACGTCCCTTACATAGCTGTGGGTCACACTATGAGGATGTTGGATGAAAGACAGAGGCAGCTTTTTGGCCTCTCCATCAACATTCTCCATACATGTTTATGGACAAGTCATTCCAGTGTCTTTCTAAGCTCCAAACATCTTTGTAGAAGCAACTTCTAAAGTATGTGTGAAGTCACACATAATCCAGCCTGGATCAAATACCTGACTGTCCCCACTTCCATGTGTATGGGTTGTAATGACAGTTTAAAGTATGTTTTGGGATGGAATTCCTACCCTTCTCTCTGCCAAAGCAGGTAGTAATAGGTTAAAAATGATGAACCATCAAATTGGAGTTTTGACTGATATGATGGAGTCTTGGAATGATTTGGCCAAAGAAAAATTTTATAAAATTGTCAAACTGCTCAGTACCTAAATCTATAGCCTAAGTTCAATGAGCCAAGATAACCCTCTTGGGATGGTTTTCCAGAGCTTTTAAAAGCGATATTTTCTCCTCTACATGGAAGATCATTGAAAAATAATAGCACTCCACCAATTATTATTATATTGGCTCAAAATTTTATTCTTGAAAATGATGAGCAATTGATCTCTGAGCACAGTGGGGAATTCAATACCGCGTAGACTACCCTTATTTTTCAAATTTTTCTTTTTAAAGACATAATTTTAATTGACTAAACAGAAATTCACACAATAGCCATAGTAAAACAGCAACAACAACAACAAAAAACATATGCTCAAACACTCTGATTTATTAAATTATACAGAGATTTCTCCAAAGAATATCTTCACCAATATCATCAAATTGGTGAAGATAAATATTTTCATGACTATTACTTAAAGGAAGGAACATTTCCCCATGTAAGTGAGGTAATTTGGATAGCAAGAGTAAATTCAAGACTTCAGAAGTATATTATATTGATGCTCCCCCTCATACTGTTATGTTTTGTGAGATCCACCTCTAGATTTTTTTTTTTTTTTTTTTTTTTGCTTTTCTACTAATATTACCTGGCAGAATACATGGTAAAAAATAAAAGCAGATTATTTTACAGGAAACACTGGTAGCCTAAGGGACATATAATAACCAACATGTAACCGATCATGATGCTCTAGCAATATTGTCTTCCCCAGCAGTTCTCTAGGTTCTCTGATGGATTTTTGAATCTAATCTTTCAGGTAGCTTATCAATTGTCAACCTGTTTGGCTTGGAGATTGTATCCGTTCTCCCTTCTCTGATGTAGACTTCACCAGACGTTAGAGAGCTTCCATGGTGTTCATCAAAATCTCATGGCAAAGCAAGCTTGGGTCTACACCATACATTCCCAATTAAGAGCAATACTGCACCCAAGGGGATGAAAATTAGTTCTCAGGAGTAGAAAAAGTCTTAGACATCAGAATGGCTAGTAGACCTCCAAAGCGCAATCCTACCAGACAAAATCTTATTCCTTTGTATTTTGTTTCCCTCATTAGGAAGAATTTAAATTTGATTTCATTTTTCTCCTGGAAGGATAGTGATTATGAAAAAAGGAGCTCATATATTTGAGGCAATTTTTCAATTCGGGAAAGAAAGTAGCAGTTGATGGTATGCTCATGTAAGATATGTGCTAATAAATACTAACTTCAAAATTTAAGCAAGAGCCTTGTATTAACCTGTAATCTCAACTACATCTCAGCATTAAGCTCAAACACTGTGAAAATGATTGGCTTTTCTCCTGTGATTTTTGTTTTTGAAAAGGCCAATTAATGTATTTTTTTCAGTCTCCCTCCAAATTTCCAACAAGACACAAGTAATTTTCAGAGTTAAACTATGGCTTTCACCTACATTTTGTCCTGATTTTGTGAATCCTGACTCAAAAATATTCAATGACTTTCTTCTGAAGATAAAACACAACTCAATTGGCCATAAAACCAAGACCTTCCATAATTTAGTCTCAACTGACTTCTTTCCAAACTTACTTTCCTTAACTCTCCTTTATAAACTCTTCATCCCAACAAATAATCCTCTCTCTTCTCTGTTTTCACCCACCCTGTCTCCCCTCCAAAACTATTTCCACCCCTCACCAGCTACACACCCAACTGCTCTTCTGTGTTGCAAATGTCACTGTTTTTGCAATCGCTACCCTCTCCACCCCTCTTTCCCTACGGAGAACCTATCTCTCCTCTCTTCTAAACCCACACAACTCACTATTTAGACAACGCTTAAGATGTTTAGCACTTTCCACCACACACTATTGTTTTAAGTACAGTCATGTTCCAGTATCCATGGGGAACTGGTTTCAGGACCCGTCTAGATACCACCATCTTCAGATGCTCAAGTCTGTTTTCTAAAATGGCATAGTATTTGCATATAGCATATGCATATCCTCCTGTATACTTTAAATTACCCCTAGATTATTTATAACACCTAAGATAATGTAAATGCTATGTAAATAGTTGTTATACTGTATTGTTTAGGGAATAATGACAGGAAAAAAGTCTGCATACATTCAGTACAGTCAACCATCCATATATATGGATCTCTCTATATATATACAGATCCACAGTTGATTAAATCCATAGAAGCAGAGCAGCGCTTCTTTATGAAGCCAAATATGAATCTTCATAATGGCCTGGAGGGCAGAAATTTGGTCTAGGTAATGAGTTCTACTGAAAATAGCTAGGGAAAAGACCTGGGCGCAATATTTTTCTTGACCACTTACTAGCTCGTCAAGTCTGCCTAGTATTACACTTGCTTGCCTTCTCTTTTAGTATATGGGCAATTTATCCTATTTATTCAATCACGCTGAGTCTAGTGTCCTAATCTATAAAATATTGCAAGAACTTAATAAGTTAAAATTTCCAGCACTTGGTAGATATTTAAAGCACATTAAATAAATTCATGCTATTGTAATGTCGCAGTCTGTTACCTAAAATGTTTTCCCCAAAAATCTCAATGGCTGACTGGCAAAAACAGATTTGTTAATAGATCTGTTAAAATAAACAATAGCAAAATAGGCTTTGCTATTTCTGTGTAGTGTTAATCATTCCGTTTCTTAAAGAAAAGTCCCAGGGAACTACTTAGTGTGGGGAAGGCCCTTTCTAGATGGAGTGCTGGCAGAAAGCAGGAGCAGTGGTTGGCCCTCACAAAGCTGGTGCTGTCTTCATCTGTACCACATTTCATGTCAATTTCATTTTATTCATTTTGTGCCCCTCATCTGAACCCTCAATTTCAAGTTTGGGAAACAGAACCAAAAGGAACATGAAACGTAAAGCAAGCTCCAGCCAAACACAGTGAGATCTCTCTGGCTTCAAGTCAAAACTTGGCTGAACCACAAAGCTTCACCTGGTTTTGAGTAAAAACCACACTGAACCACCTTTTTTTTCATGGTTTCGGTTTGCAAATGGGGTTTCATGCAAAGCTTGCCCTAGTTTCCATAGAGTTCCCTGGCAGAGCACGGGCAAGTCTTCAGCTAATATGGACTCTGCCCCATCAGCATCTCTGGCCAGCCTGTGTGGAGGTGATTGGTGGTTACTTATTGTTCGGACCTCAGAAGTCCTGGGTGTTGAGTAATCTTGCTCACATGATGATTAAGATGACAGAAAACTATCAGGCATATCAAGAAGAAGTACATTCAATTAGTTTCTCTCTTTGCATGTGGCTTTTACAAAAACGTAGAAGAAAAATTTTGAAAAGATGAGTTAATGTCCTTTGCAGGGACATGAATGAAGCTAGAAACCGTCATTCTCAGCAAACTGATACAAGAACAGAAAACCATACACCACATGTTCTCACTCGTAAGTGGGAGTTGAACAGCGAGAACACATGGACACAGAGAACATCTCACAGAGGGGGTCCTGTCAGGGGTTAGGGGGCTGGGGGAGGGACAGCATTAGGAGAAATACCTAATGTAGATGACAGGGTGATGGGTGCAGCCAACCACCATGGCACACGTAACAAACCTGCACATTCTGCACATGTACCCCAGAACTTAAAGCATAATAAAAATAAATAACTAAATAAATAATTTTTTAAAATAAAAAAGAAACCAAAATCATGGACAGTTGGGGAGGTACTATACATGGTGAGCCTGGAGCATCTTGTAGTGCTGGAAAGTGAGGGAAAAAAAAGAAATGAAATGCATTTATAAATAGGTAAAAGGAATGTAGTCTAAAGCTCTACTACTTATGGAGGCAAAGAGATCTGAAACAATTCTTACAATAATCTAGGCCAAAATTCCAATTCATCAGAAATGTTGAGATAATAAAGGCAAAGTGGGCTAGAAAAGTGCACTTGTAGGAGGCATGAAAACAAGCTCAATTTTCCCCTCACCGAGTAAATGCAGACAAAGCCATGATATCAGCTATGCATTTCTCCCTGGAGACTTGTAGTGGATTTGGTGTCATTCATGTGCTATGCTGGCAATAGTAGAAAGGATTAAAATGTTCATTAGAAGCTAACAGTGTCAGATGAGCCATTTGCCCTGGGTGGTGATGACATTTGGGAACGAGGTCTAATATAACGGATCTCCAAGCTGAGTTTTCTATAACATGAAGGGAGGCTTATGTTGTTCTCTTGGTAAATTAAACCAGTACTTGGGGTTTATAAGAGGATTTATAGGAGGACTGTAATAATGAATGCATGAAGAATGGATTGGATCTGTGATAAAACATTTATTATATCAATACATGCAAAGTTTGGAAAACTGTAAGAGAAAATAAATGGCCTGTTACAAATCACTTATATATGTATAGTACCATAAAATTAACTTACAAAAATTCCCACAGATGATGACACTGGATCCAGGTCCTGGAAAGATTATATGACTTGTCCGATCCAGGTCAGGAAGCCAGTACGTTGCAGGGTTTTGACCTTCCCTCATTCTTCGCCACTCACAGACAAAAAATTGTCCTCAGCATAATTACTATGTAGCAAAGGAGACAATTAAATACACCAAACATTATAATACAACATCACAGGCACCAAAGTGGGTGTATCTTTCAGAGATGTGAGGGGTATGAATAAAAGATTCCTACACCTGCCTCCTCCCTTTGTGCATGTAAGCATGCAGGACTGAAAACTAGGAGACAGTCTCTAAGAGACAGATGGAGGGAGAAAGAGCCTTAGTGCCTATGTAGTGATCTGGAGAATCCATTCAAGTGATTCATTTGGGATATATTGGTTTTGAGGATCCCATGAACTACACAATGAGAACTCTCAAGGTTCTCTGGAAATGTCAGGCTAGAATTCCAGGGAAATAGTTCTGGGCTGGAGACATGAATTTGGGAGTCACTAATGTAAAAATAATGGATTTATGATCTCACACAGAGCAAGATGTTGAGGGAGAAAAGTCAAAGGGGGCATCAGGCTCTCTGCAACCCATGGGCCCTATATATGCAACAGGACAACAGGGGATTATTATAAAAGAAGATGCCTAGCAAATGATGCCTGCTATATGGAAGGCTGTACACCACCAATCTCATCCTTTGTAGAGTTAATCAATGCAAAGTCCCAAAGCACTTTTTCATTTAAGTAGACAGTCTTGGCTCTCTAAACCTAATGTTTAAAGACCTTGTTTATGCAAAAGACCAATCAAGAGAAATCTTTTATTTTATGGTAAGATTCACAACAGAATTCTGTCAAATAGCAAATGTCTTTAGTGATGGTAACATGATTCATTTGACAAAGCACAAAGCAAAACGTGCATTTCTCTCTACATTTTAGGAACGTGAGTTTGCTTTTGGTCATTTTCATTTGTTTGCTTATAGGGTAATGTATATTGTAAATGTCTTTAAGTAGGTAATGAGCAAGTGGACACATGAGACCAGAGATATAAATAATTTTCACTTCCAGAGGTTATTTGTCATAGAACCTAGTAAAAATTCTATTTATTTAATTACAATAGAATTGGAAAATGTTTTGTCATAGAATATTCATGTGAAGGCAGAAACCAAATGGACATTTCCTTAGATGAAAAGTATGAAGTCAAGGCCCCCACTGGTCAATGTCGGGCTCCTTAGTTCAATATGTTAGGGGTCATCTGAACATCAGAACAGCAGGCAGTGAATTTTTCAGTTTTTCTGGTAAAAATGAGCTTATCCAGGTGCCATATAAATGGAATTAACTACAGAAAGATTTGGGTAGTGGATTTAAAACTGCCACATAAACGTAAAAGTTGGCCTGTTAATGTATTTAGGAGAAAGTATTCTAAACTATATTTTGAAATTATAGTTTCTAAGTGATCAGCTGTAACCCTGCAAGGGTCATTAAAATCGTGCCTGACATCGTTCCTCCAGCGAAGACATCAATGCAATTCACTGCTTCATCGGGGCAGGCCACAGAAATCCTTTATTAGGCACTGGTGAACCACACATGTTGTTATGCTTCTTCTGTAAAATATGTGGTGCTTGAGGTTTGATTGTTGCAATTCCTGGGCTCCAAAGAAGCATCTCTGTCCCTTCTGAGCTGCCGGAGTTTACCTCCCTATCTCTTGCCCTCTCATGGGAACCTGTGCCCTACCTTCTGGTGTAGTTAGGCATGTATTCCCTCCTTCACCTTAGTGAAGGCAAGATATTCACCTTTCCTTCTTTAACAAAGACCTTGTTCATAGCATGTACACCATACATAATGAATGATGAAACGATGAGTGGGTAAGATAGATGGTGATTGGATGGATGGATGGATGGATGGCTGGATGGATGGATGGATGGATGATAAAAATTTTAACTGTATCTAGAAGGTGACAAAAGTGATCAAGATAATAAGGCACTTTCTTAAGATAAAGCAAAAGAATTATTCTTTACAGTGATTATAAGGGAGAATTAATATTAATAAAATGCTCAGTCTTTGGCCTTGCCCATAATTCTCCTTATCAATCTATTATTTAGGAATCAATTAAGAAAATTGATTACATGCTATATCTTTTAAGGTCAGAGTCTTCATTAGCAGTTACTGTGTGTCCTCATAAAATTTTCTTTGATAAAAAAGGACTGATCCAACACTGTATTTCTTTATAGCTCTAGGAGCCTAATACTAATACATCAATTCAAACTGTAGATAAGAACAACATAGAATACACAATCCCAGGCATTTTAAACACATTCTTCAACCTCTCTGAGCCTCAGTTTGCTCATGAGTACAGCTGAAATAAATATATAATACCTACCTAACCTACGTACCTACCTAACCTGATAACATTATGAGAATCAAATGGACAATAGATGTAAAACCCTTAGTGTACAAACAGTTCACAAGTAGTTGAGCCATTACTGCAATCAAAAATTATCTAACTCTGGAGACCTTTTTTTTTCCTTCAATTTTGAAATAATTTGAACGTACAGGAAAGTTGCGAGAGTAATACAAAGAGTGGCTCTATACTTTTCACCCAGATTGACCAACTGTTAACCTCTTGCTACATAAGGTTGTGTTTTTTGTCAGTGTGCAGTGGGTCCATCATAGTACCTACATGGACACAGCCATGATGCCTGCCTCACAAGGTTAGTGTGGGGATTGAATGAGTTTGCAGATGTATATGCACACATTAAGAGTGCACCAAAGTGAAACAGGACCTCTGACCAACATAGGATCCCAGTGAGGTAAAAGGTAAGGGATGAATGGAAGTAGGGGTCTGAAAAAACACTGTAGAGAAGGTGACTTTTGAAAGCAGCCAATCTTAACACCCGATCATCCAGGATCAGAACAAAACAGCAGTGCCCCGTTCTGCCACATCTGTCTTCCCGCAGGAAAAGGTCTGAATTTGAACAATCTACAGAGAATACGAACTGATTTGATTTGGAAAAGTTAAGTGCTGCTGTTGCCAACCTGATTTCACCACCCTTAACAGAGCTGGAGTCATCTGTGGTGCTTCCAAAACTAACTGCTGTGATGAATAGACTATCTCTTCACCATGTCTCCTGACATACCCCTAGCCTTGAAGTGGAAAGTTCACGTTCCCGATGTGTCCATGATTCTGGGAAGTGAAAAGAGACCTTCCTAAAGCATCTATTTTGTTTAGCTGCACAAAATCTTATCTAAAGGCGTGGAAAAGCATTAACTACCACATCCCACATCAATTATCTCAATGCATAACAAGTGTGTTCTTAAAGTAATTATCTCTGGAGGCAAGCCATAGCCGGGAGAGGGAAGACATGAACGTCTGCCATCCAGCCCTTCACACGCATGGAGGTCGCACATGGTTGCCTTGAGAAATGTTGAAATCCCCAGAACAGATATGATCTATACCTCGTAAAGAGTTCTGTGTCCCATAAAAAACAATCCTCAAGATGATCAATTTTGTAAAGTAAGCGTGACACCAGGCTTTTGTCTTTCTTTCAATTCTCATTCCACTTTTGACCTATTTGTGGAAAGTTATAATTAGATTCTGCCTGGCCTTTCTTTTCTTTTTCTTTTTTCTTTTTTCTTTTTTTTTTTTTTTTTTTGCTTTAACTGATAAAGCACCATAAATCCTGGACATCACCCATGAGTGCAGTCACTTAGAATTTTGCTGTTTTTTTGCGCATTGCACCATATGCAGACCCGGCTGAGAGGCAGGATTCCGTGTTCCTGGCATGCAGGAGCGTCACTGAGAGATATCATATGGTCTCCTGGCACAAGCACAAAGTGCCTCTCGCTGTTTGATCTACTGTCTTAAACTTAAATGCAAAATCTGATAATTGGGTCAGGCAGGAGAAGAAACTGAGCAATAAAGTTCTTTTCATTTCCTTTTGCTCTTTCTCCACGTTTCATCTTTTCTTCCTTTCTCATCCCCTTCTTCTCCCATCTCCATTTTCTGTTTTTTTTTTTTTTTCTTGGCCCCTGCAGGAGACAGGATGCCCTGTGAATAGGATGGATTAGAAGAGACGGGTTTGTGGCTAGACAACCTGTCAGAGGGTCCCCAGTCACCTCCGCCCACTCCCTGCTCTACGTGCATTTTTGCTCCATTAGCAACGACTCTGGGTAACCATCTTCAGCCTGCAAACACCGAAGTCGTGGCAGGTTTACTTGTTGAGAAATATTACTGCCTTTTCAGACAGGGGTGTGTTTGATGTAAAAGGAATTCACCCTAGTCGCCCCGGTTTGGGCCATTAAGCAGACAGAGGCCTGTACTTCAAAGGGCATGAGAGATAAATGAAAACTGAACTTCCTCCTCACACAGAAGGAGACCTGTAATAGGAAAAGCCTGACTTATACCTTTCTGCTCAACAGTTTCTAAGTGAGGAGACAGAACTTTTCCTTCTTGATTTCATCACCCCAAGACCTATTGCAGAATTGCCTGCAGGGTTACTGAATTGTTTCAGCTAGATGGAGAACCAAGTAGCGCTTCCTGAGATACATGAATTCGGCACTTGCTGCAGAGAGTACAAAGTTTAGAAATGACAACACTTTCTGTCAGCATCACTCTTTCAAATCACAAAGGGCCGTTACCCTCAGGTGAACCACAGACGTTTTCCACAGGTCAGGCCACCCACTCACTATGGTAGATGCTGCATGGACACCCTCAAGCAGGGGGTGGAATGTTCCAGAAACCCCTGGGGTTTGGATAGAGGGTGCCTGGGAGCAAGTCACACTGGTTCTCCTCATCTGCACCCTGCACTGATGTCAGCATAGACAACCAGCTGGACTCAGGATAAAAACATTCTAGACAGTCTGCTGGACTCAGGATAAAGAACATTCTAGATAGTCTTCATTGGGACTAAGAAGGCAACAGGGAGGCCACCTGAGGAGCTGGTAAGGTTGCCCCATGAGGATGTGGAGGATGAGCCTTACCAATGGTAGCAAAGCCACCCTCTTCCGTGCCGGCTGCCCAACCTGTGGCTCCCCAGGTCACCGCTTTTGGAGGATCCTGTCCCATGTTTAGACTCTTCAGAGGCCACACCAAAGGATCCTTTCTACCAGGACCTCCTTTTCTGAAACTTCCCAACATCCTCCCTGATGATCCCATACTGCCTTGCAGCTCTAAGAGACTCTGTGAAGAGACGTGTTGCTTTGGAGGAATTCCCCTCAAGGCCAAAGCAGCAAGCAACACCAGACCCCTGCAGAGAGCTGAAAAGCAAGTCACTTACTCAGACTTAGACATACCGATGGACAAACTCACTAACTCAGACATAGATGTACAGATGGACAAACTCACTAACTCAGACATGGACACACAGACAGACAACGTCACGCAGTGACTCTGCAACCTGCATCTTGGAGGATTCTCACCCTTGCGATAGTTGCCAGAAGCTGGATGGTGAGGGGAATGGGTATGGGGCTGGTGAGGGAAATACAGCAGCCTGGAAATGTCAATCAGTGTTTTTCTGGGACTTCAAGGCACTGTGGAAATGGGGCCAGGGAGGAGTCCACTGTTTCTCTAGTTGGCTCAGCCACAGCACCTGCATTAGGGAGGCTGCAAAACTGGTTTCGATCTGACATGGAAAAGATGTTTTTCGGAAATAGGTGATTATATGAATTGCCACTCTCTTCAATGGAAGCTGCCTTGGAAATAAATGGCCATTGCCCTAGTGAGGTCAGCATGGTTTTGTCAGTCTTCCAGCTACAGTCTTTCAATCAAACATTCAAGACCCTGCTAGGGAGGGCTCAGAGGATCCCAGTGTTGGGATCAATGAGTTACCTTCACTGTCACAATCACATCACGCCACGTCATTTTATGTAATGTGACTCTGTGTCACTTCTCACCACGTTGGGGCTGGAGAATCCTTTCCTCTTTAAAACACTACATTAGACCTCTTCAACTGAACACCAGAAATGACTCTTGGGCATCCTGTGCATGCCTGCAAGAGGGCTAATTTGAGACAACACTGGGCTCCTGTGTTCAGGGCTGAGCGGCAGAGTTCAGCTTCCCCCATGAAGCTGACATAGCATAGCTGAGTCTCAGCGGCCTGCTGAGGGGTCCATCCGTCGTTCCTTCAGTCCAGACGAAAGCTCAATGGGAAAACACTCTTCTTAAAAACACGTTTACGAACGTGTTTTCATTACCTCCCTAAGATTTTTTCCGGTTACTAAAGAAATTGAATAATTGCATGAATAATCATTTTTTAATACGCCCCTCCTCTTAGGCCCCTGCGCTCTGCTTCCTTCTCTTTGTCTGGCACATTTTAGTGAAGAGAATGGTTTCCCGTCACTCACTGCAATTTTCTCATTTGTAGCCTCCATCACCATAAAAAGTGAAAATCGAAAACTCTTGGGTGGAAATTAATTTAGAAACAATATTACTACAATTCTTATATGGCATATGGAACCATAATAGCAATTTCAGTGGGAAAAGCAAAAATAAATAAGGGCAAATGACATTAATTTCCTTTTGCAGCAAACCCATAATCAGATCAATTATCTGATCCTTGGGGAGAAAGTAAGTTGTCATTGATTGGTGGGGTGAAGCCCTCTCTGCATGTCCAGGATAGAGTGAGATACTTGTGGCTTTGTACATTGAAAGCAGTCAATGAGGGGGTGGGTTTAGGGGGTAACTCAGGCCTTCCTCCAGACAGCAAGGCAGTTAAACCAAAGCATCTTCTTCTCCCTTCATTGGCCATGTGGCTTAGGCAAGTGGCTTAGCCATTTGGAGCTCAATTTCCACATCTGCTAACTAGGGATAATAAAAGTATCCACCTCATAGTATTGTAAGATTGAATAAATTGATCCATATAATGCACTTAAAATGGCATCAGGCACTTAGTAAACCCTTTAAAAATGTTTGCTTTATCATTTATTATTATTTTAATTATTCTTTATTATTCACGATGCAAAGTAAAGAACAACATTTGGACTTAAATAATGTAAGTCCAAATTTAAGCACCGTTACTTTCTTGCCATGTGATCTTGGGCAAATTAAGCACTCTCAGCCTCAGTTTTCTAATCTGTAAAATGGGGCTCTAGCTAATGTCTAGAAGTGTCCAGATGAAATCGGGTAAGAAATGCCAAGAGTACTTTGTAACTGAATGTGAGACCTCAGAACGTGCCTTTCTCCTGGGGACATCAGAGACCCACAGGTGGGGACGGTTCCATTGTGACCACCTGGGGTGTAGCTGGCTCCTAGCCCTCCCTGCCCTGGCATGCAGGAGTGAGGATGCCTACTTCCTGCATGGCTTTCCCAAAGTGGTAGCCACAGGTTACACAGGTGTCACCAGGTGTGACCCTTAGCAATGTCCTCCTCAGCTTTTCTTTGCAGCTCTAGAGCCAGGTCAGAGAATGGCAAGGCATAAGGAGGTAGATACTTGATCTGGAAATGCCCTAGATTGCAGAGCACCCAGTTTCACAGGGCTCCCCGGCCTGTGTGTGTGTGTGTGCTCTGGGTCACAGATTTTCATCTCGAGAGTCCCGTAACTGGTGAGTATGATCACCAGGAATGCTAGAGAGGAAATGGGGCTCCACCGAAAGTAAATAAAGACATGCAGTTCTTTATACAAATATCCTGCAAGAGCACGCCAACATCCTTTTGATTTTTCTGCCATGGATGGGAAAAGCTTTTTCTTTTCTTTTTTTCTTTTTCTTGTTTTTTTTTTTTCTCTTGTTTTAAATTCTTTCCTTCAGCTCATTTCTCTTAATGCTTTGTCTCCCTAAAAGAGGTGCCTACGTAAAAACGGAAGTATCTGGCCCTACCCAGTGGAAAAAGAGACTAAATCAGAGACTTTGAGATCATCAGGATTGCATAAAAACATGACAGATGATTTTTATTTTCCTTCCCTGACTGCTCTGTTATTGCTTTCTGAAAATTTGGAAATGAAGTATGGAATATGGGACACTCAGGTCTGTGTGCATATGTGTGCGTATGCATGTGCAGTGTGTGTGCACGTGCAGGAGCATATGAGTGCACATGCATGTGTGGGAGTGTGCATGTTGCGGAGGACTGTGTGTGCACATGTGTGAAAGGGCATATAAAGGAGAGTGTGTGTGTGCGTGAGCATATATGTGTGGATGTAGCATGTGCATGGAAGGCTGTGTGTCTATGTGTGTGAGCATGTGTGTGTATTCACATATCTACCTGTATTCATGTGTGCATGTATGAGAGTGTGCTTGTGTGTGGTAGGGTGTGAGTGTGAATGAGTAGATGCATGTGCACAAGCACAGAGATGGGAGCATGTGTGCATGCATGTTAGTGTGGCCTGTGTGTGCTGAGAGCACTGAGGGCATTGGTGCTATTCTAGCCAGCCATCAAGCCCTCAGGGCAAGTTGCAAGAGATCATAGGTATTTTGCATTCAGTGAGCAGATGAGGAAGCAGAGGCCCAGAGGACACAATTCATTCACCTGGTCACAAAGTTGGTTTGCGGCAGACGCTGGATCAGAAACCTTCGTGCTACTTTTCCTTACTCTTTGCTTCTCTCTGAGATGCCACCACCTATGAGGCTGAATTGTCACCTCTGCCTCCCTCAATGTTGTGTTTCTTCAACATGAAGGCCTAGAGCCTGTCTGTAATTCTAAGTTAGTACTAAAATGTCCTTGTATGCCGAAAAGCACATAACCATCCTTGGTCATCTGAACTTCTTGAGTTCAGCTTCCATGGTGCTACTATTGGCATCACATGTTCTCGGTCACTTGGTTGAGTTTGTTGGTTGTTCTCTGTTCCCCCAGTAGTCAGCACATATTCTCCCAACTGGGCCAGACCCTTATCACAGTGGCTGTTATTTCCTCTCCCTCATCAGTTCTGTGATTACTGGGGTAAAACCTGGAATGAATGAATGAATGAAAGCAGTCCTAATCTTCCATCTACATGATAAGCTTTATCTATCTGAAATTGAGGCACGCAGGCTCTTAGAATATACAGAGATCAAGCGTGCTGCTTGGATGTTCTCAGGCTCAGCCTTCCTTGTACCTGACAGTCAGACCCAGCAGGTCTCTCCAAAGGCTTCCTTCTGGAGGAATCATCTCTCCACATTAACTGCGCTCTGGATCTCCCTGTTTCAGCATCGTGGTAGACACAGCTGTGCTAAATAATGCCCTGTTGATTCACTGTCAAAATCCACATCGTGTCTGGCCTCCCGACGTGCCCAGTTCTGATACTTCTTGGGGGTGGTCTGGAGCTTGAACAACATGTAGATCAAGGGAGAGAGAATCAAAGGCCACCCCTGGTTGTCAAAGTTTCCTAATTTCAGGGCTTTTCTTCTCCTCCTCCCATGGTTGCTGGGCAAATAGAAGGATGGATGTTGAACATCTGAGTGCAACCAGCTCATATTGTATTTAAAAACACTGGGGTTCAGTGACCAACATGGAGCTCTTCGGTCAGTGGCCAAACTAGGGTGAGAGACGACTCTCAGTTCTGGGCTTTTTCATCCTCACTTAGCAGCTCCCTGGTCTTAGAACAAAGACTCCTCTCTGCAGGAGCTTTAAAGGGCCACTGCTGTCCTGGAAAGCTGCTCTGCAGATGTGGCAGGGAGAGGGATGTCATCTTCCCCTTGGACTCAGCACCTCTGTCCCAGTTGGCCACAAGCACAGAGCAGTGGCTCAGCGTTCAGGAAAGCTTGGACTGGCCTTTGGAAACCGAGGAGTGTGCTCCTTCGCACCCTCGGCACTCGGTGGGCGTTTCTTCTGGGCTGTGTGCTGCGCTCAGCACTGAGAGACACAAACACCAGAGTCCCAGCCCCACCCCAAGAGGACCACAGTCCAACCTGTGCTGTGTAACCGAGTTCTCAGCCTTGACTGCTCCTTAGAACCACCTTGGGAGCTTTTAAAACTGACCAAGAACAAAGTGTGGATGTTGGGGAGGGCTGTTTCCTCCTTCCCTCCATTCACTGGGGTTCTGTTAGAGGATCATAAGCCAGGCACATGATTTGACTGGCAAAGTCCAAGAACGCATATTCAAATTTTATTCCCATAGCCCAGCTCGCCAAGGTTGTCAGGACAGTGACAACAGTGAGGCAGGAAAGTGAGGACTGTGGGTCAATTTATTCATTTGCTTCTCAGAAGAAATGCCATATTCCCCATCCCTTAATCACTCTTTGCAAAATGATTGCAACGCGAATGTGTGTATCTGTGAACAAGGGAGTGGAAACTTGCATGGTGCATAAATCTGGACTTGGACTGTATGGCTGAGATCTTTTGGCTTAACTTTTTAAGCCCAAGCACAGCCAGGGTGACGTGAGAAAGGAAAACACACAAACAACAATCACATCAATGGTCGAGCAATCTTAAGATTTAACAAAATAGAAGGGAAAAATCTTGCCAGATTACTACAAATTTTTATAAGTCATTTCTTTACTGGCTGTCTGGTGATACTATCTTTTATATCCTAGCAAAAGGGAAGAGTTAACAGAAGAATGAAAAGCAGAGAAAGAAACTTTCTTCTGGTCAAACAGAACATCCTGTTTTGAGTTCTAAACAAACTCTTAAGTTGTGGCGTTCTCAGTCCTTTGCCTCAGGCGAAACACAGCCTCTTCTTCCTAAATGTTTAAAAATGTTTAGTGGAAGCAAACAGTGCAATGAACTTCTCAAACATTAAAAAAAAAATGTATAAATGGAAAAAAAGAAGAAGAAGAATTTAAATACAACTTACAGCTGGGCGTGATGACATGTACTTATAATCTCAGCACTTTGGAAGTCCAAGTCAGGAGGATCATTTGAGCCCAGGAGTTTGAGACCAGCCTAGGCAACATTGCAAGTCTCTACCAAAAAAAAAAAAGTTTTAAAATTAGTTAGGCAAAGTGGTGTGTACCTGTAGTCCCAGCTACTCAGGAGGCTTAAGTGGAAGGATCACTTAAGCCCAGGAGATTGAGGTACAGTGAGCCATGATTATGCCACTGTACTCCAGCCTGGGTGACAGAGTGAGACTCTGTCTCACGAAAGGAAAAAGAGAAAAATTAATTCCACTAAAAAGAACAAAAACTGTTGAATGCATAAGAATGCATACTGAGAGAAGCACACTAATTCAGAGACATAATTTACTGAAAAATAGTAATCAAATATGCCTAGTAACCAAATATTCCTAGTCCTCCCTCTTCTTACGGAAAGTTTATTTGGCAAAGAATATTGTCTGTCTGTGTGTCATGACTAAAATTGTTGCTCACCTAGGAACTGTAATAGCCTGACTCAGGGCCAGATGTTATTATTAGTAAAACATACAAGCTGCCACCACTTGCCTTGAAGTCACTTACCTCTGTCCTGCTAATACATTGTTAAGGAAAGTGACAGGGTCCTCACAAGCTACCAGGAACTGAAGTTCAGATGATCAGAATCACTAAGTTGCAAAGTCTGTTGTCAAAATTTTACCCAGACTTTTCTTCAGATATCACAATGTGTCATTCTTTCGTGTGGTGAGTCAAAATAATAGAAAATGTCTAAGTATCTTTGTTTCTTAAAATGTATCCGGTTTTGTTAAAATGTTGTCACTAATGAGGAGCTTTTATAGCTACTATACTACTTACAACTTCTCATAAGACTATTGTATCTTCACAGTTGTCTGCTAATTCCAAATGACTCAGCTGATGATAGGATTCCTGAATAAGAGGGGACATTGGTAGTCTGCAGGACCCCAGCAGAATCCCCCTAACCTTCCCATTGTCATTCACCTCAAGATGTTTACAAGGCTTTTTGTCCAGTCTTCAGGCAGCATTCCCTTCTCCCACCTTCTCCACGTGTTTACAGACATGTTAAACACTAAGAGTTTGTTCATTGGTCACAGCCAGCAACATAAGGGATTCTTGGGGTAAAAGTTATACACAGGCAATAAAAAATAAACTCCCTCCTAGAACTCAGCCACATTGCAGCCACCAAGCACTGAAGGGCCCTCTATTGCCTCATTCTAAGGCCAAACAAGTCTCAGGATGTCTTTAACCTTAACCTTGAATAGACTGTAACCATGGGAGCCTCAGTTTACTGGCTTAAATTTAATAACACTGACAGATGTAACAACAAATTCGAGAAATCTAAGTAGTTTATTGCAATAAGTTCCAAAATAAGTGTTCCAAATTAGATTCAGTGACCCAAGCTTTTTCCATTCATGGCTCTTCCATCTCCCAAGGGTGTCCTGTTGGTCTGAACCCAGCCAGCAGGAAAGGGTGAGAATGGAGGATCTTGCAGGGGAGCCTTTGGGGCCAAGCCTGGGATACTCCCCAGTTCCATTCACAGTCCACTGGTCAGACTCAGTCACAAGCCAGCTTCTACCTACTGGGAGCTGGGGGAGCCAGGACATTTCTGTAATCATGAACCCAGGAAGAACAGAAGAACAGGAAATAGATGTGATGAACACATGGTTGAGTCTCTACCACATGCAGAACAGCTCTGTTCCCAGAGATTCCAAGATTTTACCCCAAGCTCTTCTCTTGAGACCAACACCCCAATCTGGTGCTGGACCCCTGCCTGTGTTACTGAGTCCTGCTCTTCTGTGTCTCTGCTCGCTGACCTCCTGTGTAAGCCAACTTCCTCATGCCAAATTTCCCACTGGAGCCCTCTGAACTTAACCTCACCTGCCAGCCCATTCCTACACCCCTGGTCCTCCCCTCCCCCTCCAGGTAGCCCCTTTGCCCCTGTTGCTAGGTTGCCAACCCTGCACAATTACTCCTTCTCTAGTTCCCACTATTCTTCCTCAGTACTGATGGGTTCTCAGCATGGATCAACCTCGCCCTGGAAGCCTAGGCCTATCAACTCTTGGACCAGCCAGAGGCACTCATTGCTCTTGACAATTTTTCCTTCTAACTGCAGTTCCTAGCTGAGTTTTCTCTCTCAGGTACTCAGGTTCCTAAAGAAATGAACCACCCACCACGACTCATCCCAACCGGGATGAGCTGCTTCCAGCTGCTTAACTTTTTCTAAACATTTACTTCTTTAATACATTCAGGTCTTCTCTCCTCTGGTCTTATTTTTTATTATTTTTGGGGGGCAAGACTTGCTTTTTATATTTCACAAGAGAATGCAAAATAACCCTTCCTTGAACAAGATGACCAGGATACTAACAAAACCATCTTTGCAGTTGTGTTTAATAAGCATATTTTATTTAAATAAATCCTCCAGTAGGAAATGGAGAATTTACTGCCTTTATTTAGAAGGCTATGTAAATAGCTATCTGTCAAATTTATATATGCAACTCACTCTGGTCTTATTTTTAACACACTTGTGGGCCTTAACTCTGTGTCTCTCTCTAACTGCCAAAGGAATCTATATATTATTTTCTATTTATTCAGGGACATCCATACTGCATTTATGATGTGCCAGGCACTGTTCTACATGCTGCAGTATTAGCTTGTGTAATCCTTAGAATCCTGTGAGGTAGGTACATTGTTATCTCCATTTTGAGGTGAAGGAACTGAAGGACAAAGAGCTTGCATACCTTGCCCAGGGTCACACAGCTGGTAGTTTCTCCCAGGAAAGTCATAGTGCTCTTTTTCAATCCCCTAAAAATACCATTGGAGACCTAGCTTAAAAGACATTGAGTCTTTAGAGCAGGAAAGGACTTAAAATCATTTGCCTAGCTGGGCTTCATTTGACAAATGTTCATTGAGCCTCTGTAGGGAAGGGGAAGAGGTTTGCCATGACCACACAGCTGGGTGCTGGCAGGGTTTAGACTTGGAGTTGCATGTTGTCTGCTCACTCAGTAAGGAGCACTGTTTCTGCTTTGTTTTGTCTTGGCCACACCTCAGCCTGTTAGACAGCCCCGTGTCTCATAGGAAGTAAATACATTGTAATTCTTCTGAGTGCCCCCAGATTCTTCTGTCTTTCAAAAAAGATAAACTAGAAGGAGTTATTATTTTACCACCATCCTTTACAAGGATACATTTGGTGGGAGACTTGTACAGACAAACCACTGACAAGAGTAATTCCCATTGGTGGCTTGATGGGCAAAAGGGTTGACTACTGGCACAGACATCCTGCCCCACACCCCTCAGATAAAGCCGTAGAGTCAGCTGCCTACACTACATGTGCTGATAGCCGGACATGACATCAGCCTAGGGATTCCAGATGACCCTGAAAAGGCTAAAGATTTCTAAGACAAGAATGCTTAAGTTTATAAATAGAATCAAATAGCCAGAGGATATGCGCTCTCATTCCAAGATGCTTGCAAAAGCTCAGTGACTCTAATGTGTGAATATCATTATGATGCACGTTTAGAATGTGTGAATATCTAAATGGCCCAGAGGTCTTCAGTCTATCACCCTATTATCCTCAGATAATAGAGAAAGGATAGAAAAGCCCAGGCCAAACTCCAAGTGGGCCATTTCTGTCATGGTGCCCATGTGGCACTGGGGAGGTGCATAGGCACCCCTTGCCCAGAATTCTATGAGTGTTTCAGAAGGCGGTCTCTCAGGGGCCTCCTTGTTAGCTCAAGGAAGCATTTACCTTCAAAGACAAATGAGTTTCTGGCTTGCCCCAGGTAAGGACGCTGTGTGTTGAACTTTTCCCATTTCACCAGCCACCCTGGCTCCTGGCTTCCTGACACAAACATTTATATTTCCTGCTCATTTGCCCCTAGTGTTCCGGGGAGTTGTGTGAGGTTTTATAATTGATAATTACCATATTTAGTGCCCCATAATGCTTTTCATCTTCAAAGCAGTTGGCAAATATTAGCAAACACACCCACGACGTTGGCCAAGCCAAAGTTTCTCTCCCTATTTGGCAGCGAGGAGACAGCCTGGTCGTAGGTCAGGCGAGCATCAGGTCACAGAGCTCAGAGGCATGGTGGCCAGCTTCTTTCTTGGGTCACCTTTCCCAGGCATCAGATCCACTTTTTCCAACATGAACAACATGGGTGCCTGTGCAGACAGAGCACAGTCTGAGGGCACAGACTGTGCTCTGTAACCCATGGCCCTGCCATGTGAAAATCATTAGGTTATTTTTAAGCTCATTCTTTGCAGCAAACCAGGTGGGTAAATTCAAGACTGAGGAACGAGAGCAAGTTAACTTCACAAATGACAGTAACTTTGTAAGCTTTGAGGACTGCAATATATGATGTAGTGGTGCACCCTGCATATCACTGTATGTAATTGTATGTATGGGAGAGAAAAAGAGGAAGAGGAAGAGAATGAGCAGAACGGGGGCAAATGGGCTAAAATGCTCTAGCAACTCAGACCGACTTTGCTCAGTAACCAGGGGCCTTAGAACCACAGCCCATGAGTGAGCTAGTCACCCGTTTGTGCCCAAGAGCACAAAGACACAAACTTGTATCTAGGGCTTGGCATCAAAACAGCATTCATCAGGCAATTTGGTGACAAGACTGGCCAAGAATGTTGACACTGTGTAGACAAAATGACCCAGTTATTGTGTTTTTTCCAGTGGTTATATCTCTATGGAGGTACAGACGTATAAGTGGCCTTTCAAAGACCCAACGGGCTTGAAATTTCACAATAACAATGTCAACAAAAAATGACCATTTTCTGTATGCTTGTACCCTTGTTATGTGTGTTCACAATTCTCTACCAGTTGATCTTTCAAATGAGAGACTTTTTTGACTGAATTTTCAGGTAAATGCTGACAACTGAAACTATTCTATTCAGAAAATGTACCTTTCTGCTTGGGCCATAGCAAAATGCACAATGACTCTTCCCACAGTTAAAGCAGGGCATTACGCTGTCTGCCTGAGTCAACAGAAATCCATCTCACTCCACCTCTGTTGCAGCTCATTCCACATCTCCACCATCCCTCCCTTAAAAAGAGAAAACAAAAACACATCTTTTGCTGAATTTCATTTCATAAAAAGGCAGGATTTATTAAAAATGTGCTGTTTTGTTTTGACTATTCATTGACTTTATTTTTATACTTTTGCTTGCATATGCAAGAGAAAAAAAAAGATGTTAGTTGAACTAAAAGAAATTTGAGCCAAACTCCTCTTGACAGTTAACCTGGTTGAAGTACAGTTGACTTCTTGCCTATTCCAGAAAAGCAACCAAATGTTCCCAGTAGCTCCTTAATGCAATTACTTGATTAGAGAAAGGCATTTCATTTCCTAACCACTACAGGAATAAGCAATATAGCTGTCAATAATTTTTCAACAGAGCTTCAGGCATGGTGGTCACCGTTCAACCACATTTTTATATGCTCATTAAGGCATTTCCATCAATGCTTGAAAATTCACCTTTGGAAAGCCTGGGAGTCTTAAGGGATTTCGCTGTTAGGAGAGCAACCTTCTCCTTCATCTGTTTTCAGGTTGTTATTTTGTTGCTGAATACTCAACACATCACAGTGATTTGCCTCAATCTTCCATTTAAGTCAAATCCGGTTACATTCAGTGTGCCTGCCCTCTTGGCTCTCTTTGAGGTCAGAGTTACAATCCTGAGAAAGAGTAATGCCATCTCCCTTTTTTCCCTTCATGGACTTGCCTAGCTTTCCCGAGCAAGTTAGTCTACACCACAGGGTGCTCTAATGATAAAAGTAATTGCTTCCACATATGGAGCACTTACCATGGGTCAGATATGGTCCTAAAATCTTCACTCATATTGTCTCATGTAATCCTCACAACTGCTTAGAATGATCATCCTCCAACTTTAGTAAGCAAAAGTTGCTTATCCAACCTGGATAACTTAAAAAAAAAAAAAAGACTTCCTCTTATCCACAAAGATCTGGGTTCAGTAGCTTCCAGATGGGCACACTATGATTTGCAATGTAATAGTCCTGTGGGTATTGCTGATGCAGGTGGTCTGTGCAACCACATTTTGAAAAATAAAAATTGCCTTAGGAAGGAGACATAGCCACTATTCCCATATTTATACAGAAAAATCTGGGGCTGAAAAGGTTAAGAAACTTGCCCAAACTCACCTAGGAATCAAGCTGAAGGCTGTATTTTCCAACTCCAAATCCCATGCTTCTAATCAAAGGTACACCACCTCTCACTTATTTTCCTTGCCAAGAAGTAATGTCAAAATCAGAGTAATTAATGCTAGCTGCCATTACAAATATTCCCAAGTTCCAATGTCTTCATACCACCAACGCTTGTTTCCTGCTCACACAAAGACAGATGCTTTGAAAACACCCCCTCTGTGAGAATCTCTTCCATTTAGTGATTCAGGGTCCCAGGCTGCTCCCACCTTGTAGCTATGGCATCTGTAATTCAAGATCTAATGTCACTGCAGTGAGGGAAGAGAGGGTGGGATATACTACAGGACACCTTTAAGTCTCAACCTGGAAGAGGTTAGCTCATTCCCACTTACATCCCATTAACCACAATCTAATTAGTTGATCCTGACCTAACTGTAAGAGAGGCCAAGGAAAGGTTAGGATTGCATGGATATTTGTTGAGCACCAGAAGGAGAAGTCTGGCACATGTCATAAGCTCCTAAAGTTTCCTAGCGTTGTTAGCCCCTGGGGTTTGAGCCTTAATTCTTTACCCTCCTGCCTTTGAGGCTCCTCTGTAGCCTGACCCTGCGATAAAAACAATCAGACAATCACTCCTGCCACAGGGAATCAGATGTAAAAGCTATCCCAGAAGGGATCCCAGATTTCCCCTCTTCTTTTCTCCTCCCACCTCAGTCAAAGACAGATTTTTTAACCCAGGCCTAAAACCGTGGGACTCAATCTTATAAAAGTCATGTCTGCTCAATTGTAGTCAAATGTGTAAAGGAAGATAACTCTTTCTGTAGCTTAAGATATCACCACTTAAGTGATATGTTTAAAGAAAGAGATTTGAATGTGTCAATAGATAATATCTCAAATGACACACACAAACTTCCAGTTTGGTTTAGACCTGGATCCATAGACCAAAGTCTAAAAGTCTGTAACTAGTCAATGCTTTGCTGAAAGCTTAAAGAAAATCATTTCAGAAATTCAAAGCCATTGTTTCGACAAACTTGCCATCGCTTAAGCTCAACTTTTTGGACTCCAGACTTTCTTTTGCTTACTGAGTTTTCTCTTCCACTTGTTATCTTCCTCCATCCAAGGTGCAAGAAGCCTTTCTTGATACCTTCTGCTTAGCAGAATTAATTTCTTCTCTCTCTGGAATGCTTCCCACTGAGTTTATGTTTTCATTAGACGAAGACACATTTAGACTATACTGTAGTGAGTCATGGACTTGTCTTTCCTAAAGACCAATAAATACATCTTGTCCAGCTTTCCTGTAACTCTATAAGTTAGAAGTTGCATTCAGAGATCAGAAGAAAGTAGTCATTTAAACAAAATAAAAGTTTGGTTCTTTCATATGGTAATTCCAGATGTAAGTAGCCCAAGGCTGGCTGGGCAGCTCCACCATGTCATCAGAAATCTAGACTCCTTATTTTTTTCTTCTCCATCATCCCCAACACTTGGCATCCATCCACAATGATGCTTTGTGGCCCAGGACGGCTACCTGAGCTCCAGACATCATGTCATGTTCCAATCAGAGGGAAAGGGAAGGAAAAGCCCTTTAGAAAGCATTCCTGGAGGTTTCATACAGAAGGTATTCATGTGACTGTGCCAAGCTGTATGCAACGATGGGAAATGGCATCTCTTACCTAAGCCCATTGTTTTCCTCAACAAAATCAGGACTCTGTTTTTGGCCTCTTTTTTGAAAGGAAGAAGGGGAAATGGACATTGGGTATGGCATAGAATTTGCGCAAAACAGGCACTTGTCAAAGCTTGCTGCACTATGTTAAGTTCATGTGAATGCATAATAATGCTACAAAATGTAGATTAAAAAAAAAAAAAAAAAAAAAAAAAAAAACCTCCCAAACAGAGACTTCTTAACTGAGTTATCATAGCTGTAACCATGCCTTAAGTCCATGCTTTGTGCCTGCCAGACTTTTAAAAATGGAAATAGCAATAGCCTTCTACTTTAGATGGAAGGGCAGCTGGGTGATGGCAGGAAGGTCACATCCTCTTGAGTAGCAAGCCCTGCAATTAGATGCCAGCTTGATCAGACATAGCCTGTGTGATTCAGCTCAAATTACATAACCTCATTGAGACTTTATCTGAAAACTAGAGATAAAAAGACATACCTACCTCCTGGTGTGAGGAGGTAATTAATGAGGAAGAAAAGACCTGCCCAACACCAGCACCCAGTATGTTCCAGGGAAAGTAATTATGACTCGAAAATGAGAAGAAAGACCAGCTGCACAGGACTATGCATCTTGGACATATTAAATCTCCCAGATATCAATTTCTTTATCTGTAAAATGAGAACATTATTTTTTTACCTTCTAGAGAGGTGATGACGAGATGATTAAATGAAATAATTAAATAAGAGAGCTGTTGAATCATAAAGCCAATGCAAACTTAAAGATAAATTCACTCCTTCAAAGCACATATATTGACCTCATTCCATGCCAGACATTGTTATGTATGAATAAAAAGTACCAAGTGATGCCAAATTGCTATCTCAGCACCAAGTATAATGACAAGCCAATTCCATACTATTTTTAAAAGAAATTCCCCCTTTCAAAAAATTACAGTTCTTTAGAATGACACAAAAGAAATTCTATGCAGCTTCTCAAGTTCGAGTGACAAGGGCCACTTTGGTGGGATTGCTGTCATGCCACCTCTCGATGACTTTTAGAATTCATTGTGGTATGGCTTCAAAACGTCTGAATCACCCATGTGATTGTCCCTTGGGCAGATGAATGGATGAAGATTACCCACCTGCAAAGATACGTCTGACACTTGACAACACTGTAATACCTTGTCACTTGACTTACAGAGGCTGTTGACAAATTGCTGCTAATGTCTCTTCTAACAAACTTCATAATTAGCAATGAAAGAGCAAAGCATCATGTAGCACTGCAGTCTTTCACTAAATGTCAATAAAGGATTTATAAACAGAACTTCAACTATATTCTCTGGGATTCTGCAGAATGTCAGTGCTTCCCATAAACTGTGCTGGAAGCTAGCACAGAAATGGACACCTGTGGATCTTATGGTGGGAAATCTCGGGGGGCATCCACAGGTACTCTGCCTATTAACTAAATCATCACCTGACTATATGTGCAATTTTTTCTGAGAAAAAGTCTTGCTGTTGCCTAGGCTGGAGTGCAGTGGCACGATCTCAGCTCACTGCAACCTCCACCTTCAGTTTCAAGGGTTTCTCCTACTTCAGCCTCCCAAATAGCGGGGACTACAGGCACCTGCCACCACGCACACCCAATTTTTGTATTTTTAGTAGAGACAGGTTTTCACCATGTTGGCCAGGCTGGTCTCAAACTCCTGACCTCAAGTGATCTGCCTGCCTCAGCCTCCCAAAGTGCAGGGATTATAGGCATGAGGCACCAAGTCCGGTGTATATGTGCAATTAATTACTACTAAAGTGCTTCCTTATAAGAGCTTGAATATTTTTTATTATAGGCTATTCTTGTTTGTGATACTTTAAATCTTGCAGTACAAAATTACTTTCCAGCTGGGCGCGGTGGCTCACGCCTGTAATCCCAGCACTTTGGGAGGCCGAGGTGGGTGGATCACGAGGTCAAGAGATCGAGACCAGGTCAGGAGATCCTGGTCAACATGGTGAAACCCCGTCTCTACTAAATAAATACAAAAAATTAGCTGGGCATGGTGGCGCATGCCTGGGTTCCCAGCTACTCAGGAGGCTGAGGCAGGAGAATTGCCTGAACCCTGGAAGCGGAGGTTGCGGTAAGCCAAGTTCGCACCATTGCACTCCAGCCTAGATAACAAGAGCGAAACTCCGTCTCAAATAAAAAAAAAAAAAAAATTACTTTCCAATATTTCCTCAATACAGTTTCTTTCTCATCATTTCTATCTGTTATTTATAATATAATTTGAAAAATAAAATATTAGTTATGTGTACTAAGCAACAAAATAAGATGTGGGTTATGAATGTTAAACAATGTAGCTATGTAACAAGGTAACTATTCCTGTAACAATGTAGCTATTTGACCTTGGCAATGACTTAACTTTGTATCAGTCTCTCTCCTTCCCAAACTGAGGGGCTTCCACTAGTTAATAATGTTTGTTTGGCATTTGGCAGTTTATAAGGAACTGTAACAATTCTTTAATTTTAACGCAATTTGCCGAAAATCTGCAAGGCTGCTTCATGTTATAAAATCTATGATCCTGTGATGTTGGTTCAACAGTGATTGTGTTATTCTCAGCACAAGCTGTCAAGGCCACTGTCATCCACTTTATGCCAGTGAGTTCAGAGGGACATCACCTGGTTTACTTGTAGGATCTACAAATTCCTTTAAAAAGAACCTTGTGTATTAGTCATCTTTATACTCCCAGGACCTAGCTCCTTGCTTGTCAGAAAGGATATGACTAATGAACATTTGCTCTGCGTTGGCTAATGATGAGAGGAGGAGGCCCCCCTTCCCACTCCCACTCCATGCTGTCACAGGACAGCAATCTCAGCACAGGCTTTATCAGCCTGCCCTCGCTGGCGTGGGTGTCACATCCACAGCCACTGGGGTTGGACCCACCTTTGTGGTTTTACTCTTAATGAACAAGCACACCTAGGGGAGGCCACTGTGGTAAGCAAAGGCATCTTGCCTCATTCCACTGGTAGGTCACATTTTCAAAACATCGCCTTAACCCTTCCTTGGCCGAACAAAGCATTCAACCCAGCCACAGTGGACTGTTTCTCTGCTGAAGGTCACATCTCTGCTTTTATTACAGAAAATTGTGTTTTTATAAAAAAAAAAAATGATCAACACAATTCGCTTTCCAGAAATTAACTTTACAGTTCAGCAGCTGGGGAACATCTATTCAATAAGACCTAAGTTACTGTTTTTGAATCCTGCCATTAGTAAAACTCCCCTGTAAGCCCCAAAAGTGAGCTAATGGCAATATTTAAACTACTTGCTCTACTGATACTGGTTGTTTAATGAAAAGGACTTTGGTGTGTCATTTAGCTCATTCCCCCACTTCTAGGTCAAATGTAACTAAAACATCACAAACATCTGTTCATCCCTTTCTTCCAGATCTCCAGGCTTTGTAGCTGTTTGGGGATGGGGTAGGGAAGGAAATAAGTGAACATCTCCAGGCAAGAAATTCTGCACATTTCTGTGTTTAGACACCCTGGATATGGGCTGGAAGTGGTCTGCTCTGTACCGTCCCAGCCCTCCAGGTAGCTCCATCCTTGTCAATAAGTCATTTCCAAATTAGGGAAGGGTAGACTACCACATCCAGAAATGATACCACCTAATTCCCCTCCCACCTGTGCACTGTGGCCCTGTCCCTGAGAGCCTGGGCCTTGAGTAATTTACACAGAGCACCTTGGACCTCTTCTGAGAAATTCCCCCCTCAGAGACTATCCCTATCCAGAACTTTTTAAAAGTACTTCTGTGGCTGGAAACCCTGAGAAAATGAATACAGTGGAATGAAATGCAAGTCACTCCTGCTCGAGCTGGGGCACAGATGGACTGATCCTCTTCCACAAGGCCCCTGGTGTGGCCCCTGAGGTCAGGTTAGGTGCACATCAGCAGTTTCTGCAGCTGCTGTTGGAGAGGTGTTGCTATTGTTGTTGTCTGGCTTATAGTGCCCTTTATATGAATAAATAATTTTTTTAAATATGTACCCATTCTAAATCTAGAGCTGAAATAAGAGCCTTCATTTTGAAAATGAAACAAAAAAAAGATTTATTTTCAATTAATGTCTGGTTGGGAGTGGGGATGATGAAAGTAATGGAGAGAGAGATGAAACAGCATCCTGGAAAACCCACATGAGGGGAGCTGCCTGGTTCTAGGGTCTAAGGCTTGGATGTGTCCTCTGAGAACTGAACTCAGAGGCCTGCAGATGCTTCCTCGCAGCGTGACAATTTCCAAATGTTAGCAACATGCCACGTTGTCCAAAAGCACTTCTCTAAGGACTTCAGAGGAAACGCATTGGGGCAAGGTTGGAAGTTAGGAGTGGGTTCATGGACAGCACAGCTGCGAAGTCACTTCAGACCGTGGCAGGACTCTGAGGGAAATACAGGGAGAAAAGTAAAGGCTTCTGTGGAGGAAAAAAGTCCTTTGTGACATTTACCATGATAGACAGGGCTTCTGTGAGAAGCATTTATACTACCGGGGAAATAGCTGTGGATTCCTGCCATCCATGGGACATATTTGTGAACACATCAGGGGAAAAAATGGACAAAAATAAAAGACAGGGACTTCCATATAATGATGAGGCTTTCTGCTTGCAGGAAATAAATAGAGTCATAGCATATGAACATGTATTTCTATAAGTAATAAAATGTGAGATTGTTCAGTCACTCATGTGAGAGTGTGTGCATGAGTGTTCATCTTTATTCCAAAAGCTACCCCACCTAAAGAAGCCTTGTAAAAAATCATCAATTTGAGCAGCAGATTGGTAAATAGATACATGTTTGTATGGCATACATGTATCATTACATCAACATAGCTGAGAGTAATGGTGGCCGAAAAAATCTGAAACCTCATCTTTCAATGTTTATTCAACTAACACGTATTAAATCCCAGCTATGAACACAGGGCTATGTTGTGCATTATAATAATAAATAAAATGTAGTCTCTAGACTCAAAAGTCTTATTATCCATTTGGTAAGATGACACATGCAAAGCCAGGGAGAACAGTCATTGAACCACTTGAGGACAGATAGAGTGCCATGTGAGGTCAGAAGAGAGAGGCAGTGTTCTGACCATGGGTTGAAGAAACACTATGGAGGAGTCGGCCTTTGAAGGGATCTTTTATTTATTTATTTATTATTATTATTATTATTATTATTATTATTATTTTGAGTCTTGCTCCATAACCAGGCTGGAGTGCAGTGGTGCAATCTCGGCTCACTGCAACCTCTGCCTCCTGGGTTCAAGTGATTCTCCTGCTTCAGCCTCCCAAGTAGCTGAGACCACAGGCATGTGCCACTACGCCCAGCTAATTTTTGTATTTTTAGTACAGCAGGCTTTCACCATGTTGGCCAGCATGGTCTTGATCTCTTGACCTCATGATCTACCTGCCTTGGCCTCCCAAAGTGCTGGGATTATAGGCATGAGCCACCGCACCTGGCCAAGGTGGCTTTTTTTTTTTTTTTTTTTTGAGACGGAGTTTCACTCTTGTTACCCAGGCTAGAGTGCAATGGCGTGATCTCGGCTCACCGCAACCTCCGCCTCCTGGGTTCAGGCAATTCTCCTGCCCCAGTCTCCCAAGTAGCTGGGATTACAGGCACGCACCACCATGCCCAGCTAATTTTTTGTATTTGTAGTAGAGACGGGGTTTCACCATGTTGACCAGGATGGTCTCGATATCTTAACCTCGTGATCCACCCTCCTCGGCCTCCCAAAGTGCTGGGATTACAGGCTTGAGCCACCGCGCCCAGCCCAGTGGTCTTTAAAGAAGAACACTGCTTAGCCAAGGTGAGGAGAAGTAGCTAACTACAGAGCCAAGGGGGGACCTAGTGGGATGCATGTGGGTGAGTTTCAAGGTGGACAAGCTTGCCTTTTCTCTGGAGCTCAGTGACATGTGATGCCTACATGTAGAGTCACAGGAATTACCAGTCCCTTTGTGATGAATGAGAAAACCTAGAGAGAGCCAAAATGTCACAGCCCAAACTCACTTATGACCGCCACCTCATCCATGTCTGTACATTACCAGACAGCCCTGACCCAGGAAGCTCTTGTACACTCAGCTTGCAGATCTGTACCCTTTGATAAATACAGCTCTGCTCCTAGCAGCCACTTCCTAAGTTGATTCATCAACCACGTGTTGCTGTATTGATATGAGAACCTCTACAATCTTTTTTTATATAGCACATTAATCAAGTCAAGCTACGGAAAAATACAGCATCTTATTGTAACTTTCCAAACATCACCAAAAGAGGAAGTCTTCATGGCAACCATGTCAACAGAACTGGGCCTTGAAGGATGGCAAGTGCAGAGGTGTGAAGGAGGAGAGCCCACACAGCTCTAGGGGCATATACAAGGGGGCAGAGAGGGACATGTTATGTGATCAGAACCTCCCACCAAGCCCATGGTATCTGTGGGACCTTGGCTACATGCTTGAGAAAGAGCAGGAGAAAAGGTTAAAAAGATTAATTTGAAGGGTCAGGGTGGAATAAAGCATTTTTAAAGACAGAAATGTCACAGTGATATCATTTCTTTGGCAAGGTTCATCTGGAGAATGTGAGACGTGAAGGGAGAGGGGAAAAAGGCTGGCCTGAGGGAGAGCAGTTCAGAGAGGGAATTCATGAAGAACTGAGGGAGGAGGTGGCAGGACTAACTTAAAGTGTGACCATCACTTGCTACAGTGAAGGTAGAATGGACAGAATTGGGCAACTAATTAAGAGGGAGCACCCATGTTTTTGACTACATGGTGGCTGGGAGAGTAGGAGAGCGTGTCCACACCTGGAAGACCAGGAAGAGAAGATTCTTGGTGAAAAGCAGTCAATGAGTTTGTTTTGGGATATGTTGAGTTTCAAAACTCATCATGAGGTGAGGTGTCCAGGTAAGAAATGAGGACATGGGACTGGAGTTCAAAGAGAAGCCAGATCTGGAGAAAGAGCTTTGATAGTTCACGTTCATAGAGGCAGTAGTCGAAGCCCGGAAAATACCCAACTTCTACAAGAAGGTTGTACACAGAGAGCAAAGAAAGCCTTAAAGAAACTTACTTTAGGGAGGAAGAAGAAGACGGAAGGAACTGTCAGAGAGGTTAAGAATTGCCACAGTGTGGATAGCATAGCAGGGTAGAGAGCTTTTCAAGGAAGGCATTTTCAAGTGGGTTGCAGAGAAGTCTGGGAGGGAAGAATTGAATCAACTGGTGATGCTGTGACATTTGAGAAAGCAATTTCAGGAGAACAGTGGGAGTAAAAAGTAGGTTCCTGGGGCTGAGGAGTGGAAGATAGTGAGAATTTGGAGGTGGAAAATGAGGCTGCTTTTTGTGGGGTATGAGGCAGAGGAGTGGGTAGGGGAAAATGTATTCTCAAAGAAAGTAGGCTGCAAGGTCAAGGTCAAGGTCACGGGATGGGGGGTTCCACCCACTGGGCAAGCCTGAGCATGTTTATAAGCACAGAGAAATGGACCCAAATATGTTTGTAAGATCGTAGAATTGTTTTATTTTTGAAAAAGAAAAATTCTAGGGTGTCTTTGACTGTATTTTATGTACCTATGATATTATAATCCATCTGAAACTGTAGCTATGTACATATTATAGTTCATATCTGTAAGTGATCAATAAGTGTTTACACTGTATGACTGGCACATCACAGATACTCCACAAATATTTTTTTGGCAAATTACACTTCTTGATAATATCTATGTTGGCATGCCTGTTCTCCATGAAACAACTTATTTAACTGTGCTCACATTACTCTTAGTTATGAAACAAATCATTTAGAAAGTAACATTGGAAACAAAAGACTAAACTCAAATACATAATTTGCCAGGCCTCATAAGCTGCACTTCGATGTTCTAACGACTTCCCCATAAGTCAGAAGCCATCCGTAAACAATTCATTCAGAGTGGAGGTATTAACATTGAAACTGTCTCTCATATAGTTAGTTATTATACTACCTGTCTCTCATGTAACAAATAGAATAATCTACTAATGGCCACAACATGATTCTAATGGTTAGTATGTTCTCTAGTCACCTAAATACAGACCTAAGCCTCCCCTATTCTGCCATTCACACTGCACCATGTGCCTTCTGATCTAAGAGGAGAAAACAGCCTCTCCTTTTCCTCCGTAAATTTCATTTGAACTATGAGAACCAAGTTTGCCAAATAACATTTGTGCTAGAGGAGGCACTCACATCAGGCCAACCACCCAAAACAATACAATATTTAACCACATATTTCAGTGCTGGCATTCGTACCCACACAAATATTAACCAATCCAAACTTATTGTCTCCCTGCCGATTTCTCAGAAGAATGGCTGGAGAAGAATCACATGGTCTGAATCTATACAACTTTACCCCGATTCCTGTGTAATTCAGGGGAATTCTCTAGTTTTGTTCAGTAAGGATGAGAAACTCAAAGAATAAGAAAATTGTTGAGGCCAGGCACAGTGGCTCATGCCTATAATCCCAGCACATTAGGAGGCCAGCCGGAGGATTGCTTGAGGCCAGGAGTTTGAGACAAGACTGGGCAACATAGTGAGACACACCTTTACAAAAGACAAAAGTAATTAGTGAGGCCCAGTGGCATGCATTTGTAGTCCCAGCTACTTGAGAGGCTGAGGCAGGTGGATCACTTGACCCAGGAGTTTGAGGCTACAGTGAGCTATGATCATACCACTGCCCTCCAGCCTGGGTGACAGAGCAAGACCTCATCTTTAAAAAATAAAAATGTCTTGAGGGCTATAGTAAGCACAATAAATTATTTTCTAAAACTCCTTTTTTTCTTCCTACACTATTAAAAAAGAAAAGATTAGGCTGGGTGCAGTGGCTCACGCCTGTAATCCCAACACTTTGGGATGCTGAGGCAAGCAGATCACAAGGTCAAGAGATCGAGATCATCCTGGCCAACATGGTGAAACCCCGTCTCTACTAAAAATGCAAAAATTAGCTGGGTGTGGTGGCATTTGCCTGTAGTCTCAGCTACCTGGGAGGCTGAGGTAGGAGAATCACTTGAACCCAGGAGGTGGAGGTTGCAGTGAGCCAAGATCGCACCACTACACTTCAGCCTGGTGACAGAGTGAGACTCCATCTCAAAAAAAAAAAGATTTTGGGAAAAGAGAAAAGGTGTGATATAAGCAAATGCTCATTCGGCAAATCTCTCTATAACTTCCACCACTGCCATCTCTGTCAAGCGACTATAAAGTGAAAATACTTAGCTCAACCACATTTATGTGGGTGGATTTGCAAGGATTCCAAGTTTTCTCCCTTTAGTTTTACAAAATCCAGTTGCCAATCAATGTACAGATAATTTTTACTTGAGTGCATTAGAGCAATCCCAAAGACTGAAACTTATTTATCTCTGAACCTCTTTTAAGTGGGTGGAAAACATCAACATAAACAACTGAAGGAACATCTCCTGGTAAAATCATTGACCCTACACCGGGACCCTCCATATTCCCTCCCCAAGCCATATTGGCTTTCTAGAACAACTTCTCTCTTTTGTATAAAGTAAAAAGGATTTTGATCGGTTGATCCCCTTATCTTTCTTTGGTGTAACAACTGGAAAACTGGCAATTCACATGAAGCACTTTGCCAAGAGGGTAGTAAAGATGCTTTTAATGTTTTAAGCATCCTTTGTTGAGTTATTGTGTGCTGGAACCGGCCTAAGGTCCATTGTGTGGTTCTTGCTGGAGCCTGGATGGGTACATCTGGTAAAGACAGCAAAGAAGTTAAAGGGGGAAATGTTCCTCAAGACAGATTCTTTTCTGTTTTTTAGTTCCTGGGCAGTTCTTTGTATTTTTCCACATGGGGTGAAAAACACAGTCATAAAAACCCAGAACAGTGGAAGAGTCAGAATGAAATTACTTTGTTTTCACCAAAGCATTTGTGCTTGTTTCCTTTGGAAGCTGATCTTGATGACATGAATGATTGTCCTTGTGGACCCTTCCCCTTTATGCTTTTCATATCCCCCAACTGCTGGGAGATGGACCATGTGCCAGTGCAGGCAGAAGGGACACAAGTTAAAAGCTGCCAAGGTGTACTCGCCGCCCTCAGCCCAACACAGGGAGGCCGTCCTAGGAGCTTGACCCAACTTCAGGGTTCACAGTTGATACATGCATCTGGTTCAGAGAGAAGGAGGGAAACTCCTTCAACCTGACCCACGGATCTCAGCCCACTTGCTGCCTCACTCTTTTCCTCTTACAACATAAATTTGTGCCATGCTGAGTGGAGCCTCCTGGCCCTGAAACCAGTGTGATTTGCCATCTAAATCAATGCAGACTTCAGTGTGCACTGAGCACCAGCAAGAGAGGGGCATCTGGTGTCATCTCACCCAAGAAAGCGTCCATTAGCCCTGCTAATTGTTCTCACCACTCTGCCTTAAAAATCCCCACTGACCCTCCCCAGGTGGCTGCACAGGATATTCAATTTGTGTCTGATCCTGGGGTTTAATACCATTTGTATTCATCAGACTAATGGAAATAACAATTAAGCCCAGTCAAGACTGGCTCTTAGAGCAATAATGGGCACTTGTACCTGGACCCAGAGCAGAGGGAAGAAAGGCAACTTTTGGTATCTGGTGAATGATGGTCACATGACTTTGAAACCAGCAAGTGGACCCATAAAGTTAAAGCACTGATACAAATTTGTATACATTTGTATAGTCTTGCCAGATATAGTCATCAGTGTACAGGAAAATGAGTATTTTTGCTTGAGGGCATTAGAGACAGTCCAAAACTGCAGTCTTAGAAATCTTGGAAAACTGAAATATAAAATAATCTAGGGAAGGTCACCTAGCCTAATAATTGAACCGACACTGGGATCTAGCCCCAAATTCTATACCTATGAGCACAGAGGCTCACTCCAACATAGGCAGAGCCTCAGGGAATGATTTCTAAATATCCCATTACCATAAAATCTCTGGTATTTGAATCTCACTAAGTCAATCTGCTATTTGATGGGTGCAGCAGGGGATAAGGAAGATGTTCATAAAGTTTGAAGGTATTTTTCTTCACTGTTTCCTGCTTTTCATGAGGAATCAGATATTTTACATGGTTCAGTGTGCCCTCCAAAAGAAAATCAACAGTTTAAGGAGTTTATTGCATTACTGAGATGAAGTAAGCTTACAAGCTTTAACTTGCTGCATATGTCTCTCATTAAAGAATCTTCCAAACTTCAAAAAAATAAAAGAAAAAGAAATCATCATCTATAGCTCAACATCAAATAATAAAACTATTATCAGCCTTCCATACCATTAAGAAATTAGATTCTATACATTAATCTTTCAGTTAGTTGACTTTAGTAAAACAACCTTCAAAAAGAATGCAGGTTAATAGAGATAAAGTTTTTTTTTTTTTTTTTTTTTTTTTTTTTTTTTTTTGCAGAGTATATGGGCTGACATTTAAGTGAGTTCTTTAGTAAGAGTCTTAACGTGTCATATATGAGAAGACAAGAATTTTGAAAGACTGATTGGTAGATTATGTAAAGACCCACAAATCAAAGTATGTTTCTTTGGTCCCATGTTTGTGTAGGTCTCTGTGTCTCATACTCAGGCCCTCTGTGAAGTTAGTGAAGTTGTTAGTTGCCCTGCTCAGGATGTGTTGAATTGGGCAAAAATCCTAACCCACATGGAAGAACAGATACCTATTCTTACAAAACAGCAAGTGGATTGTATTCGGGAGGAGTTCCAGGAATTGCTGCAGAAACAGAGAAATTCCAGGAGGAAAGGAGGAGGGAGACTTTACACTAACATTTTAAAATATGGTTAACATTAGCAGTGAGCAACAAGCTCCCTCTGCTCCTACCACAGGAACCCCAGAGGCACAGAGGCTAAAGGGAGCCAGGACATTAGATAGGCTAAAGTTTCCTCCCAGACATTAGAGGGAACACAGTGGTTGTCACAACTGTGGATGAAGACTTATCAGAAGATATTCTTGTTGTTCATACACTGGTCAGATCACTGAGGCTAGGGAAAGGGACCTAGTAACTCTATCCAGACCTTTAGCATACAGGAACCCGAGGAAGGACCATTCTATACCCTGCCATGCAGGGGTAGCCACAATTCTTCTATGAAAGTGACAACATTAGACATTTCCGGTTCTCTGTGCTGATGTTTTAATAGTACTGGGTCATTGCTGCCATCAAGAAGGCAACCTAGACCTGCATTTATTTGAGTTCAAATTGAAGAAAGCAAATATTTTTGAAAGAGACAAAAACATAAATCAGAGGTTTCTGAGATCAGTGGAGGAGATGCCTATTATTCCCTAAGTGTGTCTACATTCCTGCACCACTTCTGGCAGCTCTAGGTAAAGCATCTTCTTACCTCATGCAGGGAGCAGCGAGGTTTGAGACTAAGCAGAACTGGTTAGGGAGACTTCTGAAGTGCTTACAAGCCTTTTGCTCCTAGAACAAAACTCAATGTAGCTGATCTTGTTTCTTCCCTCAACTCTGACTTAGGGCATTGAGCACATAGGATGAAAACTCTCCTTTTTAACCCATGTCTGGGTTAGAGTGTGTATGTGGATATATGTATATCCACCTATACTCAAACACAGGAATATGAGCCTTGCACTATCAAAAAACTGATGTTAAAACACATGAGGAAAATTATTCCTGCCTGGTGCCATTTATTATTTTTCTGTGTGTTTAGAACTTGGCTTGAGAAATTCTAGATGTTGATGATTAGCATAAAACACATTTAACTGGGACATTAAAGAATGAATGAATGTGTACCACTTGGTAGACCACATGTAACCGTTTACTTAGGGTCCAAGAATTCTGGTCTGGGGCTCATGTGGAAACTGTCATCATTAATTTTCCTCATAAATCATTAATGTTTTGCCATCCCATTGACAGCTTCCATTCCACAAGATTCTCAGTAGCCACTTTCTGGCATTTTTTTCTCAACTCATACCACCCATGAGGCATGCACAGCAAAAGCCATAGGAATTTACTATGTACCAGAAGAAATTAACATGACTTTTTACAAAAATCTGTTTGGACATGGAAAAGAATCCAGAAAAGTTATGAGGTTGAAATGCTCCAGCCTTGTCATTGCAATCATGAAAAGGGCTGTGGCTGTTGATTTCCCTTTAAATTAGAAACAAAAGAAAATAGGAAGGGGAGAGGCATGCTTGGCTATACGTTGCACAATTGTTGGGCTAACCTGAAAGGTCTAGTCTGGGAGGAAGAAAAAATAAAAACAAAAAAACCTGGAAACAAAGTGATGCAACAATCACAGCATTTGAAATGTCTTGGAGCTTTCCAAACCACCCTTGGAGAAGCTGGTTGGGATCTTCCCTAACACATCTTTGCTAAAACAACAGCTTCCACAGGCTGTTGTTTTTGCAGATATGTTTAGACTTAGGCCCTCTCTAGTTAGCCCCTGTTGTGGTGGGAGGATTCTTCGTGCTTATGTTCCAAACCTCCGTGGGGGTCCAAGCGCTGGTATTTGTTTAAGGTGCTCACGACTGAAACTAGAGGGCCCCTCTTTCTTCTCTCATTCTGACATAACAGGCGAACCCTGATTTGCCTAGGCAAACTCTGTCTTACGTGTTTTCTGCTATGAGCTTGTAAACTGTCCTACATATCACACATGATCATTGTCTTCTTCTCCAACAGAAGAATCAAAGTCTAATTTAGCAGTAGGTAAAGCCATTGATGAACAACATTGAGATAAACTGTCTGCATCATCAATTGTCATCCCAACAGACATGACCACTTCTGCTATGAAAATTGATGTTTTTTCACCTGATGCTGTTGTGTGCAGAAGCACTTGTTAGAATAAGAAAGTGTAGCCATTGAGCCTAGCAAAGTATCACATTCCATTTCTTGAATTGTTTTGTTCCAGGGGATAATTTTTTCTGGAAAGCCCAACATTGGATCCATTCAGATTCTCTAATGTAGAAAACACCTATTAGATATAGCAACCATTCACTTGTTTTTAGAAAGTATCTGATACTGGCAGAGTATGTTCATGAACTAGTCATCTGATTTATTTATAAATTTCATCTATAAAACTCTTGTGAAGTAAACATTTAAAATAAGAAATTTACCTTTGTTTGAGCCAAATCTAGAAAAACGTTGTATGAGTTTTGTTTAGAATGACTTTTGCCACTGGAAAGCTAAGGTCCCTTGATCCCAACATTTTGACAATAGGTAAGAAAACCAAAATCATATTTTACCATCAGATTACTCTCAGGAGCCTATCTGTTGATGAGTTATTTCTGCTACACATGTGCAAGCAAAGACATAATAAGGGATTGTTATAAATGATCACATCAAGCACAACAAAATATTGAGAAGAAACAGAATGGTATTTCTTACATAGATTTTAGTGAAAGGCCAAGTTTCCAGCCTTATTTTTAAACAATATGTGTTCAGCATTTTCAGACAGCTCTGGTAGCATTCAGCAGATCAGAAATATCTCCTCTTATAGGAAAGCATTAATTTCCAAGAATAAAAGAAGAAGGAGGAGAAGGAAAAGGGAGAGAGGGAGGAGGAGGAGGAGAAGGAAGAAGAAGAGGTGGCAGAACGAGGAAGGGGGAAGAAAAGAAGGAGGTGGAGGATTGCAAAGCAGAAAGAAAATGAGAGAACTAAGCAAGATATTAGACTGAGAGAATGTATCTAAGCTTAAGAGAGAATAAAGCCATTCCAATTTTTCATTGTAATAGGAACCTAATTTAGCCCTAAATTAGTAACTGGAATAGTTTAGTCAAATATTAAGTTCTGAGGAGGATTCACTTACTTGTTGTTTTGATGGATATGACTCAGTGAAAGAACATAAACAGAACAACTTTACTTCTCCTGGGAAGATAATTGGCATGAGACTACTTCAAAAAAATCATATGCAATATACGTAGGCATTTAATATCTCAATCATTTCATGGTAATGCTGAGGCTTTTTACTGTGTGAATATTATATAACTCATGATTTATTAATTGCTCATATTCATCAAAATGTAAACTGCAGAAGCCATAAACATCACTAAACAGCACAGCACTATGCATATCTGAAATGCAGGACTGCCTGCATTATCAAAGCCCTCAGCGAACTAAGATTTGGCATGTTGGGGAAAATATGCAAGAAAGAGATGATAAACTTAACTTCCTATTTCTTCTAGAGATAGGAACCTTTTCTGTTACCATTAAATCCATAAGTCAAAGAGAAAACAATTTTAGAAAAAAGAAAGGTCAACCTCACCTGGCATTTACTGTTGGAAATCTCCAGAAAGGCAAGGTGAAAGGTAGGATCACTGAGTCGGCAGGGATGTTTCTTCCCGCACCCAGGGAACAGAGTATTGTATCTTTTCTTTTTGTTTTTTCAGTGGGAAACTGCATCACCTGATAGAAGTAGGTATAACATAAAAGATGAGCCCAGAACCCCACATTGAGCATCAAAAAGTTTTCTGATCCAATTTTTTCCAGTGGAAGAAAACTAGATACTCTTGCAATATGCTTGATGGCTATTTAATTTATTATTAATTTGTGTCTTGCAAAGGAGATAAACTATAGAAACTGAGGAATAAAAGAAAACTTCATTGATTAACTTATTGGGATGATTTCAAAGACATTATCCCCAGAGCCTATGAGTCACTGGAGGAGTTCCTACTCAACAATAGATTATTGTTTTTTTGTTTTGTTTTGTTTTCTTTTCTTGGCTGACAACCACAATGTTATAATGGTGGGTTCCCAGGTCCACCTGTGTTTTTAAAATATTACAGTAGCAACAACAATAAGAAGAATTGTTTGAGTATTCAGAAAAAGACGACATTAAAGAGAGAATGTTGCATTAGTCAGCCCAGCAGAATAAATGATAACCTGGTCTTTGATTCAATGAGGCTTTATTAGGTGACAAAGATTGGACCCATGTGTGTATAATCTTGCATGCTTCAGGCCAGGCCTTTCTGTCTGTGTAGGGAGCAAAGAGACACGGCATACCTAGGTCAGTCATACAATAGAATCCTTTGTCTCTCCTCTGTTCCACACAGAATTTTTTAAATAAGTATGTTTTTAAAAGCCAAACAGAGAATCATTTTCAGTATTTAAATCAAATTAACCCCTTTTCCCACTAAACCACCATAAATTGTAGTCTGGATAGGAAGGAAAAAAAATTCTTTTCAACTATCAAGTATTTACAGTTGATAGAAATTACAGAAGATATTATATGTTCTGCTAAAACCCGAGACTAATGCTTCAAGAGCCTTAAAACAGAGTCTTTTCTTTTCCACTCTGGCTGGCAATTACAGCAAGCAGACTGCACTCACGGGGCCTCCCAGCCAGGACCCTGCTAAGCGTCCTATCTGTCAATATTTCTTGCCATGCTGAGACTTCCTTTTCCTTTGCACATTCAAGTATTCTTGCAGTCGCATCCCTGGACAATTAGATGAAATGCCACACCTGTAGCCGCCTCATACATTTACACAGTTAGCAGCTTTTTATCACAAATGTCTTCTATGTGGACGCCCATCCTGTTTCCATTTAAATTCGTGAACATCTGTTACACAGGAGATGGGTTAGCTACCAAGCACTACTGTTAGATTTCTCGCCAGCAAGTCTCATTCCTTCATGTGGTTTCTGTTTTCTTCTTTAAACAGTTAATTATGTTTGATTCTTTCTTCTATAAAAGCTAAATTTAGCCAAGTTTTATGCTAATTTAAAATATTTTCTGGCAATGACAGAGTGCTATTGTTTAAAAAAAAAAGAGAGAGAGAGGCTGGATTCTAAATGGTTATCTCAAATGAATATAAGGGGGAAACGAACATGGCAGCTTGTGTCTTTAAGTTTCAGATTTTATTTGATGTATGTGGACAAACAGTACTTGAGTCATAAATTCAGTTCACAGTCATTACTCACATATGTGTTGTGATTCAAAGTGCAGCTTCTGGGAAGGGGGTCTCTTGGCTTTTTAGCTCGCTGTGTTAGTCTCCTCTCAGTGTGGACTGCAAGTAAACTCTGAATTCTGTTTGTCGCTGGCTGCGGCTAAGTATAGCCATGTGCTAAGTATAAACATTGGCAAATGTACTGTTGTGTATACCGATTGCATTAGCCCATTTGCTGTTTGGGGATATCTATTATGTTTGCTTTTTAAGTTTTATTCGACTTGTTAATATAAGGAGGAAAACTACGGATAGTTCTAGTGGACATGCTATATCCCATTGGTTGTCACCTGGGAGAGATTTTTTTCCCCAGGAAGATTTGGCAATGTCAGGAGACATTTTTGGATATGACACCAGGAGTAGGGAGGCTACAGGCATCTAATAGGTAGGGGTTAGGGATGAGCTGAAACATCCTTCAGTGCACAGCACAGTGCTCCACAGCAATGATTCATCCAGCCCAAAATGCCAAGAGTTCTAAGGTTGAGAAACTGTTAACCAGGTTACAAAAAAAATGTCTCAACTAGTTCACTGAAGGGCTAGCTAATTATTATTATAATTCACAGCAATCATATTATTTCCACCAATACTAAAATGTCTGAACCCAGAGTTCTGCTGAATATGTTCAAAGTCATATTTAGCCATTGTTTCATTTCTTCCTTCAACTTCCATACCATACGTGTTTGTGAAGGTATTGTCTACGTAAAAAATGAGAAAGTCGGAAACCAGGCATTTGACTCATATGATGCCTGAATATCAGAGTCAGGATTTAAACCAAGGTTTAAGTCCAACCACATCCCAGTTAGGAATCACCAATGCTATGACTCCGTGAAGGAAATCGTGGCAGTGGAAGGAGAGCTCACAGCTGTGGGATCCATTTCTCAGTTGTCTTCAGGCTCCCCAAGAATACCTTAACTAGAATCAGCTTACACATGAGTGACACATTATTTTCATTATGGAAGTGTATTTCTATTTGCTCTATAAGCCTCTTCATTAATTTCACTCTTCAAAAAATATACCACTGGGTTAAGAATTCATTAAATGTAAAGAAATCACATTTTGAAACATCAAATGTTGAATAAAGACAGAATCAAAAGCATGAAAAGATAATAGCAGTATGGAGATAGAGGGAAAATAAATATAGGAAAGTCTAAAAAAATGAAAAGGGGGGGGAAACAAAAGAATATGCCTGCTGTTTCCTAATGGATAGCTGAAAGTCTTCAACTTGTGAGGCCTCCTGGATCATCTGCCAGTTCTTCAACCCAACTCCCACCCCTGCCTTCATCCTCTTTCCCTGATTCACACCCTCATGGCCTCTTTTCTTGATAGTCAATGTCCACCACAGCTTTGACCTCATGAGTCCATCATGCCCTCCTCTGTTACTGCCAGACCTGCAGACCATGTGGCCACAAAGATGCTCCTATATTCTTCACTTCTGCTTCTCTGGAATGACTTTAATGCCCCCTAAAGCACCAGCATGTGAATCGACTTGTGTGTTCATCTCATGGAGTCCTCTTAGCTCCTTAGTGCCCCCAAGGCCAAGCTTCCACCATCTGCCAAGATGTAGCAAGCAGACCAGTATATGTGTGGCATGTTTGGTGTGACATGAATGTCAAAGCCACCCTGAATTGAGAGATTCTGATCCCCTTTGTTGAACTTCCTTTGGCTGGTCAGCCAGACGTTGTCATTCAGCCAACATAGGGTAAGTAAATATCTAGATGCTATCAACAGAAACATAAAAATGACATGGCTCCAGTCCTCCAAGAGTTCAAAGTCTAGTGGAAGACACAAAAAGTGTCTTAGCCTAAGATGGTAAAAAACAGAACTTGAGTCAAAATCTTATATGCCAAACCTTTATTGGGGTGGGGTGATGGGGTGTACAGTCCCAAGGAAGTAAAAGTGAAAGCAAAATAAAAGGCACAGAGCTAGTCATAGCTTATGAGAAACTGAGCTAAGCCCTTGGTCTCTCAGGAAATACCCAGAAATGCTGTATGACTCTACTGTGTCTTAGAACAAAGGCAAACAACTTATCTGCTGGATTCTCCCCATCTACTGTCTCTCATTGGTCAAAAATTCACCAATACACTATTAAGCCCCCGACCCTGGCACTTGCAAGATTTTACCTGGAACCTCCAGTTAGCCACTAGGAAATTCAAGTATCTGTAAGTTCTGGCCAAGTAGCACATAGGTACAGCTAACGCCTTTCATCAGTGAGCATCACACATGGGAATTATTTGGTCTGTGATGGCAATAGCAGCAGCTGTGGCTTTATGACAGTGTCCTTTGCCCCATTTCCAAGGCCACCCAGACCCAAAAGCAAGACAAGTTCCAAGGCACTGAGCCAAGAAGGTCTGGAGTGGTGCGTGAATGGGGCCCATCACAGCAGTGAATTCCATGCAGTGCACTGCATGCCTAGCCAACCCAAAGACCAAGGCAAGACCTGGAAACTTTTTATTTCAAAGGAAGCATAGGTCTTGAAAATACTCTATGTTCACCTCACTGTACATCCAACATAGTAAAACAACAGTATTTTTTCCCTTTTCTGGTAATAAATCTTAATGACTCCGACTTGCCAGAAGTCATAAAAAGCACATCAAAACTTGTTGAAGGATTGATAACATCACACCGCTCATAAAATGTCAGATGTTGGATACATTGTTAGTGACCTAAAACATTAGAAACTTACATTCAATGGAAAATAAGTGTAAACAGCATCAGAGCAACACAGCCTAGCTCTGGATGTAATTTGACCTAGTTAGGTAGACATTTGGAAACACTGGTTCCTACCCACAGGGTTATTTGCGGCATGGAACAAGGATGCATCTCACAGCACTCATGCACTGACAGCTCTGCAGAAGGGCATTGAAGGTTGGGGAAGAGGCGTTTCGTTTGAAACAAGACCACCATCAAGATGTTCCCAACCGCTGATTTTCCAGGATAAACAGTTATGTCCCATGTGTTTGGCTTTACAATCCTGATTAAAGCCGACAGCTTTGGTGAATGCACACCACACTACACCCGTATCTGTCCCACTTTTTTTGTATAAACTCTCTTAATACCACTTCAGATGCATGTGATCATTATGCGCATGTACATGTGTGTACTAGAGTGAGAAATAGGAGTAGAAGTGAGTGCATAAAAGAGGATGCATGTGCAATAGGAAGAGGGATGGCTATAATGTAGGAAAGACTCGCTAATTGGTCAGAGGATCACGGATGATAGAAATGGGTGAGTGGGGCCGGACGCGGTGGCTCAAGCCTGTAATCCCAACACTTTGGGAGGCCAAGGCAGGTGGATCACGAGGTCAAGAGATAAAGACCATCCTTGTCAACATGGTGAAACCCTATCTCTACTAAAAATACAAAAAATTAGCTGGGCATGGTGGCGCGTGCCTGTAATCCCAGCTACTCAGGAGGCTGAGGCAGGAGAATTGCCTGAACCCAGGAGGCGGAGGTTGCGGTGAGCCGAGATCACGCCATTGCACTCCAGTCTGGGTAACAAGAGCAAAAAAAAAAGAAATGGGTGAGTGGGAAAGGAGTATAGGAAATGCCAGGGGTGATGAAGGGTCCACTAAGCACCATCGGTTAACATTAAATCAGAAGCATGGGGTGGGCATTTTCTAGAATGTATCTCTTAGTAGTGAGAGACAGTGTGGGGAAATAAACAGGGGTAAAATTTAGAAGGAAGGCAATTTGGATTTGAATCTCCACTCTACTACTTGAATCTCAACTCTAACCTCAGTAGAATGGGGATAATATTGTCCTCAGTGTCCAGGAGCCATGAAGATTGAATGATACATTGTATCACAAATGATACACATAATGGACTTCAATAAATTTTAACTTTATGTAGGCAAAGACCGCTGGCATGGTTTTCTTTTTTTTTTTTTGAGACGGAGTTTCGCTCTTGTTACCCAGGCTGGAGTGCAATGGCGCAATCTCGGCTCACCACAACCTCCGCCTCCTGGGTTCAGGCAATTCTCCTGCCTCAGCCTCCTGAGTAGCTGGAATTACAGGCATACACCACCATGCCCAGCTGATTTTTTTGTATTTTTAGTAGAGACGGGGTTTCACCATGTTGACCAGGATGGTCTCGATCTCTTGACCTTATGATCCACCCACCTCGGCCTCCCAAAGTGCTGGGATTACAGGCGTGAGCCACCGTGCCCGGCCTGGTTTTCTATAAAAGAATCATAAATCAGTTACATGGAAAGTAGTTGTTTAGAGGGAAGAACCTGCAACCCATCAATGGTATAATGGTAGATTTGCAGAGGACTGGAAAGCTATGTCTGGACTGTGGACATCTCTAAAGAGGGCCTTACCAACACCAGAAACCCAGAATGTATAAAATATAATTTGTCCTCTTTACCTCAAAACCAGCTCCTCCTCCTAACTTTCATTCATTCATTCTTTATTATTTAATAAACATATTTATAGTGTCTATAGTGTAATAAGTATTCGAATTCTACATGAAAACAGATAAAAAGAATAAACATTTCTATAAATTAATTACCCTCTTTATAAATTAAAACACCCTCTCAATCATCCAAAATGGGAATCTCATGGTTATCATTTGCTCCGAGGCAGCTCTAATTTCCCACATCTGCTCTGTCCTCGCCTTTTCTTATTTTAGCTTCTAGTTTATTGGTTATCCTTTCCCACTTCAGTCCATCTTACACATGACCAAGTTGGTTTCCTAAAAGTTCAGATCTGGTCATATTGCTATCATGCTCAAAAAATCTGTTGAAATAAGCTTGCAAGACTCTAGGGGATTTTCTGAGCCCCGGAACTTATCATTGCATTGTGTAGAGACTGTCCTTTTTTGATGAGCCTGGCAATGAGGTGGAAATAGTCATTATGGGACAATCCATGGGCACTGACCACAGCTGTGGGCTCAAGAGAAAACACTACTTCCATTCCCCACTGCCTAAGAAATTCAGTACAGACTTCTCAAGGGCCTTTGAACACAAACCCAACCACTCTATTCTACCCCATCTCCACTGTCCCCTCCACATGCTTCATTCTTTATTCGTGATGGGGACTATCTGGTATGCAGATAGCCAGCCACATCTTACCCTCTCACCTGTTGCAGACATCAGTAATTAATCACAGAACTCCTTCTTGCTGTGCTCAGTTCTGGTCTCAGAGTCCTTCCTTCAGCCAGTACCAATCACTCAGAGTTGGGACTCCAGATGAACCTTATTTGGCCATCCCTCCTCTAGTCATCTCATCAGATAAAAGAACCAGAGTCTACTTAGGTACATACTATTCAATGGCTAATGTTAGTTGTAAACTTTTATAAATATATATATAATTATATTTTATGTATAAAATTTATATTATATAGGTATAAAATTATGTATATAATACAAGTGGATTACCTTGTTTTCAAACGCAGACAGACAATCCCTAGGAAACAAAGACACTACCTTCCAGACACTTAGAAAAATAACAATATTATTGGAGGGATTCTAAAGAAGTGAATCACCTCCAGGCAGCACAGGTGTGTAAGGACAATTGCCACAACCCGAGTCAAAATTTCTTTTATGCATGCATCAAAATGCTGGGCTCCAAGAATCACATAGAAGAACTCAGAGGTAAATTAGATAATCCTTCTACTAGACAACAAAACCCACCTAATTTGAGCCCAAATGAGAAGTGAATGGCAGTGATAGGGTGTCTCTTGCCAATTCTAACCAGCTCTGTCTGCTACCACCATGACTGCTTATAATCTTCTAGGATATTGGATGTGAGTTGTCTGGCCGATTCAACCAGGAAAGTTTGGCGGGTTAGGAGGAGGAACTGTCATCTTTTAAAAATAAATAAATAAATAAATAATTCTGGGAAGAAATGGGTGTGACCTTAGAATTGAGCAACTACTTCTAGATATCACTTGCAGTTTTTTTCCTTGTCTTTCTTTTCTCAAGTCTCAAACTGTAATCTCTGAAAGGAAATGGGTGGGGAGAGACAGAGAGAGAGAGAGAGAGAGGGAGAGAGAGAGAGAGAGAGAGAGAGTGTGTTTCAGTGTAGCCACCCAGTGTTCATTCAGATTGGAGAACTCAATATGAAATCTAGAACTCTGGACTCTAAGTAGTGCAACAAAAATTTCCACAATGATGTAAATAGTCCATAATTTTATACTGTCTAATATGGTGACCACTAGCCATGTGTGTCCATTGAGCACTTGAAATTTGGTTATTGCAACTAAGAAACTAATATGAAGTGACATTAATTTAAATTTAAATACATATATAAAGAGAGAGAGAGAGAAACAGAAAGAATTTATTCTTTAAGAATATGTCATTCATTTTTCCTTAAAAAAATAAAGAGTTGTATGTTATTGTTTTGTATCTACTATAGGGACTAATACTTAAAAGGGGATATGTGAATACTTAAATATGAGGAAAGTCATAGAATTTTTCGGGATGACACCAGTTGGAGAAGTATGTGACACTGTTAGAAGCTCTGAAGAACTTGCTGTAACATAAGGAGTTTATGTGTGTGTTAAAAAGGATAGACAGTGACAGCAGAAGCAACTTGGGTAAACAATATTCAAGTAAGGCCTCTTGAGGGGCTGCAAGCTGGTGCTTAGCCTCATCTCTTAAAGAGCCAATATTGGTTCATGTCATTTGTTATTCCATGATGAATTATATATTGAGTATTTTTTAAAATTGTTTCCTCATTGGTATTTTATCAAAACCAGTGCCAGGCTCCACTGATGTCATGTTGTTCAGCCAAAAGGTATTTCCTCAAGGTATTGATCTGGGCATCTCAGCAATCATGAAACTCAATTACAAGTCAAACATTTGAGAATCTCTCTTAGATAAAAAGCAGAGAGATCAGCATCCTCCCTGGTTGCCCTCATTGTTGTCCCTTGCCCTCTACCCCTAAAAATGTATTTCTGGGACTAGATCTATTTCTGTGAGTTCATAATGAGTCATAATTGTCAAAGCCTGCTATTTGTGGGTGATAAACCACCAGCCCCAGCTTTTGTATTTTTCCTTAAGGTGGTCCATTCTATAGTGTTGCTATAGAAGTGTTTTATAAACAAATCCCTAAATAAATACACTGTGATGAAGTCAAACAGCCTGTTGAGAGCCCTAATGTGTATCTGATTTTCCAGGGAAGGGCTGCACCTCATAATTTGCATTACTGAGTTTGAAAGGTAATCTGCTTCTCAATTTCTACTTTTTCGTGGCAAGTTGCTTCAGGCTGATAAACAGAGTTGAGATAAAGAGGGCAGGCCTAGATGCTTTCTAGAGGTTCAAGAATTTAAACCAGAGAATGGGGATTTCTAAAGTGGATCTGTTCACGAAGTGAACAACAACAACAAAAAATCTGTTGAAATAAGCTTGCAAGACTCTAGGGGATTTTCTGAGCCCCGGAACTTATCATTACATTGTGTGGAGACTGTCCTTTTTTGATGAGCTTGGCAATGAGGTGGCAATAGTCATTATGGGACAATCCATGGGCACTAATCACAGCTGTGGGCTCAAGAAAAAACACTACTGTTTTGACTTGTGCATCAGATCTTTATCTCAGGAAAGATACAACTTTGGCCAAAAAATTGAAATCAACCTTCTAGTCATAACTTTGCCCTTTTAGAGATGTGTATCAAGATGAAGAATCCATGACAAGAATATTTTACTTCACATTCTTTTTGGTAGTGTGGCCATTCAGTATTCATTCAGCTTGAATAACTCAATATGAACCAGGAGCTCTAGACTGTAAGTAGTGAAACAGAAATTTCCACAATGACGTAAATGTTCCATAACTCTCCACTCTCCAGTATCGTGGTCACTAGCCACATATGCTGAGAGCACTTGAAATTTGGCTATTGCCACTACGAAACTAATTTTAATTGATATCAGCTTAAGTTTAAATTATCACGTAAGACTAGTGCTATTTTTGGATGTTGTCACACCACAGGAAGGACTAATTCACAATTGTGGCTGCTTATTGAAATTACTTGGAGAAATTTTTTTAACACCAAAGACAGGGTTCCACCCCTCAAGGATTCTGATTTCATTTGGCATGATAAATAACCTGGGCCTTATAATGTTTTACAACTCTACAGAAACTTACAATGTGCAGAGCATTTTGAGAACCACTGTTTCAGAAGAGACATTGCCAGAGCTAACCGGCTAGTCTGTCCGTTAGCGATGGGTGGATTCATATCCCTGATTTGTTTGATTTGTATCCCCAAAGTAAGCTCTTTTCAGACAACAGGTTTCAGGAGCCTACTATGTGACAGGCCCTCTGTCTATACTAACTATACCACTAATGTGCTCTAAAATATTCATTGTGTGGTGCTATGTGCTTGCAAGTTCCATCAATGTCAAAAGTAAATGGGAAATTCGAGGCAAGAGAATCTTACTGAATTCAGAGTCTGAATATACAACTAAGTCATCTATAGTCAAAGGAAAAGGCTCAGGAGAAGTGAGTTGTCCCCTACATCCACCCAAGGAACAGAGGAGGAGAGAAACCACTTTTGACCTAGGGTACTTACGTGGCACTCACCACTGTCTGTCCAAGATGAAGCATAATGTCTGGGAAACTAGTCGCATCATAGCTAAGAGTCCCCAGATGAGAAATCCAGTTCACAAATGAACATCAGCTTGCCCTAAGTGTGTCCAAAGAAATCACACATGTGGCTTGGTGTCCTGTGCATTCTGTGTTACAGGGAGCACAGCAAGGGAAGAGGAGGCTGAAGCCCAGCCTGTTATTAAATTTATTGGTGATACCTCCCAAGACTGACTTCTTTTCCTGCTTCACAGTCCTGTAAACTCCAACTCTTTAATTGGTTCAGTTTCTTTATGAATTTTCCCCCTGCTCTTATAAAGTAGGAGTCAAATTTTCTGAAATGCTTGAATTCACACCTTTTTATTTTTTCCTACTGCTGCCTGAGCAACTCTTTGGGCAGGCAAGTGGTTCCTCAGCAGTAAACGACTCATTCCAGCAACCGACCTTTGGACGGCACTTTAGCCAAAGGAACCTCTGGGGAAAGGAAATGTAGTGAGAGAAACCACTCCAGAACTGCTGAGCCACCCTTCGTAGACACTATCTGCAGCTCTGCCTCACCTCACACTTTTCTGTGGAGTAGTGTTGATTTTCTGTCTAAGGTGCTGATGTCTTTAGGAACGTCTGTTTTATCTGTCTGGCCAATGGTGAGAGCTAAAGTCTCCGTACAAAGAATGATAAACAACTACCTGATTCTTCCGTGTAGGAAAGAAATCCTCTAGTAAATCTTCAGTGCTTACTGCATTATGCTAAATCCCACTTGGAGAGACTGTTTCACATACCTTAACCTGATATGTTCAAAACATTGGTTAAAAAGCCTGCTTTATGAGAAACGCCAAAGGAGCTTTAGAAAAACACAATTTGGGTTTGTTGTAGATCAAAATGCTGACAGATTTAGTCAATCAATAATAAATATGAGCTGTCTTTTTGCCTTTTTTTTTTAAAACTGGGTCTCACTCTGTCACCCAGGTTGGAGTGCAAGGGTGCGATCACGGCTCACTGAAACCACTACCTACTGGACTCTAGGGATCCTCCTGCCTCAGTCTCCTGAGTAGCTGACAGGCATTTGAAACCATCTGGGCTAATTTTTGTATTTTTTTTTTTTTTTTGTAGAGATAGGGTCCCACTATGCAGCCCAAGATGTTCTTGAACTTTTGGGCTCAAGTCAATCCGCCCACCTCAACCTCCAAATATGCCAGGATTACAGGAGTGAGCCATTGCATGCAGCCTGTCTTTTCATATTAAGCACATAAGACATTTGCCTTTTTAAAATATATACTTTTCATTATTAAAGGAATACATGATTTTTTTAATTAGAAAATATAATTAAAGCAAAAGGTTAATCAAAATTACCCAAAATATTACAACTTAGGGATAACTTCTGTTAATGATTGTATATAGGTTCTGCCCTTATTTTTGCTTTTAATGACTGTGATGAAGATAAGTTCGGTGACAAAGAAGCACAGCTCTTTCATGGCTCAATGAGTTGCACCAGGAAAGCACTCTACAGTGCTAGCCTTTGGGAAAAAAACAGGTGACACTATACCTTCTGACTATTGTAAATTCCCATCTCCATCTCATGTACCCATTCAACATTTAAGTAGCAATTACTTCTCACACATCTTTCTGAGCTATGCTGTAATCATGTTAAAATAGTTTATCATTCTTCTGCCTCTAAGGATCTTACAACTTAGTTGGCTGTATTAGCTCCTAGGACTGCTATAGTCACAGACTGTGTGACTTAAGCAAACAGAAATGTATTGCCTCAACATTCTGAAAGCCAGAGTCCAAGATCAAGACATTAACAGGGCCAGGCTCCCTCTGAAACCTGAAGGGGAGAATCCTTCCTTGCCTCTTCGCAGTTTTTGATGGTTGCCAGCAATCCTTCACATTCCTTGGTTTGTAACGACATCACGCCAGTCTCTGCCTTCGGCATCACATGGCTTTCTCCCATTGTGTCTGTGGCTTCCCATGGCTTTCCTCTTCTTATAGTCATCTTGGATTAGGGCCCTCCATAATGACCCATCTTAACTTGATGATGGTTGCAAAGACCCTGTTTCAAAAATGGTCACATTCACAAGCGCCAGAGATTAGGACTTCAACGTATCTTTTGGGAGGGACACAATTCAACCCATAACATTGAAGAAGCAAAAAATAAATTCACATAATCCAATTTGAGAATAATAAAGGACCTGTATACTTAGGTTTTCAGGTGTATGACCCAAACTACCAGTGCTGTGGGAATTCATACAATTATTCTAAAGGACAACATAGTTGGGGAAGAGTTTATGGACTTCACTGCACCTGCATAGGGATCATTGGGAAACATAGATGAGAGGTGGGGGCGGGGATGTGTGTTATGGACTAAATGTTTGTGTTCTCCCAAAATATATATGTTGAAGCCCTAACACCCAATATGATGGTATTAGGAGGTGGGGCCTTGGGGAAGTAATTAGGTCATGATGATGAAATCTTCGTGAATAGAATTAGTACCCTTATAACAAGAGATGTGAGAGCTTGCCTCCTCTCTCACACACACAATGTGAGGATACAATGACAGCATGGCCATAGGCAAAGAAGAAGCAGTCTCCCACCAGAACTGAATCTTGATCTTAGACTTCCCAGTCTCCAGAACTATGAGAAATAAATGTTTGTAGTTTAAGCCACCCAGTCTATGGTAATTTGTTATAGCACCCCAAACTGACTGAGACAGGAAAGAAATGTAAATTTCAGTAAAGATATAAAATTGAACTCTTCAGCACAATAAACACAGTACTCCTTTAAATGGCTCCCACGTTCCCCTTTGGTCTCATGCCCAAGGAGACTTTCTCAGTGATACTAAACCACAAAGGAGTCTCCCAAACACCTTCTTCTTCTGTACCACCATGCCCGTGGTGGCACAGAAGTTGCTTGTTCCAACTCGATTGTTTCCTCTTCTTGTCACCAATACACCACAGACACAGATCAATTTTTTACTGTCTTTCGACAAGCGCAGCCCTGATATCACTAACTCTAGGAATTTTGTGCCTTCCAAGACAATTGGTCACCAGCCACCCTGTGCCACCACTACCCCTTGCAGCTATTGAGTATTAATCTGGTGTACCTCAGAAACAGGAACTGTGTCCCATTCATCTCCGTATTCCCAACACAGAGCACAGAGCTTAGCACTTAGCAAGTGGTCACCAAAGATGAACTGACATTTAGTTAAGATGAATTGAAGGAAATGAGGGGTCAAGTTAGGCCCAGCAAAGGGACAGGATCCCAGGTTTCATTGATGGCTAAGCTGTTGTGAAGAGAAGGTAGCCATCACAGAGGAAGGGGCAAAACATGCCATGGGTTGGGGGGCGGTCACTGAGTAAGTAAAGGCCCCAACTTGTGAATTGGCCTGTCATGGATGAAAACACAAAACAGTCAATACAACAACAGCATTAGATTCGAGAGGGAGATGACGGGAGATGTGGACAGAGGGCCCAGTGGCCAGGACCTCCTGGCACTGGAGAGTATAGAAGGCTTTCAAGCAGGGAAATGTGTTCAGATTTTAAAGTGAGAGACATGGCTAGGCAGCAGCGTGGAAGATGGCAAGGTGGTAGTCAATGCCAAACTGAAGGGATCTGCTAAATGAACCCCAGAGACCAGCAGTGGGGAGAAAGGGAGGGACACAAACCAGAGGATGGAGAGGGGCAAAATCAACAGCATTGCAGTGTAGGGAAAGAAAGACTTGAAATTTTGCACTTGAATGAAGGGTGACAGAATTGCTGTTCATCGAAATGGGAAATATAAGAAGCAGAAGCTGTGGGGTCAGCCGCAAGTTCAGGTTGGCCTTTGTGCACCTTGAATTCCCATGGGATGCCTAGACTTTATAAAACTAGGTCAACAACGAAGTTGTGGTTTTTAGAGTTTGGATTTTTTTTTTGAGTAACTACTATAATTAGAGTTTTGTTTGAAAGAAAATGTGCCACAAGTTTTCATGACGTCACAACTTAAAAATGTACATAACTGTCATCCTGTCATCGGGGTGAACAGGGCCGGTCTCATCACTACTCAGTTTCTTCACAGATCCAATTGTGAACTGGAAAGAAATGAAAACCACAAAGCTAACTGACAGTGACAGCCCACCTCTTAAGGAGCACAATTTAAATATAGACATTTCATCTTTACTGTTGCACAAGATGAAAGGGACTCAACAGCTCCTGGGTGGTGCTTGATAGTAATTATTTTTCTTTTTGGGCACACTGAGCTATACAGCCACCTGTCCTAACGGCCAAGGATAAGGCTTACTGTTACAGAGGTAATCAAGGCATAACTGTATCATGCTAAGGTGAGAAAGCTGGCCTTTAAGGTCTAATACATAAATAGGACATTGGCAATGACCATCTGTAGTTTTTTGGGCTTACATGTCATTCTAATCATAGCCATGCCAATTGCTAGCTATTTTCTCCCTCTATAAAATAGGATAATCATGGAACCTACATCTAAGGGTTGTTGTGAAGATTTAGAATGATAATGTAAGTGTAGTACTTAGAATAGTGTCTGGCTTAGTATAAGCACTCAATCAATGGTGGATACTTATTCAGTAAAAATGATTCTGATGTTTTCCATCTGTTTATGTCAGAAATTTCCAGGCAGCAGAAACACAAAGTGAGCAGAAAATATCCTGTGGTTTCCTAGTATCCCATCTCTCCAGGTGTCACTGGTGCTATCTTACCAAAAGGACAATGAGGAAGAGATGAGGGAATGGGGGCTTCCCCAGTCACTACTGCGGGGCCGGGGGGTGGGGGGGGACTCCAGCAGGCAATTGTGGTGACCCTACTTGTAAGGGCACCTTGCAGTTCTCCAAATTCCCTATGCTCCTTCATCAGCCCAGGTGATCTAGATCACTCTTTCTCTCCTTCCAGAAGACTCTTAACCCCTTCTCTCCTTTACCCTGTTAACACCAGCTTGGAAGATCAGCATAACAGAGAGTTAAGAGCTATAAAATGATGTGCTCCTTATTAGGTGTGTGACCTTGGCCTTGGTAAGATTAATCTCACCAAACCTTAATTCCTTGTCTTTGATTTAAGGACAATAAAGTATCTACTTCATAAAACTATTAAGAGAATTACACAAAATAAGAGACATCAACGTCCTAGCCAGGGGATGGCACACTGCATGTATTTCCCTTCAGTTCTGGTCTCACCACGGCTATGAAACCCCTCCTGATAATCCAGGAAGGGCAACACACCACTGCTCTCTCCTCTAGAACCAGCACACACCTTGCTTATGACACACAGAGCACCAGCCTTGAGCCCCTCACTTACAGGCCTGACTCCTCTGTTTAGAAACACTTGAAGGGTGCAGGGCCCCTCCTGGTACATAGTGGAATCCACCAGATCCAGCAGGCTGCTCAGTACATGCTGAGAAGTCATCAAGTATCTACTGAAGACATAGATGAATCTATCAGGAGGGCTGGAAGTATTCAAGATCAATTAATTAAGACTATCCTATCCTGTCATAGATTTTCAAAAGGTATTGATCATAGCTGAGTCTGTCACAATTTTTAAAAATTGATTATGTAGGCTGGGCATGGTGGCTCATGCCTATAATCCCAGAACTTTGGGAGGCCAAGGCAGGTGAATGTCTTGAGGTCAGGAGTTAAGAGACCAGCCTGGCCAGCATAGTGAAACCCTGTCTCCACTAAAAATACAAAAATAAGTAGTCAGGTGTGGTGGTGCATGCCTGTAATTCCAGCCACTCAGGAGGTTGAGGTAGGAGAATCTCTTGAACCTAGAGGCGGAGGTTGCAGTGAGCCCAGATGGTGCCACTGCCCTCCAGCCTGGGCAACAGAGAGAGACACTGTCTCAAAAAAAAAAAAAAAAGAAGAAGAAGAAAAGAAAAAGAGATTATAAGACTATGTCAATGGAGTTAATAATGGTGTTCATATGTGTGCACTCCTGTTCATAGAAGCATGGGTCACAATAGCCAAAAGGTGGAAGCAACTCAAGTCCATGGACACACAAATGGACAAATGCAATGTGGCTTGTACATAAAATGGAATATTATTTAGCCTTAAAAAGGAGGGCCTTATGCTACACTATGGATGAACCTTGAGGACATTATGCTGAATGAAATAAGTCAGACACAAAAAATACTGTGCAATTCCACTTAGATGAGTTTCCTAGAGTAGTTGCATTGATAGAGACAGAAAGAAGAATGGCGATTACTGGAGGCTGTAGGGGAGGGAAAAACAGGAAGGTGGTGTTAAATAGGTAGAGTTTTAATTTGGGAAGACAAAAAGTTCTGAATGTGGATGGTGGTGATGGCTGTATGCAGTGTGAATGCACTTATTGCCACATAACTATGCACTTCAAAGTGGTTAAAATGGCTGGGCGCAGTGGCTCATGCCTGTAATCCCAACACTTTGGGAGGCCAACATGTGCGGATCACTTGAGGTCAGGTGTTCAAGACCAGCCTAGCCAACATGGTAAAACCTCGTCTCTACTAAAAATACACAAATTAGCCAGGTGTAGTGTCAGGCACCTGTAATCCCAGGTACTCAGGAAGCTGAGGCAGGAGAATTGCTTGAATCCGGGAGGCGCAGGTTACAGTGAGCTGAGATCATGCCAGTGCACTCCAGCCTGGGCAATAGAGTGAGACTCAGTCTCAAAAAAAATAAATAAATAAACCGGTTAAAATGGTCAATTTTATGGTGTGTGTGTGTGTGTGTGTGTTACCACAATAAAGTAGGAAAAAACATTTATTTAACTCCTGGTATTTACACAAAAGGACCTTCTTCATGAGTATATGGCTTGCCCATGTGGATGTGTGTATATAACTACTCAACATACCACATCACAAGAGAAATAGGGATGGCCTCAGAACCCAAGTTTTTAACTCTAGGTTTTATGTAAGGAACTGAAAAGTCCCTTAACAATCTAAAAGATTAAGGCCTGCTCCAGAGAGTCATACCAAAAGATCTTTCCAGGTGTTTCCAGGTATGAAATACATACAGCTTAAATGAAAAACAAAGGTACAAATGCACACATGAGATTTTTAACTGACTACCTAATTTGGTCTGAAACTGGTAAATTTCTTGGTGTGTTTCTGGTTGGAAGCTGCCCCCAGGAGGTTGTACCAAAAGCCACAGGTGTTTCCATTCTTGCTTCACCTCATCGTCCAGAAACAGGACAATCACCGTCGCTAATGACTTGGCCATAAATTGCCATCGGGAGGAGGGAAGTCTGGGGTCTTAGGAAAGACTTTGGTTGTGGAATAAAATATAGTAAAAGAAACAAATAAAAGGGAGTGGGAGTAAAGCCTCAAAATGTAACTAGGTGCTAAAATATGCCTTTGGGAAAAAAAAATAACAGTGATTCTCAAAATTGGTAAACTAGTATGAAGCCAAGTTTCCAAATATGAAGAGTACTTTTTTCCTTGATGATGGTTATTTTGCTATGTCCATACATCACACATGGAATTGGAATTCATTTCGATTTTTCCATCTGCGCCTGGAAGGTCAGCTCCCAAAAGGAAGAGGCTTTTGCTGTCTGATCCACTGCTTAAGTCCAAGTACCTAACGCAGAGCCTGGCAAGGAGCATCTGCTCGATGACTGTGAGGAAGGAAGGAATGCTTAAACCTACTCCAATGTGTTTCAAAAATACAGCACTAATTCAAAATGTGCTTGTTCCTTTCACAGTTTGATTCACACTGGAAAAGTTTCATCTCAAATAGCTTGTTCTAAAGTCCTACAATCATTATTTTGGGCAAAACCCTAAATCTAATAATACTCAATTATCAAGCATCAGTTACCAAAATGCATGCCACTTCCTGAATCTAATTTTGTTTCAAGTCTATAAGGAGACCACTCAATCGAAGAAGAAAGTATTTTTATCTCCATGCTAATTTGGTAAATCATTTTTTTCCCCAGAAGAGTCAGGCTCTGCTGGGTGTGAGCCAAATATGTGGTGAGACTAAGCCACTGAGGAGTGAGTGAAGCCCCCAGACTTACTGTAGCAAAGGGCAGGCCAACGGTGTCTGCTGAAACCCTCAGAGATGTGGGTTTCACATCGATACCATCATGTAGTAAGCCAGTAGGTCAAGCAGTCTAAAACACAGGGATGGGTCCCTTATCTGTTCTCCAATAAAAGTGCTCAAATATAAAATATGATCTTGAATGACTGTAGTTGTCTTGGTTCTCGTTGGTCACTAGATCAGAGATCCCTCTAAAACGTCCCTTCTCAGCCAGGCGCAGTGGCTCACACCTGTAATCCCAGGGCTTTGCGAGACTGGGGCAGGTGGATCACAAGGTCAAGAGATCAAGACCATCCTGGCCAACATGGCGAAACCCTGTCCCTGCTAAAAATACAAAAATTAGCTGGGCATGGTGGCAGGTGCCTGTCGTTCCAGCTACTTGGGAAACTGAGGCAGCAGAATCACTTGAACCCGAGAGGCAGAGGTTGCAGTAAGCTGAGATGGCACCACTGCACTCCAGCCTAGCAACAGAGCAAGATTTCATAAATAAAAGAAAGAAAGAAAAGAGCATGCACTTAGGAGCCAAATTGTCTAGGTTCAATCCTAGCTCTGCCAGCTGTGTGACCTTAGGCAAGTTAATCAACAACTGTGTGCCTCAGTTCCTTCATCTATAAAATTTGCATAGTAAGAACAATACCTACCTCATATCATCGATGTGAAAGTGAAAGCCCTTTATATGTTTATTTATAATGAATTGATTTATTACAGCAGTGTCTGGCATACACTAAGTATTACAATATATCTCAAAATACATTCTACTGCCATTTTGCACATATATTTCATGTATCTTATTTCATTTACTTTATTAAATTTGTGAAAGGTTTACAGTACAGCCCTCGGGATTTCAAAGCCATGATATTCCTTCTCAACAAAGAATAAAATCAAGGGCATCCACGGTAGCACGATATATAAGATAAGCAAATTTTTTAAATAAAATAATCTGTTAAACATAGATCCTTTCTTCCGCATAACCCTTGCCACCAGGATGACTATTTCACTGGGTATGGTGTTAATATGGCAATGCTGATGATGATCAGCTGAACTTTTCTGCTGAGGCCAGGGGACAATTATCAGGAACCTGTGTTGGGAAGTCTCCTCAAGAGGTTTTCAAGGTGAGAGTATTGTCATGCCCCTGCATCTCTCATCTCATGAGCACCCCCAAGGGAAGAACTTGGATTATTACACAGCGACTTCTCAGATCAACCTGACCTTACCACAGCATCATCACTTGGGTAAATGCCAAGGACTTTTTTTTTTTTTTTTTTTGAGACAGAGTCTCGCTCTGTCACCCAGGCTGGAGAGCAATGGCTGGATCTTGGCTCACCGCAACCTCTCCATCCCCCGTTCAAGCAATTATCTGCTTCAGCCTCCCCAATAACTGGAATTACAGGCACTTGCCACCACACCCAGCTAATTTTTTGTATTTTTAGTAGAGACAGGGTTTCGCCATCTTGACCAGGCTGGTCTTGAACTCCCGACCTCGTGATCCACCTGCCTTGGCCTCCCAAAGTGCTGGGATTACAGGTGTGAGCCACTGTGCCCGGCCAAGCCAAGGACGTTATAACAACCTCTTATTCTTCTGTTTATGCATCTGGGGTCCCGTCAAGCCATCTTACAAATTTATTCCAACTTCCAGTGATGATAATTGAGTTGCCTTTCATACCCACCAAGCCCCACATTCATTTCAACACTCGTATGAGAGCCCAACATTCCAGGCTTTCTCGCTTGCTTTCTCTATGTGTCTGCCCATCTTTCCATCTGTCTAACTTCCTTGAGATATTTCTGCCAAGAATGAGAGAGATGTCAAGGGGTGTTGTCATTTTATTAAATTTCATACCCAGCAGAAATGTCTCTGGTTGATTTTGTATTAAAACTCTGGTCAGCATTTCTCTTACTGCCTAATAACCAGTCATGCATTTAGGTTTAGGATGTAGAATGCTAATGCAGAATTCCAGTTCTTTTAGTTCAACTGAAAACCACCTGATGATTTGCGATCATCCCAGTCACCCAGGCAAAACACCTGGGCATCTTCATCGGTGCCCTAGCCTCATCCCATGTCTAGCTCCAAAGTTCTGAGTGTCCTCTTTCACCCTGTCTTCACCTGTTTTCTCGTTCCTTGGCTACCGCAGCCCCCTCACCAAGACGTTTGTCATATCTCCCAGTTGGCCTATGGGTTTCCAATCTCTACCTACTCGCCCTTTTCACTGATTCCTCAGGCTCTTCCTGAAGCACGATCGTTTAGGTTTTTCTGCTTCTTAGATAGAATATTTCTGTGATGCCCACCTGCCCATGGGAAAGAAGTCTCCAAATCTTAGCCATTGAGCTAGTGATAGGCCCTCTGTTATATAGGAACAGCATGGGGTCACAGCGTGGCCTCTGCTGTTTTCAGACCTGAGTCTAGTTCCTGGCTCTGCCACTTACAGGCTGGGTGTCCTTGGGTATTACTGACCCTCCATAAATCTGCTATTTTATTTATAAAATTAGAGCAACTGTAGTTCCTTGCCCAAAAGGATATTGTGAGCATTAAATTAGATAACACACGTAAAGAGCTGGCAGCTCAGAAAATGCCACCATGTTGGGGCTGGCCTCCCTTCCCAGCCTTCTGTTCTGCCTGGGCCCTCTCTTCCCAAGCTGATGTGTGCCGCAGCTGCATCCGACATGTGCCATTCCGTCCTCTGTACTTTCCTTCTTCCTTGACTTTGCTTATGTCATGTGAGCTAGCTCAAATTCCTTTCCATTTTTGCTTGTCTAAACCCTGCACTCCTTCCAGACTCAATCTTCTCATAGCTCCTCCTCTGAGCCTCCCTCCTCCACCCTTTCAAATGGAACTCATTTCTCCGCTTTCCTGTGCTCCTATAACACTTGCCATATACTCCTGTAATCTCATTCATTGCATTCTACATAGAACTCTCAGTATTCGGTGACCAAACTGCCACTCCCACTAGACTGTACATTTATTAATGGCAAAGGATCATGCCTTCATCAAATGTTACCCCCAAAATTCTCCAGGATAGGACTTTGCCCATGGGAAGGGCCCACATTATGTTCATGGAACATGGGGTTCCTGTTTGTTTTTTTTCCAGAACTCTTTAGAGTATATTAATGATCAGATAACAGAAATCATCCCTTTCTCTCACCCGTGAAACACAAACTTATAGCAGCTGTAATGCAGCCCTACATTTAACAGGAGATCGTGTGTCTGACATGCAATACCAACGAGCCACTTGAGTTTCCTTTCACTTGTTGTGTCAGAAAATCAATCAGTGACTTCAGCAAAATCTTGAGGCTTTCTGCCTTCACTAGAATCACAGTAAATAATTCATGACTCTTCCCTCACTCCCCTTCCCCGCACACACACAAAGTAACTCTTCTATTCTTAACCCAAATAACTTTCAGAATATGCATTATTGAATCTACTAGGATCGCTTGTTATTGCACTTTTAAAGAGTTAAGAAGACAACCTGTATCTCTGGGTAAAAGCTTTTCACTTCCAAAATGAGGAATGTGAAGAGGTTGTTGATATTCAACACTTCAGACCCCAGAGAATACTTTTTTCATGTTTGTATAATGTTAACTTTTGTTCTCTGCCTCAGCAAAATAACACTGACCTAGAAAGAAATGGAATTTGCAAGCCTTGAAGTTTGAAGCTAATTCTAAAATGACTCACCCAAACATTATTGATCTCTTGCACTTTTTCCTCTGGTCTGACAACAGCTTCCACTTTGCAAAGAAACAACGACTGGTTTAAACCACATGATCAAAGTAGTCATGTGATTATTAATATTTTACATTTGCATAGAATGCTTCTTCATGTGCTTTTAAAATGTTTTTCTCCCTCGAGGCTCATAAAACCACCATTCTCTGCAATTAGAGCAGATTCCATGAACATGAGTCTTTTTGCCCATTTGGGTTTAGGTTAAGCAAGGAAGAATGAATGGTGATGTCAACAGTTACCAATGTCGAGTATTGTCCTCAGCTCAGCAGGACCAGACCAATGATGAGCTTGGCTTTACCCATGAAGTGCTTTCTACATACACATTTTCTTCCTCATAAAGGCTGCTCTCCTTTCTTTCCACACAGTCATTCATTCTTCCCTTAAATTTTCTTCCTGTAAGTTTTGGTCAGTAAACTTGAAGAGTAAAATAACACAACATGGAAATATGTTAATGTTGTTAACACTTTTTTACATCTTTCTTCTTGTACTTTGCAATAAAAAATAGTTCAAGGGCCGGGTGCAGTGGCTCATTCCTGTAATCAATCCCATCACTTTGGGAGGCTGTGGAGGGCAGATCATGAGGTCAGGCATCGAGACCATCCTGGCCAACATGGTGAAACCCCATTTCTACTAAAAATAGAAAAATTAGCTGGGCGTGGTGGCATATGTCTGTAATCTTAGCTACTCGGGAGGCTGAGGCAAGAGAATCGCTTGAACCAGGGTGTTGGAGGTTACAGTGAGCCGAGATCACACCACTGCACTCCAGCCTGGCAACAGAGCAAGACTTCATCTCAAAATAATAATAATAATAATAACTCAAGTTCCATAACTGGGCAACTGCTAGGGTAAACACAGTCTCATTGAATATCTCATTTAGTCCTCATCACGGTGCTATAAAGGAGGAATCATTATCCTCATTCTGTAATTCAGGAAACTGAGAGGAAATGACCAGGCCAAGGGAAGGAACACAGCTGAGAAGCAAGGCCTCAGCTCACTGTGTGTCAGGTTTAAGTGGGCTTTTTCGGCCATCCTTACGTGTCCTGGCTTTATGCTCAGATTGAAGGATGTGCAATGAATGGCAGCCTTCTTGAGTTCCAAATCAATTAGGACATGGACAAAAAGAAGTGGGACACATGCAGATAGGAATGCCAGCTCAAGGCCAGGTAGCAGAATGGGGCTCTGAGGTACAGCAACACGAGCTTCCTGATCCTGAATTCTCCCACCTGTCACAGCTGCAATTGAACCAGTGTAAACCATGCCACATGAAGACAGTGACCAGAATATGCGCTTCCTGCAGGCCCTAGCTCCAAGAAGAGGGAGGGAGGAGGGGACCGAGTTCCCTGAGCTGCCACTTCCTTCTCCCTTAGTCCAGCTGACCATATGAAGGGGAGAAAGGCCAGAGTGATAGCTCCCAGGAATGGGGAAGAAATGCCGTCCCCATGAAATGACCCTGTCAAGTTTCATATTGTGGGTACAGTAGGTTTTGAAATATACATGGTGACTTCCTGGCAGGTACAATACCATCCTCACCATAGAATTGTCACACGAATCCCTACGGAAGCCAAAATGTCAGGGGGTCCTTGTTCCCAATGCTCAGTGCATGACCCAGGGCAAGCCACTTAACTCATCTGGGTCTTAACGTACCCATTAATAATGGCTGCATTGTTGAAGGGAATCCTCCCAGTGTACAATTCTTTCACCATGGAGTGTCAATGAATGGATCTTGGAAACTCGGCTACAAACAAACTCAGCTCCTGCCAGGAGACAGCCACCCTCAGTACAAAGCTCATATTTGCCTTCTTCCAAGAGTCCTCAGCAAACCCTGTTTTGATGGAACGGCTCCTGCTTCACACTGACTGAGCGAGAATTCCCTCAGCATAGCCTGAGTGACTTTAATCCAGCGTTTTGGCTATATTGAGTAACAGCAGGTTATTTTATGCCTCTTGCATGTTCGAAGTCTGAGCAGCTACACACATTGGAACCCATATTTTACCCCATTGACAGCCCCGGAAAGGACATATGGTTTAGATTTTTAGACAGCCCTCCATGTAAAAAGCCTTTCCTTTTATAGAGGCATATTTTTAGAGTCTCCTATGCTAAACTCTGGACCGAATTTAATCCGTACAGCTCTTGGTTCAATCAAGAGCCAAAACACAACTTTGTGTCAGTGTAATACATAGTTAACTGATTATGTCAGAAAATCAATTAATTACTTTTAAGAAGCAGTTAAAAGTAGCCCTATGATGCTGCCACGTGAATTATTAAAGAATACAATGTAAAGCGTCCCCATGCCCACCCCAGACTGAAACCCTGTGGCCTAGGGGGGTACAAAGCATGCATTCTGCCCTGAGTCTCAACTTAAAGTAGTGTAAGGTTGAAGGGACAGAAGAGTAAAGAGAAGGTGATGAGGCTTAAGACGCGTGGTGTCCGGCTGATGCGGGAGGCTGCAGATTCCACTAAGCACTGTTCCCAGAGCTGACACTCCCGGCCTGTGTTTCCATCTGCAACTCTCCATTCTTCTTTTTTTTTTTTTTAGACAGAGTTTTGCTCTCATTATCCAGGCTGAAGTGCAATGGCGTGATCTTGGCTCATTGCAGCCTCTGCCTCCCTGGTTGAAGTGATTCTCCTGCCTCTGCCTCCCTGGTTGAAGTGATTCTCCTGCCTCAGCCTCCCGAGTAGCTGGGATTACAGGCATGTGCCAACACACTCGGCTAGTTTTGTATTTTTAGTAGAGTTGGGATTTCTCCATGTTGGGGGCTGGTCTCGAACTCCTGACCTCAGGTGATCCACCTGCCTCGGCCACCCAAAGTTCTGGGATTACAGTTGTGAGCCACCAGGCCTGGCCTCCATTCTTTTGTGGATGGACAGCCAGCATCAGAGCCCAACAGGTTTCTTCCTTTCCTGAGCCCTGTTCATCCCAGAGAAAAGTTCACACAAAGCCACTGCTCCTCCTTCTCTGCCTGCCTCCTTTCCTTCTTTTCTTTCTTTCTTTCTTTCTCTGCCTCTCTCTCTCTCTTTTTGAGATGGAGTATCCCTCTGTTGCAATAGCACAGTCTCAGCTCACTGCAACCTCCACCTCCCAGGTTCAAGCGATTCTTCCTGCCACAGCCTCCCAAGCAGCTGGGATAGCAAGTGCCTGCCACCACACTCCGCTAATTTTTTTTTTTTTTTTTTTTTTTTTTTTGTATTTTTAGTAAAGGCGGGGTTTCACCACATTGACCAGGCTAGTCTCAAATTCCTAATCTCGGGTGATTCACGTGCCTTGGCCTTCCAAAGTGCTGGGATTACAGGCGTAATCCACCACACCCAGCCTCTCCTGCCATTTCTATGCCTGCTTCTAGAGTAAACTAGACCAGGTGAAGGCCTCCCGCCCCCAGGTGAAAGGCCAGGGGCTTCTCCCCACACCCCGACTTGTGTCAACTTGGAATATTGAGCTCAGATCCAGTCACCACTCATCTGTACGTATCCTATCTGTCATCACTCATGTCCTATATATCTGGAAACAATTACCTGACTGGTCTGGAGTTTCAGGTATGCATCAGATGTGTGCTTTCCAAATGCCTGCATCCCAGAGACTAGGAAGCAATGGGAACAGTCTTCTGAGGTTGTAAAAAGAGAGACCCAGGCAGGGGCAACAAGACTGAGGGGACTACATAGATGAGTCTTCCTTGCTGTGTTTCTGTAGTTTTGACTTGGCCAGAAGTGTTTGCCATCTGAATGAGAAAAACCATATATTTGCATAACCAAAACATTAGTGCAATGTGTTAAGCAGAGGCCACCTCGACCTGCTGGCCAGTTGTGGTTGTCAGTGTGCCCAAAACTCAGAAGTGGTTGCTTAGGTTGTTGGCCGCATCAACCTCCGAAGCCCTCAAGGCACTCAAAAGTATCACAAAACAGAGAGGACGGGTGAAGGAGAGTTCCCAGCCTTCTAGCCTTACTGCCACCCAGTGATAAAAGAGCAAGTAGCAAAGAAAATTTTTTTTTCAGTGCTCAATGCCTGGCAGTCATCATTTCTTTGCTCTGAGATCTGAGATGCCTCAGGGTACCTAGGCTGGAGGAGGTGGCAGCTACAGTTCATGGTCATGGGTTGATTCATTCATTCTTAAGAATAAGACTTCTTAAGAAGTCTTGTTGACTATCTACTCAGCTCCAAGCACTTTTCTTGATGCTGGACAGTGAACAGGACAAAACCTCTTCTTTACTCCATCCACTCCCTCTGTCATTTGGACAACAAATACATAAACACAGAAATTAAGTAAGACAAATGCAATGGTGAAAAGAAACCCAGGCATATGGCATGATCGTTGTGATGGTGCAGGGGTAGGGAGTGAGGTTACTTTAGCCATTACTTTAGTAGATGACAGAGCCATGGGAAAAAACTGGGAAAGGTCAGAGAGAGGGGAGTGGTCCAGGCAAAGGAAAGCCTGTGAAATGGTCCTGAGGCAGGAAGAGCTTGGCACATCTGTGGCACAGACAGAGGCCATGGCAGAGCAAGCCAAGGGAGATAGGTGCTCCCAGGTCTAGGTGATGGGCTGGGTCAGTGTCCCCCAGGGCCTGGAATTCTGAGGGCCCTGGAAAGCCGTCAAAGTGTCTGGATGGAGAAGACACACAATCTAATGTTTATCACTCTCTGGCTATTTGACTGTAGTGGGCAAGGGCAGAGCTGGAAGGATGGCCAGGGGTTCACTGCAGTGTGACGAGGAGATATGAGCTGCCCAGGAGGGCTGGAGAAGCTCTTTCTCTTTTCTCCCAGTTACAAACTCCAACTCTGAGAAGACTGCAGAGGGTTCCTCTATCCAAGTATGGGTTCAAATGCAACAGGCACATAACCTTGGTGGGTCTCTCATTCCTCCATCCTCCTGTATATAAGATCTCCCTCCCAGGGTTGCTGTATATGAGATGTCTGGTAATAGACACAGGTGGCTGCTGTTGTTAATATTACATTGATTCCTTACATGATCCCCATGAATGTATTGTCAACATTGATTTTCATCAACCTTTATTCAGCAAATACTTGCTAAGCACCTACTTTCTGCTCCTGGGTCCTGTACCAATACTAGGAGCAGCTATATGCAACAAACCAGTAAGGGATCCCTTCCCGCCTAATGGGATAGCTTGTCCTGCCCTGATGAACTCCAGCAAATGCTTTCTGTGCCCTCTCTGCAGGTCTTTTGCTGAAATATTATGCAATATTTAAATAAAACAGCAACATGAGCTCATTGGAAGGCTGAGGCTGGAGGATCACCTTGAAGCCAGGAGTTCATGGCCAGTGGAGACAAATAAGGAGACCTCATATCTAAAAATGTTTAAAAATTAATGGAATATGGTGGTGTATATCTGTAGTCTTAGCTACTCAGGAGGCTGAGGTGGGAGGAGCCCTTGAACCGAGGAATTGGAGCATGTAGTAAGCCACTGCTCTTGAGCCTGGGCAACAGAGCAAGATCTTGTTTAAAAAAAAAAAAAAATCAATAGCATAACAACAAAAAACACCAGCATTCAAATTCGGAGTCCTGGCCAGCAGCATGTGATTCAAGAGCAAGCCTACTCCGGACATGAGGCTGGCCTGGGTGAGCACTCAGGATGCCATCCAGTCAGAGGGCAGCACCTGGACTCTGTCCAGCATCTGAAGAGGGCTTTATCTGGCACAGAAATTACAGGGTTTCGCTGGGGAAGAGCGAGGCTCCCTCTCTCACTGTCACATCCAGGGCTGATAACAGAGAGGACAAAGGGCAACTGACAGTGGCTTCTGCCTCTGCATTTAGCTTTGATTATACAGTTCTTGACTTCAGAAGGACAGTTCATTTGTTCTTAATTCCCAGAAGCCAAAATGAATTCTGTACCAGAAAAAAAAAATTACCAAAAGGAGAAAAATAGGACCTGGGGGAGTCCTGAGTGTTCCAGCTGGTAGGAAGAAGATGGAGAAAGCAAGAGAAGTGAGAGCCCTTTCCTGGCTTGCCAGAGACTGGGAACCACACGGCTGTAGTTTCCCTGCCACAGCAGGCTAAGTGAGCTGTGAGGTCTGAGAACCCATTGGAATGAGAGCACTGAACTAGGCATATGGCGACTGTTCCAGCTAGTTTGTGGAAGCTAACTGCAGAGCCAATTCATGCAAATCTTGATTTGTTTAAAACTACATTCACCATTGGCTTGTTTCAGTGGTCAAGCTGGCCTGTGGGAGTTCCTCACACTGCAAAACACTGGGGCAGCCCAGGCACAACTTGGTAATAGTCGAAAAGAAGGAGGAGGAAGGAGAGGCAGAAGGAAGGAAGGAGGGAAGAGAAAAAGAAGAAGAAAGGAAAGAAAGAGGAACTGGAGGAGCAGGAGGAGGAGGAGAAAACATAGATCATGGTGTGAGCAGAGGAAATTTGGTGAAAGGACCCAGAACCCTAAAGATTAAGTTTTAATCTTGCTAAAATGTATCATCTCTGCTGCTATACTTTGCAACAATGAAACAAACTCATCTCTCATGGAGGAATGCGGGCTGGAGACAGAGACCTGGAGCACCTTCCTAAGGCAAGACTTCCAGACTCAGCGGAAGAGGTCACTCTGGAGAAGTGCAGGTCCTCAAACAAAACACCATTTTTTTTTATTTATTTATTTATTTTTTTTCCAAAAAACGCTGACCTGGTCTCTATAAGAAAGTGATACTCTGTGTTTGTAGCCACATGTAAGCTACATTGAGAAATTGCTCCTGTGCCCAGAGAAGGAAGAAGTACCGCCTTCTTCATCTATCCCATCCTATTTTTTTTCACAGTTGCAGAGTAGGGTTTGATGTGAGACATGCAAAAAATGACAAGGGAGGGACAAAGTTATAAACCCATCTGATGTGCTCCAAGTGGATTCTCTCTGTTTTCCACATTTAAAAGATTTAAGTGGTATGAGCAAGCATTAATTCCTGATGCAAAGTTTGATAGTTCCAGAGATCACCATATCAAAGACAAGCAAAGCAGGAGTCTCGGGGCTGGTCAAGAGCATGGGGACTGCACACAGAAGGGAGTGCAGAGTGGGCCGGATGAACTGTCAGGAGTATGGGGAGCCACGCAGATCAGACCCCGAAATTAGCCCTACCTGCAATGCAGCCTTTAGTATAATCCAAGAGAAGTTGACTCTTAAGATTCAGGTTTAATTTGTGCAAAACTAAGAGGCATAAAAGATGGGTATAGTATAATCTATCGCATTATCTTCTGAAGGTAGAGAGATTGTACATCTTACCTCTAGCACACACACATACGCACATACCACCCCCAAGAAAATATATTATAGAAGAAACCTCAATGCTTCTGTTCCCCTTTCTTTAGAAATGTAAGATAAGCCTGTTACATATTTTGAATCATCGATCCCATTTTATGGATATGCAAAAGAAGTTCAAAGCCTGACTTTGACAAAGGGTGTTGGAGAAGGATGATAAAACGTGTCTGATAAAACAAACACAAAAGCTTTAGCAATAAAGACCTACAAATTGGGAAAGCAGGACTTGGGCAGCAGGGTGTGAAACTGTGTTATCTACAGCTTCAGCACGAAAAGATAGTGGCTTGGAGCAGAAGTCTTTATCTGGCCTTCACAAGAATGGAGATTGCACCTCCCCCGACCCCCTGTCCACAAAACCCAGGAAACACCTTGCCGAGTTGATGCAATATTTGCTGTCCCAGCCCTTGGTGACAGTTAAAATCGTGTTACAACATAAAATTGAGCAACGACCTTGCTGTATCATCCAAGACTATGTTTTACACTTTTTTCCCCTGAGGACATTTTGCACATTCTTTGGTTCTTCCCTGACTTTCAGTTCATATCATTAATGGGAAGAAACTGTCTCTTCTTCTTTCCCATCCAATTAAAAAGTATCTTCCTGATTGACATTTCAGGCAGAAGATTAATAGTATTTACTTTTTGGCAGCTTATTGCATTACTTCTTGAGAATTTCAAAGAATTCTCTGTATCTCTTCTTGGAGATGTATCATTTCTCAGTCCAAATGACTTTTTTTTAGGGCTGGAGTTTAATTTATGTGATTGCAATCAGGAAACCACTTTGAAAGGGAAGAAATCCATTTAGCTTTTCATGAGTTGTAAATTTTCTGTAAATAAAATTTCACAAGACCATCCCTTTTTTAAAGAAGTAGCAAAACGGCTGTTGGAGAAGTGGCAGGGCATGGGGGTGGACCACTGATTTGCAGATCAGGGGGTCCCAGATCAGTCACTGTTTCGGGAGCTTAGAGAAACCACTCACTTTTCAGAGCCTTCTTTTCCCTCTATGAAATAAATGGATTGTATAAAATGTTTGCTAAGAATCTTTTCACCTCTAAACAAAATGACTCAATGCCATTCCACAGAAGGATGGCCTTCAAAACAGCTTCACTCCGTTCTATTTCATAACAATCATTCACTTCTGATGACCATTTTGAGCTTGGCAAAGTGCTTTGGCAGTTACGATTTAATTTGGTTTTCTTGATAATTTTTTTTAAATGACATGATTTTAGACTTGGCAAAGGAGGAAACTGAAGCACAAAAAGGTCAGGAGAACTTCAGAGAGCCACAGGGAGCCAAACACCAAATCAACTGACAAATTGAGTACTAAGAAAATAAGACGTTTTAGGCTAGAGGCTTTCGAACTTTTTGAATAGCAAGAAACAATAAGAAGCGAATTTTGAGCCAAGGCTCAGGGGAGATATATCAATCAAAAACAGAGCTTCAGGAAGCAGTATTCACCCTTACTACTTATAAAGCACTCTGTTTTCTAGTTATTCTGTTTTATTTCTTTTTGTTATTCTTCTTTTGTTATTATTATTATTAATAACCAATCTATGGGTCACAGCCTATGGTTTAGAAGTCACCGTTTAGAAATTTTCACATGGCAGCATACTTCTTTTTGCTAAATTGGAAGTCGAGATCTACTTCTCCATGCTCCTCATCTACGGACAAATGCTAAGTGGGATTCTCTTGTTTAGGTTTTCTTGCTGTCAAGAGCCTCCGAAGCCTGTACACAAGGAAAGTGCTGTTCTTAGAGTCAAGGTTTTTGCTGAAGGGGGCACATGACCTTCCTGGCTGGCTTTGAATACATGGTCAAGTCCTCATAAATAATGAACACTAATGACAATATCAAAACACCTATTTGCCTTGAACCTTCACTAAAGTCAGAGGGAGCATTGGGGCTAATCCTGCAAAAGGGCATGTGACTCTCTAAATAAAGAGCTTTAATGCATTTTATATTTAAACCATAAGGCCATGGGCTCAAACCCAAACTGAAATGGGCTCTGCTCCTTAAGTACTATTCTGGAAAAAGCATTGAAATATTTATCCATCTATCTGGGTTCTGTGTTTCTAAAGTAGTTCATTTCCTTGTGCTACACTTCTAGAGTGGGCCTGTTTGCAAATCCCCTTTAACTGGGGAGTGACTGAGCTTCAGAAGCAAAAGGAGTCCTTTAGGAAAGTCATTGTCTATGAAATGTATTCAATGAGAACTGTGAAGAACAGGCTTTTATTGGGGGCGGGGAGGGGAGACGTGTAATTCAAAGATGGTCTATGCTGTGCACTGACTGGGTAAAATTCTGACTTTCATTCCATCTCAATGTGGCCTTGGGCAAGTTGCAAAACCTCTTTAAGCCTTAGGGGATAATAGTTCGTAACTTAACGGTATTAGCAAAAGGATTAAATGAGATAAATGCACAGAAAGCCCTTGCCACAGTGTCTGAAACTCAGAATAGCTCAGTAAATGTTAAGGACCTCTACTATTTGTCCACTAAAATTTGCTCGGTCATTATAACCCTATTAGCATAAATAAGGCTTTTGCTTTTGAGGAATCAATTCCACAGCTTTCTTGGTCCTCATGGACTAGCACCACTTAATGGATCCCATGAGATCAAGCAAGCAGATCTCATGTTTTCATAAACCCCCAAACCTGTCAAAACCAAGCATAACCCAAATCTGATGCATTCATAGGCTGTTGTTCTGCTATCCAGGCTCTTCCTGGTATGATAAACTATTTTCTTGAACAACAGAGCCAGTAGTATATAAACTTATATATTATTTAAAAAAAAAATAGAAAAGTACCACATTTACTTTTGAAAATCCAAAACTCTGCCTCAAAGGGGAATTCAGGTTCTTTTTCATAAATACTGAATCTCCTTCTCTTTTGTTCATATCAAAATAAACAGATCACCAGGAGAGAGGATTCTTATTTTATAGGTTGCTATCGAGGAGTTATGTAAGGTATACTTACTTAAGACTTCAACATTTAAAATTTTAAAGATCAGTAAAGAGACAATGCTTTGGCTGAGTGCGGTGGCTCAAGCCTGTAATCCCAGCACTTTGGGAGGCCGAGGCAGGTGGATCACGAGGTCAAGAGATCAAGACCATCCTGGTCAACATGGTGAAATCCCGTCTCTACTAAAAACACAAAAAATTAGCTGGGCGTGGTGGCGCGTGCCTGCAATCCCAGCTACTCAGGAGGCTGAGGCAGGAGAATTGCCTGAACCCAGGAGGCGGAGGTTGCGGTGAGCCGAGATTGCGCCATTGCACTCCAGCCTGGATAACAAAAGCTAAACTCCATCTCAAAAAAAAAATATATGCTTTTTCCTAGAGAAGTTTTTATTTTTAGGTTCTGTAGGGGGGAAATCTACTTGATAAGTTTCAGATGATCCAGCATTTCCGAGATATCTATCCACACTTAATTTTTTTAGATCCAGATATTTCAAGTTTAGTAAAACCAAGGAAGTATTCACTCTTCTTTTATCCATTCTCTATAACTGAAGAACCAATGTGCCTTTATGCTTTCATATAACTTCCTACTTTGTATCCAAATTTTCTAATTTTATTCATAAGCATTCTAGAACACTTTAAAGATAAGTTAACAGACTAACATTCTGGCTAAAGAAGTTTTTCTCTTGCTGCTTTACCTTAAGGCAGTATCATGTCTTCACTAAATCAATGTCTTATGGGGGGAATGTGATTAATTAAATCTATGTTTACCGTGATCAGAAAAGAACATCATACACAAAGGTGAAAATAAAGCTTACATATAACTTTATTTCCTTCTCATTCCCAGTAACAGAGGGGTTAACCTGAAGTCTTAATCCATTTCCACTCTAATTGGGAAAGATGGGTGGTGGAGAAATCATTTCAGTAGCAAAATGAAAATTGCTAGCCTGGATATGCCTGAGGCAAAAAGAAAAGAAATAAATTCTCTTGTGAGCATGATTAGTGAGGGGGAAGAAATATCTACATCTTGCACTTCATTTCATGTCGTTGTTTAATTTGCCAGTGTTAAATAATGACCTCTAGAGCAGTACGTGAATCAGGAGAAGGGGGTGTGCAGGTCTCCTAGGGTGAGTTAACTGTGTACTGTGTCCAGGCACTGTGTGTCCATCATTCAGCTCAATCAGGACCTGACTCAATTTGACAGCTCAGCTCCCAGGTGCAAATGTTTTGCGGACTCAAAGTGGAGCCTCCACTGGCATAGTTGGTAAAGTTTTCTCTTTCCTCCTTAGAAGTCCATTCATTATTTGGTGTCTTTGGTTAAAGAGAAGCTAAACAAAATGATTTCTATTTTAGAAGCTTTATGTTTTCTGCATTAAGGGAAAAGACTTGATTTAGAATATTTTTTCTCTAAAATGTGAGATGCTTCCTAAATCGAGAAGTTGTCAATTACAGAACTTCCTAAAACAGAACGCTTTTGAAAAAAATCTTAAAACCCACATTTATATACATATTTGCTGCAGGCCCCCCTTGAGAACTTACCTAAAAGTGCCATATCAACCAATAATGCATTCGAAATTCTCCTCAAAATCGGTATCTTCACATGCAATTGTTAAGATAACTAGAAAAGAAAACACTGGGAGTGTGTTACAGTCACTCAAGATCAGTGCACTAATTGGTGAGTGGTTCAACCTGAAATGACCTATAATTTATTTTTTGGCTAATTTGTGGTAATATTTTGATCAACCGTTCCTTTGCTCTGGCTCTTTTTTAAAAAAGACAAACTACTCTGCAAAAATATGTGATAAAATTTTTCTAGTGTTGTTTGTATGTTTCTAATAATTTTTGGATGATCTCTGAATATAGCTTTCATCCCACATGTTAATATAAATTAAAAATTAGCTATCAAGTCATATCTATTTTCAGATGTTTTAGTTTAATTTCATTAGGCGTCTTTTTCACTTTTTTTCTCTACCTTTCAGAAAGAGAACTCTACAGAATTAGCACCATTTTTTTTATTAAAAACTGTAGCGAAATTTGCCTTTTTAGAAAATAGATTTGAATGGTAGCATTTTTCTAAGCAAGTCCAAAACAATCGCGTTAAAAACATTTAAATCTCACTTAACTATTGCTTAAGAAGTAGACAAAGATGTTTTATGAGAAATCTCCACAAAAATGTTTGCTATTTCATTTTAATGTATTATCCATAACAATTCTTTCATTTATTAGATATCAATTATTAATAATGTAATCTGAAAATATATAACCATTACAATACAGATCTTAACAGCTTCATGAAATTTAGGAAATATAATTATGTAATCAGAGAATGGGATTATTACTTCTGTTGTTGCTGACTTTTACCAGCTGTTTTTTATTTCTGATTACAACATAAAATTTTAAAGTTGTTGTAGACTATGGCAATTTCATGACCCCATTAAAAAAAACAGGATGGTGGAATTCTTTTCATATAAAAGTCTGTTTTCCAAATTTGAAGATAGCAGGATTAATATGAAAGTATTTGCTATCTTATCTGAATGCCTATAGAATACTTTAAGGCTGATATTTGGCAAAATTTATTATTTAATTGACAAATGTAGATATATCAGTAATTCCTTAACAGATCAAGAGCTTGTAAGTAAGACTAAGATCAAATGTAAGATCACAGTCTTACTCTTGATTCTTGAATAGACTTTCTATGTCCCAGAACAAATAAGTGATTCAGCACCCATAATTTAGCGAAAGTTTCTATTGTCCTTTTCTAAGGATTTCTGCTATATTTATGGGAAATTTCTCTATAGTCTATATGGAATCACAAATAGAAAAAAAATTATTTTACTAAAAAAGTCACAATTTGAGGTAGTAACAGTTGTAATAATAATAATGAACCTTATCTGTTTATTGTATAGGAATTAAACTATGTTGTACATCCATATTATTTCTTAAGGTATTATTTTATCTATCATACATAGTGAAACTTCACTAATTTGGTAGGCATGGAGTAAACAGAATTAATGAAAGAGCTTAATTTTAATATTTTTAATGATTATAATAATAAATTATTATGGATAACACTGAATAAATGTGTGTCTCTTCTCAATTGTCATGTAAATTATAGAACACAATAGCCATGTGTCTGTGATTTTCTAGAAGATGCAGAATCTCAGAGTTTTGTTTTTTTTTTTTTTTGTATACTTGTTTTAAATCATATCTCCTTGAATCTGTTTTTTAAAATAGGCAATACTTACGTGAATGAAATTAGAGAAACCCTATGGGAAATGGTAAAGTCCTTAAAATGTAATGTCTCTAGTTGATTCTGGGTCCTCTTTTTCCTTCCTGGCCCCTTCCCACTTGAAACCCAAGTTCACTCCAGCCATATGCTTAGGTGGGTAAGCACCAGATCCCCATAGATTTCCCACAATTCCAAGTGGCATTTGCATAAATGTTCCAGGAGCTGGAAAGCCCACCTTGTCCAAGCCTCTTGTTTTGTGGATGAGGAGGCTGAGGCTGGGTCAAGGTAATTAACTAACTTGCTTGCATGGCTAGTAACAAATTTCCTGCAGGTTCCTCTACCTTATGAGATAGTGAGTACTCATGCACTCAAATATACTGGGGTTCATGTTAATTGCATGAATGAATACAGTCATCAGTAACTCTAAAACTTAAATTTTGACTTTGGAATCTGAGTGAATGATTACCTAGCTACTATTTGAACATAATATGTGACATGTGAATTTCATATATATATTTATATTGAATATAGATGTATTTATGTTTTTATAATATATATTAATGTCTTTACTCCAAGTAGCTAAGAATTAGTTGCCCATGTAGAAATTTGCTGTTTCAGCCAGCTTTGGGGAATTTCCTTTGCCTGCCCTGTACCCACCATTGTCCGCATTTAAGCTTTAAGATAGACATACCCACTGCTCTACCAACTCACAAAGAGTCCTCTTATCCAACTGGTCTGCAGTTAATCTGCTACCCTCCTCCCTTCAAGAGCCAGTTAAAATGACTCAGTTACTTTTAAACACAAAAGTTGCATAAGGAAAAAATAATACCTTTCCATTTCATAATTCTCCTAGTGAAAGAGTAAATTGTAAACACAAGGAATCTGAATAAACGATTCCATTTGGGAAGGAGCATTTGCTGTGGGATGGCATGTGACACATGAGGAACAGGACCCCTGCTTTTAATTTATACATTCATTCATTTCTTTTTTACTCAACTTAGAAAAATCATGTCATGTTTCTAATTCATTGTAGTGGAAATAGCTTTAAATATATTAACTAAAATGCCTCAAATAAAGAAGATTACAAAACAAAGCAGACTCCAGAAGTATTAGCAACTTTATAGACTCTGCATCTATCATCCACCAGAAAATCTTATTGGTGTGACATTCACCAATTAGGGAACTCAAAGCCACGGAAAAGTCCCTAAACTCCCCTCCCTGGAGCGCAGTCCATTTTCAGATGTTCCGCTTGGATGCTTTCCCATAATGCTTAGCTGAAGGATATCACTCAAAGAGAAGACAGGTTTCATGTGGAGAGTGACTTCTCAGTGTATCTCTTAAAACATAGCTTCTGTCTGTAGCTGATGGAGACCAAGAGAATGTGGAAAAGCGTCCACACATCAGCTCCTTAACCTCTGTATTCAACCCATAGGACTAACGGTTAGAAGCTGGTATGTTTGCCTGAAAGAGACAGCTGGACCTTCAAGGGTTCCCATCAGCCCTTGAGAACCAACACAGGAAAGCAGGGCCAGTGGTTTCTGTTATGAACCTCTCACATGTTCCCGCTCCTTGGTTATTTCTTCTGATTCAGATGGATTCCATAGCTTAGACCAATAACTGCCTCCCTGAATTGAACTATTACTGTGCTTTAACTGGTAGATTGCTAGCAAACTGACACATTGAGTGTTTGTTTTGAAAAATCTATACACTATTTTTCAAAATAAACCTGTTTATAGGAATTCCTATTTGAGAGAGAGTATTGCCTAACAGGTTGGAGATTCTATTTTAAAATCATGGCCTGTTAAAAATAGAACCTCCAATTCTGATCCATAATGCTTATATTTAAAAGCGCATCAGATGTGTTTCATAGGGAACCAGTTTTTCTGGAAAAGAAAGGGACAGGAGATGCTTTTGTAATATTGTTTCAGAGCTCAAAGAAACCAAAGCACTGTTTTATAGGCTGAGCCACCCATGGGTGGTGAATGTTAGGTATAAACAAACCATGTGTGAGATCAACCTGTGGCCATGTGTGGCCATAAAAATGCATTAGTGGTGTTGACGGTGGTTAGTAGGCCTTTGCAACTCAGTTATTGCTGCTACTGTGTGTGTGTCCTTCCACCTTCGAGTCAATCAAGTGATACTGTAATAAAAATCCTGAACTTTGCTTCAAGGATAGCTCAGAGGGAAAACATGAGTCAAGAAAGATGCACTGTTTAATGGTCCTCACTAACAGCAGTTTAAAAACAGTGTCATTCAAGCACTGTAGACTAGTACCAAAATTGCTTTCCAGGGTGAATTGTATTTTGAGTGGTTCCTGTAGAACTGTACTGTCCAATATGGTAGCCACTAGCTGCAAGTGAGTATTGACCACTTGCAATGTGACTAAACCAAATTGAGATGCGCTGTTTATGTAAAATACGCAGAGACTTTTGAAGACATAGTACAGAAAAAAGAAAAACATAAAATAGCTCATTAATAATTTTCATATTGATTACATGTTCAAATGACAATGTTTTAAATAGATTGGGTTAAATAAAACATTAAAATTTATTTTGCCTATTTTTTTACTTTTTTAATGTAGCTATTAGAAAACCTTAAATCACGTATATGGCTCTCATTATATTTCTATTGGATGTGCTGCTTTAGAATAAGAAAGATTGTCCACATGGTTTTTGTTTGTTTTTGTAGAGATGGGGTCTTGCTATGTTGCCCAGGCTGGTCTCAAACTCCTGCACTCAACTGATCATCCAGCCTTGACTTCCCAAAGCATTGGGGTTAGAAGCTTAAGCCTGTCCTCGTGGTTTAAAGGCAACTTGTCAGGATCTAACAAGGAAATTTGACTGGCAATATCATAATGTTTTGACCATTTTGAGGGCTGCTGGCTACAACTGGGCATGCTGCAGGCAAACTGCACTGGCTCGGAACTGGACAATTACTAAATCTTAGTGTCTTCATTTGTAAAGTGAAGGGAGTCATGACGGACCACTCACTGCTCGAGAATTAAATGGGATAATGTATGTAAAGCGGCTTCTTTGTGAAGTCTGCTAGAAGATGTACTGGTGACTTCTATTACCATAGTTGTCTTAGTCAGCTCAGGCTGCTATAACAAAATACCGCAGACTAGGTAACTTAAACAGCAAACATTTATTTTCTCACAGTTCTGGAGGTTGTGATGTCTGAGATCAGTGTGCCAGCATGATTGGGTTCTGGTGAGGGAGGGAGAGAGAGAGAAAGAGAGAGAGGGAGATCAATCTGGTCTTTTATTATAAGAGCATTAATCCCATCATGAAGACCCCAGCCTCACAATCTCATCATAATCTAATCACCTCCCACAGACACTACTCATCGCAGCACATAGAGGATTAGAACTTCAGTGTGAATTTTGGAGGGATATAAACATTCAGGCCATAATAACAACTTAAAAAGTCTAATCTCCACTGGGCGTAGTGGCTCACACCTATATTGTCTCAACACTTTACGAGGCTGAGGTGGGCAAATCACTTGAGGACAGGAGTTTGAGACCAGCTTGGACAACATGGTGAAACCCTGTCTTGACAAAAAGTACTAAAATTACCGGAGCATGGTGGTGCGTGCCTGTAGTCTCAGCTACTTAGGGGGCTAAGGCAGGAGAATCATTTGAACCCAAGAGGTAGAGGTTGCAGTGAGCTGAGATTACACCAGTTCACTCCAGCCTGGGTGACAGAGTGAGATTCTGTCTCAAAAAAGTAAAAATAGAAAAATAAAATAAAAGTCCTATCTGAGATACTGGGTCCTTGACAACTCTAAGTGCAGACCTTGAACCTGCAGCAGCAGGAGCATCACTGGGAACTTCTTGGAGATGGAGAATCTCAGGCTTCTTCCCAGACCTGCTGAGGCAGAATCTGTAGTTAACCAGACTCACAGGGGCTCAGGTACACATTCACTTTATGCAGTGCTGCCTAGGGAATTTAAAGGTGAGTAAAACACAGCCTCGCTGGCAAGGTGTTCACAATCCACTGGTTGTGTGTTTGTGTGGCGTGACAGTGAATGTAGAGAAACTAAGGCAATTGTCTAGTGGGCTGTGAGGAGACCCAATAAAAGATACCCCTGCTCTCCAGTGATCCAGAATCGACAGTTAGATGACAAAGGAGTCAAGCAGATGGAGATAAAAATATCAGCTTTGTCACTGACAGAACTTTTGGAGAGAATGGCTTAGGTGTGTGGCTTCCTGCCACTGAACTCCAGGAATAGGGAGACTCACCAATACCCAAGCAGTGTCTCCCCAAAAGAATGAGGAGCGGGAAAGAGCATGCCCAGGGCACTCGCTTTTTTATTTTTTGCTGTCAAACGAGCAAATTACCAAACTTAGCAGCTTAAACAAATTTAGCACACAGTTCTGCAAGTCAGAAATCTGGTGGGGCTGTACTAGATTCTCTGCTCAGAGTTTCACAAGGCCAAAAATTTAGGATTGGCCAACCTGAGTCCTTACTTGGAGGCTTTAGGGAGAAATTTACCTCCAAGCTCATGCAGGTGGTTGGCAGAATACAATTTCATGTAGCTGTGGCATGGTGGCCCTCATTTCCTTGCTGACTGTAGACCAGAGGTGGCCCTCAGCATCTAGAGACTGCTCTCTAGTTCTTACAAATGTCCACTCTGTCTTCTAACTACAATGCTGACTTCACTTCTGCCCCAGCGTGAGAAAACAGTGTTTTTAATAGTCTCCCGTGATTCGATTAGGGCTACTAGGAGAATTTCTCTGTTGCTTGAGTCAAAGGCAACTGAGTAGTAACCTTAATTACATATACAAAAAATATCTTTTATTCCGTGTAACATAATAGTTACATTTTATATAACTATTCATTTTATGCTTCTGCCTTCTACAGCTGGTTTCTGCTTCTAACACTACTAGCCGGGCAATTCCATCTTTTATGGTGGAGGAGGAATGATGATGTAAAAAGAGGTTAAGAGTTTTACACTAAGGAATGTTGTTCCATAGAAACCTGAAGCCAAGGAAGGGGTGGTCCCACCACCTCCTCTCACCTGCCCCACCCCCCAATATACTTAAATAGCTAAAACCCAAAATACATTATAGTTCAAGTTACACAGCAGATGTGGAGATGATGATGAAGCATGCGATTGGTCTTTGAGAGGCAATTTCACCTGAGGCAGAAGGATCTGCCCCTCTCCAAGATGAAGACAGGAAAGGTGGCTCTTAATCCTTCAGGACTGTGCTAAAAACCTTCCTTTGAATTCCAGATACCCAAGAGAACATAATCAGCAGAACTATGGTGTGGGAGACTAATCTGGAAGTACTGTACACAATTAGCAGGAACCCCATTTTTAGGAGATCTTTGTAAGACATCTGCTGAGCATTAATGAGAACTTGAACCAAAATGATGTCAATACGAATTGAAAGTGGGGCTGAATTGTTATCAACCAAAGAAATCCAGAAAGAACACTTGGCAAAAGACTGGACGAGGGCAAAGATCAACCCATGGATCCAAGTCTGGAAACTGAGAGAATGATGGTGCAGTGGGGGAAACAAAAGAAGACCTGGGTTGAAGTGGAAGCTGATGAACTTGATCTTTAGTAAAATACACATGGTAAACACTAGTTTTCTCAAGTTGCTTCCATGTGTGTACACACGTGCACACACATACATACACATAAACCTCTCAACATTGGTCTTTCCCTTCCCCTGCTACTCAACATTTTCCCTTCCTCCTCCAACAAGTTTCAATGTCCCCTTCCCTACATCCCATTCATTTTCTACTCTCTGCTCCATTTCTGCTACCACTCAGTTGGATTTCTTCTGGCAAAGGTTACACGGCTCTCTCTGTAGACAAGTCCAGTGGAATCTTTTCAGTTCTTGCTTCCATGGCACTGTGGCCTTTGGGACATGTCTTTCCTTCCAAAGCTAGTGTTTTCCTTTATTCTTACTCCTTATTCTCTCCTCTTTCTTTTCCTAGCTCCATCTCCTTAGTTGCTCCCTCTTCTGCCCACCCCTGGCATGTTGATAATCCTAGACCTGTGAATGGTCTCCTCTCACTGGAAACAGTCTCTGAAACTACCATACATAGTTTGATTGTACCATAGATACAATCTGAAACTGCCATAGATATTCTGAGGATGTTCAGCTCATTATTTCTACATGAAACCTCTCCCCAGAATTCCTGTTTTCCCCACCAGCACCTCCTCTTCTGTTCTGGGCATCCAAAGCTCGGAGAGACATCCCAATGTCTCTCTCTGCAAACCCACTGTTTCTGGTCTTTCTACTACTGTTAATGGGCAGATGCTGGGGAGACTCCTCACCCTCCCTCACCCAAGCCCCTCTTCCATCTGCATTGCTTCTACCTTAATCCAGATCCTCATGACCCCTTGTCTGACAACTGCAGTGGCTCCCACTCCTCATCTCCACACCCTCCAATTTACCAAGCCACTGTTGAGAGATTTATTTTTCTAAAATTTATATTAATTTTGTTATTTCCCCATTTGGCTTTGATAGATCAATTTCCCTCATGTTGAAGTCCAATGACTTATCTATGTCCATGTATCTGTGAACTGCCACACTGCATCATCCACCCACCCACCCCGAACCTGGTCTCAAACCTATGCCCCAACTGTACTGGAACTAACACAGTGATCTGTTTCATAGACTCATGCCCTTGCTCATGATGCTTCTTCTGCCCTGAACACCATCTCCCCACCCCAACGTCACGTCCCTAAACCCCTCCTCTAGCTCTTGGAACCACCTAAAAATCTACCCAACCCCCAAGAATCAAGTCAAACATCACCTCTGCTAGGAAGGAGGTCTTTCCTGAGCCCACCAGGGGCTGCTGGCCCCTCTTCCTCCTACATTCCCTCCCACCAGTTCCCAGGACCCTGGACATGTGTTCCCCAACAGCCATGACACTTCTTTACTCTCATGTTTGTCCTTTGTCACCAGTGAGCCTAGTACCTTGCCTGGGACAGAAGCAGCATTCAAGAAATGGTGCAGAAAAATAAATAATTGTGATAAAAATGGAACATAGCTTACCATGCATGTGGAACCTATATGTAGATATGAATATGTATATGTGTCGTGAGTGTGTGTGTAGATCAAGACTGATGTGAACGTGGGCAAGTTTCCTGAACTCTCCAAGGGTGAGGTTTCTTATCTGTAAAATGGGGATAGCAACGAAGTTGCAACGAAGTTGCTGTAAGGATTAAATCGGGAAAAGTGTGTAAAAGCACTTCTCCCATTGCCTGGCATATAATTGCATTCAATGGCAGATGGAGGGAAGAGAGAGAGAGCATGCAAGTGAGCACACTGGAGGATGAGCTACCAGATACACGGTTCACTGCCATAAACACACACCTCTCCTCTCTTGCAGCTTGCGTTCTGGCATGTTTAACAGCTTCTTGGGCAAATCACTTCAAACCTGCACAGATGCTACTTCACCTGGGCAGCAGTTTCTCACCCCCTGCCCCTCCCCCCTCCCCAATTTAACCACATTTGCTGTGTTCTCAAGGCTGCTGGATACAGAAGGAACTAAGAATAGTTTAATAGTTACCAATCATATTTTGCAAAATCCACTCATTTTTGCCCTTGTTTTTTGATTTTTAAAAATCTTGACTTTTTCCTCAGAATTGTTGAAATATTAGGTGTGTAAATGAACCTGTGTTTACTCACTCTACTACTCCAATTTCTTAGACTCAGACAAGGACTTCTTGGGTCTCAGAAGAGAATTTCCAGGGTGCGTGGTTCCGCTGGGTGTGCCGTCTGGTCAGTCCTACCGGTGAGGATTCCACACCCTCACCCCAGTACCCCAACACCCATTAAAACTGAGCTGACAAAACTTCAGGATACATTTGTTATTTCTTACCTTATCATTCACAATTAATGCCAGTGATTATTTCTCTGCCTTGCTTTTTAAGAAGAAAACTTTGTGGAATCATTTTATCTACTTGTAAACCACAATCTTGGGATTCTTTTTTTTAGGATGGTCCTTTGAGACTATACATATGTAACTCCTTTAATATTTCATCATAGAGTAGTCCTTCAGAACCTCTTATTTTACTTGTTCCTTTTGCTTTGGCAAAAATATAAAACCAAAGAAGCTGCAAATCTTGTTTTCCTGCCTATTTAAACAGCATCTGGAAATCTGAAATAATTGTCTCCTTTCTTATTTTAAAAGGTTTTTTTAAAAAACACACAGTATACTAAATACTGTGGTGTGGAGTTGAAAGCTTTAGATCGTCATTTGAAATGCTCAAATCCTGTCTTGGAAAAACAGTATTTCCTCTTCATTACTCAGTGCTGTTATCAATATACAAGGCTGATAGAGTAATTTCAAATTCACAACATTATATGTAGATATTCAAAAGAAGAAGAGCTTCATGTGACTTTGCTTAATAGGTTTACCTATAGTTGCAAATGCAGCAGTATATAGTAAGTGATCCATATTTGGGAATTATTACAATTATTTCTAATAATAATTGATATAATCTATTATTTAATTGATATAATCTATTATACCTTTGAGAGGTTTAGATGTAAATAATCTGCCTGCCTAGCAAAGGGAAGGGAAGAGAGTAAGCAGGGAAAAATGTTTCCAAAACGTCCTATCATTAGAAGTAAATGGTCATAAATGTTTTTGCATTCAGTTAGGGTTTGGTTTTAATTTCACCTTAAATTCTAACATTCCTACACCTTCCAAATGGATTTTAAATTTTCACTAAATAAATCACATTTTCATCACACACAGAGCTTAAAAGAGGTGATTCTGCGACAGATATTCAGTATTAGCTAGCAATGGAAAACATTGGTTGAAGGCACATAAAACCACGTGCACATGTAATAGTTTTTTTATTTGGCGATTTACTATTTTGTCATTTTTGTGTCAAAACTATAAAAACCTCCAGTGCTAAAAAGTGTGAAAAATGAGTTAGAAAGAAAAAGTGGGGGGAGAATTTTTAAACTTGCATTATTTTTATTTTCCTGCTTTCTATTATTTCAGAATGCATACTTGGAATGAATCCTTCTAGAGACGTCCACGGTATGTTTCATTCTAAGTTACATTTTTAAATAAAATATGCACACTCATATATGTTTATATGACTTTATATCTATGTATCTCTATGTATAACCTGTGATATAATTTAACCAAGTAATTAAGGCTTTTTGCTGATTCCAATATACTGAAAACCAGTTCTCCATATTGTAGATGTTATACCATATAAAATATTTCAATGAAAGCTTAAATGATACCCTCAGTTCTACAGCGTTTACCACAGGTGCTTCTGCTATTAAATGCCTCTATACAACTCTCTAAAAACAAAATAGAGCTTGGCTTCTGTTGCAGCCCAGTTTATTACCTCTGTTATGGCAGTTGTAATGCAAAATTTTTATAAGAGTAAAATGTTTACTAAGCATTCCTAAATTTAAAAAAGATTAATTTTAAAATATCAGCTTGCTACTTGTGAGGTACACAATGGATTTATGAAGTGAAAGTGAAATAATGACACATTAACCATAGCATCCCACAGAAACATTCAGATGCAGGAAGGGTGTAATGGAAGAACTAAGGACTCTCCTCCCCATAGTAATTAGATTTGAAAAGTGAAGTAATCTCAAAGGCACTTCAGAAGAAAAAACTGTTTAATTGAATTCCAATGTTCAAAACTGGATAGTGTGTATGGCAGGTGATTTGTACATACATGTTACTCTTCATCAAAATTGTTTTCCATCCCTGTGACATTAATACAAATTGCAGCTATTTGGTTCAAAACCATAGCAAGATACATTCTCTATTTTTAAAAATGTAAATTGGTCATTTAAAATAGAAATAATTCTTTTAGAGGTATTACATTTTTACAAATGTAATTTGGGATATATCGTATTGCTCACAAAGGGTCTTTTTAAGAGAATTGTTGAGATTCTAATCCCATCTTTATGCATATTTTCGGGAGGCTTTTGAAAGAGCAAAAATGTAAAATATTTAGTTATCTTCTGAGACCACATATAGTTATTTACCTAAAGTTGTAGAAGAAAAACGTCAATGAACTGTTACTGTTTTCCAATGAAATTATTTTTCTTCCAACTAACCAAGTACTATTTTTCGAATCTACTGCGGAAATTTACATTTCATTCCTGTTGTGAGCCTTTTTCAATTCTCCCCCCTCCCTCTTCCCAAAACAAATTTAGAAAAATCTGTCACGTAGCATCCTCCTTACATCGCTTCGTTGCATTTTTTTAATGTAATTTTGCATTATGACAAAGGTAAATTCTAGCATTACTCCAAGGAAACACTGGGAATGAACCTGGTAATGCTTCCTTTCCTTTCTCCCTTAGGCAAAGGAAGGGGAATTCTATATTGCCGCTAAAATGAGCGCTGTTGGTGGAAAGGAATTCCTCATTTCGCACACGCTGTTGCTGGCCTTGAGAGTGCAGGCTCCGTGAAATGCCCTGCAGACTAAGGGGTTCCCTGTCCTCCCGAGCCCGAGCCTCTTTCTATTCAATTCATTTTAGAGTCTCAGTAAGGAGGGGCAGTGGCTGGTCTGTTTCTTGTTTTCAAGAGCGCTCCGCGCCACGCCGCGCAGTTAAAGCCCGCGCCGCTCCCGGGAAACTCAAATGCCCGGCAATCCCACCGAGTCAAGGAGCAAAAGCTTTGGCTGCTATCAGCTTTTTGTCGGGCTTCAAACTCGGGATTTATCGGTTGAAACTCCTAGCTGAGCAGCTTCCACGACGCAGCCTCTGAAGGCTAAATACGGTGCATGCCCGGCTGGGACCAACTTTCCTTACTCGAGAAGGGAACTTGACTCCCTGCCGGGAGACTGCAGCCCACGTCCGACTCGCAGCCCATCACAGGGTTTAGGGTTTTAGGCAAGTGGCCCGAGACCCAGACGAGCCTCCCTGAACCTTTCCGAGAAGCAGATCTCCCGAGTCTGCTATTTCCCCTGGAGTCAAAGCCTACTTTTGGGCTTCCTCCCACATCTCGAGGGTCCAGGGGATACACTTGGGGTGGCCCCAGCAGTCCTGGGTGGGATTTCGGGGAAATGCATTCGAGCCCATGCGAAAAGTTCCCCTTGCCCAGAACTTGCCTCTAGAGCGGGACGCGTCCGAGCCCGCAGGCAAAGGCGCAGCGGCCCCGACGGACAGACAGGCGGGCTGGCGGGCCCGATGAATTCTGCCCAGGGACAGTGTTAGAAAGTGAACGTTTGGCGGGGGGTGGGGGTGGTTACAACCGGAATTAGGCTTAAAAAATCATTTTAAAAACCAAGAAGTTTTCTTTCGGAGACCCCAGGTCCATTAAAACAAAACTGCACTAGGGTGCTGGCAGTGCCCAGGGTTTTCCTGCGAGAAAGTAGCAGGGGGAGACCGGAGGGGGCGGAGGCCGCGGGTCGCCCGCCTTATCCGCGGGAGTCGGGGCTCGACAGCCCCGAGCGGGCCCCAGGCACAGGGGCTTCGGGAAGAGACTCGACCGGGCCGCAGGGCCAGAAGTCCCGGTGGAGGGTCCCCAACCCGGCCGGCTGCGACTCCAGATCGGAACCTTGGAGATGCGCCGCGGCCGTTCAAGCTCAAGTGGGCTCTGGCAGCCGCGTACTGTCGTTTCTCCTCGAACTCCAGTTCTTCCTGGGTGACCGAAGGCTACGAGGCGGGCCGCAGAGCCCAGCGCCGTCGGGGGCGTTCCGGGCACAACGGGGGCTGCGCGCGGCTTCCAGCGAGGGCGGCTACTGCCCCCTGGCGTCCTCCAGAGCCCGCGACGCGTCCCAGCAGCTCCGCGCAGCCCCAACCCGCCCGGGATAGGCCTCCACGCCGGCCGGCCCCGACCCCCTCCTGCGTCCCGGCCCGCGGCAACGCCCGGAGACAGTCCCTGCGTGGCAGCGGCCCCAGCACCCCAGCTCTGGGGGAGGGAGGAGCGGGCGTCAGGGGCCCCGTGGGGCTGGGCGGGGGACCCCTTCGCGGGGGAGCTGAATTGAGGGGCTCCCCGGGGACGGCAAAGAGGCCCGCGGTGGAGCGGGGCTCCGGGTCACAGCCCCAGGATGGAAGAGAGGCCCCGGTGGGCTGCAGGACCCTGCGGGGAGGGCGTAGGGGGACTGGTGGGGACCTGAGCAGCCTCCGCGGGGAGCGAGCCCCGTCGGGTGGGGTCGGAGTTGGCCGCGCGCGCCGGGCCGGGGGCGGGGCCCTCGGAGCTCCGCGAAAATGCCCGCGGCGCCGCGGCGACTTAGACAGGGGGAAGCGGCCATCCGCGCGCGAAGCCGGGGTGGGTTCCGCACTTGGGGCGGCTCGCGCGCGCGGGGCGGGGAGAGGAGCCGGGTCCGCTTCCGGGGAACCGGAGGGGAGACGCGGGGCCCGGGCGGGTTGTCCAGCGGTTGCGGGGGCGGCGCTGCGAGGCCCGAGAGCGAGCCGCGCAGCTGCTTTCAACTTTCCTTCCAGCCGCGCTTTCTTGGGGTCTTTTCTGACTAGGAAACTCCTCGCGGGCAGCTGGCACAGGCAGCCACTGTGAGGCGCGCGGCGGGATCGAGCCGCGGCCCAACGGAGCGGTTAGAAACAAACACCCTTTACAGAAATCGACCCGAGGAAAGACGCTGAAAGTAAACGACACGCGCAGACGCCGTCCGGCCTCATGCAGGGAATCAGCACCGCTTCGCCGCAGCTGCCAGCCGGGCGGTGCAGGAGCGCGGAGCGGCTCCCCCGGGCCCCGCGGCCGAATCTCACCCCCGCCTGGGAAGCGGAGGCCTGGCACTGGGCGCTGCGCAGGATCTGGGGTCGCCGGCGGGCTTCAGCCCCAGTTCGGGAGCCTTGGGGCGGCCGCTGGCCTGCCTGCAGCTGGTCTCGGGGCCAGGCCCCTCCGGGCGCGGCGCGCGGGCCGGGTCCTCCTCGGGCCGCTAAGGCCTGCTTTCTCTTCCCAGGTCTCGAGACCACGGCCGCTCGCGAAGTCTCAGAAGCCTGCGTGTGGCTGCGGGAAGGGGTCGGCACTCGGGCGGGGCCCAGGGCCAGGATGCGGGCGTGGGTGCGGGGGCGCGGGGGTAGCCGCCGACTCCCCGCCCGGGCTGCGTACAGTAGCGCGCGGCAAGGCGGCGGGGGCGCGCGGGCCAATTCCAGGAGCCGGCGGCCGCGAGCCGCGCCCTGGCTGATACCGGAAAGGCCTGTGATTGGCCGCCGGCCGCCCCTATGCAAACGAGCTGAGGGAATGGAATTCCTCCGGCTGGGCTTACAGTAAAAGCACGTTCATTTCCAGGCACTCTCATTCATACAGCCAGCGGGCGCGGGCGGGACGGGCGCCCCGCGGCCGGACCCAGCCAGGGCACCACGCTGCCCGACCCTGCGCCGCCACGCACTTCTTCCCGGGGCTCCTAGGGACGCCAGAAGGAAGTCAACCTCTGCTGCTTCTCCTTAGCCTGCGTTGGACCTTCCTTTTTTTGTTGTTGGTTTTTTTGTTTTCCCCCTCTTTCTTCCTTTTGAATTAACTGGCTTCTTTGGCTGGATGTTTTCAACTTCTTTCTTGGCTGTGAACTTTTCCCCAATTGTTTTCCTTTTACAACTGCGGGAGAAAGTGCGCTGTGGTCCGAGGCGAGCCGTGAAGTTGCTTGTGCGTGGTAGGGTGCGTGGCAGGGTGTGCGTGCGTGTGTAACCTGAGCCGCCCGCTCTGTTTCGATCTGCGCCGCGGAGCCCTCCCTCAAGGCCCGCTCCACCTGCTGCGGTTACGCGGCGCTCGTGGGTGTTAGTCCTCGGAACAGCTAACCCGGGGGGCACTGGGCGACGGCGGAGGAGGATCGTCTCGCTGCTGCCCGAGTCGAGGCTGAGTCACCCAGCTGATGTAGACAGTGGCTGGCTTCCGAAGAGTGCGTGTTTGCTTGTGTGTGACTCCGCGGCTGCTCAACTCCCACCAAACCACAGGACCAGCCACAAACTTCACCAACATCCCCAAACGCGAGTTCGCAGATGTGGAGAGCTGTAGTACACTGAACGTCATCGACTGGGCCTGTTTCTTCTTATTATTATTATTATTAAGATTAGCTGAAGATATTTGAAATGCTGGATGTTCTGCCCTGAGCATTTTGACAGAATTCATTGAGAGAACATGACGAGCACTTCTAGTTCAGCCCTGCTCCAACTACTGAAGCTGATTTTCAAGGCTACTTAAAAAAATCTGCAGCGTACATTAATGGATTTCTGTTGTGTTTAAATTCTCCACAGATTGTATTGTAAATATTTTATGAAGTAGAGCATATGTATATATTTATATATACGTGCACATACAGTAGGAGCACGACCTCTGAATGTCGCAGCTCTTGCTTTTCAGGACTGAAGCCAGTTTTGCATGATAAAAGTGGCCTTGTGTATGGGAGCTACTTGTGTTCTGTTGGGACTTTAGACAAAACTCACCTGCAGAAAACTGACAGGCACTAACTACTGGGACTTCCAAATAATGTGTTTGCTGGTCGTTTTACTCTCCGCATAAATATTTTAGGAAGTGTATGAGAATTTTGCCTTCAGGACCTTTTGTAACAGCCAAAGACTGAACTTAAAACTCTGCAAGCAAGACTCGAAGAAGATAGTCTCCACTTTTTAATGCACTAAGCGGTCGGTTGCTAGGACCTCCTGGGTCGGAGGCCGATCGGCAGAACCAGAACTGCCCCCCCCCAAAACCCACCCTGGACTGTTAGTAACTTCGTCTCCCGGGTCCCCTAACCAGAACCCCTCTCCCCCCGCAGTAATAAAGGCCTCTGAACTTGTATGTTGGTCTCCCGGGAGCTGCTTGCTGAAGATCCGCGCCCCCGTCGCCGTCTGGTAGGAGCTGTTTGCAGGGTCCTAACTCAATCGGCTTGTTGTGATGCGTATCCCCGTAGATGCCAGCACGAGCCGCCGCTTCACGCCGCCTTCCACCGCGCTGAGCCCAGGCAAGATGAGCGAAGCGCTGCCGCTGGGCGCCCCGGACGCCGGCGCTGCCCTGGCCGGCAAGCTGAGGAGCGGCGACCGCAGCATGGTGGAGGTGCTGGCCGACCACCCGGGCGAGCTGGTGCGCACCGACAGCCCCAACTTTCTCTGCTCCGTGCTGCCTACGCACTGGCGCTGCAACAAGACCCTGCCCATCGCTTTCAAGGTACTGGCCCGGAGCGGGTGGTGGGAGGACAGGCGGAGGCCGGCGAGGCCCGGGGCGATCCGCGAGGGCAGCGGCTGGGCGGGCGGGGCTGGATTCTAGAAACGGGCCCGGCAGCCCAGGGTCCATCTTCCTAGTATGGGACGCGGGGGATGCTGTGTTGCCGTGGCGACCCCTCGGGAGGGACTCGTCTCCGCTTTTTGGGGCGGCCTTCCCGGGAGGGCTCAACACATCAGGATGACCTCAATGGGGGCTGGTTGGGACCTCCCTGGCAGGGGCCGTAGCTTTGATACAAAGTAGGAAAAGTTGTAACTCAGCCCGGCAGGGACAGCCGGTCTGCTAACTTACTGCTGCTCCTACCACTGGCTTAACTCCCAAACCATTTTGTCTTCCTCAGATGAAGGCATCAGGAAATAAAATAGTGATTGATACTTTCCTACCTTCCAGTGAAAAGAAACTAACAAGGGAAACTGTCACGGACTTTTCCCCCCTTCTCTAACCGCCCTATAGGAATTAGCATGTCCAAAGTCCACAGCCGGTGTAGTTAAGTTTGCAAAACTTTTCTGAAGAGTTCTCTGAGCTTTTTAGCGTGCTGCGGCCAGAGGCCCCAAGTAGCGAATCCTGTTTCTTTTCCGAAACCGTTCTGAATGCTATCATCAGCTCACCTAGATTAAGCCCCGGGCAGCGAAAGGTGACGAGGCTGTATTCAGAGAGCCGGGGGTCCCAGCGGCCCGCTTTCCTGTTAGAGGAGGGGGCGGCGCGTAGCCCGAGACTTCAGTGCGGCGGCTCCAAAGATCTCCCTTCACTTTTCACCACCCTTGATCATCCCCCAGCTTTGAGCTGCCTTTAAAAACCTTGGCCTTCAACAGGGGTATGAAAACAACCCCAGGCGTTTCTAAACAAGCACCCTACTACCCTAACAGCCAGCAGTGGGAATTTAATTTCTGCACTGGAGATTCTGTTTTGTCTTTGGTGAGTTTAAAAAGATGCGACTAAGTAAAATCAGTGCGGGTCATTTCCTGTTCATTTAAAGGGCTAATCAAGGTAGGTGGTTCCAAGTGTAAAGATAAGCTACTTAAACAAAAATGTTTAAATCATTGTCCCCTTTAAGGGGAGATTAAGTTTTTTACAGTTCCAGGCCTCAATTGGGTCTTGATCTTATTACAGCGAATAATATTCACTTTTTAAGAAAGTATTGTTGGAGTTATTTTTAAGCTTTATACACTTTCCACACTTAGACTGTGATTTCTAAAACCAAACGAAATTTTCAGTTGTGTCTGTCTATAGATTTGCCGCTTTTTCCACTCACTTTTCCAAAAGCAGTTTTTTTGTTTGGTTTTGTTTTTAGTGGGGGTGGAAATGAGGAGAAGGAATGCAGCGACCTGCTTGACTTTTTCCCTCCCTCCATTTACTTAGATTTGGGTTTGGGAGACCATTTTACTTTTACATCATTCTAACCCTTTGCCTGAATGGATTCAGCGGTGAATCTTTAGGGCACCTGCATTGAGAGGGGACCCAACAGGGTTGGGCCATGGGGTCACTATCAGATAAGAGCAGAGGCAAGACAGGCTGATAAGCACCAAAGGCCATTTAAACCTGGCTGCCCCAATGCACCAGGGCTCCAAGAGATTTGTGGCTTCCCTTGGGGGAAAATCAGGGTCTCTTCTGAACTCCATCCTCTGCCAGGGAACCCACACTCAAATATATCAAAACACTAAATGATTAATAAAGAATCTTCAGGAGTTGGAGCAATTCAAGTGTCAAGCCATTATGTAAAGGTATTTATTTTCTTCTAAAAAGAAAATGAAAAATCCTACATCTGCTTTTATTAGCCATCAGGATTCTTTTTAGCAGAAATCATAGTAACCCTAGAGTTTCCTTTTTAAAATGACTTTTGGCAATTCACTTAAAAACAATTAATTTATTTTATTGAGTGATAATCTGTAGGCTACTAAAAATCAAAATATAGACCTCTTGAAAAAGTTCAGGCAGGCCTCTTGAGAATGCTTGGGGGAAAGGAAAGGATAGCAGAGAAATCAGACCATTTGATTAATATCTGTCACCACCCCAATCCTCATAAAAAGAGACTTCTTCTCCAGGAGACCTGCTCTCTGCACAACTAGAAGAGTAGACAAAATGTTCAGTGAGACAGCAAATGTGAAGGGATAAAATGTTAGGGATAAAAGAAGCAAAACATCCAAACCTGCCCACATCACGGGCTCATTTACTCTATGTCCCTGGCTTCACTCTATTTATCCACCCACCCAACCACATCCCAAACAGTTTCTACAGAAATTACTATTTTAAATTTTGAATCTGAAATAAGCCGAAGGCAATCTCCCTAGGAAGTAAATCAGTAAATAATTATTATATTCTCCATGATAAAAGAAGCAAATGTGAAACAATGATAAGGCCTGATGATATTGATGAAAATATCATTTAAGGGCTTCTTAGGAGTCTTCTGAAGTTCTAGAGGTAAATCCTCTACATCAATCTTCTAAACTAAAGAGAGAATTAAAATTATGAATTTTCTTTAAAATCGATTAGAATAACCCTACTTGCTTATTTTGGACCCCAATCTGTTCTCCTCCTACTCCTTCCCTCCCATGGAACACTTTTAGTTTTACAGTATGAGATATGCATGGCTTTTACTACTAAGAAAACCTTATATTTGTTGTGTGTTTTGCTGTGTTTACAGAAGTAGCCTAAAAAGCTGTTTTGATCACTTAGGATGTATTTTGTAATACCATAGTATTATAGGTTGTTCAGGCCCTGGTACACCAGAGTCCAAAGATGTAAACATGCCTGTAGCAGGGAAGTTCAGAGACCTTGGATTCTCATGGTAATATTCTTTTCATAAAAAGGAAACAAGTAACATTTCTGTCGGCGAGATCACGGTCCCTAGCTATGCCTTAAATGTCATCTCAGCTGAATTCTACGTTCCACTCCACAGCCTTCTTTGAAGCACTGGAAGATTAAGGGATTTGAAGTAAATGAATTGTAACTGTAATTTCAACCTAATTAGAACTGGTTTAAAATGCCAGTTTGAACTGTGAACAGTCTAGCCAAGAACAGTATTGGGAGGTCCGTGTAGTATAGAAGAGAGTTGATATTTTCCCCAACTTCCTGATCCTTTAAAAACAGAGAAGTAAAACAAAATATGAGATATCTTTGGCCAACAAGTCCCTTCTTGCCTGTTTGGTCTGTGTTAAAATGTAAATGTTTGTGTTTCCTTACTTATTGTTTATAGCATTTCATTCCAGTTGTTCCTTTTTTCTGTTTGAAGTTAGATATTTTTTCATTCTCCCCATATTGCCCATCAGTGCCAAAACCTGTATCAAATTAGCACACATGTTAGTTTTAAATTTAAAAAAACTTTTTAAACCTAGCTTAAGTATGCTTGTTAACAACTGGGCAATATATGTTATTAATGAAATTGCCCAGGATTTAATAATTTCCCTGAACCCGCCCTCTGCCAAAAAAAAAAAAAAAAATCCCTCGGAGATCAATGATAAGGCCAAGTAAGTGATATGTAGGTGCCCAAATATCTTTGATTCTGCTTTATTAAGAGAGAGAGAGAGAGAAAGAAAGAGAGAGAGAAGCGATTAGGTCCCATTTGTCTATTTTGGCTTTTGTTGCCAATGCTTTTGCATGTTCTTCACATGTACCCCAAAACCTAAAATGCAATAAAAAAAACAAATAAATAAAATAAAAAAAGAGAGAAGCGAGAGTTAAACTTCTATTTTTTCAGTTCTTAAATTCCAACATCGACAATCTTTTCTTATTTAGCCTCCATGATAATTTTATCCTATGTTTGTTTCGACTTGGCGAAGGTCTCATGAATTTGCCAGATTACTAATGAGGATAGTATTGGAAAGATGAGAGAGGCACAGGCGTGGGACACTGAGAGGAACCAGCAGTAGGAGGCAGATCATTCAGAATACATTCCTGTAGTTATAAAAAAGGGATTTGTTTATTTTACTCTTTTTACAGATTCAGACCCAACAATGAGTTATTCAGTTTGAAACCCACGTAGTCGAGGCAGTCCCTGTGTACCTTCTGAATGTGGAGTTAAAATTGAGAAGCCTTGGTCACCACAGGGAGATGAAGATGAGGAAGTAAAAATATGTGTTCAAAAAGGGCATTTCAACACTGTGAGCTAACTTTACAAAGGGAAGTGAAAATAGTGAAAAAAGGGGGAAAATTTGTTGTAAGAGACTAAAAAGAGCAAAATAAAGCAAGCCCATTTTTCGGGAATAGAAAAAAAAAACAGTAACGATAACCAAATAACTGATCAGGGAGATTTATTTCAATGATATCTTTTTAAAACAAAAAGGGAGTTCTATTACTGCTCTTAATGAAATGGCAACAAACACACTTATAATGGGAACTAAATAGCTAATTAGAGGGTACTTGGGGAATAAATAGCAGTGTTTTAAAATCTCCTATATGGAAAACATGCCCGACAATTGGAATGAAAGGATTAAAACAAGAGATAGAAGGCCCAGACCTTGACAGTGCAAGTTGGATAAAATAGAGGAAAATGCCTCCCTGTTTCCATGAGACTAGATGATCCTGGTGTAGTCTTGGGGTTGGAAGTATGTTTATCTCTCATAGTGAGTTAGTTCATGTTCCGTGCCATGCTTCTTAGAACCACAGGACTGAAGCAGTTCTAATGACTAAAAACAATAGATGGTCATCTGGAGGCCACAGGGAAAGGTGATGGCTAGGCAGATCATGAGGATGGGAATTTTGAGAAACATGACTTTGATATCATACAAGTGAGTCCATAGCAGTCTTATTTATATATATAGAAAAAGAGGCCTGAAAATAGATACTACTAAAAAAAATACGTAGCAATTAGTAAGGTAAAAATGGGAAAGTAGGAGGCAGAGGAAGGAATAATAACAGCAGGTTAAGGAATGCTTTACTGTTACCAATTCAAAAACAGCAACCAAAAATGATGATGTAATTGGAATGAGCTAATATAAATGTCACTACTGACTAAGAAAGTACCATAAAGAATGTCAGAACTGATCAGAATAAATACAGCTTGGGGCATTTCGATTTGAAATTGCATGACTCCTTTGAAAAATAGAAAGAATGGAAATATAGCAATAAAATCGTTTCTAGAAGGGCTGAATGATAGCCAAACAATTGTTACTATTGTGCGAAGTGTGTTTAGGTCATGCTTTTCAGAGCTCTTTACTTTAAAATTCATTTTCTTGATTACCTGAGTATAAAAAATATTTATCTACCAGTTTTCTCCAATAGCCTTGATAGGACTTCATACCTATTCCTGGTATGAAGTTACATTAAAGAAATTCCTGGTCAAGATCAGCTGGGCTAGCAGAAAACCTCAGGCATCTGTGAGGACATGAGTTGACACAGCTTGGGACTGACAGATATAAAAATGCAACCCAGTTTCACCCCTGAAGTGAATGCCCCTTTCTGAGGTCTGTTGATTTTGTAATCAGTAATAAACAAAGGATACATTTCTAATTTTTTTTATTGTGTGCTAGAATTCATTGCTAGTAAAACTCAAGATAACAGGAGTGAGTAGGAGGTATCAAAGATGAACTGTAGAGGGATGGTTTAAATTACTTAAGGATCGTCAGCAAGAAGAAATCTAATTTTAGCAGAAATAAATTTTGGTTTTGTTTGTTTGTTTGTTTTCTAAAAGTAAAGTCTGGGCCTTGTTCAGTCTGTCAGTGGAGGTCTGAGCAAGTAAAAGATGTGTTAGATTATAAACTTATGAACACAGGATGTTCTGTTTCTCAAATGGGAGGAATTAAAAAGAGATGATTGTGTGCAGGAGACGGCATAGCTACTCAAAATCCTTGATACTTCGCTGTGGTTAGTCTTGTTCCAGCTGTGCTATATATGACCTTATCTGGCTTTATTAGGTGAAGTTAGTAAATGTGTCATTATTTGAAAATTTACATGTAGTTATGCATAAAGTATTCATTTGGTGCAAAAGTAATTATGGTTTTTGGAATAAAAAATTCAAAAAAACCGCAATTACTTTTGCATCAACCTAAAATACAATAAAAAGTGTCTTCGTTATAACTTTTCTGTTGTTTTCCTTAAGTTATAATTGCTATTCCTCTACAACCTAAAAAAATCATCACATATATATTTAATTTTAGAATAATCACTACACAAATGCCCTAAAAGTGTATGTATAACATTCCTGATGTCTGTATTTGTTTCTTGACTGGTGCTTAGGTGGTGGCCCTAGGGGACGTTCCAGATGGCACCCTGGTCACTGTGATGGCCGGCAATGATGAAAACTACTCTGCTGAGCTGAGAAATGCTACCGCAGCCATGAAGAACCAAGTGGCAAGATTCAATGACCTCAGGTTTGTCGGTCGAAGTGGAAGAGGTACGTTATCTGTCAAAACTATGCTTGAAACATTTCATGCTCAAAACCCATATTCCAGAATTCTAGTGATTTCTGTGTTGGAATTCCTAGAAACTCAGTCTATCTTACCATTCTTATTGCTATGTCAAGCTCTTAAAAATACTGATTTAAAGTTTAATATTTTAGCAGAATCTCACTCTACATTATTTGCTTTCTGTTACTGAGTTGGTTTAAGACTGATTTGGAACATGCAAAGTAGGAATTGTGAATTTCAAAGAAACCCCTGAGATTTTTATTAAAATGCAAATAATATAAAACTTACCTTAATGGAAACTAGGATTATACAATGAGGGTTCTCTCTTTGATAATAATACAAAATCTGCTTAATGGAAACTGTTGACGTATGATCTGTGGGCTATCTGTGACAAGTGACAGTTTCAAATGATCACTTCTAATAATTTTAAGGAGCTCTAGTGTATGATGTTGAAATATGGTTTCCGGCAAGCTTACCTTTTTAGGAAAAGACATGAAGAAATAGTGTTAGTGCCATTGATGGCAGTGTGACCTTCCTGTTGTGTTTCTTTTGAATGCCTTATTTAGGAGGAAGAGTCGGGCCTGGTTAACATTTTAGATACTAATAATATTAGAGACTGGACTATCCAAGAAATTGTTGCATTAGTTCAGCTCTATGTGTGGTTTTATTTTTCTTTGCCTTTAACCCATTATCCAAGTATTAGAGCAGAAACAAGAATCTTGGCTTATTGTAATTTTTTCTGGTTTCTAATTATTTTCAAGTACTATGTTTTCTGTATATTTAAAAACTAAATCATATTTAATAAACAGCAACAAGTACTAAAAGTTGAGGGAGGTAAGATAGTTTTTTTTTAACTCATTTTTGTAATATAGTACAGAATAAGCTTGCAAATAAGTTATTTCAAGTATAATAAAAAGACTTCCAGTAATAGAAGCACCAACCAAACAACATTTAAAGTAAGAGAAATTATTACTGTTTATAAAGACATTTAAAAACAAGAAAATCTCAGTTCTCAGGGAATTTGATTAGTCAGAAAGAAGAAAGGAGTAAATGTATGTTGACTATTTTGGTGATTATTTTGCTATCCTAGCTATCTGGAGCGTTTTCATAATAGAATCGTAGCTGGAGAAAATAAAAAATTATATATATGATTGAAAATATATGTTTATAGTACTATATTAATAATAGGGTAATGCAAAGAAACATATCCACTTTTTGAAAGCATGAGTGATGCTGTAAGATATAAAAGCATAAATCATTAAATGGGTTCCCTTGTTATATTAAAAGTCCCCGCCTTTCAGTAAATGGAATTTGCATTATGATTCAGAGATGTGTGTACAGAAAACATCTTAAAGGCTTTGGCAGAGCGGGTGAGAAGCCAATAAAAAACAAAGGCCCCACAGCCTAGTCCATGCCCATCGGCCTAGCTAACTCTCTTAATTCAGTTCTTGTGGATTTCAATTGTTAGGAATCAAGAGCTAAGTATCATTGAATTGCTTTTTTAGAGAATATATTATCATCATACTGTGCATCTGTGTAGGTCTACATGTTAGGTTTTGGTTATAGAAGTTTTTGAAACTATTTAATGATCCATGCCAGTGACATTTTCCCACAAGAAGTTCAGTAGTGGCTTTCTGGCAATGCACAGTAAATCAGTGATAATAAAAAAATGAGATTTTGAAACCAGCGTGCTTTCTTCTGTGGTGCAGAGGGTTGATCTTGCATCCCTCATTGGCCATTTCTGTTTTGAGTGGGTGACTAATAGGTGCTTGTGTTTACTTGGGTAACAGTGAACTGTTTCCCCAAGGTGTGGAGTGTTTGCATTTGGCTGCAGGATTCGTGCCAGTATGCCCTTGAGTTTGCATAAACCCCAAAAAGTAAAATAGCTGCAACCAAGGCTGGGCTGTCTTCCCATACTCTAGAATGAGAAAATTAATTAAAATGCCATAAACGGACAATATTTTCAACAGGCTCTCCTTCCTACCAGTGATAATCAGCAATAAAAAAAATAAAGGAACCCTAACAACATAATTACTATGGATGTGAATATTGTTGGTCTTGAATTATATGTACATACATATATTATACATATGGTTTATTTTTTCCCGTCAGTGCTGCAAAACTAAATGAGCTGTCTGAAGGCCCGATTTGACTCTGTCTCATAATTTCTTTCCACAGTCGTAAAATATAATTTGATTTTTCTCTTTCAAGTGTAAGTGTCAACACCAAAGCCTGCCAGATTTTTTTTCCTTTTTTTTTTTTTTGTTGCAATTTGCTTGCCATTAGGAAGAGAGCAGATGATTCTCACTAATTTTGACAATTAGTCTTAATCTTCTTCACTGAATCTTATCCTTTAAAAGTTTTATTACATTTTATTAAGTGATCTTAAGATGACTGTTTTATTTTCTGTTTTTTAAAAATGTGCTTGAAAATATACCCTTGGCATGGACACACCATGCCGTGGCTCAGAAGGCCTTGGCTCTTGGCTCATCCACACTTTCAATGCCAATTTTGAATTCTGTCAAAAGCCACCGGTCTGATGGTTTCTCCAAGGGGCCTTGTACGTGGTGCAAAATGAAAGGTAGAAAAAGTTCTCTTTCTGTTACCAGCTGCCAGTCCATGGGGATTGTAAACCTCAGAGAAACTGCCAGAGGTTGAACATGGAAGGGTTTTTCTCTGTTCTACCAAACGGATCTATCTGGGTGCTGGCTGCCATCCAGGATCACAGCTCCTAACCTCGGGTTCAGTCCGCAACTGGGAAAACCTGCCTGTCCGGCTTTGACGGCCTTGCTGGCTACACTGGCCCCACAGAAGTCTGAACCTTCTCTCTTTTCTTCCATTCCCTCCTTTTTCTCTCTGGCAGTTTAAATCTTGGTTCAGGTTGTATCTCACCCTTGGAATGTGTCTCCCTTTGATTCAGTATCTCTATGTAAATCGACCGCTCCTTTACAAAGGAGGAAGAGATAGCAGCTCCCGTGGAGATGAGGGTTAGGGAGTCCTGAGGATCAGGCTGAACTCCACAGGTCATGTGAGCACAGAGGTTTTTGTTCAGAACAAATTCATATTTTAGCCAAATGGACTGGGACTCCATAACACCCCCAAAAAATCAAAGTTGAGGGTCAAAGGGGATTCTCTTGGGTGAAACGAATTCACTGAGCAGCTTACATCAGTTTACATCTGCAGTTGAGGCAGGTGCTACATCACCTGCCACCTTTAGAATGACAAGTATATCATGGCTTCAACTGAGAGACGTTTAAGGTATTTTAGCAATTGGTGGCCAGGCGTGGTGGCTCACGCCCGTAATCCCAGCACTTTGGGAGGCTGAAGTAGGTGGATTGCCTGAGGTCAGGAGTTCAAGACCAGCTTGGCCAACATGGTGACACCACATCTCTACTAAAAATACAAAAATAAAATAAAATCCAGACATGGTTGTGGGTGCCTGTAATCCCAGCTACTTGGGAGGATGAGGCTGAGGCAGGAGAATCGCTCGAACCTGGGAGGCAGAGGTTGCAGTGAACCGAAGTCATGCCACTACACTCCAGCCCGGGCAACAAGAGCAAAACTCTGTCTCAAAAAAAAAAAAAAGAAAGAAAGAAAAGAAATTTTAACAATGAAATCTGTGATTGCTTCATCCCTGTTGGAGTATTTAATCAATCAGAGAATAACTGATCAATCAGAAAATACAGCTTTAGTAATTTCATTTCAGAACCAAAGAAGAAATTTCTCCAGCTGCATTATCAGCTGCATCATTGATAATGGGGGAGGAAAGACAGTCTACTGTAAATTTCTTTCCAGGTTTTCTTAGAATATGATTTTTAATCTTTTGGGAATATCATAGATACTTTTGAAAACCCTTCAGAAGCCTTTTTCCAAGGATAAAAATAAAACACACAGGTTCACTTACACACAGAATTTCATATATCATTTCAGTTTCTAGGCTGCCAGAGCTTATTTATGGACCTTCTGGGGACCCACAGACCCCAGGCCAAAATCTGTGAATCTGGAACTTTGCATTGGTCCTGGAAGGCCAGCGTAGCCCTATGCCACACAGAGTAGATACCTGAAAATGAATACATAGATGAAGAAATGAGCTAGACATTTTCCTGAACCTATGCTGTTTCAGTAACACCTGTGTTTTTGTTACAGCCGGGGTCTGGTTTGTATAATTAAGAAAGCAGATCCCCTAGAAACCACTAGCCAGGCCTTTGGACGGCCATCAGGTACGCACACATGTCATCACTGGTAAAGCGAAGGGCACCCATTCTGTCACTGAAAGGATAGTCGCTTCCCTCCTGCTGTGTCCACACCCAGCCCCGTGAGGCCAAGTGTTCTGTGGCCTGTCAGGATGGGGTTGAGTTTCTTGGCGGAATTTGTGTTTACACTGACCTCCCTGGCAGCTTTCATCTTGCCCACTTTCAAAATAACACCCTTTCCCAACACATTTATACAATGAAATTCCTTCAGTACATTCTTGCTGCGAATATCTTCCCAGACATAATATTTATCCTGTCACAATCTGCGTTATTGCATATTTGTGTAATGTTAGTTACTTAAGGCATTTTCATTCTTAAGTTATTTTACATGATTTGGGGAACAGTGTGGGAGGTTGCCTTTCAGGTGAGTGGAAGACTGTGGTCGAGAGGAAAAGAAGGTACATTTAGGGAAGGATAAATGGTGCTGGTATTCTAAACAAAGAGATGTGGCTTTATGTAGTGGTTGTTACCAAGAGATGATCTGAATGACTCATAGTATTATTGTAGGGTCCAAGTCCTTCTCTATTCTATCACAGATTCATATAATAGAAGAAGGAAAAATCATCTGAGCACCCCAGACTTGTTTCACAGATAATGTCCATGGTATAAGCTGGCAGTCAGATCTGGAAAGAATATAAGGAAAAGACATGAGTTACATTGAAATCAACTCTCTCATTTTCCCACTTATTTCTGTTATATACTGATCTACACTTTAAAATAATGTATATACTGAAATCTGTTTTCAGATCTCACTGCGAGCAGATACAGATAAAGAAAGACCGAGTCTCTGATAATACCAAGCCTCCACCAGCCCTGACAGATACTGCCTTTCAATGGGCAGATCAAAAGCTTGCATCCATGATCTGATGTAGAATTCATCTCTAGAGATCAGGCTTCTCATTCTGTTTCACATTTGCCAATAAAGGAGCAGCAACACTTTCCTAAAGCAAGTTGCTCCCTGCCCTGCTTAAAGCCTGGGGTGGCCCAAGCATGGCAAGGACCAGCAGGAAAAGCTTTCTTGAAAACTGCTTGTGCTTGCAACTCGCAGTTTCACAGTTGATCCCTTCATAGTTTTCTTGCTGATTTTATGAAGTGCCAGACATTGCTGATGGTGTCACACAGCATTTTTAAATTGAGGTTATTTGTATGAACAATATTTTACAGTTTGATGGGCAGAAACCGTCACTTCTCTCCACCCACCTTCAACCCCTTCCTTGCCAGCCGGCTTGCGTTTGGTGGAGGCATTTCTTTTTGGTCAGACAGACGACTATCCATCAGAAAGTGCCTGCAAGAGAAATAATGGTTGAGTGATTTTTAGAGCTTCCTGTTTCAGCAACAAGCATTATAGACATAAACAGTGATCCAGCCAACGGCTGCAACCCTGCTCTGGTTCTAATAAATCACTTGTATTTTCTTTTTTTGTGCTGGTTGGCAAGGGGCAAGAGAGGGTGGAGAAGGCTGGCTAAAAAGAACATATTCTGTGTTTCTGGTTTTTTTTTTTTTTTCTTTTTCAGGAAAAATTACTTGTTGACAAAGAGAGTTGGTGTACTGTCTTTTTTTTTTTTTTGAGACAGAGTTTTGCTCTTGTTGCCCAGGCTGGAGTACAGTGGCACGATCTCAGCTCACTGCAACCTCACCTCCTGGGTTCAAGCGATTCTCCTACCTCGGCCTCCTAAATAGCTGGGATTACAGGTGCCTGCCACCACGTCCAGATAATTTTGTATTTTCAGTAGAGACGGAGTTTCACCATGTTGGCCAGGCTGGTCTTGGACTCCTGACCTCAGAGGATCCACCTGACTTGGCCTCCTAATGTGTTGGGAGGCCAAGCATGCGGCTGCTGTACTGTCTTATGGCTGTAAACTTTTAGCCAATAATTATGAAACAAGTTCAGATCAGTAAGGAGATGTTTATGAATAACCATGTACTATCAATATGGAGAGGGTGTGTGGTTTTGAAGGCTCTGTTGGATTCTTAGCCAGTGGAGTGTGTGTGTGTGTGTGTGTGTGTGTGTGTGTGTGTGTGTGTGTGTGTGTGTATGAGAGAGAGAGAGAGAGAGAAAGGGAGAAAGAGAGAGAAAATGTCCGTACTTCCATTGAGAGACTTCTTGGGCCAAATTATCTTTGAGGACCTAAATTCATGGTAATAACATCTTCTCTTCTAAAGCCCAAATAAAGCAATTAATGGAGATTAATAAGGAGCATTGTGTATTGAATGAGCTGCCTATGAATACTTTCACCTGTGCTCGTTTTGTCGGCTCCCTGGCAGGGCATGGGGATTGATTACAGCACTTCAACGCTGGTATTTGTGAACACGCATTCATGGACTTCAGGCAGCACTTATGCTTGGTTCTGCTGTAAGTCCCATATTCAACAGAGAAATATTTTGGTCTGTGTTGAAGACAGAGCTATTGAGGGCATTCAGTTTGCACTGCACTGATTTGGGATTCCAGCACATTGCCCAGCCCCTATTAGCCTATAATGGGCAGCATATCCCACTCAGGAACTCCATTTGACGTCACTGAACTTCCCAAGGAAGGTGTCAGGTAATTGAGGGCCATAGAAGAATCCCAGCAACTGCTTTTGAGAGGCTCATGGCCATTCTGCTGCTAGACTGAAAAATGCACTTCCTCTGGTTTCCTTAGTGAGGAAGCATTCATTTAGCAGTCATTTAAACTGTGTTTTTCTCAAAGAAGATGTAAGTAAATTTCCTGTTTATTTTTCACCTTGGATTAATTTAGGCTTTTACCTTGAGATTTAAGACCATCATTAAGAATATATGGGCAGGGCCAACTGTAGAACTACCCCACCTCCCCTGTCACCTAACCCAAGGATGTGCCTGACCAGCTAATATGAGGGCTGGCCAGCACTCTGGGGTGGCATGTGGCCCTAGTTGAGTCATCTTATGCAAACAAAGGTAACTCACAGGAATATGGGCAATTTGAGCATAATTGATCATTTGTGTGCTTATCAGATCTCTAGAGGTGGAAACAGTCCAGTTTGCTCAAGGCATTGGTTTGAGGTCTTTACAGACTTTTTTCCATAATTCTATTTGAAACTATTGTATAGAGGATAGTCAGTATCAGTCATCTGTCTATCTTTCTATCTATCTATAATTAATAAGGAATTAGTCTAAACTCACATCATAGTAAGGCTTTGTCTGCCTCTTTAAATGGTGTGTCTCTAGTACCTACAACAAATGTCCTGCCTTTATTATTCTATCTGAAACCACTGGGCAGTTGATTATCAGTATCTTATCTTCCTGCTTATCAATTTTGATGATAATTTTGCTCAGTGGTTCCCAACTGGGGTGACTTTGAGCCCCAGAAGACATTTAGTGATATCTGTAGATATTTTTGGTGGTCACATACTGGGTTGGGGGAGTGCCAGTGGCACCTAGTAAGCAGAGGCCTGGGATCTACTAAACATCTGACTGTGCACCCAACAGCCTCCCCAGCAAAGACCCAAATGTCAGTAGTGCTGCCATTAAGAAACTGATCTAGCTCGAGTTGTGCATGGTCTAGCCCTGTCATCCATGGTTATAAAATGTTTCCCTTACCCCTTTTATTCTGACATTCTGCCTCCCTCCAAACTTACCAAAATATAAAAAAAAACCTTATTTTAAAATTTATGACAAATTTCTGTTTAAAACTTCATAGGATAAGAAATAGAGAACATCACTGCATGTTAAAAGTTTTTTAAGAAGAAAAACATACCTGCGTTCTCTATGCATAGAATTACACCGTTCCCGTGGCTCTGCTGACCCTGCCTGCCATCCAGGGTCAGGGATGCATGGTGCCTGGAGGAGTGGCTGCAGGTGGGGTGGTGCACACAGCTGGCCAGCTTCTCCAAGAAGGCTCCTCACTGTAGCTGCCCACTCATGAATGTCACACACAGTGAGGTCCACAAGGACTGCAGAAACTAGAAAGCTCTCTGCCAGAGGCTCGCTGCTTTTCCCTGAACACTTCAGTGGAGAGGCCACAGAGCCACTGATCTAGAAATGGGAATTGATGTCAGTGGACAGTGTCTACTCGTATTTAAAAAAAGTGATAAAGGGTCAGGTGCAGTGTCTCTTGCCTGTAATCCCAGCACTTTAGGAGGCTGAGGCAGGAGGATCACTTGACAGCAGGAGTTTGAGACCAGCCTGGCCAACATGGTGAAACCCCATCTCTACTAAAAATACAAAAATTAGCCTGGTGTGGTGGTGGGCACCTGTAATCCCAGCTGCTTCAGAGGCTGAGGCAGGAGAATTGCTTGAACCAGGCAGGGAAGCGGAGGTTGCAGCCGAGATTGTGCCATTACACTCCAACCAGGGTGACAGAGCAAGACTCTGTCTCAACAAAAAAGTGATAAAAGCAAGGTCCTGGTGTGTGTCACTGACAGACAACTCTCAGACACCAAAATGACTCAGTCTGCATACCTTAAATAAAAACTAAGGCATTGCATGGCAGGAGGTGAGACAGGACCAAGGTTTGTGAGGTGCCACCCACAGGATGGGTCTGCAGATGCCACCGGCAGACAGTTGGCTGGGTTCCTGCAGAGCTTTCTCCCACCTGCCCCAGCATGTCAGTTTTGTTTCATTTTTATACTGAGGTTCAGGGATGGTAATTTGAAAACAAAATCCGCAGGGAGGCTCCCCTAGGTGTTCCAGCACATCGAGGTAGAGCCTGCTGCAGGTTCAGTTTCTGGAATGACTCTGGCTGTGTCTGCTCTGTTGGTTTGTCTGTTTGCTTGCTTTTGTGCTCCATGGAAACCCTCACATCTAACTTTCGTTCTCCACGTATACATCTTCTTCCTTTAAGCTCCCCACAGTAGAGCAACGTTCCTAGATTCGACATAGAAATCACTTGTGCGTCATATAATCTGTGATATTAAGCATTAACTATCCAAATGGGAGCTCATAGATGCGTCTGAGCTGGGGTCTGCACAGAGCTCACGGTTTGCCATAGGTGTGCTCTAGAGAGAAGGTCACCGGGGAAAAAGCTTGAAAACAGCTGTGGCATGCAAGGGTGTGTGGAAACAGACCCAAGCACTGTGGAGAGGAAATGAAGGTGTGCTGAGGAGCCCTGAGGAGGTGGGCTCCCAGGAATTTTCCAAAATCAAGAGATCCAGCCCTTAACTAGAAAACTCCAGGTGGTATCATCAGTGACTAAATGCTGCCTGACACAGGGTTTGTGAACGAATGACTTTCAGGACCGTTTTGATGTTAGGCAGCATGTGGACTTTACTGACTTCCCCACTGTGTTTCAACTTGGATGTTGTTGACATTTAGGGCCAGTTTTTCTTTGCTGTGAGGGGCTTTCCTGGGCATGGTTGAACATTTAGCAGCCACTAGCACCCACCCGGCAGCTGTGACAACGAGAAGTGTGTACAGCCATTGCCTAATGTTCCCTGGGGGCAAGTTGCCCCTGGTTGAGAACCACCGGCTGGGAGCTCTGTGTCCTTGAACAAGTTACTTGACCTGTCTGAGCCCAGTTTTGACCTTGTCCATGGGAAGACAGAGGGACAGTGAGGATTACCCGAGACAAGACATAGGTTAGGAGTTGTTCAGTTTTGCTGTGACACCATGGGATGAACAGTGGGGACTCTGTGAGTGAATAGCCAACAACAGCAAAAACGCATCAACAACCAGGGGTCTGCTTTTTTGTTTGTCTAAATGGATGAGCTTCCAAGGAGAAAAACAACCTTTATCCTGATTTCGGGGCCCCATACAGTTCTGAGGTCGTGAAAGGGTTAGATGCGTCAGACGCTGAGATTCCAGTTAGCAATGGGAGAAGCGAAATTAAATATGTACTGTAATTTGAAGCACTGCTTTTCATGGGAAAAGAAGTTCTCCCAACTTAGCCTTTCCGACTCTTTTGTCCAAATATTAGTGGCATGCAAATATTTATGATTCATATGTGCCCCTTTTAATTCCCAATCGTATTTTAACAGTAAACACTGCACTGTAATAATGAAGCAGAATAATCCCTTTGTCCTGTCACTGGGCTACACAGGCTGGCACCTGGCAGCATCGCATTCTTCCTGAGCGATCACTGCTGCCTCCACCCACGTTGAAGGGGTTTTGTAGCAGTGCCATGGCAGCTTGCCTTGGACTAAACTTGAGGACTTCTGGGATGTTCCTCTGGAAGCCATTCTTAAGGTTGTATCTCAGCATTTTCATAAATTGCAAGGGAACATCCACGCATGGTTTTCTCTTTTGGCCACATATAAACTGAGCACTGGTTAATCTAGCTGTTACTTGGTAAGGTTCTTACTACACTATTGTCTTGCATTCTGGCCAAATCCCTGAGCTCTAGATTACACCAAACCCCTGTGTCCCATTTAAGATTCCTTTGATTCATCATAATGACATAGAAAACACACACATCTATAGCGATGATTCTGTGCGTCTTAGGAAAGTAGCATGATATAATATGAGATGCGGGACACCTGTAGGATTCACTTAGATATGCTGGTCTCAGTCTCCCCATCTGTACAATAGGTAAAACAATGCCTTTCATCTATAACTCATATAATCTATGTTAGGATGATAAAAGCGAGATGGTGTGTGTGTTACAAGACTTAGGAAAAAGAGCTATGACCGCTTTTGATGATGTTCTTCCTTCTATAGTGAGAATCCCTGTAGAAGGGAGGAGGAGAAAGAGCAGGCCAGAGGCAGCAGAAACGCTGGGAATGATGCTATTTTTCAAGACCCACTCCTCAATGGCAAGGAATTTATATTCCTTTGTCCTACTAACGACCTACTAAAATGAGAATACATGAGATACAGCAGGAATTCCATGAATATTCACAAATAAATGCCCATATAATAATATAATTACAAACATTTGTTGGGCACTGACCCTGTAATGGAAATAATACTATCAATTCCTGTTTTATTAGAACTCTTCCTCTGCCCTGCCCCACCAAGGTCATTTACTGAGGGCCTTTCATCATTCATTCATTCATTCATTTCATTCATCAGATATACATTGGGCACCTACTGTGTGCCAGGTACTGGGCTAGCATGACAGATACAAATGTCAGCCAAAGAGAAGCCACAGCCTTGGGAGCTAGTGAGGGACACAGCAATTAAGCAGGCCATCCTGTTCTTACTAGATAACACATGATAGGTGTGTGTGGCGGGAGCCAAGGCGCAGCGGTGCAGAACCTAGTGAAGGTTCCGGGGTCTACCTGGACCACTCGTCATTCACTCGAGACCTGCAGGTGACAAGGAGACTATCCCAGTGGAGGCATGAAGAACCATGGCTCAGCAGAGAGAGCAGAGTGAGGAAGGAGCACCTGGCCTGTTGGGAGCTGAGAGGTGCTCCAGTGGTCAGGGTTCCAGGGTGATGGCGGGGAGCCTTAGAGAGAGATAGGGCAGGGATTGCCTTAACATCCACGCTGGGAATTTGGTCTGATTCTAATGAAATGGAGAACCACTTACAACTGATTCCAGATACAAACTGTGGAAAGATACTTGGTTGCAGTTTAAAGAATAGAAAGGACATTTTGAGGGTGCATGGGGAGCTTAGAGACCCATCTAGTGCCGGAAAGCTCTCCTTTCTCCTTTCAGGCAGCCGCAGGCATGTGTATATCAGCTTGCAAATACCCCATTTGGTAGATGGCACTGCACCTAGAAGTTAGCTCTCACCTCAAGCTTGCCTCAAGCGTCCCTCTCTTCCCTCTCTACCTTCACACACACCTGCCCTTCTTCCTACCTGCAGCACCAGGTGCTGCACGCTAGTGAACAGGAGGTGATGCCCCCCAAGGCCGCCTTCCCTGAAGAATGTCCATGCCTGAAGCATCCCTCCTGCAGCTCCATGTGGCCTTGGGCTGTGTGTTTGAGGTACCCGGCTAGGGGCACTATCAGAGTCAGGAGGAGGCCAGGCCCAGGAGGTCACTCTGGTCACCTGCCCTGTGTGACCCCAGCTCAAAGATGCAGCCTCATAGATGAGTGGAGACTGGTGAACCCAGGTGGCTCTTCTTGGGGGAAGCACAGGGCAGCAGGTGTGGCCTTGGTCTCGAGGGGGCTGTGAATTCAGGGTCTTGGGGTGTTTGGGTTAAAACTTGGTTTCCAGGCTGAGATCCTAGGGAACTGTGACACCAAAAGGAACAGGAAGATTAGAAAGGGAAAATGAAGTCTGGGGAAAGGAAATGCAAAATTGCATGAGAACACTATGGTGCTTTTCGGGATAGGTGATATTCCGCCAAAGAAGGAGGCCTGCCCCCACACCCTTTTGCAAGCCTGAGCTCTTCCCTGCCTGAAGTTGAGCCCAGCACACTGTGACTTGGAAAAAGGAAGCTGTGCTTTCCAAATGAAACTTTATATCATAAAGGACTGGCTATCAAACTGAAAGTTTACAGAATGATTCATTGATTTCTTGAGACAGGGTCTCACTCTGTCACCCAGGTGAGAGTCACTCAGGTGGAGTGCAGTGGCACAATTTCAGCTCACTGCAACCTCCACCTCCTGGGTTCAAGTGATTCTTGTGCCTAAGCCTCCCAAGTAGCTGGCACTACAAGTGTGTGACACCAAGTCCAGCTATTTTTTTTTTTTTTTTGTATTTTTGGTAGAGATGGGGTTTTACCATGTTGCCTAGACTGGTCTTGAACCCCTGAGCTCCAGTGATCCTCCCATCTTGGCCTCCCTGAGTGCTGGGATTACAGGCCTGTGTCACCACACCTGGCCTCATTTGTCAAACTTTTCTTTATTACCTTGGAATAGAAGATACAAAGATAAGTGAGTTTCTTTCCTCAAACAACTCATTTTCATAGAACATCTCCAGAGAAAATGCTTTGCATGTCTTTGATTTTCTTCAAGTAAAACAGCTTTTTTTCAAACAACCCGTAATTCCAAAGAAATGCTGTTTCCATGGAAAACTGAGTTCTGGATTCTAAGGACCTGATTTTCAGTTTGACTTTTTAGGGTAGCCCCGTTGCCAGTAGCTTAGGTGTCAAGTCTGCGTTGTGACTGTGTGTTGTGAGTGTGACTGGATGAAGCAACCTGCAAATACAGGCACTTTGCACACAAGTACGTACCATACGCCGACATCTCAATTCCATTCGGTTTAGAGAAACCAGGAAATTATGTGTAAGTTGAAGGATTTGTACCCTGTCCAGAAATTCCCAAATAAATTAATTATACAGCTCCACTGTCAAAAATAGTGGTAAATGTTTGGGTAAGGAAATGGAAGGGGGAGCATAAGCATGAATTTGGCCGTTAGGTAGTTCCAGTGGAAAAGTGAGAAATCCAAATTAAAAATACTCCAAATGTAGACGACTCCCGGAATCTGAGAGCGTGTTAATTTTTATATTTAGTTATCCACCGTTAAAATTAGACCCAAAGCCATCTATTGTGAAAGGAGAAATCTCCTTGCAACCTTTCAGGATCTGTGGGATTTCCTGAATTTGCAAAGAGCAGAACTGGAGCCCGATTCACTGACTCTCTTGGTTTTCAAAAGCTGCGGTGTTTTTCTTTTATTTTCCCTTTCTCACTCTTTGGGCGTTTCAAGGCTCTGGGCACAACTGGCTTTCCTGCAGGCATAGAGAAGCAAGTGAAAAATGTTGTGATTGCATTTCCTAAGGACAGTGAGCCTCAGGGCAGAGGGCTCCTTTGTGTCTTCAGCCTTCCTTTTCGTGACAAACAGCAAGTTTTACATCCCCTGAAACTGTCCCAAAAAGGAGAAGATGACTCATGCATCCAGACCTGCATTAAGGAGGGTGACAGGAACAGAGGCCCCTGCAGAGCCAAGGCAGGTAGACTGGGGATACCCGCAAACCAGACCAGAGGGGGCCGGAGCGGCGGCTCCGCCGTCAGACATGGGGTGGTGTAGAGGGATTCTGCTGTGATGTGAACTCGCTGCATTTTTTAATATGCTCTTCCCACCTGGGCAGCCAATGGCCCAGAGCTGCATGTCTTTTTGCTTTGTAACCTCCTGGCCACCCTCAGCTCTTTGGGGAGCAGTGTGCACATTTGCAGCAATCCTGAGGTTTAGCCACTTCCCAGATGTGGTGAGGAAGTGGAGAGCGTGCCGGGCCATGCGGAACTGCAGGTTCCAGCCGTGGCTTTATTTGACCACAATTGGCTGTCAGAGTTCACCAGCCTCAGGGCCGTCAATGTCAGGACTAATCAAGCCTAAACCTGGGGCCTCCCGGCTGCCTGGCCCTGGGGAGTATATCATAACAGCAATGTCCAGGAAGACTCACCCCGTGACCTTCTTCCCAACTAAATAAAGCAGTTAGTATTTTGTCCTGGCATTTGGATGGACACACTGGCGTCGAGGGAGACGACACATGTTGCCGTGAGGAGCACTGGCCTGGCTTGTTTACACAGCATATCAGCCACTCACAGTTGTGCCTTACAAAGGTCGCCAGCTGGCAGGGTGGGAGTGAACTTGAACTTGAAGTTCAAGTTGCACTTAGGCCTGGTAGCAGCTGCATCACCTGCTGAACACACACACACACAAACACACACACACACACACACACACACACACACACACACACACACACACCCTTTCCTCAGATCAGACGTCAATGCCACTTCTTCCCCGGCTCCTTCTCACCGGGTCTCTCACAGCTCCAGTCTTCACGGAATCACCTTGATCACGTCTTTCATGATCATTCCACTGACATTTATTGAGACCTTTCTCTGTGCTCTGCTTTTATATTCAGTATTCCATTTAAGCTGCAGAACAATGCTATGAGATGGAATACCCCCTTTTACAGATGACAAAGCTGAGGCCCCAGAGAGGTCAAGTAACTTGCCTAAGGTCACGCAGCGAGCAAGTGGCAGAGTGAGGTTTTGCACCTAAGTAGGTTGTCTTGAGAGTCCACACTGAATGAATCACCTCTGTGTGTTTCCAACTTCATGGTTTTTTTTTTTTTTTGAGACGGAGTTTCGCTGCTGTTACCCAGGCTGGAGTGCAATGGCACGATCTCAGCTCACTGCAACCTCCGCCTCCTGGGTTCAGGCAATTCTCCTGCCTCAGCCTCCCGAGTAGCTGGGATTACAGGCACGTGCCACCATGCCCAGCTAATTTTTGTATTTTTAGTAGAAATGGGGTTTCACCATGTTGACCAGGATGGTCTTGATCTCTTGACCTCGTGATCCACCCACCTCAGCCTCCCAAAATGCTGGGATTACAGGCTTGAGCCACCACGCCTGGCCCCTTCATGGGATTTTGTATGGAATTCTCTCTCACTGTTTCTAAGCCTATGTCAAGAGAAACCTCATCTACCCTGTTGTTTTTTGTTCCCGCCTTCGTATTCAGTATAAGTGTTTATGCTTCTTTCTAAAGAAGGGTCCTCTTGGAACCCAGGCCCTGGCTGGAGCTGAGGCTGCTACAGGGTCAGGGTTCAGTGAGCAGGAGAAAGAAGGACGTGGCGCTTACCTCTTTCCTTGGCTTCCTCCCATAAAGGCCACCAGTGACCCCGTGGCAGCCCCCTTGGGAGCCACACACAGGGACAGTGCCGGGGCCATCTGTGCACTGACCAAGGCTTCTGCTGGCCTCACCATATCAAGACTACTGAGTGCTTCGGGGAGCCTTGGAGCCTCTGGGCTACCAACAGGAAGACTGGTTCTCTCCGCAGCGACCCCGTCCTCCCAGCCCTGCACTTGATCCCCGAAAAGCCCATTTTGGAGCTGTTGCTATTTAATCAATCTACCCTCCCTTGTTCTCCTGAGACTTCTCACTATTCTAGCTGCAGCTCGCTGGGAAAAACACTTGAAAGTCTTTCGTTCTCCACACCCATGTACTTAAAATACCAGGCCTATAGGTCATTTTAATGAGGGAATTTGGCTCACAATATGTGTGCCCTGAGGCACAGATCCCACTTCTGCAGATGCTGGCCAAGAAGGGCTATGTCTCAGCAGCCACGGGTGGGGCCTTGGAGAGGGCAGGGCCGTGGAGAGGGCAGGGCCACGTGGAGGGCACAGCACGTGGGTCCCGTCAGGTGTGTCTGGCTGCAGCCCAGTGTCAAGGCTGTGTTGGGTCTCATTGGAAGAATACAAAGGAAACGTAAGGCAGTTTTTACGCAGTGGAAAAATGTTACCTATATGTGTGAAGAAGTCACCACTCTGTCTATAAGATAATAAGCAAATGTTCTTGTACCCAAAGCTGTAAGAAAGAGCCTATCGTGAAGGAGAATACCAGAACTCTCCTCCTTGGCGAACCCAGTGACTGGTCAGAACACCCCACCTATTAGTGCGTGCTTGGTGGAAATGCCTCGTGATTGCGCATAAAGTGGTGGGCAGGAAATAACAAGAATTCAGATAATGAGCAACGATTTCACAGATATTCACTCTGATTAAGTGTTATTCCTGGTGACATAGATTTGTCTGTGGTTGACCAGGTGGGGTGTCATGCTCAACCGCCAGAAGTCCAAATGCAGCTCAGAGAGAAAATGCTTTTGAACCATAACCCAGGCTGAGTACCATGTGTACATTAGAATCACAGGGACAGCTTTTACTTTTTGGGGCAGTGGTAGGCATGGATAAAGTATCTCCAGTCCAGATTCCTTGTACTGGTGCTACTGGGTTTGCAGGTAGAGATTTACGACATCAGGGACAATAACTGGAAGAACAGTGAGGAGAAAGCTCAAGGATATTGGTTCTGCCATATCGCGAAGCTGTGTGACTATGGGAAATTTACTTAACCTCTCTGAGCCTTAGCTTTGCTACCTATTCATCAAGAACAATAAAATTCATCTTGTTTATTTCATGAGATTGGTGTGAGAAACAAATGAAACAGTATATGGGAACATGTTTAAAAAGTTGTAAGTTCTACATGACTTAAAAATGCCAATATTATGAACACAACCATTCTTTTTTGTCATTTGGAAGTTGTGGATAGGGTAGTGGTAGGAGAGGCACCGTCAGAGCAGGACTGTTCCAGAGGGTAAAACACACAGGTACCTGTAGAGCTGTTGTCACTGGTACAGCCATCATGGGAGCTTTAATGACATCTGCTATTTGTACTGAGTTGAATAGTGTTCTCTAAAAAATGTATGTCCACTTAGAACCTCAAAATATGGCTTAGGGTCTTTACAGATGTAATCAAGTTAAGATAAAGTCATACTGGACCTGGGTGGGCCCTAAGTCCAATGACTGATGGTCCTTACAAGGAGGGGCGGGCACACAGTAGGAAGACAGTCGTGTGAAGACAGAGGCAGAGGTTGGAGTGCTGCAGCTGCACATCAGGAAATGCCAAGAAACACTGGCCACCATGTGAAGCTAGAAAGAGGCAAGGAAGGATCCTCCCTAGAACCTTCAGAGGGAGTGTGGCCCTGCTGCCACCTTGATCTTGGATTCCTGACATCCAGAATTGTGAAAGTCTAGACTTCTGTGGTTTTAAGCCATCCAGTTTGTGATCATTTATCACAGCAGCCCCAGGAAATGAATATAGCATTTTTATGAAGATGTTGAGATGCTAAAGTCGTAGGCAACAGAAGAATCACACGTGCACCTGCCCACCTACACGTGGCTGTGGGCATCCCAAGCCAGCTGCATTCTTGGAAGATGAAATCATTGTGTGCATTCATGAACCCCCTCATTTTGCTGATGGGAAAACTGAGATCTGAAGAGTTAAATCATTTGTATTGGATCCTCAAACTTGTAACTCTCTTGCTGAAAGAACTGCCTCAATCTCTCTCTGTCTCTCTCTCATACACACACATGCACCCGTACACCTACTCAGGACAGGGGCAATGGCATTATCTATAGCTGTGTCTTCAGGGTACTTAAAAAAATTTCAAATCCCCCTTCTCTCCTAAAGCCCCTTCCCACTTGCACCTTTTTCTACCTTTCTGTGAAGGCTACGTGGTGTATAGAAAAGGATCCCGCCCTCTGGGAGACTAGGGCTGCACAGCCACAAACCCTGTTCGGTCTGACACCCTAAATAATCAAAGGTGAAAGATGGTTTATGAGGCAGCCCAAACAGCCATAAAGCAAAATGTAGTCATCAGGGAAGGCTGCCTGGAAAACAAGTAACTGCCCGTTGCCAAATGCTGAAGGCAGGAAGACTGACGTGAAGAGTGCAGCAAGGAACCCTGGATGGCTGGCGAAGCGGGTGGAGGAAGGGAGGCCTGCGCCTCTCAATGCTGTGGCTTGTGGGGGGAACTGGGAGGATGCACATCGGGAGTCAGGTGTGAGGAGGGGAGGGAGTGAGTGAGAAATTACTCAGGCAGGGTCTTACTAGTTAGAAGATCCTACAAACTGGTTCTGGAATTCAGTCTTGATGATACAGGTGATAAACTCTGTGGGTTCTTGACAGAGAGGGAACAGGCTGATCACGAGGCTTGTAGGGTCAGCTGTGGATCATATCGGTGTGGCTGCTCCCAGGCTCTGGCTGCCCTTGCTCCTGGATCTGATCTTGGAAAGCCAGAGACTGCCCAGTGAGATGGGCAGTTGCCCTCAGGGTGTGCCTCCTTCTGTGGCAGCATCTTCCTTCACGTCACATCACGTGCCCTGCTTGCTGGGCCTGGCCAAGGCCTCTTCTGCCCACTCCTCTCCTTCAGCTAGATGCCAAGGTAGGAAAGCATTCTGAATGTCACCTGGTAGCATCTGAAGGATGTCCAAAAGCTGGCAGATCCCCAAAGCCCAACAAGACTCATCTCTAGGATCTGGGGACAGGCTAGCTGATGGGAAAGATGGATTTGGAGGCAGAGCCACCTGGCACCCCTGATGCTCCACCCAGTAGAAGTCACTCTCCAGAAGTACCCTCACCTCGTTTACTAGACAAGTCAGCTGAGACTCTTGTTATAAAGACACAGTGGGCAGAGCGGGCTTCTTTATCTAATTGTTACTTGCTATTGCTCTTTTTATTATAGACTTCAATATAGACAGAATCCACATCCTTGGGGAGTGTTTGGTGGAGGTTTCCCATGATTAGGAATTGTGGCTTGCTGTGGCCAAAGATTTTATTTTCATTGAGAATTTTTCTGGGGCCTTCCTTTGTGTTAAGACATGTGTGACAATTGAAAATGATTTGCTCTTTCTAACTTGGAGAGGAAAGATCATTGAGTTGTAAAATGGTGAATGGTTTTAGAGTAGGTGAGGGAGTGGATGGGCATGTTTGGGTTTCCTTTCATTTACCTTTAACTTCACTTTGTGCTACATGATTAACGGGAGAAACTGTGTTGATTAAAGAACTACTGTATTGATGTAGGAAGATCGAACATCAGACTTAATCAAATGTTAGGGTCCTGTTTTAGACCCATGAGAAGCAGAGAAGAGAAATAAAGCAGTCACACAACACACACACACACACACACACACACACACACACACACACACACCTTTGAATACCACGTGCCAGATACTGTTTTAACAGTGTTACTCATAGTAACTCATTTAATCTCCCCCAGTTCTCACTAAGTTCGGAAAATTTGCATGTACCCCTCTTCCAAGTAAGAATACTGAGGAACATGGAGATGTCTAGTGACTTGCCAAAGGTCAGCTAGCCAGATTTATCCACTGAACCACTTGACCAAGAAATGTTTTTAGATTAGTAAATGTATGCAATGGAGATGTTCTTACCTTTTATAAATATATATAAAATGTGTACATGGAAATTGTGTGTGTTTTTTATTACTAGTGCTTTTCAGACAGTAACTCAGTCTGTCACTTACATATGCTTAAGTCCATTTATGAGTCATCAATTTTGTTCTAGCTGATCCCATGAGTACCTCTAATAATATCTGACATTTTCAAATAATATTTAAAATCAGCCAGACTTATTCTTTTAAAAATATAGAGAGAATAATTCTAATTTAGCCCATCTTCAAACTTAGAAATGCTATCTTTCCTAATCTTCAAAAGAACAAAGTAAGAAGAGAAAGATGGATATAGCTTCTTCTACTCTTCTTTGCTCTGAGTTATAAATAATTGGGCAAGATGGGAGCAGGGAAGTTAGGAACTGGGAGTGGAGAGCTGCCAATCTGACTCTATGGTTTCCTGAAATCTTGACTTAACAGAAAATAAATCCCAATCTTTCTTGATCTTATACTTATTAATGATTACGTTAAAGCCATATAACTATGTGAAGTATCATAAATGTGCATTCCAGAATTTAAGCCAAAATCCTGGGAGTGTTGTTAAAACTGGCAACTTGTGCTGAAGGGCTGGAAAGCTTAAATTAATGATTGGTTATTCAACAGCTATGATCAGGCCACCACCTCATTCTTTTTTGTTCTCTATTGTGTCCCAACAGGGAAAAGCTTCACTCTGACCATCACTGTCTTCACAAACCCACCGCAAGTTGCCACCTACCACAGAGCCATCAAAATCACAGTGGATGGGCCCCGAGAACCGCGAAGTAAGTTTACCCACTTAGGGCTGGTACACCCTCCAGGCTGGTATACTCAGGGACCATGTCTCAGAATCCTCGGGTTCAACCTTTCCCCCAGGGGGATGTCAGGCCCCTGTAAAGCCAAAAGTTGCATTGTCAACATTCTTGCTACTCAAAGCTTGTTTCTGCGCACTGGGCTCTTTTTGAAGCATCCTTTTAGAGGGCAAAAGGAAATGAGGCTGACTCAACTGCATGTTCAGGGCAGCATGAAACTAAGGACTACTTCCTCAATATACAGTAAAGTTCAACAGGATTAGAAACAACCAGTAAATGGAAGATGGGCCAGGCACAGAGGCAGCCCAAAGAGGGTCAGAGTGGACCACAAGGGAGTAATTACCATCTATCCTGGCCTTTTATTAATTCATGAGGGTCAGAGATGAAAACTATGAAAATGACCCTTTTCTTTCTATGGCACAGATCAAAATCTTATTACAGGCATGTTTAAGATAGAGAGTGGGAGGGTAGAAGAATGTCTGGAGAAAACCAGTAAATATAGAAAGATAGCACCAAAAAATAGCTCCTGTGAGGAAAGCTTTTTAAAAAAGGAGTGAGGTTGTTTAGTCTACAGAAAAGATGTCTTCACAGTGACTTAATGACTATCTTTGAGTAACACCAGAGTAACACTCTTTTCCAGAACCACACCCTTCCCCAGGATCTGAGGCTGGGTTACACTTCCAGGTCTGTGGGGCTGCCCAGCATCCATATGTCTTCAAACCATATCAGGTCCCTGGTAGAAAATTAATACACTCTCATCTTGGAGCAAGGGATATTGAAAAACAGCACTTCCTACTGTCCCCAAAAGCCAAGATGCAGGGAGGTCAGGTCATAAAATGAAATGTTAAGAATTTGGACTTTATGGGCAAGCCAGTGGAGTTCTTACGCCTTCAGTGAGTTACAGAGCCTTGCTGAACCTCGCTTTCCTCTTCTGTGAAATGGAGATCATAACGAGAGCTTCTTATAAGATCAAGCCCAATGATGCTAGGTGCCTGATGCAGAGAATGGAGGCAGGAAATGTTAGTGATCCCCATTAGGGCATTCCTGTCTTTATCTCTGGCTACTGCTCCAGGCCCCTGTAGATGACCTTCTCCAACATGGTGGTTTCTAGGTGGGCTTTTAAGGTAGCTCTCTGCAGGCTTTCCTGTGATCACGGCAGCTTTTCTGGCAGCCTTCCCTTTTGTCCTGGCCACAACCTCATGGCATTTGGATCGCCTTCTGGAACCATTCCCCATTCTGCATCTACTTTCCCAAAGTCCCTGAATGGATGGAGCTCTGCAGAGAACATAGCCACCAGGGACAGCCCCCCATTCCTTGTCCACATCCCCTCCTTCCGCTTGCTGGGCTCTGTGACTCCCTCCACATCTGAGTGCATTTTTCCCCAGAGGATCCTCTCTGCTTTTTCTGATAAAGACTTTCTGGCCATGTCTAGACTCAAGAGACTCTGGGACTTGATAACAGACGCTGATTCTTCTTTATGGGCAAGAAGCAGGTCATAGACACAGACAGGACCACACAGGCCTAAGGAATGACTATGATCTCCTTCTAGGCTTCCAGAGTAGGAATGTCAACCTGGACATTCCTACATTAATGTAACCCTGCATTAACAGAACATAAACACCAACGTGAGTTTGTTCTCCACAGAGGACCGAAGAGGAAGTAGGCTTGAATTATACAAGATGCCTGGCTGGGAGAGAGGTAGTTGTTAGGTGTAAGAAAGTTAACTTTGTGGGTAACTGCATGCACTCAGAGAAGGGCTCCTTCAAGAGGCTATAGAATCACTGTCTTTACAAATAGAAGCCACAGCCATCTCTTAGGCAGTTCAAATGCCGACCAGCCTGAAGAAGCTGAGGCCAGGTGACCCTGGGTATACCCTCTACTTCTGTTATTTCCTCATGCATAAAGAAGGCTGGGTTTCGCCTCACCGCCAGCATTTCCTGTAACATTTAAAGAAATAACAAAGAGGCTGAGCTTCAGAAAACAAATGGTGGCTACTCTGACTTTTAAGAATTGGCAGTCAGAGGGGGAAAAAAGTCTATGTGATTGTAACGGTCTGCCTGTATATACAGTTTACTCTGCCCCTGCTGTTTTATAACTTAAGAAAACAGTTGTTACATGGAGAAGCGCCCTCTGAGCAGACAGAAGGGAATTATGCCAAAGAGGCATCCATTTTTACACAGTCTTCCCTGCCAAGTGGAATTTGGGGTGTAGGGAAAAACTAAATGCGTGGAATAAGAATAAGTCTGATATAAAGACGTGCAATAGCCTCAGGTAGAGAGTCTGACATTTCACAAGAGACTTCTAGAAAAAAGTCAAGTGCATGCAGATGCCCAGGGTGGCTTGGGTAATGCTGACTTTTCTATTTGCCCTATGAAGCAAGAGGGGCCGTCACTGCTAATTTTAGTATTCTGGTTTCCAATTGTTTGAACGTCTTCATTCAGGGTGGGAACTTCTCTATGGTAAGCTTTGCTCACAGTTGCTTTCCAATGTAACATAAAGAGAGGATACTGCATGTGAATCAGGATGCCCAGATGTTGCCAGATCTCTGGATGAATAAGACCTCCCAAGTCCCCTCCGTGATTACGGTGCCATGAATTCTGGGCAATCCTGGCAAAATGGCCCTGGTATTGCCAAGACCAGATTGAATCGTTTTGGAAAATTCAATAGTTTTATAGTATCAAATTATTTGAGAGCTAGGAGGGGCCCGAGAGAGCCTTTAGGATAATCACCCCATAGGAAAGAGAAATCAGCCCCAGAAAAGTGAAATGGTTTGCCTTGCTTTAAAAGAAATAGTTGATGATGAAGCCGAAACAGAATGAGGAGTTCCTGATGTCTACTTCTGTGTTGTCCTTCATCCATCTACCTGCCCATTCATCTGTTCCTCTCTCCATCCATACCTTACTGTCTGTACAGCATCTATTTCTTATAGATTGTTTGACCTGGCCTCGGTATCCTCACATTTAAAATGAGGAGTTGGCTTTTATGATTGGCTGGCACATTTGGCTCAACTGTGTCTGTTATAGAAAGGCAGGCATGGAGCCTTGACTTGAGGTATGCGTGCAAGCTTAACTAAATAAAGCACTTAGTATTTTGCCCTGGTATTGGGATAGACAAACTGCTGTTCATCCTGCCGTTCTGCTGATTAAGTTAAGGACTGAGAATGAGAAGCTGTGCCACAGCCCATCTGCTGGTCATGCCGATGGGATAACTTGATGTGTTCCTCCCCTCTTCCATGGTTTTCAGTGGTGAAGCTGTAGCAAAATGTATACGCCAAAGATAATTTACAGTGTTTTCCGTTTCAGTAATGGACCTGCCCCTTAGAAAATCAAGACTTGTTTTTTTCATCTTCCATAGGATTTTAAGAAATATCTTAGAGTAACATAGAAGTTATTAATTGTTGAAAAATTAACTTTATCGTGGAGAAAGAGCACCGTCAGAAGGTATTCTCTGCCTGGAATGGGTTCTTAGTAGCACCAAGGTGGGCTCTGTTTTTGGTTAGCAGGTAGAGCACTTAGTAGCTTGTTGATACATTGAGTGTCTCCTCCTTAAGCACAAAAGACATAGTGGGAGGATTTTTCAAGAAAAGGATATTTGAGAGTGTTTGTTTGTTTGTTTTTGACACAGCGTCTTTCTCTGTCGCCCAGGCTGGAATGCAGTGGCACAATCTTGGCTCACTGCAACCTCCACACCCCCCGAGTTCAAGCAATTCTCCCTCCTCCACCTCTGGAGGTCCTGGGACTATAGGTGCCTGCTACCACACTCAGCTAACTTTTTGTATTTTTAGTAGAGACAGGATTTCACCATGTTGGCCAGCCCGGTCTCGAACTCTTGATGTCAAATGATCTGCCCACCTTACAGGCATGAGCTACCACACGTGGCTGAGAGTTGTTTTTAATGTATGTTTTATATTTCTAGGGTCTAATGAAAAATTCCATCTCTCAGCTCACACAGCTATACTTTAGGTGACTCTATGCTAATATTGAGATCCCAAAGCATATTCTCTACAGAGATTTCGCTAAATAATTTGAATGCAGAAATTGTTTCATTCACTGCTATGGAGGAAGATATTTTCCCAAGGAGAGACTGAGGAGAGTGAGCAATGGGGACCCTCAATGACCCATCTTGGGGTGCTGGTCCTGGTGGTATGGATTAGGCAGCCTTTACCTGTCTGGTCAGGTATTTGTTACCTTGAGAAGCTGAATTAAAAACCAAAAAGGTTCATGAATATATTGGTCATTTCTGAGGTAACTTTGGTCCATCCGCGGGTTAAAGGAGTCCTCCATGTGACTGTGTTCTGCTTGAGCTCTTGATGGTCACAATAAGGGACAGCAAGGTGGAGCTCTTACTTACAAACCCTAGAGTGCTTCCTGGGGCACTAGCCTTCTGGTGGACTGGTTTGTTTTTACACAGTTCAAATAGGTTGATCCAAGGGCCTAATCTTCATTACCCAGCTACTTTTTAAAGTACTTGGTTGAGATAATGCTATATGAATATCATTTTCTTCTATGACTTTGAGTGTATGTAGCAAACTTGTTATATGTAAATGAATATGAGAAATAGGATCTTTATATATGGAGAATGTGCTTCAAGTGAAGAATAGAAATTGGATGAAAGGCACCTGTGGGCCAGGTATCATGGCTCAGGCCTGTAATCCCAGCACTTTGGGAGGCCAAGGCGGGTGGATCATTTGAGGCAACTGGAGATCAGCCTGGCCGACACAGGGTAACCCCATCTCTACCAAAAAACACAAAAGTTAGTCTGCTGTAGTGGTGCACACCTATAGTCCCAGCTCCTAAGGAGCCTGAGGCAGGAGAATCGGTTAAACCCAGGAGGCGGAGGTTGCCGTGAGCCGAGTTGGTGCCACTGCACTCCAGCCTAGGTGACAAGAGTGAGACCCTGTCTCAAAATAAATAAAGAAAGAAAGAAGGAAGGAAGGAGGGAGAGAGGAAGGGAGGGAAGAAAGAAAGGAGGGAAGAAGGGAAGGAAGGAAGGAACCACCCTGTAAACTTATGGTGATAATGGACCTAAAAATAATTGCTCTTAGGATTGAGTAACACCTAGTACACAATGTTATTTTCTCTTAATCATAAAAATACTTGATAATAGCAATAGCTAACATTAGTGTTATTTGCCAAATATTGTTCACAGTGCTTCACGCATATTAACTTGTATAATCTTCAAAAGAACGGGCAGAGAAATCGAAGAAAAAATAAATCGTATACCTTGCCCAAGGTCACACAACTAGCAAGCCAGAATGTAAAGTAAGGCGTCCAGATGTTGGCACGCACTGACACCAGTGTCTGTTTTTAAGAACTGCACTGGCTGCTATTTGAGCCTCATGGTACTGTAATTCCTGTATTTTTTTATTAGGAGAGTTTATCAATAAAGTTCTGGGTCACATATGGTTTCCTTCAAGAAAGCAAAGCCCTGTTGCTTTGGCATTCATCATGTTTTTGTACTGACAGGAGGGAGTCAGCGTTTCCCCGGGCAGGGCTACAGGACATACCCCTCTCCCACTCCTCTCGGGGGTTCATAATGCATAGCCATGGCCATGCTGGTCACAGGGGCCAGTGGTTGGTTCTGATTCTGTCACCAGGGTCCACTTGGGTACCTGGCATGAAGGGGACCTGAACCTGGGGTTGTACAGCATAGACCTCCTCTTCCGGTGTTGGCCTTCAGGAAAGATGGGTAAAGTGGTGGAAGTGACCTGCGGGACAGTGGTCCAAGTCCAGTTCCCCCTTTAGGAAAGGGTTTCCTAGAGGGCCCGTGTGCACAGAACGTAGCTGTTGGGAGGATGAAAAGATGTGTCACTCTTTGCTCTTACATGGTTATGATAATGTCAGATGGTTTTATGGATCTGTGATCTCGGTGTTATAATTACCAATCCATAATCACGTTGCTTACTGGGAATTGCTTCAAGTGTATTTTCCAGGTAGTGAACAGTGAGCTACTTAATTCCTCTTCCCTTGAATTTGTCAAATTTGGGCTTGGACTTTAGTTCTTTCTAGATGAAATCCTGATCCACACAGGAATTAGAAAGTAATTCTTCCTTCCCTCCCACCTAACACAGGAGCAAGGCAGAGGCTCAGAGAGGAGGAAAATGCTGCACTTACTCATATCCCCTCCTCCCCATTTTGAAAGGCATTTCAGGCCAAGCTGAAAATTCTGGGGGAACTTCCCCCTGATACTTTAATTCCTTCTGTGTTAAGCCCCTCAACTACCTGATGACTTGGCAAAGGCAGTTTTTAAAGCAATAATAATAATTGTGCCTAAATGTCTCCAGCAAATTTTAGAATGTATTTCTGCTGATTATTTTTAGTAGTATCAAACCAGACCAAGAAGAATTTTTTATGCATGTGGGTTTCCTTGACCCTGGAATGGAGGCTAAGGTCTGAAAGGGCCCCTGGGGTGAATGGGAACATAAGAGGCTCCTAAAGGGAATAGGCTTCTGTCCCAGAAGCATCATAACCCTCCTGATGCAGCTCTGAGTGAGCTGGCATGGCCTGTGTATTCTTGATACAGGGTCTGAGATTTTTTAAGATGGCATTTGTATTGCTATACAAAGAAAGAGAAGATGAGTTCCTTCCAGGTACCATGAAAACCCAAAGAAATGATCTAGGCACCTTCTCAATCTAATGTGGTGCCAGAGAAGAGGGAAGAGACTTAGACCATTATATTGAATTTCTCTTTCTCTCTGGACCCTTGCAAACCCATATCACTATTTTGAATGCCACACCAGTGAGGTCAGGATCTAAACTAATATATTGCAGTCCTTGTTAGAATTCATTATATGACATGCCATAAGAAAAAAAAATGCTGTCTGTGTTTAGGCTTCTGTTTCTTAACCTTAAAACGTATAAAAAGGTTTCTGGATTCTGAATTCGGGGACCTGGATTTTCACACTGGCGCCATCAGGCCAGTGGGTGTGAACCTGAGTAATTATCTTAAATACTTTCGTCTTCATTTTCCTTTCCTGTTAAACTAAGCAATGGGAAGAGATAATCTCTAAATTAGTTCTCACTCAAAAAGGGTAACAAAATATGGTCAGCAAAATAAAGCCGTAAGTTCATTCCCATAAACAGGGCCCCTTAGAGGAGAGAGGCCTCCAGGCCTTCTCCCCTGGGCAGTGTCATCCAAAATCACATCAGACACATCCAACTGCACCCAGGTGGTACATGAGATGGATGCCTTTTTTTTTTTCCCCTGTAAATATTTTAAAGGGATTTCTAATTTGTTCTGCAATTATCTGGCTGTAAGTGACCCTGACTTCTCTGCCACCAACATGCAATCAAGAGTAGGGGTTGAGATCTCCATTTTGGCACTTGCTCCCACTGCAGGAGCTGATACCTGGGGGAGCGGCCGGTTTGACTGAGCCTCTCTAAAACGGGGACAGTGGCAGTACCACAGTCACATCACTGGAAGGCTGAATGCAGCTGCTTCTGTGGCTTAGAACATCCTTGGCACATAATATGTATTCAAAAGAGGGCAGGTGTAATTCAGTTTTAGTCTTGAAATCCTTTTGGAAATGAGAAAACTCTAAACCAAAAAATCTGTGGCTTCTAAATTTAAAAATTCATGAAGTTGCCATAATGTTGCCCCCCCACACACTTTTTTTTGATATTTAATTAAACATTTATAAATTTTTATTTATTTTCCTCTATTTAGTTTTATGTTTAGACCCAGTAAAATTTTTTTTCTTGGTATATTTATGGGCCCTAGAAACACTCTTGGCATTGTCCCTAAGTATCTCATGGGTAGCATGGCCTTGCCCCCAAATGGTACACTTTGTGAAAAAGTCAGGGAGAAAAATCACATCTGAGTAACATCAAAAGTCAGCTCTTAAGATCTAACACATGGGTCCTGTTCAGTAGAGGTGTGACACAGCTACAAAAGTCTCCTCCACACTGTCCTAGAAACTGACATGAAATGTGGCAAGTCTCTTGGGGTCTGAATTCTTGTACTAGGCAAATGTAGTGCATCTCCCAAGGGTGCCTGGCATCTCTCATTGCAGCCAAGCTTTGCAGGCACAGAAACATGGCCAGCACTGGAGACCTTTCCATGTGTGCAAGGCAGCTCCATCTGCTGCCTATGACTTTTGGGGGTCTGATGGGGCAGCCCCCACCCGGGATGGTCAGGCCTCATCATTGGGTGCAGGTCTCCCATGGGGATGGGTGGACCCACAGCATGCAGATAGATTGCAGTTGGCAGTCACAGCATCCCAGCACATTATAATACATCTGCTTCTCTGCTTTCAGATAGATTTAGAATTTTTTTCATACCCTAGCCACTTTCCATTTTTCATTTTCAAAAATTTCTCCTTGAGTTTTCTTAAAGCCTTGGGTTTTTTTGTTTTTTTTTTCTTGTAAGCCATGTAACTAGGAAAAGCATTAGTAAGAATTTTATGTACTGGGCCTCATGGAACTCCACTACCACCACCAAAATAATAATAGTAATAATAATAATTCCAGTTTAGCTTAACTAAGTAAAAGCTACCCCTTACACTATATCTGTGTTTAAATTCATTTGCGCTAACTGGCAATTTCTGTGTTCTCCTGTTCATTCCATATTCTTTTCCTTTAAAGGTAACTTTTAAAGAAGGTTTGGTTTTTTTGCTATCAAAGCATTAATTATGAAAAGTTGGCAATACAGAAGGGGTAAAATCAGGTATAATCTATTACTGTACATTATGCCTGTATTATCAGACATATCACAAGGCGTTGACATGTAGTTGGATGTGAAATGCCTTTTTTGTTGTATGATATATTTTTATCAACTTCTACATGTAGATGATGCAGTATCACCGGGACAGTTTGCTATCATGAATAGCCAAATATTCTGGATTCACATTCATAGGTGAAAGCCAAGCTTAAAATATATATAAACCCAAAGCAAAGTTCTTTTCTGTTTGTCTTTTTAAAAAGTAACACAATGGAATCAATCTGCCAACTCTCTAGAACCCTATAAAGTTAATTAAAGGCAGTACATTCATTTGGTACTTTCATGATATACATAGACTCGGTTTCTATTAAAGCGATTATTGACAAAACCCAGACGGCTATTGAAATCTTTCAGTGTACTTCCATATACTGAAATGTTCAACATTTGACACTTTGGTTTTGTATTTATTTTTGTTCACCATGGCTTAAAAGCCATCTTCTTCTTATTTAAAATCAAGAGTAAACATTTGAAATAAGTTCCTAGATACTACATACATTTATGGCCCCTTGAATTTGTTCCTGGTATCACCTTATTTTCACTTACCTTTGAAGTGGTTATATGAGATTTCCAGTTCATTCATTTGAAAGAGCTAGGAGAAATACACAGAGCCACATCCCACAGGCCTCTCAGACACTGCTCACCAGGCATAGTCCAGTGTTTCAAAAGTGAACAGGGGGCTGGGTGTGATGACTCACACCTGTAATCCCAGCACTTTGGGAGGCCGAGGTGGGCAGATCACCTAAGGTCAGGAGTTTGAGACCAGCCTAGCCAACATGGTAAAACTCCACCTCTACTAAAAATACAAAAATTAGCCAGGCATGGTGGCAGACACCTGTATTCCTAGCTACTTGGGATGCTGAGGCAGGAGAATCACTTGAACCTGGGAGGTGGAGGTTGCAGTGAGCTGAGATTACACCACTGTACTCCAGCCTGGGTGACAAAGCGAGAGTCTGTCCCAAAAATTATAATTAAAAAAAAAGTGAACCAGGGTGCTCAAAAGGCCTCCGTGAGTGAGAAAGGAGTTTGGAACCAGACAAACTTGGCTTCAAGTCTAAAACTGTGTTTCACAGTTTTCCCATCTGTAGAATGGACTGCATGATACCTCCCTTGCTGGGGGATATGAGGATTAAGCGAGATAGCCTGAAAGGCGAGCTGGGACGGTGGCTGACGGCGAAGCTTCAGAGCTGGCTTCCTGATTCAGCCTGACCTCCCCTTCGGGGTCAGATTAACCTCCCCATGCTCCGCCTCCTTGGGTATAAAACCAGGAAGATGATATCCCTGTGTTGGGGAGTACTGTGCAGATGGAATAAAGTAATTCATGTTAGGACATAGCACCATGCTGGGCACAGACGTACCCCTTAAATGTTAGCTGCTATTACTAAAGCACGTGCTTTGGACAGGTAAGCTCCTTGCCCTTGTCCCAGAGACCCTACCAGGGGAAACAAATGGAATTCTGTCCAAGTGGGGGGCCAAATATTTACCATTGCCAAGTTACTTAAAAAAACAACTTGGCGGATTTGGCCCTCACGATACAGTACAATAAGAGCTTTTTTCTCTTTTCCTTCCATACTACCTATAATTAATTCCAAATACTGTATCACTGAACTGGCTTCAACAAATGTGTTCCTCACTGAAGCATAAGCTTGTCAACCATGTTGCCCTACTTCCTTGAAGGGAGAGGTGATCTTTTTCCAAATAAAGGTTTTATCAAAATGCAGTTCTGCTTCTTAACATGAAGCACCTATGCGGTTGTGTGACCTGCCAAGGGCTTAGCATCTAGAAGCTTCCCCTGGGTCATCCACAAGATAGGAATAATACTATGAGTTCCACCTACTCACAGGGTTCTTTAGGATACACTGAGATCGTATATGTCAATGTGCTTTTTAGGTCGTCTGTCAATTAGAGAGTAGAAATATAATTAGATCATTGAAAAAAATAGAATAATCACAATAGATTTTACATGTAGTATATTAAAATCTTTGGGATTTTAAATAAAATAATTGATTTCTTGAAAGTAGATTTTTATCTCATCATGTCTTTCAGGATTGGTGAGAAGAAATTTTAGAGAAAAAAACAGAAACATTTATCAACCCCCACTGTGAATCCATACTTTTAGAAATTGTACATTTTGCCATTAGAATAACCTAATGTTTTCCCTGCCTACAACTAGGTACCCTTTTTAAATGTTGGAAACAAAAGAAGCAATCTTAGCAAACAGTTGAGAACTGAGTTTTATTTGAATATACCTTTCTCTTGCAAGACCAAATACATTTTTTTCTTCTAAAACTCCGTCATTCCATTTTCTTTCAATGAAAGGCTCACAGAGCTAGAAGGCTTGGGAAGAGGCTCGGAGCACCTAAAAGTTGCTGAGTCCGTATTCCTTTATTCCCCTGTGGCTTTTTATATACGCTGCGCGCCTGAGATTTCTGGATTCAATTTCAGGGAGGCGAAATGTTACACCCCTGAGTCTCAGTGCCAGTTTCCCAGGATGAGTCAAAAACGGCAGCTGCTTGGAGGTGAGAATCTTCCTCAGCTCCAGAGGCCAGCTTGCTGTCCTGTTCATTTGCTGACATGCCACCGGGAGCAGGTTCAGTGAAACCCGTCCTATTCTTTGGATAATTCAGCCAGTCTCAAAATAAATAGGTAGCCGAGTACAGGGAGAAAGAACTGGAAACCACTGAAATTTGAGTCTTGAGGGCTGGTCTGTTCTCGAGAGCTGCTCTGTTGAACTCTAAAAGGAATCTTGAGCCCTGGGCGAGGGAGCGGCCTGGCCTAGTGGAGAGACTGCCGGCCTGCCAGTGGATCTTATGTCTGGCCCTGCCTGGCTCAGTAAGTCTCAGCAGCTCCTGTCTCCTCTTAGACCCCCAGGTTCCTCATTCACAGAAGGAGAAAGGAAAGGAGATGTGATGATTTGTAAGGTCTTCATCAGCCTCTGAAAGTTTAATTTGATGTCTGTAGGAGCAATTGTCCTTTCCAAGCACCCTTCTAACCGCAGGAAGAAGAACCCAGGGGCCACTGGGGTGTCCTGTCAAACCGGGAAGACAAAGACTGACTGGGAAGGTAGGGGTGGGTCAGGGGGAAAAGGGGGAAGAAGGGAGAAAGGATCAACTCACACCCCAGGCCGAGGAAAGAGACGAATGAAGGTCCACACCAGGGTGACCGGAGTGACATGCTATAAGTAGGGGCAAATCATCCTAACTAGAGTTCCCGTGACACTGGCAACATTAAAAAAAAGAAGAAAGACATTTTTAAACCCACAGAGTGCTCAATTGTCTAAGCCCCAGCATGCCCAACGTCCCAAGCTGGCCGGTCAGAGACCTTGGTGTTAATTCCTCGGCCAACTAAAAAAAGATGGTGTGAGTTCTGCTGACTTAATTGTTGGAGTGTTTCTGAGCGGGGCCGCCTCCGTCCTCTGCCTCCTCGAAGTATTATGGGCTGTTCTGCATTACCTGCCCTACCTATCTTCACAATCTAGCCGCAAACAGCTTCGGTTGACCACACCACTTCCCTATTGAAAGTTAATACTGTTTGACTCATTCTGTGTTACTAACCTGAAGCCAAAGAAAACAAGGCAGAGAATAACCGGCTTGTATGGAGTTTGGAAAGCTCTCGGAGGCCCTGCTTTCAAAATCCTACACAGTAGCTTTACTATATCTATCCACTGCAGCTGCTGAGAAAATGAAGGAAGCAGAAGTGGTTAAGAAAAAAAGTTGGGGGTGGGGAAGACACTGGGAAGGGAGTGGGGCACGGCTCCCCTCCAGCTGGGAAAGACGGACAGTTTACGAGGGCTGACTCCCTGAGCTGAGGTTTTGCTTTGACACACCAGAGTGTTCACACAGAAGAGGGACTGTTGACGGAGTTAAAAGGAGAGAAAAGTTCAAAACATTCACTGAAAAGGCATCTCTCCTATTGCATGCATAACAGAGAGGAGCTGGGAGGCTGGTCTCACCAGGTCAGCCAGCCACAGGCAGAGACTCAAGGTAGACAGCCCAGGTGGAGGTGTGTACCTTTTGAATCAGGAAAGGATTGAGGAGGGGAATGTTGTCAGACAGAAGGCTGTCCTAGGCCTCCTTCCTTGCCTCCATCCCTGGCAAGGATGGAGCCTTCTCTTCCTTCATTTCCATCTGGCTCAGATGTGGTCACCAGAGTGAACAGGAGGCACTTGTGTCTTGGAATAAATAGAATATTCCCTCCCAGTGTTACCTGGAAGACAGTGGGACCAGCATCTTCAACACCATGCTATAGCTCTTCAGGAGTCTCGGCAAACAGCCACTCACCCATTCAGGTCACTGGTAGAAGAGGCCTCCCTCCTCACTGATGCCCCTTTTCAGCAGGTGGCTGCTTCTGGCACGTGGACAACAGTTCGTAAAAGTGAGCCCAATGCCTGAAAGAGGCTGTCATGCCACAAACAACCGGAAGCCTTGTGTGAGAGGGAAGGCCTACATTCTGTGCAAAACTACTAGCTACTGTTGGCTCTTGTACTACTGAGTACTCAGGAGCTGTGAGTGGCCAGGGTGCCCTGTCCTTCTGTACCAGCCATCTGTCCAAGAGCTTTGCGTGGCCAGCCTAGAACTTCAGTTGGTATCTGTGACAGGAGAGTCAGAGTCAAATGTTGTTCCCCTGCTGTTGGGAAAGTCCCTGAGGTCCAGTGGGCAGGACTTTTAGAAATAGGAGGGAATTTCCAGCTGGGCGCAGGGGTTCACACCTGTAATCCCACCACTTTGGGAGGCTGAGGCAGGTGGATCATGAGGTCAGGAGATTGAGACCATCCTGGCTAACATGGTGAAAACCGTCTTTACTAAAAATACAAAAAAATTAGCCAGGCATAGTGGCACCCAGCCTTCCAGCTACTTGGGAGGCTGAGACAGGAGAATTGGTTGAACCTGGGAGGCGGAGGTTGCAGTGAGCCGAGATCATGCCACTGCACTCCAGCCTGGGAGACAGAGAAAGACCCCATATCAAAAAAAAAAAGAGAAAGAAATGGAATTTCCTTCCCTCTTTTTAGAAGTGCAGAGGAGGAGAGATCATCTTGCATGCTGCTGGGTGAGCATTCCAGAGTACGTCTAGTCCAGGAAAGGGGCTCACTCATTCGTTCATTTGTCCAGCATTTATTGAGGGCCAGCCTTGGAAGGCCCTGCATTTACCTCAGTCCTGTCCAAACATGCTCAGTGTCTGCCAGTTGTGCATGGCATCTGCTGCTGCAGGAGGGGAACAGAGACTCCTGCAGGGAGGTTAGGAGGCCAGTGTGGAGAGCTGCAGTGCTGGTGACACACTCATGCAGGTGGTGTGTGGGGGCCTCCGAGATCTTAATCTCCTGGCCCCTAGGTCTTGCCTGTCCATGCCAGGGCTAGCCCTGCCTGTGCCCTGAACTCCAGAGCCAGGTTCAAGCTCCAAGGAGTGTGCTGTGAGTCATTGCTCATCTCTCCACAGCATGCCACCGGCACTTCCTTTCCCTTCTGCAGTCGCCTTCTGTTTAGGCTCTGTCCCCGAGCAGGAGCTACTCTGATCAGCAAATCCATGTCACTTGTCACTAGTGGTTTTCACTCTCTGGTTACTTTCAGTTACACTGTAACCAGGGATTTCCTTCAGATAAGACCTTAACCCAGGGAGGGTTGCTAATAGTTGGGATTATAGGCTGGCAGAAGACAAACCTTGAAACAAACCTTGAACTTGCAAGCTTTCTGCACCCCTCTTAGGAAGCTGCCTCTACTTCCCCCATACAGGGCTACCTCTGGTCAAGAGCAAATGCCAGCAGGCAGCTTCTCTGCCCTGAGCTCAAGTTACCTCCTTAGGCACCAGACAGAAATGGACAGTGAGCCCTGGTGACCAGGGATGGCAGATTTAGATTTTGAGTGTTCTGCTTTAAGGAGAGGCCCAAGTCTCCAAGAGCTCGTGAGTGGGTGAAAAACTCCACTGCTTGTGGCGATGAGCCCTGGACTCAGGGAACCGAGTTTTGTTTGGGTTTTTGTCCCTTAAGCCTTGGGCGCGTGGTGCAGGGAGGGTGTGAGGGGGCAGGTCTGTGTGCGTCTCTGGCTTGAAGCTGTGTTGATTGTTGACCTTGCCTTGGCCTTGGCCAGCCTTTCCTCTCCATTGACAATTGCTTGCTACACTTGTCTTGGCCTATATCCTGAAGGTGATCATGGAACGGGCTGTGTGTGAGTGGACGAATGGATGTGTGATGGATGTAGATCTATGTATGTGTATGTGTGTGTATGTCAGTATGTGTGTATGTTTGTATGCGTATGTCCCCATGTCTGTATGTGTATGTCTCCATGTCTGTATGTGTTTATGCCTGTGTGTGTCCTTGTGTGATACATGTATGTGTGTCTGTTTATATGTGTCTGCCCCTGTGTGTGTCTGTATGTGTATGTGTGTCTGTGCATGTATTAATGTATGTGTCGGTGTGACATATGTCCATGTGTGTCTAGGCGTATATATATTTGTGTATCCACATGTGTATTGTATGTCTCTGTGTGTTCAGGTGTCTGTCTGTGTATGTCTGTATGTGTTGATGTGCATGTCTGTATCTGTGTATGTGTCCATGTGTGTCTGTGTGTACATGCATCTGTGTGTGTCCATGTGTATCTATATGTTTTTATGTGTATGCCTGTGTCCATGTGTGTTTGTCCATGCATGTATGTATGTGTATATTATGTGCATGAGTGTGTCCATGTGTTTTTGTATGTGTGTGCATGTGTGAGAGGATACTCACTACAAGAAATAAGAGAAGCTGGTGTACTTTGCTTTACTATGAAAACAAATGAGTTTTCCTGACTGATTTTTTTTTTTTTTGAGACAGAATCTCACTCTGTCACCTAGGCTGGAGTGCAGTGGAGCGATCTTGGCTTACTGCAGTCTCTACCTCCTGGGTTCAAGAGATTCTCCTGCCTCAGCCTCCCCAGTAGCTGGGACTACAGGTGTGTGCCACCACACCTGGCTAATTTTTTTATATTTTTAGTGGAGATGGGGTTTCATGATGTTGGCCAGGCTGACCTTGAACTCCTGATCTCAAGTGACCTGACTCTGTCAGCTTCCCAGTGTGCTAGAATCACAAACGTTGAACCACCACACCCGGCCTGATTTAACTCTAATAAGACAATTCTCCATGAAACTTCATATGCTCAGTTATGTTACGATATTTTTCTCAACAGGAAGTTTCTCTGTCATTACATTTCAGCTGAATACTTTAATGTCAACTTCCTTTGCCTGAAATGAGTTCTACTTTCCTACAACCTAGTAGAGGGCGATTAGATGGCACCAATCATGAAAGACCTGAGTACTCATTCATTCATTCAGGCAACATTAAGTGAGCCTACTGGGCTCCAGATATTTTTGTAGGTGCTGAAGACATGGCTGTGCAGAAAAAGTATGAAATCCCTGTCCTTGGCCGGGCATGGTGGCTCATGCCTGTAATCCCAGCACTTTGGGAGTCTGAGGCAGGCAGATCACCTGAGATTGAGCGTTCAAGACACCAGGCTGGCCAGCATGAAGAAACCTTGTCTCTACTAAAAATACAAAAATTAGCCAGGCATAGTGGCTGGCACCTATAATCCCAGCTACTCAGGAAGCTCAGGCAGGAGAATCGCTTGAACCCAGGAGGTAGAGGTTGCAGTGAGTCAAGATTGCGCCATTGCACTCCAGCCTGGGCAACAGAGACTCTCTCTCAAAAAAGAAAAGAAAAGAAAAGAAAAATCCCTGTCCTCTTAGACCTTACAGTCCCGCAGGTTCAGACAGACCCTGAGTAACATTAATATGTACCGTAGGGAAATCCTAAGCCAAACAGCTAGGGATTGGCTGGATGGGGGAGTCTACAACTTAAAAGAGGGTCTCCAGGAACTCCTCCGGAGAAGATGACATTTTAGCAAATACTTGAAGGATAGGAGGGGTGAGATCCACAGGAATCTCAGGAAAGAGCTTCCTGAGCAGAGAAGACAGCAAGTGCAAAGGCCCAGGCCAGTGACATGGGAGCAAGAGTGAGGTGGCCAGTGCTGCCAGAGCACAGAGGGGAGCTCAACCCATCTGCCTTCTAGTTTCAAGTAGGAAGCATTCGAAAGCAGGCTTAGCAAAATGCCACCTGACCTCAAAACCTGTACTTTATGTCACCTGAGAGGCCACTGTAGGACGGTGGTTTGGGAGGCCCAGAGTAGGAAAGCCCCATGCACAGGTAAACCCAGTGGGTGCTTGCTTTTCTGTTACCACCCACAAGAGCACAAAAGCTCTTCCCGGCCAAAGGCTCTGCTGTCCCTGCTGTGATTCTCTGGGGCGAACGCATCACCTCTCTAGAAATCCCTGAGTGGGCAGAGGGGTTCCTAGGAAGTGGGACATCATAAGGGACTTGCCAGGATTCATCCACCTATAGGAGGCTGAGGGGCATGAGCTAGAGGAACAGGGGCCTGCACAGGGAGTATGGGCGGATGGGTAACGGGTCCTCATATAGGACTTATGTGACTCCTGCCACTGATGGAAAAGATGGGCATTCAGGCCAAAAGGATCCTCATTTTCCAGCCCAGACAAGAAGCTGGGAAATGAGAGCCTGGTTGAGTGTCCACAGAGTGGCTTTCTTCCCAGGTGCTGCCTCTGACAACTTCCTAGTAAATTTCAAGATGGGCTTAATGTCCCACTCCCTCTGGACCTAGCCTTGGGATCATAGAGGGGGAGGGGCGAGAGCAGAATGGAATGGCCTAGTCTGTGAAGGCTTCAAGGAGAGAGTAGAGCACCTTTGAATACTAAAGTCCACGGTCACTCATAACTAACTGTCCAAAAGGTCGTTGATGAAACAGCTAGATGCAGAGGGAGCATGAATTCTTAGTACACTTCGTGCAAAGCTGCTGACCGCCAGCACAGGGAAAGGTAGAGCAGGCCAGGTGGGATCCCAGGCTGGGAGGCCTGGTGGGGATCAAGCAGAGCTCTGAGACCAACCTGACAGACTTGGCACTGGCTCCCGGAGGCCAGGTGTCTGCCTGAAAAAAGACAAAGGGAAAACTTGGAAAGTTATAACCTCATTCCAAGTTGTTCAAGAAAGACCTTGCTTAGAGCCATCCGACAAGAACCGGTTGAGTAGATAATCGCAGCAAATGTAATGTTATGGATGCTTTTAGAGTCCCTTGGACTAATCCTTCTTAGTCTCTTAATTCCAGGCTTCGAGATATGGAGTCTCAGTGATGAAGAGACTTGCTCTTGTCCACAGCAAAGTTTGGTAAAAAGCAGATTTAGAATAGAGAATTCTTAACACCATGCTGGCATTCACCATGCCCTGGGGCCATGGTGTTTCTCTAGAGGGGAGGAGGATTGTGGCCTCTGCATTAACACCTGGTTCTGTAGGCACTCAGAGATCTTAACTGCTGCATTTGTGGAAAGCAATAAAGGTTCCATGTAACCTTTCCCTGCCATTTCCCAAAGTCTTCCATAGATGGCACAGCAGAAGTTACTTCCTACTTGAGAATTTGGGGTTCACCTTCCCAATCAGACTGATTATCATGGCAGTGACTCTAACAGAATGTTATTGTGGGAGACAGAGACAGTCACATACCTGCCTATCTGCAGGGCAGAGTTTGGGCATTTTCAGCCACTCTGCACATATGGAAGAATTTAAAAAATGAGAAGACCACCAAATAATTATCACCAAAAGGAGGCCATCAGTCGGTGCTCATGAGCACAGTTTAAACACAATTCAGGCATATTTAGTTCACATGTTTTTTCCCGAGCACACAGCAAATCAGAAGCAGGTAGGAGAAGGGAAATAGTAATGCACATTAGAAGCTTGAGTTCCAGGAGGAGCTCTCCCTCTGGTGCAGATATTTCCAGTGTGCTCTCTCTCTGTATCGGCAGCCTCAGCATCACCTGTGACATTATTAGAAATCCAAATTCTCAGACCCTTCACCCTAAACCAACCTACCAAGCCAGAATGTCCGGGTAATTCCACTGCCCACTCAAGCATGTGAAAGAAACACAGCTCACAGCCTGCAGGGCACAGTGTGGTAGGGGCTGTCTTCTGATTCTACACACACACACAGGAAGCAGAAGTGAGATGGTAAAGGCAGAATGCAAAAGTTCAAGTGCTTTCGTGTCTCTGAGATCTAAAACCATGCAGCATTGTGTGCCTCTCCACTCTGTTCGCTTTGGATTCACAGAAATGTGTATTTCTAGGTGCACTGTGTGTGCATCCTGTGTGTGTGTGTGTGTCGATGGGTGTTGAGAGTGGGTGTGTTTTCAGACCTGCCCTCTTCCTGTAACTGGCTGTGTGAGATTGGACAAATGACATAACCTCTCTGAACCTCACTTTCCATATAATAGTTAAAAACCAAGGCTGATTTCTCTGGCCCTTCTCCAGTTCTGAAGAACTCTAACTTTGTGGCATTCTCTTAGTTTACTGATATGAGAAGAAATTGGGGTGGGGGAAAGTAAGGCTACCCATATTTATGCAGCATTGGACAATATGTAAGCATGCATATATCATATGAATTAGAATATATATTGACATACTCTATACCATTAGATATTTTATATTATATAACATTTATAATATAAATATGGTATATAATATTGAACAATATTTCCCAACATTAAATTAGCCAGCAGATGGTTAGGTTTGCAATTAGGGAGTTTTATTTCACCACCTGCAAGGGGCTTCAAGGAAGGGTGACATTCAGTACTGTCACTTTGAAAACCTAATGACCCTGCAAACTTAAAGTTAGACTGCGATACCAGAAAAAGTAAGCTCTTCTCTACATACATTGATTTATTTTCCATCAGTCATAAAACAGTAGAAAACCAAAGAAAGAAAACTATATTTTTATATTCAGATTTTAGATTCATGTAGTGAGTATCTAATTGACTGGCCAACATCTTCTGATATCCTTTTAAAATTGACTATATAAAAGTCTAATATTCTTTTAGAAGACCCACAATTTTATACACACACACACACAGAGAGAGAGAGAGAGAGAGAGAGAGAGAGAGAGAGAGAGAGAGATCTTTTCAGTATTATGCTTTTGCATAGATTTTGCTCAGCTCATTATGACAGTCTTCTGAGAGATAGCTTCCTCATTTTTCTGCTGAGAATCTATCAAGAAAACTAGTAAACCCTTATGAGAAACATAGACTAGCATGTTGTTGACTGCCAGAAAATTCTTTACTCTCTCTAACCAAAATTTTCCAAGAAATGGTGGCCATTTAACCTTATCTCATTTCTTTAATTAAAGATTATACGTTATATTTCTGTTATTTACAGCCACAGATCACAATGGTGTCTTGAAGAAGGCAGTTCAATTATTAATGAGATATGCATACCTGCTTAGTTTGTCTCATTATCCATCACAAAATACATAACATTTAAGGTTGCCCTAGGAAGCGGCCAACGCAGAAAACAGCAGGAATGCCTTTGGAATAAAGTAAAATTTAGCAAAGGGAATTGACTTATTTTTATTATGTAAACTTTCCCCCCTTTTTTGGATTTTTATGACCCTGCATACATAATAAAATTCTATACATGTACTTTTTTTTTTTTCAAAAATGTCAAAATGGTAATAGAAGAATTTAGGATCCTTTTCAACTCTGCTTAAGATTAAGACGTCCCAGTGTGAAATCTTGATGTGCCCACTACTTTAAGCACCACCCTGTAAACATTCACAGTTGACTCCAAACATGCTGAAGAAGCCAGGCTGCCAGCATGCAGGTGTTCAGAGCTGCCTCCCGATTGTACCCGAGGGCTTCACCCAGGGCTGAATTCCCTGTTGCCCTCTAAAGCCCAGGACTCAGTGAGAAAAAAGAGAAGTGAATTGGATAGTAGACATGTACCATACTTCTCTATTAAAATTCAGGGGGCAAATGGGCCTTTTAATTGAACACAGACACAGGAAACTGGAGACATAAAGTATTCATTTTCTCCAGCTTGAAAGTTTATATCGGAAGTTCCTATATTTCTTGCAAAATATTGCTATTTAGCACGTGAAGTCTGATGGTTTCAGAAAGTAAGAATTAGGTGTTCCTTTGATCTAGCTTATAAGTGCATCTGAACCACACCTTGAAGATGATAATGCCTCTCATTTCCCCTGTGCCTTGGTGTTACAACTCTCCAGCATCGTGGTGAGCCTGAGGGTCAAGACCCCTACCAAGGCGATAACGTTCCTACTTATTCCCGAGAACACACACGTGGGAAGAGTGGAATGGGCTCTTCCCCAATCCTCCAGCATTAAACTCAGCCCTGAGACTCCCAGGGCTTAGAAAATAGCTTAGAGTGAAGAATTGCTTTCTCTCAGAGTTATGCCTGAACACTTCTGCTAAAGCAGAGAGTCATCAGTTAATCTCTGTAAATGACTGCGATTTTGGCAGGTGTCAGCTGGTATAGAAATTGCTCACAAGTTAAAGCTCTTATTTCTAAGTATATAGTAATGGGGGGGGGGGTACTAATTAAAACAAAAAGCAAAGAAACAAATTCACGTTGTGCCTGGTCACAGGACTTCTACTTGAAATGATGATTCCTGTTGGGTGTCCTCATGGCACAGGTCCCCACGCTTGGTGGCTAAGAGAGACACAACTGGCAAGAGTCTTTCTTCCAAGGCTGACTGTAGACTCTACCACGCCAAGTGCCATGTATTCAGAATGACCTCACTCACATCCCTTCCCTGGATTACCCACTGTCCTTGACACAGTGTTCTTCAAAAATGCCACTAAGTGCCCAAGGAATGTGAAGTTTTGAAATCAGTACAAAACCTGTCGGCAGGCTTTGCCAACTGGCATTCTTACTGAGGCAGGTAGAGCTCTCCACAATAGTTTTTCCTGCCTTCTTCTTTTCCCAACTCATAATGCCAAGCATTAGACTGTGGTAGGCAGTTAAAAGGCTGAAGTGTTTTTTTTGTTTTTTGAGATGGAGTCTCATTCTGTTGCCCAGGTCGGAGTGCAGTAGCACAATCTCGGCTCACTGCATGCTCCGCCTCCCAGGTTAAAGTGATTCTCCTGCCTCAGCCTCCTGAGTAGCTGGGACTACAGGCACCTGCCACCACACCTGGCCAATCTTTTGTATTTTTAGTAGAGATGGGGTTTCACCATGTTAGCCAAGATGGTCTCTATCTCCTGACCTTGTGATCCGCCCACCTCGGCCTCCCAAAGTGCTGGGATTACAGACATGGGCCACCGCAAAGGGCTGAGTTATTACGTTTTGAATGGGTATTCCATTGGAATCATTTGTTTTTCTGCAAGAAAACTGCAGATTTTTCAGTTTGATCGTCAGGAAGTCAACTCTATGGCAGAGATAAGAGGAGGGAGGAGCTACGAAGGCTTCATCCAGAGGCACTGAATCACACCATGACTGACCAACATGGAGCGTTGTAGAAAAAAAGACATTTTCATACTTCTGAGCGAAAGAAATAATGACGGTTGCTCCAGGACCTGGCCCCATGGCCTTTCATCCACAAAGCTGGTGCTTAAAATACCAGAAGAGGCCTCCCACATGTGTTGCTGAGCCTGCGTGACTCAGGCTGTTTGTATTCAAGTCCTGTGTTGTGGGCTGGAGCTGAATCAGAGTCCAGATTTGCCTTGGTGACACATGACAAGAGGGAGCATTGCATTTGAACTACACAAATATTATGCTTAAGTACTTTTCCTCATTTTGGAGCCAAACAGGTCTTGTTAATGATAAAATCACTGCATTATAGTGGGCCCTTTTTTCTGGTCTGGAATTTGAGACAGTGTCAACTGTGCCAAGGGGCCTGGCAGCAGGAAGAAATGGCCAGGCATGGAGATTTTTAGCCATAATGCAAGTTATACCATTTAATTTTATAATCGTGGCCGTCGGGAGCTGGACTACAGTGCACTTCTCGTGGCCCACTCTTACTCCAGGCCACGGGAGTAGAATCAACGGGACCTCTTTCTAGTCTAGGATTGGGTGAGGGCATGGGAAAGAGCACTTTATGGGGGCAGTGGGCAGGCTGCTTCTCAACCTGGCTTTGAGGCCACTTGACAATAGGGAACAGGTTATGCAATTGATCAAGGACTCTTTATTGGAACCACAGGGCTGAGGAAGCCGCTGTAGGAGGCCTGAGCCATTCACTTCTCTTTTAAAGAGTATCCCTACATTGGAGCCTCAGCTCTGCTTGATAGGACTGACTCTGGTTTAAGGACATCTTGAGAGAACTGTAGGCCCCGGTCCCCTGTAAGTGGCCTCTGCTTGCTGCTTCCTGGTGATAGTTGTTTTGGTGAAGAGCATGATGAGGACACCTGCTATCTATATAGACACTGAGGGACCCACCATCCTACCCTGGAGTCCTGAGCTCTCCCACTCTCCAGATGGGCTGCAGCTACCTCTGGGCTCCTGCGGGCCTATTCTATTGGGAATATTGGACAAGTCACAGGCGAGGCCTTCCTGTCAACTTTTTCTCAGGGGTACAGAGGGGAGTCGGCTTCAGGGAAGACAGAATGCTTGTGAAAAGCCTGTGAGGAGAAGGAGAGGGAGAGGGAGAGGGGCTGAGGATGCCCTGTGTGTACCTGGAAATCTGACCTCCCCAGGGGCTGTGGGTTTGCAGCCATGCCTCATTTCCTCTTGGAGGGGGCCCTGTCACTAAGCTCCAGGGCCCACTTTGCTGCCTCTAAAACTAGCACGTGGTTGGGTTTGCAGTAAGGAACAGCCGTTCTGATGCCCCTGGGAGACCACCTTTCCTGGCTGCCACAGCGTAGCCCCTGGCATGTGGCCATGTGCCAACAATTAATGCACCTCTTTCCCTCCTGGCATCATCACCACCACCAAGCTCTGTATCCCCCTGAGTTCTGCCCAGTGGAAGTTGGTGTAGAGGGTTGGGGAGGGTGCTGAGGCCCAGACTGGGGTAGCACTCTGTGGCCAGGGTGGTGAAAGGGGGCGCATTCTGCTGAGAGGAAAGTGGCCCTAAATTCCCACTGGCAGCTAGCCCAATGGGCAGATCTCTAGCAAGTCTATGTTGGGGTGAGGGAAGAGAGAGGGGAAAGACAAGAAAAGCCCCTATTTTAGGAAATCCACAATACATTTTCTGATCTCTTCCCTCCCTCCTTCCCTGCCTCCCTTCCCTCTTCCCATCCCCTCCCCTCCCTGCTCCCCACAATAGGACATCGGCAGAAACTAGATGATCAGCCCAAGCCCGGGAGCTTGTCCTTTTCCGAGCGGCTCAGTGAACTGGAGCAGCTGCGGCGCACAGCCATGAGGGTCAGCCCACACCACCCAGCCCCCACGCCCAACCCTCGTGCCTCCCTGAACCACTCCACTGCCTTTAACCCTCAGCCTCAGAGTCAGATGCAGGGTAAGTACCAGATGGAGCCCACTGCCTGCATTTCCTGCACCTGGGCCACCACCCACAGTCAAATCTCGTGTGCAAAAACCCTCCCAGACCAACTGGGATTTTCCCCTTGATGCTGAGCGAGAGGCCTGGAACCAACAGCACCACCTGGGAGCTGTTAGAAATGCAGTCTTGGGTCCCAGCTCAGGCCCACTGAGTCACATCTGCATTGTAACCAGATCCCCGCAAGGAGAAGCATGGCTGCAGAGGATATGCGGGAGCTCTGGGTGTGGATATCCATATTGGATAGATAGCTCTCTTGAATTTTTTAAGAGTTAGCTTTGGCTATGCTATTTTTTTACCTACCCATTAGGCTTGAACACACACACACACACACACACACACACACACACACACGTCAAGCAAGGTGAAGATGGGGATGTTTCAGGTTCTTTTTATTGCCAGATTATTTGTGGGATTTGTATCTAATTTTTTTATTATTAAGAAATAGTAGAAATGTATGGATGCCATCACATCAAGAGTCTCATTTGCAAATCAATATAGAATGCAGGTCCCCCCATCCCATGGGGCAAGCTGGCAATTGCAAAAGCACTGTAAAATGCAGTAATTGCCTAGGGCCCACTGTGCCAAATTAGATAATACAAGAAGTTCATTTACACTGTAGAACCACTGACGTCAATGACTGTTTGCTCTGTGATACCATTTCAAAAATCCAAAATGCAGACTTTTCTCTGTGCCATGCAGGATGCAGCTGTATGTGATATGGTTTACAGTAATAGTTCTTTCTCCAAGTAGCAGGCTTGTTAAGGAACAGATAAGCAACACATCTGGAGAAAAGGGCAGGTGGCCAGCAGCAGATGTGGTGGCTCCTTGCCCCTCTCGGACAGCAGGAATTAGCTTTCCCGGGAATTTTCTGTATGCGAGTTGTACTATGGGGTGTACAAGTGTCATCTGTTCCTTTGAGTTTCCAGGCAGGTAGCTCTCTTTTTGGGTTAAAACATGGGTTCTCAAAAGGCATCCCCACTGTCTCCCACAGAGCTTGACAGCCCATGCCATTAGCTCTCACAGTTAGGTTTCTGGGGGAGGTTCTTTGACTTGATTGGAAAATTTCCAAATAAATCTTCCCAGAAGATACTATGCGCACAGCCAAGTGGCCTGTGGATAGCCCTTTTGTAAACAAACAGAAACCTAAAGCTTGATGTTTTGGGGGGGCTGCCTCTCATCGATAGATTCATTTAGGTGTATTTAGGAAGAGGACCCGTGAAACAATTGGTTTCCTACTACATAATAATTATTAATAATGATTTAAAATGTATACATTGATTTTTTTTAAATTCCAAAATACAAGTGTAGATGGTAAATTAGGTCAAATGGTATGTTAAGTAAGTGAGATGGGCTTGGAGTGAAACAATACCTTGTTTCCAAAGAGGGTACGGCTATCAAGGAGATTCTTTCATCTTGCCTTTAAGTTCATTTACACTAATTTACCTCATCTTCAGTAAACTAATTCACATCAGCCACTCATGTGTAAAATCCAAAGGAAGGCTCTGTTTTCTTAGTTTCTCATTGCTTAACTGGCCGTTTATATTACTAGGTTGATGAAGGGATTGCCTTTTACTGCTGATATTGGAACAAAAAGTCTTAAGCATTTTTCTAGGCAATGGAAAATTCAGCCACATGAGGGAAAATTGAAATTGTCACCATTGAGTTGCCTTGTCTTTTGCTGACAAGGGAATCTAATCTGATTTCCTTCTTCATCAGATATGCCTCTTTACTGAAAAAAAAAAAATGGGGGCAGTTGCACATTGAATTCTCATCCTCTGAAGCTGCTGGGCGAAAGCATTATTATGGACTCTGCAGTGGGCACTCATCAGCTCTTTGGAGTCCTGTATGCTTAGCAGAGTATCAGGTTTAACACCAAGCATCACCCCTTTTTTTTTTCGTTTTGAAAATGTTTTATTTCTGTAACATTTAAGAAATCATGACTCGATTTTAGGGTTCCCTAGGGGCTTGGTTGCTACTCTAAAGAATGTGTGAACTATATTGCTGGTGTTTTTTCTTTCCAAAATATGAATTTGATATTCAGTACTTCACTTGTAAAATTGTAGGAACAACTTTTAAAAAATAAGCATCCAGAATATTTTCATGTGAAACTACTTTTTCTTTCGTTCTTTCTTTCCTATAAGAAAATGCTGTTTTATACTAATCATGTTTTGAATAGACCCCTGGGCTTTTTCTCTTGAAATTGGAAAGTTAACAGGCATAATATGCAAGTCTTGGTCAGCCAAGACCTTCAGTTTGTTCTTGACATGGAGGAAAATGCTTATTTTCCAGGCTTAGCCCTGAAGTTTCTATATTTATGAAGATACTTTAAGAAATAGAGCATGTGTTTATGGCTCCCTTTGAAATGGCAGTGGTAGTTTTAAGAAAAATATTCAAGTTGTCAGAGCAGTTCTACAGCAGTGCTGTCCAGATGCGTGAATGTTTGCCAGTTTTACAGAAATGTCAGTAACTGGGGGCTTGGAGAGCTTGCTGGGATTTATGCAGAGGCTCAAGAACCATACCTTGCTAGGACTTTATTGGAAGGGTTATGCCAGCTCCTCTAACTCTGTCAGCAAGAAAACTCTGATATAGAATAGCACCAATACTTACCTAGAATCACATGTGCTGGAGGGTCACTCAAAATAGACATCTCAAATTATCTGAAGCACAGTACAGGTTGCCATGCCACTACACCACTGTTTATTTGTTGAGGTCTTAACTGTTAAAGGGCTGAGGTTTATTTCAACTTCCTATTTTACCCGCTCTTATAATTGAATAGAAAGCCATTTTAGGGGCCGGGCGTGGTGGCTCGTGCCTATAATCCCAGCACTTTGGGAGGCCGAGGCGGGTGGATCACAATGTCAAGAGATCGAGACCATCCTGGTCAACATGGTGAAACCCCGTCTCTACTAAAAATACAACAACAACAAAATTAGCTGGGCATGGTGGCGCGTGCCTGTAATCCCAGCTACTCAGGAGGCTGAGGCAGGAGAATTGTCTGAACCCAGGAGGCGGAGGTTGCAGTGAGCTGAGATCGCACCATTGCACTCCAGTCTGGGTAAACAAGAGCGAAACTCTGTCTCAAAAAAAAAAAGCCATTTTGTCATGAGTAGGCTTGAGCTACACGTTTCCACCAGTTAAGATACCATCATTAACTTCTACGATCAAATCTTAGAATCCCATTTTAATTTCTTTCAAAAGATGGAACAGGAAAGATTCTAGAGCTGATGGTACCAATGGCTGTCCAGACACAACTCCCACCTAGAGATGGCTTTGGGCAACCCAAGCAAGTGATTTTAAAATTTCACCCCTGATTGGCCAAATATGATGTATCACATTTAAGTTGTCGTAATTTCCTCCTTTCCGGGAATATGAGGATGGAGTAATAGATGCTGGTACAGAAAACTGAAACCTAGATAAACTAGGAAGTCCATTCTGTTGTTCTGCATGTTGGTTGCCATAAACATGTAGGCAGAAGGTTTAACTCTTTGACTGGACCAGTTCTGAGCTATTTTGACATGGGTCAGACATTTGTACACATTATTCTATTCCCTCAACAATCCTTTGGTATGGTTTATAAACAGAGAAATCGAACTTCCAAGGTTAAAAATTACCCAGTATCCCAAAGATTATAAGTGATGAACTTGGACACAAACCCAGACCTTCTGGGGTGCAAGGCCAATGTGGGTGGGGTAGCCGTTCCCTGGGCATGCACTCTTGGGTCAAGGATCGATTTTCTACAGGGCTGGCCAGTGTCGAGAAGAATCCCAGTCACCAGAGGAGAGGAGAAGAAGTGCTGGGCTATTCACTCACTTGGCAGTCCTGTATTGAACGTGTTCTATTATAAGTTGATAAGAAGAAGAAGAACTTTGGGGCCAGGCTCTGTGGTGGGCACCTTAATAAACTATCTCCTTTGGTACATGTGCATTTGTTTATAAAGTTTGGGAGAAAAGAAAACTCAGAATAACGAATCTCTAAATAAGAGTGAAAGAGGGGTGAATAAGCAGGGAGAAGGCTTACCAGCCACTCTGTTGACTTTACTGGGGTCTTTACCTTCCTACTTTTGAAGTCCATTAAGACCAAGTGCTTATCATCCAAACCCAGTCAGCATCGATCCACTTTTATGAGTGTGTGTGCCTCACTTTGAGAGTTCCATGTGGCCAAGAGGGGCCCCTGACCTCTCAAATCATCTCCTGATTTTTTTAGTATTCCAAGTAACTTTTGTCTTGCTAATAATTTTCTCCCCAAATTAAAGTTACTTAGGAAAGACTATATTCTGGTGTTTCTGGCTGTCTACAAAACTCTGAGATATTGAATCGACTCTGTTTCTCAGTTGTATGGAGTTATTTAAATCAGTCTGATTCTCTCTTTATCATCTGGATAGACAAAAGGAAGAAAACCTTTCCACCTTCATGTAGGAGGAGGAGATAAATGCTCTTTCCAGCCTTGGATATAAAATATCCAACTGCATTACATTGCTTTCCTGTCTGTCTGTCTGTCTCTCTCTCTCTCTCTCTCTCTCTCTCTCTCTCCCCCTCCCTCCCTCCCTCCCTCCCTCCCCGCTTCCCTCTCTTCTTACTCTTCTAGCAATTTGAAGCATAAAATCAAAGCGGTAGGGGCTATTTGATTACCTTGGAAGTGGAGGCTACAATCAAACACCAGAAATCCTCATATGTAAATCTATAAATGATCACTTAATGGTTACACAAGTAAATATTCTGAGTGTGAGAAATTAATGAACAAGAAAGGTGAATTATTTTATTCAAAAATAACTGTTAACTTGATATATTAGGGTATGAAAGCCTTCCTAGGTCTACAGCATTAGGATCTTACCCTGAAAACAAGCCTGCATCAGGTGTTCACATGAATAAATAAAAATAATTAAAGGAAAAAAAGGGAGAGAAAAAAAAAGGAAACCCAGTGAGATGACTGCAGGGTGTAGAGCCCTCTGTTGGCTTGTGGAGTGCGAGCTGCCTCCTGCCCCCTTTTCCCTTAGCAGGCAGCTAAGTTATAAGTTAATAGAATGAGAAGCACTCTCAAAGCAGAACTGAGAACTGAGTTACTAATTTTTATGTTCTTAGCTGGTGCAACATAAAGTGTGAATTTAAGGAAAGTTTGGAAAATGCAAACTAAGGAATTGCATTGCGGATATTCAGAAAAGGAGAAAGAATAAAGGGAAAGCGAAGCTTGGTTTTCTTCTTTAAGAAAAAAGCCCAAAGGCCTTTGCATCCTGGTTTACTTGTGCCCTTTGTTTCTTGGGTTTTGGGCTTAGTCTGTTATCTTTGCTTTCTAGTCACTCATTTGAGTTACTTGACCATGCTTAGAGTGGTAGCCCGACCTTATATTTTTTTCTCTGTGCTCTATTTATAGATAGACATAGTTACCAATGCAGTACTCCCTTGAACAGCACTACTTAAACACTTGTGATGTATTTACAACCACCTCACAGCTAAGTACTTAATAAATCAGCCCTTCAAAAGAGCCACCAATATGGTCAGCTGTCGGCACCGTAGTAATCATAAACCACATTATAGTGGGTCTTCATTTTCAGACCAAACATTTTTGTGGATGTCATTTAAGGTGATTAGACCATGTTTGTAGGAGCATGATGTTAGTACCTGGTGGACACCCTTGCTCATTAGAAGAAAAAAAAGATTCATTGTAGGGCTTGATCTTAATGATAAAATATTTCTTTTGTAGACTGAATATGTTCTGAACTTTCCCCATGCTTGTAAATATGTAGGCCAGCACACCCAAGCACTAAATGATTTCATTTGAAAGAATAATAGTTTCAGCAAAGTTGTAGTCGGAACATTTATTTGATACCGATTGCTGAATATCAGAAGGTTTAAGCTGGGAATCTAATAGCCAAGAAAGCAGACTGTAGTGGCTAAGAAAGAATGAGGGCTCAACAGGCAAACTGCCTTAGTTTCTATCACATTCACTATGGGACTTTTGGCAAGTTACTTAACCTCTGAAAGCCTTGGTTTTCTTATCTGCAAAAGGGGAGCAATAATTAATTATACTAGCAGATCCCAGGACCATTGTGAAACATAAAGCAGTGGATGTTAGAGCCAGCCCATGGTTAACACTCAAAAACTGTTAGCTGTTATGATCAACATCAATAATATCAAGTTGTCTTAGTCTTAGATATTATAGACTGGGTAATATATAAAGAAAATAAGTTTATTTGCCTCACAGTTCTGGAGGCTGGGAAGTCCAAGAGCATGGTGCCATCATCTGGTGAGCATCATCCCATGGCAGATAGGTGGAAGGGCAAGAGAGCATTTGTGAGAGAGCTCGCTTTTATAACAAAGCAACCTCCATGATAACTAACTTACTCCCTCAATGGTAGCATTACCTCATTCGTGAGAATGGAGCCCTTATGACTCAGTCTCTTCCCAAAGGCCCCACCTCTCAACATTGCTATGATGGCAAGCAAGTTTCCAACATAGGAACTTTTGGGAGGACACATTCAAACCATGGCATTCCACTTCTGACCTCCCCAAATTCATGTGCTTCTCATTGCAAAAACACATTTATTGCATCCCAGTGGTCCCACAAGTCTTAACTCTTTCCAGCATTAACTCAAAAGTCTGAAGTCCAAAGTCCTGCCTAAACCAGATATGGGTGAGATGCAAGGAAAAAATTAAAGCAAATTGCATTAGCTTTGAGGCTGTGAAATCAAAACAAGTCTTCTACAATACTTCAAAATATAATGGTGGGACAGACACAGGGTAGAAATTCCTGCTCCAAAAGAAAGAAACAGGCAAGAAAATAGGGGTAACTGGTCCCAAATAAGTTCAAACAACATTAAGTCTTAAAACTGGAGAATAATCTCCTTCAACTCCATGTTTTGCCTTCTGGATACAGTGAGGCTAAGGCTAGGCCCCACAGCCTCAGGCAGCCCTGCCTCTACAGTTTTGCTGGGCTTAGCCCAAACTTCAACTCTGTCAGGTTGAAGTCTTGTGTCTGCAGCATTACCAGGCTAGTGTTGCACAATCATGGCTCTACAGTTCTGGGTTCTCTGGGTTAGCCCCAGTTCTGTGTTTCCATTAGGCACAGCCTTAGAGGGGACTCTCTGTGGCAGCTTCAACCCTGCTTTTCTGTTCAACGCTGCCGTGGTAGGTACTGTCTACACTGGTATTCCCCTGTGGTAGGTCTTGGGCTGAGCTTCTACACAGTATGTGGCACCCTTCATAATCTAGGTGGAGGAAGCCACACTTCCACAGCATGTATTCTGCATGCCTGCAGAATTAGACACCACACAGAGACCATCAAGGTGTACTGCTTGTGCCCTTCAGAATGGCAGCCTAGCCTGCACCTAGGCCCACTGAAGCCACAGCCAGGGTGGCCAAGGTGTGCTGCACCAGGATGCAGGAAGCAGAGACTAGAGGCAGTGAGCCCATGAAGGGTGCCTTAGGCCTCTCCCCTAAAAGCATTCTACCCTCCTAGAGCTCTGGGCCTATGATGGGAGGAGCAACCTCGAAGATCTCTGAAATGCTTTGTCGGGTCTTTCTCCCATCATTTTGATGCATAGAATCTGGCTTCTTCCCATTCATACTAATCTCTTTGGCAAATGGTTGCTTGGCCATACCCTTTCTATTCGCTTCCAAATACAGTTTCACTCTTTACCTGGCCAGGCTGTTAATTTTCCAAATTTTTTCATTCTGCTTCTCTTTTTAGTTGCAAATTTCATCTTTAAGTCATTCTTTTGCTACCACATCTCACTATATGTAGTTAAAAGTAGCCATCCAGCAGCCTCACTGCTTTGCTGCTTAGGTGTTTCTTCTCCAAATATCCTAGTTCATCCCTCTTGAGTTCTACATTCCATTAAGTCCTAGGACATGGACACAATTTCACCCAGCTCTTTGCAACCATATATTTTATAAATATGGCCTTTACTCCAGTTTCCAATACCTTGTTCCACATTTCCATCTGCAGCCTCATCAGAATGGCTTTTACCAGCATTCTACCAGCACTCCGGTCACAAACACTTAAGTAATCTCTATGAAGATTTAGACCTCCCCTAGTTCTGAGGTCTTTCAGCACCCTCACCAGAATTGCCCTAGTGGCAGAACCATCCTTGGCAATGCAGGCTTTGCCTAGCCTGCTCCTCCAGACTTGTTCAGCCTTCACCTGTCATGCAGTTCCAAAGCCACTTACACACTTTCAGGTGTTCGTTGTAGTAACAACCCCACTTCTTGGTACCAACTTTCTGTCTTAGTTCCTTTGTTAAAACAAATTCCTGAGACTGGGTAATTTCCAAAAAAAATAAATTTATTTCACAGCCAAGCACAGTGGCTCATGCCTGTAATCCCAGCACTTTGGGAGGCCAAGGTGGGCAGATCATCTAAGGTCAGGAGTTTGAGACCAGCCTGGCCAACATGGTGAAACCCCCATCTCTACTAAAAATACAAAAAGTTTAGCTGGGCATGGTGGCACACACCTGAGTCCCAGCTACTCGGGAGGCTGAGGCAGAAGAGTCACTTGAGCCGGGGATTGGAGGTTGCAGTGAGCTGAGATCATCACATTACTGCACTCCAGCCTGGGTGACAGAGAGAGACTCTGTCTCAAAAGAAAAAAAAGAAAAAGAAAAAGAAAAGAAATTTATTTCATGTGGTTCTGGAAGCTAGAAAGTCTAAGAGCATGATGCTGGCATCTGGTGAGGTCCTTGCTGCATTAACCCATGGCAGAAAGCAAGGGGCACAAGAAAGTGTGTGCAAGAGAGAGCTTGCTTTTATAACAAAGGCACTTCAGCAATAACCCGCTCGTGTGATTATGGCATTAATCCATTTGTGAGGGCAGATCCTCATGACCCATTTGCTCCCTACAAAGGCTCCATCACTCAACAACACCGCAATAGCATCCAAGTTTCCAACATGTGAACTTTTGAGGGACACATCAAACCACAGCACAAGTATATTAGTTTCCTGTGGCTGTTTTAACAAATAACCACAAATCTGGTGGCTTCAAACAACAGAAATGTATCCTCTCCTAGTTCTGGAGGCCAGAAGTCCAAAATCAAAGTGTTGGCAAGACCATACTTTCTCTGAAAGCCATAGGGGAGGATACTTCCTTGTCTCTTGGCTTGTGACTGTATCAGACTGTATCATTCCAACATTTTCTTCCCTCTTTATATGGCCTCCTTTGTATCACCTTCTCTTCTGTCTCTTACTGAGGCCCACCCAGGTAATTCATGATGAACTCAAGATCCTTCACTTAATTATAGCTTCAAAGGCCCTTTTACCAAATAAGGTCACATTCACAGTTCTGGGGGTCAGGAAATGGATATATCTTTTCTGGAGCCACCATCCAAGCTACTGTATCTTTGTACAAAGGATAGGGGATATTGGACCATTGACCAGGGACAGTAGGTGAGAGCAGAGATAACTCTCCCAAGTCCATCCCCCAAAACAAGCACAGTGGACAGATAAATGTGAACTCAACATCTCATGCATGAATGTCCCAATCATGTTACTGTAACCTCAGTCCATCATTTGTTTGAACCCAACATCGTGGTACTTTTACTTCCCAGCCAGAAGAATGTATGATTTTTTTTTCTAGACGAGATCGGATATTTCTTAATATTTTCTAGAGCACCTATGCAGATAGAACCAGAGGTACTGACAGTGACAGAGAAAGAGCATTCTTCCCTGTGTCCAGGGAACAGTGCCAGATAGGGAAACAGGAGGCCCAGGTGCCTCTTGCCGTAGCCTCCCAAAGCTCATGACAGCTTAGAAGGTAGGAACAGAAAGATGGGAACAGAAGATGACATGATGACCAAAGCCAGCCAGTTGGGATGGACTCAAGAATTTGACGTCCCAAAGCCAGGCATGTTGTTTTGAAGCAAGCTGCCTTTTTAAAAAGTGACTTTATTGCCATTTCACACACCCATTTCAAAAGGAGGGTGATTTACAAATCACCTGAAAATAGCCTTTCGAATTTGGATATTTAAAAAAGAAGGTTTTACTGTAGTCATCAGGTAGTACCAAAGTTTACCAAAAGTTTGTATTGAGAGAGAACAAATAATATATGCTGATATGAAAAACAACTCTACTCAGAAAGCTACTTTTTGTGTTCTTAGAAAGTTACTTCTTGGGTTTTCTTATTAGGCATAGTTCTCCGGACTGAGTTGGTTTTACTCATCTGCATGATTTTTCCTTGCCTTATGGAACAGAAATTCAGGCCTGCTGGAATTCAGTTATTTGAGAGCTCTTTAAAATCCAGCATTTGTGATTTAAATGATGCTGAAGGGCTGTAATTACCTCTGTCTTTGCTTATTTCCCTCTGGCCCTCAGAACACCCCACCCTGACTTTTAGGGGAAATCTGTAGAAGGAGAGGGTTTCACTTGCCTCAGTTGTCCCTAGCCCAGTCACATTTCTCCATCCAAGCCTTAGCCTCACAGGGAATTTCTCGTTATTGAACAATTGCCTTCAAAGCAGTAGAATAGCCCAATTGTTATGGAGATTAAAGACACCGATTGCAAAACTCCTGTAAATAAAATCTTCACTGACAAACCCAGTTTCTTTCATAGACTTTTCTTCTGTAATCTCTTTCTGGCAGAACATCTTATGTTTTGATGTTAGAGATTCAGTTACCAACCACAGTAAATAAAGCAAAATAATAATAGAAAAATAGTATAGAACTCACCCTAAAAACAAACATTGGCCAACCATGTTTATTTTTGTCTCTCTGTGCACTCCTGAGAATTGATAGGGAAAGAATGTACCACCTCTTATTCAGGTGATTTCTGATTAGCCAGCTATGGAAAGTCTTCAGGTTGAGTTTTAGCTGGTTCACGCTCCCCTAAAAGGCATGGAACAGACCATTTTCTCTTTTAAAGAAACAAGCATTTTTAAGAGAAAACAGAATAGTGGCACTAAATGTTTGGCTGAATCACGCGTAGGAAAGATTGGACAGAAAAGAGAGCCACTTCCTCCAGACTCAGGATGAAGTGCCACCATCCTGGGCACCGTCGTTATTCCATATGACCTTAGGGTCATGTTTAGGGTTTAGAACTTTCTAAATAGGGTTTCAAGATTTTGAAAAGCATCTTCCAATTCTGATCTCTATAAATCCTATTATGGGAATAACCTTTTTGGAAGAGGATTCTTTTTCTTAAAGATGAAATTCCCTACTTTCTTTCCTAGAGGGAATTAGTGTGGGCAGAGGGAAGAGGAGATGACCTGTGAGTCTCATGTCACCTAACAGCTATTGAGTGGCATGAAACTTGAGCTTTAAAACTGGCCAGGGGCCGGGCATGGTGGCTAACCCCTATAATCCCAGCACTTTGGGATATTGAGGCTTTGGGGTAGATCACCTGAGGTCAGGAGTTCAAGACCAGCCTGGCCAACATGGCGAGGTCTCTACTAAAAAATACAAAAATTAGCTGGGTGCAGTGGTGAGTGCCTATAATCCCAGCTATTTGGAAGGCTGAAGCAGGAGAATCTCTTGAACCTGTGAGGCAGAGGTTGCAGTGAGCCAAGATCGCACCACCGCACTCCAGCCTGGGCAACAAGAGTGAAACTCCGTCTCAAAAGAAAAACCACCAGGAATGGAAATGGTGCTTAATTTTTCAGCTGTCCTGGTTCCTCCACCCAATCTGAATTGGGTCATCTGAGCCTCCGTAAGTCAACATGATCAGTTCTGTTTAATAAGACTTGGGCCATTGTAGCGGCCAGCTCAATCCTCCTGGAAGTATAGAGGACACTGTAGGATCCTTCGGTTGGTGTCATAAAAGCAAAGCATCTCTAGGGAAGACCTGTGAGTCAGGCCTCAAGGCCCCCGCTGAGTCAGTGCTAGCTTGGGTGTCAGGAGCTCTCTTGTCTAGGACAGTTCAGTCTCCCAGCCCTGTAAATTGCCAGTTCCTGCTATGGATGATGTCCTCTTTACCTTACGGCTTTATGTATTCAACCTGAGTTATTCCAAAGCCAGTTCCAGGACCCAGAGAGCTTATGCCGTGCCAGTTCCTCCTTACACCACTAGAAGGACTACATATGTACACTTGCTTTGGGATTTTTTTTTAAAGAACATCTCAAGATGAAAAGGGAGGAAGGAATCACGTGACTAGGGATGGCACTTCCTGGAGTTGCAGGTCGTATGAGGGAAGCGAACACGGCGGTTTTATGAAGTCTCATGGGATTATTACACTGTTGTGGCCACTCTCACTCCATTAGTGCATCTCTCTGCACATATCAGATGGCAAATCGTACAATGATAAAGTTATTTAAATATCTGTAAAAGTCAGCACAAGCTCAAGGGCTCGACTTGGCCTTTCTGCCCGTTAAGTGGTTTATTTAGCTCTCTCATCTCAAGGCCGGTTAATCTTCATCTCTACTTTGCTGTAAATCACCCGCTGCGTGGAACAGCCATAAAAATTGCCTGAGTTTTAAGACGTGCTTCTTTTGGTTGTCCAGGAAGGCTGGTATCTTAAAGATGAATGCAGAAACGTTTGAAGCGTTAGACTCACCCACTTTCCTGTTTTAAAATGGTAGCCTTTGTTTGTGATTGTGTCTATGCCTGGGTTATCATAGAGTAGCTACGACAGCAAGCTTATGACAAGGATATTGCCTGGTTCATATGTTTACCAAAGGGAGTCATAAAATAATGATAGCTCATATTTATAGAACAGACCAATGGTGTCAGTTCATTGAATCCCCACCGCCAATCACCTGTAGGTGCCTGACATGGTTAGGGGGAGCGTTGCCCAGAAGGTCCTGCCTGTGGTGCCTGCTCTGTTTTCATGTGACTGGGCACTATTTCCTTTACCACCAAGTTCCAGACCTTCATCTGTCATGTAAGTGATTAACCGAGTTGTCTTAAACACTAACATTCTATCATTCTGGATACTGCAGTTCCCATGAATGAATGGTCGCCCCTAATGAACATTCTCAGGAAAACCAGTAGGGCTGCCCCAGAGCCCCTCACTCTGCTGCTGTTTTGGAAGAAGCATTTATAGTTTTGCTGTGTGCGAAGCTCTGAGCCACCATATGTTCCTGAATGAGAGAAGTCATTGCCCAGACATGGATCTGTTTAATTTAATATGATTTACCACAAATTATGAAGCATGACTTCGAAATTGAATTTGTGCAAAATTACTGATGACCAATTCATGTGGAAGGGAAGGGAAATCTTGTTATTCCTATGCCAGAATCTCTTCCCGATTTCCTCATTTGATTCTTTCACGCCTTGAGGTAGGGGAGGGGAATGCATTCACAGCTCTATAAAAAAATTGTTCTTATTTTCGAACTTTCTCCCTGGTCATTCATGGCTCCCTCAGAGGAAGACACAGCATCCTGGAGATGTGGAGGCAGAAGTCAGTTCTTCTGTCTATCCCTCTCCCCAGGCAGGATAGAGCTACCCTTTCCATCTCATCCTCAGAAGGGACTCAGAAGGCAGCCTGTAGAATGCACTTGATGAGGAAGGCAGAACGTGGTCTGTAATTCCTCTGTGACACTACTCCCCCTCTGCAAACTGTCGTGATAATGATAGCTCCTAACTCATGGGAGCACTGTGAGGATCAAATGAGTTAGCATGCAGAAATCACTTAATGCACAGCACATGGGAAGCACTGCGTTATTTTTTAATCCTTCTCAAAGTCATTGCAAGGATTGAGATATATTTTTATCAAATATTTAGCATGGATCCTGGTACACCGTCGATACTTAATAAATGGTCAGTGTTATTCTTTTTACTATCATTGCTATCTGTGTGCCCTCATTGGTGGCACTGGTGTATCACCAGGTAATTGTCCCCATCGGTCTTCTCTGAGTCACACACTCTGCGATAATTCCCCTTGGTGTCTCCTTCTTTCTCAGGAGTGATTATAGCCCCAGAGTGGACAAAGCTAGTGGTAGTTTTAGTGGTATTTTCATTTGAGTTTTGTTTCCTTGGATAAACTCAAACAGGAGAACTTCCCATAACCACTGCTGCACAAGACCAAATGGGAAACTGTTAAAGTTGAAAGGACCTTAAACTTCTTTGCTCAAAGCCCTACATTTTACTCATGAGACACTTGAGGCCCAGGGAATTGCAGTGATTTTCTCAATTAGAGGCAGACCTAACATCCAGGTTTTTGGGCTCCTGGCCCAGTGCTCTTCCCATTGGCTGGGGTGGTTCTGCCTCAGAGATAGCCTAGGAACAAAGTCTCTGGGGTTGGTGTGCATCATTCACCTGGACATTGAACCATGCTGTGCCTCACATTGCATTTTTTAGAAATACACCATCTCAGAGAGATGCTAGGTCCCCATGGTTGGGTTCGATATCATATGTTGCTTCTGAGTCTCCACTTTTAAAATGTTGAATTCATGCTAAGGAGGACTAATTGGTTTGTTTTGTTTTGTTTTTGAGACGATGTTTCATTCTTGTCACCCAGGCTCACTGAGCCTCCACCTTCGAGGTTCAAGCAATGATGCAGGAGAATCCCTGAGTAACTGGGATTACAGAGTGAATTTCAGAGTCCACCACCACACCTGGCTAATTTTTTGTGTATTTTTAGTACAGATGGGGTATCACCATGTTGGTCAGGCTGGTCTCAAACTCCTGACTGCAGGTGATCCACCTGCTCCGGCCTCCCAAAGTGCTGGGATTACAGGAGTGAGCCACCACCCCTGGCTGGAGATGGGATTCTTAAAGTAAGCAAGGATGTCCTCCTCAAAGCCACGCCCATCACCCTCTGCCGCACCAGCAAGGAAGGGATGTCTTCCTCAAAGCCATGCCCACCTTCCTCAGTCCCACCCAGCAAGGAAGGGATGTCCTTCTCAAAGCCACACACCCTCCTCAGCCCCACCCAGCACTCCAGCCCTACTTCCTGTGGGGAACAAACAGCTGCAGGAGACTGACAGGTCACTCCCTGAGCACAAGGCCCACGTGGGCAGCAGGCAAGGGTGAACCCTGACCTGTTCTGTTATTTGCATGAATTGGACACATTCAACAAATGTGAGTGGTCAGCCTCTTTGGTGTTTTTAATGAAGCAGCTACCGAAGGATTTCTTTTAACTGAGTTTCACCTTCCTGTGTGATTTTAAGTAAACACCTCCCTGTGCGGATTCCTCCCACAAGTCCAGCCTTTTAAGCCTGCTTGGGGCTGTGGCTTGGGCTGGCGGGCCAAAAGCAGGATGGCAAACAGGTGTGCGAGTGTGACGGGGCAGAGGCCAGAGCCACAGCTGTGGGAATGCGAGGCCGCTTTGGCAGGCCGAGGCCGGGAGGGGCAGGAGGCTGGTGCTGACTGATGGTGCTGTCATCCCGGTTCAGGACGCCACTGCCAACTTCATGCCAGTTGCACCCGACAGAGTGCATGGCTATGAGAGGGACTGAGCCGAGACCAGATGAAGGCGTCCCTGTGACAGCCACGTCCTTGTCCATGAATTCAGGGTCAGGGTGACGAATGGCAGGGCCAAAAGCTAACTTGGAATGTCACAGGAATTTGCAGAGACCAAACGCCCTTCTTTCAGAGGCCTCAGAGCAGAAGCTCCTGCATTGACGGGTGGCTTCTGGTCCCCTTCCCTTTGCTAAGACTTGGTGACTTAGCAAAGGCTTGTGATCCTCCCTCCTCAATGAAACTTTTCTAAGAATTGATTATGAGACTTGGGGACTGGTGCATGGCAGTAACTAGCAGTGCAGACCTGTCATCTCCATCTTCCCTCCCATAGCATTTGGCTCTTGCCATGTCGTGACCACACTCCTGGGGGCTCCAGCTTCAGGCCTTGCCTCAGCAGTCAGAACTACAAATTTCTAAAGAACAGATATGAGGTGGAGAGACTTTTCTTGCTCAAAGACATAGATCCCCTTAGAAACAGCATTCAGTGGCACTGTGAGTTTCCTCCCAAGGGTAATGACCTTCTCTGACTTGGGCACTTCTTACAGTGATTTTGAACTTCTGAGCATTAGAGGTGAGTGAGTACTAGAAAACGAGATGCCTCGTTAGACAGATGAGCCCAGAGAGGTTAAGAGACTTGCCCAGGGTCACACAGATGCCGCCCATATCGGAGCGCTCAGCTTTCCTTTGCCCATCCTCCCCAGCTTGGACACATTCCTGGCATTTGGATGTGGCAATGTGAACCGTCCTTAGCAGTCCCTTCAAAACAACACTTAGGCAAAAGAGGGGCTGTTGGAACAAGACAGGACAAACACCCGTGTGCCTCTGCACGCTGCTCCACCCAGTTTCCCATCTTTATATTGCAGAAAAAAGAGTCTCAAATAACCCAAACAGGCAGGGTATGATCTGCAGACAGTCTGCAGGCATCTGCCCAAGAAGCTGCCGGTCGGCTGGTCCATCCTCCTCTGATTTATGTTGTGTGTGTTAAGCCCTAAATTGTTGAGTCTCTGGCTGGCTGCAGTGGTATTACTGGAGGGCTGGTGCATGTTTTCGGCTCACAGAGCTGGCTCCGGTACTGAAGGTGTTGGCCCCAAATCAAGTCCAATCTCACACCTGTCTGAGACAATGAGGGCCTTGTTAGACACATCTCCAGTCAAGGAGGTGCAGGCTGCTTATTTTTCAGATTCAGAACCAGGAGGAGGGGGTCTGGGACAAGGGGGATGGGAGAAGCCAAGGGGAGACTGGGGAAGTGCCTGGCTTAGCCACCTCTGGGGCCCTTTTGCTGTCCTTCTCCCTCCTTCCTTCCACACTCTTACTGAATAAACTTCTTATTTTTGGAAATTAAAAGACAAACAGACAACACTAACAGTCGGCCTCTTCTGAAGAATTTCCTACTGCAGAACAAGGAACTTGTGGCCTATTGTAGGATAAATTCCCAGTCACCGTGGGAGTGGAGCGGCCTGGGGAAGAGTGGGGTGAATAGGTAGGCAAGCAGCTGCCCCGCCCAGTGCCGAAGCTTGAGCTCGGTCCACGCTGACAGTGACAGGCTTTCTCTTCTACTTTTCCCTCCACTGCTGACAGTTCAGTGACAGCCCCAGAAAGCAGAGGGGACTTTGTCCCCGGCTCCATATTATTCATTGATGAAATTGCCAACTGTTCTGTCCCTGTTCAGCCTTTCTGTCCCTCGTGATCAGAGCAGACAGAGCAGGCCACCAGGTCGTACGTCTGCAGACACTTTGTAAATCCAGTTCTCAAGAGGCCCTGACATGAGGCAGCCCCAGACAGAAGCCCTTCTGGGGACAGGCTGGCACTCTTCAAGGGTGATGGCTCTGAAGGATCATTGATGAGTCAAAGCCACCCTGAAATGACTTCCTAGTGCAGGACCACACGATGTGGAGGCCCATAGGATTAGAGCAGGAAGAGCTTCCCAGAGTTATCAAAAGCCACTCTTTTCTGCAAGAGCCAGTAGTAAGGAGCCTGTGTAGAAGAGCTAAACAATTCTCACACAGGTAGTGGCCAGGTCTTGGGGGCTTGAGTAGCTCAACAAATCTCCCAGCTCCCTTCGTGATCAGGGAGGCTCTTACCTGAGCTGGGAGGCATTTAGGTGCCAGCAGGCACTCAAATAGGGACTAGGCAGCCCTGTCCTTCTCATCCATACACAACTTACTTAGGCACTAAGCCCCATTGCTGACTCATACCTCAGAGACACAACAGGGAAAATCCACATACTGTTGGTTTCATTTGAGACTGAGGACTTACCAGAGATGAGGTTGGACCAGTCTATTTTTTTGTAGCATAAGTCATTGGTAACTCAGCCACCCTGTATCTCTATATGTATGTCAGTTGACAATCCCAGAGGGACAAAAGGACAACTCTTCAGAAGCAGAGTGACAGATGGTGAATGGCAGTGAGCACAGGCAACCCAGACTTTCAGCTGCACTCCAGCCCGAGTTTGAATCCCTTCCATGTGACCTTTAGTGATGTGCAAAGACCTAGTGTCCTCATTATTGATACCTTGGCCTTCAGAGAGTCCGGGGACTCCAGCGCACAGGTTCCCTCAGCCCTGCATGCCTGGTAGAGCCTGTCTGAACATGTCACCTTTGGAGGAAAGTGGCTGAAGAAGCAGGTGTTGCTATTTCAGGCCAGCTGATGCCAGGGAGAGCCTGATACCTATGGAGACCATGGAACCACCAGTTCCATCCAGTCAGCTGTGGGATGATTTCTGTCTCTTTCTATAGCCATGCCTCCTTGCCTCGTTCTGGGCCACGAGGCTCTCCATTCTTCCCAAGCTCATTCTTGCTCTGAAATGACCAAAAAGTCAAGCCAACGAGCAGGAGGGAGGCTGGGCACTAAGGTGGCTGAGAGCGGTAGGTCTTCCTGCTTGACCTCATCTCTGAACACTCGTGACCAGTCCTGCCCAGAAGCTTTGGTCCATGCTGGATGCCTACCCAGAAATTTCCTTCCTTTCATCTGCACCACATCGCCTAATCCTGCCATTCTCCAGGGCACCTCACTTTCCCCAACTCCTCCAGAACATTTTCGTCCCCACCGAGGCCCAGACTGACACCCTTCCCAACTCCTGATTGATCAGGACTCTGTCACTGCAGCATTCCCCCGCGCACTCCCTTCTGCGGTTACCAGATAGGCTGCATGTTTGCAGGGCACTTCACCAACTGTCATGGCTATGATTTCCCACCATCTGTGCTACAAGGTAAATCTCAACCACCACCGATCAGATGCCATCCAGGCAGGCAACCCTGAGCATGCCCCCACCCGATACATACTCTTCTCCCTAGGGCACATCAGGGTTCTGAGGTCAACAGGTTGGAAGGAGACCTCCAGGTGGGTGGGAACTCTCTCTACTATTTCCCCAGACCCCCACGAACCTAGCCCAGAGCTCCAGAGAAAGGGGCTAGCATGAGTCGTTGAGGAAGGATTTTCTTTGCTCCTGGGACAGCAGGTCAAAACTGTTTTTTGGTTTTAAATTTCAGAGTCTTCTATCCTAAACAATTTATTTCCTTGCAAAGCACCAACCCTCAGTTGGGGCCCTTTGGCTGCTTCCTTTCTCCATTCTTCCTTTCTCCTTTCCCAGATCCCAGCTGGGAGCCCAAGGAGGGAGCCTGGCTGGCACCACCTGCCCCTTCTTGGACCCTTTCCCTTCTTGTTTGTGACGAGGAAGAGCCTGGGAAGTCTCCGTGCTTCTTGGCTTTCTGAGCCTCATCACTTTCACAGCCTTCTGCTCACTAAGCTAGTGAGTCCCCTGCCTTTTGCCATTCCCTCCCTGAGGCCAAACCCTCTCTTCACAGTCTCTTGCATCTTCCTTCCTCTAGAGACTGCTCAGCCTCACCAGAGGCTGCCTTCTGAATACGTGACCCTGATTTCGACGTTTCATTAGACATCTCGACCCCAGAGAAAGAGCGCATGATTTACCCCCACCTACTGGGACCCCGACCCCTGCTCACTGCTGGCTCCTGGCAGTGGCATTCTTCCTCCTTCCTTGGTGTGCAGGTGTGCCCCTGTGTGGCCTCCTTCTCTGAAAGCATTCTAGATTGTTCTTGGTTCCAACACTTCTGAAACCCATCTTTCTTGGTTTACTCTTTATCTTGCTCTCCCTCGTATATTCCCACTCCTCATGGAAGCTTCTTTCCCAAACCCGCCCTTTGCCCTATGGGTGTCTTCATGACCCCCAGCCCTGGAGCATTTCAGTGCTACCATCCTGCTGGCTTCACTTGGTGCTTCCTTCACACCAACTGCAAAAGCCAAGGAACCTTCTCCAATCCCTCCCCTCCCCACCCTACTGTTCTCCTAGCAGAATTATATTTTAATTTTCAGCTGGTTAGATGAAGAACCATTCCAGCACCTCTGTGTCACCCACAGCTGTCTGAAAAAAAATAACAAAAGTGGGTCAGCAGAGGGAAAGACTGTGGTCACTCTCCTTGTCAACCCCCGCTTTGCCCATTCTTTGTCTTCTCTTCCTTCCACCTCTGTTCCTCTCTTTTGTTCAAATCAAGGGGAAAGGACTTCAGAGGTGCTGTTGAGACTGGTTTGCTTTTCTATTTTTTTTCAAAGGAGACGGGAAGTTCCTGTTTTTTGGAAAGGTTGTTCGCTTCCAAAGAAGCTACACAGCCAGTCAGCTATAGGATGATTTCTGGCTGCGTTTTTTTCAGGGTAGTACACAATACAAAAAAAAATAAATAAATCAATGAGAGAGAGAGAGAGAGTCAGTGAGCACAAAGGGAGATGTTATAATAGGCTTTTGTTGGTACTTGCATTTTCTTGTTGAAAAACAGAGCAAAGACCCTGAGGTGCTGAGGTGCGGACAGAAGCTTGATGTTATCGGGCCCCCAGAAATCCTGCCTGCAGTCCAGTGGCAGGCAGGATCCAGAACTCGAAAAGACAGAGGCAACTGGTCCTGCTCAGCACAAACGGTGCTTTTAGTCTTTCGTAAACAGCCTGTGCCCCAGGGCTCAAATCCTTCAAAAGTTTGCCTGGGTAATTGCGTTTCATTGCTGTCTGGCATGTGCTCATCAGCCTAATCTGGAGGTTCAGACAGCCAGGCCAAAGCTTGCGAGACTGGAGGAGAGCAAGCCTGTGAATTTAATCCACTTGAAAGACAGACTAATACAAGTGCATCTAGCTCATTATTTTAAGTGATGTGAGCCGAAAAGGGGATGGTACTTTCCATAAAAGGGTTTTAAATCGGCATGTTGCAGCCGCTTGGCAGTTTAAGGCCATTAGAAGAAAAGGCACACACAGGTGACAATGTGATCCCTGTCACCGTCTGCTTGTCACTGAAAGCCTTCTTCCTCCCCACAACCACCTCAAAACACAGAAGGCGAAAGAAATAGTAACCTCCATCCCTAATTTTGACTTCGGAGTATTTGTACATTTATAGCAGCTGACACCAACTTTTATTTGAGATTTGGGGTTGTTTTGGCATAGTTTCAGGTTGGAGAGAAGACATAAATGAAGTTAGAACTTCCCAGTCAATCACCAAGCTCAGAATTTCACAGAGCTATCAGCAGGCAAAGGTGCTCCTCCTCAGAGCCATCTGGACATGTGCTTTCCAATGACTTCTGTCTTTTTTTGAGGTTTAGATGGGTCTTTTTGTTTTGTCAGCATATAGTAACTAGATTAATAGGAGGCGTATCATTTCTAACCATCACATAGTAAAAGCAGGAGTCTATGAAGAGCCAGAGGGTCTGTCCCTGCCCTGTTGCTAATCTGCTGTGGGGAACAGAGGGAGTCCCTTCACCATTTCGCACTGCAGCGTTCTCTGAGATGGGACTGGCATGGTTGTCTCTGCTGTCTCGGAGGTTGCTTGCTCCTCTATCATTCCAGGAGACATTGGAATGAAACCTTAAGAAATGTTGACAGTGATTTGCATCATTATCTAGCTACATGTGACTCATGCCCAGGAAGCCCAGGAGGGGCAAGTGCTAGCCTGTCCCTTCCCAGATGGTAAAGCCAACAGTCAGCCCAGGAGCAATCTTGTTAGTAGTTCACACCTGCAGCTCACCCAGGGTTTGACGTGCCAGCTCCAAGTCTGGGTGCCAGGCCATGAGACAGAGAGCAGTCGCCTTAACCCTTGGCGTGGAGTTGGAGTTTCCCCCTGGGTGCATCATGACTGCAGCTATGCAGGATTCCCACAAGAGCTTCAGAAGGTGCTCGCTGCACACCTCATCTCCACATACCCTCAGCTCATTTGTACTCTGCCCAGGGGACAATGCTGTGTTAGGTTTCCCCGACTCTGAAGAGCCCCTCTGGAAGTCACGTCTTCCGGCTTGTCATCAGTGGCTGAAGCCACTGTGGCAGTGTGTACTTTCCCTGGGCAGGGTTTTCTTTGACATTTTAGGCCATGCTTGACCTTGTGGGCAGGGTCATTCTCTGTTGTCGGGGCCATCCTGTGCACTGTAGGATGCTGAGCAGCATTCCTGGCCTCCACGTACTAGGTGACAGTAGCACTCCCCCGACCCCAGTCGTGGCAACCAAAAATGTTTTCAGAGAAATCACCCCTGTGATTTAAGGGTCATTGGGAAATTCACAAGGATCTAGTGGATATACACAGGATCTCAGTGCCTGAAAAAAAAAATGTGAGTTACTTAGCTGTCTATACCTGGTAGTAAGTCAGGTTTGACCCTTCACTTCGATAGGTCATCCCTCCTGTTGGGCAAGAGTTTCTTTTTTTTTCTTTTTTTTCTTTTTTTTTTTTTTTTTTTTTTGAGACAGAGTTTCGCTCTTGTTACCCAGACTGGAGTGCAATGGCGTGATCTCGGCTCACCACAACCTCCGCCTCCTGGGTTCAGGCAATTCTCCTGCCTCAGCCTCCTGAGTAGCTGGGATTACAGGCACGCGCCACCATGCCCGGCTAATTTTTTTTGTATTTTTTAGTAGAGACGGGGTTTCACCATGTCGACCAGGATGGTCTCGATCTCTTGACCTCGTGATCTGCCCGCCTCAGCCTCCCAAAGTGCTGGGATTACAGGCTTGAGCCACCACACCCAGCAAGTTTCATAGTTGTCTCCTATCTCAGCCTCCACATTTAATTAAAAAAAAAAATTCCTCCATTTTAGTCCGAGCTTACGGCTTCCATGAGAAAGCCTTCCTTGGCCTTGTAAATCAAAGCAGTTCTCTGGTGGGAGGTTTCCCACTGCTGGGCTGAGTATCATCTTTCTCAGGGTGACCTCATCTATTAAAGTATGAAGGTTGTATTTGAAATGCCATTTACTTTCTCTAAGTCAATAAACGAAGCTGTGGATCTTTAGATCATCAGAGGTCTGCTTATTACCAAGCGTTTTTCTGTGTGTGTCATTTTTTAAATCGAGATCTGTGTTGGAGTTTAAAAGAATTCTGGCGGATTTCCATTTGCCTTTCTGAATCAGAGTTTGGGCTGAGTGACTGCAGATTGCCCCTAGATGAATCTGACTTTATTAGTTTGTGTCCTTTGTTCAGAGCACCAGGGATGAACTTACGAAAGCACAAATGGCTGTTATCTTCAGATGTTTCCTTTATGCTGCAAACTCCACCTCACCAACCTGTGTTATTAATCTATTGCAATCCCAATTAGTTCACATCAAGGTCAACTCTTTGGGGTGTGCAAAATGACTGCAAACTCAAGAGAACAAATTCCCCTTGTGTAGATCTCACACAAAGCTGGGGGAGAAGACTGCAGCAGGGAAACCTGGAAGAGAGGGAGTTGTCTGATACCACAGAAGGTGATAATGATTCCCCTTGGCTCATAAGCCAAAGACATCCAATTATTCCAAAGAATTCAAAACTTGCACTGGAACTTGCCACCAAATGAGGGACTTTTTTAGCCTCTTATTCACTCTGTTGCTTGATGGCAAAGATTTAAGAAATTTCAAAAAATAAAGAGAGGTGCAAGAGAGCAATATTTCTCCAGGCATGCAGCTTTCTTGGGGGCATTTATCTCCAGGGAACATGGAAGGCTATTTCTCGGGGGCTATTTCTGTGCATTGAGAAGCCTTGGGTTTAAGAGGCATAAAAACCACTACTCCCCCAGAAATATGCCTATAAAAAATAAGCCAGCACGGGTGGGGCTGCAGGGCATTGTGTGTTTAGGAATGAAGGCTGCCTGTCCTGCCATCTCTCAGGAGCTTCCATCAGAACAGACAGTAAAGACAGGAATGGCATGTCTCCAGTTGTGGGACAAGTCCCCTCCTAGTGTGAAGAGAATACACTTCCTGGATCTATCATTTCTATCACAGTGGGAAAGAAAAACACCAGCTGGGGTGGCAAGGCCACACTGAAAGGGAGAAGCTCATTGTTCTGCACATTCAGAGGCTTCCTAGTTTTATAGATGTCCAGAGCTCTTGGAGGTGAAGGGACAGCCAGGGAATCACACAGCGTGAAAGACCTGTGTGCAGTGGCCAGTGGCCAGATCAGAAGGTGCGTAGAAGAAGACATGAAGCATTCCCATCGGGCAGTTCCCTGAGGCTCTGTCCTCCCAGCTCTTGCTGCAAGGAATTCTAAAAGTCTTGGCCTGATGTGTGGGAAAGGAAAACAAGGTGAAGAGGATGCAGGTAGGAAAAGGACAGTTGTAATGAGGTAGTCGGGCAGGAGGACTGCATGAGAAAACAGAGGAAGACAGTGCAGAAGCAGACACTTGATTTCACTAACCTTTATTGAAGGGGAGTAGGCACTTCTGCTTGGGAAACTCTACTTCCCTTTGTTAGAATATCCTTCAAATTGGGAGCGTGGAGTGGAAGCTCTTAAAGAAAGAACGGTTGCCATTCATTGTGAGTCACACCTCACAAGACAAAGAGCAATGAATCCTCGGTTTATAAAATGCAGCTTTCAGGTTGTGTTGTGGCTGGCACAGGACAGCACTGCTGTGTGGCCCTGACATACCTGCTCTCTGCAGGGTGGCTGCGGTACTCCTTCTGAAGGAGGTTGGTGCTCTGCGGGAGAAAGGGCTTACCTTGCATCCTAGCAGTGCATGTGCTGCCCTGCTGGATTAGTGCACCTTGGAACTCTGGCTGCCTAAGGAAGTTCTCATTCCTGCTGGCTTTGTGGGGCCAAACCTCTTCCTCTTCTGTCACCTGGAGCACCAACCAGCTAAGCCAACAGTGCTCTCCAGACACGTTTCCTGGAGGGGCAGGGGAAAGAATACTGTTTCATGCCTTCAAGGTGCCAGCTACTGCATTGACAATATCAAGGACAGGGCACATTTCACCGTCTCAGGAATCTAAGGGGCAGATGCAATAACGTCTCCTCATGGGGGGAAACTGAGTCTCCAAGGTGTTACGTTACTTGCTTCAGCACACTGTGAGTGAGGGGCCAAGCCAGGGTCTCTGTCCTCACCTCTCAGACTGCAGAACTATGCCCCTATTGTATCCTTACTCAAGCCCTTTTGGCTTTTAGAGAGATACCTCTGGGATGAGGTTCCCAAATCCTGAAAATTAGAGCATCTTTATATTAAACCATCTTTCATGTTTATTGTTTTGAATTCTCCTTTTACCCCATTCACATGAGTTTTTCTTCTGATTTTATTAGAATGCCATCCCTCAGAGTTTGCTGCTTAAAACCAGAATGCCTGGCATAAAATCCAGTAAGCCTGCATTAGGGCCTCTGTCACATGGGGGCAGAAGAAAACAGACTGCTTGCTGGGCTTCAAGCCACTCTAGAATTTTTCAAACAGTTCTAACATTTTACAGCATCAAAAAAGTGCCAAAGTAAAGACTAAGGCTGCAGCTAGGAGAATGCCCACTGAGAAAGCCATGGCTGGGTTTGTGTAGAGGTGGGATTTTGGGGTCGCTCTGCTCCATGCCCTCTAGGCCTCCCCCACCAGAGGTCTGGCTGGCTCAGGGACAGCACTAGGCACAGAGGGCTGGGGGGCTGCAGAGATGGATGGGGTAGGTGCCAGAGGAAGCCCAGGCTGCAAACTGACATGCCACACCCCTGCTGTAGAGCAGATCTCCATCTGAGCTGGGCTCAGGAACATCATATTCTCCAATATCGACAACTCATAGGTTAGGGGGTTCATCATTTTGTAGCTCTGCAGCCCAAATATAAAATTGCTTCTTTTTCTTCCTTGTCTGCTGACACCCTGAGGTGTTACAAAGACCTTGGCAAAATCTCAGCCATGTTACTTAGTGTGATCTTCCCCAGAGACAGCTCTTACTGTATCTGTTTAGCCAGAGAGATCACTGGTGCCTCTCTGGGAAATCCCATCGGCCCCTCATCAGCACGGTGGAGACTGGCTAGAAAGCACAGCCTTCCATGGCCACCCTGGACTGCAGGTTGGCGCTGACGGTCTTACAACCCAGGCTTTCCAAGCATAGACCATCAAGTGTGCACAATCCTCTTGATATCAGGTGCCACCTCAATGGAATGTTCTTCAGAAAATTCTGTTTCTTTAGCTGTGTGCAGTCCTGGAGGTGCTATGCCTCTTTGGCTTGAAGCTTCCCAGCCTCCACTTGAGGTGTCAGTGATTTCTTTTACTGGAGTGAGTATCCTCGTTCTCCACCAAGGGTCCGGTCCCAGGATGGAGGCTGCCCAAGATAACCCAGCCCTCAACACAGTATTTCTGGCTCTTCTTTTTCGAGGAATGAAGAAGGAGGGCAAAGGTGCCAGAGGAGTAAAAGGGAGCAGAAAGTCATCTTTACCCTCCATGCTTTGAGAGCTGTGTTGGAGAAGGAAATGGAGGAAGGGAAGGGAATTAATAGGGTGGCTGTGGAAGAATCTGAACATCCATGATATGCTGGTGTTGCAGGAATTTACCCAACCTGTTGGTAGAGTTCCTTTAGGCCTGGAAAGTTGTATATGGGGGGCAGAGGTGCAGAAAGTGGGGAGTACAGAAGATCCTTATGGAAAAGATGTCTGCAACAAATGTTTCTTTAACAAAGTACAGAGAAAGAATCTGTCTGCAAGGAAGGAGGCAGCAGAAAGCAGACGGTGCCTTCTGTTCCCTCAGAACTGCAGTCCCTCCAGCTGTGTGCATGGAAGGGTACTCTCCCTCCACCTCAGGGACACAATGCCAACTGTGAATGAGATGTGTTCTAAAAATACCCATCTTTTCTGGAAGCTAGTGACCTATCTTTGAACCCTCCCTCCAAAAGAACCCTGCCTAAATACAGAGCCTTTCCAGATGCATCTCAGACTCCTCTGGCTGAGGGGAGCAGCCTCATGGTGCGGGGTGAACTGTTTCCCCTGGGAACCGTCTGACGTTGCTAATGAGGAATTGCACTTTGCATTTATAGAACACCTTTCATCTGTGGATCTCAAAGCTTCCCCACAAACATTAATTAATTCTCACACCTGTGAGGCAGGTGAGTCTGGTTACCCCTATTTTTAGAGGTGAGGAAACAGAGGTTTGAAAAGAAAAGGACTCCAGGGTGAACCAGCAGGGTTGGGGATGGCCTGATGTGAAAAACCAGCATTCTTGATTCACAGGGCCCTGACCACAAAGCCACAAAGCTTCCCCGGCTGGGTGAGGAATATGTGTCCCGGAAGCAAGGAGTGGTGGAAAGGCGGCCACAGGGCACCCTTCTTACCTCCCGCAGGCAGCATGCCACCTCCCAGGCTGGCAGGTCAGCGGTGAGGATGGGATCCCTCAAAACCTGAAGGCCTTTAAAATACAACATACCCAGGCAGGGTTCTGTCCTGGCTTGGTCTGACTGCCTCCCTTCAAAGTAATTGCTTGAACAGTGAACACATCTGAGCTGCACATGACTAACCAAGATGTCTGCAGCCAGCCAGAGACGAACGTTTGGCAAATCCTGGAGCTGTTTCACAACCTCCCTTTTTTCCAGGAACCAGAGCTGGTGCTGAATGACTCTTGTTATCATGGGATTTCAATGATATAGCAACAGTGTGCTAAGCCGGTGTCTGCTACCTGGGGGTACCTGTAGTAGGAACAGGTGATACTCTTCTTATTTGCGCTGGTGCTGCAGAGGCTAGAGGAAACACTGCTTCTCAAAGACAGTGTAACTTTCAGGGAAATGTCCCTTTCAGAGCAAAGAGTCACTCACCCCCAGGGACCCTATGCCCCTGACATCACACGCCTCTTAAAGGTGTGATGCTGAGAAGCATCTGGGTGCACGCCCTTTGTCTGCAAGGGAGCCTAGTCCCTTCTTCCAAGGGATCCCAGACGGTGAGATGCAAACCACCACTGGGGCTCGCCCTAACACATCACCCTGGAAACTGACTCACATCTCTGAGTCCTGAGTCACATCCTGTTGTCTGTTCTGAGGTTTCCAAGAGGGCATTACACCAGCTCCCCATGACTGAGGTGAACTTGGAAGGAACCCTGGAAACGTCCCTACCTTCTTCTAAGCTGAAGGAGGGAAAAAATTCTCCAGGGAAATAACCAGGGCTGTCCCTAGGGTTTATATGTTCACCAAGCTGGTTTGGCTTTTTCAAAAATAGATGGTAGAACCCTGTGGCCTATGTGACTTTTATTTTTAAATAGCTCTGAGAGATGACTCAAAGACCTGGCGTTTTAAAGATGTCAGCCATATAATCAAGGAAGGGGCTTTCTAACTATAACCTTCTCCAGTCCCAGGACGAAGGAGAGTGCCACCGTTCAAGGGGTGCTGTTGGAAACCCAGCTTCTGAGGGTGGGTTTTTTAAAGACCCTAGCATGGACAGTCAGAGGAGGGCCAAGAAGAGTCTCTATCCATCTTCTCCAGGTGCCTTTGGGGAACATGAGGACAAAGAGGGACGTTTTGAACTTTTCAAAGAAAAAGATTTTTTGTTTCATTGATTTTTTTCTATTGCTTTCCTATATCTAATTTCACTGGTTCCCCATCGGATTTTTATTTCTTCCCTTCTGCTTGCTTGAGGTCCATATTGTTTTCTTCTCCAGTCTCCTGAGGTAGAAGCTTCAATTATTGATTCTGGATCTTTCTTTTCTAATATATGTATTCATTGCTATAAATTTCCCTCTAAGCACTGCTCTTTCTGCATCCAAAAGTTTTAATAAGTTGTATTTTCATTTACTTCAAAATACTTTTCTCTTGAGACTTCTTATTTGACCCATGTCTAATTTAGAAGTATGTTGTTTAATCTCCAAATATTTGGGGATTTTTCAGTTATTTTTTCTATTACTGGCTTTTTAGATTAAATCCATGTGGTCTGAGAAAATACTTTGTATGGTTTCCACTTTTAACAGTATTAAAGTGTGTTTTGTGGCCCAGAATATGGCCTATCTTGGTGAATGTTCCAGGTAAGCTGAAGAATGTGTATTCTGCTACAGCTAGAGTATTTTGTAAATGTTAATTAGATCAAGTTGACTGATGGTGCCATTTAGGTCAACTGTGTCCTAATTTTCTGCCTGCTTGATGTATCGATTACTGAAAGAGGGTTGTTAAAATCTCCAATTTTAATAACCTATTTACCTATTTCACTTTGTAGTTCTATCAGTTTTTGCCTTGTGTTTTTTGACACTCAGTTTTTAGGTGGATATGTAATAAAGATGAAGTCTTCTTAGAGAATTCACCCACAATATCAAGTGTAATTCCTTTCTTTATCCCTGAAAATTGTCCTTCCTCTGAAGTCAGCTTTGTATAAAATTAATATAGCTGTACTGGCTTTCTTTCAAGCAGTGTTAGCAAGGTGTATCTTTTCCCATCCCTTTACTTTAACCTCTGTGAGTCTTTTTATTTAAAGTGGGTCCCTCGTAGACAATGTGTAGTTGGGTCTTTTGACAATCTCTGTCTTTAAATTGGTGCATTTAGAGTATCCATATTTAACCTAATTAATATAACTGTAGTACCAATCATATTTATAACTTTTATATTTGTTGCACCTGATTCTTCCCCCACACCTTTTTCTGCCTTTATAGGTTTAATTGAACATCTTATATGATTCAATTTTATCTCCTCTGTTAGCATGTTAATTATTCTTTTTTAAAAATATTTTTAGTGATTGCCCTAGAGTTTGGAAAGTACATGTATAACTAATCTACATCTAGCATCAAATAACACTGCACCACTTCTTCCTTCCTGTCTATGTCATTACTGTCTTTCATTTATCCACATGCTACACTCGCCCAATACTTTATTACTATTATCATCATAAACAGTTGTCTTTCAGATTGGTTAAGAAAAATAAGACTTTATTTTACCTTAATATAGTCTTTTTCTAATGCTGTTCCTCTTTAATGCACTTCTTTTTAACATTTCTCATAGGGCAGGTCAGCTGGCAATGAATTATTCCAGTTTTGTTTGTCAAAAAGTATCCTTATTTCTTTGAATTTGAAGGATAATTTTGCAGGATGTAGAATTATAGGTTGGTGGCTTTTTTTGTTGCAACACTTTATTTATTCTACTTTCTTTTTGTTTGCATGGTTTCTGAAGAGAAAGATGGTGTAATTCTTATCCTTGTTCCTCTGTGAGTAAGGTGTTGGCTTTTTCCCCCTCTGGCTTCTTCCAAGATTTTCTCTTCTCTTTGGTTTTCTGCAGTTTAGATATGTTATGCCTGGGTGTATATTTGGTATTTATCATGCTTGGTGTTCTCTGAGCTTTCTGGATCTCTGGTTTGGTATCTGTCATTAATTCTGGAAAATCTGTAGCCATCAATACTTCAAATATTTCTTCCACTCTGTTTTCTTTTTCTTCTCCTTCTGGTATTCCAATTACATGTTACGCCTTTTGAAATTGTCTCACAGTTCTTGGATATTCTTTCTTTTTCCTCTTTATCTTTTTGTTTGGTATGTTTCTGTATCTTCAAGTACATTAATTCTTCAGTCATGCCCTGTCTATTAAGTAAGCCATTCCTCATTTCTGTTAGGGTGTTTTTAGTTTTTAGAATTTCCTTTTGCGTATTAAGAGTTTCCATCCCTCTGCCTATATTACCCATCTGTTCTTGCATGTTGTCTTCTTTTTCCACTAGAGCCCTTATCATTTTAATCATCATTAAATTCCCTGTTTGGTAATTCCAAAATCTGTGTCACATCTGAGTCTGGTTTGGATGCTTGCTTTGTCTGTGTTTTTTCTTGCCTTTCTTGTAGTTTTTTATTGAAAGCTGGACATGATTTATCAGGTGATAGGAACTGAAGCAAATAGGCCTTTAGTGTGAGTTATTATTTTCATGTAGCTAAGAGTTGGGCTGTAGTGTGCAGAAGGTTTAATGTTTGCAGAAGGTACCAGAGATTTCAAATTCCTCTAGTGTCCTTGTTTTTGTCTCCCATGTCATCTGTGAGCTTCTCTATGAACTCCTCCTTAAATAGTCAATATGTTGAAGCTCTTTCAGCCATAACCCACTGTTATTATAACATACTGAATCCTGTGAGAATCTGGTGGAGTTGCTGAATGAAAAGCCCACAACAGTGCACTTCCTCCTAAAACTGTAGCCCCCAAGAGTGTCTTATTCTCACACCAGTCTCTACTTACCCTCTAGCAATTTGTCAAAATCACCATTAAGTGTTCCTATCAGTTTATGAATTCAGAACTTCTGCTCCCAGCAAGCAGACCTCACTGTGATTCTCTGTATTGGCCTGTGTCTCAAAAATTTGGGGTGGCAGTTTGCCCTGCAACTTCAGCTTTCCAGGGGACTTAAGAAAAGTCATGGATTTTTAGTTTGTTCAGCATTTTTTCTTATAAAAACAAGAGTGATGACTCTCAAGCTCTTTACATTTTGGAACTGAAACTGGAAGCAGCAGGACATTTTGACATGAATTATTTAGTAGGGTCATTGTTGACTCTAGAGACATTTTAATATTGCTGCATCAAAAGATAAAAGCACTCTCCTTTCTTCTCGTGTGATATATGCCATGTACACCCCTGAGCTCACCACTAACCTCAACTCTACCTTATCCCTAACTTCCCATTTCAAATGGAAGGAAATAGGGATCAAGAATGTGGAAAGGGGGCCCTGTTTTACCCATTATTTGATTATTAAAAAGCTGAAAATAACTCATCACAAAGTGGTCTCAGTAAAGTGGCTGCATAAACATCATTTAGCCTGGAAAACCAGTATGCACAGAGGCTCAAATTTAAATTTTTGATTCCAGTATTTTTTAATGGAAACATGAATTGGTTGAGATACTGAATTCCTGCTTTCTCCAACCTAATCCCAGATTCCCAATTTCCTTGCCCCTTTACCATTTAATCTCCTGAGCCCAGCTCCTTCTAGCCTGAAGAGTGTGCCTGCCAAGACTCTAGTCGTGAACAAAACACTATTATTTGAGCCTTATCCTGGAGCAAATGTGTGTGGTCTTACTAATGAACATCAGATAGGTCCCTTGGCATGGATTTCTCTTCCTTTTTAGTAATATAATCATACGTTACTCAGACTTACTGAGCATTTACTATGGCCAGAAATTGTGATACTTGCTTTCCATATAGCTTATCTCACTTATTCCTGTTACCCTTGAAGTCAGAATTATAACTATGATTCAGAGAAAAATCAGTGACCTGCCTAAGGTCATCCAGTTGGTTTATGGTGAAGGCAGGATGCAAACTGAAATCTATCTGTGATTTGAGTTCGGTGCTTTCCCTAGTCTTCTCCTCTCAGAGACAGAACATAAGCATGTAATCAATACCTCTAGGGTTCTTGTTTCTACCTTGGGAACAGCTGTTTGCAAATCCAAATTAGGCAGCTAATCTAGCAGTTAGCCCAGATACAGCCCTTAGGCACCCCAGTAGCTGTAACTCCTAGAAGGCAGGAACTTTCCATACACTACTGAGTCCCCAGGACAGTTGCTCTAGTGAAGAAAAAATGTTTGCTGGAAATATGAGTGAATGAAAAGGTAACTTCATGAACATATGAATGAATAAATGAATGAATGAAGCAACACCCAGTATGATGGTTAATGCAATAGGAAGATGCCTTTCCAAACATCACAAGGTCCTGAGATCCTCACTGACTGTAAGTGCCAGTGGGGCAGGGACCATATTGGTCTTATTCATCACCATCACTCTGCTACCAGGTAAATCAGCACATTCCTGGCACACAGTAAATGATCAGTAAGCTTTTGTTCTTTGACAGATTGCCTTATCAGAGGCAACTCTTTCAAGAACAAGTAGCCCTGTGCTCTGGAGAATGACTGACAGTGGTTCTCTTCTTCAGCCTGTGGCCTTTCCTGGGTAACTCCCATCTTACTGACCTCTACTTCCTCCTCCCAGAATACACATATTTATTATTACAGGCACCACTCTTCACCCCATATCTGATTCTTCCCTCACTCTGCTTAATGTACAAGTAAAGCAAAGAAGTATTGTGTAGGACCTATTGGAATTGGAATCCTGTTCTGTCACTATTGGAAAGGATATAGGGATCATCTCCCTTCAGAGGTGAGAATAAGAAAGTGTAAGTGAGTAATCCAAGGTCACCCAGTCGCTCACCACACAGACCCAGAGCCCACCTATCCTGCCTATTAATCCAGTGCTCAAGTGGCCCATGAGTTCAAGTTGGCCCCATCAGACCAAAGACGGTAATGAATATTAAACCGAGAATGCACCATATTATTAGGCCTTTTTGTTTTTGTTTTCTATTAATAAGACATGTAGAAGGGGAAACAACTAAAACCGCAACATGAGAGGATCAGCATCCCCACCTTCTGGCCCACGGCTGGCAATGGACCCAAGCACTGTGGTCACATGAAAGAAAACTGATGGGGGCGGGTGGGCTTCAGGGTGTTTACTGCCACCCCCCACCTACTCCAACACCTGAAAAGCTAAGTTATGGTGTGAAGTCAGAAAATGTGGAATCTGCAATCCTGTCTTTAAAAAAAAAAGAAAACTCACAGAACTGGGACTTCAATCATAAAGATCATTTTACCAAAGCATATTTTTTAAAGGCTGTGAAATATTATGCAACGTTTGCATGGTTTAATTATGAGTTTAGAAAAGCCTAGCACAACTTTTTCACTACAGTAAAACATGACAGAGCATGAATCATGGCATAATACTTTATGCTTAGTGTGGCTTTAGACATGAGGTTAGAGGTGTGAGGCTGTCTGCACAATAAGGCACGAATTAGTGTACCGCAGTTCACACCCTGGGGGGCTTTATGACAATTCTAAAACCTCTTTTGTTTGCTTTATAAATGATTAAACTATTGGAGTACTATATATTCATTTAGTAAATGTGTGTGTCTAGAATATACATGTCTTATAGAAAATATCTATGTATTTTTTCACTTGGAGCAAAATACTTGGAGTAGCATGGGACTATTGAACATTCTGCTATTTCTGTTTGCCTTTAGTTATTGGAAACACTGTTAGCTGTAAGGTCACACAGGAGCTTCAGCCAAGGTTGAACATTTATTTTCTGCTGAGTTTGAAATGGACCAGCTCTTTTGTTCTTACCACCTCTTTAAATCCTCTAAAATTTGGAATACAATGAAGACCTTTCTTTAATATTGGATTTCAAAGATTCTAAGTTAAAACATTTGCTCAGGAACTACCTGGTTTTTTTAAACTTAAAAAATCAGTTATTTTCATGCACACACAGAAAAGAAAGAAATGAATCAGTATGAGGGAGGGAGGCTGTCAGCAGAAATACTGGGGAGGAAGACTTGGTCTCCAAATGTCTGACTCTGTTATCCACTGTGGCAGCTTCAAAGAGATAAACAGAAAGGCAAACTTGAACTGCTGGAAATGAAAAGCCCCTGGAGAAAGCAGATATGAATATTTTATAATGAGTAGGAATGGCTCATTTCTTTATGTCATGACCTATACAAAACTTATAGCCTGTATTTTCCTAAAGAAGTCTGCTCTTCCTATACCACGACTTGTAGGATCATGAAGCTCTGGTAAAGACCCGTGGGAGTTATGGTAGTTCACAGTTATCTTTGTCCACAAGAAGGTGGGACATAAAGAGAAAATTAATGTTTAACTCCAAAGAAATGTAAAATTGTCTTCTAGTGGGACACCATCCAATTTAAATTTCCTAACACATTTGCCTAAGAATAGAGCTGGTTTTCCTTTTCATCTGCAAACAGTATGATGCTTTTGAAAATTAGGACTCCTTTGGATGCTGGATTCAAATTTAGAAAATCCATTTTGTCTAAATCTTTTGAAGTCAGACTTTCGTCTCCTCTCTATCCCAGACCTCTTATAATGGCAATCTATAAAATGTCTGCTCAAAAACTGACTTTTAAAAGTTGCAAACTTGAAGTCCTGAAAAGGAACAGAAGGCCTGGGTTGATAGGGCCAGTTCCACTGCTGGGTTTGTGGACTAGTCATTAGACCTCATTGCCAGTTTTCCAGCCAGACTTTCTTTCCTGACATCCTTGGGAGAGAATTCATCTAAATATAAAACATTTACCCACTTTGGGAGGCCGAGGCGGGTAGATCACGAGGTCAAGAGATCGAGACCATCATGGTCAACATGGTGAAACACTGTCTCTTCTAAAAATACAAAAAATTAGCTGGGCACGGTGGCGCATGCCTGTAATCCCAGCTACTCAGGAGGCTGAGGCAGGAGAATTGCCTGAACGCAGGAGGCGGAGGTTGCAGTGAGCCGAGATCACGCCATTGTACTCCAGCCTGGGTAACAAGAGCGAAACTCCATCTCAAAAAAAAAAAAAAAAAAAAAAATTACCAGCCCATGGAATACTTTTTACCAAAGGTATAAAAAAAAAGTCCAAAAACTCTACATTCTTACTGAATACAGAGAGGTGATCTCCTAAGTTTATAAAATGTTTCTGATGATGATAATTGTAATTATTGGTAAAGCTGAAATCGTCTCAGCAGTCATATGATACTTGAAGTTGTCAAGTGCTGTAGTTCGACAGTCTGGACATTAGTATTTCTACCTTGAAAGCGTAATCCAGTTCTCTCATCATTGTTAGCATGATTAAATAAAACCTTTGGTAAGAGTAGTTATCAGGTGACAGTCTCCAAGGATTCAGTCTCTTTTGTGGGGAAATAATCCAACAGAGGCAGATACTTGGACTTGAGTAGGCTTATTAAGCCCTGGTACATAGGCCACATCCATGTGTATGACATAGTTAAACAAAGGTTACTCATTTCTTATTAAAAGACATTTTGTTTTTTAAATCCCACCCCACTTAACATATAACTGGCTTTTCTGATTCTCTTCAGACACAAGGCAGATCCAGCCATCCCCACCGTGGTCCTACGATCAGTCCTACCAGTACCTGGGATCCATTGCCTCTCCTTCTGTGCACCCAGCAACGCCCATCTCACCTGGACGTGCCAGCAGCATGACAACCCTATCTGCAGAACTTTCCAGTCGACTCTCAAGTAAGCCACTTGAAAACACACTCTTTGCAGCTGAGCTGGGGTGGAGGGTCCAGGAGACTAGAGGTGCAGGAAGAGGTTGGCAGAACATTATTAAATGAATAAAATATGGTTTAAAGAAGGTGACCTATCTCTACTCTGAGTCCCATGCTCATGCACTGATTTTCTTGCACACTTAGAGGCAGAGATTGTGGATGTGAAGGCAGAAGTGGCTGAGAGAAGTAGATTCCTTAGACATTCTAAAGTTGTTCACATCTGGCAAAAAAGGATGGTGACTGAAGGGTTAAGAACAATATAAAAAGCCAAAGCGGTCACCTTTTAGGACTCATTCTTCCAACTGAACTCTGGACTGCTGGGTCTGGTCCGTGTGGTGCTGGTAAATCTTCACAGACCACATAGACAGCAGACGGGGGAACATGTAGAATGGGAAGTAAATACAGCTGCCCCTCTATCCATGGAGGATTGGTCCCAGGATCCTGCCCCCCTCCATGGATACCAAAATCCATGGATGTTTAAGCGCCTCATTTAAAACGGTATAACATTTATATATAACTTTTATATATCCTCCCATATATTTAAATCATCTCTAGATTACCTGTAATACCGAATACAATATAAATGCTATGTAAATACTTGTTATACTGTATTGTTTAGGGAATAATGACAAGGAAAAAAAGTCTGTATATGTCTAATACAGACACACCCATCCTTTTTTTAAATAATGTTTTTGATCTATAATTGGTTGAACAGATACAGAACGCATGGATACAGAGATCCAACTGTATACTCCAAATGAGACATTTCCATTCCAACTAAGTGCTGTTCATACAGGGGCTAGAGGAACAGAGTGAAAAGCTCAGGTGTCATGGTTAGCATAATTGTTGTTAATATGAGCTCATTAAGTATTAGTCATTTAACCTATGGGCCCTTTGGGCTTGGCACTCACCTTTGCTCGTGGGCAGGGAAATCAGAGTTACAGAGAAAAATTCCTTTGTTGAAGGCAAAAGAAGAAACTTAGTGTTTGGGGCTTTGAAATTGGAGCCGCATCAAACTGTGAAAATACTTCAGAGAACCTCGGTGTTATGATACCTGCAAACACACTTGCATGTGTGTTGGGGGGAGGGGGTGAGTCCTGCTTTTCAGCTCTTGGGATCAGATTATAGCAGATTAGGGGGCAGGCACAGGGGCAGTGGAGTCATGTCTGCCATTTTAAATGTTGTGTAATATTGTGTTTTCCAGACAGTTGTGATTACTTCAGGTTTCACCAGATGCCTTAGCTGCTTCTTAGAGCTTCCCAGAATGCCTTCCCAGAGATTCACAACAGTAGTACTGTTGACATTTGGGGCCAAATAATTCTTTGGGGAGTCTGTCCTGTGCACTGGAGAATATTTAGCAGCATCCTTGGCCTCTGGATGCCAGTAGCATCCCCCTCACCCCAGTCAGGACAATGAAAAATGTCTCCAGAATTTCCAAATGTCCCGGGGGAAAAACTGCCCCCAGGTGAGAACCACTGCCTTCCAGTATTCTTGAGTGCTATAGTAAAATAGGAAAGCCAGCTCAGGTGCTGGGTTTTCACATGCCTTTTGGCCATTAATGCCAATATTTTCATGGTACATGCTGGTCTAAAGCGCTGAGAGAGTAGTACAGGTGTCATGGCATCTTGTTTAGCTTGTGGTTTCTAGAAGCTTATCCCTCAAGAACAAAGGCACTTGTCAGTTTTTACTGATTCTTCTCAGTGGCACCCCTCTGCCCACTGGCTAGGGTATTCACCTGAAATGATGCCTGTTCTCCTTGGAAATGTTCCTGCTATGGGTCTATCCTTTGGAATTTATTACATAAGTCTTTTGACTTGGTCATCACCCAAGATCAGCACCTTATAGTCCAAGAACCCTCAGGGCCAACTCCTCAGCTGACTGGTGTTCAGATGGAAGGGTGACTTTTTTAATAAAAGGAATCAGTAACATGTGCACTCCAAAGTCCCATATCACAGTTACACTTGTGAATACCCTGGACTTCAGTCACCCAAGGAGTAAGGAAGAACATTTTATGGCATGGGACTGTGAAGTAGATAAAAACTCTGTCCCATTTCAGAACCCAAGAAGAATCTTGAGGGAGGACAGAATTCCAGGTGAGCTTTCACAGTGGCATAGAACAGTATGGGAGACTGCTCTTCAATTTGGCAGAACTCCCTCTGAGAAATCAAGCCTGGAGCACAGGCATGAAAAGTGTTGTCATAAACCTGGAGGCAGGAGGCGGGTGGAATACATAAAAGGAAAGTGGCTGCCTGGCCGACGGCTTTGAGAACCTGACACTGCTCCGTGGCTGCTTTGCCTTTTAATCTGGCCCGACAGCTTTGTGCTCTGCCCCTCTCCCCACCCCCAGCCCCACCTGGGCTTCCTTCTGTGCTGGAGACTTGGACTCTGTCTCTCTCTCTCTATCCTTTGCAGACAGATTCCACACCTTGTCTGAAAAGAGTTGTCATCTAGAGGTTCACTTTTCTTTTAAAAAAAAAATAATAATGTTTAGCTGCCAACCTGGGCGACAGACAGCATGCATTAATCTGAGTCATGCAAAAGCTCCTTTTAAGGCAGCCATTACCTGCTCAGGTTGTTTAATCCTCTGGAGGCAGTGGGAGGGTCCAGGAGCGAGGCTGCTTTCATCCATGTCAAGCTGGAGAGTGAAGACTTGATGTGTCATGGCAAATATTTAGCCCCATCAATGGGAAAACATTTCCAACCAAAATACCTGGACCTCCAAAGACCCAGGTTTCCGACTGTTAAAAACTCCCTGTGAATATCGGGAGTCCCCAACTCCACCTACACTGCTGCTGAATCAGGGGACACCAGGCCAATCAAAAGGACAGAAGAGCTATGACTGGATGGGTGAATTGTACAGACTGATGGGTCTGAATAAGGGAGCTGAGACAAGACATAAAGATGAAAACCAACATTTGAATAGAGCACTTCAATCTGAGCATATCTAGAGGGCAGAGGGTATTTTATTATCAAAATATGTGTAAAGAAGTTAATTTGACCAAATGGATGGTCTTTCGCAGTATCACGTTGTTCATGTGTATATAGAAGAAAGACCATAAGCAGCACGTCAGCTCTTGTTTTTGGATGGTCTGTCCACAAGTGAAAGAACTTTTCCCACAGCAGCTGACACTGTAACATCATTCCAGCTCTTATGTCCATGACAAATCACAGACTCACTCCAGATTCCAGGAACTGGGTACCATCACCACATTACCATGTAGTAGTTGGAACCTACTGGCAGAGCATGTCCAGACACTGCTGTAAAACAGGGTGACCTTTCATTTTCCAGTGGATTCACGTTTTTGTCTCAGGGCAAATGAAGCAAGAAGAATAATGGGCAGAGTCATTTATTTGTGGGCAGAGTCATTTATTTGTGTCCAGAGTATTGCATCAGATGACAACAAACTGACTGTATTTGCCTAATGTGTTTCCTCCTGTCCCAGCTTCTCTGTAGACTCTACAAATCTAACTGGAAAAAAATGGAGTAAAGCTTCCTGTTAACTCTCAAACATGTCACAGCTCTCCATGTCAGCAAAAGCAAGTGACACAGGGCTTGCTCACAGATTGCCCCAGTGAGCGGGCAAGGATGAACTCTGTGGAATGAGGTGTGGCCTGGCTCAAGAATGACTAGTGTGTGGCCAAGGAAGGGCAGCCTCAGAATCACTGTCCGTTTACAACATTTTCCCTGCCCACATGTCTGCCTGGCTTTGAAAAGATTAACAGGAGTGTTTGTTTGAAAGTCAGACTCCTGGTTTCCTCATTAGTGAAGGGATCTGCTACAGACTTGAGCTGTTTCTATAAATTTTAATTACCTCTCTGATGAGGAGTGTATCCCCTCATCACATTCACCCCAAAGGTACAGGGAAGTTCATTTTTAAAAAATGAGTGAGGGCAATAAAAGACCATCAGAGTGAGGGAGGGTGGGGCGTGGAAGAGAGTGTAAGAGGGAGAGGGAGAGAGAGAACACACTAGCTCTCCCTGCTGGAATAATAGGCTTGAAATATGAGGAAGTTGATCAACTGCCGATGCCTTCCAAAAACAGATTAATCCACCCTGGTAGCTTTCCTTTCAGAGCAAGCTTTTGGCTCCATCAACTTTCTCTATCAGCCTGAACTCAAAAGGACACAGGCCACATGCCATCTGAGCTTAAGATTTATTTTTTGTGTTGATTTGAGAACTTCACATTTTAAAACAATTAATTCCTGTTGCTACCATTTGCTGCTGTCTGTGGATTTGCTGATGTAAAGAGGAGAGTCCTAGCCTGGTCATTTAATGAATAGTTCTGAGGAGCCTGAACTACTCCAGGGTGCCCTCCTGCATCTGCAGTGGTGGTTCTCAGCTGGGGTGACTTCGCTCCCATTACCCCACCCTCAGGATATCTGGCAATGTCTGAAGACATTCTGGGTTGTCACAAGAGGGGAGGGGGATGCTACTAGCATCTACTGGGTAAAGCAGAGATGCTGCCAAACATTCTTTGATGAACAAGACAGCCCCTCTCTGCCCCAACAAATCATGATCTGTCCCAAAATATCTATAGTGTCACAGTTGAGAAACTGTGATCTACAGACACAAGGAACCCTGCCTAGCACACAAATCCTCTGTAGTTCCCAAGGGCGGCCTGTAGGTAAGAAAAATGCAGACAGAGACAGTGAACCATGGGACAGCCCTAAATCCAGCTGGTGAAAATGTAAATGCATAATCCTAACAAAATAATGCATAGTCATAACAAAGTGAGTTTTAGAGACAAAGCTTTGCCATTTCTGGTAAAATTTCCACTTGTGCAAAAAATAGAGTAGATAAATCAAGGTCCTACATCCACTTGTGTTGCCAAACCAGTGAACTACATAATAGGGAATACCAGGTGAACTCACGGCTGTACTGTTTCTGAATTTGTGGAAGTGGTTTGAAGGTAGATATGGAAATGGAGGAGTGGCAATGATATTCCCTGACATGCACTCAGCAGTCATTACTGAGCCATGCATTTGCTTAAATACTAGGAAATTATCAATATTTCAACTGTCGGAGGCCTACCAAAATGGCAATTTTCTATGATTCAACCTAAATATTATGTGTAATGTATATTACATATTAATATTGTTAGGATATATATTATGTATAACATATTGTGTTAGTAGTGACCTATTTATCCATTACATTAGTAATTATTACACTGTCAAATTATCACTTGTTATATTAATATCACAAATTAGATATTATTATTGGCATATTAATATATTGATTAAACAGAGGGTCAACAAACCTTTTTCTGTAAAGGGCCAGAGAATAAATATTTTAGGGCCGGGCATGGTGGTTCACACCTATAATCCCAGCATTTCGGAAGGCTGAGGCAGGTGTATCACTTGAGGTCAGGAGTTCAAGACCAGCCTGGCCAACGTGGTGAAATCCCATCTCTACTGAAAATATAAAAATTGCCACGCATAGTGGCAGGTGCCTGTAATCCCAGCTACTCAGGAGGCTGAGGCAGGAGAATTGCTTGAGCCCAGGAGGTGGTAGGTGCAGTGAACTGAGATCATGTGACTGCACTCCGACCCTAGTGACAGTTTGAGACTCTGTCTCGAAAAATAAATAAATAAGAAAAATAATAAATATTTTAGGTTTTGTGGTCCCTGCAGTCTGACCTGCATACTGACCACTTGACTTCACAGTGGTGGTTCTAAAGCAGCCATATGCAGTACATGAAAGCATGAGTGAGGATGTGTTCCAAAGTATGGATAGACACTGAAGTTTGAATTTCCTATAATTTTAACAGGTCAGAAGGTATTCTTTTTGAATTTTTTTTCAATCATTTAACAAAAGTAAAATAAATTCTTACCTCCTGGGACATGCAAAAATTGGTGGCAGCCAGATTGGCTGGCAGGCTGTAGTTTGCCAACTCTGGGATTATATCAACATTTTATACATGTTATACATATTATAGTATATACTACTGCATATTATATCTATACTATACATATTACATTATGCTATATGAGATCATTTCACATATCATATGTCATATTACATTACATGATATTCTATATTACTGTATTATATTACTGTACATTATGCCATCCTCCTGGGCAGTAGCTTCCTGGGTGGTCCCTCATCATTTTGGGTGATAGATTCAGGGTAGAAACCCATCTCTCTGGGCAGTAGCATTCTGGATGGCCCCCATCCTGCCAGGTGGTAGCATCCAGTGTGGTTCCCATCTTCCTGGGCTGTAGATTCTGGGTAGAAATCTATCTCCCTGAACAGTAGCATCCTGGGTGTACCCTGTCCTCCTAGGTGGTAGCATCCTGGGTGGTCCCCCTCCTCTTGGAGGTGGCATCTGGGTGGTCCCTGTCCTCCCGGGTGGTGGCATCCAGAGTGGTCCCCATCTTCTTGGGAGATGGCATCCTGGGTGCTCCCCATCCTCCCAGATGATAGCATCCTGGGTGGTTTCTGTCCTCTCAAGAGGTGGCATACTGAGTGGTCCCCATCCTCCTGGGCATAGTATCCTGGGTGATCCTCATCCTCCCAGGGACATCCTGAGTGGTCCTTTTCCTTCTGGGTGGTCCTTTTCCTCCTGGGCATAGCATCCTGGGTGGTCCCTGCACTGTCAGGAGGTGGCATCCTAGGTGGTCCCCGTCCTCCAGGGCAGTAGCATCCTGGGCGGCTTCCATCCTCCTAGGTAGCATCCTGGGTGGATCCCTGGGGCAAAGGGAAGAGCTGTAGCCTTAGCAGCCCCCCACTGACTCCCGCTCCGTTTTCTTGCCCGCCCTGCAGCGGCACCCGACCTGACTGCCTTCAGCGACCCGCGCCAGTTCCCCGCGCTGCCCTCCATCTCCGACCCCCGCATGCACTACCCAGGTGCCTTCACCTATTCCCCGACGCCGGTCACCTCGGGCATTGGCATCGGCATGTCGGCCATGAGTTCGGCCACACGCTACCACACCTACCTGCCACCGCCCTACCCAGGCTCAGCGCAGGCGCAGGGCGGCCCGTTCCAGGCCAGCTCGCCCTCCTACCACCTGTACTACGGCGCTTCGGCCGGCTCTTACCAGTTCTCCATGGTGGGCGGCGAACGCTCGCCGCCGCGCATCCTGCCGCCCTGCACCAACGCCTCCACCGGCTCGGCGCTGCTCAACCCCAGCCTCCCGAACCAGAGCGACGTGGTGGAGGCCGAGGGCAGCCACAGCAACTCCCCCACCAACATGGCGCCCGCCGCGCGCCTGGAGGAGGCCGTGTGGAGGCCCTACTGAGGCGCTGGGTCCGGCCCGGCTCGGCCCCGCGGGGCGCCGCCTCCTCCTCCGGGTCCGGGCCTCCTGTTTTCCACAAGCCCGCCGCGGCCTGGATCTCGCCGTGGGTTGGGTCCGCGCAGCCTCTTGCGCCCGGAAGCCCATGCCGCCGCCGTCCGCCTGCGCCCAGGCCTTCGCGGAAGTGTCCGAGCCGACGCACCTCGAGGATGTCCACCAGCCCCAGCACCCAGGGGACGCGCTGCAAAGCAAACAGGAAGATTCCCGGAGGGAAACTGTGAATGCTTCTGATTTAGCAATGCTGTGAATAAAAAGAAAGATTTTATAACCTTGACTTAAATTTTTAACCAAGTTGTTTATTCCAAAGAGTGTGGAATTTTGGTTGGGGTGGGGGGAGAGGGGGGATGCAACTTGCCCTGTTTGGCATCTAATTCTTATTTTTAATTTTTCCGCACCTTATCAATTGCAAAATGCGTATTTGCATTTGGGTGGTTTTTATTTTTATATACGTATATATAAATATATATAAATTGAGCTTGCTTCTTTCTTGCTTTGACCATAAAAGAAATATGATTCCCTTTTCTGTAAGTTTTATTTAACTTTCTTTTGGACTTTTGGGTAGTTGTTTTTTTTTTTTTTTTTTTTTTTTTTGAGAAACAGCTACAGCTTTGGGTCATTTTTAACTACTGTATTCCCACAAGGAATCCCCAGATATTTATGTATCTTGATGTTCAGACATTTACTTATATGTTGATACTTTTTTAATTATTTAAATGTACTTATATTAAGAAAAATATCAAGTACTACATTTTTTTTTTGTTGTTCTTGGTAGTAGCCAAAGTTAAATGTATCACATTGAAAAGGCTAAAAAAAAAGGATGAGTAATGTGATCACTTGGTTATCTAGAAGTATTGTTTACATTAAACTCCCTTTCATGTTCATCAAACAAGTGGGTAGCTCACGAAGCAATGTTTTTAATAGGATTTTTAGACACTGAGGGTCACTCCAAGGATCAGAAGTATGGAACTGTCTCCCAGGCTCAACAATGGATCTCATATCTAACTTCCTCCTTACAAACAGAGAAGGTCAATCTAGTTCCAGAGGGTTGAGGCAGGTGCCAATAATTACACCTGTGAAGAGGATTCAATTTCTGCCCAGGGATTTGCTCACCCCATGGTCATCTGATAATTTCACAGATGCTGTGTAACAGAACACATCCAAAGTAAACTGTGTAGGGGAGTCACATTTACATAGGAACCAAATCAATGAATTTAGGAGCTATGATTGTAGCAATTTAGGGGCCCACCAGAAGCAGGCCTCAAGGAGCCAATTTCCCTCTGTGTGCCTCAGTGGAGTCAAATGGGAAAATATGGTCCCACCTATGCAAGACTCCCCCCCTCCAGTCCTGTGCTGCTCACAACATCTTTGTGTTGCTTTCACCATGCTGAGACCCTACCCTACGGGGTGTGTGGACTTTTACCTGTGCACCAGTGTGACGAGAAAGATTCATGTCACTGCTGTCAGTGGCTACAATTCAAAGGTATCCAATGTCACTGTAAATTTTATGGCACTATTTTTATGGTAGGATTTGGTCAGAATGCAGTTGTTGTACAACTCATAAATACTAACTGCTGATTCTGACATATGTGTGCTCCAAATGATCTGGTGGTTATTTAACGTACCTCTTAAAATTCATTGAAATGATTTCAGGTCAACTCTGAAGAGTATTTGAAAGCAGGACTTCAGAACAGTGTTTGATTTTTATTTTATAAATTTAAGCATTCAAATTAAACAAATCTTTGGCTGCAGGCAGCAAAAACAGCTGGACTTATTTAAAACAACTTGTTTTTGAGGTTTCTTATATATATATTGATTATTTGTTTTACACACATGCAGAAGCACTTTGGTAAGAGTTAAAGGGTAAAGCAGCTTATGTCGTCAAGTCGTTCTTATCTAGAGAAGAGCTATGGCAGATCTCGGAAAAACTCAGATGTATTCACTTTCATTTTAGACAGAATTCCCTCCACAACTCAGTTTCATATGTTCTTCCATATTACATTTTTGGAGCTAAATTACCATCAAATTTCAGCAAACGTAAAGATTTAATTTCTGAAAAGGACCATTAGCCTGTTTGCCCCAAATTGAACGTTAAGTGTTCTTTTCAGCACATGTTGCCATGTCTGACCTGCAAAAATGCTGGAGAAAAATGAAGTAAAAAATTATATTTTTCAGTTTAATTCTGGTACCTGAAGATATTCCAACTCAAAATCAGCCTCATGCTCTGCAAGGTGAATTAGATAATTTTTCACATTGAACCTTTACTCTCAAAGTCATGTGTGGAGAGGGCTTGTCACTATTGTGGATTCACTGGTTTGGTCATTTAGAGTTTCACACTCTTACCAGCATATATAGTATTTAATTGTTTCAGGAAAAAAATCAAACCTTAGTTGTTTTGGAAATAGGTCTCACGCAGCACATTTTTGTATGTGTGTGTGAAAAAATGCATTCATTGACTTCAGGTAGATTAAGGTATCTTTTTATTCATTGCCTTCAGGAAAGTTAAGGTATCAATGAGACCCTTATGCCAATCATGTGATAACTGCATGTATCTGGGAACCATTGGTCCAGGAGAAGTATTGAATAAGCCATTTCTGCTGCTTAGTCATGTCACTATTTATGATTTCAACATGGACACATATTTCAGTTCTTTCTGTTTTTCTCACTATCTATAAACACATTTTCCTTTCTTTCTTCCCCCCAAGATCTCCCTCTTTTTCTTTCTTCCTCTGTCTTCCAAACTCCACTTTCTCCCTCCTCATTTTCCTATGTTCTCTTAAGGAGATAGCACATACCCCCACACAGTACCAAATTTCAGAACACAAGCAGGTTCAGTTCTTCCCCCTTCACATAAAGGAACATGGTGAGTCAGCTTTCTCCTGTTTATGGGTTTCTTCCAGCAGAACAGAGACATTGCCAGCCATATTGGATCTGCTTGCAGTCCAAATGCAGCAACAAAAACTTTCCTGGGCAAATCACAATCAGTAAACAGCCTTTCTGCTGCCTTGGGTTTCTGTGCAGATAAACAGAAATGCTCTGATGAGAAAGGAAATGAATGATTTCACTCAAATGTCCTGCAATTTAGGATTGCAGATTTCTGCCTTGAAATACCTGTTTCCTTGGGACATTCCGTCCTGGTGATTTTTATTTTTGTTGGTTTTTATTTTTGTGGGGGTGGGGAGGAATGACACGTTTGGGTCTTTTATACATGAAAATTTGTTTGACAATAATCTCACAAAACATTTTTTTACATCTGAACAAAATGCCTTTTTGTTTACCCTAGCATATACATTCGTTTTGGGATATTTCTTTATTTGTTGGGGATTTTTGGCTTTAGCCAGGTCAGTATTGATAAGGCTGATCATTTGGCTTTTTATTTTTTTCCTTCCAAAAGAGTTACATCAACAAAGTTAATTGTATTTATGTATGTAAATAGATTTTAAGCTTCATTATAAAATATTGTTAATGCCTATAACTTTTTTTCAATTTTTTTTGTGTGTGTTTCTAAGGACTTTTTCTTAGGTTTGCTGAATACTGTAGGGAAAAAAATGCTTCTTTCTACTTTATTTGAGACTTTAAAATGAGCAACTTCTTATTCACTTTTGTAAACAACTAATAGCATGGTTCCAATTCTTTTTTAAGTTCACTTTTTGTTCTAGGGGAAATGAATGTGCAAAAACGAAAAAGAACTGTTGGATATTTGTGTTATTCTGGATGTATAAAAATCAATGGAAAAAAATAAACTTTCAAATTGAAATGACAGTATAACACATCTATTGAAAAAGCAATGGGAAATGTGGTCCTATTTAAACAAGCCCCCATGTAGGGTCTATTTATGTGGCAGTTATTGGGTTTGGTCTCACAGCGTCCTGAAAAATCATGCGTGGGGTTCTTTCTCCCTGGTACAATCGTATTTGAACACTTCCTAAAGGGGAACTGTCAAGCTCGTGTCTTCAGCCACATGAGATGAGAGAATACCCCCAAACCTCCTCTCCAAATTGTTTCTAGACAGCACAGGAGAGCAGGTACTCCACTGTACACAGTTAGGTGGGCCGCCTCACCTCTCCAGGGAGCGTTCATCCTGCCCAGCCTGTGCAGGGCAGCTGGACTGCTGCTGTTCAGGAGCCGCCGGAGCCTTCCTCTCTTTGTACCACAGTTTCTTCTGTAAATCCAGTGTTATAATCAGTGTGAATGGCAAATAAACAGTCTGACAAGTACACACACCATATCCAGTTGGTTTTGTCTTTCTCTGAAATGGAGGGCTGGGAAGCCACATAAAGCCCACTGCACACACTAGGAAGACACCTCCAGGGAACAGACTCAGGCTGAAGCTGTGCCCTCACCCACAGGGCTCCCAGCACACCCTGGCTTCTGAAGAACACCAGGGCCTGGAAAAGGTGCAGGCTCCCAGGGTTGCTTCTTTGCATATGCAAGAGCGCCAAAGCATGTTTCAATGCTTGTTTTAAAATAATAATCACAATAAAGAAACTAAAAGGAGTTACATGAGATTAGCAAACACAAAGTAGAAAAAGTGCATGTTCAGCCTAAGGCCAGGCGTCTTCATCTGCCTTCATTGCTGTAAGTTACAGGAGTCAGGCGGGTAGTGGTTGGGAGTTTCTTAAAAGAAACACTCTCTCACCACCACCCTTGTGCAAAACATCTTTAGTATTTCAGTCTCAAGACTCTGGGTTCAACTCAAGTTATCTTCTCACCAAGAATTACTGTCTAAAGTTTCTTCCAGTTCTGTCACTGCTGTCTCATGGGACCTCATGACTGATAATAGAAGAAAATTTCAGCCAAATTCAATTTAAAGGAGTTTAGTTGAACAATGAACAAGTTGTGAATCAGGCAGCCCCCAGGATCACAGCAGATTCACAGAATCTCCAGGGGTGCCTTGTGGTCAGAAGAAATTTATAGACCAAAAAGATAAAGTGATGTACAGGAATCGGAAGTGGGGGACGGAAACGGTGAGAGTGGTTACGGCTCGGCGTTTGCCTTATTTGGACACCGTTTGAACATTCAGCAGTCTATGACTGGTTGAATTATGGCCCATCGGGTTGGCCAACCCTCAGCTGTTGTTACAGGTGTACACTATTAAGTTAGGTTTCCGATTTTCTCTGACCATGAAGCTAGATTGCAGTTCATCCTCTCAAATATAGAAGTACAGGGTCCTTCTTAGGCCGTATTTACTTTGCTTTAACACTGATCTTAAATGGTCTGCAGGGTGACCACAAAAAATGTAAGGAACCAAAGTGGGGTCAGCAAGAAAGGATGTGACCTAGAAGTCTTCAGCTACGGCTCCTGAGCACAGGTAGGGAATGGGGGTAGATCAGGCTGTACATGGACATGTTCATGCACAAAGAAGAAGGAAACAGGCTTGCCAGGGAGATGCTTGATGACTGCATCTGTAGCGGGTTATTAAACCAAACTTTAGAGCCGGAGAGATTTTGTACCCTCCGAAGAGCTCTAAGTGTTTCAGAGGAGAAACCTCGGCCTGAAGACGAAACTAACAAACATTTGTGCTTTGACATTGACCTTGATCCCCTGGCTGAAGTAGCATTTGTTAGATCTCTCTTCCAGAAAGTTATCCTTTTATCTCCCCCAACTTTTTACTGTTCCCTTTGGGAGGAAGTCACGATGCATAGCCCCACTTGAGAAATGTGGAGTTACGTTCTCGTTCCCTTCAGGAGGCAGGAGCCCTTAGCTGAGGACACCAGGACAACCTTCACCCAATGGCCTCATGCCTTGTAGGATACAGAACCCAGGTGTCCTCCATGCTCTCTCTGCTCCAGAGAAGACAAGCAGCTCCTCCCCCTGCTAAGGTGCACTAATACCTGTCCCCACACCTCCAGCCTAGAAGATCCAAAAGTTCAGAATGTTCAGGGTACTAGAAGCAGATCTGTGTTGCCCAGTCAGTTTGGGCTGTCTTTGTACAAAGTCAAGCTTTCTTCCACACCCACACTCCACCCCACCTTCTGATAATGTAGACAAAGTCCCCACCAGGATATCCGAAAGTGGCTCAGGATTCTAAGAAGTCACCACCATTTCTTGGGTGTAGAGGGAAATAACTGGCTGGGCTTTACCTGATAACCTTATTCCTCACATCTTTATTCAAAACGAGCTCACCCTGTGGTCATGACGATGCTTACCTGGGTTCCCAGAATCTAGAGGGAATTCAGAGGTGAATAAATGCAACCCTCCTTCAGATGTATAAATACCGCTCCCCACCCCTTGGGGTTTCTCGGCAGATAGTTTTGCCTCCTTCCTGACTGATATAATAGAACTATGTTCCCATGTTCTTTTCTTGTTTTTCATAGCACGGAATGTGTTTCCTGGCCCAGTGGGAGGAGTGTGAATTATGCGGCAAATTTTAATATTGGTAATTAAATTTTGCATACCTCAAATTCTCCCTCTAGTTTCAATTTCATTGATGCTGTTGTAAGAATTAATTAATGTTTTGGACATGAAAAGTCTTACATGCATACAAAGTATGATTATTTGTTATTACAAATAATTGCATGCAGTCATTTTTTTTACTCTCACCTCAGTGATTCTGTGAGGGTTTCTGCAGGCAATTAAAAGTGGCAATGACTCTCTTACAAAATGGCTGCCTTTCATCAAAGCTTATTCTCATAGTCATTCACATATTGATTCATTTATTCATCTAATGTTTGTTGAATGATGGGCGCTGTGGAACTGAGAATAGTCGCAATCCATGAACCAGGCAGGTAGAAAAGGACAAGTTCATGGCCCACGCTCTTACAAGGACCCCACGCTTACTTTATGGTTCTGCTCTGTCCGTCTTGAAATTCTTAGTAGTTTAACAAGAGTCCCTGCATTTTTATTTTGCACAAGGCCCATGAATTAGGCAGACAGTCTTACAGACAGGTAAACACACCACCAAAGTACAGCATATGGGGCCATAACATAGGTATAAAAAACTCCAGGAAGGTACTAGTGAAAGTCAACCTGAGAAAGTCGGGGAGGACTTTAATAAATAGGTGACATTTGCTTTCAAAAGACAGATAGAGGCTGTCATGCCAAAGAAAGGAGAATTGTAATCTGGATAGAAGGAAGGCATGAACCGATAATACACATTATTTCCTAGAAATCATGGTAAAATGGCCAGGTTGACACTGAGGTTGAAGCTCTTTGCATATGCACTTCGGGAGAAATGCATGAAAGCGTTAGGAGATGCAAATTAGGAAACACAGCAACTAAGCAAGCTAAGAACAATTGTATCTGAAGAGTATAAAGAGACAGTTCTCAGAGACATTTCTGTGTCCAACACTATGTGTACAAACTTATATACGCACATAACACACACATGTGCATATACACACGCACACACTGTTAGGTCAACTGCTTAGAGCACCAGGCTGATAAGGCCAGGGTCATCTGAGCTGTTACTAAAGTGCCATGGGGATGAAATTCTGGGTTCGAATTCCTGGAGAAGCTAACTTGCTTTGCTCTAAGTCATGGCTCCAAATTGCTTCCCAGCTCCAGGTTGCTGTCTGTCAACATTAATCCAGAATAGTACTAGAAGCCCCCATCACACACACACAGTAGACACCTAGAAATATCCCTGTATAGGGTCACTATCGTGTTAAAAGAGAGAGAGAGAGAGAGAGAGAGAGAGAGAAACTTTCTGTTATAGGTTGAATTGTGTCCTCAAAATTCATATGTTAAAGTCCTAACCCTCAAGACCTCAGAATGTGACTTAATTTGGAAATATGTTTGTCGCAGATATAATTAGTTAAGATGAGGTCATCATGGAGTAGGGTAGACCTCCAATATGACTGGTATCATCACAAAAAGGAAACATTTGGACAGAAAAGCATGCACACAGGGGGAACACCATGTGCAGATGAAGACAGAAATTGGGGTGATGCTTCTAAAAGCCGAGGGATGCCAAATATGGTCAGGGACCCCCAGAAGTTCAGGGAGGGGCCTGAAATAGATTCTCCTACACAGTCCACAGAAGGAACCCACTGTGCCAGCACCTTGATCTCAGACTGCCAGCCTCCAGAACCGTGAGAGAATAAATTCCTGTTACATAAGCCACCCCTGCGTGGTGCTTTGTTTGGGCAGTCTTAGCAAATCAATAGAGTCACAGCCACGATGAGGGTCCAGATTTTCTCCTAAGAGGCATGGACTGTGGTGCATCCTACATCCCCTTCCTGTACCTGGCGCTGGCCCAGGCCTCATCTCTGCGTTATTCCTCTGCACCAGATGAGCTCAGCTTGCACCTAGAGTCCATGTGAGTGTTCAAGCTTCGTGTTTGTCACTGATTTTATTTCCCAGAAAAATGTCTCATGGGAAGAGACGTGATCTCAACACTCCCCTCTCAAGCATTCAAAGTGGACTACCCATCGGTGAGACAGCAGGCTTTGCTCTTGTTTGCCTTGCCTGGGTCACCCAACATCTCTTCCCTATCAGTCAGTGTGTGCTGAAGGAATGCAAATGACATACCATGGTCACGAAGCAAAATATAATGAGTAGGGTCAATTTGCTGAGCAAAGACATTTATAAACTGCATTGAACGGAGAAAACAGAATTGTTCCAGAATCGGGCTTCATCATCCTGCTCAGTGCAAATGGCATCTACCAGCCACTGAGAATGCTCTCCCTCAAAGTTGCTGTTGAAAGTCCTTGAATGAAACCCAATCATCTGTGACACCGTGAAGCATAAGAGAATGCTGCCTGAGAATGTTCCCTGAGGCACAGTAGTAACTCCACCACGGGTTCTCTGGGTTTCCTTGGGCACATTGCAAAACACCTCTGGGTCTCACTTTCCCAGTCTGTAAAATTGAGATAATAGGTTTATTGTGAGGTTGACATGCACTGAAGCATGTGAGGTTCTTTGAATAGTACCTGCTACCTTATGAATGCTCTAAGAAATATAAGCTATGATTATCCAGTAATTCCTTCAACAACTCTCTGTCCAGTGCTTTCTATCTGCCTATTACCAGGGATTCCAAAGTGAGTAAGACCCAGATCTGCCCTAGAATAACTCACACTCTCCCTATGTCCTAGTTCCAGAGAAAAGAACCACATCTCTGGCAGGAAGAGCTTCATAATATCTGTGAGTTTCTAGATACCAGTCTGTGTTAGTCTGTTTTCACGCTGCTGACAAAGACACACTTGAGACTGGGTAATTTATAAAGAAAAAGAGGTTGAAGGGACTCACAGATCCACAAGGCTGGGAGGCCTCACAATCATGGAAGAGGGCCAAATGCACATCTTACATAGCAGTAGGCAAGATAGAATGAGAGCCAAGCAAAAGGGAAGACCCTTTATAAAATCATCAGATCTTGTGAGACATATTCACTCCCACAAGGATAGGATGGCGGACCCGCCCCCATGATTCACTTATCTCCCACCAGGTTTCTCCCACAACATGTGGGATTTATGGGAGCTCCAATTCAAGATGAGAATTGGGTGGGATTACAGCCAAAACATATCACAGTCTCAGGTATCTAGCAGCCTGGGCAGGCACTAGGTTCAGACATCCACCTGAGATGCATCTCACCGACTGTGCACAGCTCCTCTGTCACTGACGAGTCAATCACCCACTGTAGGTGGGAATGGTGGAGGATGCAGCAAAAATGGCCACAGGAGATGCCGGGAAACTCACATACCAGGTTCAGCTGAGTGAACTTTTATTCATTTATTCAGGAAGTATTTGTGGTGTCTACTCTGTGCCAGGCCCCATGCCAGCCACAGGAGACGTGGCAATAAACACAGACAGAATTCTCTCCCTCCTAGTGGGGAGGCAGATTCTAAGCAAATTAATAAGTAACATATTGTATGGCAGATGGGGTAATTGTTTCCTCTAGGGCTACTATAACAAAGAACCACAAACTTGGTGGCTTAAAACAACAGAAATGTATTGTCTCATAGTTACAGAGGCCAGAAGTCTAAGATCAAGGTGTCAGCAGGTGGATTCCTTCTGAAGGCTCTGAGGGAGAATTTGTTCCAGGTCTTTCTCCTTTTCCATTTCTGATGGATTCTGCAATCCTTTGTCTTCCTTGCTGCTATGGTCTATATGTGTCCCCCAAAATTCCTATGTTGAAACGTAATCATCAATGTGGAAGTACTGGCAGAAGTGGGGCCTTTAGGAGGTGGTTAGGTCATGAGGGTAGAGCCCTTGTGAATGGGATTAGTGTCTTATAAAGGCTGGAGGGAACTAGCCAGACCCTTTTTTACCCTTTCATCCCTTCCACCATGTAAGACATAGCATCTGTCCTCTCCAGTAGCAACAAGGCATCATCTTGGAAACAAAGACCGAGCTCTCATTAGACACCAAACCCGCAGGTGCCTTGATCTTGGACATCCCAGCCTCCAGAACTGTGAGAAAATACATTTCTATTATTTATAAATTGCCCACTCTCAGGTATTTTGTTATCAACACAAATGGACCAGGATATTCACTTCCATGCATCACTCCCATTGCCGCCCCCTTCCTTAAGGCATTCTCCCCTGGGTGTCTCAATGTCCAAGTTTCTCTGTTCTTACCAGGATGCCAGTGCTTGGATTAGGCCCACCTCAATCCATCTTGATTATATCTGGAAACATCCTATTTCCAAATAAGGTCACATTCACAGTCTTAGGAGTTAAGTCTTGAACGTAACTTTTAGGGGACACGATTTTACTCACAATAGATGAGGATGTGGCTACTATGGCGGGCAAAGGAGATGGAACACACCAGGGATAGGATGCTATAATCCAGGGAAGGGGCCCCTGTGAATAAACTAAAAGGATGTGGGGAAATGAGCCAATTTAGGCAAAAGGAATAGTAAGTGTAAAGGTGGAGCTTGCTGGAAGGCCACTGTGGCTGAAGGACATGGCATCATGGAGGTACTTGGGCCAAGTCCCACTGGGCTGGCATTGTGAGATTTTGTCTTTGCTTTTGAGTGAGAGGGTTTTGAGCAGAGAGGTAACACGAGCTACTGAGAAGTTGCTAGATGCCTGTAGAGGGCATCTTGGTATACATGGAAAAGAATGCCCCTTCTTCCAGGTGGATGCAGCCCTGGAGAAAAGTACACAGCTCAGCCAGTGGAGCAGGGCTGGGTTCACCCATTGGGGAGCTTCACTTTCCATTCACCTACTGGGACCTCCAAATAGGAGATTATTGCAGTGGCAGAGGTAAGAAGTGATTGGATTCTGAATCTATTCGGAAAGTAGATCCAACAGGATAGGCTGATGAATTAGATATGGTGTATTAGTCCGTTCTCACATTGCTGTAAAGAACTACCTGAGCCTGGGTAATTTATAAAGAAAAAAGGGTTAATTAACTTACAGTTCTGCAGGCTACACAGGAAGCATGACTGGGGAGACCTCAGAAAACTTACAATCGTGGCAGAAGGCAAAGAGGAAGCAGGCATGTCTTACATGCTGAGAAAAGGGAAAAGGGGAGAAGCAGGAGGTGCTCCTCACTTTTAAGCAACCAGATCTCAGCCTGGGTAACATGGCAAAACTCATCTCTACAAAAGAAATACAAAAATAAGTTAGCCAGGCATGGTGGCAAATGCCTGTGGTCCCAGCTACTTGGGAGGCTGAGGTGGGAGGATCTCTTAAGCTAAGAAGGTTGAGGTTGCAGTGAGCTATCACACCACACTGCACTCTAGCCTGGATGACAGAGTGAGACCCTGTCTCAAAAACAAACAAACAAAAAAAAACTAAGCAGACAAAAACAAACACAACAACAACAAAACAGACCTCATGAGAACTCACTATCACAAGAACAGCAAAGAGGAAGTCCGTCCCCATGATCCAGTCACCTTCCACCAGGGTCCTCCTCCAACACTGGTGATTATGATACGACATAAGACCTGGGTGGGGACACAGATCCAAACCGTATCACACGGTGCATGAGAAAAAAACGGTTTGGTGCCTGAACAACTAGAAGTATGAAATGGCCATTCTCTGAGATGAAAATTTGGAGACAGGCAAGTTTATCTGGGAACCTCAGTCTGACAGTCGGGCAGAAGGAGACCCTGAACTAAACGCTCTTCAAGATTTCTTCCAGGTCCAACTATGAAAAATCCACCCAGTTGGAAACTATGGTAGCTGTAAACAAACTGGCCTGCCCTTGTCTGGAATGCTGCATGGGAGCCATCTCCGGGGCCTAAGAAGAAAGCAGTATTCTATCTTCCAACACGTATTCAGTGATCCAGACCCAACCCTTTGCAAAGCTGGAAGACACTTGAAATTTCCTCCCCATGGTCTCATTGTCTGTGTTGATAGGTGAGGAATTTCTTCCTTTGGCCTTACTGCCCACAGGTGGGAAGACCCACGGCAGTGGCCTGAGTGTTGACTCCACCTTCTCCTTACATCACCTGGCAGGGAAGGATGGAAGGTGGACTTCACTAAGCCTATGTGTGCCTTGAATTTGATTGTCAAACAGAATGCCTTATGTGTTAAAACCTGCAAAGGCAATAGGATTTTATAGCTGAAATACTTGTACCTTTCCTCCATTAATGAACTTTAGAGGGGGAAAAATTACTAGTTGCCTGCCCCAATATCTGTTTTCCTTAGTAATAGATTCCCTTGGGGGCATGACTGCCTGGAATAAAGACCACACCACCTAGCCTCACACCTTGGCATCCCAAGTGACAAACTTCTGGCCAATGTTGTCTAAATAAAGGTGGTATATGGCAGCTTCCAGAAAACTTTCTTTAAAGTGTACATGCTTTGCCCATTCTCCATCTCTGCCCCAGCCCTTCTGCCTGGAATGAAGAGGTGATGATTTGAGGAAGATCACCACATCCCTAGAAGGGTGGGTGGTATTAGGAGGAGCCTGGCCCAATGTCCTTGTGGAGCCCCATCCCAACCCTGGATCACCTGTGTCTGGATTCATCTACCATGAGAGAAATTAAACATCTGTCTCTCACATAAACCATTCATATGTGGGATTCTCTGTCACTGAGAACAAACCTAATTTTAACTGACATACACATAAATGGTTTCTACCAGTCATCTTTGGCAGAAGCACTGACCAGAGAGAAAAGTGCTTTATCTTCTTTCAGATTCTGAGTCCTTCCAGATTCTTCAGAGCGCTTCAGGGTGTTTGAGGACTCCAAAATAATGAGGCAGCAAGGGGAGGTGTGGGGGCAGCACCAGCATCGTCCATAAGGTGCTTCCCCTGCTAGTTCATCCCCAGCACTGCTCCAAGTTTCTGACAACCCTAAAATGTCTAGGTGGGTTTGCTAGAAACCACTTTGACTGTGATCCATGTGCTGACAGATGCCCTTACAATTCCGTCCGACTTTAAAGGTTTTTGCATTATTTTCCATGTGACACTTTCACTTGCCATCTTGCTTTTTAAAAATATTCAATATATCTAAGCGCTTCTGTAACTCTTTTAAATCTTCGATAAGTGGTCATCAAATTTGCAGTGCTTTGTAGATAATGAATTTTTAAAAAAAATTTGGTGTTGTCTTAGTCCATTGGGGCTGTTACAACAAAATACCATAGTCTGGGCAGTTTATAAATAATAGGATTTTTTTCTCCCAGTTCTAGAGGTTGGGAAGTTTAAGATCAGAATGGTGACATGGTTGGGTACTGGTGAGGACCCTGTTCTGAGTTATAAAAAGCTGACTTCTTGCCTTGTTCTTACATGGTGGAAAGGGTGAGAGAAGAGAATGCCCTTGGGCTTCATTTATAAGAGTGCTAAGTCCATTTATGAGGCCTCCACTCTCATGACGTAATCACCTCCCAAGTGCCCCATCTCCTAATACTCACTTTGGAGGGTAGGATTTCAATATATGATTTTAGAGGTTATGTGCATATTTAGAACATAGCAAATTTCATTTTTCCTTATGAATAAATAAGAGACTTTTAAGCCAGATTTTCTAAAGATACTTTTCTCAAATTTTAGTTAATATTTTTTAGTTAGTTTTAATCAATTTTACATGAAGAGCTTACAGATGTGAAACTTTCAAAGAGATGAATTTTAAGAGAATTGGCCATTAGGTGCTCAATCATTAAGCAGGTTTTCTATGAATTGGTCTTGGGTGATATGCTCCCTGACACATGACACATCTCCAGAACGTATGCTCTACAAACATAGTCAAATGACTTGAAATCTCCAGGTCTCAGCTTCTACATGTGTAAGGTACAGATTTTTAGATGTCCATCTCATTTTGCTACTGAAATGAAAGGAAAAAATAAAAAGGAAGACAACAGAAAATGTCAGAGGGGATGAAGAGCAATGACAACTTTCATACTTTACAGGTGAGAGTATAAATAGATATTATCACTTGGAAAAATAATATGACATTACTCCTAAAGAACTGAACACATGCTAAGTCCTAGTATATTCCTAAGACTATTTCTAGCAGTATTTTCCACTACCAGAAAAATACTTCACAAGCTCCTTTCATGTGTACCAGAAGATATATACAGATGCTTATAGCAGCATTTATTTTAATACCAAAAACTGAAAAAGAACCCAAATGTCCGCAGCAGAAGAATACTTAATAAGGTGTATTACATTCTTGCAGTGGAATAGTATATCGAGATAAAAATGAATAAACTGGACACAGTGGCTCATGCACTTTGGGAGGCCAAGGCAGGTGGATCACCTGAGGTCAGGAGTTCAAGACTAGCCTGGCCAACATGATGAAACCCTGTCTCTACTAAAAACAGAAAAATTAGCCGGGCGTAGTGGTGGGCACCTGTAATCCCAGCTACTCAGAAGGCTGAGGCAGGATAATCACTTGAACCCAGGAGGCAGAGGCTGCACTGAGCCAAGATTGCATCATTGCACTCTGTCTTAAAAAAAAAAAAAAGGAATAGACTATGTTATGGGGGAAAAAATCAGAATGGTACCTAGCGTATGATTCCATTTTTATAAAGTTCAAGAGCAAGCAAAACTAAATAATGTATTTGTTTGTTTGTTTGTTTGTTTGTTTGTTTTTAGACAGAGTTTCGCTCATTACCCAGGCTGGAGTGCAATGGCGTGATCTCGGCTCACCACAACCTCCGCCTCCCGGGTTCAGGCAATTCTCCTGCCTCAGCCTCCCGAGTAGCTGGGATTACAGGCACGTGCCACCATGCTCAGCTAATTTTTTTTTTTTTGTATTTTTAGTAGAAACGGGGTTTCACCATGTTGACCAGGATGGTCTCGATGTCTTGACCTCATGATCCACCCGCCTCGGCCTCCCAAAGTGCTGGGATTACAGGCTTGAGCCACCGCGCCCGGCCAATAATGTATTTTTTATGGAGCACACATAGATATTAAAAAAAAACAACAACTGGGGAAATGATTAACACAAAATTTAGGATCCTTAGTTACATTTAGTAGCAGAGGGAGGGTCATGGAGAATTCTGGGATTCAGTTGTTCTATGTATTAGCTTAGGTGGTTAAAGTATGCATCTTTATTTTGTCATTATCCACAAAATTTGATTCAAGTAGACAACTAACATGATCCAAACTCAGTTTTGGATCAATTGAGTTTGCTCTGGTCCATAGCCCTCTTGGAATCCCATAAACTGATCTGTAATGTGACCAATCAATACCTGTGGTCATCAGGGGAACCAGGTAGAAAAGTTTTGGATTCCACATTCCAGTGCCTGCGGTTCTTGTATGCAAGGTAGAATTTATTTCTGTTGCATCATTTGGGTCAGAGGAAAACGCCAACGTGCTATAGAGGCTGAAAGTATTCATCAGGGCAAGTCACATGGTGATTTGAGTTTCTTTGAATGTTTCTTAACAACCACCATCCTCAAAGTCCTTACAATGTCCCTGCAGTTACACATGAGCCCTTTCAGGTTGTTCCATGAAACAGAGGCTATCGGCATCCATAGATTTGTCCCCCGGATGTGGTTAATGGTTTCAATATCAGGGAATGGGGATATGCGTGTGTGAGCACTGAAGGGTAGGACATGGTTAGAGATCCTTCACCAAAGGAAAAGAGGATGGCACCAACCACGAATTTAATTCAAAACAAAACACTGTTGCTTTTGGTTTCAGTTGTCTTTCTTTCTTCAAAATACCTCACATCTGTGTAAAGATTGGCTGAAACCCCACTTAAAAAGCAAGCCCTTACTGAGATGCTAGTTCATTGATTAACAAGGAGAGAAGAAAGCTCGCTTTATGCTGTAAAAAGTTTGATTTAATTGCCCTCCTCCCTGGCCTCTTTTTTGTTAAATTGCAACGTCCTGCAGTCTTGAGACTCTACTTGGATTTCCTCCCAATATTTGAATACATAAATATAGGTCCGAAAGTACCCTGCCCCTGTTTATGAGCCTTTTAAACATCAAAGAGTCATTTTCAGCTCTTGAGTTTGTCACTTTAGAACATACTGTACATTACCGTTTAATGGGTAGTTCTTTCAGAATGGCCCATTAGGCTCTCCCCATCTCTGCCTTAACACTGAGTCCTACAGCTCATATAAAGAAACACCTTTAATGCAGGATTCAATTCAATTTCCGGCATGTTACAATGCTCAGAATCTCCATTTACTGGAGTTGAGATTTAAAGGGTACAGGTCTGAGCCGCCACAGAAGTCATTCTAAAGATGCCATCAGCACTGATTCAACATCAGTCAGTTATGTTGACAAAAGAGAATATCGCAAAGTCAGGAAAAAGTAAGAGTCCACAGAACAGCACTTCTCCAAGTGCTGCCAGAGCTTGAAATGTAAAGAATGACTCCAAAATTATGTAGCCTGAGGACCAGGTTGAATTGCACAACAGCTTAGCAGTGATGATCCTTGCATGCTTACCTTATGTTTGTTGGGGCAGAACCTTTAAATTCAGCACTGGGTTCAAAGCTGAACTTTTGGACAGCTTCAATATTTCTTACACAGATTAAGATGACTATGGAATAAATAAGAGAAATAATAAAGTAAGGAAAAGAAATTAAACATCTTAAACTTTTAGTTTAAATGGATACACTTGCTGAAATCATAAGCATGATCCGTGTTTTTACAGAACTGGTTCTCAGAAGCATGCCAGGTTGCCTACCCTAAAGTTAGGTGAAGTTATTGATCTGGGATGTGGAAAGTAGGTTTTGAAGGTTTCTACCTCCAGAAATTCTTTTTCCCCATTTTATTATTCTCTTATTTGTTCCATAGTCTTCTTAATCTGTGTAAGAAATATTGAAGTTGTCCAAAATTTCAAATTTGAGCCCAATGATGAATTTAAATTCATTATGTTTGCCCAACAAACAAGGCAAATGTGCAAGGATCATCTCTGTTAAGCTATTATCAGAGTTAATGGCATCTTTAGAATGACATGTATGGTAGCTCAGGCCTGTCAGCTCCAGCATGTTGCAAATTAACACTCACACAGAGAAAAATTAGCAATTTTAAATAACTTCTCTCTCTTTCTCTCTCTCTCTCTCTCTCTCTCTCTCTCTCTCTCTCTCTCTGTGTGTGTGTGTGTGTGTGTGTGTGTGTGTGTGTGTGTGTGTGTGTTTTGGAGACATCAAGCCAAAGTAGCAAGGACCTGAGGACCAATATCTTGGGGGGAAAAGAAAAGTTAATAAGTAGTGAGAATGAGATAAGTCTGACATATGTCCATGACTTTATTTTTCTCCTCAAGGCATTTTCTGATTCTCAGAAAGATTCTGAGAAGCCAAGAAACTTCTGCATGTCTTGCAGGAGACAAGAACAAAATTGGAGTGAAGGACTCTCCAAAGAAAAGAGGTGCTGCCGAAGAGCATAGGCATTCTGTTGGGATGGTCAGAGAGCTATACTTGGGAGAGTAGCCTCACAAGTACTAAAACCTACACTCTAATCACTCCAATATTTGCATGGGTAAGTCATTCCAGACTCAACTGACTTCAAAACATACAGAGCCTCAAATTATTTCAACAGTTTTTTAATACAAAATGCTTTGTGTTTAATTGCAAATTACTCCATACACCAGGAGACATGAACACATAACAGAAGATTGAGAGAAATCAACAGAGAAAAGAAACAGCCTCACAGGATTTATCAGCCATGGAGTTTAAAATATATGTGATCAATAAATCCAAGAAATTAGATGGCTATGGGGAAACCCTCAGCAGAGAACTTGAACCTATAAAAAGAAGAAAGTGGACATTTTCTATAACTGAAAAATGCTTGAATTGAAATTGATAAATTAATGAATGAATATAATAGTAAGTGAGAGAAAGCTGAGAAAGAATTAATGAACTGGAAGATGAATCAGAGGAAATAGCCAAAATGAAATAGTTTTTTTTTTATAACTGGTATGTACAGAAACATTAAAAAAAAAAAGGAACATAAGAGATGTAAGATTACACAGCTAAAGGTTCACTATGTATGTATTCAAAATTCCAGAAGAGGAGAATGAGAATAGGTAGGAACAATGTTCAAAGAGATGATAGCCAGGGAATTTCCACAACTACTGAAAGGTAACACGCCACAGTTTAAAAAGTGCTAAAAACACCAAGCAGGATAAATACAGTCATATGCCACTTAATGACAGGCTAGGTTCTGAGAAATGTATCATCAGGCAATTTTGTCATTGTGTGACCCTCATAGTGTGTACTTACACAAACCTGGATGTATACATATTTTTAGTTACATGTATACACTCACACACATACACACACACACTCATATATATATATATTCATATGAAAAACCAAATGTCTCAGCATCAATACTGAATATCAATCATTTCCCCTACTTGATTTGTAATGCCAGTATCAAGTGCCATACATCAGGTTTCTGTATATGCTCCATTACAATCTTATAGGACCTCTGCTGTATAAGTGGTCTCTCATTGACTGAAACATCGCTGTATGATGCATGACTGTACTAAGAAAACTACACGTAAGTACATCATAGTAAAACTGCATTGAAAACCAAACACAATGAAAAAACTCTTAAAGCCAGAGAAAGGAAAAAAGACATATTATCTTCAAAGGAGCAAGTGTAAGGCAAATGACTTCTAAACAGAAAAAGTAGAAGTCAGAAAATAATGGAGTGGCATCTTCCAAGTGCTAAAAGAAAATAACTACAAACAGAACTCTTTACTCAGTGAAAATATATTTTAAAATGAAGACAGAATAAAGACGATTTCAGATCAACAAAAACAGAATTTGTCAGCAGTAGTACTGCAATACAGAAAAATTACAAAAAAGAATTCTTTGAGAAGAAAAATGAGGTCCTATGGAAGTGTACACTGCAAGAAGGAATGAGGAGCAATAGAAATAATGAAATACAACCGTATGAAACACTGAAAATGTCTTGTGAGGTTTAAAAATAGACAAAGAGGCCAGGCGCGGTGGCTCACGCCTATAATCCCAGCACTTTGGGAGGCTGAGGCAGGTGGATCACGAGGTCAAGAGATCGAGACCATCCTGGTCAACATGGTGAAACCCCGTCTCTACTAAAAATACAAAAAAAAAAAAAATTAGCTGAGCATGGTGGCACGTGCCTGTAATCCCAGCTACTCGGGAGGTTGAGGCAGGAGAATTGCCTGAACCCAGGAGGCGGAGGTTGCGGTGAGCCGAGATCGCGCCATTGCACTCCAGCCTGGGTAACAAGAGCGAAACTCCGTCTCAAAAAAAAAAAAAAAAGACAAAGAATTAAAATATGTCATAAAAGTAACCCTATAGGCAGGAAAAAACAGTATCCTATGGACTTTGCCTTGTCCATGGGTAATTTAAAAGGTACAAATTTACATTAATGTCAAACATGCATGTTGTAATTTAAAGTAACCACTAAAAGAAGGTATAATCACCAAACATTCAGCAGAGTAAAGGAATAAACAATTACTCCAAATAAGGTAATAAATATGTATTCACTATCTACTGATCTGTAACAAGTTATCCCAAAACTTAACACATAAAACAACAAAACACTGAATGTTCTACAGATTCTGGGAGTAAGGAATTTAGGAAAAACAGCTAAGCTAGGTGGCCCCCAGAGTCTTTCATGAGCTTGCTGTCAAGGTGTCAGCCAGGGCTTCAGTCACATGAAGTCTTGCCTGGGGTTGAAGTACAGTAATCACACCCCAGCCTCCACACCCCCACCCCTGCTCATCAACCATGGTTTTGCTTTCTGAGCTTTCAGTCACCCACAGTTAACTATGGTCTGAAAACGTTACATGTAAAATTGTAGAAATGAACAATTTATAAGCCTTAGACTGCACACCGCTCTGAGTAGCGTGATAAGATCTCACGCCGTCCGGCTCTGTCCCACCTGGGACATGAATCATCCCTTTGTTCAATGTATCCATGCTGTATACATTACCCTTCCTTTCATCACTCAGTAGCCATCTCAGTTATCAGGTTATCTGTTGCGGTATCACAGTGCTTGTGTCCAAGCCACCCTTATTTTACTTAATAACGCCACCAAAGCACAAAAGTAGTGCTACTGGCAATTCAGATAAGCCAAAGAGAGGCCATAAAGTGCTTTCTTTAAGTGACAAGGTGAAAGTTCTCAACTTACTATGGAAAGAAAAAAATCATATGCCCAGTTGCTAAGATCTATAGTACAATAAGGTGTTTTGAGAGATCACATTTACATAACTTTTATTACAGTATGTTATTATAATAGTTCTGTTCTATTATTAATTAACGTTGTTAATCTCTTAATTTATAAATTAATTATAAAATTTATAAAGCAGGTACATGTGTTTTATAATCTAGTCTTTAAAAATCACCTACTGCCATTTCTGCCTTATTCTACTTGATGGAAATGAGTCTCGGTCTAGGCCACACTCAAGGAAAGAGAGATTAAGCTCCACTTCTTATCAGACAATCTGTGGGCATGGTTTAATACTGCAATAAAATGAGAGAAAAAGAATTACAGAAAATGAGACACATGGCAAACAAAGACAAAAGAGTAGATTTCAAACCACTTATCTCAGAAACTATATTAAATACAAAGATTAAATATTTTGATTCAATGACAAGACTAGGAGACTGGATAAAAAATATGTTTATAATAAAAAGCACAACTTAAATAAGAGTATACATTTAACAGAGTAAAGGAATAATTACTTCAAATAAACAATTTAAGGTTTGTGAATTGTTTATTTCTGTAATTTCCCATTTAATATTTTCAGACTATAGTTGACTCTGGGTGACTGAAACCTCAGAAAGCCATGGTGAAGTGGGGATTACTGGACTTCACCCCCAGTAGAGCCTTCATATGACTGCGATGCTGGCTGACACTTTGAAGGCAAGCTCATGAGAGGCTCTGGGTTAGAGCCACCTAGCTTAGCTATTTCTGAATTCCCTACTCCCGGAATCTGTGCAGTATTAAATGTTTTGTTGTTTTTAAGTGTTAAGTTTTGGAGTAACTGGTTGTAAATCAGTACATAGCTAATACACATTTACTGCCTTCCTCAAGATCTTTCTCAAATCTTAAATATGATAAAGATTTAAAATAAAAGGACAGAAATAGATATACCCCATGCAAACACTAACCAAAAGGAAGTATGTGTAGCCATATCAATACTAAAATAGTCTTGAAGACAAGAAGCATAACTACAGAGGGACATTATGATAATGACATTTTGTTATAAAAGGGTCAAGGCACCCAGATAATATAATAATCCTAAACTGATATATCGTTAACAACACAGAGCCAAGATATAGAAAACAAACTTATCAGAACAATAAGGAAAAATAAAGCATAGATCCACAATCATGATAAGGAGATGGAGTATTTTAATAAGCAAATAATCCACTTGACCTAATTGACACCTATACAGCACTTTATCCAACAACTGTAGTGTAAGTGGCACGGAATATTTACCACAAATTGACCCTGTGCAGGTTTACAAAGCAAGTCCCAACACATTTCAAAAGATTAAAATCACACTGGGTATGTTCTCTGACCTCACTGGGGTTGGGTTGGAAATCAATAACTAAAAGGGAATTAGAAAATTTCCAAATGTTTGGAAATTAGTCACTACACTTACAAATAAGTCATGGGTTTATGCAGAAATCTTTATAGAAATACACATATTAGATATAAATATATAATATAAATTATATATTATAGATTTATATATAGATATATAGATCAATAAATATAAATTATATATGTTATATGTTAATAAATATAAATTCAAAAACACATCAAAACTGTAAGACGTAGCTAAAGCAGTGCCTAGAGGGAAATAAACCCAGCACTTTGGGAGGCCGAGGTGGGTGGATCACTCGAGGTCAGGATTTCAAGGCCAGCCTGGCCAACATGATGAAACCCCATCTCTACTAAAAATACAAAAATCAGCCAGACATGTTGGTGCGTTCCTGTAACCCCAGCTACTCAGGAGGCTGAGGCAGTGAGCTGAGATTGTGCCACTGCACTCCATCCTGGACCACAGAGCAAGACTCTGTCTCCAAAAAGAAAAAGAAAGAAAAAAAAAGAAAGAAAGAGAAAGTAGATAAGAGGAAATAATACTGATAAGAGCAGCAATAATGAAATGGAAAACAAATGCAGTGAAGATAATTTTAATTGGCCAGGATGAGTTCTTTGCAAAACTTATGAAATTCAGAAGCTCTAGGCAAAATTGATCACGAAAAAGAGAAGGAAAAGCCAGGCGCGGTGGCTCATGTCTGTAATCCCAGCACTTTGGGAGGCTGAGGCAGGTGGATCACGAGGTCAAGAGATCGAGATCATCCTGGTCAACATGGTGAAACCCCGTCTCTACTAAAAATACAAAAAATTAGCTGGGCATGGTGGCGTGTGCCTGTAATCCCAGCTACTCAGGAGGCTGAGGCAGGAGAATTGCCTGAACCCAGGAGGCGGAGGTTGCTGTGAGCCGAGATCGCGCCATTGCACTACAGCCTGGGTAAACAAGAGCAAAACTCCGTCTCAAAAAAAAAAAAAAAGAAGGAAAAAACCATCAATATCATGACCAAAAAAGGGGAGACATCACTACAGACATTAAATCAATGTAAGATACTATAAGCAACTCTATGCCAATTACCTGAAAACATAGATGGAATGAACAAATGCATAGAAAAACACAACATACCAAAACAACAGAAAAATAAAAACCCTCTAAATAGATTCAAGTGTCTATTAAAATAATTAGTTCCATGATTTAAAACCTCCCCATAAGGAAAACTTCAAGTCCTAATATTTCACTGATGAATTATCCCAAACAGTTAAGGAATTAATAACACCAATTTTATATAAATTTCTTCAGAGTAGAGAAGAAATAACATTTCCTTTCATTTTATGAAATCAAAATAACATCGATACAAAAACCTAAAACAAACAATGCAAAAAAGAAAAGAAAAGTACAGACCAATTTCTCCTATAAGCACATCAGCAAAAAGCCTAAAAGGAATTATTATCAAGCTGAACTCAGCAATCCTTAAAAAGTATAATATATCAAACCAAGTTGGGTATGTTTCAAAAATTCAATTGGTTTGTCATTCAGTAATCAATCAATATAAAAGACTAGCATAAATTGTGGTGTATCTATGCAATAAGATGCTATATAGTAGTAAAATTAATAAACTTATTAATAAAATTAGTAAATTTATCAGTAAAATAATTAATAAGCTTGATAAAATTAAAATTAACAAAATTATTAAAAATAAACTGCTACCGGCTGGGCGCGGTGGCTCACGCCTGTAATCCCAGCACTTTGGGAGGCCGAGGCGGGTGGATCACAAGGTCAAGAGATCGAGACCATACTCGTCAACATGGCGAAACCCCGTCTCTACTAAACCTACAAAAAATTAGCTGGGCATGGTGGCACGTGTCTCTAATCCCAGCTACTCAGGAGGCTGAGGCAGGAGAATTGCCTGAACCCAGGAGGCGGAGGTTGCAGTGAGCCGAGATCATGCCATTGCACTCCAGCCTGGGTAACAAGAGCAAAACTCCGTCTCAAAATAAATAAATAAATAAATAATAAATAAACTGCTGCCACAGCAAGATCTGTCTTACAAACATTCTTATTTTTTGTGGTGTCATCTCAGCTCACTGCAACCTCTGCCTTCTGGGTTCAAGCAATTCTCCTGCTGCAGCCTCCTGAGTAGCTGGGACTACAGGTGTGCACCACCATGGCTGGCTAAGTTTTATATTTTTAGCAGAGATGGGGTTTTGCCATGTTGGCCAGACTGGTCTTGAACTCCTGACCTCAAGTGATCTACCAACCTTGGTCTCCCAAAGTTCTGGGGTTACAAGCATGAGCCACCATACCTGATTATCTCACAAACATTATTTTTTAAAACACGACTGTTACTTTCTGTGTTTAAGAAGCAAAACCCAAAATAATACATACTGTATGATTCTATCTATATAAAGTTCAGAAATAGGCAAAACTAATTTACAGTTGTGGAGGTCAGGATAGCGATCACCTCTACAAAGGCTGAAGCAGGTAGTGATTAGGAGGAGACATAAGAGAGGCTTCCAGGGTCCTGATAATGCTCCATCCCTCACATGGGTGTTAGGTTCTCAGAAGTATTCATTCTGTAGTAATCCATCAAGCTACTTCATTAGTTATGATTTATGTATTTTTGTTTCTCTGTATACTTCCATGCAAAAACCTCTATAAATGGATCTAAACATTGGAACTAAAAGTAGATGTTTAGATATTCCAGATTTAACAATCCGAGTTATGTACCGAATCAAAGTTGCATAGCATTTTATAATCCAAAAAGTGCATTTGTACATTACTTGTTTGCTCTTCACTTTAGTCATCAGAGGTAGTATAGGGTGTATATTTTTCCATTGTACATATGAGGAAATGAAAATACTAGTAAGTGCAGTGATTTTTTTCAAAATTACATTGCTACTATCATAATACCAAGTCATCCAAAAATTTTAAACATCCAGAATTATTTAACTATTGATCATATATTTGCCCTGGACTCCAATGTAACAAAGTTTATTTAAACTACTTCAGTGAAATTCATGAACATGGCTATATAGACTCCATTTCCCCCCACTGATTTTTAAAGCCAGATTATCCAATGTAGGGTGATGGATAGAACATAGACTGCAGTAAGACCAAATCTGTGCAAAAAGAATCCACACCTTGCCATGAATTTGGATATTGTACTTCATTGCTCTAAACCTAACTTTCCTAATCTACAAAATGGAACTAATAATACACCTCTTATAGGGTTATTATGAGAGGTAAATCAGATGACATGGAGAAAAAAAAATGCCCAGCATAGTGCCTGAAATTAACCTGTGCTCAATTATGTTGCTTTTACTCCTTCCTCCCAACTACCAACTTCATTTAGGAGGTGAATCATCTGCCCCATGGAGGTCAACCCAAAAGCCCTTGAAATAATAATGGAATAAGGCATAGAGGGGCCCCTGAGTTTATCTCATGCAACAGAGGCACTTGCCGGTGAACTGGCTCATATAAGGTCATTCATTAGTCAGACACAGGCTAGAATCTATCCTTTCCCTTTGGCTAGAGGTAAATGTTTCCAGGGTGCATCTAGGAACATATTTTGGCATGCTGCTATTGGGAATGAGGCTGGGGCACAAAAGCAGATGAAATCAACCAGGCCATGGACTGGGGCAGCCCAGGGTCCTAGGGGCATTTGAAGTTAGGAATTGAGACTCCATTGTCTGCATTGAGAAGGATCCAGGTAAAGGTCCTCCATTCATGGATCTATAACAGAGATTCAGAGGGACTCAGTTTTGTTTTGTTTTTCCCCAAGGCTCAAGTCAACCTGTTGGCTTCTACTTCCAGCAGACAATTTTATTAAAGGGATCACACACACATTTTCGGTAAGGGTGACATGCACCCCAGAAAAAAGACAACAGAACTTCTCTGGTACAAGGCCAGGGCTGTAGTTAGCCATACTCCTGCTGTGGCAACAGCTCACTCCCATAATCCCAATGCTTCTTCAGAAAGCTGAGACAAGGGGATCACTTGAGGCCAAAAGTTCAAGATCAGCCTGGGCAACATACAGAGACGCACCCACCCCACCACAGCCACCCATCTCTACAAAAAAATATATCACAAATAAAATTAGCCAGATGTGATGGCATGTGCCTGGCTAATTTTTGTTTTATTTATTTATTTGTATTTTATTTTTAGCCAGGACTCTAGCTAATCAGGAGACTGACGTGAAAGGATCACTTGAGCTATGATCACACCACTGCACTCCAGCCTAGGCAACAGAGCAAGACCCTGTCTCTAAAAGGAAAAAGAGAGAGAAATCAAAGTTATGCCTTTGGTGTTCCAAGTCAGGCCTCTGTGTCTCACATCAGGATAGAGGCTTCTAATTTGCAAGAGGAGGTTTTTGAACTCCCAAAGAATATCAAGCCCAGGTCAAGGACACAAAGAGCACACACGAGAAATAGATGACCCTGACCCTTCCCAAGAGACTAGACAAGTACTGCCCACAGGTAAGCTTGGAACTGGCCCATGCTGGCAGCCAATTGCTAAATTTTCAGGAAGTTTGTGAACTGCTTGAGGCTAGTAGCCTGAAATTTACCTTAATGGGAGTTTTCATGTCCCTGAAATCAGCAAGTGCTACAGATTCGGGCCTTTCTGCACACCTCTCCTTTGCTATCAGAGGCGGTTGTTAGACATTTGCCAACACACCAAGTCCTATCCCCTGTCCCCAAGCCTGGGCCCTCAAGGAGTTGCTCACCTGCCTTCCACCCCCAAAAGTAGTTGAGGAGAAAAGGCAGCAGGGATGAGACGGGATGGCCCAGATAGCACCAGAGAGCCTCAGAGAGCATCACAACTTGTCCTCTCTCCCTCAGAGGGGTATGCCTGGGGCCTCACAATGAGGACACAAAGGAAACAGAGGTGGGGGCTGATGACTGGAGACCTCAGTAGGAGCACCATGACAAAGACTCTCACTGACCAAACTAGCCAGCCTTCTCGTGGAGCCCTCTTCTCCACCATGCCTCAGTCTTGGAATAAAAGCTTGAGCAAACGCTAACGTCTTTTCCAACAGCTCAAGGTCACATCCCTAGGAAGCCCCTACCCTCCTCAAACTGCCTGCCTGAGAAAACTCAAGGCTAGCAAAAAAATCTACTGTTTGTTCCAGCCAACACCTGAGGATAGAGCTTCTGCCTCCCCGTCTCCGTGGGAGGACAGAACATTAACTTTGATCATTGTCAGCCAGCAGACACAGCTGGCCTGGTCGCATTTTCACTGGTGAGTTCTGTGTGATTTTTCACTTTGCTGATTCTACAGAGCCCCCGCTTGCCCCTCCGTGCTCCCTCATTTTCCCTTTAAAATACACAGTCGCCTCTGTACGAATCCAAGATCAGGTCACACTGAACTCTTCTCCCCATTGCAATAGTTATTCCTCATTAAAATCTGTCCTCACCGCTTTAGCTAGTATCTGGCTTTGTTCATCTTTAGCAACAGGCATCTCATAACATAACTAATTATTTAAATCATTATTAGAAATAATTAACTAAATAGAAGTAGGCCATGGTGAGAGTCTGGCATGATTCAAAGTTTGTGATTAATCCGATTCTGTGTACCTGAGATCCAAAAGATGAAGAAAAAGAAGGAGACGGAGGAGGAGGAAAGAGAATAGAAAGACACAGACAACCACGTGCTGACTGCCTGGAAGCAGCCATGTTGGGACCATAGGCCTCTTGGCCAAAGCCAAAGAGGGCAGAGTATGTTGGCGCCAGATGCCATGATTTTAGGCAGCCGCTTCTCTGGGAGGAAAGAAAGAAACTCCTGAACTCACTGAGCTCAGTCCTAAAGTACCCAAGAAAAATTCAGTGTAAGTTAATGAACTCACTCTAAATTCACTGAAATTGTTTCCACCACTAGGTGGAAGGAGGACTCTGAACGGAAATTGAGTTGACACTGCTGGTGAGGCTGTGGCCAGTAGGCTCACTCTCACAAGGGCCAATGCAGGCCGAAATTGTCACGGCTCTGTGGTGGGAAATTTGAAAACATCTATGAAACTTACAAAAGCATTTCCCTCTACCTTGGTGATTGCTTTTCTGGGAATGTTTCCTATCGGCCTACTGCCGCCCATGTAAACTGGCACATGGCTGTGGTTATTCACTGCAGTTTTGTTTATAATTAGAAAAGACTGGAAACAACCAATTATCCAATAGGAGGCAGGTTCACCCCATAATGGAATACTCTGCAGCTATGAAATGGTGAAGAAGCTCTCTACATAGAAGTATGGAAAGGAAATAAAGAAAGCAAGGAGCAAAGCAGTGCACTCAATAGGCGATACTTCATGCACAACGGGAAAATCAAGAACATGTATCCACTGGTTATAGTTCTCAAAGGTTCATAAAATCTAATAAAACATAAATAAGACATAAAAAGTTGTAGCTTTTTTGTATTGTTCTTGCTTTTATGTAATATGATTGTATGGTCTATTAAAAATAAGGGCAGAAAACCGAAGCTATATTCCTGTACAGCTGAGTTTGAGACTTGTGAAAAATTGCTACCTTCTCTACCTGTACCATCCACATCAAGGTGTTCAAGAAGCATGTGCTGATTGGCTGATTCCGAGTCTACTGAGTCATTAATATTATATCCTTCGATTCAATAAGAATGTGGTGAGATCCAGGCTATGCTGGACCCGACCTGAGGCGCTATGCAGTTCAAGGGAAACAGCACTGCAGTCAAGGTAGACAACTGGAGCCAAGATCCAGTTAATCCTCATATGAGTTTAGGCAGGTCACAGACCCTCTTGTGGCTTCAATTCTTACATCATAAAGTAAAGAAATCAGCTCGGGTTAGCAAATATTTATCAGCAGATGACCGCCATCTTGGAGACTCAAGGCTGCCTTAAGACTCAGCGCCTGTCCTCAAGGCCTGGAAAACTGATAGAACACGAAAGCAAGATGAAGACAAGCTCTGCAGGTGTTAGAAACCATGTCAGAGGGCTCTCCACAAAGCTCTGGATCCCGAAGAGGGCCACCCCCATCCCATCCCATGGCTTATGGAAGCTTTTTGCAGGAGAAGGATTTGAGGAGAAATTATCTCAGCAAACAGAATAGGAGGAAAGAAGGTGTGACCTGGGGCCCATGATGGAACCCGAGGCAGCAAGGATTACTCAAGTATTGAGCCTGGGATGGAAGGAGTGGCAGGTACAGCTGTGACTGTGCCCTTCCAAAGATCCAGCCAGCTCTGACTCTCCAGGTGGCTGCATTCCACGGATGGTATGGTCAGAGCACAGTCCAGGTCAGAGACAACTGAAACAAAATGGGCTCCACTGAGGACCAGGACCAAGAGAAAGGTCCCATTGCACCCACTGGGGACCAATGGCTGGGAAGGCAGGAGCCTTTCTCCTTCAGGTCCAGCTCCACCAAGCCCTGCAGGAGTTGCATGCATGAATGCAGAGGAGTTAAGGAGATGGTCCACACACTTACAACCCCACTCCAGCATCTTCCAGCATCTTCACTCCCTGATGTCCCTGGTGCCCAGGGTTCTGCCCTTAGGGACATGTGCCCACCTGAGATCTCTTCTGCTGTCTTGCTCCCTAGGGTCAGTCCTGTCTCTAGTGCTGGCATGTCCCACTGATCAGTGGCCTTGCAGGGACTATGGTACATGGCATCATCCTCATCTCATTTGATTCCCACCACAATCCTTCAAGGTAGTATCACTGTATGCACTTTACAGATGAGACAGTGAAGCTTAAAGCGGTTAATTGGCCCACAGCCGCAGAGCTACTTAGTGATAGAGCTAGGATTCGAATCTGGGTCTCTCCTCCCCAAGCCAGGGAGTTGAGACAAGGTCTTTCTCTGCCTGGAAGAAAAGGTCTGTCCATTTGCTTGACAAACAGGTTGGCTATTCCAAGCTTTGTCCTGACTGTCTTGGCTGGGCCATTGAGTCCCATGCTCCAGCCCGCCTCATTCATCCCCTCAATCCAAGGCCAGCTCCTCACCCTCCCCTGAGCATGGCTGGATCAGATTAGCAAAAGCAACAGCACTCACAAGATTGCCCCGCTTGGCTCCAGCAATTAATTAGGAGCCGTCTGAGAGCCTCCAAAGGGCCCGCAGGCTCCAGCAAGATGCGGCACACATGGCTCAATCCAAAATATTCACTGTGTTTTTCCCTTGCTGGGGAACCAGTCCTTACCTGTTACCTGAACCTGATTAAATGCCCAAGCCGCTCACTCTTGGTGCCAGCCAAGAGCCAGCCTGCTGGTCCTATGGAAGGTGGGGAGGTGGCTGGAAACTTGACAGTGATAGTCATCCGTCAATAAATACGGCATTGTTTATGGGCTGTACCATGAAGTCTCCAGGGTCTGTGCCAGGCACTGCTTATTCTGATCAACAGGCTACTGGCACCCAGGAGACCGACTGATGGGCTCAGCTGGGGCATGGCAGAAGCCCCAGAGACTCAGCCCAGAGGGGACCGTGGGCTGCTCTAGGCCATGGTGAGGGCCTCATCTCCACCATTCTGGTTCCCCGATGATCCGTCCTCCACCTGGCACCAGACAACATGGGTCAGGTATATTTAGTTGTTATTCCTCTGAATATGACCTTCCATTGCCTTCCCATATACAGTCGGGACCTTGAATGTCAGAGTCTGATTTAGACACAATGCTTCCTTGGAAAGCTCATATACCAAGGTGAAAAACATCTGCCACAATGGTGGTGGACCATCACCCCTCACAGTCTTAGACCTGTCTTAGGGATCAAGTGGCCCTGGGTCCTACCCTGCCACATGGTCTATGTTCTGTCAGCATTAAAATTAAAGTCCTACTGGCTCTCTCTCCAAAATGTATCTGAACCCATCCATTTTCTCCACCAACACCTAAACCAGGGCTCAGTAGCCCTATCTTGATAAAAAGCCAAATAGTGCATATTTCAGGTGCTGTAGGCAATCAAGCCTAGTATGCAGTTATTACTTTTTTTTTATGGAGTCTCACTCTGTCACCCAGGGTGGCATACAGTGGTGCAATCTTGGCTCACTGCAACCTCCACCTCCCAGGTTCAAGAGATTCTCCTGCCTCAGCCTCCTAAATAGCTGAGATTACAGAAATTCGCCACCATACCCCGCTAATTTTTGTATTTTTAGTAGAGAGAGGGTTTGACCATGTTGGCCAGGCTGGTCTTGAACTCCTGACCTCAAGTGATCCACCTGCCTCAGCCTCCTAGAGTGCTGGGATTACAGGCATGAGCCACGGCCCCCAGCCACAGTTACTTCCATAACAAGAGTGAAAGCACATTTCCACAAATTTTTCATTTGTGGAAATTAAAATATGACAATGTTATTAAAAATCAAGGACATTAAAAAATACAGTTCAACTAATGAGAAAAAAATGCATTCTTTTTTTAGGGGGATAAAAATCTCACTTCATTGGGGTTCAGAGGTAGTGTGCTCTCTCTCCTACTTAATGGGCCAGACAAAACCCAGCAGTTGGCCAGATTGGGCCAACAGGCTGCCATTAGAAGATCCTTACCCTCAACCGAGGACATCGAAATAGGGTATTGCCAGGACACTGGCACAGCCCACTCACCCCCACCCCAGCTCTCCCAGCCTCCGTTTTGGTTCCCCAATGGTCCATCTGAGGTTGGACCAGACAACCTGGGTCAGGTATATTTGGTTTTTATTCCTCTGCTGAAGACCTTCCATTACTTTCCCATAGACAGTTGGGCTCTTGAATGTTGGAGTCTGATTTAGACATAACACCTCCTTGGAGAGCTCATACACCAAGAAGAAAGACACCTGCTACAATGACGCCCCATCTGCCTCCAGGAACCCTGGAGCAGGCCCCAGAGAGCTGAGCACTCAGATGCTGCTTGTGGGGCATGCACCAGGGCTCCAGAGGTCACCTTGGCAGGACTCATGGCCCTCTGCAAGCAGCAGTTGTTCTGCCTAATCCCTCAAGGGGGGACGTGCGACAACAACGGAGGAATCTAGTCTGACTAGCTAACTATCTGCCAGACAGGAATTTTAGAGCTCAGTTCTGAGTAGGCTAGTGTGGACAATGAGCAGCGTGGTTTATGATAACCTGCTCTGAGCCAGGATCAGGAGGGCTGGGCTCCATTCCTGGTTTCTTCTCTAACCTGCTGGTGACCCTAGCCATTCCACTAGCTCTCTCAGCCTGTTTCTTCAGGAGTAAAAAGTAAGGAGGGTGACCCCCTAAACTACTGGTGATCAGAATCGCATGTGGAACTTTAAAGACCCAGATTCCTGAGCCTCACCCACAATTTAGTGAATCAGGAGGTAGAGATACATAGATATATACACATACACATATAATATTTACACATTATTATATATGCATGCATATATACATATATACTCATGAATTACATACAATATGCACAATGTAGTCATGTATAATATATAATGTATATAATATGGTCATGCATAATACATATGTGTATCATATATATTACATGCTCATGTAAAATATCTGCAGTCATGTATAATATATGTGTATTATATATATTATCAATCCATGTTGTATATGTTTACCTACATACACATATATACACATATAGATGTGTACATGCATACCCGCATATATACACACTTAGACATACACACACAGATGTGTGAGTGTGTATATTTTCTTGGTAATTTTGATAATTAGACAGATTTTTTTAAAACACTGTCCCTGGTCCTTTCTAGCTTTAAGGATCTATGTGATAAAGAAAGGTGCTGCCTGCACATTCTATATTTCATACAATCTGACGATAAGCATATTCATGAACAATTGCTCAGCCCAGAAGTTGAAGCCGCATGAGGGAGTCTCATGTATCTTGGGTTTAAGAAAGCTGCTAATAAATGATTCCATTTAGGTTATATGACAGACTCTAAACACATTAAAAAGCGCTCCACAGTTTGAGGTGTCCTTTTATTAACTTTATGCTCTCCACAAACCAGAGTTTTACAGGAGAGATTCGCAGGAGGCTGTGATTTTTCCAACCTCATCTGGCTCATTAATTATCTGCAATTTGACCCTAAGCTTCTAAACTTTGGATTTAGTGTTCTCTCCATTGGGAAAAGAATTATTGTGAACATTTTTTCAAGAAGAATTGGTTGCACAGGCATAAATTACTGCAAAGGCCAAATTAGTAGAATCTAAATTAATGACTATAGTTATATCACAGGTGGGTACATGAGAAATTATTGTTCTTTCTTATTAATATTACTTGTAATTGACAAATCATAATTATATATATTTATGGAGTTCAGTGTTGTGTGTTGATATATGTAAACAATGTGAAATGATTAAATCAAGCCAATTAATATATCTATCACCTCACTTACTAACCATTTTTTTGTGGTGAAATATTTGAAATTTATTCTCAGTAATTTTGGAAAAATTATTAAATTCCTTTATAAATTTAAAAACTCCTTGTCCCTACAAATTTTTACTAAGAAAATTTTCCACTTGGCTCAGGGGTATAAGGTTTCTGTTTATTTATACAAGCAAAGTAGAATTTTTTAGCTGAACTTTTTTTGACAATTACACTAAAAAAATAGAGCCTGCGGACTGAATTATTTTGCTGTTGTCACCTCTGGACAGAGAAGACAGTGTGAGGTAATGTTAACACAAGTTACCCTTCACACATTTGTTCATTCATTAATTAATTCAACAGACACCTGTGTGCTCAAAGCATCATTCTCTGAAAAATGACTTTTATCATTTTATCTCCCAATAACCACACAGAACAGAGAAGCCAGGAGGCCGTATGACTCTTGAACCTTGGAGGACAGGAAGGCAGGCATGGTGAGATTGAGTCACTTGGTAGCTGCCAATCCAGCTATGAACCTCGCTGGGACTTCTCCCTCTGTGGGTGCTACCTGTTGACAGAATTATCATCCTTGGTTCCATCAACACCAGTCCTTGTACACTGTTGGGAAGTGCCCACCAGCTTGTGGGAGGCAGCAGGATGAAGGCTAAAGACACTCATGGATCCACAGTGGTTTTTCTTAGAGACAGGGTCTCCCTCTGTCACCCAGGCTGGAATGCAGTGGCACGATCATGGCTTGCTGCAGCCTTGAACTCTTGGGCTCAAGCAATCCTTCAGCCTCCTGAGTAGCTGGGACTACCGGCATGCACCACCACACCTGGCTAATTTTCATTTTTTGTAAAGATGGGGTGATCTTGCTATGTTGTCCAGGCTGCCCTTGAATTCCTGAGCTCAAGAGATACTCATCTCAGCTCAGCCTCCCAAAGTGCTGGGATTCTAGGTGTGAGCCATGCACCCAGCCTACAAGTGTTGATATGAGTAAGGCTGTTGATAGAAATGCTCCCCAAGGTGTCTTTATTTTATCATCAATATTTTAAGTCTTAACTAATACTTAGTACACCATATAAAGCCCAAATCAGTATTTCTTTTTCATTATGCTTCAAATCAACCCACACGATTCGTTTTCCCCATCTCTGCTACCCACCATGCAACCAGTAAAAGGCAGGGCCCCCTGGATGTCCCATTAGGGTCCTTGGATCTGCTCCCCATGCACCTCTAAAGCATCAGACCTCGAACTTTGCTGCACACAAGGATGCCCTGGAGAGCTCCACAAAATACAAATGCCTGGTGGCACCACCCAAAGATTCTGATTTACATGGTCTGGGCTGTGGTCTGGCCATCCGGATTTCTAGAAGCTTCTGTGTGGTACTAACATACAGCCAGAGTCAGAAACGTCTGCTCTCCTCTGTCTTAGTGCCAAAGACTTGTAATTCTGGAGGCTCCAGCTCTAAGTAAGGGAAAAGATCCAGGCTCTTCTGGATTTGGGAAAGTAACAAATATAACTAAGTGACTGAAATTTCCTTACATTTGCAGCCCTGCAGATCACCAACAACTTGCTGCAGTTCTCAGAGGGACGGCTCAGCTCAGGCCTATAACCAGGGGGCCCCAGCCCAGTGTCCCCTGCAGCTGTGGGCTCTGTTCACTTGGTACTGCTTCCTGCCCCTCAGACATGCCTGCCCAGCCTCTCTCCTTGGTCCCTTTGTGTCCAGGCTGGGAATCCAGAAACTGACTTCTCACCCCCTCACCTTCACCTGGTCTGGCTTCTCTGCTCTTGTCTGCTGGAAAAGAGCTTCTGACCAGAGTAGTAGAAATGTGGGGGGTTTTCCCCCCTTATTTTCCCTCCTGTTTTCTCCTCTTCTTATTTTTCCTGTGCTCACCTTTCCCCCTTTCACTCTCTCTTCCTTTTTTCTCCTCCTTTTCTCGTCTTTCCTCGTGTCTTCTCTCTTCATTTCTCTTCCTTTGTCCTTATCTCTTTCTCTTTTTCTCTTTCCCATTCCCACCCCTCTTCCTATTTTCTCTTCTCGATTCCCCTTTTCTCATCCCTTTCCTTCTTGGTAAGTATTCCTAAGGGTTTCCAAGCAACAGGCAGGTACCCACTGACTCCAGGACAAACTGTGATTCATCAGAGCAGAGGACGCCAGGCAGCCAGAGATTGGGAGAACAAGGTGTCGCCAGCCCTGGTTACGGAGGTCTCACTGCACGAGGCGCCATGCTGAGCTCTGCAGCAAGTGGGAGGCCACTGAGCGGTGGAGGTAAGACACACCCAAGGGGAGCGGTGATGAGACGGGCAGCACAAGAGGCGTTCAGCCAGAGGACAGGCAGTACCCCAAAAGTTGTTTGTAGGCCAGTGGCTTAGTACTTGTAAACAATGTAATGTCTTTCCCCATAAAAATGCCTCTGAGAGGGGCGGGTTGCTTGGCCAGCTCATAAAAGCCAGCATCATCATAATGTGTTTAAAGCATAGCTCTCAAAGCACTTTTTCAGGTCCACCTACCTGTACAGCGCTGTTTACCTCAGCAGGAAAATTGATTTCTCGTTCCAACTTGCTACAGAAGCATTCCCATCTTCCCGAGGGTGAGGGCCACAAGGCGGGAAGGGGTGGGTGTTCCTGGGCACCAGGAACTTGCCGAAGCACTAAGTTTGCATGGATGAAGGCCCTCTCCAGGCCACACGTGCCCCTGACGGTCTGAACCCAGAAACAAACCTAGGTGTGTAGGTTTTTCACAAAGTGAGCATTTTGAAAGCAGAGCCCAGCCTCCTAATCCAGATACTGACACATGGGGCAGAAAACCAGAAAGGGGGGGGATCTTGGTTGAGGACTCTCTAGGGAGGAGGCAGGGATTGAACCAACCCAGGAGGACAAGCAGGGTGAGGTCAGGAAGGACCCAAACAGGGCACAGCCAGAAAAAGGTCCCGGGCTTTAGGCACACTGAGAGTTGGGCAGTGCAACCCCCAACAGAAGCTAGAGATGGTGGGAGCAGCAGTGGGGAGTGGGGCATGTTGGTGGGAACTTTGAGAACCAGGCTCAGGATTTCCAGTTTCCTCTGAGTCAAAGCGTGGGTATGCCCACTCTGGGGTTTTGAGATGAAGGTCGTGGAGCACCTGCAGCATGAATTCCAATCAAGCAGAATCAAATAGAATGGTGTGGAGGGAACAGGGAACAGCAGAGGGAATGTCACATAGGAATAGTGAACATTCCTCCATGAATCTTGCTTGTGTTTGTGTGTGTGCACACAGATCTACATCTACACGTATGTATGTATGTTAGCATGTATATTTGCACATACTTATATATGTGATGGGTCACATGGATTCTTTACTATAGTAGGCTTTTCAGAGGTTTTGAGGAGTGACGTCTTGACATGGATGTTTTGTGATGAACCTAGAAATGATTTGGAAGACTGGTTTCAGGGGAGAGGGTTGGGCAGGAGTGGCCCAAGGAGGAGGCAGTTAGAAGAATTGCCGGACTGGCCGGGTGCGATGGCTCATGCCTGTAATCCCAGACCTTTGGGAGGCTGAGGCAGGTGGATCACGAGGTCAAGAGATCGAGACCATCCTGGTCAACATGGTGAAACCCCGTCTCTACTAAAGATACAAAAAATTAGCTGGGCATGGTGGCGCGTGCCTGTAATCCCAGCTACTCAGGAGGCTGAGGCAGGAGAATTGCCTGAACCCAGGAGGCGGAGGTTGCAGTGAGCCGAGATCGCGCCATTGCACTCCAGCCGGGGTAACAAGAGCGAAACTCTGTCTCAAAAAAAAAAAAAAAAAAAAGAATTGCCGGACTGTAGTGGAAGCCTTAAATTTTGATGAGTGGCCGCCAGCCTCCCTGCAATGAAGACCAGCCTCACAAGGTCTGTAGAATCAGAGATAAGGATTCTACCATTGCCAGGGAGTTCAGCAGCTCCCCTGTCAGCTCCAGGTGTCAGCCCCTGCAGTTCCCAGGTGCTAGAGGAGAGAGAGAGAGAGAGAGAGAGAGAGAGAGAGAGAGAGAGAGCAAGACAGAGAGAGACAGAGAGAGAGAGAGAGAGCATGTGATGTGTGTGTTGCCAAAAATTTTATTTTTCCTGACCTCCCACTGGTTCTGTGCCTCCTCCCAATTTCTTTTCGGATTTTTGAACTTTTAATTTAAAAATTCAAAAGCTGTAATTTTAAATACTGCATTCCGAAGATTACTATTTTCATTTCATACTACCATGTACCAATAAGCATAACACCCGTGCTTCATATAATACTTGTTGACAATCACTGACCCTACGGAAGATATTTTTATTCAGAGTTTGGAATAACTGCAAAGAATAAAAACCCAGGTTTGGATCTGATGAAGGAGGCCATGTGGGAGACTTATTCTAGCCTATTTATTCATTCATGACAGGCGAAACGGACACACAGATTCTTTTTTCCAAGTGTGTGGTAACTTCTTCCCAACAATCTAGAGATCTTTTTTTAATGTTAAGTAGCTTAAAACACATTTAGAAACATACTCCTTGTTCCGGTCATTTCATCTTGCTAAATGATATCAGCAAATTAGACACGAGTTTGCTCAAATTGCTGCTCTCTCCTTATAAAGCTCACCTGGCGGGAGTCGCCGATCACAGATTATTAAGAAGCTGACACACCAACACCAAACTACAGAAGAGAATCCAGTGCCTGATGTGGTGGGAGAGGTGTTGTGTGGCAGGGTAAAGGAAAACGAGGCAGTGGGGGGAGGGGGAGGCAGAGGAGCGCTTCCTGCTTCTCAGTGCCCAAGAGTGTGAAACACGAAGGTGTGCTTCGTGCCTTGAGGAAGGATCAGGTGCACCAGCTTGCACTTCATTTGTACCTCAGCAAGTAGGCACCCTGCTCCTGATGTAAACCCAGTGAAGAGAGGTGCCATGGATGACTTGTGTCCTCCAGAGTTAAATCCAAGTCCTACCCTCCGTGCCTGTGCATGTACCTTATGTAGATCAGGGTCTTTGCATTTGCAATTAAGTTAAGGATCTAGGGGTGAGATCATCCTGGACCAAGGGTACTTCTTAAATCCAGGGGCTGGTATCCTTATATGAGAAAGGAGAGGGAGATTTGAGACACAGTGAGAAGCAATGTGAAGATCGAGGCCAACACTGGAGGGATGGGTTCCTAAGCCAAGCAATGCCAGGAACTGCCAACCACCACCCGGGAAAGAGACATGGAACGGATGCTCCCTCAGAGCCATCAAAGGGATCAATGCTGCTGAGGCCTTGGTTTTGGACTTCCGGCCTCCAGAGCTAGGAGCCAATACATTTTTGATGTTGTAAGCCTCCCAGTTACTGGTGATTTGCTATGGCAGCCTTGGAAAACTCATCCAATAGGAATACTCACTTATCACAAGTGAAGTGTGAGACACTGACAAGAATAAAAAGTGAAACAGGCTCGCACATCACATCCCAACAAAAAGAAAAAAAGATGCAATGCTTTAGAAAACTCTGAGAACTTGCTGCCTCAGCCACGGCTGCAGGACCACCGCATGGGCTGGGCCGCTGGCCTCGCATCCCCTCTCAGGGAAACACAGCCTGGTGAAGAGTCAGGAGCCAGCCTGGCTGGGTTTGAACCCTGGCTCCACCCCTAGCTGTGGCGCCTTGGGCAAAATATTTTATCTTTCTGTGCCTTAATGTCCTCATCTATAAAATGGGAATAACAATGTCTCCCTCCCAAGGTTGTTTTGAGGATTAAATGACCTACTTCTATGTGTTATGTATTAACCCATTTTCATGCTGCTAATAAAGACGTACCGGACACTGAGCAATTCACAAAAGAAAGAGGTCACAATTATGGTGGAAGGCGAAAGGCATGTCTCACGTGGCAGCAGACAAGAGAAGAGAATGAGAGCCAGATGAAAGGGGTTTCCCCTCATAAAACCATCAGATCTCCTGAGACGTATTCACTCCCATGAGAACAGCATAGGGGAAACTGCTCCCATGATTCAATTATCTCCCACTGGGTCCCTCCCGCAACATGAGGGAATTATGGGAGCCACAATTCAAGATGAGATTTGGGTAGAGACGCAGCCAAACCATATCATGCTGTATATAAAGTATTGATAATAGAGCAGTGTTCGTTATTATTATTTGTTCAGATATCGTATCTCAAAAGTGGGAGGATAGGTGTCTTAAGCATGGGAGGAGGATAATGCTAAGATAATTAACTAGACCCCTGTCCCCAGTGCCGATTTACCTCTGACTTATAGGGCTCAGCTATGAAGCCTCCCAGACCTGAGCCACAGGCAGGAGACAACACACAGCATAGTCTGGTGAGGGCCGAGGGGGCCAGCAGGGAGGTGATGAGAGGAGGCTGGAGACACAGCCCAGCCATGAGCCCAGCTGAGGACGGGTGGGTGACCGCCCGGGGGGTCTCTGCTGCACATTGCCCAGTGGCATCAGAAATCTTGGTCACACTGTATTCTCTTCCAATAAAATCACAAAGAGCACACAAACACAGGTCTCCTTTAAACAGAAGTCAGCCACATAACAGAATGAAATCATCACTCCACAGATACTCGTAAAAGAAGACTCCACAATTCACGCTAGCAACCTTGACAGTAAGTGGTCCAGACAAAAATTCATGAGATGATTGACCAGAACGGCTGAACGTTTGAGGTCTGGTGTCCAACTCTGTGGGTGAGAATCCCATCCCGGCAACTACAGTAGTCGAGTGAGTTTAGCCAGCTTCTTTACCCCCTCTGTGCCTTAGTTTCTTTTGTAAAGGGTAAAAACAATGAGATTTTATATAAACCCCTTAGTGTAATAATTCACCTGTAGGAAGCCTTCGGTGCTTGTTAGCATTCAGCAGGGTTTTCTCTAAACAAAAGCATAGGTGTATTGGCACCACACATAACCAAGTGTTATAATAATAGACACAGAACTCCTAAAATCAGTGAGAAATACAATCACCTCGGTACAAAAGAAGGATAGAAAGCTTCTGAAACAAGCAAGTCGAAAAAGAAGAAACCCAAATAGTCAATGCACATGGAACAAAAATGATTAACCTGACCTGTAATAATAAAAACACAAAATAAGAACACACGCACAAGCCAGTCCCCATCCCCTCACCCCTAGTTTCATGGATAAGGATAAGCTGTAGAACCTGCCAGGCCCTGGGCAGTGTTGGGATCGTGCTTGGAGGTGCTGCTCAGTTATGTGACCCACCTCCGCCTCCAGCCAGAACCACAAAGCCACTAGAGCACCATACCAGTTTATTTACTTATTTATTTTATTTATTTATTTTTGAGACAGAGTCTCACTCTGTTGCCCAGGCTGGAGTACAGTGGCATGATCTCGGCTCACTGCAACCTCCACCTCTAGGGTTCAAGCGATTCTCCTGCCTCAGCCTCCCGAGTAGCTGGGACTACAGGCACACGCCACCACTCCCAGCTAATTTTTGTATTTTAGTTGACACAGGTTTTTACCATGTTGGTCAGGCTGGTCTCAAACTCATGACCTCAGGTGATCCTCCTGCCTTGGCCTCCCAAAGTGCTGGGATTACAGTTGTGAACCACCACGTCCAGCCCCACGGTGCCAGTTTAGCTCGGTTAAACACAGAGCCTTGCATGAACCAGCACCTCGGAAACCCCATGACAAGGTCAGAGCAGGTGAGAGGCACACACCAGGATGACTGAGCTGCTCTCTGGGACTCTGGGGGCCATGTGGTGTGGCTGGAGATCAAGGAAGTGTCTGCAAGTGAATTCGACGGCCAGACACTTCCCCGGCCCACAGAGGTGGTGTGGTTGCCTGTGCTTACCAGAGACGGACCCCAAGTGAGCCTATGAGATGAAAGAGACACTCAGGAGAGCCCTGACAGAGCTCCCCAGGCTGGAAAGGACAGCACTCCCCACTGGCACCTCCATCTTCAGCACTTCAATTAAGTAATTAATAGGTCTGGTCACGTTCACAGCTCTCCAAAACAGACTGATGGAGCTCTGCTTTTCCTCCAGGAGAAGTGCTTTCATCACAAGCCCGGAGAAGCCACATAGGAGGCAGCCTGTCATCCAAGTCATCACTTCCTCTCTGAGACCCACATTCCGAATCAGCTCAGCAATGGGCAGGGCGGTCGTGAGCCACTTCCAGAAGTTGGGATTTGCTGCCTCCTGGAGGATATTATGAGTATAGCAAGTAAATGAACCCACACAATCAACGTGCTCAGTAATGGGAAGAAAACAGCTGTTTTTGTCCGAGAAGGAGTGTCTGGCTTACCCAAGACCTCTTAAAGAGAGGAAAATATTAACCCAGAGCATAACAACCCCTCTCTCTTTTCAGTCAAAGCCTAGACAGGCTGTGTTGATATTAAGTGAACAAGTTCCACGGGCTAATACCTTCCAAATGAAATGAGAGGGTTCTTGAATTAATAGATGAAAACTCCCCTTCATACATCAGAGAACTAAGGAAAGGTAATTGCCCTCAATATTTATTTGCGATTTGGAAAATCCAAAGCAAGAAGGCTTTGAAGAAGTAAAGATCTGATTATAATTCTAGGCTCGGTGCTAATGGGATAAATTGGCAACTTTTTTTTTTTGCACAGCTATCAACTCCATTTGCCTCTGACGCCAAGTGCCCAGGATGGCACAAAACCTCACAAAGGTCTCAGAAAAGGGTGTCATCCCCACACCATTGATAAGACTCAGAGTCTCCATGACCATAATGCAGCCCCTGCCTCCCCCACCAACTAAGGGATCAGGAAGTAGGGTTTGCCAGTGAGGAGACTGGAGCAGCCTTCAAGCCTGTCTTGCCTTTGTGTTTTTGTAATGTAGTGCCCTGGCCTGTAAGGTCTAGGGACTTTTTGCTTTTTAAACAGGCCAGGCACAGTGGTTCAAACCTGTAATCCCAGTGCTTTGGGAGGCTGAGGTGGGAGCATCACTTGAGCCCAGGAGTTTGACGCTGCAGTGAGCCATGATCACACCACTGCACTCCAGCCTGAGAGACAGAAGAAGACTCTGTCTCAAAATAATTTTTTTAATAAATATAAATTAAAAAAATTAAAAACCCCAACACATGTACACACACACACATGCATACATGTGCAAAGTGTATGTACAAGCTATACTCTCTTTGAGTTTTCATTTACAGACGTTTCAACCTGGCCAGGCCTGGAGTCTCAGAGAATGGGCTGGGAATGGGTCTGCAGTTTCTCGAGGATATGTTTAAAAAGCATCCTCCACCTGGGAGAGCTGGGTCAGAATGAGCACACTTTGGAGAGCTGGGGATCAGCCAAGAGTGGGGCACACCAGCTCGACTAACTGAGCCTGAGCCAGTGGGAGAGTCCTCATGACAGTGGTTATTGGAGCAGGGAACAGGGACATGGCTGGCTGGGGCTCCCACCTCCACCCCTCCGCAAGCGCAGGTGGGCACGCCGTGGCGGGGCTGGGGAAAGAGCCCACGGCCAGGGAAGCACAGGATGATAACAAAGGAACAGTCAAGGCCTGGCAAACAGAAACAGCGACACAAATTGCCTAGAAGATAGATCGGCAGTCATTAAAACTGGTGTTGCCCAGACTTTGGTTGGCTTCAGGGTGACAGGTCAGGAAGGCAGCTCCTCCTGCGGGGCAATGAGCTTGCTCCAAGCGCAACCCTTTCCAGCTGACGCCCAGAGTGACCCAAAGGCTCTCCCGGAAAGTCCAGTTCTAAGACGATCCAGCTGCCCGTCATGGAGCAACCTGCCCAAAACCACAGGGAAAAAAAACCAATAACCAAATCCCAGTGACCGCACCCTGTCTGCAGTTACTCAGAACTCACTGGCCAAGGTCCAGGGAGCAGACCGAATCAGGCTGAAGCCTATCCACATTTAATTTTCAATTGAAAATGGAAACAAGTCAAGCCAAGACAAACCCAGGCCCTGATTAAACAGCATCAATTGCCATGGCGAAGACAGGTCAGCCACCACCATCCCAGGGGAAGGTTGACACCACCGCAGTAGGACACTGTTCACTCACCTTTCGTATAGAAGCTCATCCACTGCACAGCTGCTCTGTGGCATTGCTACTGTTGTGTTCCTCCTTTTACAGGTGAGGAAACTGAGGCACAAGGAGGTTAAGTGGTTCACTAAGCTCTCACTGTAAATGGTGCACAGGTGTGAATGGATGTATCTGGCTCTTTGGTTTTACACGTGATAATGCTGATTATGGTGAAAGCCTAAATAACTAGAAATATTATTTGGAGATTGTGCCCAGAGGACAGCTGCAGAGAAGTGACCGTGGCTGACCAGGGGCAGCAGGGCTTGGTCTTGCTGGGAATCGTCAGAGCTTCTGCCAGGCTTCTCTGGGGAGCACTGGGCGAGGTATCATGGACTTGAGGTCCTCTGGGGAGCACCGGGCGAGGTATCATGGACTTGAGGTCCTCTGGGGAGCACCGGGTGAGGTATCATGGACTTGAGGTCCTCTGGGGAGCACCGGGCGAGGTATCATGGACTTGAGGTCCTCTGGGGAGCACCGGGCGAGGTATCATGGACTTGAGGTCCTCTGGGGAGCACCGGGCGAGGTATCATGGACTTGAGGTCCTCTGTACCAGAGGCAGGACGCAGACACCATGAACACCTCTGGGCAGGTGGAACATTTCTCTGGTGGAACAAGAAGCAGAGGAAATGAAGAGAAATGCTCTCCAGGTTAGAGGATGGAGGTGACACATTTACCAGCAGATGCAATTAGCTCAAGCATCCACACCTCACAGCTGTCTGGCATGAAGCCTCCTGCCCTTTCCTGATTCGATACTTAAATAAGGACCATCCAGGCATCCTGAGAACCAGAGCAGGAGAGGTACTTATATGTGGTTCCTGGGATGAGAAGGAATGCAAGCTCTAAATCTGTGCTGTCTGCAAACTAGAGAAGGCAGCCTTCTGAGGATGAGCCTTTTTCCTGGGCTATAGCCTGCCCAAGGGCCAGATTTCTTTCCCTGGTCTTGTAGTGATGGATGGAAGGACACTGCACACTCAGCTGTCCCTCCACAATGATCAGATGGTAAACACGGCTGCCGGGCAGTGTCAGCTTGCTCTCCCAGCTCTCGCCAGCCTATGCCCGCGAAGGCAGGGAATTGCTCTTTATATTTGCAGAGAAGTGGGAAATGCAGGAAGAAGGAAAAGCTGCTTACTTCCTCCACCCAAGCAGAGAGAGATGTTCACATGGAGGCCATGACATCAGATTGTGAATGCCACACGTTTTCAGTGGATTCATTGACTCTCAATTAAGGAGAAATAAGATTCTTCAGACTGCAGGATTAAACATCGGGGTGATCAGCCACCCCTGCAACCCTAATGAGATGGGATAGAGCCAAAAAAGAGACCTTTCAACCCAAGCCCAGCTCTACATCGCAGGCAGCTTTTATCTCCATAAGTAGAGCACTTGCTGCGCTTTTAAATAAACTACCGAGCCCAGGCTGGGCATGCAGAGTGGGGCTGACCGTGCAGTGCAGAGTCAACAGCACAGCGCGGGGAGGGGTGAGATCTCACAGCCTGTCCCTGGGAGGGTGGGAAGCAAGACACCCCGGGAAACAGGGGTCCTCCACAGAGGCTTCTTTCCAGGTAGGGAAAGCTGTGCGGACTTCGGCAAGTCACTGATTTTGTGGACATTACTGGAAATTACTGCATTTTTCATTTATCCTTAAATGTAAATAGGCAATGTGGAGGTGCCAAAGCTTTTTTTTTTTTTTTTTCCTTTTAGGAGACAAAACCAGAATCCTTTAAATCCTCTTTCTTAAACATAGGAATAATCAATATCGTGAAAATGGCTATGCTGCCCAAAGTAATTTACAGAATCAATGCTATCCCCATCAAGCTACCATTGACTTTCTTCACAGAACTGGAAAAAAACACCTTGAACTTCATATGGAACCAAAAGAGAGCCTGCATAGCCAAGTCAATTCTAAGCAAAAAGAACACAGTGGGAGGCATCACACTACCAGACTTCAAACTATACTACAAGGCTACAGTAATCAAAACAGCATGGTACTGGTACCAAAACAGAGATATAGACCAATGGAACAGAACAGAGGCATCGGAGGCAACACAGCATATCTACAACCATACAATCTTTGATAAACCTGACAAAAACAAGCAATGGGGAAAGGATTCCCTGTTTAATAAATGGTGTTGGGAAAACTGGCTAGCCATGTGCAGAAAGCAGAAACTGGACCCTTTCCTGACACCTTACACTAAAATTAACTCCAGATGGATTAAAGACTTAAACATAAGACCTGGCACCATAAAAACCCTAGAAGAAAATCTAGGCAAAACCATTCAGGACATAGGAGTAGGCAAGGACTTCATGACCAAAACACCAAAAGCATTGGCAACAAAAGCCAAAATAGACAAATGGGACCTAATCAAATGCCACAGCTTCTGCACAGCAAAAGAAATGGTCACTAGAGTGAATTGGCAACCAACAGAATGGGAAAAAATTTTGCAGTTTGCCCATCTGACAAAGGGCTGATATCCAGAATTTACAAAGAACTCAAACAGATTTACAAGAAAAAAACAAACAAGCCCATTCAAAAATGGGCAAAGGATATGAACAGACACTTTACAAAAGAAGACATACATGAGGCCAACAAACATATCAAAAAATGCTCATCATCACTGGTCATTAGAGAGATGCAAATCAAAACCACATTGAGATACCATCTCACGCCAGTTAGAATGGCGATCATTAAAAAATCTGGAGACGACAGATGCTGGAGAGGATGTGGAGAAATAGGAACACTCTTACACTGTTGGTGGGAGTGTACATTATTTCAACCATTGTGGAAGACAGCGTGGTGAGTCCTCAAGGACCTAGAAATAGAAATTCCATTTGATCCAGCAATCCAATTATTGGGTATATATCCAAAGGACTATAAATCATTCTACTATAAGGACACATGCACACGAATGTTCATTGCAGCACTGTTTACAATAGCAAAGACCTGGAACCAACCCAAATGCCCATCGATGATAGACTGGACTGGGAAATTGTGGCACTAATACACCATAGAATATTATGTAGCAATCAAAAATGATGACTTCATCTCCTTTGAAGGGACATGGATGAATCTGGAGAACATCATTCTCAGCAAACTGACACAAGAACAGAAAATGAAACACCGCATATTCTCACTCATAGGAGGGTGATGAACAATGAGAACACATGGACACAGGGAAGGGAGTACTACACACTGGGGTCTATTGGGGGGAATAGAGGAGGGACAGCGGCGGGGGGAGCAGGGGAGGGATAGCATGGGGAGAAATGACAAATGTGGGTGAAGGGGCAGAAGGCAGCAAAACACACTGCCATGTGTGTACCTATGCAACTATCTTGCATGTTCGGCACATGTACCCCAAAACCTAAAACACAATAAAAAATAAAAAATTTAAAAAAAACAACAACATAGGAATAGATATTCAAATTCAATTACACTGAGATTAGGAAATAAATACAGAGTTGGGTAATAAACTCTACGGTGGAGGCCATGGGACTCTCATGTACTGCTGGTGAGAGTGTAAATCGGCACAATGCCTGCAGAGAGAAACTGAGTGACAGTTACAAAACTACAAATCCACATGCCCCCTGACCAGTCATTCATCTCCTGAGAATTTGTGCTGCCGAGACACTTTTAAGATGACATGCGTGTGAGATAATTCATGGCAGCTTTGCTAGTGATGGCAAACACTTGGAAACAAACCCAGATGTCTATCAAGAAAGGATGAATTAAATAAAGCAACTACTATGTGGCTATAAAAAGGAATGAGAGGCTGGGCACGGTGGCTCAAGCCTGTAATCCCAGCACTTTGGGAGGCCGAGGCGGGTGGATCACGAGGTCAAGAGATCGAGACCATCCTGGTCAACATGGTGAAACCCCATCTCTACTAAAAATACAAAAAAAAAATTGCTGGGCATGGTGGCGCATGCATGTAATCCCAGCTACTCAGGAGGCTGAGGCAGGAGAATTGCCTGAACCCAGGAGGCGGAGGTTGCAGTGAGCCAACATCACGCCATTGCACTCCAGCCTGGGTAACAAGAGCGAAACTCCGTCTCAAAAAAAAAAGGAATGAGGAAGCTCTCTGTACTGATGGGGACAGAAGTTTCAGGACATTTTGTAAGGTGACTGAAAAACAAGGTACAGAATATAGTGTATAGGACGTTGCCTTTCATGTGATAAAAGGGGGAGATAAGAGTGTGTGTCGTATTTGCTTGCACTGGATCCACGTGTTCTAGAGTACATGTGCCTCCACAAACAAAGAAGTCATCTGTGGGAAGGGAGCCCAGGCCGATGGGGAGAAATAAAAGGAAGGAAACCCTTTTAGAATTTTGGATTTTGAAGCAATGTGAATCTATAACACGTTAAGAATTTTCAATGAACAAATCGATCTTCCTTACATGAAAATATCCAGAATAGGCAAATCTCTAAAGACAGAAGGCAGATTACTGGTTGCCAGAGTCCAGGAGGAGGAGGAATGGAGATGGACTGTTTAATGGGTACAGGGTTTCCTTTAGGGGTGATGAGAATGTTGCAGAACCAGGCACTGGTGAGGGTTGCACAATATTGTGGATGGACTAAATGTCAATAATGGTAAAGTTATGCTATGTGTATTTTACCACAGTCAAAGGCCTATTTGTCATAATGGCTATATTGCAAATTCCGTAGGGGGGTTTCATTGGGGAATCATTGTTAATTCAATAATTCTCCCCTCTGTCTCTAAAGCAAACTCAGGGAGACATGTGGAATTCAGACAGGAGCCACTAACGGGCGCGGTGGCCAGCACCTGTAATTCCAGCACTTTGGCAGGCCGAGGCAGGCAGATCACAAGGTCAAGACATTGAGACCATCCTGGCCAACATGGTGAAACCCTGTCTCTTCTAAAAACACAAAAAATTAGCTGGGCCTGATGGCCCATGCCTGTAGTCCCAGCTACTCAGGAGGCTGAGGCAGGTGAATCCCTGGAACCTGGGAGGCAGAGGTTGCAGTGAGCCAAGATGGCGCTACTGCACTCCAGCCTGGTAATAGAGCAAGACAGTCTCAAAAAAAGAGAGTATTTCCAATGTTCTGCTCATTTAGACAGCTAGAGTGCAAATATGTATTCCAGGTGTAAACTATGAGCCATTAAAAACCATGGGCTCACGGGAACCCCTATTTCCCTGAATTCATCAAAAGCTAGAAGGCACCAAGTATAGGGCAGTAGGGGTGGGAGGTGCCAAGGGAGTTAGTCCGTGGCTTCCTGAGATACCAGATGCTGGAAGAAGCAAGGCTGTGAAACCATGGTGCCCTGGGGCCCTGACCCACCGGCTGCAGGGACTGTTGGAGAAATAGAGGAAAATGTGACTTCCATAGAGCAGAGAAGCAACTGAGTAACCAAACACACAGACCCAAAAACAAGACGTCTTTATTTTCAGGGATGCTGGTGTCCATCTGTCAGAGCGCTGAGTGGGTCCAAGTCTGCGTCACCTGGCACCCCACAAAGTTCCGGTCAAACTGCTGGTTAATTAAGTTACCAGGTCACCTGGCCAGACGATGATTACGTATCGTTAACTAAGCACTGACGGGTTAGGAGCATAATCGACCCATTCAATTTGGCAAAAGGGAGTTGGAGCAGAAAAATCTGAGGTTGAGCCTATATTCAAGACCTGCCAGTAAAAATCCAGTTTTTGGATATGGCTGTTGGGGAGGTTAGTTTATAGAACAAAACTTTTCAACATATCTCATTAATTTCTCAAAATTAACCTATGAGCAAGGGCTTCTATGTTATTGATTAGGCAACCAATATTTCAGGGTTTAAAAGTGGTTTCCCAAACTTGCTCAGCCTGTCAGTTACCAGATGTTAGCTTGAAATTCCTACCTCTTTGCCACGTACTATTCTGTCTTCCACCATGACTATGAGTGGTGTGTGTGTGTGTGTGTGTGTGTGTGTGCGCGCACATGTGTATGTATAATCCAGTCTTCACTGCTTATTTTCTTCACGGCTCTGAAGGTATCGTTTGTCCTCTCTGTGATTCAGTTTGCTCACCTGTAAGGTGGAGACAACAATAATACCTCCTTCATAGGATAATTGTGGGCATGACACAGGTGATGAATTTGAAGTAGCTGTAGAGGGCCCATGATTATACTAAATCAATGCTAGCTAGGATTATTTTAAAAAATAATGCATAGTTGTACCTGTAATAAGTCCTCTCTTATCCAGCATGGTTGAAAACAAAGCTTCCTGATGAATAAAAAATTCTGATAACTGTATTTTTCATATATATCACAAGTGCATTATGTCTCAGAAACTGAAACATAATAAAATATGCTGGAGTTGGATGCTCCAAAGATACTTTTCTTGGGCAACCTAGAAGGCCTTTGGGGATCTGGTGGTGCCTTATAATAAATACCAATTTAATTTCCATGCAGCTGTACAGGTCCATAAAATGATACAGGCAGTGAAAATGGGTCACAGAGAATTTACGGTTATAATGAGAAAACGTCAATCCACGCCACAGTCTACTCCGTGCTTGGAAGCAAGGACTGGCCTGGATGTGACATGTACTCATGACTCAAGCATCTGTTGTCACTTGCTGTTTTTGGACTCTTCCACATTCAGAGTCAACCCAAAACTCTCCCTTAAAAGAACAGCTTGGCCTGAGGAGGCTGCTGAGCGACATGTCAAGCTGTCCTGGGAGCACACTTGTTTCCCAAGCACCTGAGTCATGACAAATTGCTTGAGGCTTGTACCAGAGTAAAGTCTGAAAATATTTCCTCTTGCCCTCCCTACCAGACAGATGCTTCCAGAGTCAATCACTGAGCCGCAGATCTACGACAAACCATCCCTTTTCTTCAGTCACTGAGGTAAGTACCTTGGGGGTCCTCCTAATTCAGGGAGAAATTCAGGCTCAGAACGTCTCGTAAGTCTCCTTGAGAACAAGACCTCTCCTCTAACCTGACCAACTCCTTATTCTTTCTGCAACTTACCAGGCCCATTTCTGCCACCTGGTTGCTACTTCTCTTCTCCTATTGGTATTTCCAGCCTCATCTCTGTAGCCCAAAGCATTACCAAACTCATATTGCCCTTGGTATCTGCATCATTCAAAGATTCCATCATATTCTGCCTTACTTCTCAGTATCAGAGCTTCCTTGGTCTGTGTTGTGACTTTCCGCTCCTTGAAGGAAGGATTTTTGTTCAATATGTCCTTCTGATCCATATAGTGCCTAATATGGAAATTAGCATTCGAGAATAAGTATATAAATGAATAAAAGAATCAAGTATGAGCCAGGCGCAGTGGCTAAACCTGTAATCCCAGCACTTTGGGAGGCTGAGGCGGGCGGATCACGAGGTCAAGAGATTGAGACCATCCTGGCCAATATGGTGAAACTCCGTCTCTACTAAAAATACAAAACTTAGGTGGCATGCGTCTATAGTCCCAGCTACTTGGGAGGCTAAGGCAGGAGAATTGCTTGAACCCAGGAGGCGGAGGTTGTAGTGAGCTGAGATCATGCACTACACTCCAGCCTGGTGCCTGGCGACAGAGCAAGACTGTCTCAAAAAAAAAAAAAGAATCAAGTGTGACAGAAATCATTGTTCAGCACTAAACTCTTCTACAAATGATGAAAAATACTGAATTGTCCTTAAGAAATTTGATTTAGCACAGTACAGAGCACTGTTTCTCACACCGTAGCAAGCACTTGAATTCCCTAGAGTGCTGGTTAAATACAGCTTGCAGAGCTTCTGACTCAGTAGGTCTGGGTGGAGCTTGATAATTTTCATTTCTAGTGTGTTCCCAGGAGATCTGATGCTGCTGGTCCAAGGACCACATTTCAGGAACCACCATGCATGCATGGTGGTCAACCACGAATCAAGAGGTTTGGATACTAGTCCCAGCATTGCCGTATGTGACTGAGGGTCTTCGGGCAAGTAGTTTATGCTCTCTGGGCTTCTTCAGCTGAAATTTGCCTAGTGTGATTGCTAATGTCACCTTTATCTCCAAAGTTATCTGAGCACAAAAGGTCTCAAGTACCTCCTTGCGTCATCTGCGGTGCTATCGTCTTCATGAAATCTTAGGCAGCAAAGGTACCAGTCAGAACAACAATCACTTTTCAAATCGTGAACTCAAAGAGATCAGCTCCAAGTGAAGCGCCAGGAAAGAGCTCAGTAAAAGAGGAGAAAACTGAGGCCAGGACTCAGGAAACTCCTGGGGCAGAAGATCCCTTTGAAGGAGTCCAGACCAGATTCTGGCATGGACTCAGCGCCTGATCTAAGTTGGGCTGCTGTCCCTGTGCTCCAAGTCCTGAAGGATTTTTTTTAGGAAGCTAAAGTGGCAGGCTCCACAGAACCCAGTGTTGGCTCCATGGCCAATGTCCCAAGAGAGATGATCTTGGGACCAGATATAGCCAACAGGTCCTTCCCTGCCTCTAGAATAGATCAAAATATTGTCCCTTTGTTTTGACCTTTGGCATCTCCAAGCAGGAGTTTTCCTCAAGAATGGAATCTTCACCCATGACGGAGTATATGAAGAGGTATCGGTCCTCGGGTATGATCAAGTGGGGAGAATTACCAGGATTGGTTCCATATCCTCAAAGGGTAAGAGCAAATATGGAATATTGACATACAGAGATATTGGCAAGCCAGCCCCCACAGCTGTCTTCAGAAGATGATAAGGTAACAATGAGGGCTTGGCATTCTTGACACTGCCACCCAGTGCATTTCATGTAAGACCCATCCTTCACTTTTGTGTTGAGCCAGATTTGCACAGTTTCAGCTGCTGCCTTCCCTGCAAGCCCTGCCATCCACTGAGACCCAGCTCAGCCATTCTTGTTACATAGCCCAGTAAGAAGCCTGCCACTGTTGCTTTATAAGTAAAGCGGTATCCTTCAGGGCCTGGAGCTCCTGGACACAAAAGCCATTTCTGGGAGGTGAGTCATATGGCTCTCAACTGTAAGTGAGCAAGTTAAAAGTAGGGTTGTTGTTCTTTGATCTTAAACATTTTCTCTTGGTCACTGCCCATCTTTCTTCTGGTACTTTAAAAAGTTTCTCAATTAATTTAGAAAGTTCGTGGCTAACCAGATAGCCATCAACATGATGAACACACGTGTTACGCCTTGCTTTCCTATGCGTTCTCTGATACAATCCCAGCGGCTTTGTCTGCTTCGCCATGAAAAGAGATGGCAAAACCACAATTACTTTTGCGCCAATCTAATACATGATTTCTCTAAAGATTTATTATCATTTGTAATAGTGAATCACAATGTAGATGATACAATGGTGAATAGCTAAAGGCAAGGAAGGCAGAAATATGGTTTATGTCTTGCAAAGGCCTTCACATACATTTTCAACTAGAGGAAGTGAATCAGACTAGATGTGGCTCTGGGTCCCCTGTGCTTGGCTATGACTTCAGAAGTAACCTGGTCCTAAAGAGAAGCTCATTCCAGACTCCCAAGTCAAGGGGATCTTCCCGAGAAAGTTTTTCAGGGACAAATGGCATCTGAGACAGGGCTAGGCAGTGAACATTAAAAATATCTTGGAGTGAGATAGCACCCCTTGACACTGTTGTTTAGACAAAGTCAAGATAATTTTTCTTCCATTTCCTCTTGCAATCTCAAAAAGACAGGTGTGATTCCCGTTGGCCTTGAGGGACAAAAGTAGCCTATTCAAGGCCTCCTTCACAACAGACTGACTTGATTCTTCCACTCAACTCTCTGTCCATAAAGCTGCTCTGCCTCCTGAAGCCTATTTCTTCATCCTTCAAGGAGTTGTCCAAATGCAAATTCTCCTCCTGTTGATGGCTCTGCGTTGGTGTCAATCACTTCTAATGGAAAACGCTTATTGTATACAAAAACCTAGCCCAAAACCAGGAGAAAACACGATAATCTTTGCTTGTACCTAGTATTTCCAATATTTATGCACTCTACCGTTCATTCTGATAACAGTTCCAAGAGCTGGGTAGAAAACGTTTCTTCCAGGTGAGTAAGTTGAGATTCAGCAAAATCAAACTATTTGCCCAAGGCCCAGTCATTTTGAGTCCCAGTTCAGGAAGTAGGAGAAAGAAAGATGAGAAAGAGACCGGTAAGATTGGTCTTAAAGAAACATCTACAACTGTTTAGCCTCAATACCCACAATAACCACACTCACATGCCTCGCCCAAATAAGGTGAGTCAACCATTGAAAGCATTTGAAAAAGGAAAAATGCTTTATCCCTGAATAACTCTTTCTATTGTTTTAAAAGTTCCTGGAAGAGAGCGAACACTGTAGGATTCCTGCTCGCGGACAATTGTCCAAATTGATCCAAAATGTTCTTCATTGACTCCTGGGTCAACTCAAGACAAGGTCAGTGGAAGCCAGCATTCACCATGGCACCAAGGCTCAACCCCACCAGGTTAAAGCAGCCCTTGTGTGCGCATGTGCCTGCCAAGCCCTACTGATTGCTCTGTTTATTAACTCTACTGGCTTCTGTTTTGCATTTTGATTTTCTGCCCAACAAAGGATACGCTGTTCTCTACTAAGATCCCTTGATTAAAAATCCAAGACTGAGTCATCTTGCCACTCTCAGTGATGCTAAACCCTGTTCCTTGATTCTCATTCACTTCAACGTCCTTCTCCACTCCCTTTATGAGGAGGGGATCTGAAATCCATGTTTCACATTGTCATACACACATGCACATATATAAATGGTACCCCCTGAAGGCCTGAGGATGGGGACAGGGAAAGTGGGCAGCTGGGACCTGCCAGTCTCCTGATATGATGTGATGCCACAGAAAGGAGCTTCAGGCATTAGCTGATAACCAGGCTCTGAGTTCGAGATCCACGCTTGTACACAGTGTGGGAGAAGGCCAGGACTGGCCAGACTCTCTTGAGCAAACAGAGAAGGCTCTTGTGATCTCAGGGGGTAAGGACTGGATTTCCTGGGGTGGCAAATCACCCCTGCACTATCAAGCCCATCAAGAAAACACCTCAAGGGCTTCACATAACAGAGAAGCCTAGTTTTCCAAGTGCAAAAGGCCCCTGCCTTGGCATTACTAACGTGGTGGTCCCTGAAGGTAGCCTTCCACATTTTGCCTGTGAGTGCCACTGTGTTTCAAAAGCTTCTCCTCTTTAAAAAATAAAAATGGATTGTCAGAATTCTCAGAAATACTGAGTAGAAGCTCTTTCACAGAAAAGCAACATCACTGATAACACTTTGAGAGGTGATCTAACCAGTTCTCTGGCTGCCAGACAGGTCCAACACAGGATATCTCCAAGAGAGGAGATGCCTCCGTTATCAAGATCTCCTGGGAGGAAACATCATTCCCCCACATTTCAGCCATTTCAGTGTCTCGTAATTACTCCTATCCAGAGACCTTTTACAGAGCCCAGTCAAATCTATCTATACTCGTGGAGAACATTTCTTGGGTCTGGTCCTCAGGACAAGCTGGGAACATGTTCCTCTGTGAAGATCACATTCACAGGGAAGCCCAGAAAGTGTTCTTGTTAATACAGATAGATAGGAATCATTTTATCTTCGAAGACATACTGTGGTTGAAACTATATATTCATTTCTCACCAAGGAAACTGCTTTTATCTCATTCAACATTACTAGCGAGATAACTTCTGAGAACAAAGTCAGACTGCCTTGATTGTTTCAGTCTCTCTCAAAACAAAACAAAAATGTCATCTGGCTCCCAGAACATAACAGCTCAAGAACAGAATGCTAAATAATACTTTTAAATTTTAATTTTTTAAGACATAATGACATTACATTATTAAAATCGGTCCCCGGGAGGTGATTTCCTGGAGAAAATCGGCAAACCAACCCAAACTTGAGAGCTGGTCACCTGCCCTCTCTTCCTGCCGTGAGATGTCCGTGACTTATTTGGAAGTGCCCCTTATGGAAGTTGTAAAGTTGTGACATAGCTACACAGGCTGTGTGGAGAATTGTGTGCCATATAGAATCAAAGCATTGTACTGCTATAAAAGAACTTTGGAGACAATGTGTGGGCCAAGTTTCTCATTTGGCAGTAAGCAGTCTGTCTTTGGACTGTATCTCTGGCCATGTAGCTTCTGCTCTGACATATTTCATTGCACAAGGAGGCCTCTCTTGGTTCTTTTGTCCACACAAACCCAGAGTGACATTTTTGCCTCCACTTCCAACTCAGCATTCTTATTTTAACAGAGACTTTCATGTCCCCATGATTTAAAATCCTTAGACTTGGCCAGTCGTAGTGGCTCACGCCTATAATCCCAACACTTTGAGAGGTCAAGACAGGAGGATCACTTGAGGCCAGAAGTTCGAAACCAGACTGGACAAGATGATGAAACCCTATCTCTACTAAAAATACAAACATTTGCTGGACATGATGGTGCACACTTGTAATGCCGGCTACTCAGGAGGCTGAGGTAGGAGAATCGCTTGAACCTGGGAGGTGGAGGTGGCAGTGAGCCGAGATTGTACCACTGCACTCCAGCCTGGGTGACAGAGCAAGACTCCACATTAAAAAATAAAAATAAAAGCAAACAAACAAAAATTCCATAGGCTTAAACAAGTGAGAGAAATCCAGTCCATTACCCCCACAAATCTTGTCACTTGAAAAACTATGCTTGGTGTGGATAGATTATCCAAGAGTATCCATGGCCAAAAGATAGACAATAAAAGATGCATCAAGACATGAAAGCATCAGACAGGCATTGATGAATAACATGGAATGAAACTGCAAGAGAATTGGTGGCCGGGCACGGTGGCTCAAGCCTGTAATCCCAGCACTTTGGGAGGCCGAGGAGGGTGGATCACGAGGTCAAGAGATCGAGACCATCCTGGTCAACATGGTGAAACCCCGTCTCTACTAAAAATACAAAAAATTAGCTGGGCATGGTGGTGGGTGCCTGTAATCCCAGCTACTCAGGAGGCTGAGACAGGAGAATTGCCTGAACCCAGGAGGCGGAGGTTGCTGTGAGCCGAGATCGTGGCCTGGCACTCCAGCCTGGGTAACAAGAGCGAAACTCTGTCTCAAAAAAAAAAAGAATTTTTTTGTCTGTTTTGTTTTTCTAAACTCTGTGTAACTCTTCCCAGATTATTTTCTTCTTTCTAAAGATAACCTTTCCTACCACAGCAGAAACTGTGACCTTTATTATTTCTATGATTGTTTTGAATGCATACCACTGGCTGGGGGCTGAATGCGGGGAAGACCAAGGGGGAGAAATCTGTCTACCTTGTACCCAAGACACTTGGCCACCTGTACTACATGGAGCAAAAGTATAACAAAGCATTTCATTGACCAACTGCAAATGAGCCCTTCCTTCTTCCCCACCCTCTCTCTCCACCCTTTGGCAAAAGCTGAGTAAACAGGTACATTTGGTGCCAGTACTAGAAGGTCAACAAACTCCTGCTTTGTCAGAGGGACCTGGGACTCAAGTCAAGAGGACTTTGCGGAAACGCCATACTTCCCGCTCCACAGGTATTTGAGGCGAAGGATTAGGAGTAAAAGCGTCTCAGGGAAACTTGCCAAGAAGATATGCAGCAGACACCTGATGCCAGGGTAAGGCCTGGAGCCCCCGGAAAAGTGAGGTTGATCTCAGCCCTGGTTTGTGTATTGATGATGGCAACTTCCCCTGGAAAGGCTACCACAGATCCCCAAACTCACCTATAGCAGGATAATTTGAAGAGGACCCCAAGATTCCTAGGCCTTGGTGTTCAAGCCCTGTGTAACTCTCCCATGCTCAAGGGTGGGTAGGACCTATGAACACGATGGAATTCCTCTCCTGAGATTACCCTGCATTACAGGGCAAAGGGGAAGGGATTTCACACGTCATTAAAGTCCCTGATCAGCTGCCTTTGTTTTGGGAAACTATCCCATATCCACTTGACTTCATCGGTTGACTTTAAGTCAATCAAAATGGGGACTATCCTGGGAAGCCTGACCTAATCATGTGAGCCTTTGAAAGAATGTCTAGAAGTCAGACATGGAGAAAGTTGGAAAGATTTGAGGCAGCAGAGACATTCTCCCATCGGCCCTGAAGAAGCAGACTGCCATGTTATGAAGAAGGCTGTGTGGCCAGGGAGTGGTCTCTCAGAGCTGAGGACCTCAGTCCTACAAATGCAAAGAGCAGAATTCTGTCAGCAACCGGTGGGCTTGGTAGCAGACATCAAGTCTCAGATCAGAACCACAACCCTGGGCTGACTTAAGTTTAGCCAGTGACACCCTGAGCAAAAGCCCCAGCTACTCCTTGCCTAGATTCCTGACCCATGGAAGATGTAGGATGAGAAATGCAGGTTGTGTTAAGCCACTAAATTTGTGGTTACATGACAGAAAAATAATGCAACATCCTAGGAATTGCAGGGAGGAAATGTACCCACATTTTCTCCACATTCATATTCTCTGGACCCACTTTTCCCCTCAAGGTGAATGCTCAAAGTCAGGGCTTGTTTTACACATAGGCCTGGTAGACTGCTGCATGGATGAGAGGTGGGTGGTGGGGTCCTGGGAAAGGATCATAAGATCTCTGGCTGTTGGGGTCCTCGAAGGTCTGGTTGATCATGTAAAATGTCTTCTAGAAAAAAAAAGCTCATTAGATCTTGTGGGTGATTAATCCTTTTATGTTAGATGATCAAATGATTAGACATTGCTAATTTAGTCACAGACTTCAGAAATGTCCTAAATTTGGGAATAGCTGAACCAGAAAGCAGCATGTCCCCAAAAATCCCTAAAGCAAGTGGCTACCAATGTCTGAACTCAGAATCAGACCTGGGGCATGAGCATTCCTATGCCTGGGGAACTATTCTCACAAGTTATAGATGATGCCAAACCTGTCTCTCTGACTCAGGGTTTAGAGCTTAGTCGTTGGAAACTGCCTAGCAGATTATGTCATCTAGTTCCTGTATTTGACAGATGAGGGACCGAAGTCCAGAGACATGAGCTGTTTTTCCCAAAGCCACACAGCCAGAAGTAACAGAGGCAAGACCAAAACTGCAGTCTTTCAGCTGCTCTCCATCTGCTCCCCTTTCCTGCAGAACACAGAATGAGCCAACGGCTGCCTGCGGGTCAATCGCCATTGCTCTCCAACAAGGCGTTCATGTCGGGTCTCGCCTCAGTCTGAACCCAGCTGTCCTTGCTCCGCCTGGAAACAAGGCACAGCTCTCCCAACAGCCCAGCTTTCTTCTCGTGTGAGCTGTGCTATCGGCTCTAGCATCTTTCATTGCTAAGCAATGATGAGGTGATTCAGCTGTCCTGAGACCCAAACCTTACTGGATGGCTTAGTTTCCTGTGGCTGCAGTAACAAAATACCACAGGCTGGGTGACTTCAAGCAACAGAAATGAATTATCTTCTCACTGAACTGGAGGCCAGAAGTCTCAAATCCAGGTGTCAGCAGGGCCGTGCTCCCTTCCCAGGCTGGAAGGAAGAACGTTTCCTCGCCTCTCCCAGCTCCTGAGAGTTGCTGACCAACACTGGCCCTTCCTTGGCTGTGGCTGCGTCACTCCAGCCTCCTCCTCTCTTCCCACAGGGCCTTCTCTGTGTGTCTGTGCGTCTTCTCTTCCTTTGAGGTCACGAGTCACATTGGACTTAGTGCCCTCTTTAATCCAGTGTGACCTCATCTGAACTTAATCAGTTACCTCGGCAAAGACCCTTTTTCCAAATGAGGTCACGTTCGGAGGCTTTGGGTAGGCGCGAATGTTTTGTTGTTGTACTTTAGGTTCTGGGGTCATGTGTAGATCATGCAGGATTGTTGCATAGGTACATACATGGCAATGTGGTTTGCTGCCTCCATCCCCCTGTCACCTATATCTGGCATTTCTCCCCATGTTATCCCTCCCCAACCTCCCCATCCTCCACTGTCACTCCCTTATTCCTCCCCAAAAGAACCCAGTGTGTGATGCTCCCCTCCCTGTGTCCATGTGTTCTCATTGTTCAACACCCACCTGTGAGTGAGAACATGCAGTGATTGATTTTCTGTTCTTGTGTCAGTTTGCTGAGAACAATCGTTTCCAGATTCATCCATGTCTCTACAAAGGACACGAACTCATTGTGTTTTATGGCTGCATGGTATTCTATGGTGTATATGTGCCCCATTTTCCTTGTCCAGTCGATCATCGATGGGCATTTGGGTTGGTTCCAGGTCTTCACTATTGTAAACAATGCCGCAATGAACATACAGGTGGGTAGGCACGAATTTTGAAGGGACTCTGTATAATCCAGTACACTGGGTTTTATATGTGTGCCCAGAGATCATCTCAACCAACTTCCCCAAGAGTAGAGATGGTTGGTACATGCAGCCTTCTCCATCATTTCCGTCACTGCCCAGCCCCACCAGAGGCTGTTATAACCCAGCCCCCAGACATTAGGCAGAGCTAAAAATCACTTTAGAGAGCATCCAGCCAATGGCTGTTAATCCTGCTGCCCCTGAGAATCACCTGCGGAGAGTTTAACAACACCAATGCTCAAGCCCAGAGACTCATTCAGCTGGTCTGAAGTGTGGTGTGGGCACTGGTGGTTTCTACAGCTAAACTGATGATTCTCATATGGATCCAGGGATGAAAACCCACCAATCAGGCCCAAGTTTTTAGTTTTCAGATGAAACACTCAAGGCAGATGAGCCTCCAGCCATCACCCTTCCCTCCATCTACCACTGCCATCAGCAAGCCTTTAAGCTGCCAATTCTCCAACTGGGGAATTCTGCCCCCCTAGATAGGGCAAGGCCCTCCAAGTTGGCAGAACAAAGTCCCCGTGGTGGCCCACACCCTTTACTCATGAGGGAGAAGCAAATAAGACCCCTGTGTGACCACCAGGCAAGATGAAAGCCACCTCGCTGCTGTCACAATGTCCTCATCAATTAGTGACACACACCCGTGACCTCTGGAATGACAGTGCTTGTGCAGGCTTTGCACACTGTAAAGTGCTATGCAAATGTGCATCATCACTCTTATTACTTCGTTTGTGGTAGCAGCCCTTCAGCCTCAGCACCTTTGCAAACGTTCTTAAGTGTATATACTTCACCCACTTACCCGTTTGGTTCCCGTGATGTGTTCTTGGGTCTCTTTCTGGCCATTAGTCTATTTCCTCGTTGTAATTGCACATTTTTTAAAGGCAAGAGCATTTCTGTTGCCTTCTTTTCAATCTTTATGCATTCCAGTATGGTACTTGGGACAACAAATTCTTCTTTTTCTTGCCCAAGCTGGTGAAAATATGCCAAAGTATGCGGCAGAGAGGCTTGCCCGGCACCTGAACTACCACGAAATGACCTCAAGTTTTTCTTTTGAACAATACTGTCTTTTGGGACCAGTGAGTCATTCATGAGCTGCAACAACAACAAGAACAAGAAGGAGAAGCTACTGATGGAAGCAAAGCAAGCCCTGCTGCTCAGCACTGCCCAAGAACTCCAGGCACCTTCTTACCTCATTTTCTCTTTCTTGGCTCCATATGTGGGCAATCCTGAGATCATGAGAAGGAATCATGTGACCAGAAACGGGCCTCTGCAGCTCAGTCAGTGACAGACAGTGAAGATGCAAAGAACCTTATGAAAATAACTTGTGGTGTTTTCTTTTATCTTAGTTCAGTCCATGCTTTAGGGAAAATGTATCCAAATGGTAAGTATATACTACTATATACATTTTAAATGATTTAGCACAGGAAATGACAAGAGAGGGCTGGCTAGAGACTGGGCAGAGTGTCCAGGCAGGTCTGGGGACCAGTGACCTCCCCCTATTCACAAATCTCTCACAAAGCAAATCACAGCTTCCCAGAAGGTCTACGGGGCTTACACACCTGTGGCCTGTGCCACAATCTCCTCCGCCACTGCTACGGAGTCTCCCTCCTCCCATTCCCTCCCTTCCTCCCTCCCTATCTCTTCCTTACCCCTTCCCCACACCCTTTTAAGTCCTATTCCTGGAAACTCCAAGGTCAATCTCTTTTTTAGATTTGGTGGTTGGTTTTTCTGACCAGGAAAACATGGATAGAGTCATTCCTGGGCCACCTTTCTGTGAATCTGTATAGAAGCTGCCTACTTGTTTGATGAGAGGCTGCTGCGTTCTTTCCTTTACTAAGGAGTCACTTAAGTCAGCCCTCCGGGATCCAAAAAAGAGGCAGGAGAGAGGTAGGCTTTGGTGACAGAGGAGCTGAGTGCTGCATTGTGATAAAAGTCACAAACATACACAGTACAATCATCACTTTTTTCTTCTTCTAAGCCAGCAAAACAGCTGAGGCACAGACTAGATGGCAGTCCAAGGTCCTAGACCTGGCCAGCCAGAGGCACCGGCTGGTCCAGGCCGCCAGACTGTTTTCAATACACTTATACAATGAAATCAAATTGATGGATTTATTGATTGCTTGGCAATTAATGCAGGAGCAATTAAGTTGGCCATAGGATAGGGGGTCATCCCCATGGACGCTTGAGTGTCCAGCAGTGATCTCAGTGTTTCCACCAGCAGCAGATCCCCATTTCCTTGACCTCTTACCCCACCATGTGCAGCCCCCGCATCCCTCAGGGTCCCATGGAGGAGGTTTGTGCACCTTCTGGGGCAGGGGCCTTGAGAACAGGTGGGCTCAGGTAGGAGTGCTGGCTCCAGGAGCCAGGGCTAGCCAGGAAAGGAAGCAGGAGTCTCAGAGCTCAGGAGCCAGAGCCTTGCCCATTCCATAAGCTCCTCATCCATATCTGAGTCCTTGGCTCATTCAGCTCCAAGAGGGAGCACTGGGCTCCTGGTCTTGGAGGGGGAAGGTTTCAGAGTGGTCCAAGAGCTCTCCCCAATTTCTGAAGTACACGAGGCAGTGCCCAGCACTTTCTGTTTTCACAAAAAGAAAACAGGTGAGAGGTACCAAGAGCGAGTTGTGTTCAAGTTAGGCGTGACAAGGGCTTTCTTGTCCTTGAAGGTATTTCCATGGCAAAGCAGAAAACCACAGGACAGAGGGGAACGCCCCCTCCTGTAGACATTCTTTAGCCCATTAGAAAACACAGCCTTACCGTTTGGGTATGGCAGCCCTGGAAGCCAGGGCTGAGACCAGCAGGGTCATTTCACACTTGGCTTCTCTGGCCTGGAAAGGCCACTGTTTGATGCAAGGGCCACCCTGAGCTGACACCCAGAGGGCTGGGCTAGGTTTGGATGAAGTCCCAAGGCTGTGTGGGCATCAGTCCATGGGGGTCAACCCAGCTAGTTCCTGTCAAGGTAAGGCCCGCCTGGCTTCAAGGAATGGGAGGAAGCGCCACCTAGTGGTGATGAGGAGAGCCTGGCCTGGGTGGGTGGAGGGCTCTGGCATTAGGGAGACCACCTACATTGATTGATCTGTGTTTCCACACTTCAGGGCCTCAAGTAAATATCACACAATTGAAAATAGTGTCTCCAAGCCAGACAAGAGGGGTGTTGGGTAGAGCCATCAGCCCATTGTGGAGGCCATCCAGTTCACAATGTGCCTGACAGACAGCTAGACTGGCCCTGGCAGTCCCTGGTGACCAGCCGAAGGGCACAACTGAGCAGTGACTAATGTCACAGGGGTGCTGCCTTTTTGTCTGGAAGCAGGAATTCAGAGCATAATGCCTTCCACCTCTGTGAGGAAGCTTCAAAGTCTTATACACTCATAAACTCAAGCCCTGTCCATTTTGACAAATTACTTTTTTTTCCGGGCTGTTAATAAGAACAAATTTCAAAAAGATTAATTTGTATGCAACCAGCTGCTTTTTAGCCTCTATAGAGAACTTCTGAGATAGCACCTTCTACTCGATTGTGAGATATTCTTCCCATTTTCCAGATGAGAAGAGTGAGGCTGAGAAGTTAAATGCTCGTTCAGATATGCCAGAGGTGGGCTGGGTGTGGTGGCTCACACCTGTAATCTCAGGACTTTGAGACGCCGAGGCAGGGGAGGTCACCTGAGGTCAGGAGTTCGAGACCAGCCTGGCCAACATTGAGAAACCCTGTCTCTATGAAAAATACAAAATTAGCTGGTGTGGTGGTGCATGCCTGTATTCCCAGCTACTTGGGAGGCTGAGGCAGGAGAATCACTTGAACCCGGGAGGCAGTTTGCAGTGAGCTGAGATCATGCCATTGCACTCCAACCTGGGCACAGAGTGAGAGTTTATCAAGGAAAACAAAAAGATATTGTCAGAGAAACCTGGGGTGGATTCAGGACTTTATGACTACTGGGGATTTTGCTGTTTTTTTTGTTTGTTGGTTTTTTGGGTTTGTTTTTTTTTTTTTTTTTGGTCTTTTTGAACACCCTTAAAAATCATTCCAGGGAAAAAGTCCAGTAACATGTGTAACTTTTTAGATTTTTTTTAACAGGATCTTGCTCTGTCACCCAGGCTGGAGTACAGGGGCACAAACACAGCTCACTGCAGACTCCATCTCCCAGGCTCCAACAATCCTCCTGCCTCAGCCTCCTGAGTACCTGGGACTACAGGCCGGCACCACCCCACTCAACTAACGTTTTTTATTTTTAGTAGAGACAAGGCCTTGCTATGTTTCCCAGCCTGATCTCAACTCTTGAGGTCAAGCAATCCTCCCACCTCAGCCTCTCAAAATGCTACCATTACAGGCAGACACCATCCTGCCTAATTTGTTTTAATCTTAGTAAAAAACAGGGTCTCACTATGTGGCCCAAGTTGGCTTCAGGCCCTTGAGTTCAAGCAATCCTCTTAACTCAGCCTCCCAAAATGTTGGTATTATGGGCGTGAGCCACTGCACCCAGAAGAACTTATTACATCTTAATGCCAGAAATGATAGAGCAAGTAGGCAAAGATCTTGATGATATTTCAATACATCCCCTTTAACAAAACCAAGAAACCTTCTAAGCAAGGATGGTTCCCTCTCCAGGCCCTGGAATTCTTCTACAACCTGGGTAGATCCAGATCTGAAGAGCTTCACCCTGTCTCAGCAGGTGCTGGTTACATATGTAGATCAGAGCTTCAGTAACAGACCTAATTCAGACTCACAAGGAAAGAGGGCTTTGCAGGGGGACAGAGCCAGCAGATGAGCTGAACCTTGGGGAATCTTAGGCCGGCTCCCGATGGCCTCTGTCCTTATCCACTCACCCAGGACTACATCACAGAATCCATTACAGAAGGGCCTCAGTGAAGAGATGGGAGAGGGAGGTGTCATCAAGAAAAATAGCTTCTCTTCCAGAGTGTTCTCTTTCTCTCTTCCAGAGGACAAGTTTACACAGCCAGGGGCCACCGGAGCCAGAACATTAGGGTAAGACAGACTGTGGCAGTCCCAAAAAAGGGTAAAATGAATGCAGGTTGGATTCCCATTGGTGGCCCAACCCAGGCCTTATAACCTAAATAAATGGCTTCCTCCTCCCAAATACGCAGCTCCATGCTGCTGAACACAATTTCTTCTGGACCGTGACTTCACCTGCCACTTCCCCAGGCAGCTGTGGACTCTCTTTGCCTAAATGGCCTCCTTCAAGGCAGGGCTCATAGAGGATTCAACCAGAACCCTCTGCAATGGGAACAATGACTGCGTCAATCCACCAGCTGCAATGGCAGGTGCCACCCCTGCCGCGTCCCTGAGATCCCAGGAACAGAATGGGCTTCCTGATGCTCCAGACCTGCAAAAGCCCTGGGGAATAGTGTAGTCAGTCCCTCTGTGACCAGGGGCCACATGCATCCCTTATAAAGTGGCCATGCCCTGAAATGCATGTAACTTATTAAACCAAAATACCAATGTCTTCAGGGAAACTGGCCACATAGAATAATTTAGACTTACACTGCTACACAAAAGAGGAGTCATTTTGTCATATGAACAGGATCCCCCAATGCACCCATTTCACGTACCTAGGGTTTTGTGAATTATGTGTGCTTAGAATGAAGGACATCTTGGTTCTTTTAACCGTAAAATAAAAGAAGGGCTGAGATTTTCTTGTTAAAAAAAAAAGCCTACTGGACATGATGGCTCATGCTTGTAATCTCAGCAGTTTGGGAGGCCACAGTGGGTGGATTGCTTGAGTTCAGGAGTTTGAGACCAGCCTGGGCAACATGGTGAGACCCTGTCTCTACTAAAAATAAGAAAAAAGAAATAGCTAGGTGTGGTGGTGTGCGTCTGTAGTCACAGTTACTTGGAATTCTGAGGTGGAAGGATCACTCGAACCTGCAGTGAGGGATACTGGGGGCGGGATGTAGAGATTCAGTGAGCCCAAATCATGCCACTGCACTCCAGCCTGGATGACAGAGTGAGATCCTGTCTCGAAACTTTTTAAAAAAGCCATTCATCTAAAATTCTTCCAAAGCCTACATAAGAACCACTGAAAGGGGGAACTTGAGGGCTGGGGGGAACTGCTAACAGTGAGTTACTGCTTACATCTCAGTTTGCGGGGGTGGTGAGGGGGACAGAGCTCATCCTGCATGCTGGATGTGGGTGGAGGGTGTGCATGAATGTCTGTCTGTCTGTGGGAGTACGCTTGTGGGTGTGTGACAGTGTGTGTTTGTGACAATGGTGTATGTGTATGCATGTATGTGTGTCTGGTGTATGTGTGCGTGTGTCTGCCTATCTTGGGGGTGAAGGGCTTGAACATATATTCAATTCCTAAAGATAGACTTATAGACTGAAAATTACTGAGACCTCTGGTCTCTGACATTCCTCTTTTGGGCTGATTGTGTCACTGCATTTCCGTTTGCTGCAATGTCCACAAAGTAGGACCTTGTGATGCTCTCACATTCCTCTCCAGCCTGCTTTAGGACATTCCATGTTCATAAGGAAAGTTTGGAGGCCGGGCACAGTGGCTCACATCTATAATCCCAGCACTTTGGGAGGTGAGGTGGGTGGATCACTTGAGCTCAGGAGTTTGAGACCAGTCTGGGCAACACGGTGAAACCCTGTCTCTACTAAAAACAAAGAAAAATAGCCCTGTGTGGTGGCACACACCTGTAATCTCAGCTACCCAGGAGGCTGAGGCACTAGAATTGCTTAAACCTGGGAGGTGGAGGTTGCAGTGAGCCGAGATCGCACTACTGCACTACAGCCCAGGCAACACAGCAAGACTCCATCTAAAAGAAAAAAAAAAGGTAAAGTTTGGGTTTTTATAAACTAATTTTCAGGCTTCTTGGGCAACTAGAAGAGAGAATGGAATCCTCTCCATCTAGAAAAATTTCCACATAGCCTGAAAAGAAGAATGTGTTCACCATTTGTCCATATTTGCATTTTGTATGCTATGTCCTGAAGAACAAATGCATTTTGTTTTTTAAAACACACTGTAATGAAGATTTTGGTCCAGAAGAACAGCCCTGGAATGTTGCTCACCTCCTTACACATGTGAAGCTTTTTAGGGAATCAAGGGTGTGGGCTGGGGGTGGAGCTGAAGGCAGAGTTGGGGCGGGGCTGGGGAAGACCACCCAGAACAAGCCCTTTCCTACAATTCCACGTAAAAGTGGAACACGCTGCAGGGTGCCTTTCCCAGTCACCTGGACAAGAATCATTTGCATGTGTCTTTGCAGGCCTCTTTAAAATGTCTTTGTGATTCACAACTGAAATACTAGTTATCTCTAATTCAAATGCCCACAATCTCGGGTTCAAAATTGCTCTCACGTTTTATTTTATTTTTGAGACAGGGTCTTGCTCTGTTACCCAGGCTAGAGTGCAGTGGCGCAATCTCAGTTCATTGCAACTTCCACCTCCCAGGCTCAAGCAATCCTCCCACCTCAGCCTCCCTAGTAGCTAGGACTACAGGTGCTCACCACCACACCCAGCTAATTTTTGTATTTTTAGTAGAGACATGGTTTCACCATGTTGGCCAGGCTGGTCTTGAACTCCTGACCTCAGGTGATCCACCCACCTTGGCCTCCCAAACTGCTGGGATTACAGATGTGAGCCACCATGCCAGGCCCATCCTCACCGTTTTAAAGGAAGCCCATATCATTTGTTTTATTTCTGGAAACCTAAATGGGAAATGGAGAATGTAAAATGAAAAAAAAATTAAAAGAGGTTGGTTCCATTTAAACATTTTTATAATTCGTTTCATTTTGAAGTCACAAAGAGTTTATGTCAATCATTTTAATGTCTAAGAATACAAAGTTAGCACTAGTAACATCTGGCAGTCTAATCATTTACCGTGTTTAAATGTAACATTACAAAACTACGTTTTAAAATCTGACCCCTAACCAGATGTGAAACAACGTGGACGGGGTGACACATGCTAGAATTAACCTTCAAAAACCTCTGGTTGACAAAGACAGCCGGCTGCTGGGGTAAAACTTACAGCAGTCACAAGTGGGGAGAGAAAGAGGCCACTCTATTACAGACTTTGTTTCTTTTGCTAGACATTTTTTCACCTAATCCCAGGATAGTTTCTGTCAATGTGTCTTACTCTCTTTCAAACGAATCACCCCTAGAGCAGGTGTACACATTAAAAAGGAGCTTTATAGCATCAAACACATACCACAACCAACTCTACAAGGAGGGTTTTCTGTAAGATGTGTGCAAATGTCAGAGGAACACAGTCTGGGCAATAAGACTCAGCTCCTGTGAGGTCCTGATGAGTATCTGAATGACCTCACATTTTCTGTTCCACGCCTGGGGTTAAGGCCAGCACCCAGCCCACACACAAAGCTGTGATGAGAGGCTGGTTAAGGATGGTGGAGGCAAAGCCACAGATCAGCTAGAAACTCTTCTGAGTCAATAGTTTCTACTTCCTCCCTAACTGAACCGTTTACCAGAACTGCCCAGGACTTGCCACCATGAATTTAATCTCCTTGGATTTTCCTGATTTTCCCTGCCTGATGTCTAGATGAGACAATGAAGGGCAGAGAAGCAACAGTGACCATGTTAGCCCTGAACGATACCATCAGCACTGAGGGACTGCAGCCCTGGGTCTCAGAGAGAGCAGCCAGGAGAAGGAACCAAGGTATGCTTGGTTCACGTTCCAGGGCAGGGAGGGGCCCCAAGTTGCAGCAGATATTAAGAGTCCTGCTGAAGGCACAATCTCCGAGAGAGGGGAGGGAGCAAGCTCAGGAAGCTGGAACCAGAGGCACTGATAAGCACAATCCTCCTTGCCTTTCCTGGCAGCAGAGGCAGTGGCTTCCTGGAGCAGAAGCGAGGCAGAGTGGGGGTGATCCATGGCTTCCGGTTGCTGCTGGTCCTTGCATGCACGTCTGCTGGCTCCACAATTCCCCACTCCTTGAAATCTAACCTCAAGCATCTTCTCTGGCACTGTAGTGACCAATCTTATTGCGTGGTTTAAGTCCTCTGTGTATGATCATCAAGGCATTACCAAAAGATCCCCTCACCAGTCCTTTAAAATAAAATAACGCAATACCATATATGAATGAAATTGTGTGTGTGTGTGAGAGAGAGAGAACAAATGAGATACTGAAGATTTGGAAGATGTTCTCCAGTAGGTTATCAGTCATTAAGAGGAATGGCATTTTGGGTGATTTTTTTAAATGTCCTTCTTTATACCCTCTGATAGTGCTTTAAAATATTAAGACAGGTGTGTCTCCATTTGTAATTACAAAATAGTATTTTTATTTTTTAAAAAATTAATGTTTTAGAGGGAAAAAAAGGCTATCAATGATTATAAAAACTCTCAGAGACAGACCAGTTTCTTTTAAAAATTGAAGGAACTGAACCCAAACCTAATTTGAAATGAAAATCAAATTAAAATGAAAACAAAATGAAAATTGCATGTCCTAAATATCATAGATTCCAATGTCAGTGAATGTCACAGATATAAATTAACATAATCTGGACAACTGGTGTGTCTAACAACAGATACTAGTATATTCAGGTACACAAGTGAGCTGGCAAATTACAAGGCCATGTGTCACTCAGGGTTGAGTGGGTCCCACTACAGGTGTTATTTTGTGAAGGACTTATTTGGGGGAAATGCACAGAACATGCTCTTTTTGTATCCTCACTCATTCAACTGAAAAATCAGACAGAAAACAGCCCAGCTTCATTTCATTCTTTTTGCAACATCTGAATACGCGTGTTCAATCTCTTGATCAGCTGGACACGTATTTGTGAACTCATCTCTAGAATAAGCATTATTCAAGTATCTCCAGATGCCGGTCATTTCAGAAGGAAATTCAAAATCTCTGTACTTCTTGGCCACAATCTGAAAATGAAGAGAAAATGATCAGTAAAGGGAAAACTTATTAAGGCAGGTTCCCAAATCAAAGGGTCCATTCTTTTGAGCCATGTAATACATTCTTTCTCAGCTCCCCATGTCATCCTACAGGCATCCGGGCTACCCAGCATGACATTTTGACTTGCATAGGGCCACCTTGGGTGTGGGGAGTGCTGTAAAAGTCCTGGACTCCCGACAGTGGCTGCACATAGTTCTGCCCACCAATTTGTCACAGACAGGCCTTGGGATCCGCTGGCATGAGTATGCCGTGGACTCGGGTGGATTTCTCCTCGTGTTGACTGTGATTTTCTTTCCAGATGTTGTGCTACTGTGTTATTTGGTGCTATGTGAATAAAGATGCATGGTGGATCTGCCATTTAAACGGTGCCCTCTCTTCTTCCTACTTGCTGGACCTCACTTCCTCCAGTCCCAAACCTCTGTGCATGTTATTCCTCCTGAGTGCCATCATGCAGCCACTAAGGGCTTTAGCAAAGCCCTAAATGTTAGGTCCAGATATACTGGACCTAACATTTGCTGAAAAGCAGTGGGGAGGGCAAAGGGAGTGAGATGGGGCAGGTGGCCAACCAACTGGCATATTTGCTCCCAAGTACCTTCTCACCAACCACTTCTGTGCCCCAGAGAGACACATTCGAGTTGGGTTAGGGTTAGGGTTAGGGCATCCTCCACTCTGAGACTCACAGATTAAGCAGAAGGCCACCATGGCTAAAAATGAAGCTTGGGCAATTTGTAGTCTCTCTCTTGATTGGTTGGGCCTAGTTTCTATCTTTTGCTCAGCAATCACAATGCAAAATGCCACTTCCCTTCCTTCCTCCCACTTTACCTCCCCTTGAGACTGTTCCTCTGGACCAGGGGCTGGGTCACAGCCTATACAGATGGCACCTTTGTATGGCTCCTCCTTCAATTCTGCCTCCCTAGAGATCTCAGTTCAACAACGGTCTTTATAGGGAAGTCCCCTATTTCCCTCCTGGCCCACCTCATGCTCTAGTCCTCAAGCAAAGAAGTTTGAGTTGGGCATTTCAGGACTGTGTTCTTTACCTTTTGAGAAATCCAAACTTTGCTAAAGATACAAAGAAATATGTAATGGGTCTGTGGCTCCTCCCTCCAAAAGAAGCCTCCTACTCTTTAAATTGGCGATCTGTCTTCCCTTTGTAGTTTTACAAAAGATGAAGCAAATACCCTATTTTTTATGTTGTTTTTGCTGGGTTTCAGGCAGGGGAATAAATTATAAATCCCTTCACACGCGCTTTTACCATAATTCCCTTAGAATGATTCTCATTTCCTTTCAGAAGTACTCCATCCTGGAAGGTCACTAAGCTGTTGGGTATCCTGAGTGCTAAATGGCTTTGTAGATTTTGCTGCTGTGTCTTACAGTGGAGCCGTGAACTGCTTTCCCTCACTCTAAAGCTCCCCCTTCCTACTGAAATTTAAAATCATCTTTCCTTATTGGAGCCAAACAAGGGGACATGAATGGTCTATGGCTGGGATATTTCTCCCCTATTCCTCAACTTTCATGCATTTCTGCAATGCTATGCTGGTCACAGTAGGGACTAAAAAGCATTTGCCAAAAGGGACTCAGTGAAAATACAACTGCATCAATACCCTGTTAGAAGGCAGCTCCCAAATTTAGCAGGTTTTGAGGGGTGTAGATGATTTCATTCAATTCTGGATGTCTGTAGACTGGCAAAGCCACTGAAGAGACACCTGCCCAAGGAATCAGCAACCTCCTGAAGGCCTGCATTTCAGGATGGCATCCTCAAGCACAAGAAGGAAGGGATAAGAAGGGAGCAACATGGCCAGGACTGAGAGGGGAGGAGGACAGAAATAAGAAATGCAGGAATACAAGGCAAAAGAATGAAGCAGAGTCACCAGGGGTGGCTGGGAGTCCACAGGAGCCTCAGTGCCATAGACCGTGTGAAGTTAACATGTAATTTATTTATTTATTTGTTTGTCTGTTTATTTGTTTTGACAGTCTTGCACTATTGCCCAGGCTGGAGTGAGAGCTCAGTGCAACCTCTACCTCCTGGGTTCAAGTGATTCTTGTGCCTCAGCCTCCCGAATACATGGGACTACAGGCACACACCACCACACATGGCTAATTTTTTTAATTTTTTGTAGATATGAGGTTTCGCCATGTTGGTCAGGCTGGTCTCAAACTCCTGGTCTCAAGTGATCTGCCCATCTTGGCCTCCCAAAGTGCTAGGATTATAGGCATGAGCCACTGCACCTGGCCACTAATGTGTAATTTCTAAATGCTAACTAAATGTGTCATTAGAACACGCAGTCCATGACTTATTTTTCCCTGTGTTTCTCTCCCCTACCCTTATCCCAACAACCTGGCTCTGGCTCTGACAGGATTTTAATAATAAAAATGCCCCACAGCAAGGCACAGGCTTCTTCATGAGGTATCTGGAGCTGCTAAGGGCCAAGGACATAGCAATCTCGATCATAAGAATCACATTCAACTTCTGTAAGTGATAGAGCAGCTGGGAGCCCTGTGGTGCTGAGAACCAGCAACAACTATGGAGCCCAATTGTGGGGACATCTGCTTGGAGCTCCAGGGGTCACTCTCGGCAGCTCTGATTTACTAGGGCAGGCAGTGCACCGGGAACTCACATTTCTAAAAAGCTCCCCAAAGTTGCCAGGCACAGTGGCTCACGCCTGTAATCCCGGCACTTTGGTAGGCTGAGGTGAGTGGATCAGGAGGTCAAGAGATCGAGACCATCCTGGCCAACATGGAGAAACCCGATCTCTACCAAAAATGCAAAAATTAGCTGGGTAGGTGGTACACACCTGTAGTCCCAGCTACTCGGGAGGCTGAGGCAGGAGAATCAATTGAATTCAGGAGGTGGAGGTTGCAGTGAGCCGAGATCACACCACTGCACTCCAGCCTGGCAACAGAGCAAGACTCTGTCTCAAAATAAAACAACAAAAAACTCCCCAAACAGTTTGTATGCCTACTACCGATGGAGAACCACAGGTCTGGGAGGTCTTTAAACCCTAATAATACATGACTCATGGCTCTTAAACCATGTTCAGCTGCTAATGGGAAGGCAGGGAACAGAATATGGTGGAGACTTCGCCGAAAGTGGCCAGTGGCTCCCTGGATGTTGAGGGTCAATTTTTAAAATAAATAATTAATTAATTAGAGATGGGGTCGCACTCTGTCACCCAGGCCAGAATGAAGTGGCACCTTCTTAGCTCACTGCAGCCTCAAACTCCTGGGCTCAAGTGATCCTCCAGCCTCAGCCTCCCATGTAGCTGGGACTACAGGCACACATCACCACGCCCAGCTAATTTTTATATGTGTGTGTATATAGACGGGGTCTCACTATGTCGTCCAGGCTGGTCTTGAACTCCTGGCCTCAAGTGATCCTCCCACCTGATCCTCCCAAATCATTGGGATTACAGGCATGAGCCACGGCACCTGGCCAAGGGTCACTGTTAAGAGCTAACAGGACAATCCTCTGTCATCCCTGGAAAGGGCCATGTGGAGCCCTACGATCACCAATGGTTGACTGAGTTCACATGTTAATAGCCCTGGATTCCATGCTTCATCTCCAATCCTCAATTGCTAATGCCAGGTATAATCTAGGAAATTCCTCAGGCTGCTTTCACATAACCTCTCTTGAGCCTGTGCGAGTCAGGCTGAGAGAGAAGCAGAAGGTGGGGCCACGTTCCCAGACACCTCCCAAGAACACCCAAAGCCCATCTTCTATGTGTGTGAAAGCTGGGGCTTGGCTGCCCCGAACAGAAATGAACTAGCGTTTTCAATCCGTCTCCACATTTCAGACTGTTTAAATGTCTGGCCCAAACACAGGTAAAAACAGAATAAAACAGAGCCCTGTTCGTGTACTTGGCACACCTGTCAGAGGAGGGAAGACGAACCTTAATAATATGGAGCTTGGGTAAGAGGTTGCAGTCAGCCAGCGTGAGCTCATCCCCATCCAGAAACTTCCTTACAGAAACAGCGACATCCTCTGTGCTGTAGGCATCTATTTCATCAGGCAGAGGGCTATTTAAGTAATTATCGAGCTTCCTCAGGGCCTTCAGCAGGTTCTTTTCATAAACTAAAACAGAAAGGCAAGAAATCACAAAGAGAAGCTTTGCAAGTGCATGTCACTTGTCGCCAGCTACTACGACGGAAGAAGTTTGCTTCCCTTCCTGGCTGAGACATGGCCAGACAGCAAGAGGTGCTGGGAAGGCAGGATGTGGATGGAGACTATCTGAATAAAGGACTCACTCCTCCCTGGAAATCACAATGCTGTCTACCCAACATAGCTACTCCTAGAAGTCATTTATTTACTCAAAACTACTTATGGAAAGCCTATGAGGAGGCATGCACTAGCAGAATCATTGAATACAATTCCCATGGTGTGGCCGGAACACCGAATGGTGACTGTTTTTTTTTAAACGTTGTTTTCTGGGTTCCCAGCCTCAGAAGCAGCATTCCATCTCTTGAAGCCCACATGCAGATTCAAAGTTGGAGGCAGTTTTTCCACATCTCCAGACTCACTTTTCTACCTGCTGGGAAATGGGTTGGAACACTCCAGCAGCATATGAGTCGCTGTGCTAAGGCTCGACTGAAGGTCCATGCTGAAACAGAAAACAGGAGGATAGGAGGCACTCACCCTCGTTTGCATCCTTCTTCGTGTTTTTTATAAATGCGGAGAATTTGGCAAACACATCGTTTCCTGCAGAATTAGATTCGGGATGCTGGGTCCCCAGCTTGGGATACCTTGAAAAGTTCAAAATTGAAGGATCACAGACAAAAGATGTTTTAGTTAAGATAATACTATACAATGGAGAAAAACAGCTTTCTCTGGGTGGATATAAACATGAAAAGCTTTCCTTCAATGTTTCCCTGACCGCTTTTCTCCTGAGGGTTGGGAAGTAACACCATCCAGGAGAACAGCGTTGGACTGAGAGGGTTTGGGTTGTTGTGGCTGTTGCTTCCTGGCAGTGGCCAGTCCTGGGACACAGGACCCCACCTGGCCATGCTGGTCTCAGGTCCCCCCAGTAAAATGAAAAGGATGGACTGGAAATGTCTCCCCTGTGGTCCAACAATCCGTGATACTTTGACCTAACACATATCCAGAGCTTCCAGCAGGGCGTCTAGGATACAGTCAGCCACCTACCCTGGACCCATCTCCTCCTACTTCCAGCCATCAAACCCTGATTGCCAAGCTGCAGGTGCGGTGCAATGAAGTCCAGGCCCCCAAACTCTTATCTAGTTACACCAGGGATATAATTAAGAAAGCGAGTGCCATGGGCTGCAGAAAACCACACACACACACACACACACACACACACATTGCCCAGAGCTTTAGAACTGGCTGTTAGCGGGGAAAGTGACAATCAAGTTATGAACATGGGTTTTTCTGACGCCTACCTCGGGGGAGCTAATTTCTCCTCTAAGAACTCCTCGATCTTATTCACATCCGTCTTGACTTCACCATCAAAAGTCATAAAAGGAGGGTTTGTTCCGGGAGCCAGGTTCTGCAGGTCTGCGGGTTTCCTAGGTGGGAGGAACAGCAGTATTTGTGGGCCACCAAGAGAATCTGGACTCATTTCCAGGGCTGAGCCATGTCCTCCCCAATTTAAGAGAAGCAACTCTTGAAAAATGCAAAGTAGATTGTGGGTTCACAAAAATATCTTGCTGGTGATGAAAGTAAAGGCATTCATTGACAAATTACAGGTGTGTTGATGTGCCCCTTTGTGAAAACGGAGCTCAAAGGAGCACATCAACAAACAGAGGTGAATAAGTTAATTCTCCCTAGTGTTATCAGCCAGGAAGTGTGCTCAGACAGGCTTGGGAGAGTCACAGCTGACCAGCAACTGGGAGAGCAGGTTCTTCATGGCGCCCCCAACTCCTACTTCTTCCTGATTACCGCCCAGCCGATCATGTCCTGACTCAGCTTGGCCCACACACGGGCTTCAGTTCAGTCTTTGACTGAGGATGGACATGACCATGACAGCACCGAGGGCCTCAGGTCTCAGTGCCTGTGTGTGTGTGTGTGTGTGTGCGTGTGTGTGTGCGTGTGTGTGTAGGGAACTAGTTACAGTTATTTCAGTAAAGCGGATAGCTCGTCTTACCTTTTCAGGTCCACTGTCGTCACATTAAATATAACACCTTTCAGCCAAAGGATCATGAAGAGACGCTGAGAAAAGGGGCAATTTCCGATACTCTCACCATCATAACCAGCCTACAAATGAAGAAAGAGATTTCCATCTGAACCAGTCTCACGATTATAAATTCCAGCACCACAATATGCACATGCAAAATCATTATAGGTTGATATGAATGGTCATGACACTGTGAAAATCCTTCTGAGGCGATTTTACCAGCCTCAACGTGGAACTGGCCGTGGATGTAGGGGATGCGGGGGAGGACACCCAACACACAAACACACACACACACACACACTGCACTGAGCATTTTCTTTCTGCCGTCCCCACTACCTCATCACTTCCTGCCACCCTGGACCTCTGAACGACAGTTCACAGATGGAAGGAACAGCAGTGGGAACTCCCTTCATCACCTCATCACCAAAGGCGAAAAAGAAAGACATGCCCTTTCCCTCCCTCTATCTCTCCATCCTCTCCAAGGATCAGATATTCTTTTTTTTTTTTATTTTTATTGCATTTTAGGTTTTGGGGTACATGTGCAGAACGTGCAAGATAGTTGCATAGGTACACACATGGCAGTGTGTATTGCTGCCTCCCTCCCCTTCACCCACATTTGGCTTTTCTCCCCAGGCTATCCCTCCCCAGCTCCCACCTCGCTGTCCCTCCCCTATTCCCCCCAATAGACCCCAGTGTGTAGTACCCCCCTCCCTGTGTCCATGTGTTCTCATTTTTCTCACCCGCTTATGTGTGAGAATATGCGGTATTTCGTTTTCTGTTCTTGTGTCAGTTTGCTGAGAATGATGTTCTCCAGATTCATCCATGTCCTTACAAAGGACAAAAACTCATCATTTTTGATTGCTGCATAATATTCCATGGTGAATATTCTTAGCAGCTTTGGTGTAATAGCTAAAACCTGGAAACCACCCGGATACTACCAAGAGTAGAATAAATGGATCAGTGTAGTGTATCCATGCCTTGAGATACTACACCACAGTGGAAAAGAATTAGCTATCAAACAAGCAACAGTGTGGCTGCATCTCACACACATAATGTTGAGAGAAGGATGCCAGACTGAAAAGCATCCTGCACGATTCACTGTAGGCAAGGTTCAAGCAGAAGAAGGCAAATTTCTCTATGATGATGGAAGTCAGAACAGCAGATGTCCCTGGAAGATGACTACTGTCTCGAAAGGGCAGAAGGAAGACTTCTGGGCGGTCCCAATGTTGTTCTATGTCTTAATCTGCATGGTGGCTACATGGTTCTGTTTGAGTGATAGAAGTCTTAAGGTTTGGGTACTGTTGGAAATAGATTCTCGGTGCCGCAAAGAAAAATTAGCACTGAGACAAAGGATTTTTCAGTAACGCAATTTTTACTTTCCGGACTGCAGGAAGGGTTTTCTCACTAGCCACTGTGCCACGAGAATACAATGAACAAAGGAAAACACACAAATTTATCCCTTACGCATTTGGGCTTGTCCTTATTGCTGTGCCTGATCTCCGTTGGCTGGAACCAGACCTCACAATCTAAACTAAAACCCAACTGGCTAACAACTTAGAACTTTTCTAAACAGGTAAAAGCAGTAGAGAACTGGGACAGGCCTGTGAGCACGTCCAGCACAGATATCTTGGTTGAAGTACAAGGACATAGAATGACTACGTGCCTGTGAGCATGGCATGTCTAACAGCTACGTAGGACAGGGCTTCACAAAGAGCTACTAGCACACTTGTTCTTTAACAAGAAAGGAAACTTTAAAAAGGAACTTTTCTACTTCCCACAGGTACTTTACTGAATATAAGTGAAACGGATTGTATATCTGTCCCAGCCCAAATCTCACGTTTAATTGTAAACATTGTTTGTATATTTGTCCCAGTCCAAATCTCACGTTTAATCCACCCCCATGATCCAATCACTGCCCGATATGAGAGGTGGGGCCTGATGGGAGGTGACTGGATCATGGGGGTGGATTTCTCATGAATGGTTTAGCACCATCCCTTGGTGTTTTCCTCTCTATGGTGAGTTCTTGCAAGACTTAGCAGTTTACAAGCTGTGGCACTTCCTTATCTCTCTGGCTCCTGTGCTGGCTCCTGTTCTGGCTCTGAGACTTGCCTACTCCCCCTTTGCCTTCCACCATGATGGTTAGTTTTGTGCGGCCGCCCCAGAAGCTGAGCAGATGTCAGCACCATGCTTCCTATAAAGCCTGCAGAATTTGAGCCAACTAAACCTGTTTTCTTTATAAATTACCCAGTCTCAGGTATTTATTTATAACAATGCAAGAACAGCCTAACACAATAAGTGTTACCTAAATACAAAATAAAAGAAAGTTAAAATCCTAATTAAAAAAAATTACAGAGTTCGATTCAGTGGGTCATGCATGGGGTCCAGGAATCTGAATTTTTAACACATTCCTCCATAGTGATATAATTCTGGTGGTCGGAAACCACGCTGTGAGAAGTCCAGCCTTCGTCCAAGCTTGGGCAAGAGATAAGGCTGGTGCCACCAGCATTACTGTCGATGTGTGAGACAAAGTGATGTGAACCCCTAACTGGACGATCCATTGGTAGGAAGACTTGCAGGGCTTTGCAGGTGATAAATACAGCTCTATAAACACAGAGTTATTGGTGACCTTACTGCATATGAAGGGGCACCAATATACCCAGATCACTGAATTCAGAGTTCCTAAGCTCTGGGCCTGTGCATCACCTCCCTCCACTCTCCCCTCCCCAAGCCGGCATTAATTTCCTCTCTGCCCATTGGAGGGGAGGGTCTGAGAATCTCCCCAGGTGTCTTTGAAGGTGCTGGGAGCCTGAAGTGTGGAAGGTGGACAGTTATGACACATATATCCAAGTGGTCACAACAACTCCCTGCAGATGGGTCCTGAAAAGCACCCACCCCCTCCCCGCCTTGAGGCTGTTCCCCATCTTGGGGTCCCACCACCCTATGGACATTTTGAAGGCCACTCCCATCTCCTCCTCACTCCCTGTTCCGTAGCAAGAAGAAGCATAGAGCTGAGTTAGAGAAAACTCTCAGTGGCTGATGACCTGGGAAACTCTTAAACCGTGGGACTTTCTTAACTAACTGCAGGCTGGAGCACAGTCAAGCCGAGAGAAGCGGGAGCAGGGAGAAGAAAGTGCAAAGACACAGATTTCAGCCAGTCCTGACTTGCTCTGCAGCTTGTAAACCTCTTATTTTTATAGTAGTTACACGAAGCACAGGAAAGTCTAAAATAAGTTCTGCAAAGTGGGGCAACTGTGTTCGCTTTTCCTCCCGTCTCTCTAGCCTTTCGAATCCTCTTATAACGCCTTGCGTATGTGTGGAATCTCTCCTGAGTGTGTGGGTCCGGTCCCAGGAGGGGCGTCTTGATCACGTGCCCCTCAACAAAGCGCTGCCTCTAGAATGGGCCCTTCTTGAGGTGGCCTCTTTCCACCGTGGCATCTGCAGAATAACTATATCACACAGGGCTCTCCGCCTGCTCCGTCTCTGCTCTCAAACTCAGGTCAGCAATTTCCCTTGAAATTGTTTTTCTTGCTATTTCCTGAACCCTGGCAGCTACTTCTTTAGGGGGAATAAAGCGGATAGGAGCAATAAATTTTTCAAAAAATAAAAACTGCCTTAGTCATCCAACTCAGTAAACACTTAAACTTCTTAACAGGCCCCTTCTCGGATCTGCAACTGAGACAGAACGTTTGGCCAGAAAGAGGATGGGACAACGTCTGTTCAGCCACAGTTTAAGACACTGAAGAAATTTGCAATTATACATCCCCCCCACTCCCTGTGGCCTTAAAACTGAATTGTCCTGACCCAGCATGGCTGGCGAACCAAAGGCTGTTAGGCATTTTAGAATTAGCCAGCAGTGGTGACTGCCAACAGAACAGAATTTACATATCCAGTGTTGCCTCATCGCAAATTGCTCTAAAAAATTCCTTTCTGTCTCAGTCTGTTGTAAATGAAGGGGTTACGGGAACATGGTGGGAGTGACTAGGACGCCTTGCTGCCTAATTTTATTACCTTAATGTGCTTCAGTGCCTGGATGTGCCAGCAAAAAGCAAGGCGAAGATACGCCATCTCCATTGCCCATTATTGAGCAATAATGGGAGAGTATAGCCTTGGTCGCATTTATTAGCCAGACAAGATGATGGGATAAAGACATAGATTCTGAGGGAATAACTGCACTGTTGCCATAATTGGGACATTTTATCATATGCAGTTTTCTTTTTCCCCCAATGCTGATAATTATCTCAGGCTAATGCACTCTGGGCTAAAATTTCTCAGCAATTCTCAGCTTATGGAGGACATTTTTGTATGTATACATTTCTGATCAAACAGAATTAAGCCGTTCCAGAACGCAGAGTGTCTTTTGTCTCCGGCGAAGACGTAGGTGCTTGGATAACCCAGAATTGCCTGTTTGCCTTTCAAATTCGACTTTGTTGAGCACCTCCGAAGGTAATCCTCGAAAGAAAGACACGGTGCCTCCGATGCCACATTCTGAGAAACTCTGTTGGCCACTGATACCAGCTTCGCCATCTGAGAATCTGGGGACTCTGCTGGGTCCTGGCCTTGCGAACCTCCCTGTCTCTAGGGCTCCCCACCAAGGTCCGAATTCTGTGAGTCCAAATGGCAGCACGAGGTCACCAGTTCCTCCTCACCACACCCCTTCTCTGAATTACAGACCCTCCTACCGGCTCCTTCCACACTTACTCTACCCACAGTTAGATAAAAGACATTTTTCTTAATTTTCTCTTTTTGTTCAGGCAAATGGCCTCTCCAGTGGCCTGGAGCTACATGTGCGAGGCACCACCCACACTGCCACTTCCACTGGACAGCTCCCTGCCCCACTTGCTGCCTTCGAAGGACCAAACCAACGCCTGGTGACCCGGCGCAGACCTGATGGAGCGATGACCCCCTCAAGACATTCTTGGCTGTTCCTGAGCACCCCACACTCTCCTTCTCACCAGAGCAGGCCACCCCCTACCACTTTCTCGACTCTACCATCTGGACAATTCTGTGTGGGCTTACCTGGTAAACACATTCCGTCAAGTAAGCACTTTTCTCTACTCTGCGCAGATATAATGGAAAACAATTTGGAGGAGTGGCGAGATTATCAAAAAGGCCACAAAGCAGCAATATTTTAATTGGTTCTTTTTCTGATAACTGGCTTTCAACTAAGGAGGCCGGACATGCATCCTGTGTGCAGGGAAGGATGCCAGTCCCTGCAGAAAACCAGGAGAAAGACTTGGCATCTGGTGGAGGGATCTGGGGGCAAGCAGCTGATTTGAACCCATCGCAGGATGTGGAGAGCGGGTGAGTGATAACGGGTCGCTCTATTCCAGCATGCCAGGGGGACTTTGGACTGAATAAAAATGGTAGGTGACCGGAGGAGGCCAGAGTCAGAGACAGAGTGAGTGTGGGAGGCCAGAGAGTTGTCCTCAGAGTGGAACAAAGGGGCCAGAAGACCCAGCCAGTGCTCTCTCTGTTGGCAGCTGGACAGAACCGATGGAAAGCCAGAGAAAGAGTTAGGGCAGATCAGACAGGAGGTGACTCCCTCCACCCAGTCCCACCCACACACTTCCCTGAATCCCTTCCCGGCCCTTTGCTGGATGCCCAGTGGCCTCACACGCTTTGGACACTGGCAGTCAAACATATACTTTGTGGCCAAGCAGGAAGATCTTGGCCTTCAGGCCACACAGCCAGCCCTTCCCCTGCGCCTGCCCTGCCCCTGGAGGCTGGGCGGCCCTCCCCGCAGCACAGAAAATTTCACTGAACATACAACTGACACTAGGAGATTGATGTACGGGGTTGATGAACACACCTCGTGGAATGTGTGAGCTGTAAACTCAACCCAGGAGGGCCTGAGAGATATTACTGCCAACATCCGGCACGTGGAATGGCTGATGCTTATGAACAAGACATGCAGGAGCCCTGGCTGCTCACTGCGCCCCCAGCCTGCACACACCACATCCCTGAATCGAGGCCTGACACTTGGATCAAGTCAAGACCCAGAGATTGTCCCATCCCCTGGAGATGGCTCTGGGGCACAGGCAGGGTTGTCTTATCAGGTCTTCTATTTCTTCCATGAGGAAATAGGTGGGGGAGCTGTGGTGTTTCTGCCCCTTTCTATGGGTGTGTCTGGAGTCGGCAGCCCCCCATCTTTGGTCATCAGGGTGTTCCTGGTGCACAGGCAACACTCACAAAATGACTGGGGCCTGCTCCCATGTGGCTGGGGCTGCATCCCCCATGAAAAGTGCCTCACAGCTCCTCCCTGCTCATTCTTTCCTCAGCCAAACTCCATGAACTTTTTCCCTTCCAGAAGTTCACAAATTCTCACTACTACGAGGTCAGCCGCTGAGAGTCACATCAAGGGGAGGGAGGAGAAGGGGAGGTGTGAGAGAAAGTGAGAAGGCATGAGTCACCCACAACAACTCACCCACAGCCCACCTGGCTGCCTTCTGTGCCCAGCCCCCAGTCTGATGGTCATGACTTAAAATGCAATATTTACATTGATCTGAGACTTCTTAATTTTGAATAGTTCTGTAAATAAAAAATAATAATAATTATGAGACTCTCCATTTGCCTGATGAGTTGAAATTTCTCTTTTCAGGCAACATCAGGTTTCTCCAAGGCAACATGGGGGAGGGGAATGGGTGCTGGCGTTGCAGCCAGGGAAAGCCGTGTGAACCTTGGCCCCACTACTTACTAATCGTGTGGCGTCGGGTGATTCATTTGTTCTTCCTGAACCTCAGTTTCTCCTGATGGGGAGGATGGAGACAGCAAAGCACCATGGCCTGTGTGTGCCTATGCAACAATCCTGCAAGATCTGTACATGTGCCCCAGAACTTAAAGTACAATAAAATAAATAAATAAATAAACAGGGCTGCATGCCCCTACATCATGCCAGATCCGTGTGCAATGCCCTGGAATTCCCGGGAGCCCCGATAAAGGTGGCCATTATTGTCATTACCGTCATCAACCTCATCATCATTAGGCTTCCAAACCTGAGCACACCAGATCAGACAATTGCGGAGTGCAGGGCACTTTTTAACAAGCTTCAATTGGTGCGATTTTTATGCCAAATTAAACAGTCCTTAAAGAATCACTGATTTTTTTTTCTCTCAAGAAGTAACACATCCTATACCTACTTCAAGTGAAAATTAAGAACTGAAGTCCCTTTCAAAACTACAAAGCAAACAGATCTTCAGCCTGTTTGAAGAGGCTGAGGGAGACAAAGAGGCAAAAATCCCTGGCCAGGCATTTGTATCTGGGACCAGACGAATCTCTCGCAAAAGGTCCAGAGAAGAACACGCCTGGACGGCTGCACACACCTTGACCCGTGGCAGAGGCGGCGAGCCCCAGAGAACTGTTTCCTTTTCAAGACCTGACACCACAGTCCTCTGTATCGGTGAAAAGGCTGAGGTCCTTTCTGACTTTTGGGATTGGTGTTAAGAAAGCCTGAGCAGTGGGCAGCTGACTTTTCTACCACCCTCTGGTAGAGGGGAAATTCCATGGAAGGGTGAGGAGAACATAGCCACTCCCGATTCACAACTTGAAGTTCAACACCATGGGAAAGTAGATGCATGTGAAGACGGATTATAATGATACAGGAGTTCAAAAGAAATTATTTAGGCAGATAGTGAGAGTAAGGAAGTCCTCACTAAAGTTTCCCTTTTCTTCACAAGCAGCCTCCAAATCATTTATTTTCTAACAAAAAGCAGCCTGTAAAATCGAGCTGCAAGCATGGATAAGCAAGCTGTAAGCTTGCACGGTGAATGCCAGCAGCTCTGACCATAGGGAAAGGCTACCTGGGGTCCAGGCACGTTCAATACGGTGGCTCCATCTTCCCTTTTCTTTATCAACCACATGTGCAGTAGAGGAACAGGCAACATGGCTCCAGCCAGGTTAAAAAACCATCTGCATAATGAAAGATTAGAGTGGGTGGTGACCAGCTTCTTCCTGCGCTGCGATGTAATCATTACGATCCTCCTACCAATCTTTCGACCCTATTTAAATCAAACATCACTCCTCAAGCCAGTCTATAAAACCCCATGCACTTCACCACAGGAACAGAAGACCCACCGGGGTGCTCTTGTCTCTGCAGGAGAGAGAACTATTCTTTTTTTTTCTCTCTCTCTCTCTTTTTTTTGTGGAGATGGGAGTCTTGCTCTGTTGCCCAGGCTGGAGCGCAATGGTGCAATCTTGACTCACTGCAACCTCCACCTTCTGGTTTCAAGCAATTCTCCCACCTCAGTCTCCCAAGTAGCTGGGATTACAGGCACATGCCACCATGCCCAGCTAATTTCTTTTGTATTTTGGTAGAGGTGGGGTTTCACTGTGTTGCCCAGGCTGGTCTCAAACTCCTGAACTTGGGCAATCCACCCACCTGGGCCTCTTAAAGTGCTAGGATTATAGGTGTGAGCCACCATGCCCAGACTTTTTCTCTTTCTTTCTCTGTTAAACCTTCGTTCTTAACCTGACTCCATGTGTGTCTGTGTCCTTGATTTCCTTGGCACGAGGTAATGAACCTCTGGTATTACCCCAGACGAAAGATGCTGCTTCAATAACAAGACGCAGGAGAAACAAAGTAACTCATTCCTTCACAGAACAGGAACTAAGGAGAATGTCCTCCAAAAATCAACAGTTTCTAAGGTGACTTTAAAAACAGGCAACAGGCCAGGTGCGATGGCTCACACCTGTAATCCCAGCACTTTGCAGAGCCAAGGTGGGCAGGTTACTTGAGCTCAAGAGTTTGAGACCAGTCTGGGTGCAACATGGTGAAACCCAGTCTCTACAAAAAATTAAAAAAAAAAAAAAAAATAGCCAGGTGTGGTGGCATGCGCCTCTAGTCCCAGCAACTCCTGAGGTTGAGGTGGGAGAATCGCTTGAGTCCAGGAGGTTGAAGCTGCAGTGAGCCGAGATTGGGCCACTGCACTCTAGCCTGGGTAACAGAGGGAGACCCTGTCTCCAAAACAGAACAAAACACAGTAGCTACCATTCTTTGACTACCTACTCTGACTTCAGGTAAGGTTCGAAATTACTTATGGATGTTATCTAATTTTATCCTCTCCAAAATTGTGTAAGACACGTTCTATTACTCTTCCCATTTTATAAACGAGGACACTGAGGTCCGGAGATGCTAAGCAGCCTGGCCAAAGATGCAAATAGACTTCAAAGAAGAAAGCACGCTCTTGCTCTCACTCACCTCTCCCCACTCAGTGGCTCCCGTGTCTTTCCCGGTGCTCAAGATGGAAACCAGACTCTTCCCTGCCCTTTACCCGATCATCAGTCTCTCACCCGGCACAAAAGTTTCTGCTTTTGAAGCCACTTGCCGGGTCTCAGAGCTTCATGCCTGGCGGGGGGATCTCTCTGGCTGGGATTCCTTACCCCTCTGATCTTTCCCCTATCCTGGACAAGGTTAACCCTGATAAGATGCTGTTTTCCTAAGGTCATTCTGTTGGAATGTTATTCAAATGCAAGTTGGAATCACAATGCTCCCAGGCAGTGTGACCACTGGCAAGTCACCTGACCTTCTAGTGTCTGTCTTTCCCCATTTGCAATGAAAGCATAATATTACCTACCTGTTAGTGCTGGATGAGAATGAAATGAGAGGGTGCACATAAAACCCCTAGAACAATGCCTGACACAACACTTAGGAACCTTGGATAATCTGGTCTCCCTCCCTCCCTCCCTCCCTCCCTCCCTCCCTTCCTTCCTCTCTTCTCTTTCTTTCTCCCTTCTGTCTTTCTCTTTCCTTCCTTCCTTTCATCCCTCCCTCCCTACCTTCTTTCCTCCCTCCCTTCCTACCTTCTTTCCTCCCTTCCTTCCTGTCTCTTTCCTTCCTTCCTTCTAGCTCTCCTTCCTTTTTTCCTTCCTTATTTCCTCCCTTCTTTCCTCCCTTCCCTCCTTCCTTTCTTCCTGCCCATCTTCCTGTCTCTCTCCTTCCTTCCATCTCTCATTCCTTCTGTCTCTCCTTCCTTTCTCCCTCCCTCCCTTCCTTCCTTCCATTTCTTTCCTTCCTTTCTCCCTTGTCTTTCTCTTTCCTTCCTTTCTTCCCTTTCTTCCCTTTTTCTGTTTCTTTCCTTCCTTCCTCCCTCTCTCCCTCCTTCCCTTCCTTCTGTGTCTTTCCTTCCTTCCTTCTGTTTCTCTCTTTTCTTCCTTCCTCCTCTTTCTTCCTCTCTTTGCCTTCCCCTCTCTTCCTTTCCCACTGTCCAGGATCTGCCCATTGAGCCAGTTTCTCTGCTCGAATGCTGTCTTCTCTCAGGCGGCTGCTCAATCCCCTCACAGTTCTTGAACTTCCCGTTTCCCAGCCGGTCAGTTCTTCCACTTCCTTATCCCCTACTTGATATTTCTTTTCCCTTTTCTGAATTCCGCTTACAGGATCATCAGCTCTGCCTGGTTTAGCACACAATTGGTTACTAATTGTTTCTGTAGGTGACATTCCTTCAGAGCAGAACAGTGTCCGCCTCCCTATGGAACACGTGCTAATGCTTCATTGGGACCTGCCCCATTTCTTCCCACTCCCCATGGGAGTACAGGGCCAGGCCCACGGGAGGTCCCCCATAAAAACTCACATCAGGGAACAAATGACCCTTGTCCTCTCAGGCCTATGAGATTCCTCATCACAGGGAGCTCCTACAGAGACAGCGAAACCACCCCTCCTGAAGGAGAGCCTCAGAAAGCCCCTCAGTTCTTCCAGCCTCAACTATCCCCGAATGTCTCCTCAGCCTGCCTGTCAGGGGCTCCTTTCCCCACCCACCCAAAATGATGGTCACTGGGTGACCAAGTCACCCTGGTTTTCCCCGTACAGTACTGATTTTAAAACTGGAAATCCCACCATCTCCCCCTAAGTTTTGGGCAAGCTGGGATTATTGGTCAGATAATAACCATCGTCTGCCCAGATAAAAGCCTTATTTTTAGAGGGGAAATACCATTGTTGATTTTCCATCACCAGGAAACTGGCCTTTTCTCCTCCCTAATGAAAACACTAGCATAGATGAATCCATCAGGCTTCATGGTTAATGAATCTTCAGGCTTGATGGTTAACACTTTGAACGTTGAGGAGGTGGGGCCCAAGATAGGGAAATATCAGAAGGGAAGGGGAGAGGAAGGGAGGGGAGGGGAGGGGAGGGGAGGAGAAGGGAGGGGAGGAGAAGGGAGGGGAGGGGAGGGGAGGAGAAGGGAGGGAAGGGGAAGGGGAGGGAACCAGATAAACTGAGCTGAGGTTCATCACTGTTCAAGGAGAAGATGGGGAATTTAAGACAAGCCTAAGAAACACCCAAGTCCGTGTGGAACCAGCTAATATAGGGACAGCCTTTCCCCTCCCGGCTTTGGCCACTTTGGAAAAGCCTGCTGCTCAGATCAACTGAAAATGCAGTTAAAATCAGTGGTTGTAGCTCAAGTGGCAAACCTACCCCAGAAATGTGACAGACACTCCAGAGCAAAGGGCACCACCCAAATGGGCCAGACACCAAGCCCTCCTCATTTCTGAATTCTAAATCACTCTCAACAAAGGCTGCAATTTCTCTTTGATCCCCCATACTGTCCCTGGATTAAAGAGAAAAGCAAGAATCTCTGCCCAAGTCCAATTGGGAGACCCTGCAGGCATCCTCAACCCATCAGCAGCTTGTCAGAAACGAGCGCCCTGGTGCACCTGAATGGGTACTGCGTCCCAGGAATTTAAAGATCAAAAGATCAGTATCGATTCATAATGCCACCTAGGAACTTAGCCCCCAGTTCTCATTCTAAAAGAAGATACATAATTACACGCTTTTCTCAAAATACACCTGAGGCCTTAAGAAGATCGCAGATTCCAGTTCTGTCTTTTACAGATGTGATTATGACCAAAATGGCTAGGTTGCAAAATAATAACGGTAATGATGATAATGATTGATAATAAAGATAACGATAATGATTGATAATGGCCGCAATGAAACATACGGAGCATGGGCTCTGTACTACTGACAGTTCTGAGCACTTACAGCAACTCAAATGTAACCCTAGCAACAACCCTATCAGATGTAGAACTACTACTCTCTCCATTTGAGAACACCGAGACACAGAGACGTAGAGAAACCTGTCCAAGGTCGAAAAGCAGGATGTGAACCCAGGCAATCAGCTACTATCCATTCTCTCATTCCCAACCCAGACAAATGGAGGGGACCCCCGGGGCCAGCAGGGTCCTTTCTCAGAGTGACGGGAGTCGGCTTGTTTATTTTACCCAGCTTTGCTCAGTAAGGTTTGGAATCCATAGTGATAAGAAAACACATATCAGAAGCAGGTGGAAAGTGTGAAGGACAAACAGTGGTTGGGACAGAAAATGGAGCTGGGTTGAGGCTGTAAAGCATCATGCCCTGTGTGCTGGGGACAGCGGGAGAAAACATTTGGCAGTCCTGGTGGACAACTTTGGGACCAGGCGGGCCAGGGTTGTGGCAATATATTCTGTCCCCTCTGTAGGAAACTTTTGCTACAACTCCAGATGACAGTGGGTTTGATGCTGCATTTCCCCAACAGCCACACCTAGGGTGCAAATGGTCCTTCTGCCTGATTGACAACAGGCCTCATCCTCCATCCCCACGCCCTTGGCCGACCTGGCCAACCTGGTGGAGGGGAACATCCACCTGCAGAAACCAGGGAGTCCTGAAAAGCCTGCACCTGGGCAAAAGACTCCACCTTTTCTTCCAACAGAGCAGGCAGAGCTGTGGGTCTCCTTGGAAAATCTCATTGAATATGCTTTAATCTAGGCCATCATAGCCCCAGATAGCACATTTCATGTTGTTTAGCCAATAGAGTTTGGAGTCTGGATTTTTTTTTTTTTTTTTGAGACAGTCTTTCTGTTGCCAGGCTGAAGTGCAATGGCATGATCTCAGCTCACTGTAACCTGGTTCAAGAGATTCTTCTGCCTCGGTCTCCCAAGTAGCTAGGATTACAGGCAAGCGTCACCATGCCCAGCTAATTTTTGTACTTTTATTAGAGACGGGGTTTCACCATGTTGGCCAGGATGGTCTCTATCTCCTGATCTTGTCTCTGCCCGCCTCGGCCTCCCAAAGTTCTGGAATTACAGGCTTGAGCCACTGCACCCAGTGGGTCTGTAATTTTTTAAGGTAGGTAAAACCAATGTCAGCCTTGGCCATGAATAGCTTTCAATAAAAGCACCCAGAGAGCATTGCATGCTAGGTAAGGCCACGTCCTAATGTAGGAAAGAAACTTTTCAGACTTGCTTTTCTCACTTCAGAGTCTGAGAAGGCACGGGTTAGGGTCAATAGGGCAATCCCAAAAGCAGCCAAGCAAATAACCACAAACTGACTTCCAAATAGCTCAACCCTTGACCACACTCTGTCTGGCCATGGCCTGCAATGACCACGACAGAATGTGAGAGAACAAGCTCTGGGCATTTACTGGTGCATTAGAAAGAATAGTGGCCCCTCAAAGATGTCCATGTCCTAGTTCACAGCATCTGTGAATCCCTTAGATTGCATGGCAAAAATGACTTTGCAAATGATATCAAGGTTATGGATGCTGAGATGGGGAGATTATCCTGGTTTATTAAGCAAACCTGATCTCATCACGTGAGCCCTTGAAAGTGAGAACCTTTCCCAGCTGTGGCCAGGAAAGGTTTGATTAGGGAAGAAGGGTCAGAGCAATGAAATCTGGCTGGAGTAAAGATGGAGGATGGGGCCATGAGCCAAGACATGCAGGCAGCCTCTAGAAGCTGGGGAAGGTAAGGACCTGGATTATCTCCTAGAGCCTCCAGAAAGAAATGCATCCCAGCCAGTGCCTTGAATTTAGTTCAGCGAGACTCATGTCAAAGTTCTGATCAACGCAACTGTGAGTTAATAAATTGGAGTTATTCAAAGCCACCAAATTTGTGGTAATTTGTTATGAAAATGATAGGAAATGAACTTTTCCCCAGGACAGTTCAGCAGGTGACTACTAACCAACATACAGAGGGACAAACCCAGAAGCAGGTAGTACTTAGTCCATTTCAGAAAGTTCCTGCATAGAGCCACTCTGCTCCTTGTCCAAACACTTGCATGATGACCATGGGTACCACTGAGGAAAAGTGAGAATCCCTGCACTGAACCTCTAACAATCAAGGTGTATTGGTGCATTCTCATGTTGCTACAAGGAACTACCTGAGACCAAATAATTTATAAAGAAAAGATGTTTAATTGGCTCATGGCTCTGCAGGCTGTACAGGAAACATGGCTGGGGAGGCCTCAGGAAACTTACAATCATGATGGAAGGTAAAGGGGAAGCAAGCACGCCCTACATGGCTGGTGAAGGAGGAAGAGAGGGGGAAATGCTACAGTTTTAAACAACCAGATCTCAGCCTGGGCAACATGGTGAAACCTTGTCTTTACAGAAAAATAAAAAAATAAAATAGCTGGCCATGGTGCTGTGCACCTGTGGTCTCAGCCACTTGGGAAGCTGAGGCTGAAGGATTGCTTGAGCCCAGGAGGTCAAGGCTGCAGAAAGCTGAGATCACATTGCTGCAGTATTGTACTTCAGCCTGGGCAACAGAGCGAGACCCTGTCTGAAAAACAAAAAAGAGAAACAAACAAAAAACAGCTCTCATGAGAACTCATTATCAAGAGAATAGCCAGGGGGAGGTTCTCCCCACGATCCAGTCACCTCCCACCAAGCCCCTCTTCCAGCATCGGGGAATCACAATTCATCATGAGATTTGGGCAGGGACACAGATCCAGACCCTGTCACATGGTAAAACCACAACTCCTCTGCATCGACTTGTGAACTGCAGTAACCGTTTCGACCTGAACTGTGGGGAGGCCTGCTCGTTCCTTCACATCACCTTTGGGGCCACAGCTTCTAATGGACAAGCCCCAAATGGAATTTTCTAGATGGATTCACGTGATTATTTTCCCCCAACTTTTCAACTTGGCAAGAGTGATCTGAGATCCCTCTTGCCAAAAATCTAACATGGCACAGACCCGGATCATCACCATGAGAGGATGAAGGACCTACCTGTGACATTTTGCCTTTTTAAATCCTGATTCCTTACTAAGGTTTTTAGTACCTGCCTTCAAGCATCAAGGTAGGGAAACAATTTCGGGAGGCCATCGGTGCCCCCTAGTGGTCAGGAGGTGCACTCATTTTACCATCTCTATCCCTAATTAAATTCTGTGGGAAAATGTCACAAGTTAGTTTTTAGACCCTGGAGGGGACTAAACCATCTAAATTTCCCTGGGACTCAGCGATTTCCTGCTACACAGGATTTTCAGTTTAACACCAGAAAAGTCCTGAAAAAAAACTAGGACAAGCTGGTCTTTCTAACCCCTGACAGACCTCCTAGACTTCAAGGAAGAATTACCAGAAAAAGGCAATGTCTTTCTGTTCGGGCACCTCAAACAGAATTAGGATCTGAACAGTGTGCTTTAAAAACAATGCATCTTTATTTGAGGTCAGCAGCTGCATGGCGCATACTTTGCCTTATGTTGGGAAAATAGCAAATTAGGATTGATAAATTATTTCTCAACTCTCATTAAAGAACAAGGGGTGGGGTGGGGAGGAAGTCCAGTGGTGGGAGTGTAGGGTCACCCCATATGCTGGCAGAGCTAACAAAAAAAAACGAAATTCTAATTATCTTTAAAAAGTGTTCAGAGTCATCTTTCTCAATCGGTTCAGAATTCCCAAGTTCTTCGGCAAAGTTCTTTAGAAAGGCATAGCTCCGGGCCAGGTGCGGTGACTCATGCCTGTAATCCCAGCACTTTGGGAGGCAGAAGCGGGTAGATCACAAGGTCGGGAGATCCAGACCAGCCTGACCAACATGGTGAAACCCCGTCTCTACCAAAACAAACAAACAAAATTACCCGGGTGTGGCGGCACGTGCCTGTAATCCCAGCTATTCAGGAGGCTGAGGCAGGAGAATTGCTCGAACTGGGGAGGCAGAGGTTGCAGTGAGCCGAGATCGTGCCACTGCACTCCAGCGTGGGTGACAAAGCGAGACTCTGTCTCAAAAAAAAAAAAAAGAAAAGAAAAAGAAAGACATAGGTCCCTGAGGGTGGGGGTTTCTGGGGAGGCACCTGCCTTCTCTTTTTTCCTTAGAATGTTTTTAAGTTTTAAGGAGGCCAAAGGCCTAGAGCAATCTATCAACAAAGGAAAGTCCAGTCCTTCGAACATACTCAGGTAAGTTTCAGTGACCAATATATGAAAGTTCTCTGCAGCTGGAAGCTGAGAATTGTATAGTACTTTTTGTTTATACTGAAACTAGTCAGTAAACAGAAAAATCTTAAGGGTTCTCAAAGGAATTATTGAGGGGATGTGTTCTCTTTCCTGGTCCACAAGGGGGCGTAGTTTTAAGGGCAAGAACTCCCCAGCACCATGCCCCCTCCCATCTCTCTCCATCTGGGAGATTTAACGGTTTATGTTTAAATTTCGAGGGCGCAGGAAGAAACAAAAAGTCAATCACTCTACAGGAAGTTCTAAGGAACTCCTTTCATTGGCTCGGGGTCTTGGAGAAGGTGGGGGTTCCTCCCAGGTTAAAAGTCCCCTTCTTCCACACCCCTTCGGACTACATGTTTGGGTCCCCTTGCACGAACACTCCCTTCGTGGAAGCCATCTTTCTCTCTCCTGGATTTCCCCTCTGGAGTCCCCTTCCACACCCCCTCGTGGAAGCCTGTCTTCCCCTCCTAAACTCCATCTCTCTATTCCCTTCCACTCAGTGTGGAAGCTGCTTTCCTCTCCTGGATCCCATCTCTCTGGATTCTCCCACTCAGTGTGAGAGTTAGCTGTTTCTTTCTCTCTCTCCTGTTTCTCTCTTTCTTTGAATAAATCACTTTCTACAAATACTTTTGAGTCCGGCATTTACTGCACATTGTGCCTTGGTCCCCTCTCTCATTCTTGAGAAGGCAGGAGACCAAGAACCTGGAGAAACTTCCTCTCAGGGAAGCTGAGGGCACCCTGAACCCCTGAACCCCAATATTACATTATTATGAGATCAGGTGTAGGGTCAATATGGATTTTAGAATACTTCCTTATAAAAGATGGCAGGGCCGGGCGAGGTGGCTCACGCCTGTAATCCCAGCACTTTAGGAGGCCGAGGCGGGTGGATCACGAGGTGAAGAGATCGAGACCATCCTGGTCAACATGGTGAAACCCCGTCTCTATTAAAAACACAAAAAATTATCTGGGCATGGTGGCGGGTGCCTGTAATCCCAGCTACTCAGGAGGCTGAGGCAGGAGAATTGCCTGATCCGAGTAGGCGGAAGTTGCAGTGAGCCGAGATCGCGCCATTGCACTCCAGCCTAGGTAACGAGAGCGAAACTCCGTCTCAAAAAAAAAAAAAGATGGCAGAAATCAGAGGCTTTGCAGTCAAGCAGAAGTCAGGTGACTACCTATGTGGTATGATTTGCAAGATCTGGAAGAATCCACCTGTCTAAAAACGGCTGGTGGGAACCCACCTTCTACAAAAGCCTGAATCGCAGAGGATTGTCAAGAAGAAAAAGCCACAGTCTGTCAAGGTACATACATGGCTGTCTTCCCCGGGACCAACCTAAAAGGGGGCACCAGCTTCAGTGACCTCTAACCTCCCCACGAATTGACACTGCCTGTCCATTTCCTCATACACAAAATGAAGGTGTTCGTTTTCATAACTTTTCTATATCTTCTCGCCGGTGACGCCTTCCCAGAGGTGTCCAAAGAAGTGGCAAAGCTAGATGAGCACTCTTGTCCCATCTTAATAAATTACATTTTGTAAAGACATGATTGTCAGATCTCTTTCTCAAAAGTGTGATGCAGTTTTGAGAAACTGTATTAATCACTGCAGCCGGTCATTGTCGCTGTGAAGTATCCTAATATTCAAATATTAAAATTAAATCACCTGGAATTCTGAAAAATATCAACCTAAGGTACTAGATTTGGATTGCTATATTAAAGTTCTCAATAGATCTCATGGATGACATGTTCATTGAAAAGTTTTGCTTCATTTCAAGGACAAATAGAACAAGAGCCACTTCTAGTTAATTAGGTCATCAGTTTCCCCTGCAGTTGCCTTGCTTAATGGAACAATTTCTAAGAAAAGCAAACAAATGAATGACCCTCAGCACAAACAAAATTGCTTGTAAAGTAACGAGGCAATTGCATAATGCACTATAGGACCACCGCCAGATCAATGGTGGGATGGTACTTTTTATTTAAATGTAAATTTAATAAACTTTGCCCTATATCTTCATGTTTAAGAAACCGAATCTGTATCAACCTGTTAATTTTCTCTGACACTCCCTTTTTTTTTCCTGGCCACGGAGATTTAAAGGAAAGCCTGTATTACTAAACGAAAACCTCAGGTTTCACAAGCTTTACACTCAAGCCAGCAATTTTGCATTGGTGAAAAGAGACAAAAGAATCAACCAGGACCGCATAAAAATCATATTATGTATTAAATTGGAAAACTTGGCTTTAAGCTTCAAGAACAGGAAAATCTGTGTCAGAATTCAAAAAACAAATGTGGACTTTAGGAAAATCACAGAATTTGATTAGAACTATGAATATGTTCAGAGGAGTGACTTCTCCAATTTTAACTGTTAGATTTCAGTTTTGTATTTCCTTGTAGTCTCTGAATCTTTACAAGTTAAAGGGTTCCTAGTTCATGGGAAATTTACTTGCTAAACTTGAAAGTTCTTTGTCAGTGAGCAAAGGCATGCAATACCCCCCTGTAGAAGTTAGCAATTTAAAGAGAGCTTAGGATACCTCAGACATCATCGAATTATCTGGAAACTTTACCTTACCCCATTTTCCACTGTTAATGACAGCAACTGTATTTTACAGCCTGGTTTGACCCACTCGAAAAGAAGGCTGTGGCCCAAGACCAAAGGGGATCAGCTGCTCTCCAAACAAGGAGAAACACAGCCTGGCTGGCCAAGGCTAACACTCGGGGCTTTATTATAAGGAGTTCTTTTCTGTCCACATGCTTTTTTTTGGCATATATTTTAACTCCCTTCCCACCCTCACTCACCCTGGGGAAAAGAAAAGGAAGGGGCACCTATACTATTTCAGGATTCCCTAACCCTGACCCAGCCTGAAATCAGCTTCATGCAATTGTCCACAAACCAGTTGAGGAGCAAATATTCAAAGTCTCCTGTTTTCAAACGGGACAGTTGTGCTCAGTGACCAGGAAGCCAATGTCCCTAACTGGCTGCAAATCATATGGAGAACACAGCAATCCAGTGTCAGGGCAATGAGTCACTTCATCTGCCACATGCAGACAAGCACACCAACACCACATAAAGGAGAGGCTGCGATTTTCCAAATAAGTTCCTGTGTTACCCTAAATCCTATCTAGGCCAGTCCAGTGACTTAAGGAATTGCCATATTTCAGTCCTGTGTGAAGGGGCAAAGCAAAGTAAGGCTTTAGAAAACTGGAATTCAAAAAGGAGGATATAAAATATTACTCTCTACAGAGAATAACTTGCAAATACTTCACAATAGGGTGTCAGCAGGAATTAAATACGAAAAGACACGTGCTCTCTATTTCCAGAAGAAAATGCCACGTGACGATAACCTGGCTGAGCTTTGGGGTGACAGCACCGGCTTAGAGGCTGATCCTGCACACCTGGATATCCAGGCAGCGCTGCACTGTCTCCCACTCTGAGCTGCGAGCCAGACCTGAGAAAAATCCCCGCTCACCCCACCCTCACCCATCAAGAGGTCTGTCCTCTGTCAGGGAATATAGAGGGATCTGCACATTCCTGCTGGAAGCTCCAAACAAGGTCCTGTGATCCAACTATGGGAAACAGACTCAGAAAATAATGAAACAGTCTTTTCCAAGAATAAAGAAAAAACTTGTCTCACCTAAGACTAGAGAGCTTGAGTCAGAGTGGCTCCCAAAGGGAAAGAGAAGAATCTATTCACAGGAGACCGTTTGGAGCAAGAAGCATCATTTCACGCTGCGTTGGGGGTGAATAAAAAGTGATAAAGTGATCAAGGGAATATCAGAAAACAAACAAAGACATGGAGTTGTCCGAAAACTTCTGCCAAACCTAAGAAACTGGATTGGAAGGAAAAATCTTCAGTAGCCGCGGTCCCCAGAGAAGGCCCCAGCGTGATGTTGCGCCGCGTCTCCGGGCGCGTTCCTATTCCAGTCTGCACGGGGGAGTTTGGGGTCCCCGGAGCTGCGTCAAGCAGTACCAAGGGACACCAAATCCACCCAGCCCTCAATGGTTCTCAGGAAAAAAAAAAAAAAAAAAAAAAAAAAGCCTCAAATCCTTAACTCGCCAAATGAGACACTTGTTAGGGCACCTTCCATATAAGAAAATGGGCTTGCCATACGAATGAGCAGTAAATAATAATACACAGTCGTACTCCGAATGGTAGCGAAATGCAAGGCACGCGCTTTGAAACCCAGACCGCGGACACCATCTCTGGTTTGTTCTGCACACACCCCCCAGACCCCAAAGGAAAAACATCATTCTTTACCCAAATACCTTCGAACACCAGTTCACCTGGGCTTCTCCCACGTCAACACGCCGTGTGGGGCTGTGCTGAGCACTGACCATGTCTTTCTACGAGTTGGTCTCGCTCACCTCGACTGCTGGGGGTGTGGCAGGGCCTCCTCTCCTTCTCTGCTCCACCCTCTCCCTGCATCTGGAACTACAGTCCATGAGGAAGAAACAAGAGGGCTATCGGCTTCAAAGACGCAGGTGTGGGCAGAGTCCTCCTCAGGCAAGGGAGGAATCAAGAAGGAGCCCTTTGATCTCTCCTGAACCGTGAGAGCGCTGGCCCCCCTCATTCCGCCACCCCACTCGGAGGGGCAGCTTCGTAAAAGAGCCCTGAGAGATTAGAAAGGAAGGTTCTGGCTGGACAAGGGGCTCACACCACCTCGCCCGACCTATCTTACAACTTCTAGGGGCTCAGACACCTTCGAAGGGGTCATGGAATATCGGCAGGCTTCTTTGGGGGAAATTCTGACACTGCAGCTACCAGAATGTGCTACTTTGGCTCAAATTTTGGAATTCCTGTCTCCCCTTAGAGACAAGTCAAGTTGCTCTTAGAGAGGGAGGAAAACCAGTCTCTGCATCCCAGTCATGAGACCCACCGCTGAGGTCCGCTCCGCTGTCTCCCTGTACCCTCTGCCCAGGCCTTTCTCAGCTCAGCATCACCTTCTCCCTCCTTCCTCTGCAGTCTATATTAGCAAACTAGAAACCGTCGCTGGTCTTATCTTCCGCCTCTTGCTTAGGTGCAGGATGGAGCCACCTGGGGTGGGGCAGGGATCAGGCCATCCTGCCATGAAAGGGACAAGGGCAGAGCAGATGGGGCACGTGGGGCATCTGTGCAGATCATCCGTAAGGCGTCTCCGCTCCTTAGCCTCTCTGCAAGGCCAGGGGCTCTCTAACCGCGTAGACCACCGGGTGGGCCATAGCTCTCCATCTTTTGTCTTCCCTCGCCTGCCCTCTAGTGGGGAGAAAAAAATAACCAGCGAGGACAGCAACAGCCAGCAAAACCCCGCAGCAGATAGACGGCTCCTAGCAGAGTAAGAATCAAACCGCTGGGGGTGGGGATGGTCTCTCTCTTGCCACACTGATGAGGAATGAGGGGAAAGACTATTGTGTCCCCTCGTTTTCACATCTTTGCTAGTGTTTCCATTGCTGTGATACCAGCTCAACCCATGACACAAATAGCAGGCGTCACGCTTCTTCTAAGTCTGTAAAGGAAACAGGCATCATTGCAGCAAGGCCTATTTTAGAATAGAAATGTTTTTTGTACATAAATAGAAGTCCACACTTTCTAGACTGACTTTGTCTGCACGCTCAGCCGATACCTTAGACTGCACACTCCCAGTGGAGAGGCCAGCTCCACTCCAACGCTCATTGTGTGCGATGATCAGTAACATGTGTTGACAGATTCCTCACTCCAGGCCATAAAAGGCGCTACGCTATCCCTTAAAACAGACTTCTCACTCTTCATTAAAACTTAGAAATTAACTTAATTCACCCCTACATTTAGATGCTAAGAAATATATTTTAGAGTTTAACACTTTCAAACGTAGGTCTAAGCATTTCGAAAAAAACCTAACCTTAAACACATTCCCAAGTATGCACAGTATTTTCTTTTCAGCTGTTACAACAATTAATTTATTATTCAATGGATTAAGTGGGCGACTACCCTTGACCCGCATTGATTAATTGCTGAACCACATTGCTCCTGGCTTTCAATCCTAGCGAAAGGCTTAATTATGTCCGTGTTTATTGTAACAGCAGGTGGAATCAAGCCACAAGAAGTCCTTGAACAAACTGGTATTTGCCATCTATTCTCATATATGAATTATGCCTTAAAAACTCCAGGGCTATTTTTAATCCATATTTAATAATATGGCCTGATACCAACTGAAGCTTTTACATGGAGATGAAAAGCTTATTTGCTTGTAAAATTCTCACAAGGAATTATTGCAACAAAGGAACATCTTGTTCTAGAAAGCCTGCTTAATAATGCAGACTGTTTTTATATGCCCTGGTGGTTTAGGTTCTTGAATGACAGGGTAGTCCAATCCCTGCAGTGACTCAAAAGGGAAAAATGCAGGCACGGAGTGGAAGAACTGGCTGCACAGAGCCTCCTTCGTCTCCTCCGGTTGCACCTCTCTCCCTTGGAACGGTTTTCAACTGTTACTCCACACCTCCCACTCCGCCCTGTCTTTTCACCCACTCAGATTTCACTAGCTTAGAGGAGACATTAGTCACAGCATATCCTAGTCACCAATTGCCATGTAACAAATTACCCCAAATGTATCAGCCTAGAGTATCTGGTTTATCTTATCGCATGATTCTGTGAGTGAAGGATTTGAGCGAGGTTTGCCTGGGTGATCCCTCTGCTCTGTGTGGCATTGACAAAGGTTACTCGGCAGTGTTCAGCTGGCAGATGGGCTGGTCTGAGGGGCCAAGACAGCTTCACACACATGCCCAGCATCTTGCAGAGACGACTGGAAGGCTGGGCTCAAATGGAGCACCTACAGGTAGCCCCTCCAGCATGGTGACCTCAGGATAGTCAGTGAAGAAGGCAGAAGCCATACAACCTTGTATGACAAAAATCACCCAGCATCACGTCCACTATATTCTACTGATTACCAAGCAGTCTCCATGGTCAGGCCAGATTCAGAGGGAGGAGAATCAGACCTCACTTCTCAATAGGAGTATCAAAGAACCGGCAGCCATCTTTAATCCACCACACTATATGATTCCAGGCTGTGCCCACATGCTCAAAGTATATGTTTTTTTGTTTGTTTGTTTTGCAACAGAGTCTCACTCTGTCACCCAGGCTGCAGTGCAGTGGTGCAATCTCAGCTCACAACAACCTCCACCTCCCAGGTTCAAGTGATTCTCCTGCCTCAGCCTCCCAAATAGCTGAGACCACAGGTGCACACCACCAGGCCCAGCTAATTATTATATTTTTAGCAGAGACGGAGTTTCACCATGTTAGCCAGGCTGGTCTTGAACTCCTGATGTTGTGATCCACCCGCCTCAGCCTCCCAAAGTGCTGGGATTACAGGTGTGAGCCACTGCACCCAGCCAAAGCGTATGTCCTTAATCATACTAATAAATGCTTTGAGTATTTTAGTTATTTACTAACTTGAACTGGCTTAACCCATTTATGCCTGAGGTTGCAATTTTTTTGTGTGAAAAAGCAGACCTTGGCAGTGACCTTGAGCAGTAGGATATGAATAACTCCCACAAGCTTGGCATTCGAATCATGAGGCGTAATAAGTGGGTTAAGAAAACCTTAGCAGTGTCTAAAAGCAATGGAGTTGTTTTATACTCAGTCATGGGTGGAGCTACATATGTACGGGACTTCCCTTAGCAAGAGCCTTAATACCTGGAGAGTGACAGAACATTCTTGCTTTATTACTGTTATTTATGATTCAAAGAAACATAATATATTGGTCAAAAGGGCAGCTAACAAAAAAAGTCCCCCGCCAGGTCTGATATGTTAATGCTTCTGAGTTTTCTTTTGTTTTTTGAGACAGGGGTTTCACTCTTATTGATGGCTGGAGTGCAATGGCGCAATCTCAGCTCACCGCAACCTCCACCTCCTGGGTTCAAGCACTTCTCCTGCCTCAGTCTCCGGAGTAGCTGGGATTAGTAGCATGCGCCATCACACTCGGCTAATTTTGTATTTTTAGTACAGACATGGTTTCTCCATGTTGGTCAGGCTGGTCTTGAACTCCTGACCTCAGGTAATCCACCCACCTCGACCTCCCAAAGTTCTGGTTACGGGCATGAACCACCACGCCTGATGCCTCTGAGTTTCTTTAAGCATTGGATTCTGTGTTTGGAGAGTTACATGACACAAAGAAGCCACTGAGTGCAACCTAAAACTTCATCCAATCTGATCATTAATGGAGGAGAGTTGACGGCATCCAACTCAGAGTTAAAACAAAGAGAACAAAGCTGAGGGAGAGCATAAAGTCTTTCCAAGTTTCTTTGAACTCACCTCCAAGGCTCTGACACCACAGGTACCAAAAAAGTGTTGATTTTTCTCATTTAGGGAGAAAGGGTATCACTGGATCTCCAGACCAGTAATGCCTTTAGTTTGCCTAGGCTTTGACATGTCCAGCGTCTTGGACAGGCCATACAGCCTTCATCCTAAGGACCCCATCAGAACATCAGTGTGTGTTACAGCCAGAAAATAAAACAGTGACATCCCTGCTCTGACCTGTCATCCTCATACCCTGCAGGTGACTAGAGAAGGACCAGGGTCACCAGTCGGGGGACTGCTGGAGGTGCATATGAGCTTATTCCAATTGGACTGCAGCATCCTACACCCCCCGCCAAAGTTAGGAAAATACAAGCATAAAGCCTCGAGCACCATGGGTCCTGGCTTTCTTCTCTCTCCGCAGCCAGCCATCCTCTCCATTGGAGAGTCTCCCTGGCTGGAAGGCAAACTCTAGGTTTGTGGAAGAGGCCCTGATTGCCTGGCTTCTCCAGGACAGTTCTGAACTCTCACACCTTGAAACCAAAAGGACGTCCTGGAACTAACAGCTACCTCGTCAGCACCGTGTTGCCTCTCCTCTGTAAAAATAAGTGCTGCTCCTTAGAGATAAAGAAATAACTGCAGAAAGGGGACATGTAGTGACCTAGGTCACATTTCCAGGTCTTCCTTGCCGTGTGCTATAATATGGTAGTCTCCTACCATGGAAACAGAAGAAAGAAAACAACCTTCCATGTGTGGTAGGACTTTAGTAGCTGTTGAGCTACTGTCTGTAAGCACAGCCTGGCTGGTGAGACATCGCTGATTTAGGTGAAAAGAAGTTGTCAGATAGTAATATAAAATTACATTCCACAAGATGCATAATTAAAAACTGACCACCTAAGTCTTTCCACCTGATAGAGTAGCCATTTCTACATGACTGTCATTCATACATCCATCTGTTGTACAGCTAGGTGGATAAATTGATTCATCTTCCAAATAGAGGGGCATGTGGCAGGTGACCTCGTGGTGAGAGATCTAGAGTCTAACTCTCCCCTAGAGGATTGGCACTGCCCAGCCTGTGAGCCTGCTCTTCCCACCTGGCCTAGCAATCTCCTGTGGTCCCCGTCCTCATGTTGCATGGTACTTGTTTATTTTTGGATCACTGTCTAGGCTGAAGTGCTCCAGAAAATCAGGGGCTGTGTTTGTTCTAATCACAGTTACACCCCTAGCCCCAAGCACAATGTCTGCTACTTGGCAGGTAATCAGTAAATATTTATTTTAAATATACATTTGGGTGCAAAACAGCACTTCGTAGTGAAAAGGACAAAAAAGCAGCTTTTACTTTCCCTACAATAGACTCAACTTTTATGTGAACAGCCATATACTATTCCAAGAAAAGAAACAGTGTGTTGAAGGGTAGAATCCACAAACCTAGCAAAAATCTGGAATATGTCAACAGAGGCTGTGTTTTCCAATAGAGCTACCCCCTCAAAAGCTTCAAAATTATTTTTTTCAAACAACTTTTGATATTTGAGTATTTCAGTTCTCCCTCTGTGTTAGTCCATTTTCACACCGCTATAAAAAATGACCAGAGACTGAGTAATTTTTAAAGAAAAGAGGTTCAATTGACTCACAGTTCCACATGACTGGGGAGGCCTCAGGAAACTTACAATCATGGTGGAAGGTGAAGAGGAAGCAAGGCACATCTTACATGGCAGCAGAGTGGGGAGTGAAGGAGATTGCCACACTTTTAAACCATCAGAATTCATGAGAACTCACTATCATGAGAACAGCATGGAGAAAACTCCTCCCATGATCCAATCACTTCCCACCACATCTGTCCCTCAACATGTGGAGATTGCAATTTAAGATGAGATTTGGGTGGTGATACAGAGCCAAACCATATCACCCTCCCACTCCTTAAACATAAGCTATACCTAGCCTTCATTGTCCTCCACAATTCTCTGGATCTCTGCAGATAGGATTTATCCTCATTCTCTATAAACTTTAAACTTTGGTCAATTCCTTTTGACAGACCAGAGCACAGATAGAATATCTGGCTAAGAGACACAACCTCAGAGACAATATTTTTATGTTGCTGCATCACAGGTGATATTTTCACAATTGTTTTGATTTGTGGGAATCAAATAAATTTCAGTAGATGGCATACAAAGATCAAAGTGATATATCTTACATTGGAAGATGGGGTGATATAGGCATGCAATGATCCTGCTATCTATCCAGTTTAATCTTTGTTTTGAAAAGGAATTCTTACCATGTAACATGGAGTTTCATTCTAAAAGGGCATATGCTTGATAAAATGTACCTGTTAATTGAAAATAGAGAAAAAGGGGTAGCACTGGAAATACCTGATTCTCCAGAATTTAAAAGTTACAGAGTATAAAGTAAAGCAGTATTTAAAGATGCCAATAAGTAAAGTTGGAGATTCTAAAAGTGCCATCATCATCCACACTTTGCTTTCCCATGCATCCATTACAAGAAATTACTAAGACTAAAAGGGTAAATTATCCTATGGAACAAATATGTCAAACAAAAGTCTAGCTTCTTTAACATAAAAATCAGAAAGAATAGGTCAAAAGTCCATTTGAAAAATGCAAAGAACAGAAGCAGCCAGCTCACAGAAAAACAGATACCAATATAAAAAGTATATTCAACCTCACACATAATAAAAGAAACACAAATTGCATGACAATGGACATCATTTTCACCTCTCAGATTCAAACTATTTGTTAATACCTAAGCAGTAAAGTTTGGGGAAATAAGCATGACACTGATATAGTGTCAAAGGAGCATTATGTGGTATCACCTCTTTGAAGAGGAAACTTGGTAATGGTTATCAAAATCTTAAATATGCACTCCCTTTTCCCTAGCAATGCCATTTCTAAGAATTTAGCTCCCATATATTATTATACATCTGCAGAGGGATATTCACTACACTATTATTTAACATATCAAAAAGAGGAAGCTACCTAAACAATTACCTATGGGGAAATGATTATAGAGTATACCCATCACCAGAATACCATGACATTTTTCACAAAAATGTGACAGGGCCAGAGGCACTGATAAGGAACAATTTCTAAGATTGTTAAGGGAAGAAAGCAAGATGTAAACCAATGTATTTCCAGCGTACTATTTTTTGTGAAGAAAAAAAAGGTAGATATGGTGTTTTAAAAATTTGTCCACAAATTCTTTGCCTTTTCTTTTAAATGGTGGGCCTAACTCTACTTTCCTTGAGGACTGAACTTAGTGATCATACATCTAATGAAGAAGGCAGAAGTGATAGCATGTGACTTGTGAGACAGTCATAAAAGGCATTATGGCTTCTTTCTTCCTTAGTCTCTCTTAGATCCCTGCTCTGGGAAAAGCCAGGTGCCATGTTGTGAGGACACTAAAGAAGCCCTATAGAGAGGCCCAAATGGGAAAAAAAGAAAACTAACTATACTTCCTGTCAAAAGACATGTGAGTCATCCATCTTGGAAGTGGATTCTCCAACCCCAACAAATCCTTCAGATGAGACCACTGCCCTAGCCTCAATCAATCCTTCTGATGAAACCACATCCTTAGCCCCAATTAATCCTTCAGATGAGATCACAGCTCTGACTGACATCCTCACTGCAACCACATGACCCAGAAATACCCAAGTGATATGGTTTGGCTCTGTGTTCCCACCTAAATCTCACCTTGAATTTTAATGATCCCCATGTGTCAAGGGCAGGACCACATAGAGATAATTGAAGAATGGAGGCAGTTTCCTCCATGCTGTTCTCATGATAGTGAGTGAGTTCTTATGATATCTGATAGTTTTATAAGGGGCTTCCCCCTTCACTCGACACTTCTCCTTCCTGCCACCATGTAAAGAAGGACATGTTTGCTTCCCCTTCGGCCGTGATTGTAAGTTTCCTGGCCTCCCCAGCAACGTAGAACTGTGAGTCAGTTAAACTCCTTTCCTTTATAAATTTCCCAGTCATAGGCAGTTCTTTACTGCAGTATGAGAATGGACTAATATCATAAATTGGCACTTCAGAGAGTGGGATGCTGCTATAAGGATACCCAAAAATGTGAAAATTACTTTGGAAATGGAAAACAGACAGAGGGTGGAACAGTTTGGAGGGCTCAGAAGACAGGAAGCTGTGGGAAAATTCCGAACTTCCTACAGACTTGTTGAATGATTTTGACTAAAATGCTGGTAGTGATATGGACAATGAAGTCCAGGCTGAGCTGGTTTCCAATTGGGATGAGGAACCTATTGTGAACTGAAATAAAGGTGACTCTTGCTTTGCTTTAGCAGAGACTGGCAGCATTTTGCCCTGCCCTCGAGGTTTGTGAAACTTTGAACTTGAGAGAGATAATTCAGGATATCTGGTAGAAGAACTTTCTAAGTGGCAAAGCATTCAAAAGGGAGCAGAGCATAAAAGTTTGGAAAATTTGTGGCCTGATGATGTGATATTAAAAAAAAAAACAAACATTTTCTGAGGAAAAATTCAAGGCTCCTGCAGAAATTTGTGTAAGTAAAAAAGAGCCAAATGCTAATCACTGAGATAATGAAGAAAATATCTCCAGAGCATGTAAATGACCTTCAGGGCAACCTCTCCCATCACAGGCCTGGAAGCCTATGAAGGAAAAATAGTTTTGTGGGACACAGGCCCCCCCTTGCTGTGTCCAGCCTAGGGACTTAGTGCCCTGCCTCCCAGCTGCTCCAGTCATGGCTAAAAGGGGCCAAAGTGCAACTCAGGCCATTGCTTCAAAAGGTGCAAGCCCCAAGCTTGGCAGCTTCCAAGTGGTATTGAGCCTGCTGGTGTACAGCTGTAAAGAAGTGTGGTTTAGGAACCTCTACTTAGATTTCAGAGGACGTACGGAAATGCCAAGATGTGCAGGAAGAAGTTTGCTGCAGGGGGCAGAACCCTCATGGAGAACCTCTGCTAGGGCAGTGTGGAAGGGAAATGTAGGATCAGAACCCCCATGCAGAGTCCCCACTGGGACACTGCCTAGTAGGGCTGTGAGAATAGGGACACCATCCTCCAGCCCCCAGAATGGTGGATCCACCAACAGCTTGCATTGTGCACCTGTAAAAGCCACAGACACTCAACAGCAGTCTGTGAAAGCAGCCAAGAGGGGTGCTGTACCCTGTAAAGCCACAGGGGCGGAGATGCCCAAGGCCATGGGAGCCCACCTCTTGCATCAGCATGACCTGGGTTGAGGCATAGAATCAAAGGACATCATTTTGGAACTTGAAGGTTAATGACTGCCCTATTGGGTTTCAGATTTACATGGGACCTGTAGCCCTTTTGTTTTGGCCAATTTCTCCCATTTGGAATGGACATATTAACCCAATGCCTGTACCCCCATTGTATCTGGGAAGTAACTAACTTGCTTTTGATTTTACAGGCTCATAGGTGGAAGTGACTTGCCTTGTCTCAAATGAGACTTTGGACTTGGACTTTCAGGTTGATGTTGGAAGTTAAGACTTTGGGGGAACTGTTGGAGGGGCATGATTGTGTTTTAAAATGTGAGCACATGAGATTTGGGAGGGGCCTTGGTGGAATGATATGGCTTGGCTGTGTCTCCACCCAAATCTCATCTTGAATTGTAATAATCCCCATGTGTCAAGGGTGGGACCAGGTGGAGATAATTGCATTATGGGAGAAATTTCCCCTGTGCTGTTCTTGTGATAGTGAGTTCTCCCCAGATCTGATAGTTTTCTTTTCTTTTCTTTTGTACTTTAGGTTCTGGGGTACCTGTGCAGATCATGCAGGATTGTTGCATAGGTACATACATGGCAATGTGGTTTGCTGCCTCTATCCCCCGTCACCTATATCTAGCATTTCTTCCCACGTTATCCCTCCCCAACCTCCCCACCCCCTGCTGTCCCTCTCCTAGCCCCACCAACAGACCCCAGTGTGTGATGATCCCCTCCCTGTGTCCACGTGTTCTTACTGTTGAACACCCGCCTATGAGTGAGAACATTCAGTGTTTGATTTTCTGTTCTTGTGTCAGTTTGCTGAGATCTGATGGTTTTATAAGAGGCTTCCCCTTTCACTTGGCACTTCTCCTTCCTGTCGCCATGTGAAGAAGAACATGTTTGCTTCCCCTTCTGCCATGATTGTGAGTTTCCCAAGGCCTCCCTAGCCATGCAGAACTGTGAGTCAACTAAATTTCTTTCCTTTACAAATTACCCAGCCTTGGGCAGTTCTTTATAACAGCATGAGAATAGACTAAGCAACTCACAAATTCCTGACCCAGAAAACAATGAATAATAAATGTTTGTTGCTTTAAGGTTCTAGGTCTTGGGACAGTTACACAGCAATAGATAATAGAGTGAGGATATGTTTGAATTTGCCTAGAATATCTCTGGAGAGATATTTGGTGGTTATCTTTAGGGAGAAAAATTGAGAGGCTGGGCTTCATGGGTGAAAGAAGACTTAATTATCATTATATTATATCTTCTTATATTTCTAAATTTTACTATTCCAATGTATTTTCTTTTCCAAAAAGAATGGTAAGTAAATTTTACAAAAGAATCACATGGACTACATAAACAGGTTATACTAAACTTTGTATAAGTATATTTGACGTACATGTTATGTTGACTTTATATAAATCAAAATTGTTATGGTTTTAATAGGCAAAAAAACCATTTCTAACAATATATAGGTTTTTATTGTCTTAAATATTTCTTACTCACTGGAAAATAAACTGCTGGTTCTTTCTTCTATAACTGTTCTCCTTTTTCCTTCTAAATTAAACTCCAATTTTGTATGAATGCCATTGTATCTAGCCCCAGATGATGAGTAACAGTAGGCCTAAGCAAGGAGTCAGTATCTTCTTAAAGGGCCCTGTAATAAAGATTTTGGGCTTTGTGATGCATAGAGTCTCTGTTGCAACTACTCAACTCTGCTGTTGGAGAGTGAAAGAAATCATACAGGATACATCAAATAACAAGTGTGGCTGGTTTCAAAAAAAAAAAAAGTTTGTTAATGGGCCCTGAAATTTGAATTTCATTTATTTTCCATGAGTCATGAATTATTCTTCTTTTAATGTTTTCCAACCACTTAAAAATGTAAATAATTCTTAGATTGCAGGTGTACAAAAACAGGTGGCAGGCTAGATCTGACCTGCATGCCACAGTTTGCTAACCCCTGGTATATACAAGCCAATCTCATTTCCTTGTGCTTGTAAAAGGCCAGGAGGGGATTGGGGCACAGAACCTAGTTCTAGCCATTAGACTCAGGAAAAGTCTACTGCAAGAGTTCTCAGGAACATTTCTCTTCCTGATGAAAGAGGAATGGGAGTAAGAAGAAAACTCCTGACCCTTCCCTCTAGCTTCCTACTTGAGATATTGCTGGTCAGGGTTTGGTTCTTAAGGCTCAGGCAGCCATCTTTTGAAGATACAGGAGACAGAACACAAGGAACTAGACTGTGCCCTTGGTGCCATGGGTAAGAGGCTGTATCCACCTGTCTCTGGATTACTTGTTGTGTGAGAAAAATAAACTTCTGATTAAAGGCACTTGTTAACTGGATAGTTCATTAATCGCAGCTGAACACACTCTTAATGATGTTCTCTTCGACATTAAATACCATGCTATAGTACCAGCTGTGGCTAAAATACTATTTATAACAAGCACTTAAAATATACCAAATTGTTAGCCCATTTACCACCTAACTTGAGGGCAAAGTTTTGACAGCTTGGCAGAGCAGATTTTCCCCATGCCAGAGCAGGAAAAAACAGTAAGAGACTGTCTTAAATTCAAGACTGAGAAATCTTCATAGCAGCATTAAATGAAATAGATTTAATACCTAAGCACCAACAACTCCAAATTAAATGCTGCTTTTCAAAGGAGGAAGTGGAGCTCTCCATACAAGCATGTATTTTAGCCGAAGATGAACTTGGATACTGTCTTCCTGTTGGGAAGAGAATAAGCTGACCAAAAGCTCAGGAGTGGTCTTTTGGAAACTGTCTATATTGTGAAGAAAATGTCTCCCCCAACTATGCCCAGATATAGGGCCCAATTTATAAATCAACACTCAGGCAGGAAAAAAAAATAATGCTGGAAAAGTTTAGAAGATTTGAATATCTGCCTTTATAATTCTCAGAAAAACTTTTCCTTTACTGAATGTTGACAGGAGTTTAGAGAACGATAGACCAAGGATTGCCTATTTTAGAGAATCCTGAACTATCTATACCAGGCATTATCAGCGGACCCCACACTCTGTGGACTGGAAAGGAAAATGGTTGTGTCTCCCCAAATATAATTAAATCAACAACTATTTAGTGACTACCACTGTGTCTGCAGGTCCTGCTTCTGCATGTTCCTGTAGCCTGCTGGTCATCCTCCGTCCCCCTTCCCTTCATACCAGCATTAACTGGCTGTCTGCTATGTGTCAGACAGCATGCTAAGGGCTGAGAGAACAAGGACGGGAAAAACTACATGGTCTTTGCAATGCAGGCCTCCAGCCCTGTGGAGATGTAGACATGATGCATTACATTGTTCAATGTCTGTGTTCTGCGCTAGGTGGTAAACTCTGGGAGGGCAAGAAGCTTGTCAGTCCTGCTTACCAGTGTGTCCACAGACCCTAGCACAGAGTCTAACACACAGTAGGTAAAATATCTTTATGTATTAAATTAACATAGGGACCCATAGTAGGAGGTTCCCCCTGAGCCTGAAGCATGAATCAGAGTGTTGGCTTTTACACACTCCTTCCAATTCTAGGTTTTATCTAGGTATCTGAAAGGAAACAATACATTTACATGCCTAAAGGACCCAGTATAGTATTTCTGAAGGTTTTCTGTGGGTCTTTAGATATTCAAGGCAATGGGATAGCTGAGTGGGCTGGACAAAGGCTGGCTGTGTGAAGTCAAGGATACAAAAGAAACCCCATGTGATGGGGGGAAACCCTTGCTGAAGATAAAGAGACACAACTGCTCTCATGAAGCACATGACCCATCAGCCCAGACAGAGATGGGAGCTGTGATAGGTGCACATGGCAGGAAGGAGCTGCAAATTCCCAAAGCTCCCAGCATCCTTAACCCTGTGGCCAAGATGTCTTCATGGAAGAAGGTGGCTCTGGTTTTCTCATAAGGGACACTGGGCAGGGAGAGTGGGGAATTGGGCTGTGTCTAGGTTTTGCTTTTCACTGACTGAGTCATCTTGAACTCATCAGCCATCCACCCGACTCATTACTTATCAGCACCAAAAAGCACCAACGGAGGGCCTGCCATGAGCCCACTGCAGTGGCAGGAAGTGAGACTAGAGAGGCAATGATGACAGGGCTCTCACTGACGGTGGAAGGGGTGTTCCCACCCCCAGCATGCATGTGCACACCCACACCTCTCTGTATGTAAGAGGTTACACAAAACATCATGCTCCACCTATTTCCACTCAAAGTAACCCAGTACTAATCTCATATATGTAATTTGTAAGCAGGTTTCTGAGACAATCAAAAAAACGAATTACAAAAAATTGTTTTTAGGGGAGAATTAAAGTCTCAGACTCGCATCTTGGCTCATTTTCCTCCAGAGCACACAGCACACACATAGTTGTGAAAATAACATCTCCCTTTCAAGCTCCCTGGAGACCAAGCCCCATAGAACAAGTCTCAACATGCTCTCTCCCAGTGACAGGTACACAGAGAGCCACAGCCTACTGGTCTACCAGGAACCCATCAGATGCTGGTCCTGGCTCAGCTGTGGGGTGTGGCAATGCTTGGAAAACTTTTTTTTTTTTTGGAGGGGCAGGGGTGCATTTCTGGGTGACAGTGTTTATTCAAAGACCACATCTTTCTTGAGTTTTACTGTATTTCATCAGGTCAGTTTCACCTCTTTGGAAAACCCAAATGTGAAGACAAATGCAAGGTTTTTTTTTTTTTTTTAGCTCAGCAATAACTACACAAATAGGTGGCGTCCAAATCCTGGGTGGCCCAGGATTAATCATGGGTCAACACTGAAGATTTTTAAGTCATGTCAAATTTGCAAGGAAATCCTTATCTCAGACTGTCCCACCCAAAGACCCTGACTCAAAGCTTACACGATTAGGGGAACCAAAGCTGTAAGCAAGACATTTCTGACGACTAAATCTCCACTACCGCTGAACTCCTTATGTAAGTGAAATCCTTACTTAACTCTTTGCTAGTGTTTTACCTGTTGTTATTATGCTGTTGTGTGATTATGTGATTATGTTGTTACCCTTTGTGATTATGCGGAAAGAAAAAGAACCTTTCTTACTAAATACATTGCAGAGTTACCCTATAATCTGATGGCAAATAATTAACACTTCTTTGAGAAAACAAAACTAAAAATTAGCATAATCAGCAACTAATTTACCACAAATTAATTTAAGCTCTTTCTTGGCTGGTTCTATACGTTCCTGGCTTTTGTTCAAGAATATCCTTGCATGCTTACACAATAAAACAAACTGACAAATTAATAACATGGCAATTCTCATAAAGATGGAGAATATATTACATGGTTAATTAGAAGCAGACGTGGGGAAATTATTCTTACATGGGGCTACATAGTAAGCCATTATTTTCTGGTATATGTGTAACCGATATATTTATTTTTAACAAAACAGGAAGAGAGGCCAGCCATGGTGGCTTGTGCCTATAACCCCAGCACTTTGGGAGGCCAAGGTGAGGAGTCACTTAATCTCAGGAGTTCGAGACCCATTGGAGCAACACAGTGAGACCTACGTCTCTGCCAAAAAAAATTTTTTTAAACTTGCTGGAGGCCAGGCGCAGTGGCTCACGCCTGTAATCCCAGCACTTTGAGAGGCTGAGGCAGGCAGATCACGAGGTCAAGAAATCGAAACCACCCTGGCCAACATGGTGAAAACCCATCTCTACTAAAAATACAGAAATTAGCTGGCCATGGTGGTGTGCACCTGTAGCCCCAGCTACTCAGGAGACTGAGGCAGGCGAATCGCTTGAACCTGGGAGGCGGAAGTTGCAGTGAGCCGAGATCGCGCCACTGCACTCCAGCCTGACACCTGGCGACAGAGCGAGACTCGGTCTCAAAAAAAAAAAAAATTGCTGGGTATGGTGATGCGTGCCTGTGGTCCCAGCTACTTAGGAGACTGAAATGAGAGGATTGCTTGAGCCCAGGGGTTTGAGACCAGCTTGGGCAACATAGTGAGACCCTGTCTCAAAAAAAAAAAAAAAAAAAGTAGGAAGAAATGTGAAAGTTAGGAGTTCCCAAATCGAACATAGGGTAACTAATTTTAAAGTGTGTTTGCTCAGCTGCCATATGAAGGCTAGGGGAATGTTTGAACGAATATTGTACTTTCTTTTAAACCCAGCTGTGAATTCCACATTACTTGTATACCATAGAAAACCCACGATGAGTGCCTAGGCATGTTCACAAAACCCAGGTCAGGCGTCCACTGTAGAATGAAACCCAAATGGAATTGAGCCCAAAGAAGGAGATTAGAAAAGGCTCACTTTGGCAAAGAAATCCTACTCTGAACTAATTAACGGATTTTACATCAAGCATTTCAAACTCAGAAAATGAGTCTAAGGGTTATTTTTGTTTGTTTGTTTTTGCTTGTTTTTTGATTTGGTGTCTGGTTCTTTTTTTTGTTTTGTTTCATGTTGTTTTCAAAGAGCATGAATGGTAGGATAAGAAGAAACTAAAACACCTTATCAGTCCTGTGAGGCATACTGTAAGTGACGCTCAAAAGTTAACCAATCTCAGCTGGGTGCTATCCCAGCCAGGCTCAATCTCAGCCAAGCCCAATCTCAGCTGGGCACGGTGGCTCCATCCTGTAATGCCAGCACTTTGGGAGGCCAAGGCGGGCAGAACACCTGAGGTCAGGAGTTCAAGATCAGCCTGACCAACATGGTGAAACCCCATCTCTACCAAAAACACAAAAAAAATTAGCCAGGTGTGATGGTGCACACCTGTAGTCCCAGTGACTCAGGAGGCTAAGACAGGAGAGAATTGCTTGAACCCAGGCTGTGGAGGTTGCAGTGAGCTCAGATCTCACTACTGCATTCCAGCCCGGGTGACAGAGCGAGACCCTTTCTCAATTAAAAAAAAAAAGTTAACCAAACTCATTGTTTGGAGATCAATTTATTTCCTTAAGAAAAAAAGAGCTAACAACTGAGCACCAAGCCAATCATCAAATAAAGCATTACGGATAAGCTGCCCATGCCATGCCACTCCTGGTGCTATGCCACATGCCTCTCTACCTACACAAACTCCTCCCAAGCAGCATCTGAGAAAACAAGTCATTTTTACTTTTCATAGCATTCTTATCCTTAGAAATTGGAGGCAATTAGGTACGTAGAGGGACTTTCCCTAAAAATAAATAACATAAATAATGGCAGGAATGAAAAGGTAACCACTTCTGTGCAAAATCAATGCAAGTTTATGGGAGCAGCACAGATGTAACAATAGAACGCACATGTTTACTGTGCTTATTTCCAGCCAGACACTTTGCTAAGTGCTTTCTGTAATCTAATTCTCGATTTCCCACGGTAACCTCAAGGGCTAGGTACTATCATTGTCCCCATTTTATCAATGAGACAACAATGATACCAGAAGGTTAAGTAATTTGCCCAAGGTCACACAGCAAGAAATTAGTAAAGCCAGCATTTGATCCCAGACCCACTGGCTCTAAAGTCCATGTTCTCGATCACCATACTAGTGCATGCCAGCAGCCAGCCACCCATTCAAGCCTTTGCTACATTCCACACCTGTGTTCTGCATTGGAGATAGAATGATGCATTTCACATAGCTGAGGAAAGAGAAAAGCAGGCTGAGGGCAGGGCCTCAACAGGGACATCCGACCCCAGCGGGGACTGGAAGAGATGATGTCCATGCTAACTCTTGGGCATGTAGCAGATAACCAGGCAGGAGGGCTGACAGGGGCAAGGAGGAGAAACTGCATTCAGGCAGAGGGTACATAATGTACAAAGTTTCAAGGCAGGAAAGAACGTGGGTCCCTCAAGGAACGGTAAGTAGTTTAATCCAGCTGGCATAGTGGGACCACGGGTAACAAAGGGTGGGGACACCCATCAATGCCAAGCCGAGGCCAGAAAGAAAGGAGGCAGAAATAGCATCATAAAGGGACTTGTGGGCTGCCTAAGCAGGGGGGATGTACCTGAAATTCTGCAATAAACAACTAAGGAATTTTACAAGAAGAAATGAAATGATCAGATCTTGTCCCCAGCTCACTGGCTATTACAAAGAGACAAGATGGGAGAGGACAGAGAAATGAAACAGGGAGACTAGCCAGGAGCTGTGACTGTACATCAAAACTGTGCTAAGAGGCCGGGTGCTGGAATCATGAATCCCTGCAACCACAGCAACGAGAAACTTCTTAAACCCAGGTGATGGAGAGGAGCAGATTTGGGGCCACACAGCAGCACTGTGCCCCAGCTCTTCCCAGTGGCCTCCCAGGGCCTGGTATCCTGAGGTTATGTCCTAGCGACTCGAAAAAGGCCAGAAACAGCACCTTCACCTTCTCTCTAGGGAAGAAATACACACCTGTTCTTTTCCAAGTCCCTTGCCACCCAAACAATTCTTAAAATCCTGATGTTAATCACTTCGAAAGCATTTCCTTTCACTTATTAAAATGGGCTTGCATTTCAGCCAGAGAGGTTTAGACGGTAACTGGTTTCTATAAGCCCGAAGGTATTTCTGAAGGATTATGATTCACCATGAAATGCACATTCTTGACCTTATTATCTCCAGCTTTCCTGGGTCTGGCCAAAGGCCCTCAGAAAAGGCTTTTAAACAAAGATCCTGGTGTGAACTGCTGCTGGACTTTGTTCCTTTATTTTGCATGCGTTGTAAATAATTCCTGTTTAAATTCAAAACTTCCTTCTGTGCCTCTACAGATTCCTTCACAGAAGCCTTGCTCTCTTCCCAGGTGAACTGAGGTTACAAACATGACATATAAGCAGGTGATGTCCAAGCCACCAGCATCATGTATTCTTCCAAATTAAATGTTAAAGGTTCAAAAACATTATCATATGTCAATAAGCTTCCACTTTCCCCCCAAACATGAATTGTTGATTCTACCAAAATGGGACACCTTTTTGGAGTTGAAGACACTGACCCACTCTGGGCCTCTGAGATTGCGTCTGGAAGGCACCTTCCACATTGAACTTACCTGTTTGCATTTTTTGGCTTCAGGTATTAAAGCTTCCTTTGTCGGAAATCCCTTTGAATACCAGCTTTTTTTGATTTTTTTTTTTTTTTTTTTTTTTTTTAGTTAATTCGTTAATAGCCTCCTTACTAGAAGGGCCAGTTAGGATTTTCAGGACAAAGGACAGTGGGGTGCTGAATCCACAACCCTACATCCTCATCTCCCCCATCGCACTCCCCATCGCCCCCACCTCCAAAGTCCGCTTCCAAACCATTGTGTCCTCCCGCAAATGCTCTGGAAAGGAAATTCCTGTTGTCTCACCTCCCTTCCGCGCAAGGAAGCGCCTGGTGACAATCAGGACACCCACCGAGGGCTCCTCCCCGCGCGTCCCCCTGGGATCTGAGAAGACCAAGACCTAGAATGGAAGGGGGTCGTCCTAAGAGCTGAGGGAAGCGATCTTTACCTTGACGTATAGGGTGATGTCGTGCTCCTGCCCCGGGGCGCGCTCCTCGGACGCCTCTCCATCCTCCCGGCTGCCGTTTACGCGCGCGGCCTCGTCGCCACCCTCCGTGGGGCCCTCCTCGGCCAGGTGGTTGCTGAGCTGGGCCTGGGGCTCCGCGGCGCCTCTGGAGGCGTCCAGGTCTGGGCAGCAGTCGGGGGATTCCTCCTCGCCCCCCGCTGCGGCCTCCTCGCTGGGCCCCTCGGGGCTCCGCTCTCGCCTCTCCTCTTCCTCCCCCAACTCCTGCTGGGGCCCATCCCTGACCCCGTCCTCGCCAGCGTCTGCCCTCGCGTCCGTGGGGGCCGCTTCCTCGGACCCCTTTTCCCCCAGGGCCTCTGCCTCCTCCGCCGCGTCCCGAGCAAGCTCCCCCAGGCTGTGCCCCGCGCTCTCCCTTGCTGCGACCTCAATCGCCTCGGCCTGGGGCGGGAGGCTGCGGTCCCCTCCTTCCTGCGACTCATTCGAGACCTGGCGCACCCCTCCTGCTGGACCCTCGGCGTCCATGCTGTCCCCCGCCCGACCCTCCGCCCCTACGCTGTCCCCCGCCCGACTCTCCGCCCCTACGCTGTCCCCCGCCCGACCCTCCGCCTCTACGCTGTCCCCCGCCGGACCCTCCAAGTCTACGCTGTCCCCCCCTCGACCCTCCTCCTCTACGCTGTCCCCCGCTCGACTCTCCGCGTCTACGCTGTCCCCCGCCGGACCCTCCAAGTCTACGCTGTCCCCCCCTCTACCCTCCTCCTCTACGCTGTCCCCCGCTCGACTCTCCGCGTCTACGCTGTCCCCCATCGCACTCCCTGCTTCTACGCTGTCCCCCGCCAGACCCTCCGCGTCTACGCTGTCCCCCGCCGGACTCTCCGCTTCTACGCAGTTCCCCGCCTGGCGCTCCGCGTCTCCTGTGTCCCCCGCAGGGCCCTCAGCGTCTTCGCCGTCCCCCGACGCCCCGGGCGCACTGCCTTCCGACGCCTGGGGTGGGTGCTCCGCCTCCTCCTGCCTTTCGGTGACCGCAGAGTCTCCCGGCGCCCCCTGAGCCTCCCCCGAGTCCTCGTCCTGCTCGCCGCGCCCTGGGTTCGCCCCCTCCACCTGCAGCGCGCCGCTCGCCTCCTCCCCTCCCTGGGGCACCTTGGCGCCCTCCGGGGCTCCCTCCTCCGCGTCAGCCTCTCCCTGAGCCCCTCTCGTGCAGTGCGCCTCGGCCCCCCGGACTCTGTCCGGCCCGCTGCCTCCCGCCTCCTTCACCGCGGCGGCGCCCCTTGTCGCCTCCTCTGCGCCCTCGCTCGCCTCCCGCTCCTCTGCCCCCGGGCCCCCGGCTCCCGGCTCTCCGGATCTCTCAGCCAGGGGCGCGGGGCCCTCCGGCGGCCCCTGGGGACCCGGGGCACCCCCCTCAGGCTCCGCGGCCTCGGCCATGACCGCAGATCCTTGTCCTTGATCGGGACCCCCTTCCTTGACGCTGCCCAGGGGTCAGTGGCGCTGGGCAAGCGGCGTGCTGCGGAACCCTCTGTGTCCCCTCCGAAGGACGCCCGCTCTGGATTCCCGCCCTAAAGGTTTAGCTGGGGTGCTGGGGCCTTGAACGGGACCCGCAGGGCAAGAATCCACTTGGTCCCAAGGCTCTGCGCCCTTCTGCCCGGCTGAACCTCTCTGGACTCTTGCTCCACCGCTGGAGCTTCTCCCCGATTGCGTGTCTGCTTTCCGGACCCCAATCTCGCCCCCGAGCCGCAGAGGTGCAGCGTGCGACTGGAGAGGGCTGCTTTGCTCCTGCACCTTTGGAAGTGTCCGGCCGCTTCCCGGCGTCCTGGGGTTGACCAGAAGTCCTTGGTGCCAACTCCATCCCCTGGGGCTTGGGCGGGGTTTATCTTTCCCTCCTCCTCCCCCACCCCGTGTTTGGGTGGCCTAGGAGCTTGGCCAATGACAGCCTTTCTCGTGACCCTTGTGGATTTTGATGAAAAGATTCTGGTTCTCCTAGCTGCTTGGGTGTTTCCTGGAATGGCTTCAAGTTCCAGAGTCATTTAAATCACCCCCTCCAAACACACAGACCCACACCCAAACACCTCATCCCCAGCTTACTCCAGGAGTGAAGCATCAAGCTACCCTGGTACCCAACTGAAGATATCCACGTTATACCTGGTGTCCAAGAGCAAGGGTGTAAATCCCGGAGAGAAGAAGCAGGGGAGGCCACGATGGCCGCCTTCCCATGTCTGCAGGGCCCTCGGGAGAGGTTCCAGAAGCCCCTCATATAGGCGCACAAGGAGCCAGTTGGGTTTCTCTGAGCAGAGCTGGACACTGGTGTCCATGAGGGGCCCTTCTCTTGGCCTGCCTGGAGAATCGTGGGAGTCCTGCGCTGGAAAAAGGTTACACCCTCATCCCCAGGGTCTCATAAGACTGTAAGAGTCTGTGCATCTTGCTAATTCTCCTAGATTTTTAAACTCACTACCAGTGCTTCTGCCTCAAAGTGAAAAGCGTGGGGGTCTGGAGGTGGGGAAAAGAAAAGCCAACATGCTTTGGAATTTCCTGGATTAGGGCTCTCAGGATCACAGACCCAATACCTTGTTTAAAAAGGAATTATTATGGTGAAAAGTATGTTGTAAGCTTATTATAAGCCAGGCTACTTGCAGTGGGTCAGCAAGAAACTGGGTTACCTCAGGTGGCACTATGTCAATGTGGTGGAATGGGGATCCCAGCTCAAGACTGACTTGACTTGTCAGGCTCTATATGGCTTTGATACTGGCCTGAGATACATGAGCCCCTTGTGCCCACAGAAGGTTCTGTTTTCATTGAAAGAGCTGGGGTGTCTTTGATGTGGCTTGGGGTCACACATTTGGACATCACCAGAATGTGTCTCCTAATTCCCGTTGCTCATCACTGATAGATGAGAAGATAGGAACCCAGAGATACTCAGCTTCATGCCACATTTCTCCACAGCTGTGCTCTGTCTGGGTAGGTATAGGCCAGAAGCTTCATCACCACAAAGTGGCATCTACTCAGAGCATGACACTCACAAAGGTGAGCTAGAGATGCACCTGAGCTGTAGAAGCTCTAAGTACCTAGAAAAGGAACGCTGCTGCCTTCACCAAGGCAAGATAGCAGCCATCACCCTTACCTCGTAAAGAAACATGAAGCCAGCACATTCAGCCCCAATCAGCAAACACGGTGCAGGTTTACAATCCTTTATGCAAATCCCATGAGCCCAGATGTGTTTCAGAAAACAGAATTGTTAGAAAGATGATTGACTGATTTTACTGTATATTATATAACACAGCACATCACTTTGTGATCAAACACAATAATATTTCTGCAGTAAGACAGATGAGATATGGTAAGATCACACACAGCTCCAGGTCTGTCCCCTGCCCCTGGGTTTAGGTTCACCTCCAACTGAATTCAAGCCATTCTGGTTCTGATTTTAGATGAATTCCCAAAAAAGCTTTCAGTATTCAGAGCCTTTTAGGATTTCAGAACGTTTATAAAAGGATTGTGGACCTGTGAACCACAGAAGGGCTCTAGGTTTATTTACACTGCTTGGAAAAATGTGAGATGAGTTAGATGCATAACTTTGTCCTTAATAACAAATGAACTGTCTTCAACACTTGACTTCTGCAAAGAACCGAATTAAAGACTAATGTGAGTAATAATATTCCATAAACTTTAACTCAATCAAATTTGATAGAAATGTGCTGCCTATGGGGAGAGGGGGTTGAATTTCTGAAAAAACCTCCTTTTGAATTGAGCCTAAAGATGATCAGCTACTGTTTGCAGACTTGGCACAGTCAGAAACAAAGTTGTTGGCTGAGTGGCTGAGAATTGGCCTGGATAATGTCCTCGTGGAAAAACAATGCTCATAAAGTCTATTTTGTTCTGGAAACTGATCCTGCGGATCACACAAGGCTGTTTGATCTTACAGATTTGGATTTATTATTTTATAGGGTTTGGGGTCATTTACTCACGTTGACATTGGCTCTCAAAATAACATCATTCTCTCTGCAGAATGTAGAATCTTTCACTTAATGATAATCTTAATAAGCATTTTAAAATTTTTCTGTTATGTATTTTTGCAAACTTTTTTGATTTTCTGTATTTAAATAAAGTTTCTTTTTAAATAAATGCAGGCTCAATGCTGAAAATACAGAAGACAGAAAATAACAGCTCTTCACAAATTTTCCGTAACCACATTACCAACAACTAAATATTTTATTTTAAGAGAGAAAGAGAAAGAGATAGATTGTTCTAGAAGCTGGGTATACAGCAGTAAACACCATTAGGAAGGTCCCTCTTTAAACAGTCTAGAGCAAAATAAATAAAAAAGTAAACAAAGAAATGAGATAATTTTGAATAACGTTAAGCTTTACATAGACACATGTGCCTGTGTGTTTACAGACGTGCCCAAACTGAAAACCTTGGCTCCTTTTCTCCGCACCCTCCATCCGACCTGCCAGTAAATCCAACTGGCTTCACGTTTTAAAAATATATATCCAAAGCCAGGCATGGTGGTGCACGTGTCGTCCCAGCTACTCGGGAGGCTGAAGCAGGAGAATTCCTTGAGCCCAGGAGTTCTAGACCAGCTTGAAGGCAGCATAGTGAGATGCCATCATTAAAAATACACAAACACACACACACACACGTACACACTCACACACATAAAATCCAACCTCTTCTCGATACCTCCATTACTACTGTGCCAGTCTAAGCCAACACCACCTCCTGTCACCTCAATGATTGCCATCACCTCCGAACTGGTGCCTGGCCTTTGACAGTGTGCTCTCTACTCCACAGCCAGCTGATTCTCCTTGGAAATCATGAATCAGACCATGCCACTTTTATGCTCAAAATCGTTTAAAGGTTTTCTGTCTCACTCTAAGAAAAAGTAAAATCTTTATGCCTGAAGTATGAGATCCTACAGAATCAGGCAACCTCAGTCTCTTTCTAGGGTACTAGACTTCTGAGGCCCCTAAAACACCAGCCTGCTTGCTGTTCCTAGAACTCGTTGACCATTCCTGTGCCTGGGATGCCACCTACATTCTCATGGCTTACTCCCTTACCTTGCCACAGTCTCTGATTAACTATTTTCCCCAAGCACTCCATTGTAAAACACAACCCCATACTCTGTGCCTTATTTTCCTTCACAGCAGCTATCTTCGTCTGGCACATAATATATTCTAGTTCTGATCCGTCTACCCCACCTCACAACACTGGGATGGTGGTTCTGTGAAATCGGGGTTTTTTGGTTGTCATTGCTAAGGACAGACCAGCACATAGCTCATTAAATATTTCCTGTATGAGTGAATACCCACAGGCCTTCAAATACACGTGGACCGACCTGAACTACTTTTGGAAAATACCTTTCTCAGTTCGTTTTATACTTTTGGAGGCCTAGCTAATGTCACAAGACACGCTATTCACAGAAATTCTTATCTACTGTGTTTGCTAAAAAAATACTTTAGCAAATTCTTTTAATTATTAGCAAGGGTCTAGTCAGTTCATATAAAGGAATACAAAGGAAATACCAAATAAACAGACTTGTGAAGGTCGCTATGAAGTCACTTAGAGACCTGCACGTTGTTAACCTGGCCTCAACACTAGATTAGCTATTTAAATACCAGGGAGGGTCAAACAGAGGTGACAAATTCAGAGATGATGACAAGAGATGACAGTGTTGATAATTAAGTAACTTTTAATAATTATAGAGTTCTTCTGCCACACATTATAAGGAATCATGAAGCAGGCAAACTCTGGGATTACAAAGAAAACCTTAAGGGCTTATGAACGATGTAAGGGTTTGTTGCCTTGGTTGTTTTTCCAGAAGGAATGGCCTCATTTCCATAGAAATCTGCCCTTTCTCTAGCAGGTATCTGCTCCTTTCAGAAGAGCCCTTGGGATTATAATGCCTGATATTGAAATTGACTTCATCCTTCCTAATGCAGGACATTAATCTAAAATATTTATCCTTTGATTGACCCTTGTCAATATGCCAGCATCCTCAGCCCTGAGCACCTATTGACATATAACAGTTTAGATAATATGATGTCTTACAGGAAACACTGGGGAAAAAAAGCAGATAAATAAGGCTAACGAGAAAGCATGTCACTAGAGCATGTCTTGTTCCCATGTATCCAGAAAACACCCCTCATCTGCCAGGAACTAGGTAAGTTGTAAATGGCCAACAGATGCACAACTGGCCATTGTGATACCTTACAATCTTTTGTTTTTACCATTTTACCTGACTACAGGTCCATGAAAAAAAAAATTGTGCCTTATCTCAAAATTAAGTCATCATATGACTATATGATATAGTCATAAAATTGTGATCTAGAAAGACTGTTTCTATACTATTCACAGAATCGAGAGGACCTATCCATCCATTATCCACCCATCCATCCACCCAACCACCCAACCATTCATTCATTATTTATCCATCCATCATCCATCCACACATCCACTCATCCATCCATCCACACATCATCCATTTATCATTTCATGAACTTTTTATGAAATTGACTTCATCCTTTCTTGTGACACAGACTCAGCTGGTGTTGGAGAAATAAGCATAAACAATCCGAGGTTCCTACCCTGTTGTGAAACTCTGCAGAATGGAAAAAGCTAACTAAACTGTTGAGTTTCTGGTAGTTTCTTGCTGGTGTCTCATGCCATGCTTCATCAATAGTTTAAATTACAGATTTATTTTACCTTATAGGGTGTAGTTAGGGAACAAATATGTCAGAACCACACTTCATAAAATTATTTTTACTACTCATAATTTGAACTATATTTCTTAAAAACTCGGAGTCGAGTGTTTGAAATGTGTTTATTTACTTAGCACACATAAAATGAAACCATTTAGCTTATGATTTTATGATAGAGTATCTTACTAATATTTGGGCTTCTCTTTTTAATTTGGTTGAGTCCAATCCAAGTGGACCAGAAAGTGATCAGGGCTGAGAAGGGTGGTCTGCCAGTGGTGAGAGACTTGGCTTTGCTGCATATTCCCCTTGGAGGCATATGTGTTTGACTGCATGAGTTCTGTGCTGTTGGGAAAGCCCTTTCGCTTGATGGGGTACCACTGTTTGGATGCACATCTTGGATCAGATGGTCTTGGGGTTCCCTTATCACTTGAATTCTGTATTCTATGACCTAACATCTCACATATTTAGAAGTCATTAATCAGAATGAAATAAAGCCCAGAGTCAAAAAGTGAGCAAATAAGATCTCCCAAAGCAAAAACAATATAATAGAGTTTGCTACTTAAATAAAAATGTGAATGTTTTCCTCAAAGACGAACAACTTGGACTCTCATTCAGAGGCTCTATTTTTTTCTAGATTCACTCTAACCTGTAATCTGGTTTCTTAATCTAGAATACATTGGAAACAGCCAAAAAAGAGGGGCTGAAACAGTTGTCTTCATAAAAACAAAGTGCTTAAATTAAAAGCAAAAATAACACTTAAAGTCTTAAGTTTTAGTTATCAATAGGTTTATTTTCTCATTTCAAATGAACACAAAAAAATGAATTATTGATTGAAAGAAAAAAAAGAAACAAGGAAGAAAAAGAGGAGGGAGGAGAAAAGGGAGGGAAGAAAAGAAAAAGGCTTATAGGCCTGGCACGTAGTCAGTAACAATGAAGGAAAATTTTAAAAGCAAATTAATGATTGTACGTGTTGGGGAAAAACAACATAGATATTTAGTTTTATTTTATTATGCTAATGAATGGGCATCATATTATTGGGACAAAACCCCAAAATGTGAACATTTCAGGTAGAATACCTTAATTTAAATAAACTATATATAACTATTTATTATATAATTATCCATCCTGCAAAAAAGACATTATATGTCAATTAGAAACTTATGCAGGGCATGGTGGCTCACGCCTGGAATTCTAGGACTTTGGGAGGCGGAAGCAGGTGGATCACTTGAAGTCAGGAGTTTGAGACCAGCCTGGCCAACATGGTAAAACCCCATCCCTACTAAAAATGCAAACATTAACCGGGTGTGGTGGCACGCGCCTGTAATCCCAGCTACCCAAGAGGCTGAGGCAGGAGAATTGCTTGAACCCGGGAGGCAGAGTTTGCAGTGAACCAAGATCATGCCACTGCACTCCAGCCTGGGCAATGGAGTGAAACTCCATCTCAAAAAAAAAAAAGAAAAAGAAAGAAAGAGAAATAAATTTACATAGCACATTTCTTCTCTTCCTATTCCCTTTATTGCAGTTTAAATTAGAATTTTAGTTCATTTTCATTCCTCTGATTCAGGTGTGATTGCCAAAAACGAGATCAAAGTTTTTTTTCCTTTAAAGTTGGTTTGTAGGAAGGAAGCTGAATCCTTGTTAATGGAATCCAAAAGAAGAAAAGGCAATGAATAGATGCAAAGACAGGCGAACGCAAACCAGAGGGAGCAGCTGTGCATCCAAGTGCTGGGATTCTTCCAAGATCCATGTCCCCAGAGGTTGCATTTGAACTTTCAGCCATCACCTGCCAACCAGATGTGGTCTGCCAGACCATCACATGCCATCCATACATCAAGTCCTCCGTAAGTATCTCACATTCTCTTAGAGTATTAAAACTTGAAAGACCTCAAAGATAGTTCCATCTAGCTCCGTCTTGTAAATAAAATGTCTTGCGTGTTGCCTCTATGATGAGGGTTCTTTACACATCAGATCTTCTTTTAAGTGATTTAACACTTGTCACAACCCTGAGAGGTAGTTATAGTCCTGCAGTGGATACAGGGGTTGCCGCAGAGTGAAATGACAGGCGTTGAAGTAGATTAAATTACAGATGAATTGTGAAAAACTGACTCTTTGTTTTTTGAGATGGAGTCTTACTCTGTTGCTCAGGCTGGAGTGCAGTGGTGCAATCTCCGCCTCCCAGGCTCAAGTGATTCTCCTTCCTCAGCCTCCTAGGTAGCTGGGACTACAGGTGCATGCCACCATGCCAAGCTAATTTTTGTATTTTTAATAGAGACGGGGTTTCAACATGTTGGCCAGGAGGTCTGCTGACCTGGCGATCCACCCACCTCGCAAAGTGCTGGGATTATAGGCCTGAGCCACCACACCCAGCCAAAACTGACTCTTTAACACAACATTTTCTAGAATGTTTCCCACTAGGGCAGCTTGATCACTTTCGGGCCTTGAGTAAAATAACAATCATAGTAATAATTCCTCATAGTCATGAAGTGAGACTTTGCACTCCACTTCCATGTGGAACTGTATTTTGGGAAGCCACCTGCCTCTCTGTGCCACGGCACCATCCAGCAGGCTCATCCCTGCCCCTGTCAGCCTCCCAGACACTGGGGCTAAATTTTGTTCTTTCGAATGGGCTTCTTCTTTTCTTATTTAGTCTCTTACTTCTTAAAAACAGGGCCTATTTGTAGCCCTAGAACATGCCCCATATGGACCCATACAAATATGCCCCGAGGCCATTCATAGCCCAAGAATATCCTAATTTTTAGCTTGTTGACCATTGCCCCACAGGAACAATGCAATAAGGGGCATCAGTGCCCTTCTCAGACCCTGCACTGCAGCCCTAAGGACAATGAAAATATATTCTGGGAACATCCCAATGCCAAAGGTGTTCTGGACAAGGGAACTGGAAAAACACCAAGTGGCATGTGAGCTCCCCAGTGCATGGCAAATGTCAGGGAAGACAGCGCCAGCGAGTTCTGATGAGGCCCCAGGACCAGAGGTGTAAGTGCTGGCTTTCTCCTTCACCGCTGTGTAATTCCAGGCAAATTCATCAACCCTCTGTGCCTTGGTCTCTTTCTCCATGGCTTGGGTCTACTAGTTGCCTGCCTGTCTGACAGGGAGGTTATGAGTCAACATGTACACAGTACAGTCCATCTTAATATTCACGGGTTTACCTACTTGCTACCACTTATTATTTGTATGTTTGTATACATTTACAACCCCATTTACATGTGTAAATATTTGTAACCCCCAAGTCAATACTCAAGCTGCTTTCACGGTCATTCACAGACACGTGCGTGTTCAGAGCAGCAAAAAACAGGATTCTCCCAACACACACATTCCCAGCTGAGGACGAACAACACTCTGCCTTCTTGTTTCAGCTCCTACTGTAAATAAATTCCCTGCCCCAGTCTTTTGAGTGCCATGTTTTTCACATTTGTTGGTGATTTTGTTGTTTGAAATGGCCCCAACCACAGTGCTGAAGTGCCATCAAATGTTTCTACAAACAAGAAAGCTGCAACACGCCTTACAGAGAAAGTACATGTGTTGATAAGCTTCATTCACACATAAATTACAGGGTTGCTGACCATGAGCTCAATGTAATGAATCAACAGTGCATATTAAATAAGCTATCTTTAAACACACATAAAACAAGGCTCAGTATTGATCACTTAATAAAACTGGTGCCCAGAGGCTCACAGGAACCTGTCTTAGTTTTTCTCTAGAAGCAGCAGGTCAGTATTCACTAGTTCAGCATTCTCATTGATTTATAGGACATAACTAGCACAAATAACAACCATCAACTCTACTTAGGATGCCTGACACAGAGGAAATGCTCTCTGAACATCACTGATTATCATGTTTATCTGAAAAGATCTCACAGTCAGCGTTTTCTGGTTAACAGACATCAAATTAGTTGTACTAACCTCATCAGACTTTTTTTGAGACAGAGTCTCGCTGTGTCACCGAAGCTGGAGTGCAGTGGCGCGATCTCAGCTCACTGCCACCTCCACCTTATGGGTTCAAGCAATTCTCTTCTATCAGCCTCCAAGTAGCTGGGATTACAGGTGCACGCAACCACACCTGGCTAATGTTTGTATTTTTAGTAGAGATGGGGTTTCATCATGTTGGCCTGGCTGGTCTCAAACTCCTTGCCTCAAACTCCTGACCTCAGGTGATCTGCCCACCTCCCAAAGTGCTGAGATTACAGGCATAAGCCACCGCACCTGACTCCTCATGGGACTTACTCTCTACTCACCAGCTAAAGGAATGAATTGGATTCACCTTTGTCACATGGTGGTCCAAGCTTCGGCTCTGGCCTATGCCACCTTCATCTGTGGCCTGGACCACTGCAATAGCATTTTAGCTCTTCTCCCTGCTCCATGTTTGTCTCTAGGGCCTGTTCTCAACCCAGCAACCTGAGCTGTCCTAATAATACCTAATAATAGGACGAATAATGTCACTGCTCTGCTCAAATCCTCCAATGGCTTCAATTTACACTTAGAACCAAATGTGAAATCTCCTGGGGCTCTGAAAGTCTACCTAACTGGGCATCATCTCCCCTCCCCTCCCCTCTGTGACCTCTGTCTCCAGCCTCCTTGTTCCCCATCACTGTGCTGCACTCAATCTGAACCAGCCCCTGCCTGAAGTGCTCTGCCCCTGTCTCCGCGGAACTCATGTTATGACTTCGCCTAGCTCCCCTGCCGAGGTCACCTCCTCAAGACTGCCCTCCCTGATGTACTATGCAAAGCACTCCCCTCGCTCTCCATCCTCTCGTCCTGCTCAGGGTTCTATTTGTTGACCGTCTCCCTCACAAGACAGAAAGCTCCAGGATGGCAGGAAACCTGGCTCTTGTTCAGTGCTGTCTCCTCAGCACCTGGGTCAGTGCCGGGCAGATAGGAAGCTCTCAATAATCATCTGTTACATGAATGAATAATATTTTGACTGACTTGACTTGATTTTCTGTCTAAACTGACCAGATGTTTGGAGATTGTTTGCACAGCCAATGCAATACTTGTGGACTGACAAATTCACACCCAGGTGGAGGTGAGCTAGAAACTTAGCTAGTGAACTATCTAGAAAGTCAAGATTTAAATGCAACCACCTCATTTTTCTTTCTAAGGACTCATTTGCCTATCTTCCTCTTGGGTCTCCTCTCTTTTTATTTGCCCAAACCCCAGGAGTTTCTTTGGGGAGAACCTGCTCTACTTTCACACCTCCACCCAATGCTGATGCTCAAAACTGGGGACAGTTCTCCCCTCAGCAGAGAGACCTGCTCTCAGTCCCACAGAGCCACAGAGGCAAAAACTTAGAGGGGAGATGACCCTTTCTTTGACTCCAGGTTCCCTCTAGGTGTTCCCCGCATCACAGCTCTCATGGAGTCCTTCCATGGGTTTACACACCCAGCCCTTCCTGGGGCCCAAGCTGACCCCAAGAGCCTGACATTAGGGCACAGTCCAGCAGCACCACACCCTATTGCTGCTCCCAGATGTGGGCTAGCTTTTTCTTTAATCCCCAGAACAAAAACACTCCTAATCTATCCCAACCGAGTACCCTAGGGCAACCACATTTGTGTGCCTGTCTCTCAGTGAGCCCAAGACAGCCTCAGAAGAGGGTCCATCAGCCCTTCCTCTGCCTGCTTCTTTCACCAAAGGAAAAAACAGAAAGGAATACTAGCTTGCCATCCAGCATAATACCCCTCTGGAAGGTTTTACAACATTTGTAAATAAAAAACAGCTTTTTAAATAACTCCACTATTTTATTTAAGTCCTTGAATTTCACAGGTGATGACACTCATGGCATTTGTTAACAATCTCTTATTAACATATGGGATTGCCTTTATACAAAATTTCAAGGTAAACCAAGGGGCCAGGCATGGTGACTCACGCCTGTAATCCCAGCACTTTGGGATTTGCTAGAGCAAATTTGCTAGAGCCCAGGAGGTTGAGACCAGGCTGGTTAACATGAGAAAACCTCATCTCTATAAAATATGCAAAAATTAGCCAGATATGTAGTCTCAGCTACTCAGGAGACTGAGGTGAGAGGATCACTTGAACCTGGGAAGTAGAGGTTTCAGTGAGCCAAGATTGTACCACTGCACTCCAGCCTGGCAGACAGAGCAAGACCTGTCACACAATGTGTGTGTGCACGCACACACACACACACACACACACACACACGATAAGTCAAGGGCAGACCAGCACTTTCTTCTCCCTCTTTTCTTTCTTTTCAGTCTCTGGATGTCTTTGGCTGAGTCCTTTAACACCTCTAATCCTTGGTTTCCGAACCTATACTATTGGAAAATGATCTCTTCGCTACACACCTTACAAGTTTATTTGGGACCAAGTAAGAATCTGTGTGAACAAAATTCATACACTGTGAACACAAAGGTATGGTATTTTTCATTTAGACTTTCAGTGCTCCAAGGCAATGGTACCCAAACAGTTGCACATCAGAATTGATAGGAAAGTGTGTCTGAATGGAAGATTCCTAGTCTTATTTTCAGAGATTATTTATCCAGTTGCTCCGATGCAGGACCCTGTTGTCTGTTCTGCAGGTTCTGTAGTAATGCCTCCCATTCTTTTGGGTTTGGGAATACTGCTGTATGGGCCAAACATCTATATCTTCAAGTGAGCCTGGGTCACTGAGCAACCACTCCAAAAAGTATTTGTACTTTAAATCCTATCTCTATTTGAGAAATAAAGGTTTGGCACTCATTTAAAATTTTAAGGCATCTAAGACCAAGTGGAAAATCTACTTTTCTTGTAGAGAATGCTTGACAACGATTTGAAGTTACCCTATGTGAGAGCTCTGGTGAGTGAGTGTGATTTAGGTAACTTCTGACCATATGGAACTTGGAAGGTCTGAAAACAAGTTAGGTACATGATAGGAAGTGAGGAAGGTCCTAGATTTTTTTGCGGAGTGAGAAAATGGAAGATGAGATATACTTCAAAATAAATGTATTGGTGAAGATTTGATTATTTGGACATATTTATTTCTCCTTATAAATAGAAGTGGTTTTAAGGCATTGCTAGCCTGTAACTCACTGGTGCATGTATATTCATTACACCTGAAAAAATCCTGTTGGGTGAGTGCAGAAGCATTTGGTATACATAAAACTCAAAAGCCATTTTATAAGCTGTGTTCAAACAAGGAAGTTGAATTTTCCCAGAATCAAATTGGCTTACATTTCAAGAGAAACTCAGAACTCACAAAATATTCATTGCATTTTTTTCTATGCCTAGCTAACCTCTTATTTTTATTTTTTTCACTTTTGCTGTAAGTGAGTGTACACTGCTATAAATTCAGGTGGCAGGTCTGCTCAGTAGAGATAAGATTAGACGTTTCACCTATCAGAGGACTTTGGGGGCTTTGTTAAAGTTCTCTTTCATCAGATCTGAAGGCATAATTGTTAGACTGTTGTAAACTGAGCAGTTTCTGGAGTCACCGAAACAAGTAGAGACTATGTAGCTGCTTGAAATAGGTGGGTTATGCACTAATCTACAGATGCGAGTCAGCAGAGAAAAGGAACTGGATTCTGTCTCCACAGAACGGGGGTCAGCAAAAAGGAGTCCCCACCACCACCCCCTCCCCTCCCCGCATTTCCTTTAAAGTTGTAGCAACAAAAGCTGGATCATCTAATACTAAGGTGGCATGATCAAAGTCCCCGAAAGATACATAAATAGAATTCAGGAGGTTCATAAGGAAAAATCATATTTTTATATTCACCAACCTCGCACTGAAATTTAGCATTTCCTTTCTTTGTGAATATAGGGAACAAATGGTAATAATGATAATTGTACTTGTGACTGTCCCCAAGAAGAATCACAGATTTTTTTATATCTCATTACAGATGTGATTTATCTCAAAATGTTACTTACACTCCTTAGTACTTGGAAATTTCTGTAGTTATTAGACCTACCTCTTGATCTTATTTATTGTAATCATAAAGAAACACCATATGTGTCTGCATCACACATTTCTTAATATTTGATAACTATATATCAATAGAATTGGCTTCCTTGAGATCCTATACATTTTGGTTTTCGCACTGAAAACATTATTCAAAGAAGGGTTTCCCAGACTAGCAAAGGGCCCATAAATCAGAAGAGGCTGAGAAGCCCTAAACTGAAATTTGTTTCTCAGTGGTACATTAAGTGAAACTTGCATATCTCTTGAGAGGACTGCAGGTTATACAGGTGAACTGATTTGTCAAAATAAGACAACTCATGAAAAAAAACTAAAAGTCTTGGAACTGGGGAATGGATAAATAGACATCTCAGTATTAAAAAGGAATAGGCTACAGATACATGCAACACCACAGATGAACTACAAGTGCATTTACGAAAACGAAAAAGCCAGACTCAAAAGGCTGCATTCTGTATGATTCCACTTATAAGACACTGCTTCCAAGTCAAATCCATCACTGGTTGCCTGAGGGTAGAAAGCGGGGAACGAGGATTGCCAACAGAGACAGGGGACTTTGGGGAGCTTGTAAATTTTTGTGTTTCAATATATGCAAATTATACCTTAAAATACTCTAAATATAATCCATACGCCAGTTGCCTGAATATCCCTCATCTTCTAGCTCTGCCTCGGTCTCACCTGGCTCCCTCTGCTCTAACCACCTGCGTCTGCCCCATCTCAAACCCATCTCCACCTGCTACTCTCTTTGCTCCGCCTCATCTTAGCCCAGGTGAATGGAGCCTCTTTTCTGTGGTTTTTCTAACACACCGTCTCCCAGAAGGCAGTTGGGCATAGTTAGGACATAACTTACAACCAAACCCAAACACGTTTGAGAGTGAAAGGGATTACTCTGGGGCCACAGGTGCAAACCATGAGGCTATCCTGGAAAAGTAGGATACACGGCCCCCTGCTATGGGAGTTGCTCACTCAAGGTTTAGGGCCAGTAATGGGCAGCGGGTCGGGGCTGGTCCCTGCCCACCTCAACTCAAATCTTCTCTCAGCTTGCCCACTTGCAACCCCCAAATCCTTCTTCATTTATTGTGCAAAGCAATTTATCAACCCTCTCTCTGCTTCATTCCTCACCCTAGTCCAAAAGCCCAACAAGAGGCTCCTACTAATCAGTTATCTCCCCTGGTATGAGTGTGCCTGCTCTTGAACCCCCAGAGACAGTAGTGGTCATAGCTAATGGGTCATGATTATTTTAATATGCTGAGCTCTACCTGTGAATTAGATCACTCTGGCCTTTTAGGCCTCTTTGAGGTAACTAAAATCACTATCCCCATTTTACAGATAAGGAAACGGAAGTTCTGCAGCATCAAATAACTCTGGAAAGCAACAGAGCTAGGAGTTCAACCCAGGTGTCTGAGCCAGCAAGTGACCAGCAGAACCCCTACGTCAGGCCAACATTGCCCTTGCCTTGTTCGGGACACGGAGCGCAGGTGTGCACAGAGCCAGTGATTGCTGTCTGCCCGCCCCTCCTCCTCCACCAGCATGATTGTGTTGTTTAAACAACCAAATAAACTCAACAGCTGCCAAATAACCCAGTGGTTTCCACTTTGTAGCTGTGTGAGCTCAAATAATCAGTGTTGAGATCTGCCAAAGGTCAGTGTCAGCTCATGAACTCAGGCTCAAGCACCAGAAGAACGTTTCTCCTCCACTTGTGATAACCTTGTTCAGAAGTGTGAAGTCGCCTCCCCTCAAGGCGTTAAAACTTAGACTTGACACCACACCAGTAATTTCTCTATGTCTCCAGACCTGTGAATACAAACAGAAAATGTAAATAGAGAATTCAGGTATTAGTCTAACTATTCCATGGGTAAACATGGGGAGTTAGAAATGCCTCCTGGGCAGATTTCACTTTCCCATTTCATCCAAATGCTTGATAGTAAGACCAAACAAGAAAAATGGCTTTATATAACTGACCTTCCCTTCTTTATTAAGGAATTTGTTGACAAGCTGGAGGGTAGGAATTTGAAATGCGTTTTTCTCATAGAAATGAGACTGATAAATGGTGATTAGGTGTCCAGAAATGTTCATTCATGTGAGTCCTGGGAAGAGTCCAAAAGGGGAGGATGGAAAAAAAGAGAGTGTCATTCTCCTATCTTGGACCCAAAAATCAATCTACCATAAATGTTTGTAGAATGAACGAGTCTCTGGGATCCTCCCACCCACTTCTCTGAGGGCATAACGTTATGCTTGAGAATTCCAGGCTCTTGGTTTCCTCTTATACGTGAGGAACTCCCAGCTTCCCCTTCCCTCCCTTCATCATCCCAATCACCTGCTATCCCTCCTGAAATCAAAACTCTTATCCTGTTAGCGAGGGTAAGTTCCATGGAGAGTTTTTAAACTAGAACAGCAAACTCTGATATGGTGCTGACGATATGCCAGGCACTGCCATAAGCAGGTAACATACATTAACTCATATGATTAATATAATCCTTGATGTAAATGCTGATGATGTAAAGGTGTGGGATAGAGAGCGTAAGCAATTTGCCCAAGGGCACCCCGTTGGAAAGCAGCAGAGCCCCACAGTGTACCCAGACAGCCAGGCTCCAGAGTCTGTAAACCTAACCCCATGAGCTTAACCCTTCCTAAGGCTGGGGAAGCATGTGCCTGGTTGCAAGCATTGTGCCGTGTGTGCATGCAGTTAGCAGTCATGCAATGGGACCTGCTGGTTGCCAGCCACTGTGCTGGAGCCAAAGACACAGGTGTCACAGGGCCATCAGGCCTATGTCCTTGTGCAGCCTCATTCCTGGAGGGCTTCAGACAATTAGACAAGCAATGACAACATGAGGAAGTAAATGTTCTGCATATCTAGGAGGAGTGCCCAACTGTGACCTGGAGCCAGGCCAGGCAGGCATGGGGAGGCTTGGTCAGCTGTGAGCTACACCTGAAGGATGAAGAGAGCTTTCACTGGCCAGGAAAAAGGTGAGAGTTGGCATTCTAGGCAAGGAAAAGGCATGGGAAAAACCCAGAGCAAGGCACATGCCAGGGGAAAAAGTCGTCTCTGTGAGAATGGAGCCAAGTGTGAACTGAGAGGCAAGAAGAGCTGCACTTGGTTCTTACATTTTTAATTTCTTTCTCTGTTTAGAGACAGGGCCTCACTCTATTGTCCAGGATGGAGTTGCAATGGTGCAATCATGGCTCACTAAAGTCTTGCACTCCTGGGTTCAACCAATCTTCCTGCCTTAGCCTCCCGAGTAGCTGGGACTAGAGGCACAAGCCACCACTCTTCACTAATTTTTTTATTTTCTAGTTTTTGTAGAAATGGGGTCTCACTATGTTGCCCAAGCTGATCTTGAACTCCTGGCCTCAAACAATCCTCCCACCTTAGCCTCATAAGGTATTGGGATTATAGGCATGAGCCACACACCCGGCCAAGGACTGCACTTTGAAGGGCCCCATGAGCCCCATCAGAAAATCTGGGCTTTATCTGAAAGCATTAAGGCAACCCAAGGGGCTGTCGGCTGTGGGGCGGTATGGATGACTGTGCATGTAAAACATGCAGGAGATGAGTTAGGAGGACGCAGTGGTAGTCATGGGGGATGAAGGTGGCCTGGATGACGCATTGGTCCCCACTCTCTACAAATCTAATGCAACCTCTTCCTGAAAAGTGGAGGCTCCAACCCTGGAAGTCCAGGACCTAAAAACTGTGCTGAGTTCACCATCAAAGAGTAATGGGATGGGGGGTGTGGTCTGAAGAGGGCCTGACCAACTGCAGGACTGTGATTTTTCCACCAGCAATTCTCAACCAGCGGCAATGTGGCGATGTCCTGAGCCATGTTGGGTTGTCACAGTGTGTGGGGACTGCTGGTAACTAGTGGTCAGGCCAGAGATACTGCCACACATCCTGCAATGCACACACAGCCTCCATGGCAAAGAACTACCCGGCCCTAAACACCACCAGCGCCCATGCTGAGAACTGAGGCACTAAACAGATTCCCCAAAGAAAACCATTGGTAAACAATTCAGAAAAGTTTCCCATGGGATCGAGAAGGAGCAGCGTGACCCTCAAGAAGTTGCCAGATTCAAAAAGTGAAAGAAGCAAAACAACCCCTTAAAAAAAAAAATCCCAAACAGAAAAATAAAATAGCAAGCCTTTATGCTGGCCTCAGGGTCTAGTCTTCAGCTTCCTGAGTTCTTGGAGCAGGTTAGCCCTGCGACGGGTGCAGGACAGGCCTCAGGTGCCCGGTAAGATCATGGAGACAACCCTTGTGTCCTGGATATGAGGAGCTTGTAGTACATCACCCACGCACATGCCTAATAAATGTCATTCCCCTTGGAAGCCTGAACCATGGGGTAACGGAATGTCTGAGAAGACAAGGATCTCATTCAACCTCAAACGGCACTTCCCGAAGCAGGGAAATGAGGAATAGTGGTCCCCAAGCGGTGGGGTGCCCACCCCCCAGGAAGTGGGGGCATGACACTCTGGGGGAATGAGGAAGAAAGTAAATCCGAGCACATACTGAGAAATTATGGGCATCAACCTTCCTTAATACACATTTTTGGTGTAGGTTTTAGAGAAAGCTTGTCCAACTCGTGGCCCGTGGGCTACATGCAGCACACGATGGCTTTGAATGTGGCCCAAAGCAAATTCGCAAACTTTCCTAAAACTTTGTAAGATATTTTTGCAATTTTTTTTTTAGCTCATCAGCTGTTGTTGGTATATTTTATGTGTGGCCCAAGACAATTCTTCTTCTTCCCATGTGCCCCAGGGAAGCCAAAAGAATGGACACCCCTGTATAGTGAACATGATATATGAGTCTAGTGACATTCTCTGTTAACATAAACATTCATGACTAAAATGCTTATATATAAATACATACAGTGTATTGACATATTTACATGTATTGAGATATTGACAGTATCTGCTTCAAAGAATTCTCTTTTTTTGCTAATAGAGGCACCTAGTACAGAGCTTTTGGCTCTGGAATGAGATTATTGAAGAGAATTTGATTTAGGGGGAGTTGTTCTATTTATTCTAGTGCCTTAAAAATGTTTAGATCAAAGGTCTGTATCCTTCCAAAATTTGACTTTGAATGGAATGCTGGTTCTCTCCTTCCCTTAAGGAACTTTTCTGGCTTCTGGCAAAGGTACACTTGAAGCAATTGTGCCAATGATTCAAATTTTCAACAGTTGCCGGGTGACTTCCGGCAGAGCCCCAGGCAGGCCTCCCTTCCCTCTGCTCACAAACCCCACTCTGCCTTGCAGAGAGGGTGACCCCCTGGTCCAGGGTGGAAAGGAGCCTGCATTTAAGCTGCTGCTTCAGGGCTGGGGCTGGAAAGAGTGTTTTGTTCCTCAAGCCTTTATTTATTTATTTATTTATTTATTTATTTATTTATTTATTTATTTATTTTGTTTTTGAGATGGAGTTTCACTTGTTGCCCAGACTGGAGTGCAATAGCGTAATCTCGGCTCAGTGCAAACTTCACCTTCTGGGTTCAAGCAATTCTCCTGCCTCAGCCTCCCAAGTAGCTGGGACTACAGGTGCCTGCCACCATGCCCGGCTAATTTTTAGTTTTTTAGTAGAGATGAGGTTTCACCATGTTGGCCAGGCTGATCTCGAACTCCTGACCTCAGGTGATTTGCCTGGCCAACATGGCAAAAGCTTGTCTTTACTAGAAATTATCCAGGCCTGGTGGCTTACCCCTGTATTCCCAACTACTCAGGAGACTGAGTCAGGAGAATTGCTTGAACCCGGGACATGAAGTTTGCAGTGAGCCGAAATCACGCCACTGAACTCCAGCCTGGGCAACAGAATAAGACTCTGTCTCAAAATAATAATAATAATAATAATATAATTAAAAGAATAACTTTTTAAAGAGACTAGCAATTTGGATTTCCAAATGTTGATCTCTTCTGGATTTATTTGTAAGCACTGGGTTTTTCTTTTTCTTTTTGACACAGAGTCTTGCTCTGTCTCCAGGCTGTGGTGCAGTGGTGCAATCTCGGCTCACTGCAACCTCCACCTCCCGGGTTAAAGTGATTCTCCTGCGTCAGCCTCCCAAGTAGCTGGGACTACAGGTGTGTGCCACCACGCCCAGCTAATTTTTGTATTTGTAGTTGAAACGGGATTTCACCATGTTGGCCAGGATGGGCTCGATCTCCTGACCTTGTGATCCACCCGCCTCAGCCTGCCAAAGTGCTGGGATTACAGGCGTGAGCCACCGCGCCCGGCCAACTCTGGGTTTTTCTAATGACCTGTCTTCTTAATGAAGCTGCAGCGTCTTTATCAAAACTCCACTCTGGCTGATTCATACACCTCCTACACTGTACTTCATGCATGTTTCACGTACTTCTTGTAAAATTTACACAGCTGATGTAGATCCCATTTCTTTAAAAAGGCCCAACCTTCCCTTTAAACTTGACTGGAGCCAACAATGGGCTGGTTTCAGTGAGCCTTGTTTTGTTCCAGGGCCTACCTGTGAAACGCATTTATTCCACCAGAAAGCTTTTGAAAACATCAGTCACCTGATCCCTCCCTGGTATCCATAGGCTTTGGGAGGTCAAAGTCCCTGTTTTCTTCCACTGGCATCATCCTTTCACAAGCCTTTTTAAGTGCCTCTGTGGCTTGTCAGGAGGACAGATCACATATCCAAGGTATATAAGCCCCCTTTCAGCACGCGTTCACCTGCTAAGGGGTTTTTGGCAGGCGATCAGCCTGCAGGAATTTACAGTCTTGACTTGCTGGCAAAAGCCCTAGATCATGGGACCCAAGCTCCCTGATTTGATGGGTCAGCCTTGGAATTCGTGACACACCAACCTGTATCAGACAGGCTGGCGTGCTGTTTCTGTGCTCAGATAAGTAGAATCAAACTCTTTCCAAGTTTCCATGGGCTGGCCCGTGGAGCCAGACGGCTTCCTTTGGAGGTGATGTAAGGCAAACAGAACCCCGAGTCCTAGATTTGGGAGCAAAGTGGGATTTGTAACCAAAGAGGGGACTTCATGCTGGAGGAAATTCAATGCCCTGTGCAGGAGGGAGTTTTTCTTTTCTATTGGATTTGAGGAACATGCAGTGCCCTCATAGGACACTTTGGTGCCAGGATTCGTCCCCCTGGGGACAGCGTGAATTTTTTTCATTGAAATAATTTCAAAGCGCAATAGTTTTAACGATGCTGAAATAGCCAGCTGTGAACACTGGATTTATGGCATTAGGGCCCCTTCGTAAGTGGCAACTTAGTAGCTAAATTGGCTTGTTTTCATGAACTCATAAAACTTCATTTCATAGACACACTGAATAAAACCTGTGACGGGAACGAAAAGCTTAGTCTGTCCGCATAATTTTCTCTTGAATGGAATGCTGTGCCAATAAGTAAAACATAAAGTTTCTGGTTTAACAGCATAAGAGAAATAAATACACAATAAAAATCACGAATTTGGTGGCATTATACTATACAGGGGAACGTGACGTCACCCAGCAAAATTGTATAAGCATCTGCTCTTTGACCCGGCAATTCCACTCCTAGGAACCTTTCTCAAAGTTACACTGGCCAAAAAAAAAAAAAAACGCAAAGGAGATATACACACAGGCTATTCACAGAAGTGCTGTTTTCAATAGCAAAAGGCAGGACACAAACCAAATGTCCACCCACAGGGAACTAGTTAAGTTAGAAACTGGTGGAAATTAGGGCATATGCGCGCAATGGCGATGAGTGAGAAATTGTTCCTCTGTTACTATGGAACTGGGGGACAGTTTCAAGTGAGAAAAGGAAGAGAGAGAGAGAAGCGTAAAAGGGCTGAGATGGGGTGCACAGTGAACATTAGCAAATGTGTCCCTGCATTCTGTGAGGCTCTCTAGCAAATTAATCAAACCCAAATGCGGTCTTGGAAACCCCAACTTGAAACCAGTTGGTTTTAAGTTCCTGAGACCTGGACTTAGGGCTGGTGGGAAGGAGGGGGCCAGTCTTGTGGGACTGAGCCCAGGCCTGTGGTTTCTGAGACCGTCCCCAGGTAGAAAGTGTCAGAATTAAATTGAATTGGAGGACACCACCTGGTGTCTGCTGCAGAATGCAGAATTGATTGCTTGCTTGGTGTGCGGGAAGTAATTCCCATAATCCCCACACATTTGGTCACAGAAGTCTTTTGTTTTTTTGAGACAAAGTCTTACTCTGTCACTCAGGCTGGAGTGCAATGGCACGATCGCGCTACAACCTCCACCTCCTAGGTTCAAGCGATTCTCCTGCCTCAGCCTCCTAAGTAGCTTGGATAACAGGTGTGCGCCACCACACCTGGTAGATTTTTGTATTTTTAGTACAGATGGGGTTTTGCCATTTTGGCCAGGCTGGTCTTGAGCTCCTGACCTCAAGTGACCTGCCACTTGGGCCTCCCAAGTGCTGGGATTACAGGCATGAGCCACTGTGCCTGGCCGGTCCCAAAAGTCTTCCGTATTTATTGTTGTGATGCAAGGGCTGAGGAAAAAGGGTTTGAGGTTTTCCTTCATATCCCCATGAAAGATGCTCATGCCCTAATTTCCTGGAATCTGTGAATGTTACATGGTAAAGAGGAATGAAGTTTGCAGATAAAATTAAGGCGGCTGATCAGCTGACTTTCAAATAAAGAGGTGATCCTGGATTGTCTGCGAAGGACCAGTGTAATCTTGAGTGTCCTTAAAAGATGACAAAGGAATTCAGAAGAGTTTTCAGAGTCAGAGAAAAGATGAAGTGGGCCAGGCATGGTGGCTCATGCCTGTAATCCCAGCACTTTGGGAAGCCAAGGCAGACAGATCATCTGAGGTCAGGAGTTCAAGTCCATCCTGGCCAAGATGGTGAAAACCTGTCTCTACTAAAAATACAAACATTAGCTGGGCATGATGGGGGACACCTGTAATCCCAGGTACTTAGGGGAGTGAGGCAGGAGAATGGCTTGAACCTGGATGGAAGAAGTTGCAGTGAGCCGAGATCATGCCATTGCACTCCAGCCTGGGTGACAGAGCGAGACTGTCTCCGAGACAGACAGAGAGAGAGAGAGAGAGAGAGAGAGAGAGAGAGATGAAGTGATGAAAGCAGAGGTCAGTATGATGGGATGGCTGGCTGGCTTTGAAGACAGAGGAGAGCTGCAAGCCAAAGAGTGCGAGCAGCTTCCAGAAGCTGGAAAAGGCAAGAAAATTGATTCTGCCTCCAGAACCGAACACAGCCTTGCCAATGCCTTCATTTTAGTGAAACCCAGTAAGACCCATTGGGAACTTCGAATTCCAAACTTTTAAATAAATAAATAAATAAATAAGGCCGGATGTGGTCACTCACACCTGTAATCCCAGCACTTTGGGAGGCTGAGGTGGGTGGATCATGAGGTCAGGAGATCGAGACTATCCTGGCTAACACAGTGAAACCCCATCTCTACTAAAAATACAAAAAAGTAGCCAGGCATTGTGGCATGCGCCTGAGACTGAGGCAGTAGAATTACTAGAACCTTGGAGGCAGAGAGGTCACTGTGAGCCGAGATCGAGCCACAGCACTCCAGCCTGGGTGATAGAGTGAGACTCGGTCTCGGAAGAAGAAAAGAAGGAGGGGAGGGGAGGGGAGAGGAGGGATAGTACATTGTTTTAAGCCACTAAGTTTATAATGATTTGTTATGCAAGCAATAGTAAACAAATACAGGCACAATAATTGAAAATGTTTTACAATATTATAATTACAAGTCTACTGTGTGAAACAGTGATAAATGTTATGGAGAAAAATGAATCAGCAAAGTGGGACAGCAATGTGGGAGGAGGAAGGAGATGCAACAGGTGACACCACTCACAGCTCCAAGTCCTGCCATCAGGGTGCAGATGACCCACTTGGCCGAGGAGCCTCACATCTGGGGATTTGCTCGGTTCCCTTTTCCTTTGACTTCTCTGTCACAGCTGTCCCCTTGATCCTACAACCCAACACCTAGGGCATCTCTGGGACCGTCATTTTGGAGCTGTTGCTACACATCCGCGCTAATATCCCTCAAGGTATTTGGTTCCATTGGCGGCATGCAGCTCTCTGGTGAAATTGTCCAGATATAAACTTTCAACAGCCTCAGAATTTCATAAGATATTTTCATGTCCAACGAGAGGCATTTCAGGCATTTGCTTGGAGTCCCCAACTTTAATGGACACAACCCACTTTCCACTGGACACCAATTATTGACTGGCTTCAAGACCGGGATATGGTGGACGTTTCTCAGGGTGGGAGCTCCCAGAAGCAGCATAACCACTGTCCACCTGTTAAGATGCAGGGAAGCTGCTCGTATTCCAGTGGGGAGAGCAAGTTCAGATTTGTTACAAGCATTGAGGAGCTGCTTGGATGGAACTTCAGCCCCCATTCTCTTGAGGGGAGGCATTCAGTATTTATGAGCAGATAACATCACCTGCTGTTTTCTCTTTCATAGGAGTCCATTCAGGTTACCAACAATATAACAGGGCAGCTGTCAATAGGCTTCCAAGATGGCCCTGTATTGGGGCAGAAAGAGCTCAGCAGACATTCTCCTTAGCTTGAAAGACCTCAAATTTACAGATATACCAGAGGGACAGAAACACCGGCACGGAACTGCTGTGTTCTCCTGATGTGACATAACATGCCAATCATATGTGAAGATGGAGACAGAGGTTGGAGGGATGCAGTCACAAGCCAAGGAACACCAGGGGCCACCGAAACTGGAAGAGGCAAGGAGGGCTCCTCCCTTCGAGCTTTCGTAGTCAGGGAGTATGACCCTGTTGACACCTGGGCTTCAGACTCCAGCCTCCGGAACCATGAGAGGGTCAGTTTCCCTTCTTCCAAGCCACCCAGTTGTGCTACTCTATTAGCGTAAGCTTGGAAAAGCAATCATAGGGCAGTCCGGGTGTGCACAGCTCAGCGGTGACAAAGGGGCAGCAGAGGCTGATGCTGCCTAATCCCTTCATCAAAGGAATGCTCCTCTGCTGAGGCAAAGTCACCTCGAACCAGCCACTCATTAACCAGCTAACGTACTTCATCAGAGGCTGGTGGATCTGCTGTGTCGCCCTCCACACCCCGCCTCCCTCAGACCTGAAGCAAAGGCAGGATGGCTAACTTTCCATCACCTCCCTGCTTTTTGCACAGTGGGGCTTCCCCGTCTTGGTGGAGATGTCCCTTTAAACATACCCTCTTGGCCAGGAGCCCTTCCTAGATCCAGAGTTACCTTCCAAAGTCTTCCTCCCACACACCTTTCATGATCAAGGGGTACATCTCTGTGCACCCAGGAAGGAGCCCTTGAAAGCTGCCCCTATTTCCAGATGGCTGGGACAGTCTTTTGGATAAAATATTTATCCCCAATGCCTACAGGGGTAGCTGGCCCAGAACAGGCACCCCCTACGCACTCATTGCATGAGGGCACCCTGCATTTTTTTGCCTGTTGCCTTCTGTGGGGATTCACATCCAGTATGTGTGGGTGGTACTATAGAGCAGGGGCATTTTTAAGCAAGCAGGTCCCGCGGGGCCTTTTTTTTGTCACTTTTGTCTGTGTAGCAGCCTCTGAGCTCTCCAGATCTGATGATTTTCCCTAGGTCTGTTGGCCTGATGGAAAATGCTCAGTTCCTAACCATTTGGGCAGCCATGTGCCTTTCTCTCCTTCCCCTATTTCTTCTTTCTCCCAGCTTTTATAAAGGGTTGTGAGCCCGACCCAGTGTTAGTGGAAAATGAATTGTGCAAAGCCTCAGGCCACGTTTTTGCAAGTCTGCCTTCTACCACTAGGTGGTGGTGTTTCCACAGCTTCCTCTCCCTCATCTTGCAATTTGCTTGGAGTGGCCCCAAAAGACAAATGCGTTTTGTTCTCTGCACATGTAAGGGGAGAAAACCCCTCACAATTTGCTACTCTAAAATTGAAATCGTTATTTTAACACATGCTCTCTATATATCCTGAACAGGTGCGATTTGCAAACTAGTTTTTTCTGACAGGTTTATTTTCCTGCTTTAAATCAGGCGCTTTGTGGGCATATTACTAGACAATTTTTTAAAAAACTAATAGATTGTTTTTAGAGAAGTTTTAGGTTTACAAAAAATTGAATGAAAAATATATTGATTTTCCAGGTGCCCCTTTGCCACCCACAACAGTTTCCCTATTGTTAACATCTTGCATTAGTAAGGAACATTTGTTGTAATTGATGAGCCAATAGAGATACATTATTATTGACTAAAGTCCATAGATCACATTAGGGTTCATGCTTAGAACTGTATATTCTATTGGTTTTGGCAAATGTATAATGGCATGTGTCCACCATTTTAGTATTGCACAGAATAGTTATATTGACCTAAAAATTTACTGTGCCCCACCTATTCACCTCCTCCTCCCTCCCCCAACTCCTGGATCAATGGTTACTGATCTTGTTACTTTCTCCATTACCTTGTCTTTCCCATCATGTCATGTAGTTGACATACACACTGTGCAGCCTTTTCAGTTTGGCTTCTCTTACTTAGCAGCATATATTTAAGATTCCTTCTTGCCTTTCCATAGCCAGAGAGCGCATTTCTTTTTATCATTAAAAAACATTTCAGGCCAGGTACAGTGGCTCACGCCTATAAGCCCAGCACTTTGGGAGGCCGAGGCGGGTGGATGATGAGGTCAAGAGATCGAGACCATCCTGGTCAACAAGGTGAAACCCCGTCTCTACTAAAAATACAAAAATTAGCTGGGCATGGTGGTGCGCACCTGTAGTCCCAGCTACTCGGGAGGCTGAGGCAGGAGAATTGCCTGAACCCAGGAGGCGGAGGTTGCGGTGAGCCGAGATCGTGCCATTGCACTCCGGCCTGGGTAACAATAGCGAAACTCTGTCTCAAAAAAACAAAACAAAACAAAAAAACATTTCATGGTATGGTACAACAGTTTGTTTACCTATTTACCTATTGAAGGACATCTTGGTTGCTTCTACATTTTAGTAATTATGAATAAAACTGCTATAAACATTTTTGTGTGGGCATAAGTTTCAACTCATTTGGGCAAATACCAAGGGATGCAATTGCTGGGTCATATGGCAAGGCTGTGTTTATTAGGGAAGCTTTAGCAAGGAGGCTGGGTAAAGGAAAAGAATGCTTCGAACATTTTCATCACAGCATCATCTGCAACACCGGGGCTCTAGCTGTTTTCTAAGGAAGTTTGGTTGTTCCTGACATAAAAGTGAGGTGGCCACAGGAGTCCTGCAAAGGGCCTTTCCACTGTAATAAGGGAGGCCACCTTATCAGCAAGGAAATGCATCGGCCTCCCACTTGCTGTTTAAAGAGTCTACACTTAAGTAGAAAATAACCTACAACTCCAACTCTCTTCTGGCCACAACTAATAAAAAACAAGTGCATGGTGGTAGTAGAAGGAAAAACATTTATGTTTTTAAAATAAAATGGCATTGGTGCTTCCACATTGTAGGAGGAGGTGATATGGTTTGGCTCTGGATCCCCACCCAAATATCACCTTGAATTGTAATGATCTTCACGTGTCACCGGAGGGACCTGGTGGGACATACTTGAGTCATGGGGGCAGTTTCCCTCGTACTCTTCTTGTGATGCTGAACAAGTCTCACTAGATCTGGTGGTTTTATAAAGTGGAGTTCCTGCATATGTTCTCTCTTGCCTGCCACCATGTAGGACGTGACTTTACTCCTCCCTTGCCTTCCACCATGATTGTGAGGCCTCCCCAGCCATGTGGAACTGTGAGTCCATTAAACCTCTTTCCTTTACAAATTACCAAATCTTGGGTATGTCTTTATTAGCAGCATGAGAACAGACTATTACAGAGGGGATGGGGCCTTGGTCGCACCTGTGACTTGGAAACACCCCAAAGAGCCTCCAGGAGTATTTGTGGTTGAGGGACAGGAGGCCCTCTGGGCATAGCCTGCATGAGGATTCAACCTGCCCCTCAACCCAACTTAGTAAAAATAAAAACAATTAACATAGCTTTGAAGGGGAATGAGTGTCTTCTCACAGATGGCATGTAGCTGAGAGAACCCAAGAGAGTCCCCAGGGTCAGGATAAGCAGAGGATTGAAATGGGGATACTTGAAGCTTCTGTATAGGAACAACCTGCACAGCTGTACTGGGTGATGTGCATGTTTGAACAAAGATGCACACCTGTGTGCATACACATGCACATATACACATGCATATACATGTTCTCATACATATATACCTATATACATGGACACTCAAATTTGCATATACATATTTATGTATACATACACACATTTAGGTACAGAGAGGCATAAATTTATTGACATACATATACACATGCTATATATAAACACATTACATACATGCACACATACAAGTATATACCTAGATACACACACTACACATACATAAACATGCATGCTGCACACATGCACATTTGCATATAATATGCATATAAACACATACCTATTCACACACATACACATATGTACATGTGTATATACAACACACGGAATCAAGCAAAATCCCAGATGTCTCTTCCAATGAATGGAACAAACATCTGGCAGAAGCTAAGACATTCCTTGTCAATGCTGCATCCCAAGTGAAGCTCTCTTGCCTGCCACCATGTAAGATGTGACTTTGCTCCTCCTTTGCCTTCCACCATGATTGTGAGACCTCCCCAGCCACGTTGAACTGTCAGTCCATTAAACCTCTTTCCTTAATAAATTACCCTATCTCAGATATGTCTTCATTAGCATCTGGGGGTCCACAGGCTGAGAGCTGACTCACTCTTTCCCTGACTACAGCCAGACAGGCGCTTTACTCCATCCTTCCTCACTTGGAGCTGCCATTCACCTTGGGAAAACCATCTTCCTCAATAGCAAAGGAAATGCATGTTAGCTACCTAGTGTCCTTGGATAAATAAAGCCTCGCCAGACATGTAAGCAGAAAGCAAGCTAAATGAGAAACACCAAGACAAATATACCAGCAAAACTGTTTTGGAGGCTGCAGAGAATAACTCCATGGACCAAAAAATATTTGAATTAAATTAAAACCCCAGAGAGATATAAGATAATAAAGCAATAATTTTAAAACAGGGAATGTGTAAAAAAGAAACAGAAAGCAAGAAACCTCTTAAAGATTAAATATATACTTGCTCAACTTATCAGTCGTGACAGGAAGCAGACTGGGGTAGAGCGGAAGTGGAGGTGGCGGTGGGAGGGATCACAAAGAAGCAGGAAGATACTTCCAGGAGGAAGGATATGCTCTCTCTCTCAAAACTCAGCACATTGTACAGTTTCAGTATGTTTAGTGTATGTCAGTTGCACCTCGGTAGGTGATTTTAAATATATGCTTGCAGACCAGGTAATCCTGCAAGCCTGTAATCCTAGCCTATTGGGAGGCTGAGGTGGGCAGTTCACTTGAGGACAGGAGTTTAAGACCAGCCTGGGCAACATGATGAAACCCCATGACTAGTAAAAAAAAAAAAAAAAAAAAAAATTCCAAAACTTAGCCATGCATGCTGGCACAAACCTGTAGTCCCAGCTACTCAGGAAGCTGAAGCATGAGAATTGTTTAAACCTGGGAGATAAAGGTTGCAATGAGCTGAGATTGCACCACTGCATTCCAGCCTGGGTGACAGAGTGAGACTGTCCCCCACCCCACCAAAAAAAAACTTGCTCCACAAAAGGCTATACAAGCATTGGAAAATCAATGTGAATTTGAGGAAAGCAATAAGAATGTAAAGTAACAAGACCAACGTTTAGGGTCTCTCTAGTGCCCCCTGAGGTGGAGGACAGTTGGACATCTCAGTGGCAACCTCTGTACTCACGGAAGTTTGTGTGAAATGCATCCAGTCCAACCATTACTGTAGAGTACATTTATTCCTGAGTTAAGCCAGATGGAGGACGGCACTGTTGGCTCCCTCAGAACTGCTTTCATTTAACAAATGGGACTTGGGTTAGTGTTCCCCGAGTTGGCATTGGTGGAAACTCTGAGAAGCAGCCTTAATAAAACCTGCTCTTCTGTTTATTTGAGGGGTGTTGTCAATCATCCATTTATTCCTTCATTCATCCGTTCACTTCTTTAGCAGTCAGCTGTCAAGTGCTTGAGGTTGGGGATGCACATATAATTATAAGAAGGTGTCCAGGCATGGTAGCTCATACCTGTAATCCCAGCAGTTTGGTAGGCTGAGGCAGGAGGATTCCTAGAGCTCAGAAGTTTGAGGCTGCAGTGAGCTGTGATTGCACCACTGCAGTCCAGTCTGAGAAACAGAGAGAGGCACCATGTCTTTAAAAGAAAATCACAAGAAGGTGTCTGTTCTCAAATGACACAGACACAACTGTCAAATGGACACCATGTGCCTGGCATCGCGCTATGTACAAGGAAACCACAGCAGTTCCTGCGCTCAGGAGGCTCACAGTTTAGTGGAGAAGAAAGACAAGTGTTCTAATGAAGTATCATTGCTGCGTGTGATAAAAGTAATTAAGAGGGCATCATAGGGTGGGCTGCATCATACAGGGGACCACAGTCTTCATCTGTTAGAGAACTGGATGATCCCTATTTGGATGCCTAGTCCTGGGAAAAGTTCCTGGTAATCAACTGAACCATGGGATGGAGAGGGCTCTCAAGTCATCAGCTCTGCGCTCAAGCAAGGGTCAGTCTCGAAGCAGCTTAGGTGATCCACATAAGAAATGATACAGTCCTGAGCTAAGAGACAGGAGTGGGACTCCAGGAGGGGGGTACACTCAGCTGATGTGGCGCGATGACTCAGCAGGGAAAGTACACAGGACGTGGCGACTGGCTCTGGGGAGTGAGCGTGCAGGTCCTTCAGGGGCGAGGGGAGTCGGGATAAGACAAAGGGAGCAGTTTTCAGTGCTCCTGAGTTTCTTCCCTAGTTACTGAGCACCTTGTGAGTATAATCAGAACAGAGCAGAGTGAGCAGACCGGATAGAAAAGACTATGGCTTTCATTTTGACCTGTTGTGTTTGATGTGTTCTTGGGAAATTAGCCTGTGTCTCTGACCTAGGTAAAGCCCCGCAGCCTGAAGTCGCAGTCCAGGAGTTAGAGCGAGACAGTCTGGGGGGAAGCAACTGCCTTTGGTGGAGTCTTGTCCACCATTCCCTGCTTATCCACCATATAGGTCAGGGTCTCCATGGTGAAAGGTGATGACCTCCGCTCACTGGGATGAGTGAAAAAAAAATAGGCCTTATGTTTATATTAGGTTTTTAATTTTTATTTTTTAAAGCAAATTGTTCCTCTGCTGCTTTATTGTGTAGGTTGACCTTGGTACTTGCTCTTGCTGCAGAAGCCAGACAGGCAGGTGTCAGAGGGGTGCACTAGGCCCCCTGATGGGCACCTGGGTGCCAGGCGGCGTGGGCTGACATGGTTCCACACACCTTCTCTGCTTCCAGAATGGTGCTGTCATTGCAGACCCCAAATCTTCATTAAGAGAATGCGGGGATTATATTGTCTAGTCTTTAACTGAGCCAAACCTCATGGAAACAGACAAGTGTCTGGCAAGGATGCCTGCTAAGAAATGGTATGAAGCAATTTCTTTTCTTTTTTTTTTTTTTTTTTTTTTTTGAGACGGAGTTCTGCTCTTGTTACCCAGGCTGGAGTGCAATGGCACAATCTCGGCTCACCGCAACCTCCGCCTCCTGGGTTCAGGCAATTCTCCTGCCTCAGCCTCCAGAGTAGCTGGGATTACAGGCACGAGACACCATGCCCAGCTAATTTTTTTTGTATTTTTAGTAGAGACGGGGTTTCACCATGTTGACCAGGATGGTCTCGATCTCTTGACCTCGTGATCCACCCGCCTCGGCCTCCCAAAGTGCTGGGATTACAGGCATGAGCCACCGCGCCCGGCCCGGTATGAAGCGATTTCTAAGGACACAGGCTGAGATGAATGGCAAGAAAGGAACAGAGCTGGTACACCTCCCCTCCGAGCATGAACAATGGCCAGCCAGGTTACAAGGTTCGAGCTGCGGCAGTGGTTTCATGTAAATAAACGAACCAACTTGACCTCGCCTCTCAAGCTCAAGGTGCCAGGTAACAAAGGGTGAGAAAGTAACCACTTTCTGCCAGAAACTTGCACTACCGTGAGAACATTTTGAAAACAGAAGTTTGGAAAGTTTCTGTCATTAAGCGATTTTATTGCCAAAAAATGATGTGTGACATCTGTAAAAGCTCTCGTATCTTGCACTTTAAAGTAGGAAACACAATTTTATCCGCTGTTTAAAAGCTCCCAAGGGTTCTGCGAGTTTCACAACCCATTTGTGATACATAAAAACGAACAACTTCCAATTAATTTGAAAAAACAGCTCATTGCTATCAAGGAGCATGGAAATTTACTCCGTGGTGGTAATAACAATCCCTTACAGGTTTGGTGGATGGGATTGAAAAGTGGATATTGTGACTTAGTAAGTATAGCGCTCCATGCCACACATGATTCGCCACGATTTCCCGAAAGGGTGAGGCATATTTAATAACATGATGTGTCAATAAGACACTGTTAATATAAGTCATTTTTTTTTCTTTCTTTCTTTCTTTCTTTTTTTTTTTTTTTTTTTGAGATCGAATTTCACTCTTTTTGCCCAGGCTGGAGTGCAATGGTGTGATCTTGGCTCACTGCAACATCTGCTTCCCAGGTTTAAGCAATTCTCCTGTCTCAGCCTCCCGAGTAGCTGGGATTACAGGTGCCCACCACCACGCCCAGCTAATTTTTATATTTTTTGGTAGAGATGGGGTTTCATCATATTGGTCAGGCTGGTCTCAAACTCCTGATCTCAAATGATCTGCCTGCCTTGGCCTCCCAAAGTGCTGGGATTACAGGCATGAGACACCACATTCTGCTAACAGAAGATTTTTAAGAAAATAAAACATTTGTGATTCTCAATAAGAGATATATTTTTCGTTATTTCTCAGGCTTTTGGCTAAGTTCAAGTATAAAATACATTTTTCATTAGTTCATTTAATAAATATTTATTGAAAGCCCCCTCTAGGCCCAGGACATTCTGGGCTAGGTAGAGTCGTAGTGAAGATAAAGAGCCTGCCTTCATCAAGACTCCATTCTAGAGGAAATGAGGATGAGAACTCAAGACACATTTATATTTGTGTTTATTTCTCTTTTCTTATACTTTAAAAATTCCTATTCCTTTTTGTGTTTTATAACATGCATTACATATATTTTGGATACTGTGGGGGAGACAAATAAATCATAAATATTTGTGTTTTTATTGTGACATTATATATCACAATTTAATAATACATTATAACATATATCATCTGCCTATATATTCATATATAATGTATAAACATATATTCATAAACCATAGAGTATATATTAGATACTATAGATTATAATTATGTTGCAGCACGTGTTACATTATACATAAGATATAGACATATATTTGTGTATATCTATAACATAGTATAACTGTAATTGTATGTAAACATTAACATATTCAATACATCTATTTACATGTTGTATACATGTATGATACTCACATGACGTTGGTGTGCATAATCTTCCTATATGTTTCTAGTCCATTTGTTCTCCCACATTTCTAAAAGATCACATTTTCTTCTCTTGCCTTCAACACTCAATGCCACCTTTCTCATCCTCACACTCAGCCTCCTCTTTCACTGAGAAGATGGAGGTGACCATGGGTGGCTTTGACCAGCCCCGCCCCAGCTCTGCATCGCCCCATGCCCTGATGCCCAAGGTGCGCACGGGGCGTGCTGCTTTCCTTTAGTGTCAATGAATGGATTTGTTTTGCCACCTGGGGCCCGCCTCTCCATTCATGTACCAGGTGCCCACTCTTCTGCAACCGAGATGGCTCTAGAAATTCCTTCCCCGCCCACCCCAGCCATCAAGCTTTCCTCTCTCCTGGATCATCCCCACCTGCAGACAGGCCTGGGGTGCCTTGTCCCATCTTTAACCAAACGAAACCCTCCCCTCACTCTCACTACCTCTGCATGTACTATTTCACTTCTCGGTTCCCCTTACAGCACAACTTCTAAAGAGAATTGCTTAAACTCATTATCTTCCATTTTTCTTCTCCTAGTTGGGCTTTTATTTTCCAGTAATTTTCCAAAATTTCCCTTGCCAAGGTCAATAAGGACCGCCAAACTTGGAAATCCAGACTCAGTTCCCTGTCCCCGCAAAGCTGACCTTTCAGCATCGCTAGTCACAGAGGGCTCTTACCCAAGCTGACTCACCAACGCTGGTTTTCTCCTCCAGGAAGACCTTTCTGGCCTTGGCTTCCAGAACACCCCACCTGCCCGGCGGCTCTGAAGCCTGTCGGACTCCCCTTCCCAGGCACCACTACTGGCTGATGTTTGGGTGTCACCTTGCCCCTGGTCCAGACCCCAGCCTCTCCTGTCAACAGCTACACTCACCTGCTAGGGGATCTCAGTGGCCCAGTGGCTTCAGATGCCACCTACAGCCCTGTCCCTCACTGTCACCTCTAGGGGTCTCTCAATCCCAAATTGCTCCAAAGTGAGCTAAGGATAACCCGTCCCTCTCACGGACTACCTTATCCAGGTAAGAGGCAGCTCCTTCCCGTAGCCATGGAGTCAGTCTTGATGCCTCCTTTTCTCTAAATATGGCAGATAGGCTTGGGTGATGGCTCACACTTGTAATCTCAACACTGGGAGGCTGAGGTGGGCAGATCACCTGAGTTCAGGAGTTCGAGGCCAGCCTGGCCAACACTGTGAAACCCTGTCTCTATCAAAAATACAAAAAAAAAAAAAAAAAAAAAATTAGCCAGGCATGGTGCCACGTGCCTGTAATCCCAGCTACTTGGGAGGCTGAAGCAGGAGAATTGCTTGAATCTGGGAGGCAGAGGTTGGAGTGAGCCGAGAAAAAAAAAGTTATTTTCTTCAGAGCTCACAGAAGAAACACAGCTCTGCTGACCCCATTTTAGACTTCTGCCCCAAGAACCATACATTTGTATTGTTTAGCCACTAAGCTTGTGGTAATTTATTACTGCATCCATAGGAATCTAATACACTGAAGAAATCCTGTTGCCTGAGCCTTCAAAACATAGAAAGAATCTCACTATTTTCTTACCACTTCGGGTCTTCCATCCAGACCCAAGTTCCCACCGCTTCCCACCTGGATGATGGCAACATTATCCTGAGGGGTCTCCGGTTCCCACACTTGTCCCCATACAGTGTCCTGTGCACACAGATCCCAATAGTCGTAAGGAATACCAGGTTAGCTGCTTTCTGCTCAAGCCTCCGCTGGCTCCCTGTCTCAATGAGGATGAAACTCAAACTCCTTTCTATGCCCTACGAAGTCCTATATGATCTGACCCCATCACTTCTCTGACCTTAACACCACTCACCCCCTTGATCACTCGCCCGCCCCAGAAGAAACCCAAACCTACCACAACCCTTGCACTGTTGCTTCAACAAGCTCAACAACTGCTGCCCTGGGCCTTTGCACCTGCTCCTCTGCCTGGAGTGCTCTTTCCAGAAATAGGCATGGCACTGTCCCCCTTCTTCAATCTTCCCTGGTTGCCAGAGCTGAAATCCTCCCTCCTCCCTGTTTCCAATTCCTCTCCCTTGCTTTATTTTGTGCTCCTTTATACTTCACCGTGCCTACCATCAACACCTACATGTTGTATTTACTATTTCATTTGTTGTCCACCTCTCTTTTTTCCTCCACTACCACCACTAGAAAGTACACTTCATGAAGGCAGGGACTTTGTTCTGTGAACTGTCGTAGTTCCAGCATCTGGATAATGCTCTGCACATAGCATCTGTATTAGTCTGCTTTCACGCTGCTGATAAAGACATACCCAAGACTGGGTAATTTACAAAGGAAAGAGGTTTAATGGACTCACAGTTCCACATGGATGGGGAGGGCTCACAATCATGGCAGAAGATGAAGGAAGAGCAAAGACACATCTTACATGGTGGCCAGCAAAGAGAGAATGAGAGCCAAGAAAAAAGAAAAAAGGGTTTCCCTTTATAAAACCATTAGATCTCATGAGACTTATTCACTACCACAAGAACAGTATGGCAAAACCATCCCCATGATTCAATGGTCTCCCACTGGTCCCTCCTACAACACATGGGAATTATGGGAGCTATAATTTAAGATGAGGGACACAGCCAAACCATAACAGCATCCCAGTGGGAGTAGGAGTCCCTTGAGCCAAAGTCTGGCTGAGCACTTTTTAGTGTTGTCACTTTGGCCCTCCTCCAGGTGAACACATAAGCATGAAGGCATCATTATTCAACACACCAGGCACTGTTAGATGTCACTGGCAAATAAGATATGGCTTCTACAGTGTAAGGTAGAATCAAGGAAGGAACCCATCGCAGCAGTTAAAACCGATCCCTGAGGGAGGACACTGGGAGAAGTACCAAGGATGCCCTTCCCCAGCCCCTTAAAGCAAGTTCATCCACCCCACGGCCTGCGGGCTGCATGTAGCCAGGGCAGCTTTGAATGTGGCCCAACACAAATTCATAAACTTTCTTAAAACATTATGAGATTTTTTTTGGCAATTTTTTTTAGCTCATCAGCTATCACCAGTGTATTTTATATGTGGCCCAAGACAATTCTTCCAATGTAGCACAGGGAAGCCAAAAGATTGGACATCCCTGCTTTACAGGAAATCTGTCCTGTTGGAATTATGTCAGTGACATCAGGCGGATCTCAGGACAGGCTGACCCAGCACTCACAGGTGGCTTCCAAAAGCAGCCAGGGAGGCCTGTCAACAGGCGAGGGATGCGGTGGGATGAGTCGCTAATATATCTATCATCCGTCCTGAAATCCAAAGAACTCATAACAAGCAAAACAGCCAGGTCCTGGATCCAGATTCTGCCCTGGTATTCACTCCTGAGAAGCTGGCCAGAGGGGAAGATCTACTTACCTATTATTTTGTGCTAAGAGACAGCGACATAGAAGAGAAGGAGATCTTAAAATAAAAACCTGGGTCCAAGAGAATTTGATGTACTTCCATTCTGAGCCCCTCCTCCGTGGCAGGCATTAGCTGGGCATTGTGACTGGCCTCTGCAACACCTCTGGAAGGAAGGTATTTATATCACCTTTTTACACACAGGACCTCAGAGAGGTCAAGTGGCTTCCCCAAGGCCATAGTGGTAATAAAGGACAGAGCTGGAATGGAGGCCAGGTCATCCGGTTTCTGGAGAGTGTGCAATACTCCTGCAGGAGCAGTGCTTTTAGCGTGAAACAAAGGAAGACCTTTTGAACAGTGAGCACTCCCTGGAGGTGCTGGGGCTGCCAACTTTCAGAAGTGGAGGCCCATTTGCTTATGTGTCCATTTCCCACCTCTGATGACCTCAACAAGGGCCAAAAAGACAGCCCAGCTTCTAGACAGCATCAAGGTCCATCTTCTAGACCCTTCCTGAGGCAGTATTCTCACCTTAGGCTTCCAGAGATGCCCTACATTCTTAAATTATCTCCTGTTTAAACTGGCTTCAGGGGTTGTGATTACTGACTACCAGAAGACTCCTAACTCAACATAAAAGTCACGTGAGTGTCAACACGACTGAAAGAGAACTTAGAGAAACATCGAAGTCAGTGACCTTCTTTCCCACACGTGGACAAAGTCTCCAAATTCTAATATTTTCCCTCAAATCAAATGTATAACTGTCTTTCTAAATAAAAAAGCATCAAAATACCATCAAAAATAACAGGAAATTCGCGGTGGCTCAAGCCTGTAATCCCAGCACTTTGGGAGGCCGAGGTGGGTAGATCACGAGGTCAAAAGATCAAGACCATCCTGGTCAACATGGTGAAACCCCGTCTCTACTAAAAATACAAAAAATTAGCTGGGCGTGGTGGCGCCTGCCTGTAATCCCAGCTGCTCAGGAGGCTGAGGCAGGAGAATTGCCTGAGCCCAGGAGGCGGAGGTTGTGATGAGCCGAGATTGCGCCATTGCACTCCAGCCTGGGTAACGAGAGCAAAACTCTGTCTCAAAAATAAATAAATAAATAAAAATAACAGGAAATTTTAAGAGTGAGTTTTAAGAATGAACTTTGAGTAGGAAAAAAAGTTCCTATTGCTAAAATGAAACAAACCAAAACAATAACAATAAAATAGCATAGCATTTTTATTCATTTTATAGGTGGTAACAAACTAGAGCCTTCCGAATGAATTATTTAAGGGGTTCATTCATTGAAGCAGTCTTTGGAACAGTTCATTCTTTGTAAAAGCAAACACTCAGAAAGTCAGCAATTTGCCTTCTACCTTAAATGAATTTTTTAAAATGTCTATAATTTTTCAGAATGTGCAGAAATGTCTTTGGTTCATTTAATAAACACTTAGCAAGTGACTACTGCACACAGCGTCCTTCAATTTCCAGAACAAAATAGGATGCAACTAAAAGTATCTAGAGCAAAACCTTCCCACCTGGCAAATGAATAGGCTCATTTATCCACACAGAGGCACGTTTGCGTAACTGGGCTGCAATTGATGTAAGAAACAGGTGCTAAGAACAAAAATAATCAAACACGGCTTTCTGCACGCCTCTTCTCCTTTTATATTGGGTAATTGCAATGGCTGACAGGAAGGAAATGCAAGGAGAGGAAATGATTGGGAGGTGATAGGATATATTAATTAAAATGTGTGTCCCTCCTCCATTTGAAAAAAAAAAAAGAATCACTGAGATCATTTCGTTACCTATTTTGGTTCCTTCCCATTCTGAGTATCTGAAGAGCTGGATCAAATCAGCTCCTTTGAACCAATGAAAAAGGAAGGCTCTCTACTTAGAGGCCGAAGCGGGAAGCAGAGATGGAGCTTAGGTCTTGCTGCCACAGCTGGTAAAAGAGACCCAGCTAACAACTCCCAAAGAACTAGTGAGGAATCTGTACCCGTTTTATCGCAGCACAGCCTCTTAAGAGATTTCCCCCAAGTTTAGTTGATTCCGCCCTTGGAGATGTCTGAAATTGTGTTGAAAGAGCATGTTTTATTTAGTTTCTGCCTGTGCTGTTGACAGCTCACAGATTCGATTTTTATCTCTTCCTCGGGAGAGGCTATTGATTGTTATTTTTATTTTATTTATTTTTGAGATGGAGTCTCACTCTGTCATCCAGGCTGAAGTGCAGTGGCGCTATCTCAGCTCACTGCAAACTCTACCTGCTGGGTTTAAGGGATTCTCCCACCTCAGATTCCCCAGTAGCTGGGATTACAGGTATGGGCCACCACGCCCAGCTAATTTTTGTATTTTTAGTAGAGATGGGGTTTTGCCTGTTGGCCAGGCTGGTTTCAAACTCCTGACCTCAGGTGATCCACCGGCCTTGACCTCCCAAAGTGCTGGGATTACAGGCATGAGCCACCGTGCCTGGCTTGCTACTTTTCCTGTGCGAAGGTCATCCTTCCCTTTGAGCCTCAGTTCCAAGAATCTGCGGTAATAACACCAGTGTGTTAACATGATGTGAGCTAATTTATGTGTTTACCCATTGATGATTTAAGAGCTACACAGAAGAGACTAATATTATTATTCTGGGGGTTAAACAGACAAGTAATTGATGTGGTCGGAGAACTAAGAAACGTCACCCTCTTCACTTAGCTTCCTGGGGGAGTGCAAATGGGGAAGGAGAGGAGAGAGGTGGGGATCCACAGATGTGGAGGGAAATATCTGGCATGGACTATATCTGAGCAATGACCAGAATGACCAACTGCATTCTGGAGTCAGTTACAGGTAACTGTTCTCACCACTCTCCTGAGGTTGTTCCTGCTTGCTCCTGTCTTAACACATCAGAGAGCCAGCTGCGAGGGTTTTGCTCTGCGTGCATTTGGCTTTCTGTTTTGTTAGTGCGTTCCTTCCCCTTGAACACTTTGTCCAATAGGCCCACTTTGCATGCTGTAAGCAGCTTATGAAGCTAGCAATGAAAGAGCTTACTGTCCTAAGGATGAAAATGCAGACCCACCCAGCAACAGGCTGGTGGAGCGTTGTTTTTCCAAAACCGGTGCCTCATCCTTTTGTTACCCTTTTCACAGTGCCTGGCCAAGTTTACAGAGAGTTTTTGACTCTGCAATGTCATCCATTATGCTGAGTTTCATCCAATGTTGTGTGGTCTTTTAAAAATACCAGCCTTACTGAAATACAATTCACATTCCACGAAATTCATCCTTGAAGGTACAATTCCGAGATTCTTAATGTATTCAGAAAGTTGTGCAAACATCACTGCAATTGATTGTAGAACATTTTATTCACCCCAGAAAGAAACCACCTACCTTTAGCAGTCACTGCCCGTTTTCTCCTTTCACAAACCCTGGCACCCACTAAACTACCTTCCTGTGGATTTGCCCATTCTGAAAATTTCATATAAATGAAATAATATGTGGCCTTTTGTAACTGCCTTCTTCCACTTGGCATAATGTTGTTTTCAAGGTTCCTCCATATTGTGGCATATTATCAGCACTTCATTTCTTTTTACGGCTGGAAAATATTCCGTTGTATGGATATATTCCTGGTTTATCTGTTCTTCAGTTGGTGAACATTCGGGTTGCTTCCACTTTTTGGCTATTTTGGATAATGATGCTATGAACTTTTGTGTACCGATTATTGTCTGGACATATGTTTCCATTTCTTTTAAGTATGTACCTAGGAGAGGAATAGCTGGGTCATATGGTCACTCTACATAGAACTTTTTTAGGAATCACCAAATTGTTTTCCATAGTGGCTGCATCATTTTACATGCCCATCAGCAATGTACTGTGAACCCTGAAAATTCAAGACAGGTCTCAATTAATTTAGAAAGCTTATTTTGCTGAGGTTGAGGACACACCCCTGACAGCCTCAGGAAGTCCTGAGGACACGTGCCCAAGGTGGCCAAGGCACAGCTTGGTTTTATACATGTTAGGGAGACATGAGACATCAATGAATATATGTAAGAGGTACATTGGCTTGGTCTGGAGAGGCGGGACAACTTGAATCCAAGGCAGGAGGCAGAGGGAGCTTCCAGGTCACAGATAGGTGATACACAAAGGGTTACATTCTTTTGAATTTCTGATTAGCCTTTCCAAAGGTGGCAAATCAGATCTGCATCTGTCTTGGTGAGCAGAGGGGTGACTTTGAATAGAATGGGAGGCAGGTTGCCCCTAAGCCATTTCCAGCTTTAGTTTTCCTTAGTGATTTTGGGGGCCCAAGATTTTCCTTTCACAGTATGATGGTTCCAATTTCTTCACGTCCTCACATCATATTTCCATTTTATGAGTTATCTCTGCATGGGTATTATTACTTCTCTTGGGTTTAGCTCCTTGAGGACACAAACTGCCCTAAGACTATCATAACAGTAATCATAGAACCCTGCACATTTCAAGTTCTGAATAAATCTCAGCTGTTGGTAGGATATACCTTCTGTTATAATTACTAACAGTTCCTAACTAGAGAGTAAGCCTACCTACGTTACTAAAAAAACACAACTCTAATTTCACAACCTCCATAGAACCCAGCGCATACACAGAGCTACCATTTATTAAGCATTTACTGGATTCCTAGTAATAAGTCCTCATTTATTTAAGATGAGGAAACTGAGATTCAGGTTATTGTCCAGGTAGTTAATAGAAAAGCTGAAATTTAGACCCAAGTTCTCACTGTATCACACTGTCCAAAAAAATTCTTTTTTTTTTCCGGAAGAGAGACATGTCTGCTCATTTGAGTTCCTCTATTTTTCCGCTATTCCCCAAAGGAAAGGGGTGATCTCTTCATTCTTTTGTTATCTTCTATTGTACATGATATATAGTGGTAATGCAGAAAAATTAATTCTAATTATATAAATTGTGGACAATGGTATAGTGACTAATACGCTGAAACAGAAAAGTAAGGCATTGTTATCATGGTATAGTTCAGTCTTTATTGCGACTATAGCTGATAATATACAGTAAGCATCTAACCCTTGCCAGGGGCCACAGAGCCACAGCCAGGACTAGGTCTCGCTTAAATCCCCAAAAGTGGGCCCCTGTGGTTCAAAACGTCACCGCATGGGAACCACAAAAACGTTGCCTCCCCATTTATCACGCCAAGGGCCCAGGAGCCCAAGAACCCAGGACTATCCGGCGCCCTTCTGCTGGCATCAGCTGGCAGAAAAGCGGAACTGGCGAAGGGGACTTTGCCCTTAACCAACATGGCCGCTCTGAGGCTTCGGGCTTCGGGCGGCAGAAGGACCGTCACGTGAAGAGAATTCCGTTCCTTTATTGGCCTTCTTTCCTGGAAGGGCAGGGGAAAATAACCCAACCGGCGCCGGCCTTAAAGGAACCACCGCCGGATCCGCCGGTGGTCGGCCCTCGGGGCTGGGCAGGCGGGCGCCGCGCCGAGTTTCTGCCCCTCCCTCGCGGAACAGTGGCGGGCGGGGTCGGCGCCGGGAGGCCGCCTTGCCGGGAGCCTTGGTGACCGCCAGCCGCCGGCCGCCGCGCGACCGGGAGGGGGTTAACCGCGGACGGGCGCGGACGGGAGCGCGTGAGGCTCCCGAGCGCGATCCCGGCGCAGCCCGCGGGGGTGCACAGGGGCGCGCGGGAGAGGGGATGGAGGACGGCTTGGCCGGGCCCCTGCACGGGGCGGCGGCGGCGGCGGCCGAGGCGCGAGCGCGGCCCGGGGTGACGCTGCGGCCCTTCGCGCCCCTCTCAGGGACTGCCGAGGCGGACGAGGGCGGCGGCGACTGGAGCTTCATTGACTGCGAGATGGAGGAGGTGGACCTGCAGGACCTGCCCAGCGCCACCATCGCCTGCCACCTGGACCCGCGCGTGTTCGTGGACGGCCTGTGCCGGGTGAGGGTCGCGGGCGGGCCGTCGGGGCGGAGGGCGGACACTTGTTGCCTGGGGAGGCGGCGCGGGTCGCAGCGCCCAGGTCCGGGCCGCGTGTGGGGCGGGGAGGCAGCGACGCCCCCCGGGCCGCCCGGCCGCGGACCCTGCCCTTCCGGGCCGGAGCGTGGGGGCGGCTCCCCGAAGATCACGGTCCCGGAGCACCCCAGGGGAGCGCGCAGCTCACCGCGGGGTCCCCCACAAGCTCTCCCGGCCAGGTGTGCGCTCAGGCTGGTGCGACTAGGGGGGTGAATTTGCTCCCCCACGCGGGGTAGCACCGCGGCCCCATGCGCTCTCGCCCTTGCCCGGCTTTTACGCGCTGTAGAAGGGGGTCACCTCGTTTCTAGGGAGGAGGAAACAGACGTTGAGCGGCGACGTGATTCACTGTTCATAAATGGGACGACGTCCCTGCATTCCCAATCTGCACTATTGGAAGAAAAGCCAATGTTTGGGTGAGGATCCGTGGTTGCTCATTATCCAGCGGCTGGCCAATTTTGGTGGAATGGTGAAGAGGACCATCTTTCAGACCTGTAGATATTGAGTCAAGAACCTTGCTCCCTTATGTGAAGGTGTGACATGCCGCCATCGGGGACACCCAGTACATTGGGAGTCGACTCCTTACCCCCTACTCTCCCCCGTCCCCCCACCCTCCGCAAAATCCACACAATTTAGACACTTTGGAGGGTGAGGGGCCGGTATGAGTAATCGATAATGGTGATGGGGAGGAGGAATTTCTTTCAAATCTGCAGTTTTCGTGCAGAATACAATTTGGACAACGTGGGCGTCACAGAATGAAACCGGTCTTTGAGAGCTGCCCCATTAGGAGAGCAGCTGTCAAAAAAAGCAGTGCTTTCAGCGCTTGGCTGTGAGTCCACAAATGCTGTCAATGAACTGTAGTTGAAGGCTACTGCCAATACACTACCTTTGTGGTGTGCGTGTTATTTATTTGTACGTCCACTTACTTTCTGAAAGGAATTACAGTGGCCGTGTGCTTAGGTAAGGTTCCAGGCATGCTTTCTAGAGCAACAATTGTCAGGAACTCAGGGTCTTACTGATTAATCTTCTTCTAAAACCTTTTCCTCTCCATGTAGGCTAAGTGCTAGTCAGCATTTCAAGCCTTTTCCTTAGGAGCCCTAGGCTTTCTGCTAGAACAAGGTCAAGTCACATAAGACAGCACTTAGTTGCAGTGTTGAAGACAGTCCTGAAATTGTGTTGTATGAAAGTTTGCCCACTTCGCTAGCTATCCATTTTGACAAATATTTATTGAGACTTTGCAATGGGATAGGTACTGTCCTTGGCTCTGAGGTTACATCAGTAAATAACATACAATAAAATAGCCTTTCTGCCTCCAGAGCTGACATTTTTTTAGAAGGGAAACAAACAAAGAAATATCAAATATATCAGAAAGTCATGATGCTATTGGAAAAAGAACTTGATGGGCAGGAGGAGGGAGGGGAGATCTGGGAGAGGACAGGGAGATTCCTATTTTCCATAAGATGATCCGGGAAGGTCTTACTGATACAGTGCTATTTTGAGCAGAGACAATGGGCTAGCATTGGTTCATTGGTGCTTTGCTGTTGATTGAGTGCTTACTATGTTCCAGGTACTGTTTTAGGCACAGAGGATAGACTGCAGAGCACTTTGAGCTCCCTACTTTCATGGAGCTTAGGATCCAGTGGTTGAGAAGATAGACAATAGGAAAAGAGCAAGTGAACAAGATCATTTCGGATAGTGATAAATGCAATGAAGAGACTGAAACAGGTGGATAGAGGGCAAAGGGAGGGGGCTTGGTCAGACTGATCAGGTCCTAACACTATGGGAGTTCAGGAGGTTTTGTGGAAGAGCTGCTGAATTGGGGCAGGCCTGAGGGAACCAACAAGGGATGTCCAGGCTTGCAGCCATGAGCAACAGCTGGAAGATGGAGCTTGAAGAGGAAGTCATGTGCGTCACCAGAACCCGAGGGGAGGAGCTGCCTGGCAGGAGCTGCAGACTTGAAGGTGTGGAGTTGAGATGCTAAGTCCGGGTATAGGCAGGGAGGAAATTCCCAGGCTTCTCAACTCATTGGCAGAACTCTGAGGGCAGCCAGGAGGCCAGGGAGCCCCAGCAGTGGAGTCCATAGGTTGGGTAATCCTTTCAGGTCCCACAGAAGGGCAGAGATTGGCCCTGGGCGCAGTGCGGATAACGGGGATTTACACACAGGAGTCAGCGTGGAGCCACTTTAGATGGTGTGGCCCCGGGAGGCCTCTGCACAGCCTGGACCAGGCCGACAGATGCTCCCTGGGGAGATGTGTGTGTGGCTGGCATCCTGGCAAAGGGACTAGCAGATGCAGAAGCTCCAGTGCAGGGTGAACTCTGCGATTTAAAGGACCCGAAGGGTTGCATGAGAGGCAGAGGCTGGTGTTGACTGAGGTTGGATAAGCAGCCAGAAGACATCCCATGGAGGGCGTTGGGGCCATGATAAGGATTCAGGTATGATTCTAACCACACAGCCTGGTGAAGAATGACTTTCAGGAGGGAAACTGGGTGGGTAGAGAGGAAGCAAGGAGACCTGGGAGGAGGCTGCTGCCATCATCCAGAGGAGACTGGAAGAGAGTGGGACTAGGATGGTGGTATTGGAGATGGAGAATGGGGCAGAGCCTCCATTGTAGCCTCTCCTCTTTATTAGGAGAATCTGGAGCTTTAGAATGGGGATGAGGGAGGACTGTGCACTAGTGTCCAGTTCTAGGGTCCTGTAAGATGGACAGCAATTGGCAAAAACTCAAAACCCAGCGGGGCTAAGGGAGTCCCAGCGTCAGAAGCCAGATAGCTCTATGCACTGGGCAACCTGAGAGCTAAAGTCATGGCATGTCCTTGGTAAGCCTGGAAAGCAAGTAGACCATTTCTCATTTAGCTGAAACCAGACTTCTAGGTGGGAAGATGTAGCTTCTGAGGTTTCAACATGGCAGCCTTATTGTTAAGGCTGGGGTGTCACCTTTGGATGATGTAATGTAAATGTGAGTCTACTCTAGGTTGGTGGTGTCTCCCCTTGAGTAGACAGATCATTAACTGCAATGCTGACCAAAGTCCCTGGGGTCTGGCCAGCCCCTCCTAAGCCAGTTTGTTGGATCTGGGGAGTGATGGGATGAGGAAAAATGACTGGATCAAACTTCTTTACATATATTCACATAATTCTGTAAGCTTAGTCTTTAAGGAAAGAAAAGGATGAACCTGAACTACAATTTTTTTGAAAATTTACATCGAAAGCTGTTTTGTAACTATAATAGCTTGGCCTGATATGTGAGATTTGTTTTCATTGGCTGGCTCAGTATCAATTGTAAATACTGTATAATGAATCTGTTACTTAAATGTATTAGAGAGATTCACACTGTTACAAATGAATGAAAAATTCCATTAAAATATGATTATTTTCTGTTTATACAAATATTTGACAAATGTATTCCATTATAGTACTCTTTGAGTCTGTTTTTCTATTCTCTTTAGAAAAGCAAAGCATTGCTTTGAACCAGTAATTACATGTGCTTTGAATGGCTGAAAATGGTTAGTTGATTCTCTAGAATAAGAGTTTATTCAGTCGTCATCAAGCTTACCAGGAATTTAAGAGTTCTCAGATAATATTCTGTTTGTTTCCAAGCAGTAAATACAGTTCCGTATAGTAATGGAAACGAATACCGTTTTTTCACTTGTCCAAAATGTGAATGTATATTTGATTCATAGGGCTTTGCCCAAAGGCTAAGTCAGAAAATTATAGAAAAATTTACTCTTTTCCCTTGAGTAAACTTACTTAAAAAAAAAAAAAAAAAAACTTAAGATTTGTGATAGATACAGTACTTTAATGACTTTCTTTTAATAACAAAATATTCAGGTCAGCATAAAAGGAGTAAAAGTGACATCCTTACATTCTTTATATGAGTAGAGACCTTTGAGCAGTGCTTCCAACCTTAGCTGCGTGTCAGAATTTCGAGGGAGCTTTGAAAAATTCCCATTTCCAGGCCACTCCAAACCCATTCCAATCTCTGGGGCTGGGAATCGCCTGGAAAGCTCCCCAGGTGATTCTAATTGTTAGTTGAGGTTGACAACAATTGTGTGAAGTCACAGGGAGTTTGGCCTGACCAGAGGCATCGTTATCTCTTAAAAAGACCACTGAAAAGTTGATGAGTTTCCACTTCTAGCCAGATGACTTGCCCTTTCTGTGCCTTGATTTCCTAAAATGAGGGCCAGGCCCTTGGTCTGCAGGTCTCCTTCTCCTGAGTGTTGTTTGACCCTGTGGCCACCAGGCAGGGTTACTGGCCGTCCGCAGACCAGGAGACAGGGCATCCCTTGGCCTTAATGGGTGCTGCTCACTCTCCACCCAAACAGCAGATCACACACTTGGCCTCCCAAAACTTGTTTTCTGGTAGACAGGACATCAGTTTGATGATTGAAGTGTTCTGAAGACCTAAGGTGGCCCTGCTGAGGTACACAGTTTCCGCTCCTGTGGTTGTACATACTTGGCCATGTTTCTGCCTGTGCCTCTTCCAAGCCAGTCTGTCGCAGCATATTGTAAAATGTGACATCCTAGCAGGAGAGTAACAGTTGGGTTCTATTGCATTGGAAAATCCAGGCAGTTTTAGGCCATTTTCACTTTTCACCCTAGTGTGAGGGTAAGGCATGCAGTTTCAAAGACTTAAATTATGAATAAAATTTCCCCTTAAATGATCTTATCTCCAATATGGCATGGTTTATTTGGGAACTTCAGAATGTTGTACGTTTTTAAAAGCTACATGTTACATATGTGCGAAGTTTATTTTCAGTTATCCACTATTTCCCTAATTTTAGGCTTTCTGACTCTTAAATCAGATGTTTTTCACATCCAGAGCTGCTTTTAACCCTCCCCACCACTCCACCCCCTTACAAGTGCTTGGTTCCCCTCTCAGCTCAATCTGCTATCACCTTCGTTACTCACAGCATTTTTTCTTCCATGGCAGTAGCTTTAAATGTTACTGCCTGCAACTTCAGGCTTTTCAAGCCTCAGGACAATTACATAAGGGAACAAAAAATAGGCTTTGTGCTAGAGCAGAATAACTAAAGCAGAGGCTGTTGAACGGTTCCAGTGTTTATATTTCAGGCCATATTCTGTGTCTCTTTGTTTCTCTCCTTTAAAAAAACGGGATCCACTCATTTTCATACATATCACCAAGGGGCCTGTTTGCACAGGTCTGTGAGTGCATCACTCTTGGTACAGTGATGGTGACTGTGCACATATCAGTGTGTGTGGGTTGGGTGGACCCTGGGTGTACATTCTCTATGCAGAATCATCAGGACTCAACTCAAAGATGGTGGGGAAGTGCCGCTCATTTCAAATATGGTTCAGTTGTGAGAGACACTTTTTTCCTTTGTAAATACTAGTCACTATCAAAGCTTGAGAATGCTGATGAGACAGCTCAATATTCTGCTGTGATCTCTTAGTATTAGGAGGCTATACCATGGCAGTAGAAAGTAAAAATGGCTCTTCTTGGGAAAAACAGAAACATTTTCAAAGTGTAACATCAGGAGAATATTAGTTACCTTAACTCAGACTTTGACATTGGGGAAAGGGTTTGGCTTCATGTTGTGTGAATTCAATCATCACAGAAATTCTTTACTATATTTGGTTTAGTTGGGGTGGGGTTGTTTTATTTATTTTCACCTCTAAAGATTTAATTGGGTGCAATATGCTCACATTCCCCAGTGAGGTCTACATGAGGAGGCTGGGAAGCATACTGGTTAAGGCTATGGGTCTTAAGCATGCCTTTCACACTTATGCAGTGTGACTCTGGGAAGCTATTTATCCTACCGATGCCTTAGTTTCCCTGCCTGTAAATGGGGCTGTTGATGGTACTCATATCTTACCATACACATGAAATGCCTGCCATAGTGATTGGGTCATAGTAAATATACAATATAGGTTTGTGTATTGGTTATCTACTGCTGTGTAACAAACAAACCCAACACTTAGTGGCTTAAATAGTAAATGTTAATTATGTCACAGTGTCTGCGGGTCAGAAATTCAGGGACGGCTTAGCCTGGTTCCTCTGCCTCAAAGTCTCTCTCAAAGCCGCAATAAAGTATCAGCTGTGGTTTTATCTGAAGGCTGAACCAAACGAGTGGTATGTACTGCCAGGCTCACTCGTGTGGGGGGTGCTGCACCCTCTCCATAGGGTGGCCTGCAGCCTGGCAGCAGGCTTTTCTTAGAGCATGCCAGGTGGATGGGACCCACTACCTTTTTGTAGCCTAACCTCAGTGATATCCCATCACTTTTGCTGTATTCGATTCCTGAGAAGCAAGTCGGTAAGTGCAAATCACACTCACGGAGAGGGTATTACAAAAGGGCGTGAATACCAGGATGTGGGGATCCCTGAGAGCCATCCTAGAGGCCAGCGGTCCCCAACATTTTTGGCACCAGGGACCAGTTTCATGAAAGACAGTTTTTCCACAGACCAGGGGGCAGGGAGTTAGTTTCAGGATAATTCAATTGCATTACATTTATGGCGTACTTTAATTCAATTATCGTATTATAATATAGTAAAATAATTATACAATTCACCATAATGTAGAATTAGTGGAAGCCCTAAGCTTGTTTTCCTGCAATTAGATGGTCTCTTCTGGGAGCAATGGGAGACAGTGACAAATCATCAGGCATTAGATTCTCATAAGGAGCAACCCAGATCCCTCGCATGCGCAGTTCACAGTAGGTTTCATGCTCCTGTGGGACTCTGCTGCAGCCGGAGCTCAGGCAGTAATGTGAGCAATGGGCAGCAGCCCTAAATACAGATGAGGCTTTGCTGGCTCGCCCGCAGCGGCTCACCTCCTGCTGTGCGGCTCATTTCCTGACATGCGGCTCACTTCCTGACATGTCATGGACTGGTACTGGTTTGTGGCCCAGACATTGGTGACCCTTGCTGTAGGCTGCCTACCACAGTTAGATATTCATTAGTACATGTTTTTCTTTGTAAACTTTTTTGATTTCTGTGGAGCAATCAATGTTTAGAAATGCATATTAAAATTTTTTTCTAAGGCCAGCCATGGTGACTCATTTCTGTAATTCCAACACTTTGGGAGGCCAGGAGTTCAAGACCAACCTGGCCAACATGGTAAAACCCCGTCTCTACTAAAAATACAGAAATTAGCTTGATGCGATGGCGTGCGTCTGTGGTTACATCTATTCGGGAGACTGAGGCGTGAGAATTGTTTGAACCCTGGAGGCAGAGGTTGCAGTGAACCGAGATCCCACTACTTCACTCCAGCCTAGGCTACAGAGCAAAACTCTGTCTCAAAAAACAAAAACAAAAACAGAAAAAACATGGTGAGCAAGTCGAAGCCGATCCCTGACATTATTAAAAAGACTTATTAGACTTACTCGGGGTGCTGAGGGGAAGGACTTTTTTTCCAATCTGATTTTTTTGGTCTTAACTTCAGCTCCATAAAAGAATACAGTTTTAGCTGCTACAGTTTTAATATAAAACATTTCATTGACAGGACTATAGCTAGGTTACTAAGTTTCTAAAGTATTAACAGCAGTTACCCACTGTATTTCTGAACAAAGAACTTGGGAAACTAAACCTTTCGTAACTTGGAAAGGTCCAGTACTTTTCCTTTTGTTACTAATTTCAGCAGGTGCTGCATGAAATTCCCATGTGCAATCATAATTAATGCCAAAGAGAGAGATATTTGAGGTTGGCCTGAATTCACAATTAAGAGATGAACATGTTATTTAATTCAGAAAGGGAATTTTGGAATTTTTTTCCCTCAACATAGCAATAGCTTGTCTTATCATTGTATTCATCATCTCAGATTGCCACATCAAAATACCGCTGACTAGGAGGCTTGAACAACATAAATGTATTTCCCACAGTTCTGGAGGCTGCACATCTGAGGTCGGGGTCCCAGCATGGTCCGTTTCTGGTGAGGCCTCCCCTCACCAGATGGCCACCTTCTCCCTGTGTTGCCATGTGGTCTTTGCTCAGGGTGTGGAGAGAGGAGCAAGCTCTCTGGTGTCTCTTCTTATAGGAACACTAATCCTATTACATTAGGGTCCCACCCTCATGACCTCCTTTAGCCTAATTACTTCCTTAGCGGTCTCATCTTCAAATAAAGCCATGCTTAGGATTAGGGTTTCCACTTATGGGATTGTGCTTTATTTTGTATATTAAGTACCCTATTTATGTGATGCATGTCATGGGTGCACCTAGCTGGGGCCAGTGTCACAGGCAGTAAAGGAATTTACCAAGACAGTTGTAGGTAAAGAAAGGCAGATTTATTAGAAAAAGTATGAAAATATGTTGCAAGAGTGCAACGGACAGCACAGCAGAGAAGGGGCTGTGTGCCAAGAGGCAGGGGTGGAAGGAAGTTTTATATGGCTGTGCTGGAGTGGGCTATGTGCTGAACAGGTCACTGTGCCCGGGGGTTGTTTGTGATGAGCCATTTCTCAGAATTACTGTTCACTGTTCTCCTCCATCTGGGGCCCCTTAGTCATTGTTGCTTACTTATCAGGACTCTACAATATGTATCATTTCATCTTTACAAGAACTCTGTGGCATAGGTACTGTTATTATCCCCATTCTGCAGAAGAGGAATCTCAGGCCAAGTCATCTCACATAGGTCAGGTCACATAGGTAAGGAAGTATTGGTCCCTAGACTCAAACTCAGTTTCAGCTAACTCTAAAGCTTGTACTGCTCATCGTCTTTTTTTTTTTTTTTGAGATGGAGTCTCGCTCTGTCGCCCAGGGTGGAGTACAATGACATAGTCTCAGCTCATTGCAATCTCTGCCTCCCAAGTTCAAGTGATTCTCCTGCTTCAGCCTCCTGAGTAGCTGGGATTACAGGCACCTGCCACCATGGCCGGCTGATTTTTGTATTTTTGGTAGAGACTGGGTTTCATCATGTTGAGCAGGCTGGTCTCAAACTCCTGACCTCGTGATCCACCCTCCTTAGCCTCCCAAAGTGCTGGGATTACAGGCATGAACCACTGTGCCCGGCCTTTGCTCATTATCTTAAAGCAAGGCATTAATGCAAGTGAATTTTTCTTATACCTTTCACATCTCATTTCAATCCTAGGACAGCTCTGTGAAGAGAGTATTTTAATCTGCAGGAAACTGAGGTTCGCACAAGTTCTGATTCTTCTTTTAGTCATGTATATATATTATGTTCGGGTTCTCTAGAGGGACAGAACTAACAGGATAGATAGATATATATAAAGGGGAGTTAAAGGGGAGCTTATTGAGGAGTACTAACTCAGATGATCACAAGGTGAGGTCGGACATAGGCTGTCTGCAAGCTGAGGAGTGAGGAAGCCAGTTCGAGTCCCAAAGTGAAGAACTTGGAGTCTGATGTTTGAGGGCAGGAAGCATCTACCATGGGAGAAAGATGTAGGCTGGGAGGCTAAGTCAGTCTAGTCTTTCCATGTTCTTCTGCCTGCTTTTATTCTGGCAGCACTGGCAGCTGATTAGATGGTGCCCCCCCAGACTGAGGGTGGATCTGCCTTTTCCAGCCCACTGACTCAAATGTTAATCTCCTTTGGCAACACCCTCACAGACACACCCAGGAACAGTACTTTGCATCCTTCAATCCAATCAAGTTGACACTCAATATCAGCCATCACATAGATGTAACGATGTTTGTGCGTGCCAGTGGCATGCTAGACATTGTCACCCTGGTGCTCAGGTGGAAGGCAGTGGCTAAACACTGGCACCACCCAGACCCAGATTTGAATCCTGGCTCCATCATTCATTCCGCTCATTCATTCATTTATTCAACAGATACCTTTTGGGTATCATCTATGTTCTGAGCACCGTGCTGGTTGCAAAACCAGCTGTGGTTTTGCAGACCCAAGGCTGGCAGCCCACTTCCACTTCCCCAGTGTAAGGATGGCATAGCCCTAGACAGATCTTGGTGAATGACAAATACCACCTCTACCTTCATGGAATTCACAGCCCACTTACCTCTTGCTTCCCACACCCTCATAAGGTAAATCAGACTTTTCCAAGTAGGAAGTTGCTCAAAAAGAGCTTTTTTTTTTTTTTTTGAGATGGAGTTTTGCTTTTGTTATCCAGGATGGAGCGCAATGGCATGATCTCGGCTCACTGCAACCTCTGCCTCCTGTGTTCAAGTGATTCTCTTGCCTCAGCCTCCCGAGCAGCTGGGATTACAGGCATGCGCCACCACACCGGACTAATTTTGTATTTTTAGTGGCAATGGGGTTTCTCCATTTCGGTCAGACTGGTCTCGAACTTCTGACCTCGGGTGATCCGCCCACCTCAGCCTCCCAGAGTGCTGGGATTACAGGTGTGAGCCATAGCACCTGGCCAAAAAGAGCATTTCTTCAGTGTGATCCTAGTTCTATTCCACACAGCTTCTTTGGCTTCCACCCACACCCTGTCTTGTCTAGCATGTATCTAGAAAGGGGATAAATATCAGTCACTTAAACTTTGTGTCTTTCATTGGTCTTGAAAACATGTACAATACTGATCTGAGATGACCCCTGTGTCAGGGAGGATTTAAATGACCCCAGGATGGCTGGGCATAGTGGCTTACACCTGTAATCCCAACACTTTGGGAGGCTGAGGCAGGCAGATCACCTGAGGTCAGGAGCTCAGTACTAGCCTGGCCAACATGGCAAAACCCTGTCTCTACTAAAAAATTGGTGCGCACCTATAATCCTAGCTACTTGGGAGGCTGAGGCAGGGAGAATTGCTTGAACCCGAGAGGCGGAGGTTGCAGTGAGCCAAGATCACACCACTGCACTTTAGATTGGGCTACAGAGCGAGCTCCATCTCAAAAAAAAAAAAAAGAAGTGACCCCAGGATGGATTCTGTCCAGTTACTGCTTAAAGATTTGCCAAAAATAGTCTCACAATGCCAGATCACTTGAGTAAAATGTTTCTCAAAACATCTGCCAATCATTGAAGACTTTTCCAAATGTCATGATAGCAGTTATTGATTGATAAGGTGACATGTCTCATACCACTTGGTCCTGGCTTATGCCTGCCATCAAGGAAAATCATTAGTAGCACACCCCCTTCCACTCTGAAGCTTGGTGATAAATTATAATTAGTAATTATACAATCAATTATAGGTCCCCCGTTTACTTAGCACTTAACACTTGTACCAGATATTTTAGGTACATCATCTCTTTGAACCCTTCTTACAACCTTCAGAGACATATTCTCTTATTTCCCCATTTCACACATGAAGGAAACTTCTTCCCCCTTCACAAAAATAATAATCACCGTGGAATCCTGGGGTAACTGGATGTCTGCCTCTGGGGTTCTCCAAGTCCTGAGGTTGTGCCTTTCACCTCTTCAGCGAGAAACTCGTGCTGAGAAGAGTGATGAAGTGTCCTCAGGGATGCTCACTAGATATTGGCAGAACTCAAAAGCAGGTCTTTTTCTCTTGCAGCCTGCTGCTTTTTCCTCTGCCCACTTAATTCTCTGAGGAATAATGTTCTCCTCTTTCCCAGCACCATCCGAGAGAACCCAGAGCATACAAACCAGGAGGACATCGGGAGGCCAAGCCAGCTGGAACAGGGGTACCCCGTAACATTGCCAGGGAAGGCTGTCCCCAGGCTGCAGGTAGGGGGCTGCCCGAGAGCAGTCTCCAGCTTGTGGAGGGGCCAGAGCACTAGTCCAGTGCTGTTCAAAGACCAGTGGTCGCCACCAGGGGGAAGTCACTTCATGTGTGTTCTGCAGTGGAGCTTGCCGTTTGACTTACACTTTATTTCAGGCATCAAAGGCAAAGTGCACTCTCAGAAGGGAGAAGTCATGCCTTGTGCTGCAAAGAAGCTATTATTATAAAGATAAGTTTGTAATTGAACGTTTCAAGTGGGGAGACACCCCTCTCCCTCTGGCAGAAACCATGTAGGTGAGAAAGCCGCTTCCTGAGTGGACCTGTTCCCTGCTGCTGGGAGAGCTGCCTGCTTTGTTTAGAATACAAATAGGGGAGCGTGTTCACCCGAAGGGGAGACTTTTGAAAGGAATGACCCTCCTACTCCACCTCTGCCTGGGGACAAGTTTGTAAAATTATCTGCCACATACTCAGCTTTGTCGCAACTTCTTTGGAAGATGACTGAAAATATCAGCATAATTATGAAAAGAATATGGAATATGAAAAGAATGTCAGCATAAAGAAATACAGAGAGAGGACTCAGATGAAAACACTTTTTTTAGAGATAATGGGAATTTTCTGAGTGGGCTTCAGAAATTAGGTTACTCAGTAGATTACTTTGAGAAGGAAAAGCTTTCGCTAATAGACAGGTTACCTGGATGATTCCAGAATTACCACCACTCTGGTCAAGCAGTAATAGTGTTCTGGGCTGGAGTCACGATTCTGGGGAATTTGCACAGCTTCACTCACATCCATCCCAACCTGTGGATCTCAGGTGGTCTGGGTCTACAACAGTAAAACTCCTGTGCAGCCCCTCAAAGCTGACCACCCTTCAGAAAAATTCTCTGTTACGGTTCATGAACTGCCTGGAAACACCTGCAGGTGATTGGAAAGTGATTCAGGGATCATCTGTATTGGTGTCTCTTTCCAGAATAGCCAAATTCACGTGTATCTTTGAAACTAGATACAGGGTGAAATGGGGCGGGGCCAGAGAGCTTGTTGTGGGGATGACTTTCTGCATATAGTGGAAGCGGTGGTTATGCAGAGGCAGCACAGAGCATTACATGTTGCATTCGTGGCTTGGAATGAAGTGGACCCAGCTGGCTGCCTTCAGGGCTGTGCCTAAGATTCTGGGCATCTTCAGTTTTGTGTCTCTAACGAAGTCTAGGCGTTGGCTCACTAGGAGGCTGTGAGAATCGCATGTATGGTAACGTTTGTGATCGTATCGAGGTCAGGAGATACTCAGAAAATATTTATTTAGTCCTTATCAAGGATCTTGTTTTAATGTCAATGAATATGTTGCTACAGGTTTTATATTAGGTCATCATTTAATTTTTGCTTATTTTCCTGTGCATTTATTTTCTTTTTCCTACATGCAGGTTTTCTTACTGCTTATTAATCTTAGTTTTATGTCTCAGCTGAGAGTGCAGTGTGTGTGAAGGTGTGTGTACCTATGCTTGTGATCACTCTTATATCTGAATGCTGAATGGGTGCCCACCCTTCTTTATGGACAGATACCCACCTTAGTTGTTCCTGTTAAACTACAGCACTGTACAGCAGCCAGGAGGGTCAGCCTGGATTCAAATCCCAGCTCTGCCAGCAACCAGCTGTGTGACCTTGGGCAAGTTAAGTTACACTTACATACTTTGGTCTCTGCACTTTAGTCTCCTGGTTTATAAAATGGGATTATAAAAGCCCCTGCCTCCTGGGCTTGTGGTGTGAGGATGAAAGGATGTAATACAAATAGAGGGCTTAGAATAATATCAGGCTCATTATAAGTGTTTAGTACGAGTTGGCAATTTTATTAAAATGCAGAGATTACAGTGTCTATATTGCTTGCAGCTGCTTAACTTGTTCCTGGGACAGTGCCTGCCGCATAGTAGGCACTTAATAAATATTTGTATATCAGTGGAAGTAAAACACTATCATGAATGTGTAAATATAAATAGTAAGCTTTATTTTCCCAGGAGTAACGGGCACTGTCAGAAACTGCATGCATTTTTTCAGGTCAGTGGGTTCTGCAGCTTAAAGATTGTGCAGTGGTGTGTGCCTGCATGCATGCATGTTTGTGAACACATATGCACATATTATGAAATGAACAGATTTAGATGCTGAATATTCAGACTACCGTACCACCATATATGCTATGCCAGAAGGCTAGCATGCCTTATTAACATGTATACATGCTTAGAAAAACCTGTGTTAGTTTCACAATAGTATGTTGAGACTTTACTAAAAGGATGTTTCAATATGGAATGAGCTTTGCTACAAAGTTGCAAACAAGACTCTAAACACTGTTTTGAAAATAAATCTCAACATAATGAATATGAAAGCCTCATGAACTGTAAAGCATAAAAGTCATTATTATTGAAGAAAGAAATCCTAGGCCACTTAGCACAATTTCAAATAGAAATCTTCTAATTGAGAAACAAATGCTAATGCTTGGTGGTGAGGTTTTTCTCCTGTCTCGTCACCTCCTTTTCTTATCTCCCTCTCTCCTGCTCCCCTTTTCCTCCTTTCTTCCTTCTGTCTCTGGTTCCTAGAATGCCTTTTAGAGGAAAAACAGACCTTTTCAGAAATATGTTGTCATTTGCTAAAGCTCCACCTATTGCACCAGCCAGCCCCAGCTCCCTGCTAGGAGGTGGCTGGTAATTCTTTGCCATATCTTGCCTTAAGAGAGCAAAATTCACTTTTGATAGTTCCTGTCTCTGAATGCTGCCCTGGTTTCCAACAGATTATGCTGGGGAAGATGACCTTTCTTAATGAAAGTATGCAGCACCCTGCTGTGCTTTTAATTAACTGAACCAATGTTTAAAAATGTGATTCTCAGCCCTGCAGCAGCATGTCACCCAGCAGTCTGTCCCCAGTGACGGTACTGTGAGCCACCTGTGTCATAGGGAGAGACCAGGGGACTGACGATCAGAGTGAAGGGCATTAGCATGGAGTGATCTGGACTCATGGTTGTTGGGGCCAGTTCTCTGTGCTTTAGGTTCACAGTAACTTACCCCTTGTCTGCCCTGATAGCCAGAGAACACAACATAGCCATTACAAGCTGACTTAAGCAGAAAGTTACTCACCAGTTGCAATAAGTCTACACGGTGCTGCCCAGGAGGCTATTTAATGGCACTGGGGAGAAATGTCTGAAGAGCACGACTATTAGTAAGTACCATTTGCTGATAGTAAGCACCAACTATAGATTGTCACATTTGTTAGATGATTTTTTTTTGTCACCAACTATTACTTTGATAGTTCATTACTCCTCAAATCAAGAGGCCTAATTAACTAGCAAAGTAATAGTTGGTACTTCATCTCTCAGCCCTTCATTAGGGATAGCCTCTGTTGAGTGTACCCTTTCACACACATGTATCAACATGTGGTGTGTATGGAAAGGTAAATGCATTTAAATACGTACCATCTGCATGTTTACATTACATAGTATTAGACTGAATACTATATTTTGCTTCTTGGCTTTTTGACATGTTGTGGACATCTTGTCAGTAGACTCAATGCATTTCCTTTTTTTGAGACAGGGTCTCACTCTGTCACCCAGGCTGGAGTGCAGTGGCGCGATCTCGGCTCATTGCAACCTCCACCTCCCAGGTTCAAGCGATTCTTCTGCCTCGGCCTCCTAACTGGGATTACAGGCACTGGCTGCCACGCCTTGCTAATTTAATGCATTTCTTTTAATGACTACCTGGTGATTCATGATTAGATCATAACACAATTCAACCAGCCGTTCCTACTGATTGTCATTTAGGTTGTTTCCAGGTTTTCTCCCTATTATAAATCATGTTGCAAACAGCATTCTTTGTTTCCTTATGTAAATGTATTTGTAAGATACATTGCCAGAAGTGGAATTTCTGAGCCAGAAGGTCTGGTTACTTCACCTTTTTATGTATAGTGTCGGTTTGCCCTGCACACTGTTTAAACTGATGTTTTTACCACCAGCATTGCATGAGTTCCTCTCCCTACATTCGCATCACTACTGGGGATTAGAAATCATTTTGAATCGATTTTCAAAATTTTCAAAATTTCCAGTATCTTTGATAGATGTAAATAGTATCTCCCTGTTTGAATTTGCTTCTCCTTAATTAGGAACAAAGCTGACCATCTTAATATGCTTATTAGTCAGTTGTGGCTGTTTTCCTCTGTAAACTGATTGTGTATCTCTTGCGCTACTTTTCTGGTGAGTTTGTTGTCTGTATTTAGGAATATGAAAGTTGTTTGCTTATTAGGGGAATTAGTACCTTACTGCATGTGTTACAGATATTTTCTCCAGTTTGCCATTTGATTTTACGGTGTTTTTACTCCATGGAAATTTTTATTATTTTTATTTGTGGTTCAGATGCAGAAATGTTGCCTTCCTTTCTCCTGAGGTTGTCTCATACCTGGGCCAAGATATACAGGAGTAGATTTTCTTCTAGACCTTTTACATTTTTGTTTTTGATGTTTTCCTTTAATTCACTAGATGTTCTGGGATGAGGAGTGAGTTAGATTCTAGTTTTCTTGTTTGCTTGTTACCTGTTCCAATGTTGTTTACTAAGCAGTGCTCTTTCTTTGAAGATTTGAAATACTACCTAAAAGGTCAAATGGACTCTTCCGTCAGAATTCTTCTTTTGACCCTTTTGTTCATTTCTAAGCCAGTTTCATACTGTTTTCATGACTGTGACCTTTAGCCTTATTTAATAATTAATAGGGTGAATTCTCCTGTTCTTCTTTTTTAGTATTTATATTCTTGGCTAGTGTCATTTCCTTATTCTTCTTTGGGAACTCTAGAAGCATTCTGTTACTTTCAAACTATCCTTGGCTCCCTTACAAGAAAGAAAATGAAAATGGAGCATCTAAACCCATTGATATTTTGAGTGAGATTGCTTTTGGTTTATAGTTACTTAAGGAGAGTTGACATCTTTACATCTTAAGTTCCTATAGTGTTATTCTACTTATGTAAGCCATCTTTTATGCTACTCAGCACAGGGTGGAAGTTTTCTTTATATAGACCATATTTCTTTTCTTTCTTTCTTTTCTTTTTTTTTTTTTTTTGAGACAGAGTCTCACGCAGTCACCCAACCTGTAGTGTAATGGCACCATCTCGGCTCACTGCAACTTCTGCCTCCTGGGTTCAAGCAGTTCTCTGCCTCAGCCTCCCAAGTAGCTGGGATTACAGGTGCCCGTCACCATGCCTGGCTAATTTTTGGAGCCTATGTAAGGTTGAGATGAGGTTTCCTCAACTTTGCCAGACTAGTCTTGTTGATCCGCCTGCTTCAGCATCTTAAAGTACTAGGATTATAGGCGTGAGCCACCACACCCAGCAGACCCTATCTATTTCTGTATTTTGTATTTATGTTTTAGATTCTTCAATATGAACATTTTTATGTAAATATAAGAAATTATTTTAAAATGGGATTTTAAAATTACACTTATTTTTACATCTATATAGAGAAAATTATTTCTGTGTATTAACTTTGTAACCAACCATCTGTACTAAAGCCTCTGAGTATTTCTAATAGTTGATTCTTTTGCGTTTTCTAGGTATCAAATAGTATCACCTGCAGAGAACGATGATTTTTCCATCTTGTTTATAATACTCCAAGTGGCATTTCAATATTAAATTATAGAGGCAGCAGATGGGCATTCTCATCTTACGGAAACATGCTAGCCTTTCACCACTGACAGTAGCTTGGGTGTGGCAACATGGTATTTTATCTCACCTTCAGGTATCTTGATGACTTTCCCTGTTACAGAGCTAGATACCCCACAGGCACATCTAGCTTTCTTTCACTGCTTTTACATAGGCTCCAAGATGACACCCAATTATTCTTTAAAGAAGCGGCTTCCCGAATGTTCTATGAGCCACATCTCCATCTGCACAGTCTCCATGCTGCCCCGAGGAGAACTCTCTAGGGTCATGGGAATGTCCTGTGTCCTCACTGTCCATTGCCGGAACCCGAGTGCTTGAAATGTGGTGGATGTGACTGAGGAACAAAACTTTTAATTTTTTTTCATTTTAATTAATTTTTATTTAAATCATCACGTTATTGAGCACTTAAAATGTAGCTAGTACTACCGAGGGGTGTTTACTTTTAATTAATTTTCATTGAAATAGCCTCATGTGGCTGGTAGCTGCAGAATTGGGCCACATGGGTCCCTTACTCATTCATGGAAGGGTAAGATATGAGTGCTAGAAAGGCTCTGGTGGGCTGGGCACAGTGGGTCACACCTGCAATCCCAGCACTTTGGGAGGCCAAGGCAGGCGGATCACAAGGTCAGGAGATAGAGACCGTCCTGACCTACATGGCGACACCCCATCTCTACTAAAATACAAAAAATTAGCCAGGCGTGGTAGTAGACACCTGTAGTCCAGCTACTCAGGAGGCTGAAGCAGGGGGAATCGCTTGAACCTGGGAGGCAGAGGTTGCAGGAGCCGAGATCATGGCATGGCACTCCAGCCTGGTGACAGAGTGAAACTCCATCTCAAAAAAAAAAAAGAAAAGAAAGGCCGTAGTGGCCACTCACTGTGCTCAGAGACACTGAGATTGGACCTACGTCACACAGCAAGTTCATGACGATACTGAAACTGGCAGCCCAGGATTCTCTTTGTCTCAAGCTTGTGTCACTGTCCGACCCCTATTTTACTTCTCACCTCCCATTTCCCTTCTGTAAATGATCACCGAATTCCCAGTGTGTGCACACCAATGCACGGCACAGCAAACAGGCCCGACCAAGCCTCGGGAACTCCTTCCCGAGGGTCCAGCCAGTGGCTGCGCAGTTGAGTTTTCAGCCAAGTTCCCTCACTTCACAGTGCAAAGGTTTCTGCAAGATAAAGGCAGGGAGACAAAGTCCCCAGCCGTTTGTGGGGGTGAAAAGCACCCCGAGGCACTGTGTTGGTGTTCCACCGTCATCAGGAAATACCTGTCCTGGTCTGAATATATTTTCTAGTCCTTCTAGTCCTAGAAGACTTTCTGCATCTTCTGTATGGCAGTAGGGGTTGCTCCCGTCCCTGTGTCTGCTCTAAACCTTACGAGAACTCAGCCTGCCATGATCAGGGAGTGGACAGGAGAATACAGAAAGCAAAGCCTTTGAGAAGGCGCTCAGCCAACGCTCCAGGGACAAGGAGGCTCTCTCAGTCGTGAAGGAGCCACAGCCTTGCTTCCCCATCACTTTGAGTTCTTCCTACTTTAGCTAACTCTCTCTTTCTCTGGTGAGGGGGTTCCCTGCATAGTCCCTGGGCCCCTGTGGGTCTCCTCAGCCTTCCCTTCCAGTCAGTCATTCAAAGGAAGCAGGAGGGAACCACACTACAGACTTTTGGCATTTTCTGGAAGGCAGGAAGGCTTCCGCTTACACTAGAGGTCGCCTGTTGGAGCTTAGAGGTTAAGAATGCCAGGCAATTGGGCTTCCTACTAGCACTACTGCTCCCTGGTAGCATGGCCATGGGTGCCTCAGTTTTCCCACTTATAAGATGGGGCTCATAATAGCCATCTCACAGGGCTCCGGGGATGAGGACTTGAGTCCACCTTCCACAGATGTCAGCACTGATCCACACTGAGGTGTCTCGTCTACCTGCACGGAGGGCAGGTGACCTCCAGGCAGGGATTCCTCTGCTCCTCGGGGAGAATCCTTGAGGCAGCCTTATTTGGGGAGCATGGCCTACAGATGGACTATGTGGGGGGCCCCAGAGTCCCTTTTTCACAGCTGGACCACATATATGTCCTGCCCCTGCCAGGGATCCCCAGCTCCTTGGGGCAGCCTGTCCAGCCCACCCAGTGGCCCCATCAGAGCCGTCCAGGCAGCGTGTTAGTGGCTGTTGGGAGCAGTGCCCTTCCAGTGGCTGACAAGGGCAGTGCACATGCCTGAATCTGCTGCCAGTGAAAAAGTCGCTCCTCAGGTGGGACAAGGTCCCTGACCCTCCTGGGAACCTGAGCAGATTCCATAGTTTTCCTTTCTCAGCATGGCTTCTGCGCTGGTTTACATAACAGCAGCAACCTGCAGAGAGAGCCTGGGCTCCAGGGCTCACTCCCAGAAACGGAAGTCTGTGATGAATAGATGGGTCTGTACAGTCTTAGCAGAGAGACAGTAATTTGCTCGAAGGTCAAACTCAGCTTGATTTAGAACACAAAAATACCAGGATTCTGTTCTTTCTGCAGATGTTGCTCCTGTATTTTTCATGGTCAAGGAAAAGCCCCAAAGCACTTTCTTAGAGCATAAGAGCTAGGTGATTTTTTCTTCTTTTTCGATGACTCTCTTTTTTTCCTGCATCCCAGCACACCCAGATGGGAAAAGGCTATGATGAATTTCTCCCACTATGTATGTCAAACTCACTATGTGCCAGTCACTAGAGCATATGGTTTCCAGGTGTGTGTGTAAGGAAATGCTCTTAGTATGTTTCTTCTGTGTCAGGCACTGTTTTCCATCATGTTTATCCTGTGCCAGACGCTGCCGTAAGTACGGCACTGCCCAGAAGTGTGAACACATTTCATCCTTACATAAACCCTGTGAAGCAGATACTATGACTGTCCCCATTTTATGGATGGAGTCACTGAGGCATCTGGAGGTGAAGTAACTTGCCCATGTTGCACAGCTAAGTTGGGGGAGGGGGCAGGATTTGAACCCAGGCTGTCTTATTCCAGAGTTCGCTTTCTTAACCACTACCCATGCTCCCTGGCCACCCAGGATCCCTGTGAGGTATGCACTTGTTATGATTCCATTTTACAGTGAAGATGCCGAGGCCTGGAGAGTTTGTATGGGGGCCAGTGCCTGCCTGGGATTCCAGTGCAACACCTGCAGGTCTGACCCCTAACACTGACTTCCCCTGTGCACCTGGCCCATTGGTTATTGTCATTTCTGAGCACCTGGACCGTGCCTCATCCAGTGCTCCTCACATTATGCATGTCAAATGCAACCAACTGACTTAGGACCCAGGGCTCCCCTAAAGGGGTACCTCTCCATCCTTCTTTTGTCACCGAGGCTGGAGTGCAGTGGTGTGATCTCGGCTCACTGCAACCTCCACCTCCCAGTTAAACCAGTTCACTGCCTCAGCCTCCTGAGTAGCTGGGATTACAGGTGCCCTCCCCCACCACGCCTAGCTAATTTTTGTATGTTTAGTAGAGATGGGGTTTCACCATCTTGGCCAGGCTGGTCCTGAACTCCTGACCTCGTGATTCACCCACCTCGGCCTCCCAAAGGGCTGGGATTAGAGACGTGAGCCACTTTGCCCAGCCTCTACCCTTCTTTTATGAAACATTCTCATTTTCTTCAGCTGTGTCTTTGACTACAGATTATTACGTTTTTCCATTTGCTTATTTACTGATTCTGTTTCCTCTTGTGAATTGACTCTTCATATCTTTTGCCCATTCAGCTCTCAGACTGTTTATTTGACATAGATCTGCTTTCTAACTCAAGAGTCATGACAGGAACTCCTCTAATATCATCCATCAACATGTAACATTTTTGTCCCGTTTCTGTTTCGCAACAACTCTGAAAATAATTACTTGCCTATACTGCTAAATAAGAGGGTAAGAATGTGATTTCATCCATCCCTTATGTCTCCAGCCCCAGAATAAAAAAAAGAAAGAAGTGGAAACTAACAATTTTTTCCTTATACATACTATAAAATTTCTGAGTCTGTCTGGAGCAGTGAGTACCCGGGCATAGCTCACTTCTTTAGACAGAGTACCTGCTCTTTGAGGGCAGGGACTGCACCTGGTTCTGTTTTCCAGATATTTTTTCACTTATTTCCTAAACCTTGTTCCTATTCTGGAAACCATGCATACCCTTTCCCCACACATCAGCTGGCCCAGCAGCCAGAGCCTCAGCCCCACGTCCCAACACCTTGGGATCCAATCCAGCTCCTTAGTTTCTGGGAGCCCGGCATGTTCGCTTTCAGCAGGCACAGGTGTTCTGAGTCCGGCTGCCCCATGCCCGCTCCTGTGACTAAGAGACAGGCCAAGTGGGTCCATGCATAAGAGCTCTTCCAGTAAATGCAAAAGGTGGCAGGTGTGCTAGCCTTATTTAGCATTCCTTCATAATTTTGTGAAAGGGTGGCACTTCTGCCAAGTCTTTTTCATAAAGATTTAATTGTTTGATCATTCGTAATGATGTATTGAGAGGGTTGGAGAAGGCTGAACTTTGCATATGCTGAGAACAGTTGTGCCTATTCTGGCAGCTCCAGGCACTCTGTAACCTGTGGTTGGGTGAGGGCTAGCTAGTATTATGTTGAAACACATGAAATTGCCGGTACTGAACATTTTTGATGAAAAGTATTGCTGCTTCACTATTGTGTTCCCCTCTGTGATCAGGTTTTTCTTAGAAGACCATCTTATAGTGAGCTTCTTTGTAACTAAAGCAAGATTGGAAACCATGAAAGATCCTAGTCTGCATAGACTCAAGGTCAAATTTTATTATCCAGGTGAGGAGGATTTAACTCATGTCAGAGCAAAAGCAGGCAAATAGTAATTTTTAATACTGCACAGCATTGGTGCATAGCCACTGTCCTCACAGGTCTTCTGTACTGAAGCCCTCGTGGGTACCCAGAGTCCAGTTCCCCATCCTCTTTCCTTCTGTTCCCACATACGCTTAGAAGAACCACCAGTGTGGTCCTTTCCCACACCCTCCTGGTGCTCCAATTAAGTAAAGCCATTGAGGTCTTCCTGTAGTTGTAGATTGATATCTCTGAGTTAATCATGAGAGAACACAGACATCGTATAGGAAAATCTGGCCAGAAACAAGACAGCCTCAGCCAAGAAATATTTTTCTTGGAATCATAAAACACAATAAACAGATGATTGGGTTCTGTTCACATTTGAAGGGAACATAAATCAATATGGGTTTATTCATAAATGATTCTCCTCTTACAGACTGGAGTCCCGGCATGGAGTAAAGGCAGGCACGTAGATGGCTCCGGGAAGGGGGCTCCAGGAAAGAAGGAGGTCAGGGATTTGTGTGGGTGTGTGAGGGTCAAAATTGCCCATGATATTAACTTGCCATCTAATCCTAGTGCTGGGAAAATGGGACTTTGCTCTCCTCTGCTTTAACTGTAATCACCTCCTGACCAGTGTTTATGTTCAAAGAACAGCAGCCCAGTCCTGATCCTTGGGGTTTATCACAGCTTTTTTTAGACCAATTAGAGGACAGTGCCAAGAGGGTGTGGGTGTGTGGTGGGTGCTATCATCAGGAACTCATGGGCGCTGTACTGTTACAGGGTTGTGTCTGAACCCAGCATGGTGTTGCACACAGACCAGGCAGAGGGTGGTCCTGATGCCAGGTGCCCAGGTGGGCTGCGAGGCTAAGTGCTGCCCATTTCTTTCCAGAATGGAAGTTCAGGCACAAATGCATTTGTGTAGTTTTCTTAGGTTTTCTGGCTCCCCATCATTTTTCTTTCATCTGTCTAAACCCAAGCACAGGGAGTTTTGATAAGACAGATCTGAAATGCTGACAGGGTGCGAGGGAGGGGACGAGTCTTTATCTCATTTGTTGGCACCTTTCCCCCCAGCTTTATTAAGTTATAACTGACAAATTGAACTGCATCTATTTAATGTGTGCATGCGATCAGAAATGCATGGATACCAAGAAATGACTGCCACAATCAAGCTGGGGAACACATCTCGTTGGCACTTTTTAGAGTTCAAATCCCAGCATGTTGCAGTTTGCTAAGCGACCACTTACACTGTAATTTGGGTGGGGCAGGGAGGACTGGTGCAATGGGATGATGGCCAAGTTCCCCAAGCCTGTGTAAAATAATGATGTTTAGATAGTAGCACAACACATGGGTCCACCATGCGAGGATCTCAGAGTCCTTCATCTGGATAAATTTAATCATAGAATTAGAATCCAGTGGCAGTTTAAGAGACTTCATGTGAGCTCTGTTTAGTCTTAAAATAGTTGCACTCCAAGCTCAGCTTTAATTTTCCTCCACTTTATTCTGATCCTCCAGGGTTTTTCATGTCCCACAGAGTAGAAGGTGTCCCTCGCGTGGTCGGACCGCCCCTTCCAATCTGTTGCTGTGCTCTTCTTTGACTATATCGTGTTCCCCACTCAGGCCCCATGCTTGCCTTCTCCTGGAATAGTTTTCGCCCAGAAAGCCACGGCTCACCTCCTTCAACTCTTGGCTCAGATGTCCCCTTTGCAGGAAACTGTCCCTGGCCGGCTGGCCCCATCTCCTGCTCTTCTGTCCTTAGCGTACTTTATTTTTTTCCCTGTGCCCATCTCGTAGGTCCACAGGGCACACTCTATTTTGCTGATTACGAATTGTCCATCTTTTCCTATCAGAATGCGGACAGCATGTGGGCAGTGGTTTCATTTCGTTCACGGCTACATGATCAGCTCCTAGAACTGTGCCTGGTATATGGTAGGTGCATCAATACATATCTAACATAAGCTGGGCAGTGTTCGGGGAGTGAGGACTGGATCAGGGCTCTATCTTGATTCCATGCCCTCCACGAGGAAAATAGCTTTTGTGTGTCCTGACAGGTTTCTTCTTCAGAACACTATGGAGGCATTGCTGTGCACAGATCATAAGGGCTTTTATTCCATAAGCAAGCCCTTCTTAGGCTCTCCCAGATGAAGACATAAAATATTGCTGTGCCCCAGGATTTCTAGACCATCCAAATCAAGTATTTGAATCACTCCAATATAGAGCTATAAGGTAAACTTAATGTTTCAACTACGATGTAGTTGTATGTATCCATGAGATTCCAAGCTTCTCAAAGCTAGTGCTCTTGTATTCTCATCCTGAATCCCTGTGCTCAGGGTCCATCAAGGATGTGACAGATTAGTCTTTTTTAGCCCCTGGCCCCAGCAGGAAGAAATGCTATGTAAAAGCACAGCATCCTGGAATGTCAGACCCAGTAAGGGTACTAGGTGCTGAGCAGGTGCTGGGATAGGAGGAGGCTTATTAACATGAAAAGATATATATCAGGGTAACGTGGAGAAAACACTCACTTCAGGAGATACAGTTCAGAAAGGGAATTCAGGACAGCTTTTTGGCCTGTAGGTCTCTAGTTCTTATTACCGTCTAGATGAGAGTACTGAAGTTAATATCCTGTGAGGTGTACTCATTATATATTCATTTACGGATTCATTTGTTCATTCAGCAAATATTTATTGAATTTTTCTAGCAATGTACCTGGACGAGGGAAAAACAAAACAATGTCTTTGCTGTCATGGAATGCACATTTTCATGGGAGAAACATACTGTTTTTTTCAGTGTATTTGATTATGATCACTGCTAAAACTAAGCACATGGGGAGCTGTGGTGAACAGTAATGGGAGGTGCTGATAGGGCCCTGGAGCGCCACTCTGAGGATATGATTTTTAAACTCAGCTCTCAAGGGGGAGGTCTGGACCTCTCTGGTAAGGTCCAGGCAGAGGGAATGATTGGCACAAAGGCCTCTGGCAGACAGATTGTGGTGTGTTCACAAAGGAAGCCAGTGTGAACAGAAGGTCATCACCAAAGGGAAATGAATATTGAAGAATGTTTGCTAGTCTTCTGTATTAATCAGGGCTCCAGGGAAATGAACCAATAGGATAGATATAAAGATAGATGCGTATATAGACATATGGAGAAACTTATCAAGCTGTCCCAGCTCAGGCAGGTGGACAGGAAAAGGGGGCAGACTCCCCCTTCCTCTAACTTTTGTTCTGTTCAGGCCCCCAACAGATTAGATGATGGCCACCTACATTGGGAAGGGCAGTGTACCTTGTAGAGCCCACTAATGCAAATGCTGATCTCATCCAGAAGCAAACACCCTCACAGGTACTTGCAGAGATAATGCTCAATCTGCGCACACTGGGGCCAATTTGACACTCAAAATTAACCACCACATCTTCTGAGAACTACTCTAAGTCTTCTCTTATTTTTTGATGATCATATCCTTTTCCAGGAAAATTAGCATCCTTTACCTATACCTCCTTCTTAAAACTTTAATCACTAATCCTATCAAGATAGTGGTAAGATCAGAGTTGAAAAAGCCCTCCAGTTTCAGCATGTTGCTATCCACAAAGCTCTTTTCCAACTGTCACCTAATGAAAAGCAGTGAGAGACACCCTTTTAATAGTTTACAACTAAATGTGTTCCTCATAATCTCTTTGTATGATCCAAAGTATGAATATAATCTATTATGCTTTGATTTCTTTCTTTAATAAACTTTTTTAAATTGTGGTAAAATACACACAACTTAAAATTTACCATCCTAACCATCTTTACACGTACAGTTCAGTGGTATTAAGCGTTAAACATATTCACATCATTGTGCAGTCCATCTCCAGAACACTTCTCATCTTGCACAACTGAAACTCTGTACCCATTAAACGTCAACTCCCTATTTTCTCCTCCCTCAACCCCTGGCAACCACCACTCTACTTTCTGTGTCTGTGAATTTGACTACTCTAAGTGTCTCATATAAGTATTTGTCTTTTCATGACTGGCTTATTTCAGTTGGCATAGTGTTCTGAAGGTTAATCTATGTTGTACATGTGTCAAAATTTCCTTCCTTTTTAAGGTTGCATAATAGTCCACTATATAATAGACTGCATTTGTTTATTCATTTTCCCATTGATGGAAACTTGGGTTGCTGCCATCTTGGCTCTTTTGAAGGATGCTGCTGTGAACGTGATGCAACATATCTCATCAGGACCCTGCTTTCAATTCTTTTAAATATATATGCAGAAGTAGCATTGAAGGATCATGTGGTAATTCTATTTTCAATTTTTTGAGGAACTGCCATACTGTTCTCCACAGTAGCTATACCATTTTATATTCTCATCAATAGTGCACAGCAGTTTTGATTTCTCCACATCCTTGCCAACTCTTCTTATTTTCTATTTTTGATAGTAGCCATCCTAATGGGTATGAGGTATAATCAATAAAAAGCTATACTTTTCAAATTGAAGGATAACATACAAAAAACACCAATCAAAACCTTGCTGAAATTTTACAAAGTAAACACACTCATATCAGATCAAGAAACAGAACAATGCCAGCACACCTGGAAGCATCCTTCATGTCCCTCCCAGCCTTTACTCACGTCACTACCACAGCCCACCAAGTTACCCCCCGTGCTGACCTCCATCACCATAGAGTAGTTTTGGCTGTCTGGAACTTTATATAAGTGGAAACATGTTTTTCTTCATTTGCATCTGGCTTCTTTTGTTCAACATTATGAACATTTCACAAACATTATACATACACCAATAGGGTGTATATGTATATAGGGAAAAGTTTGTTTTAAGAAATTGGCTCATGCAATTATAGAGACTGGCAAGTCCAAAATCTGCAGGGCGGGTTGACAGGCTGGAGACACAGGAATGAACTGATCTTACAGTTCGAATGTAAAGGGTTTCTGCTGCAGATTTCTTCTTGCTTGGGGGAGGCTAGTCTTTTTGTTCTGTTAAGGCCTGTAACTGGTTGGATGAGCTCCCCCATCCCCATTATGGGTGGCAATATACTTTAATTTAAATGTTAATATCATCTCAAAACACCCTCACAGAAACATCCAGAATAGTGTTTGTCCGTATATCTGGGAACCATGGCCCAGCCAAGTTCACACGTAAAATTAACCATTATACATGTCATAGTAGCTCACTTTCATTGTTGTTTCTGTTCTGTGGTGTGAATATATCACATTTCCATTTGACTTTTCCAGTTTGAGAGTGTTATAATAATACTGCAATAACAATCTCCTAAATGTATTTTGAGATATGTGTGCGTGTGTGTGTGTGTGTGTGTGTGTGTGTGTGTTCACTTTCCTTGGTTACAGTACAATATTCTTTTTTATGACTCTGTCTTTGTTTTACTATTATTTTCATTTTGTAATTTTATATTTATGTTCATGAAAGATATAGACTGATCACTTTTCTATAATACTTTTCTCAGGTTTCAGGATCAAGGTTATGCTAAAAGCGTAAAATAAGTAGGAAGGACTCCTTTTGTTTTCTCTGCTGAAGAGTTTATGTAGGATTTGTATTATTAAGTGTTTGGGAGATTTCACTGATAAAAATATCTGGGTGTAGAGTTTTCTTTTGAGAATTTCTAAATTAGAGATTCAGTTTTACAAATAGATATAGAACGAATTGGTTTTCTCTTCTATCATTTTTGTAAGTTGCATTTTTGTAGGAATGAGTCCATTTTATTTAAAAAAGCTTAAATATATTGGCATAATATTTATATAGGCTTTCCGGTATCTGCAGATCTCTAGTTATGTCTCTGTTTTCAATCTGATGGTGACAATTTGTGCTTTTTACTTCATCAGTCCTGTCAGAGGTTTATTAAATTTATTAATATTTTGAAAAGTCAACATTTGACTTAATTTCTATTTTTTATTTGTTTTCTCTTTCAGTGTTTTCTCTTTTTTTCTTTCTACTTTCTTTTTTCTTCGGAGTTTTGCTCTTGTTGCCCAGGCTGGAGTGCAATGGCGTGATCTCGCTCACCACAACCTCCACCTCCTGGGTTCAAGCAATTCTCCTGCCTCAGCCTCCTGAGTAACTGGGATTACAGGCACGCGCCACCACAACCCCGCTAATTCTTTGTATTTTTAGTAGAGACAGGGTTTCGCCATGTTGGCTAGACTGGTCACGAACTCCTGACCTCAAGTGATCTGCCTGCCTCAGCCTTCCAAAGTGCTGGGATTACAGGCATGAGCCACCACTCACAGTGGCTTCTACTTACTTTTGGGTTTTTTCCTTCTACTTTCTTTGGGTTTAATTAGTTGTTCTGTTTTCTTGCTTTTTAAGATAAATGTGTAAATCATTACTTTTTAGTCTTCTTTTCCCATATATTCACATAAGGCTAGAAATCTACCTCTAAGTATAGCTTTTGCTGTATCTTACAAGTTTTGATATGTTATATCTTTCACTTCAGGATATTTTCTAATTTCCAATGTAATTTCTTTGATCTGTAGACTGTTTAGAAATGTATCACTTTGTTTATAAACATTTGGGGGTTTTTAAAAATGTTATTGATTGCCAAAGTAATTCCATTATGTGATCAGAAAACATTCTCAGTCCTTTGACATTTTTTCAGACTTGCTTTGTGGCTCAACAGTAAGTCAGTTTTAATAAGTGTTTCAGGTGCACTTGAAAAAAATATGCCTTCTTAAGAACAACATATATAGATGCAGTCACTTACCAACAACATATATGGACAGTCAGGTTAAATTTCTTATTCCTGTTGTTTATGTCGTCTATGACTTTACTGAATTTCTTTTTAATTTTTATTGTACTTTAGGTTCTGGGGTACATGTGTAGATCATGTGGGATTGTTGCATAGGTACATACATGGCAATGTGGTTTGCTGCCTCCATCCCCCCCCATCACCTATATCTGGCATTTCTCCCATGTTATCCCTCCCCAACTCCCCACCTGCTGCTGTCCCTCCCCAGCCCCCCTCAACAGACCCCAGAGTGTGATGCTCCCCTCCCTGTGTCCATGTGTTCTCATTGTTCTACACCCACCTATGAGTGAGAACATGCAGTGTTTGATTTTCTGTTCTTGTGTCAGTTTGCTGAGAATTATGGTTTCCAGATTCATCCATGTCCCTACAAAGGACACGAACTCATTGTTTTTTATGGCTGCATAGTATTCCATGGTATGGCACATATACGCCATGGATCCATGATGTGGCACATATATACCGTGGAATACTAGGCTTTACTGAATTTTGTCTGTTCTTATCAGTTGCTGAGAGAAGTGTGTTAAAATTCCCCTTCATGATTTGGATTTGCTTATTTATCCTTTTTGTCCTGCCAGCTTTTCTTTCATATAGATTTGAGGCTATATTATTAGATATGTACAAAATTAGGATTGTTGTATCACTCTGGCCTTGTTTATTAATTGTCCCTCTTTTTTGCTAGTAATGCTTCTTAAAGTCTATTTACATGATGCACCAGCTCTTTTTTGGTGAGTATTTTTATGGCGCCTTTTTCCATTCTTCTATTTTCTGTCATCTTACTGTTCATTTTCTGTTTGTTTTACTTGTTCTATATTCCTTTTCTTTTCTTTCTTATCTTCTTTTGAATTATGTATTTCTTAAAATTATTTCATTTCCCCCCCACTACTAACTTGTCGGTTAGACATTACTGTTCTTTTATTGGTTATTCTAGATATTACCAAATGCATCCTTGACTTATTTTATTAAGGTCTAATATGAATTGAAAATTAGAACTGCTGTCTTAGCAAGTGCTGCTTCTGTAGCTAATGCATTAGTCCAGGAATGCTTATAAAGGTGGTTCTTTTTTTGTATATCAGCATGGTCCTTCAACACCTCTTAGAGCTGTTAATGTTATAAATAATCAACAAGGCAAGTGATTATTACCTTAAATACATTAAAAGAGTGAAGTTGAAATCTTAGGTAATCTTTAGAAATTATTCAACTGTTTTTGAAATTCTGTTGCTAATTCTCCTAGAAAAAATGAAAATTTGTTTTAAATAAGAATGATTTATAAATTATCCTTTATAATAAAGTACACAATTTGTGGAAAATATTAAAACATTGCCCTTTGAGCATGTAGAAGTGATATCCATTAAATGCATAGCAAAACATGACCAAAAAACATAAGTTTTGTTTTTAGTTTCTAATGCCACAGATTTACATGAAGCGATTACAGATGGGTGGTTAGTGTGTATTTAATTTTGTTATTTGGATTCGGGATGCTTTTATGAATCCTCTGGTGAAAGTCAGAAAGCAGAATTATGGGTACATGTTGATTTTCAAAAAGACTCTGTCACCGGGCAAGCAGGTCCATGCTTCTGCAATGGTTTGAGGAAGGTATCATCTTTTCAGTATTTACCACCTGTGGACTGACGTCCTTTGTGTCCTTTGTAGTTTTCCCCCAGCTGTCCTTAATTACACCATCTCATCTAGCAATTTGATGAAGACCTTAATAGGTGTTACTATCCACAGGATTATATTCCATCGTGAATGTAATTTTCCACTGCAGTCAGTGATGGAAGAAGAGCGGTCAGTAAGAGAAAACCTTTTTTGCAAGAGGGATGTATTTGAGGAGTTATTCACAAGAACAAACTATCATTATGAAGTTTTATTTTTGTAAGGTACAATTTCTTTTTTTTTTTTTAACCATGGTAACATCTGTTTTCTTAGATGTGGTAGAAACATTCAAAAAAAGAAATACTCTGGTGTTGGAAGGCTTATTTTTCATCATTTTGCTTTGAAGTTGTTTGGTGGATGCATTCTGAGTGAGACATTTTGGCTATTTCTAGCACAATTGAGTTTCTGATTTCCCTTTGGATTCTTAATATGTTTTGAGGGCCAGGGAGGTATATTAATAGAGATTACTTGAAATAAGCTGTGAGATTTTTCTGCCTCTAGAATACAGGCAACAAATTGTTACATGATGACAGCAGCAGACTGGGGCACTCCAGGAGATTGTTCTAGGCTGTCCTTGGCCATCCCTATCCTCAGGAATCCAAGTAGGAGCAGAAACAGCCATTCCCTCCAAGAGGAGGCTCAAATAAAAGTTGTCCCAAAGTAATTGGGAGTAAAGAGAAGCTCGTGGTTAGTTTATTATAATAAATAACAAACATGTGTGTGGTGTGTGGTGTGTGTGATGTAGGAGGGTATAGTTTTTTCAGTGGTCAGCCTTCAAGTCTCTGCAGTGGCTGATATTGTCATGGAGTCTCTCTAAATTGTGTAAACTAAACTTAAGAGTTCAGTTAACTTTGTCAACTTACAGAGATTCAAAGCAAAATAGAGGCTTTCTCTATCAGTGTGCTAGGGCAGCCCTAACATAATACCACAGACTGGGAGCTTTAACAGCAAACCTTTATTCTCTTACAGTTTCTGGAGGCTGCAAGCTCAAGACCAAGGTGCCAGCAGCTTTGGTTCCTCCTGAGGCCTCTCTCCTGGGCTTGTAGATGCCATCTTCTCCCTGTGTGCGCACATGGCTGGTGTCCCTTTATGTGTCCAAATTCTCTCCTCTTATAATGACATCAATCGGATTGGATTGGGGCCACACCCTAATGACCTTATTTTAACTTAATTGCCTCTTTAAAGGCCCTGTCTCCAGCTGAGGCAGGTGGAACACCTGAGGTCAGGAGTTCGAGACCAGCCTGGCCAACATGGGGAAACCCCATCTCTACAAAAAAATAAAAAATTAGCCGGGTGTGGTGGCACATGCCTGTAATCCCAGCTACTTGGGAGACTGAGCCAGAAGAATCACTGAACCCGGGAGGCGGAGGTTGCAGTGAGCCGAGATTGCACCATTGCACTCCAGCCTGGGCAACAAGAGTGAAACTTCGTCCCCTGCAAAAAAAAAAAAAAAAAAATCCCTGTCTCCAACTGTGTAGTCCAGTTCTACGGTACTGGTAGTTAGGGCTTCAACACATAAATTTGTGGGGGGTGAGGGACATGAGCATAGTTCAGACCATAACACTGTTCAAGTTGGCTGAGCTCTCTCCGTTATATTCAGTGTCTTCAGGAATGTATTAGCAAACACTGTTGTTCCTAAGACAACCAGCAAGAGGCTCTGTCTCTCTGACACTCTTCAGAATGGCACCAGCCTCCGTTTCCACACCGCACAGTCAACCCAGCAGCCAGTCCTGGGTGCCTCTTCAGATGATGTTCTAGGCTCCCCTGCTTTTCACCCTCCCACTCTCACCCCGTCTAAGCCAGCATCCTCCTCTGCCTGCGTTATCGCAGCAGCCTCCCCATTCTCACCTCCTTCTGTCACCCTGGAGCTTTCCCTATCCATGGAGCAGCCAGTGATGTTTTTAAAACGTAAATCAAACCTGTCCACTCTCTTGCTCTGAGTCCTCCCAGCACTTTTAGCTCAGGCTTCAGATGCCTGCCTGGGCCTGTGGGGACCTGGCCCGCTCTGCCCTCTCCAGATTCAGCTCCTCCTCATGTCTCCAGTACCACAGCTGGGCCACTCTGGCCTTGCTGCTACTGCTCCCGTGTGCCAAGTGTGGTTTCTTCCTCAAAGCCTGGAATTCCTGGAAGGTTCTTCCCCCAGATACCCACACTGCATACTCCCTCACTTCTCCCAGGTCACTGCCCGGATGGTACTTCCTCAGAGACATCTTCCCGAGCCCCTAGCTAAGCCAGCGCACTGTCCCTCCACCCCAGGCCATCTGTCCTCAAAGCATCTTCATAGCTCTGGTCGCTCCCTGACAGCAGGATACATAACTGCCTATTGTCTGTCTTTGCTAGAACGTCAGCTTCATGAAGGCTTTTGTCTTGTTTACCACTAAGTACCCAGTGCCTTAGAAGCTTAGAAGTTCTTAGTACCTAAGAGTAGCACCTGCTTCATGAATATGTATTAAATTGATAAATGACATTCTGTGGCTCAAGTGAGTCTGTGGTGTCAAAGGCTATGCTGGACAGACTGCCTTTGGTGATGAGCATGGACTCCTCTTTAGGTCCAAAGCAACCCCCGGGGGGGAACTTGTATCTTTCCCTACCTCGTGCCCAGAATACACCTTGCCTGAGGTGATGAGTTGAGAAGCTTCCCACAAGGGTAGGTGACTCGTCTGTCTTGAAAGAGATTGGCCCTGTTGGCATTTTGATAGCAAATTCAGAGTTGGGAGGTCACCAATTCTGTGACCTAAATGGAAGGGCAGTTACTTTGCAAGAGTGCAGCAGAGCTCGTGGGAGACGCTTAGCCTGCCTGGGTCCACATGGAGGACAGCCACTTCCTGGGCTGCCTATTTTAAAAGATTTTTTCATTAATACTATATTGAAACTTTCATGCAAAGTATCCTGATGCTGTGTAATATGTTTAGGGCCCATAGGCAATGGAGTCTTTTCATTTTTAATGATTTTTTTTCCCTCCTATACACTGGCATTGACCCTAGGGATGACGGCTGTTTTTCTTTCAGGCTTGCTTGGCTGCCACAACCAAAGTTTAGCAAATGGAGAAAGGGGAGTTGGGGACTTGAGAATTGGGGAATTTCTTCTATTTCCTTCTCCTCTTTCTTCTGCCCCTTCTTCCTCTCCTTTGATTTGAGGGAGCCTTTCAAGTATGAGGACAAAGGGGCATGAATAATACTTCCTCAGATTGAAAGAATCTTCTGGGGGCAACACGAAATCATTCTTCAACTCTCTGAGATACTCATTTTGTTTCATTTTTGAATAAAGCTTCTCTTCTCGTCTTCCTTTCTCTACCCAGTCCTGGAACTGCCTAAGCAGAGGCAGTTTGGATCCTAGAAACAGCATCTTGATTTGGTTGGGATGTTGGAATAGGGATCTTTCAATTCTAAGACACTTAAGAAAATAGTTATTAGGGAAGTGCAAACATTTTAGTTATTTGGACTTTCCAGTCTAGAAGGCATTTTCAGTGGTTTTTCCTGTAGAGATTAAGGCATCTCTGAGGCAACAGTGAGTCCATCTCTACAGGGGTTTAGAACTCCTGACTCGTGACTTCTGGGTTCTTCTAGTGCTTGCCTGTAGACAATTTTTGAGGTTTTGACCTAAAACTCTCTTCTTCCTTCTTACCCCTCCCTGTTCACAGACCTCCCCTGCATTGCTTGCCTGTCTGTGCTTTGCCTTGATGTACAGCATGCATGTGCTATGTAGGTGCACGAGACAGCCAGGTGCTGGAAAGTTTGCAAGGCCAGGTAGGAAATCACAGGGTCCCAGATTTGGGTCCCTTCTTCCTGCAACCACCGGCCAGGCACTTGACCTCTCCAGGAAGGATTCCCTCATCTACAGAGTGGGGCGGAGATCATGGTGAGCCATGCACGAAGGTGAGGAACTGTGGAGAAAGCATCCGGGGGCCACGTCAGCCCTTCACAGGTGTCTGTCTGTATAGGCAGTCACCACACCCATCCCTCCGTCCAACTTCAGCTCCATGAGCCCGCCTGGCCTGCTTTTATAAACACTGTCTCCAGCTGCCTCGGATTGCAGCATCTCATTCCTGAAGCCCGGAGGACGTGACTGGATAGTAGCCGGGCAAGTGAGCTGCGGTGATATTTTAACACAGGCCTGATCTGATCATTCTTAACTCATTCAACCCTAGGCAAGCCTGGATTCATACTTTCCATGGCTGCCTGCGCCAGCCGGTTTCCATATCAGCCAGGGCCTCAGGAAGGTGGAAGGACACACTGTCATTCTTTCCATTCGCGCTGACCCTGCCTGCTATCAGGCCTGAATGCCAACAGGTTTAGCTAAAGAAAGTTACAACCGCTGACCAGGCTGTGCAGGCTGGCCTGTCTCCAGCACACCCAGGGGTAGATAAGATGGCTCTCTATGCTCTAAAGCTGGGCTTAACTTCCCGGAAAAGTAAATCAAACAGGGCCTCCTCCATTCTCGCTGGGCAACCTTGGTTGGGCTCTTTTATTTTGAGCCATTGAAGTAACTGTAGTGCAGACTCTGAGTCTGAAAGTACACTGTGACACTTTCCCCTCTGTTCTCTAGCAGTGGGTGTTAGTGGGAGAATCAGACTGATAACCAATTTTCTGTGGATTCTCAGCAGCCCTGGGAGATAGATTAGCAGTAGTTATTCTGTTTTACGGAGTAGAACGGCAAATTTAAAGAAAAAAAAAATGTTCTGCTCAGGATCACAACTGCAAACCAGTGGCGCAGCCCATGGCTCTGGACCTGCCAGCCTGCCACCCTCCTCTTCTGAGGACTGGCTTGTGGCTGGCACTGTGTTTCAGTTTTAGAAAATTTATTTGAAGAAAATGGGACACTGGGGTCTATTTTGGGACCCCAGAATAATTCATTTTACGCTATTTTCTATGAAGCAGAAGAGTTATTCATTAGCAAGCATGAGTAATGTCTGAGTGATGCAACTGTACCAGGTTAGGTTTGGGGACCTGGTCATTGAATTGGTCATGAACATTGGTCACATACATGCACTGAGTCATACGTTGTTAGAGATGGAAGGTGACTTAGTAATCATTTAGTCCAGTGGGTCCCAAATCTAGCTGTTTATCAGAATCGCCTATGGGGCCTATTAAAAATTCAGATGCCCTGGTGCTACCCAAGGCCTGGGGTCAGAGATCTGGACCCTTTATCTTTAACATTGCATTTTTTGGGGGTGGGACTCTCACTTTGTCATTCAGGCTGGAGTGCAGTGGTGTACTCTCGGCTCATTGCAGCCTCTGCCTACCAGATTCAAATGATCTTCTCACCCCAGCCTCCCAAGTAGCTGGTACTACAGGCATGCACCATCACACCTGGCTAATTTTTTGTATTTTTAGTAAGAAACGAGGTTTTGCCATGTTGCCTAGTCTGGTCTCAAACTCCTGAGCTCAAGCGATCTGCCCATCTCAGCCTCCCAAAGTGCTAGGATTACAGGCATGAGCCACTGCATGCAGCCATGACATTGCCTTTTTAACAAACTCCTCCAAGCAGTTCCTAAACAGCTGGCCTAAAAACCTTCAAGGGACCCCACATTTGAGAATCACTAGATGCAGGTGTTTTTTTTTTTCTTGGCTTATTTTGTTTGCCTGTTTGTTTTATGTGTTGTCATTCAGGTGAGGAACCAGGGGCCCAAAGGCTGGATGATCTTGCCCAATGGAGTCACACAAATGTGTCACTCTTGGAGTCAGGATGGGAAACCCAGCTCTGCTCTTCCCAGGCATCAGTGTGACCACAGCCCAACCGAGTGGCCAGAAGGCACTGCTCTGTTGGGAACTGTATTTAGAGCATCCCTACCGCTTCTTTTGTAACATGTCCTGGGCTCTTGGCAAGGCACTGTGGCTAGGGTCTCAGAGGACCCACGAAGTTCAGGAGATTCTTCCCCAGCCCTTAGCAAAGGGCCATCTACAAAACCTCTCTTCCTCCCTGAGCAGGTTGTCCCCCTCAGGGCCTAGAGTGGGGCCACTAAGACCAGAGCAGACACCAGGAATCGACCCTAGTCTAGAACTGGTCTGTCTGTTCTGATCTGCTGCCCTGTGACAACCACCTGCCTGAGAACCCTGCTCACTGATGACCAGGCCAGTGGAGAGATGATAAGAATAGGCAGTTTGTTCTGATGCAGATTCCTAGGGGGTCTGGCTGATTCTGACTGATGGCTGCTCAGAGCAGGAGACCTGCTGACCCATTGTCTGATACATTTCCTAGTTTTCTCCTCCTAGAACATTCTGATGTCTGCCTCCCATCCATTCTCCTCCTCAAGTTTCTCAATCTAATATTCTTAGTTCTGGATCAAATTTCTGGATCCTGTCTATTCGTGGAACTCATTTAATATGTAGGGCGTTATGCCCTCATCTGCTGCTCAAGTTGCATATTTGCAGGTGAGGGGAGAAGAATCATAAGGTGAACATTCAGAGAGATGAGGGTCAAGGAGAACATAAAATCCTCCATTTCCTAATGCACATCTTGCTCTTTCATGTTTTTGCATGTGACCTTCATGCTGGTTGTCCTCTGGACTGTGTGACCTGTACCCTCGGTTTCATCATCTTCTAGTGGTCAGTGGGCTGACAGTCCACCCCTCTCTGCAGGGCTCCAGACCTGGCTGGCTGACTTCCCAGCAGACTTTTCACGCTGTGTCTGAAGCTGAGCCATCGTCTCATTTCCTGGACTTGCTGTCCCTCTTTTGTCCTCTCCCATCCACTCCACTGTTCCTGCTAGAAACTGGGGAGATGTTGTTGGCACTTTCTCTCTCACTCCCACTTATTAGCCAAAGATTTTATAGATTTCACGCCTAAGCAGTGATGTTTCAGCCCGTTTCCACTTTCCTATGTGCAGGATAACTGCCTTGATTCAGTCTCTTTCCTGTAAGTAACACTTCTTGCCTGGGGTACGTAGCAGCTCCTACCTGGTGTTCCTGTTCCTCTCTGGCACCCCTCAGTGGCCCTCTAATCTGCTTCCTCAGTAATCTTTTCTTTGTTTGTTTGTTTTGAGACAGGGTCTGGCTCTGTCACTCAAACTGGAATGCAGTGGCCTGATGACAGCTCACTGTAGCCTTCGCCTCTTGGGCTCAAGTGATCCTCCCACCTCAGTCTCCCAAGTAGCTGGGACTATCGGTGCACACCACCATGCCTGGCTAAGTTTTGTATTTTTTGTAGAGACAGGGTTGCCCCATGAGCCCAGGCTGATCTTGAACTCCTAGACTCGAAGGATCCACCCACCTCCACCTCTCAAAGTACTGGGATTACAGGCATGTGCCACCATGGCTTGCCTGAGTAATCTTTCCAAAAAACATATTTATGTCATCGCGTCACTACCCTGCTTTTAGGTACTCTTCAGCACTTGTCTGTTGTTCATAAGATGAAGTTCAACATCCTTAGGTTGTGAATAAGGCCTTTCATTTGGCCCCTGTTGTGTCTCAGCTCCTGCTGCTTCCTCACTCAGTTCATCCACGCAGTGGCGCTGAAGCACCTGAGGTTCCCAGAACACAGGGCGCTGAAGGATGGAAACTGCAGTCGCCTCCACCTGGGATGCTCCAGACCACTTCTGCATGGAGCTGACCCCTGCTGGCCTTCAGATGGCCTTTCCCCAGTCAAGGTTGACTCCGTTCCCAACTAATCTCTGATGTTCTGGAATGAAGAAATGATTTCAGTTTTGCTAGCTCCTAGCACAAATTGATGTTATATGTTATCAATAAGTGTTTGATGAGTGAATGAATGAGTTAGCAACTCCTTTAAACACCAAGACCTACAATCGAACCAGAGAGAAAGTATTATCGGTTAGGTATCTTTGGATCTTCTTCCACCTGCTTGTTTGTGTTATAATATTGATGTGATTATCATAGATTTCTTGCTGAGCAGTGATTAGAGTCTCAGTAAACTTGATCCAGTTTAAACTTTAAAACATCCACAGATATTGACCAAAAATGTTCAGACTTCTCCAGTGCTAGTACATTGTTTTCAACCCGCTGTGACTTATTTCTTCTAAAGACTACTTGCTGGCCGATTTGCGTTTTTTTAATATTCATCATTCTTCCTGTGTGCACACAAACAATCAAAGACTGATTTAAAGTAAAGGGACAATACCATCAAGCCTGGAACCTGTCATAGCCGCCCACCACACACTTGGGATTGTGTCCGAGTGGGACAGTGTCCCCGGGGCTCTTTTTTCCTTGTTCCAGCTTCCTCTGGAAGCTGTCCAGAGCTCTGCCCTTGGAGGGGCCCCAACTCTTATTGCCAGAAAGAACAGCTCAGGTAGAGGACACAGCCTCTAGAGTGGGGTGGTGCAGGTACAAACCTGCAGAGCTCTGTGACTGGTTTATTGCCTTTATCTGACAAAGATAGTACAAAACCCTGTGCTTTTATTGGGAAACAGAAGGAAGAACTTGTTGGACAATTATGGAATCAGAGAATTTTGTCACTGGGTGGTAGCTTAGGGATTGTTCTTGAGCTCTTGGATATGAATCAGAATTTTCGGCAGCCTCTCCTATATTTTGCTTTTCTTCTCCTCCAGCCGCCATTTGTAGGGCAGAGCAGTTTTGGAGAATTTCACGGGACCCTGGCTCACTCGCTCACTCACTCAGCGTAACCGAGAGTTAAGGATCCCATGCAGTGTGATGGAAGGAACCCAGACTCTAGTGCTAGACAAGCCTGCGTGGGGCCTATTCAAGTTCTTTGAGTTTATTTCCTCATTGGTAAAATAATGCCTACCTCAGAGTTGTCCTAAGGATTAAATGACACCTTTTGGGTCACTAGTGGTCCCTTACCACACTGCTGTCTTGTCTCTTCTTCCGAAGTTCAGCTACGGGAGTTTGTTTTGCATGTGTCCTTGCTGTTAATGGAACTGTGCTTGGGAAGTCCAGTCAGCAATCTTCCTATGTTAAATCCCGGTGGCACACACCTGTAACCCCAGCTGCTCGGGAGGCTGAAGTGAGTGGACTGCTTGAGCCCAGGAGGTCGAGGCGGAAGTGAGCCATGATCGTAACACTGCACTCCAACCTAGGTGACAGAGTGAGACCTTGTCTCTAAAAATATACATATAAATAAAATAAAAAACACTTTAACTTTGTATAAGCTGCTTTCTCACCCCCAGACGTCAATTCTCTGGGCTCTAGGTTTGACCTCCTTTAGACGGGCTTGCCTTGAGGTATTCTCAATAACACCATCTCAACCACAGAACCTGGCATACTCTAGAAGCTCAATAAGTGGGAAAGGCAACAGGGAAGGAGAGAGAAAAGGAGGGAAGCGGGCAATGCTGCTACTAGCAAATGAGCATAGCTGCTCCAGATGGGGAGAAGGTGAACTGTGTTTGCGTTCCCATGTAACCCTGCAGTGCCCGCTGTGCAGGCTCCAATCTCAAAGAAGGGCAGGTAGCTGTGCAGAGCGAGGCTCCTTCTGACCACATCCTTAGAGAAACCCCAGGACCATATTTGGTAGAGTGGCCCAAGGGTGCTATTTGAAAACATCTGATGTCAAGGAACTGGTTTAGCAGATGCCCTCACGTTGTGGAGCTGTGAGTTTCCGCTCATACCTTCTTGATTCCGGTCTGCGCAAGCAGTTCTGCCTCCACCCACCATGCACTGACATTTAGGCAGTTAACACCAGGTGCCATACCATTGTCTATGTTTTATTCACAATTTGACTCTAAAAACTGAAAAGTTGTCAGTACGGTTTACGCTACTACAGCTATAAAAATGTTCTTCAATGCCGGCTAAGCAGCTGATGAGGATTACGTTCCTTCTGAGTAGGTCCAGCTTTTGACGCGGGAGGCGCCCAAGGAGAACGTGCTCAGCCACAGAAGCAGACAGACGCTTCATGTTTACACCCAAACAACTGCTGAAAATCATGCCATGTCATGTTTTACTTCATATTTGGATCTGACTTCCTTCAATAGCATTTTTTTTCTTAGAGTTTCTATTATCTTTTTGTGATTCGTTGTGTGCTTTATGAGAACCTCAAGTTTTTGTATCTTCTCAAGTATGGGAACCATTCTGTTATTCACGTTTCCCGTTCTGGACTGGATTTCCCAGCATCTGAGGCTGAGCTGCCTCCCTTCCTCACTCTGTCCCTGAGTTGGGTCTAGTACATCCTAAATCTCATGTCTTTCTCCTTTATGGTTTATGCCCTCATTTTGCTGGACTACATTTATATTAACTTTCTCCCCCAGAAAAGAGAATGTAAAGTCAGTTGTCTGATTTCTTGAAAATATATGTCGTATCTCACCCTCACACCTGATTGATGGCTTATCTGCATGTGGACTTCTCCAGAGGACCTTGTTTCTCAGAATTTCTAAGGAAGCTCATTGGCCTCTAGTGTCCAATTTGACTGATACAAAGACTGATATCAGTCCAACCTCCACTCCCTTGCAAATGGCTGATTTTTTTGTTTCTCGTGAAACATTCTTCTTTGTCTTGGATATTCTGAAATGCCTGTGGATGTGTCTTCATATGGGTCTCTATTCATAGTAGTCTTCATTTGGTGAGTGCTTTCCATTGGAAAATTCATCTGCTCTAGACCTGAGGATTTTTGTAGCACTCTTTAAGCTCTTCCCTTTGATTGATTTGTTTTTTCTGTGCCTCCTACTAATGCTGGGCCTCCTGAATTGGAACTCTGTATGTCTTATACTTCCCTCCTTTATATGTTTTCATGACACAGATAATTTTGACGGTTTTCGAATTAGAAAAGCAATGTATATTGTCACAGCAATAGCAAAAAAATTAAAAGTAGGTGTGATTATAAGATGAAGTAAGGCCTTGGAGGCGGCAGGAGGAAGCAGAATTGAGGGAACAAAAGAAGGCATTGTCTTTGAGAAGGAAGAGGAATGCTTCTTATTGACATACCAGAGAAGGGGCGGAGGAAGAGTCCAGATGCAGGAACATGTTGCAGCACACAGGGCAGCAGGGAACTCGCATCCCTTGGCCTTGCTGTTTTCGTAAAGTGGAAGTTGAGGTCACCTACTTAGACTGAAGACTTAGGGTCATAAGAAGGTGCAAAATATGTATAGAGGAAATAAGTGGTGACTGGCAGTTCGACCCAGAGCCTTGAAGACCCATCTGAACTTATATAGGATGCGTTTATAGTGGGACCACTTGGCCTGGCTTTATAATGTTAATTCTTGGAACCTATGAGCAAGAGCAGGGTTGAAATTTTGCAAGGCAAGCATGGTAACATAGGACATTGATGAGGGAACTCAGCGAAGGCAAAATATTTCCATAAGTGATGGTTAATATAAAAGACTTGCTTCCCCTTCGCCCTTCTGCTGTTATTAGACATTTCCTGAGGCCTCCCCAGCCATGCTTCCTGTACAGCCTGTGGAACTCTGAGTCCATTAAACCTCTTTTCTTCTTAAATTACCCAGTCTCAGGTAGTTCTTTATATCAGTGTGAGAACAAACTAATACAGCAAATTCACCCTTTTTCATGGACTTTAGAATGTTGAGGCTGGAAGAAACCTTAGAGACTGTCAAGCTCAGTGGTTTTGAATCAGTTTCCTTTTTGTTGTTGTTGTTTTTCTGAATGTCTGATCTTTTTTTAAGTGAATTCTTTCACTGAACTCCAACACATAAAACAGCAAAGTGGAGCAGCCCCATCATGAAGTAGGGGTCCACCCCAGAGCCCCCTGATTAGCTCCTAGTCACTCCCTGTGCCATTCCACCAGCCCCAGGATGTCCCTTATTTTATAGTTAATGGAACTGAACCAGAAAGAGGGCACATGCTGTCAGAGCTATACTCGCCTCGGGTATTCTGTGATCTTCTCCCTGCCACTGGAGAAGCAGTGGGTCCGGGACCCAAAAGGCATGTGGATGAATCCAGCCCTCAGACATCCTAGTCCACACTGGGCAGAGGGAGCCATCTCCTGGGATTTTTAGTCCAAGACGTTTTTATCTTGAGCCCTTGTGAAATCTCTGGGCCATAGCGGGTTAACTGCTTGTGTTCTGGTCCCTCCAATGTTCTGTGTTCCCTTCAGAGAAGGTGGAGGTAAATTCTGCGGATTTTCCGTCCTGCCATCGTTGGAACAACTGGGAACCCTGCCTCCCTAGTGATAAAAGACAGATCTTCTTGAAATAGGATGATCGTTTTCCAGTTTCTTGGCTAACCAATTATACTAGTGAATTAAATTAGGTCTTTGATAGGCTTGCAAGTAAAAGCAGTTTGTTGTCTAAGTGATTTTAATGTCATTTAAATTTTTCGTCGGGCAGCACAGTGGCTCACACCTGTAATCCCAGCACTTTGAGAGGCCAAGGTGGGAGGGTGGCTTGAGCCCAGGAGTTTGAGACCAGCCTGAGCAACATGGCGAAACTCCACATTCACAAAAAATTAGCCAGGCATGGTGGCACATACCTGTAGTCCCAGCTACTCAGGAGACTGAGGTGGGAGGATCAACTGAGCCTGGGAGATAATACTACAGTGAGCCATGTTTGTACCACTGCACTCCAGCCGGGGCCACAGAGCAAAACACTGTTTCAAAAAAAAACTTATCTGTATTCTCTGCATAGTTCTAATTTAAAACTAATTGATTGACACTGTTAGGGAAATTTGCTCTCTTTAATTAAAAATACATTAATATTTTAACACAATACTTACATTTAAGAGGGAGATACAAGTTTAAATTTCATAGAATGTATTTAATTGATTTTAAGTGGTAACTTTTTTTCAGGATAATTTGGCAACTATGTCATAAAACTAAATAATGTGACAAATTTAAACATGTTCCATTTATTTTATTTTTTTATTTTTTTGGAGATGGAGTCTTGCTTTGCCACTGGAGTGCAGTGGTGCGATCTCACCTCACCACAGCCTCCGCCTCCGGGTTCAAGCAGTTCTCCTGCCTCAGCCTCCCGAGTAGCTGGGATTACAGGCATGCACCACCACACCTGGCTAATTTTGTATTTTTAGTAGAGATGGGGTTTCTCCATATTGGTCAGGCTGGTCTCGAACTCCTAACCTCAGGTCGTCTGCCCACCTTGGCCTCCCAAAGTGCTGGGATTACAGGCATGGGCCACCCCCCCCAGCCACATGTTCCATTTATTTATAAAGGGACTCCCCTCTGAGAACAGATCCTTTTTACCCTTCACCATCATTAATTTTTGTGAATTTTTGTTAAAGTTTGTACCTTGCTGGAGTCTATGATTGGGGAAACTTTTTTTAAAAAAAATACGTTTCATACTAAGTCATGTAAATTTCTATAAAAAAAAAGGATATTCCAGCCGTGTGCTAAAAGCAATTTGCAGCTCTTTTAAATTGTATTTGAAGCAAGTGAACTCCATGAGAAAATTAGATGTGGATTCTGGTCACATTCTATTTTTGATTTTCCATAGTGTTACTGGGTTGATCGTGCACTTCGTGTATCATATTTTCTTTTTGAGTGTTTCCAAAAAAAAAAAAAAAATGAGTTCACTGTCATCAGAAGACAGAGATGTATCATCAGAAAAAAAGTGTTCTAGATGTAGACAAGAAGAGTTTTCAGCCACTCAGCGTGGATATGTGGAAAACACGCTCCAAGTATTTCAGTGGTAGACCACTAATTCAAGATGTCAGTCATGCTGCTTTATAATCTTAACTCATGTTGCCTAAGAGGTTGTCATTTACATCCTGTTCTTAGGATGTTTTTTCCATACTTACCAGACCTCTTACACAACTGGTACGTAATGAAAGTTACATGCAGAAGCAAATCACTCTAGTCTCTTGGAGAATTCTTGTGCTTAAAAAGCTCCTTCTTTCTTTTTTCTTATTTATTATTCCCTTACTTGTCTAGTTCTCTTATTTTCTCCGGATCATATTTTACCTATAACAGTTTTTAACCTTTACATCTGTAGAAAGGAAAGCTCCGTTTTCACTGTCTAAAATTTTCCTCAAGCCTGTAATCCCAGCACTTTGGGAGGCCGAGGTGGGTGGATCACGAGGTCAAGAGATCAAGATCACCCTGGTCAACATGGTGAAACCCCGTCTCTACTAAAAATACAAAAAATTAGCTGGGCATGGTGGCGCGTGCCTGTAATCCCAGCTACTCAGGAGGCTGAGGCAGGAGAATTGCCTGAACCCAGAAGGCAGAGGTTGTGGTGAGCCGAGATCGTGCCATTGCACTCCAGTCTGGGTAACAAGAGCGACACTACGTCTCAAAAAAAAAAAATTTTCTAGATTTATTGTTTTTTTTAAAAAAAAATCTCTACAGATACTACACTTATTAAACACTCAATTCATGTAGGGACTTAGGGTCCTTCAGCTACCCTGGGGGTCTTGGCCCTGGGCCCTCCCGTCTGTCCTTCAACTTTAGTGTGTGGTTTGGCTGTGCTACGAGCTTCCAGGAGCAGCAATGGGCAGGCCCACCACTACCTTCACCCCCACTTTCTCCAGCCCCTTTGCCTCTATCAAACCCCACCCGAGGCCCTTGAGTGGGTCTTGTCCTGAGCCCTGTGGTCTCTGCATTCGAAAACTGGATCCAGGAAGGAATTAATCAGTGACCTTGGGCAAAATCTTGAGTCCTTTATTATTTGAGATTATGACGTGAGATTGTTTCCTCATCTGTAATATGTAAATAACACCTACCTCAGAGCCAAGGTGAGAAATTTAAGAAGATGATATATATGAACACCTAGCACAGCTGCTGGCACATAGAATGTACTTAAATTGTTAGTCGCTTTTCCCTTCCATTTCCTTCCTTTTCTCTCCAGTTATCCCTCCCCTGCATCCCATCACGTGCTCCATCCTGAAAGCTCTGCCACCGTGATTTCTCCACGTTTGCCTTCTGGCAGTGACTGCAGAGTGGGAAGGTGGAGGAAGGACAGGCCCTGCTTTTCTGTATGAGCTCATGGATGCTATCATAAGTGGGTTTCTAGTCCAGGATATGGTAACACATACAACATCACCACGGAAGGAAGCCGACTTTGTTAGTATTTCTATTAAATTATTTTAAGAGAAAGGAAAAAGGCTCAGGCTCTTATTTGAGGCCCAGTCTTTCAGGATTTATGGCGATTTCTACACAGCAGTTCTTCCAACTTCAAAAATAAGATTTAGTCCAAAAAAATTCTCTCTGTGCACTTACTGTTTAGTGCTGGAAGGTGTTTTCCACAGAGACAGTGCTGTGTTCTCAAGCCCACAGAAACTTGTGCAACCCATGGTGTGACTAAATGATACTGTGCAACCCATAGTGTGACTAAATAATACTATGCAACCTATAGTGTGACTAAATAATACTGTGCAACCCATAGTGTGACTAAATAATACTGTGCAACCCATAGTGTGACTAAATAATACTGTGCAACCCATGGTGTGACTAAATAATACTGTGCAACCCATAGTGTGACTAAATAATACTGTGCAACCCAGAGTGTGACTAAATAATACTGTGCAACCCATGGTGTGACTAAATAATACTGTGCAACCCATAGTGTGACTAAATAATACTGTGCAACCCATGGTGTGACTAAATGATACTGTGCAACCCATGGTGTGACTAAATGATACTGTGCAACCCATGGTGTGACTAAATGATACTGTGCAACCCATGGTGTGACTAAATAATACTGTGCAATCCATGGTGTGACTAAATAATACTGTGCAACCCATGGTGTGACTAAATAATACTGTGCAACCCATAGTGTGACTAAATAATACTGTGCAACCCATAGTGTGACTAAATAATACTGTGCAACCCAGAGTGTGACTAAATAATACTGTGCAACCCATGGTGTGACTAAATGATACTGTGCAACCCATGGTGTGACTAAATAATACTGTGCAACCCATAGTGTGACTAAATGATACTGTGCAACCTATAGTGTGACTAAATAATACTGTGCAACCCATAGTGTGACTAAATAATACTGTGCAACCCATGGTGTGACTAAATAATACTGTGCAACCCATGGTGTGACTAAATAATACTGTGCAACCCATAGTGTGACTAAATAATACTGTGCAACCCATGGTGTGACTAAATAATACTGTGCAACCCATGGTGTGACTAAATAATACTGTGCAACCCATGGTGTGACTAAATAATACTGTGCAACCCATGGTGTGACTAAATAATACTGTGCAACCCATGGTGTGACTAAATAATACTGTGCAACCCATAGTGTGACTAAATAATACTGTGCAACCCATGGTGTGACTAAATAATACTGTGCAACCCATAGTGTGACTAAATAATACTGCTTAGAGGCTACTCTAAAATTTACACACTAAGTGATATGGTTTGCTTCTTTGTCCCCACCCAAATCTCATCTTGAATTGTACTCCCATAATTCTCATGTGTTGTGAGAGGGACCTGGTGAGAGTTAATTTGAATCATGGAGGCGGTGTTCCTCGTGCTTTTCTCATGGTAGTGAATCAGCCTCACGAGATCTGATGGGTTTATCAGGGGTTTCTGCTTTTGCTTCCTCCTCATTTTTCCTTGCCGCCACCATGTAAGAAGTGCCTTTTGCCTCCTGCTATGATTCTGAGCCCTCCCCAGCCACGTGGAACTGTAAGTCCAATTAAACCTCTTTTCCTTCCCAATCTCGGGTATGTTTTTATCAGCTGTGTGAAAACAGTCTGATACACTAAGAAAGATCTTGCAGAAAGGAAGACGTTGAAGAAAAAACAGATGAAATGAAATCAGACTTGAAATGGCTCTTAGTGTCTTCAGAGCTACTGGAAAGCAGGCCCCGCCGAGTGCACCCTGCTCTGCTGGTTCTGCCCCAGTCATTCATGAGTGCAGTTCCTCAGAGAAGCAAAGCTCCTTTCCCCTGAAGGAGCCCCTTCATGTATGATTAACATGTAATTCCTCCAGTGGACGTAAGGAGAGCCCTCTAAGGGCTCGTTATGCTGTAAATACAGGGAATTAAGGTGGCACAAACACACCATGACTCCAGGCATCGCTGCCATCTTGCCAACAAACACACTTTTTAGACTAAATGTTACAAGCTCACTTAATTATGAAGTTGGAAAACCAAATTCTCAAAAGTTAACTGAAGAGTTAAAAAAAAAACCTTTGAGGTCAAGCTCTGCCAGCTCATCTAATTATATATAGCAAGGCCCTGTGTTGGATTTGTGGGAGGCTGTGGGGAGATTTGCATCAAAAATAGAGCACTTTTAGTTCCCCTTTCTAACCTGGGCAGAAAAAAGTGTCTAGATTTCAAGGCTGAATTCTAATTGTAGGGGCTGTTGAGGAGGTCAGCGGAAGTGGCCCCAGGCAGCTGCAGTGCTGATTGAAGCAGAAGTCAGCTTTCAATGCGCACCTCAGGCTTCCTTCTATAGGGGCCAAGGTGTGCTGTCAAAGCTGGGGCAGACACCCTGGTGGAAGCTGTCATAAGAGCATTGCCATACAGATCCACCAACACCCTCACTGCTGTCCTCTCAGAGCCAAGCCCCTTCTGTGCACTTAGCCATCGAATTTGGTCCTTACTTTGACATTGGCCAACCAAATGCAGGAGAGACTTAGGGAAATATCCATTTCACTCCAGTTATCTTCTGTCCATGTAGCAGAATGAACTCTGGAAGATAAGTGGCAAAAACATGGCTCCAACCCTGTTTTCCTCTTACGTTGCAATTTCATTGCATCAGCAGCAGCAACAAGTGGGAAATTCCAGTGGAGCCCATGCTGCTATGGACTTCTTAGGTGTAGGTGAAACCTTGGCACTGTCCCAGTCAGTAAGTAGACCGAAGTTCTGAATTTGAAAATAGATTTTAGATTAGCATGAGTGGTGAATTATTTTTTTCTAACAGAAGGTTGCCTCTTAGAGTTCATGTTCTCAATCTTAGAAGTGTTCGAGGTTTCTTTTTAGTGGAAATTACCTATCTATACCTTTCTTACTTAGAAGCATTTTGTTTGTGTCTATACAGAGGTTTAAAATTGTACACATCACAGAACCACAATGGGATTTCGGGGTTGGGGAGGTGGGAAGTGAAACAGTACCATTGATCAGGTTTGTTAGCTTAAAGCTGTCATAGTTGTCCCCGCACAAATGTCATGTTGAAGTGTGACCCCCAGTGTTGGAGGGAGGCCTGGTGGGAGGTGTTTGGGTCTTGGGGGTAGATTCCTCATGAATGGCCTCGTGCTGTTCTTGCCATAGTGAGTGAGTTCTTACTCTGTGAGTTCACAGGAGAGCTTGTTAGTTAAACCTCTTTGCTTTATAAAGTACCCAGTCTCAGGTAGTTTTTTTTTTTTTTCTTTTTTGAAACAGTCTCACTCTGTCACCCATGCTAGAGTGCAGTGGCACTATATGGGCTCACTGCAACCTCCACCTTCTTAGTTCAAGCGGATTCTTCAGCCTCAGACTCCTGAGTAGCTGGGATTACAGGTACCCGCCACCATGCCTGGCTAATTTTTTTTTTTTTTTAATTAGAGATAAGGTTTCACCATGTTGGCCGGGCTGGTCTGGAACTCCTGACCTCAAGTGATCCAACCCCCTCGGCCTCACAAGGTGCTGGGATTACAGACATGAGCCACCATGCCTGACCATTGGGCAGTTCTTTCTAGCAGTGTGAGAACAGACTGATAGACTGGCTCACCCCATGGGCTTCAGCCATACTAAGCTCCATACAGTTCTGGAAGCCTTTTTATGCTTCCCTGCCCTCGGTGCTGATAAACCAGAACTCAGCGCTGACTGAACGGTGACTGTTTCTTGTGGAGAACGAGCTACCCATTTTGCTTCATTTCCCTACATGTTTTTCTGTCATAAACAGTACTGACATAAACATCTTTATACAGTTTATCTTTTTTAATGTAGGAATTAATTTCCCCAAATGGAATTACCAACTCTGAAGACTATGGACCCTTTATAAATATTGTTGCATATTGTCAAATGGCTTTCCAGAAAGGTTGGATCACTTTTCAGTGTCCACATCAATAAACCCTAAATTTTAATTCAAAATTCTTCTGTCAGATTGGCCCCAAGTTCAGTTTTACGCTGGATTTTACTGTGTATTCTCACGTTTCTGGTGGCTGAAGTGAGTGAACTGGCTTTCTGTTTTAGATGTTAGTTTTTTCAAGGTGGGGTCTTTGTCTTCCCACATTCCTTTACCCTGAAAACAGCAGACACAACAATCAATACTGATGGCAGTGGTGTGTGTGCGGAGGTGAGGGGAAGTTAAAAGGTTAATTTATGGAAGAGTTCCTGTCCTATGTGGCAAACAAAGGTAGAAATGAAGGGGAACAAAGTAGCCAACTTACTAAATAAGATATGCTGATGGCGTGCTGGTGGCAGCCGACTGCGGTGGATGCAACACAAATACAGTCTCTATCATGGATGAGAATGTCCTACTGTGTGTCATTTTACTATCACTGGGCCCTGTGAGCATTTTACACCTATCTCATTGAATCCTCATCACCACTGCACAAGCCAGGTCCTGTGTTGTTATTATTGTATTTTATGGATGAGAAAACTAAAGTCCATGGAGATCAAATAACTTGTCTAAGGTGGTGAGGGCTGAGCGAAGCTGGGATTTTATCCTGGGTAACCCAGAGCCCTGATGCCACCTGTGACAATGAAGAGTTTAACTTTTGCATTTGCCTAAGTTGATGTAAAAGTGTCCTTTGGAAAGTATTCTAGCCTTTCAAAGTCTAGGGTAAGTTTCAGATGAGTCAGAGCACCTTGCGAAGAGAGACTTGAGGTGGCACCATCCACGCTGCCTCTGCTATCCCACATCACTCCTCGGGGACCCTACATGCATGCTCCCCTCACCCACAGCATTTGTCACCTGGCACATGGTAGGCGTCTAATCAGTGATGACCAAATGGAGCAGAATATCCAGGATAGTCATGAAATATAGAGTGTTTGATTTTCCAAGAGCGTAAGAATGTACCAGAAGATTTCACTGCAGAGTAAATCAGTGCTCCATAAATTCTTTATTGATTTTTAGCCAAAACGTTGCCTGAAGAAATTGCCCCTGAGGGAAATGGAGCGAGATGATTGTTTTATTTGCCTTCATAGTGGAAATCACAGAGGATTCAGTCAGATTTTCTTGAAGTGCTTGTTCAGTATGACCTCACAGAAAATATGGGGCAGATCTGGGAGTGCCCCCACTCTAGTTAATGCAGTCACATGGAAGGAAATGTAATTGAGTGTGGCACTACTGCACTGCAGTGATAAATGACTGGGGATTTTCTGGGTAGTCCCTGAATGAGAAGGGATAGGATCTGGAGCCTTTTAAGAAGCCAAATCCCGAAATCTTGTGCACCTATGGAAAATGCAGCAGTCAAGAGCAGCCCAGTATGCTCCAGCTGTCTTCAACTGTGGGGCCACTGTGGCCCTGAACATGGGGCCAATATTGACGGAATATTCTTGAGTTAAAATTGAAGTCTATGGACATTGACACTGTGTATGGATTCATATTTAGCTTCTCTTTTTTTCATAAACAGACTTCTGAGGTAGCTAACTTCTTTGTAAAATTATCCAGAAAGAGATCAACTCTTTCCAAAAAGTGCTAGTTCTTTCAGTTCTGCTTTCAAGTATTCAAACCAGCCAAGCAAAACTAGCTTCAATATTTTTAACTCTTGGAGGAAGATTTAGCTATTTCACATGTATTTTTGTTTATGTAGAGAGCATTAGGATAATATCTAAAATAAGTTGGATATTAGGTGCAGGTGGATCACAGTTCCTGGCATCAAAAATAATCCAGTCATAGCTTATGAGTACACTTTTTGGATCATTTTCCCTTGTACTAAAAATAAAGTTTTAAAGTAACCACTTGCAAAAAAAAAAAAAAAAAAAAAGTTCATGGTGCTGAAGACAGTTGCATAGTTTGGGAACTTTTATCCCATATTTACTCGGATCATGAGGTCAACACAGCACTAGTTTGTCTATTCTCATGCTGCTATAAAGAGCTGCCCAAGAATGGGTAATTTATAAAGGAAACAGGTTTAATTGACTCACAGTTCCTACATTGCTGGGGAGGCCCCAGGAAACTTACAGTCATGGCGGAAGGCAAAGGAGAAGCAGGCAACCTTCTTCACAGGGCGGCAGGATGGGGTGAGTGCAAGCAGGGGAAAGATAGGCACTTATAAAATCATCAGATCTCCAGAGACTCACTCATTATCACCAGAATAGGATGAGGGAAACCGCCCCCCTGATTCAGTTACCTCCACCTGGTCCCACCCTTGACATGTGGGATTATGGAGATGACAATTCCAGGTGAGATTTGGGTGGCGACACAGAGACAAATCATGGCAATTTGTAAGGAATGGCTTTAGTCAGAATGACTTTACTGGACGTTGCTCTCTTTTGTTTCTTTATTTGACCACTAATTCCCCATTTAGCTTCCCCCAGGCTCTCACTGTGCTTCCCAAACAAACGTATCATTCTTCTGATGTCTTTGTGAAATCATGTCAATATTTCCAATTTTTCACACATGATTTTCTTTTTCCATCATTTCAACCAAATTTTATTCTGGGGCCTTCTAAATTATTAAGTGTTAAAATTATTAAAGAATTGAGAAATAGTTTCCATTATAAAGCCCTGTTTTCATCGCTTAGAACTTTGCAACAATCCTCTTTTGTAACGTTTTCCAGGAAATGGATGTCCCACAAAAATCAACAATATTAAAATAAATATGAGTATGGGCACTATTGTTTGCCTCTGTTCTTTCTCCTTTTTATTCTTTGTTACTTCTTTGTTCTAAGCGCAAAAGATGGAAAAATGATAAAGGAAGATCCTACTTTCAGGTTCTTAGGGAAGTCTAGGTTGTTATGCTTATATGGAGTAGTTCACAGAAGGAACTTTAAAATTAGCCCCCTTGCCCCTCCCAGTGTGGACTTCTTTCCCTAGGACTTTCATGGGCTGCCTGCATCTACCCTAGAATCTGCCTGTGTCAGCAACCCCTTCAGATTAAACCAGGCCTGTTACAGTCCTGACTTGTGCAACCTCTTTTGCTCGCTTAGGCAAATTCTCAGTTTGTGTTAGAGTGGTCAGAAATGCCTAGATCCTGACTTAGATTAAAAGATAAAGTTTTGGGGGAAAATGATTTTTTTTTTTTTTTTTTGAGACGGAGTTTCACTCTTGTTACCCAGGCTGGAGTGCAATGGCACGATCTCGGCTCACTGCAACCTCCGCCTCCTGGATTCAGGCAGTTCTCCTGCCTCAGCCTCCTGAGTAGCTGGGATTACAGGCACGCGCCACCATGCCCAGCTAATTTTTTGCATTTTTAGTAGAGACGGGGTTTCACCATGTTGACCAGGATAGTCTCGATCTCTTGACCTTGGGATCCACCCGCCTCGGCCTCCCAAAGTGCTGGGATTACAGGCGTGAGCCACCGCACCCAGCCCGAGAAATGATTTTTAATGGTCTGAACCTTTTCTCAGTTCAGAGCCTGAGACCTGCATGAGCTCACCAGCGTTCTCCTTAAGTAATGTTCACTGACTCACCATGGAAACGTGAAGGCATGTCAGTGTACCTGAACCATGCTTTTTTCAGGACTCACTCAAAGACCTTCAGGAAGGAATCTTTGGGTACAGCCGTCCTGGACTACAGAGTCATAGGGCAGGAATGTGAATGTTGATGCTGCCGATTGTGAGCTACCTGACTTTAGGTGAGGAGTCTGAATTCACCAAGCCTCCTTTCTGCAAAGGTAAGGATGGTAACGCCTTCCCTATATCCTCACCAGGTTTCAGGGAAACTTGAATGAGTTAATACATGTGAAATGACCTTATAAACTGCAAAGTGTAGGTTGACGGTAACAGAATTATCATCAGCCAGAACTTGCATAATAAACTGGAAAATGTGAGCTATGTTCCGAAGAACATCAGGACCCTCTATGGGACCCAGTTCCGGATACTTTGGCTGACTCAATCCACTGAAACAAAGGGTTATTTCAGCACATGGCATTTAAATCGTTAGGCTTATTAGACCATTACCAGCAGGACATTTGTGTACCTTACAAATGAGTTCTTTATCTTCTTCCTTGCCTGTGAAAGTTAAAGAAACGCTTTGGTGGCTGCCTGCTTAATTGGATTCATCATGGAGTTCTACTTTTAAGCTGTACTTGTCTGAACTCATTCTTTAACATATAAGCCACTGCCCAGAACAAACAGGGCTCTTCTTACAGAAAGAATGCTGTGCTGTGAATCAGTCATACATTGTATTAAACTTCCCAACACTACTTAATTTGTCAGGCAAGTATTCTTTTATTTTTTCCCTAATCCTGGCCTTGTTCCAAATTTTCCAGCTATTCCTGGAATAAGTAGACTACATCCATCCATCTTTGCATTCTCACAATTTCCAGTGATCCTAGTGGGAATTTCATGTAGCTAGACTGACAGCAATTTATATTTTTAAAATTATGATTAATTGGAAGCCCATTTTTAGCATTTAGATGGAATGTTTTTTATAGTATTCCATTATCATAGATATTAATACACTTGAGTGCTAATATCTCTGTCTTGCTTTCCCACGCTTTGTTCACTTATATAAGCTGAATGATATTATCCATGATCATATTCTTTCCAGTCACATCCTTTTAGATTCCCTGATTTCCACTGGAGCTGAAGGAGCCTTTACCATTGATTTTGCAACAGATAAGGCTGAGATCCGGGAGGTGAAATGTTCTGCCTGGTGCAACTCAGTTTGTTACTAGAAAAGCCAGGACTAGAAACCAGGACTTCAGACTCCTAGAACCAGTGTCCTTTGGAAGATGCCATGATTCCCTGGAAAACTAGAGTAAAACTCTACGTAATCCAAATCCTTTGGAAACAGGTTAAGTTATTTGAGATGGCCAGATTTTCGGTAGAGCTAAAGGGTACATAGCCTCTTGGTTGTTAGAAATGTAGTGTTTAACCATCTGGGGAATCAGTGTCTAAAATGGGCAGTCCAACCCTGCCTTCTTAAATAAAGATGAACATTTTCTTCTTGATCTTTTCCTTTCTTGATAATTCTTAGCAACGCCTTTCTTGATCGGTCCAGCTCATCAGTCATCCTGCGTCTCAATCATTGTGGAGGTGGTGTCGGGTGTCAGTTTAAACAGGTCTGTACCTGAAACCTGCTTTCCTAGAGGAAGTCCTGGCCTGGCGAACCTTTCCATCTCTGACTGTCTCATGGAATTCTTTGTCGGATTGTTGGTACAGGGCTCCTGCATAGGGTAACAGGGCACCTCATCTGCAAAGTGGTTTGGTGATGGGAACCTGAAGCCGCCTTCTCCCTGGGAGTTCTCTCACCTATTAGAATGTCTTTTATGGAATAGCCAAATATCTTGTGAATTATCAGCAGCATGAAAAGCATTATCCTTTTCTATCAGTAATGCACAAGCACCTCCTCAACAGCTTGAACTTGTCAACATAGTTCGTCACAGGGTTGATGGATTATTCTTCACTATTTTGGGAATTTGTGTTAGGCTGGTACAATTTCATTGTCACTTTGCCTCAAATGCTGATCCTGGGTCAGACATCTGAGTGAATTAAGCACAACATGTAGCCTTAGTTCCTCACCTATAAAAAAGAAATAGTACCTGTCTCCTAGAGTGGCTTGAGGGTTACATGGGAGAGTGAGTGTTGGCTACTTACATCTATACCTGATAGGTGGCCAGCACTCAATTTCAGATCACTGCTATTTCTCATCGTCTTCATCATCGCCATCTTCATTACTAGTTGCTGCTAAATCTGTCAGCATCAGCTATTTTTGTGAAAGATGGCCCCACCTTTCTCATCTCTCAAATATGTTAAATGAAAAAGTTGTGTGGATGATTACTATTTTTAAAAATTATCTCAAATTGTAAAAAGCCACCATGTGATACTCACTAATATAGCTGAATATGTCACTCATTTTAGCATCTTCCCCAGGCTTGGCAAAGGCTCAGTGTGATAATTAAAGCTGCCTGCGGGGATCTCAGGGTTGGACTCTCCAGCCTTCCCTTTGATTCATTCCCCGACTTCAGCAATCACGTGATCTGCATCAGCCTTCCATAGATGGAATAGAAGCCTGTGGGTTGCCACCTCCACACCTCAGTGGGGCATCGTGGGAATTATGAGTTAGAGTTTCTTAGTTGGCGGCTGGAGTGAGCCATCCAAGTGTGAGGTGCCCACATGGCTTGTCTGGCGGAATGGACATTACCTTCACCAGAGGCTCTGATGTGGTCTTAACAGCTTTTATTTTATTTTATTTTTTGAAACAGAGTCTCCCTCTATCGCCCAGGCTGGAGTGTAGTAGTGCGATCTTGGCTCACTGCAACCTCTGCCTCCCAGGTTCAAGCAATTCTCCTGCTTCAGCTTCCTGAGTAGCTGGGATTACAGGAGCACGCCACCATACCCAGCAAATGTTTTTATTTTTAGTAGAGACGGGGATTCACCATGTTGGCCAGGCCAGTCTCAAACTCCTGACCTCAAGTGATCTACCCGCCTCGGCCTCCCAAAGTGTTGGGATTACAGGTGTCAGCCACCACACCCTGCCTTTCACAGCTTTTAAAGGACCATAAATGTGACCCAATATTTTCATCAGGAGTGCAGTGAGAGCACCCTTATCAGCATGGCCCTGTGACCTCTTAGGTACTGTGATTGACGTGACGCCACTGGGCTCATATTCTTCTGTTATATTGGAAGAAACAAAAACCTCAATAGTATTTGGTCTTAACCTGAATGGTGCACTGAAATGTTTCTCTCATATTTTTGTAGACTTTTGGAAATTGTTCTAAATATTTTTGCTACTGACTGTATTACAATAATTGCAAAAATAAACTATTACCAAGAGAGTTCTGTTGTATATTTTTAGTATCATCAGAGTATAAGAGGTCTCACTCCAAAAGTCATTAAAAATTAAATTACATATTTTCAACTTGTGTGAATTGTACATTTTATTATGAAAACCATCTTATGCCACAGTCCTGTAGAATTAGTATAGGTAGTGCTGACCTTACTTTAAACCCATTATTATTATTATTATTATTATTATATTTTTTGAGATAAGGTCTCGGTCTGTTACCCAGGCTGGAGTGCAGTGGCACAATCTCGGCCCACTACAGTCTCAACCTCCTGGGCACAAGTGATTCTCCTACTTTAGCCTCCCAAATAGCTGCGATTACAGGCACACACCACCTGTAATCATGCCTGGCTAATTTTTCTATTTTTTATAGCGATGGGAGTTTCTCACCATGTTGCCCAGGCTGGTCTGAAACTCATGAGCTCAAGCTGTCCTCCCACCTCAGCCTCCCAAAGTGGTGGGGCACCACCTCATTTAGCCTCGAGTCCTTATTCCTCTTTTGCTCATTTTTTTTAATGCCTTTTTATTATGGAGGTTGTCAAGGGTATACAGAAGCACGGAAGGTATTCTAATGAACTCCCTGTACTCAACTCCTCGCCCAGCTTCAACAATTATCAGTACATGGAATCCTCCTTCCCACCCCTCACACCTTGGGGTAATTTTATTTTTTAAATGTTTATGCTTTTTTTTTTTTTTTTTGAGACAGGGTCTTGCTTTGTTGCCAGGCTGAAGCATAGTGGCACAACTACAGCTTACTATAGGGCTGACCTCCTGGGCTCAAGCAATCCTCCTGCCTTGGCCTCCCAAAATGCTGGGATTATAGATATGAGCCACCCTGCCAGTCATGAGGTCATTTTAAACATACCCTACGCATCATATAATTTCATTTGTGTGTATCTCTAAGAGATAGGGACATTTAACAAAAATTGTGTACTTTCTTAATATCATCAAATATTCATTCTGTGTTCAAATGTCTCCAGTGGGCTCATGAATATCTTTTTATAATTAGTGTGTCTGCATTAGAATCCCAATAAGAGGGACTCATTCATTTCAGTGATCTGTCTCTTCTGTCTCTTTTCATCTGGGTTCTCCATCCTTTGTCATAGGTCCCCAAAGAAGCCGTTTTAATCTGTCTCATAGGCCGTCCCACAGTCTGGAAACAGCAATTGCACCCTGTTAGCACTGTTTAGCACATGTCTGCATTCACTCTGATATGGTTTGACTCTGTGTCCCCACTCAGATCTCATCTTGTAGCTCCCATAATTCCCATGTGCTCTGGGAGGGACCCAGTGGGAGATAATTTAATCGTGGGGTCAGGTCTTTCTCGTGCTGTTCTCATAATAGTGAATAAGTCTCATGAAATCTGATGGTTTTAAAAACAAGAGTTTCCCTGCACAAGCTCTCTCTGCCTGCTGCCATCCATTTAAGACATGACTTGCTTCTCCTTGCCTTCCACCATGATTGTGATTCTTTCCCAGCTATGTGGAACTGTGAGTCCAGTAAATTCTTTTGTAAATTGCCCAGTCTTGGGTATGTCTTTATGTATCATGAAAGCCGACTGCTACACCTCTATGTAAACTCAGAGGTCTGGGAGCTTGCTCAAAAATCAGAGTTTTTTGTTTTTGTTTGGAGACTACTTCACATGGAATATTCTGTACCGACTATTGCTGTACACCAAGAGGCACATGATCACTGGTTGTCTCCTTTTGTGATGTTGACAGCGCCGTCCTGGAGTTCAGGTGTGGTCAGTCACACACAGCTTCTGCAATTCCGTCTGCCTCTCACTTGATAGTTTCAGCAGCCAGTGTTTACCATGGCCTCCAGATGTATCAGCAGCTCTGGGGTTTCAGCACCACACTTTCAGCACCCAATACAGAGCTCACTTTGGAAGAAAGATTTCTGAAAAAGAATTGCTAGTAGGTAGTTAGAAATACTGAGTGATTCTAATAAAGTAATGATTTCGGGGTGAAGGCAATGGCATAATTCAAAATGTGTTTACATTTTTTCCATAAAAACACATACTTCTCTGGATACTAACTAGGAAAATGAAAAGAATTCTGTCTCAAAGAAAGAAGATGAGTATGAGAATCAACCAGTAGAGTTAGCTTGTTTACTCTCCTTCCATGAGCTCCAGCTAAAGATTTGAATAGTGCGTTGTTTCTGAGATTTTTGTCTTAATCATAAGTAATTCTAAAGCGTATATCTTCCTTAAAATGCCAGCAACTTGAGACAACTTAAAGTACTCCAGTTCCTTTACTCCAGGTAATAATGTAAAAAAAAAAAAATCACTGATTAAAAATTGAAACGTCGCTTTGAATAAGGTCAAATGACATGCCATCTTACAGAGCAGGGCTGTTTGCTGCTTCTTAACCCTTTGCATCCTATTCATGTTTCTTCTGATTTCAGACCTCTCTTTGGCCTGAAAAGATTTCATGTTATAACTTATTTGTTTCATCACAAGCAGACCTCACTCTGGAATGAACTCAGTGCATTTTGACCGTGAGCCCAGCACTGTGCTACAGGCTGGCCTACTGCAATAGACAGTGTCCGTTAGAATCCAGAAACAGTGGTTTATCTTAGGAATGTACGGCCAAATGTTGATTTGAGATTTAGATTGACGATTTTTAAATTGTACCTAGGTCTCTGGGTTTTATATATCGTTCCACTTTTTATGTGGAATAAGCTTCATCAGAATCACTTCAGGAAATGAGAAAAGTAGGATAGGGTTATGAATCAGCCATGGAAACCTACGGTATGGAATGAGTTAGTCAGAAAAAAAGGTTTCAGTGGCCAGCGTGAGCTGTGTGCTATCAGGAAGTGGCGTGACTTTCCATGATTTTATGTGCCGTAAATCATGTGGCATACTGATCCAGACACCTGGAATCTTTTTTTTTTTCGTTATAATTTTTGAAATAAAACTGAAAAGCACCAATGGAGCAAAAGCACCAAAGCCCTTTCAGAAGTTGCTTGTTCATCCTACTATCAGCCAGAGTGGATCTCCACCCGCACTGTGAGCTCTGCTGGGGAGGGATCATTCATCTCAAAGCCCGTTGTGACTGCTGGATCAGGTTTGAGAAGTTGGCTTCGGCAGAGTTGCTGCTACAAAAAAGTGGCATCTGTCTGTTTCTTCTGTTTGTAATACTTTTCCTCATACCCCCGTCCTAGACGCTCCTAGAGCTCTTCCATTTATGGTCTGGAAGGTAGCTGCTTCTCCCTGTGTTATGCTGTGTCTAGAAAGGTAGTCTGAAATTCAGAATTAGACAGTTGTGTTCCAGTCTCCTATCGTCCTATTAAAGAGAAAAAGAAAAAGTTGTGCAAATGGGGTAGATTAAAAGTTTGGGTCCTCTGAAGTTCATAAAACTACCTCTCCAGAGGAAAATGCTAAAAATATGCTCAACCATGGAGGGAAATAAGTGTATTGCTTTATTGGTCATGTAAGTCAGTTAAAATATAATAAAGTCAGCCTCCTCCTTGTCTTTTGTGATTGATACGTCCATGTATAGGCATTCAATAATGACAACTTGGAATGTGTATATGTGTGTATGGTTGGCTTTTTTAAAATAGGCACATGTAATGGAATAATTTGGTTAGGAATGGAGTCTGCATGTGAGTGGCTGCACTCCTTTTGAACATCGATGTCATTCCCGCTGATCCTGATGCCCTTGGCAACCCGGTAAACATTTTCTCTGGAAAAAATCTTGTAAACCAGGTTCACCCTGTTTCTCTGACCTGTCTGCCATTTGTGGCAACCTGGCAAGCTTCCTATGGAGAATTGTTGGTCTGGACATAACCCAAGTTAACGTCTCACAGGGTGTCACTTAGCAATCAGATGGTAAAAGTCAGCATGTTCTTCCTCCCCCTCTACCCTCGGCCAGTGTCTCTCAAACCTTACTGTATGCACAGGAGTCACTTCGGATCTTGTTAAAATGAAAATTCTCCTTGAGATCTCAGGTGGGGCTCAAGAATCTGCATTTCTAGCAAGCTCACAGAGGATGCCACTGTTCTTGGACACAATATACTGAATGACATCTGTAGAGTTCAGCAAGCAGCCAAACCCTAAAGAGTTCATCGTGCCTCTCATGATGAACCATGATGAATGCAGAGCCAGCCCTTCTGTGTCCAAGACCTCAAATCTCTCTACGTCATATAAACACCAGCCCTCCAGCAGGACTGAGGAACACCCTAGGATGGAGAAGAACCCTGATAGGGACATTGCGTGAATCCTACTGGCCTTCCCACCTTGTATCTTAAACTTCAGTTGATCCTCTGAGCACACAGCCCCCCGTCCCAAACTCTGCCAAAACCTCATCAAGAGCTGGTAATTCCTTCCTTTCTCCATTGACTGGATGCTTTCTTAGCAAGGAAGGTCATTAGAACTGTTGGCCACCTAAGTTCATCCTCCAACATGCAACGAGAGAGAGTTCAGAAAGTTCAGTGGGATAAGAAGGGATTTTGACATTAGCGGCAAGGAGAAAAATGCTGGAAGTCCAATGAACAAAGGCTTGGGAGGCTTTAGAATTCTTTAAGACTGACTTAAAGAATCAAAAAAGAATGTTCACTGGGGGAACTGTCCTAGCGTGGAAACTTCAGCAGCTGTATTTCAGAATCACCAATCCTCAGAACGTGGGTTTTGGACTAGCTGAAGAATTGTCGAACCAGTGAGAGAGCTGCCTTCTGCCTTCTCCTGTTTTCCCCCAATTGCCCCAGTAAAAGTAGGTATCTTTAATTGGTTACTTTATTACCATGGAATTTTCAAATAAACCCACAAATCAACATCATTATTTAAAAACTTTAGGAAATATGATTCAGGGTTTGTCATTACTTTTTCCAAGGAAGAAACGATTACAGATATTTTCTGCAAGGGTAAATATCTGTGACTTTTCCAGTTAGAAGCCAGCCGCAGACCATCATACACACCATCCAAAAAGGAAGAGTGTTCAGGACATAAGATTAAAAATAGTTACTGTTGGCATGCATACGTTCTTGATGTTTTCTCTTAGTGTCTTGGGTTCCTGTAAAAGCCTTTCTACTGTTTTCCTTGGGTCTTCAGTTTTAAACACAAGAGCCCCATCCAGATGATTGCCAAAATGTAGCATTTGAAAAGGTGAGTTTAATCCTTGTCATAGAATTCCTTGTCTGACTTTATCAACATCATTGGGTTATGTGGTGGTGCACATGTGAATGAGTTACTTACGGCTTGGTATTAGTTGACGGCAGGATACAGATTCTATCAGCTGTATGATAAGCTCTGCCCCCTCCACTGGATGTATCTAAAGGTAGCTGGGCATGCCTTAGCATGGTGGACTGAAGCTACATTCATTACATTCCTGTCTCATCATTTTCTTTCAGAGGCTTTTCCTTGAGAACATTAAAGCCAGCTGTAGATAGGCACCTGTGCTCCTGCAGAGGCCTGTAAGGATGAAGGTGGTAGTTCTAGGCGGGCATATTTTATATTGTTATGTGCTCTTACGTTGGAAGTGGTATTAGTCTGCTTGGACTGCCATGCCAAGTACTATAGACTGGGTGGCTTAAACAACAGAAATGTGTTGTCTCGTAATCCTGGAGGCTGGAAGTCCAAGATCAGGGTGGTGGCAGGGCTGCTTCCCTCGGAGGCCTTGCTCCTTGGCTCGTAGCTGACACACACTCTCTGTGTCGCCCCATGGTCTGGTGTCCAAATCTCTTCCTCCTATAATGATACCAGGCAGATTGGATTAGGCTCCTCCTTAATGGCCTCAATTTAACTTAATCGCCTATTTAAAGGCCCTAGCTCCAAATACAGTCACCTTCTGAGGTACCAGGGCAGTTAGGACTTCAACTTATGAAGTTGTGGGAGGCGTTCACTTCAGCCAAAACAAAGTTCATAGAAGCCACTTTGAATTTGCAAAACTGTTTCTCAAATGGAGATTACTTCACAGTTCTTCCATTTCTTTCTGAGCGTAGTTCTGTCTTTATCTTCGCGGGGAGATGGCAGACCTGCTGTTTTATCGTGGAAGTAAGAATTGAGAAAATAATAGCATAATTCTCTCAATGATATTTTGGGCCATCAGAGGTGGTTTTGCTCAGGGAGAAGCCTTCTCTAGAAATACCACCAGGTTATCCTGCAGAGAATAGAATGGACCTCTGCCACTTACGAATCTTTGCAGTGCTTCCATTCTTACGTACTCTGCTGACAAGCACATCTCAGAGAGGGAGCGGGGTGGGCCTCAGAATTTCACCTGGGTCTGTGTATAGTATCTTCTGGAGTCAGTCCAGGTGGCATGGTTGTCTCCGGGTTCCAACAGCTGGCACAGTCAGTGCCTGTAGGTGTTCAGTGGATGGATGGATAGATGGATGGATGGATGGATGGATGGATGGATGGATGGATGGATGGATGGAAGGACGGACAAATGAATGAACTGATAATGTTGGCAAACCACTTCCCACTTAGCTCCACTCAGAAATATTTTAGAACATTGAGGCTGCTCACGTCCTTCTGGTCCCTGTCATTGTCCTCTGCCTTAGAGAGCTGCCATGGATGCCATGGATAGAGTTAAACCTTGTTTTGCTTGACATGTATTGAAAACAAGGCAAATATTTTGCAGTCCTGTTTTAGCCTGGACTGGAGGGTTACCAGCGCCACTCTGGCTGTGAGAGAGTACTAATTTTCTAAGTTTCCTTCCATAATTTTTCATTTTGAGATTCTCGGTATTTACCACTTTGCCAGCCACCATGAATCATCTGGTAGATGCATTTTCAAACTCAAAAGCAGATTAGAACATCACCTGAACCACCTTCAGGTTAGAAAATAAACGTTGCTATAAAAAAATAAAAATTATAATTATATAAAGGCATAGGTTAAGTCCTTGAAACTGCCTGCATGGCAGATTTTACATGTTTGAACGGAGGCTGCCACAGCCGTGGCTAGTGGTTGTCTGACCTTCTTCTTTCACCTGGTGCCTTTGAGGACCACTGAGAGGATGAGTCAGAGCACACCAATACCCAAAAAAAGCACACGTGCTCATGGCACCTTAGTCCCTGGCGAGAGACACACCTCTCTTTCATCATCTGGGATGGAGACAGTGAAGAGCCTGAGCAACAGAAGACGGAGGAAGAGCTTCTGGCATCGGATGACTGGGCCCCACCCAGCACCCAGCAAACAGTCCCATAGTCCCTTTCCTGGGTGTTGGACCACAACGAGCCATTTACTGACCATGCAATTTGACAAAATATCACACCTACACAAAACAAGAAACGAGCACAAAATAAGTGCAGAGAGGAAAAGTATGCATTTTTCTGTAAGTGCTTTATATTCTAGCATAGCCCTTTCCTTTGTTTACAATAGAACTTAGAAGAAATACAGTTTTATTTAGATGGCACTAAGACAAAATGTAACATTCTGTTGCCAGCATAGTTTGCACTAAACTTTAGTAGATTTGCTGACAGATGAAGAAGTTAATAGCAGCTTTTTAAATTATCATGAATAATGTTTTCTATTAAAACAATATTTCTTATGATGTTATGTAAGATATCATTTATCACAATACAGTTAAAGACAAAGATTTTACAAGTACTAACATGGGATGTAAAGTATACCTCAAAAGTTTTATATTTCAAAAATTTTGACATTGCAGAGAATTTAAATTCTGAGTGCCTTATCTCTTTTTGTTATTTTTACTCCTTTGAAAACGCTACTTTCCCAGCTTTCCCAGTTTGAGAGGACATTGAAGAGCTTTTGCAGAAATCAGACGTGTGATTTTATTAGGAGAACTGATTTGATTATTGATATGTTAATTATAAAATTCTTAATCACCCAGCACATATCAAGCCAGGCAAAACAAATTTCTTTTTTTTTTTTAATTTTTATTGCATTATAGGTTTGGGGGTACATGTGCAGAACGTGCAAGATAGTTGCATAGGTACACATATGGCAGTGTGCTTTGCTGCCTTCCTCCCCTTCACCCACACTTGGTAGTCATCCCCAGGTCATCCCCCCCAGCCCCCCGCTGCTGTCCCTCCCCCATTCCCCCCAACAGTCCCCAGTGTATAGTAGACCGCCTCTCTGTGTCCATGTGTTCTCATTTTTCTCACCCACCTATGAGTGAGTATATGCGGTATTTCTTTTTCTGTTCTTGTGTCAGTTTGCTGAGAATGATGTTCTCCAGATTCATCCATGTCCCTACAAAGGACACAAACTCATCATTTTTGATTGCTGCATAATATTCCATGGTGTATATGTGCCACATTTTCCCAGTCCAGTCTATCATCGTTGGGCATTTGGGTTGGTTCCAGGTCCTTGCTATTGTAAACAGTGCTGCAATGAACATTCGTGTGCATGTGTCCTTATAGTAGAACAATTTATAGTCCTTTGGATAGATACCCAGTAATGGGATTGCTGGGTCAAATGGAATTTCTATTTCTAGGTCCCTGAGGAATCGCCACACTGTCTTCCACAATGGTTGAACTAATTTACACTCCCACCAACAGTGTAAGAGTGTTCCTATTTCTCCACATCCTCTCCAGCATCTGCTGTCTCCAGATTTTTTAATGATCGCCATTCTAACTGGTGTGAGATGGTATCTCAATGTGGTTTTGATTTGCATCTCTCTAATGACCAATGATGATGAGCACTTTTTGATATGTTTGTTGGCCTCCTGTATGTCTTCTTTTGTAAAGTGTCTGTTCATATCCTTTGCCCATTTTTGAATGGGCTTGTTTGTTTTTTTCCTGTAAATCTGTTTGAGTTCTTTGTAAATTCTGGATATCAGCCCTTTGTCAGATGTGTAAACTGCAAAGATTTTTTCCCATTCTGATGGTTGCCGATTCACTCTAGTGACTGTCTCTTTTGCCGTGCAGAAGCTGTGGAGTTTGATTAGGTCCCATTTGTCTATTTTGGCTTTTGTTGCCAATGCTTTTGGTGTTTTGGTCATGAAGTCCTTTCCTACTCCTATGTCCTGAATGGTTTTGCCCAGATTTTCTTCTAGGGTTTTTATGGTGTCAGGTCTTACGTTTAAGTCTTTAATCCATCTGGAGTTAATTTTAGTGTAAGGTGTCAGGAAGGGGTCCAGTTTCTGCTTTCTGCACGTGGCTAGCCAGTTTTCCCAACACCATTTATTAAATAGGGAATCCTTTCCCCATTGCCTGTTTTTGTCTGGTTTATCAAAGATAATATGGTTGTAGATATTTTGTGTTGCCTCCGATGCTTCTGTTCTGTTCCATTGGTCTATATCTCTGTTTTGGTACCAGTACCATGCTGTTTTGATTACTGTAGCCTTGTAGTATAGTTTGAAGTCTGGTAGCGTGATGCCTCCCGCTGTGTTCTTTTTGCTTAGAATTGACTTGGCTATGCGGGCTCTTTTTTGGTTCCATATGAAATTCATGGTGGTTTTTTCCAGTTCTGTGAAGAAATTCAATGGTAGTTTGATGGGGATAGCATTGATTGTGTAAATTACTTTGGGCAGTATAGCCATTTTCACGATATTGATTCTTCCTAACCACGAGCATGGAACGTTTCTCCATCTGTTTGTGTCCTCTCTTATTTCGTTGAGCAGTTGTTTGTAGTTTTCCTTAAAGAGGTCCCTTACATTCCTAGTGAGTTGTATTCCTAGGTATTTTATTTCCTTTGTAGCAATTATGAATGGCAGTTCGTTCTTGATTTGGTTCTCTTTAAGTCTGTTATTGGTGTATAGGAATGCTTGTGATTTTTGAACATTGATTTTATATCCTGAGACTTTGCTGAAGTTGCTTATCAGTTTCAGGAGCTTTTGGGCTGAGGTGATGGGGTCTTCTAGGTATACTATCATGTCATCTGCAAATAGAGACAATTTGGCTTCCACCTTTCCTATTTGAATACCCTTTATTTCTTTTTCTTGCCTGATTGCTCTGGCTAGAACTTCCAGTACTATGTTGAATAGAAGTGGTGAGAGAGGGCATCCTTGTCTAGTGCCGGATTTCAAAGGGAATGCTTCCAGTTTTTGCCCATTCAGTATGATGTTGGCTGTTGGTTTGTTGTAAATAGCTTTTATTACTTTGAGATATGTTCCATCAATACCAAGTTTATTGAGGGTTTTTAGCATAAAGGGCTGTTGAATTTTGTCAAATGCCTTCTCTGCGTCAATTGAGATAATCATGTGGTTTTTGTTTTTGCTTCTGTTTATGTGGTGAATTACATTTATAGACTTGCGTATGTTGAACCAGCCTTGCATCCCCGGGATGAATCCTACTTGATCATGATGGATAAGTTTTTTAATGTGCTGTTGCAATCGGTTTGCCAGTATTTTATTGAAGATTTTTGCATCTATGTTCATCATGGATATTGGCCTGAAGTTTTCTTTTCTTGTTGAGTCTCTGCCAGGTTTTGGTATCAGGATGATGTTGGTCTCATAAAATGATTTGGGAAGGGTTCCCTCTTTTTGGATTATTTGGAATAGTTTCAGAAGGAATGGTACCAGATCCTCTTTGTGTGTCTGGTAGAATTCAGCTGTGAACCCATCTGGACCTGGGCTTTCTTTGTGTGGTAGGCTCTTAATTGCTGCCTCAACTTCAGACCTTGTTATTGGTCTATTCATAGTTTCGGCTTCCTCCTGGTTTAGGCTTGGGAGGACACAGGCGTCCAGGAATTTATCCATTTCTTCCTGATTTACTAGTTTATGTGCATAGAGTTGTTTGTAGTATTCTCTGATGATGGTTTGAATTTCTGTGGAATCTGTGGTGATTTCCCCTTTATCGTTTTTTATTGCATCTATTTGGTTGTTCTCTCTTTTCTTTTTTATCAGTCTGGCTAGTGGTCTGTCTATTTTGTTGATCTTTTCGAAAAACCAGCTCTTAGATTTATTGATTTTTTGAAGGGTTTTTCTTGTCTCTATCTCCTTCAATTCTGCTCTGATCTTAGTTATTTCTTGTCTTCGGCTAGGTTTTGAGCTTTTTTGATCTTGCTCCTCTAGCTCTTTCAATTTTGATGATAGGGTGTTAATTTTGGATCTCTCCACTCTTCTCATGTGGGCACTTATTGCTATATATTTTCCTCTACAGACTGCTTTAAATGTGTCCCAGAGATTCTGGTACGTTGTGTCTTCGTTCTTGTTGGTTTCAAAGAACTTCTTTATTTCTGCCTTCATTTCATTGTTTATCCAATCAACATTCAAGAGCCAGTTGTTCAGTTTCCATGAAGCTGTGTGGTTCTGAGTTATTTTCTGAATTCTGAGTTCCAACTTGATTGCACTATGGTCTGAGAGACTGTTTGTTATGATTTCAGTGCAAAACAAATTTCATACGTAACTTGGAATGCAGAAAGTCCACTGTAATGAAAATCAATGTGAAAATACATTGATTGTCTTAATTTAGTTCTTCTTAAAGAGTAGTAAAATGCAGTTGTTGAGAACAGAGGATCTATAGACTTCAGTTCAGAATCCCGGTTCCAAAGCTGAGTGGTGGTGGGTGTCTTCATCTGCTCAGGCTACCAAAGCACAATGGCCTGTGCTAGGTGCCTTCAACAGTAGACATTTATTCCCCACAGTCCTGGAGGTTGGGAAGTCAGACAAGGCTGCCAGCATGGTTGGTTCCCAGAGGGCTCTCCTCCTGGCTTGTAGACTGTCACCTTCTTGCAAAAAGGACCCTCTTCTCCTGACTTCACCTAACCCTAATTACCTCCTAAAGGCCTCCAAATGCCATGCCTTAGTCCGTTTTCTGTTGCTATAACAGAATGCCATGGGTTAACTTACAAAGAAAGGAGATTTATTTGGCTTGCAGTTCTGGAAGCTGAAAAGTCCAAGAGCATGGTGCTGGCATCTGTGAGGGTCATCCCGTGGCAGAAGGCAGAAGCTGAAGCGAGCACAGGAGACAGGGAGAGGACATCGAGCCAAGCTTGTCCTTTGTATCAGGAGCCCACTCCCGCGAGAACGAACCCACTGCTGCGGCAATGGCATTAATCCCTTTGTCAGAGCTCTGCCCTCGTGGCCTGCTCACCTTTTCAAGGCCCCGCCCTCGGCGCTGTTAAAATGGCAATTAAGTTTCTAACACGTGAGCTTTTGGGGGACACATTCAAACCACAGCGCCATTGCATAGCATGCTAGGGCCTTAACACGTGAAGTACAGGCAAACGGAATCCAGTCCATAGCATCGGGCAAAGTACTTAATTGGTATCATTCGCCTGGCCTCTTAGTGGCAGCCTTTTTCTCTTGGGATGATTTTTTTTCCAAATTGTTTGTCTCCTGAGGTACATTACCTTAAGTAGCAGCAAGCACGTGAGGAAGGGGGAGAAAAGTGAGGGGAAGATGTGGCGTGGAAAGAGCAGTAGAACTAGGAAAAGACCTGGCTACTGTGACGGGCCTGGACTCCTGGATATTACGCTGTTCCCTTGGCATGTGGGACAGTCCCCACTCCCAGGCTCGGGGTCCTGTGGCACCTGGGTGATGGGAGCCCAAACCCTTCACTGAATCCTCAGGTACTCGATTTTGCTGAGGGTGGTGGCTGCAGCCAAGTGGGAGTTTGTCTGCAGCCTTTTATGTTCCAAGAAAACACCAGCCACAGAATTCACTGCCTTGCTCACTGTAGAGCTTGCAAAAATATGGACCACAGACTAGGGGTTGGGGGAGATATTCATTCATGTAGGTATGTTCTGGTCTCTGTTACCCAGAAAGTCATTTTTAATAAGTCATGCACTTGTGACTAATTATTTTCTCCACTTAAAAAAAACTTTTTTCCAGGTAGGACATGATAATGGATCAAGCTACTTAAACTTTTCCTGTTTCCTCCTTTTAATGGGAAAAACACACTGTCTTTCCATATCTAAAATGGAATTGAATGTTTCTTGTAAAATGTACATCTCAGGGAAAAACCATTGCTATTCTAAACCTGCTTCCTCCTATTCTTCAGTTCCTGGTACGGTGGATGTCTGTTTGTGACTTCTACTTTCTGAGTTGGAGACTTGTAATTATTGTTAGGATGTGAGCATGCAGTGTCTGTCTTTAAACTACTAACACAGTGTTGCTTTTAAACGAGTGGCTTTTTTTCTTGTTCACGTTGGTGCTGTCTTCTTTGCATCAGCTTCTAGAATAGAGGGGAGTTAAGTACCTGCTAACAATGTGTTAACAACGTTGTTGGAGTTTTTCAGACAATTCAATTATACCAGTAAATTATTTTAAGTTAGAGCCTATTCGTTTAAACCAAAGAAAATAGTTTTTACATTTCTAAAAAACAAAACAAAACAAAAAATAAAACTAATGATAGGAAACCGCCAACAAATGAGACACTATACTTTTGTACTATAAAGTGGGCATTTTAATGTTATTTTCTTCTGGAGCCAGAGTTTAGTAAGTTCTTGGCCTGCTGGGAAGAAATGCTGTAGGGAAGAGAGTGTTGGTAGTGGGGGAGTTTTTAACGCTAAAATGTAAACTTGCCTGATGTGATTTCTTGCCATTTTCTAAGTCACTGAAATGTTTGTTACCTATTTTATTTCAGTAAGTCACTTTCTTTTAGCATCCTTCAGATGGTCAAAGAGCATGCTGTATCTCTGAGGAATTTCATCTTACTAAAGATTGACTAAGTCCTTCAACGTTTCTCTGGGTATTTTTCAGCCCACAGAAATCCGGTTAAGATGCAGACAAATATAAAGTATCTCCTTAGAGCCTGTTTGAAATGACACGTTTCCAAGGAGCTCTGTATTAAAAGAGGTCAGTCTTTTCTGTTGAACAAGAAATTAAATGAATGCATTGGGTGTGCTGGGACTATTCTTAGGATGTTAGGGCAACCTGTTTAATTTTAAGGCCCAGGGTTATTATTCTCTAAAGGTGCTACCACTATCCTCCCAAGGGCATTTGAAAATCCCTGGGAGATTTTGGGGTTCCAGCAAGGACTGGGGGAAAGCTGCTGGCATTTTTGGGGAGAGGGGACTGACCAGCAGGGAGGCTAAACAGTCCAGAATGCAAGGGGCAGGGCCGTGCAAGAAGAAGCCCCACAGTGTCGCTACTGTGACTGCTGAGAAACACCCGGAGAAGTCATAGGCTCACAGATCACAAAGGATCTGTGTATCTGGCCAGCCCCCTACTTCTTCAGGGAAGCATACCGGGGGTCACATCTGTTTTTTCAGTGTTTTCCTTTCATGCATGCCCCACATTGCAGCATTTTTCATCAGAAACCACAGGAGCCCAAAATATACTTCCTCATTCCTGAGATGCCTTTCTTAGTCAGGGCCGAAATTAGGTTTCAGTGCGCACCCACACTTGGGCACTGTCCTAGCAAAGCCTTTTGTTAGAAACGGTCACACTGGTGTTCAGATTGTCCTCTGCCCGAGTTTTGGAAGGGTGGGTGACAAGTGCCAGCAGATAGTCAACACTGCCTGTGGTCCAGTGCTGTGACCTCCCTCTGGGAACAAGAAGCAAACTTGAGGTGATACTGAAAAAGGGGCAGGAGCTCTGAGCCTGCTTTCATAGCTTGGCTTTGCTTTTGCCCTTCAGTTTACTTTCCTTGGGGAACACATCCCGCTAAGAAGGCTGGTCCAGCCCGCACAGTGATGGCAGGCGCGGGACTCGGGAGAGGTGGTCCCGGCGGCTCTCACTCCACTGGTGGTGAGGAGTGAATGACACAGCAGGCTTTGCAGATGTGAAGTCACAAGGCAGAGGGCTCCATCTATTCAACCACTCCCTGGCCTTCAAGGGTAGATCTTGGAGTTCGTATCATACAGCCTTTAAGAGGTTCTCCTGCCCACAAGGTCCCCTCACCGCCCCTTCCTCCACGTGCATCCCTCACGCTGTTGTTTGCTCAAACTTACAGCCTCATCCCATGTGTGACCTTTACTTCAACCTCAGGTGGGTGCTTCCTGACAGCAGAGCTGGCTCTCCTTTACTTTCTATCATGGGGACCAGTGGACTTCTCCAACAAGGAAGAGGTTTGGCAAAGTCTCGTTGAGACCAACCTGGGTGACATGGTGAGACCATGTCTCAAATAAACAAAAACGAACAGAGTTTCTGATTCAGTAGTATGTATTAGTTTTCTATTGCTGTGTGACAGATTACTACAAATCTAGTGGCTCACAATGCTCACTTCTTAGCTGATAGGTCTATAGGGCAGAAATCAGCATGAGCACAATGGGGTCTCTCCTCAAGGTTAACAAGGCTGGAACCGGTTCTCCCCTGGGCTGCGTTCCTGTCTGGAGGCTCTGAAGGAGAATCTGCTTCTAAGCACATTCAGATTTTCATTTCCATGTCAGGGGCCCCTCTAGCTCCTTGAGGCCACTCTCAGTCCTTGCCACATGGTCCTCTCCCTCTTCAGAATCAGTATCAGGAGAATATCTCTCTCACATCCTTTCTCTGACTTCGGAAGGAGCCCGTTCCCATTTAAATGTTCACCCTGCATAATCTCCCAGGGTAATGTAACCTAACCATGGAAACAGAATCCATCGTAGTCAGTGTCCTGGGATCATGCAAAGTGTGTCCACCAGAGGCCAAGATCTTGGGGGCCATTTGAGAATTCTGCCTGACATAATAGGTAGGGCAAGAATTCTGGCAAATTCCCAAGTAAGGCAGATACTGCTGCTGTGGGAGCCACAGTCTGAAAAGCACTTACCCGTGCAAATTCTACAGCAACCTTTGCCTTAGATTATTCCCAAATTGCAAATAAGGAAACTGGAGTTCATAGGATTCAGTCTGGAGGCAATATTCATAGTACTTAGTGACTGGTACCTCATGGGCACTAACCACTCTGAGTGGCTAGCAAGGCAATAGACTCTGGCTGTCCGTGCCATTGTGGCCATCCTGGCCAGCACCACCAGCTGACTGAGGACCTCTAGCAAGTAAGGGCTGCAGCCAGGGTTCCTGCCCAGGCCCATCTGATACCCAAGCCTCTTTGGCCACTTCATATGCTAGGTTTAAAAAGAAAATGTCATCCCCTAAGGCCTACATCAGGAGAAGAAATAAGGAGACAGCAGTTTATTGATTCCAAAGCCCAACTTCTTTTGAACATTCTGGCCATTGGATGTTCTATAAAGCTACCTTTCTCCAGGCTTAAATTCATATTCATTTCCTATTGCTGATGTAAGAGATTACCAAACAATTTTAGTGGCTGAAAATGAAACAGATTTATGTTTACTGATTACTGTTGTGGAGACTGAACTCCAAAATAGTCTCAGTGGGCTAAAATCAAGGTGTCAGCCTGGCTGCATTCCTTCTTGGGCAAAAATCCGTTTTCTTGCCTTTGCCCGGGTTCCAAAGACTCCCGCATTCCTTGGCTCATGGCCCCATATCACTGGAATCTCTGCTTCCATTATCCTGTCTCCATCTCTGACTCCAACTTTGCTGTATCCTGCTTATAAAGATCCCTTGATTACATTGGGCCCACCCTCATAATCCATCATCTCCGAGTCTTGAGATCCTTAGCTTAATCACACCTTTAAAGTCCCTTCTGCCATAAGTCCCACAACATATTTGCAGGCTCCAGGGACTAGGGAGGAGCTGTCACCCAGCCCACCTCACAGTCTGAGGCCCACACCTATGTGGATAACAGCGAACGTTTTCTTAGAAACTTCCTATGCACCAAGCCTCAATGTAGGCATTAGGTCAGTTTGTGCCACCACAACATGAGGTAGGTCCTGCGATTACCCTCTTTACAGATGAAGAACCTGAAGCACATGCAACTTGAGAACCTTGCCCAAGGTCACACAGCTAAGAAATGGAACACCAGGTTCAAACCCAGGTGGCGAGAAGCCCCACACCCACCCATCTCTCTGTCTTATGCCCACTGTTCCACTAAGGACCCTGCTGGCTCAGGTGATCTCACCTTCTGAGTCTAATTAGTTACAACTCTTGCCACTTCTGCCCATCTCAGAAATGTTCCAGTTACTATTGCTGCACAAGCCACCCAAAACATAATGGCTTTAAACCGCAACAGTCATCTGTTTTGCTTGTGAATCTGCAGTTTGCATGGAGATCATTCTTCTCTCCTCCATGCATCATCTTCTGGGTTTGCTTGGCTGGGAACTGGAGGATCCACTCCTAAGATGTCACACTTACATAGCTGGCAAGTTGTACCAGCTGCCAGTGAGGAGCTCAGCCAGAGTTTTGGGCCAGCAGCCTCAGTTCCTCTCTATGGGCCTCCTCATGAGCTGCTTGGGCTTCCTGACAGCATGGTGGGCAAGTGGATTCCGAAAGGAAGTGACCCAAGAGAACAAGGCAGAAGTTCATGGCTCTTTATGACCTAACTGTGTGTCTTTTCCATCATATAGTATGAGTTGAGGCACTCACAAAGGTCCTCCACATTCAAGGGCAGAGAGACATACATTCCTCCTCCCAACAGGAATGGCAAGGCTGTAGGAGAGCATGTGGAGTAGGAGACAGTGTTGCAGCCATCTTCAGAGAATTCATTCTTCCAGAATTGTCTTTATCATAGCTACCTGTGACATCCCACCACACCACACCCCACCTCACCTCTGTTTATAGGCACTTTCTTCTCCAAGCCAGAATTTGGGTATAGGTCTAACAGAAGACTTTGTTATTTATTTATTTTGATGTCCTTACCAAAATTTTTTAAATGTGTTGTATGAATAGTTTTCATTTTTTAAATAAAATGTGCCCAGGTAGGATTTCCTAAGAAATCCAGGACATCTGTTAATGGATATTGGCACTTACCCAATGCCATGCAAAAAAATACAAGCCATCAAATTTGTTCAAAATGAATGAAGTATATATGTTCTTTAATAAAAGAAGCTGTTTATTTGATGCCACATGATAGTGGATAATAGTGATACACTAGGATAAGCACCTATACTGAGCAGATTCTTGTGTGGGTTGATTGGGAAAAGCTTTCCTTATACCTTTTCTTTTCAGGTAGTCAGGAGGAAATGCAGAAATATATCCTTTTCCTGCGTATTTAAAGCTTAACCCTATTCTCAATCCTTCATCCATATGACTTTTTGCAACTGGACTAATTGGAGGTTGAGATGGGATTCTTACATACCTGGCTAGACTTTTCCAATCACTATGCTCCACCTCCAGTATCCTGAGCTCTGAGCGTCTGCAACACACGAGAGGTCATTTGTATCATCACTGGCACTGCAGTCTTGTCACTCAAGCTTCCATCTTAATCCCCTGTAGGGATAGGAACTGAGGCTTTTGGAGGCCCTCATAGACTCCAATGAAGAGTCAGTTATTTAGCTGAATGCCTTCGGTCAACAAATATTTATGGAGGGTTTTAAGGGTTCCAGGGCCTCTGGCTAGGTCTACCCTTAGTTCAGGGGAGGAAATCAATTAAAGTGTGGTAAATACAAAGAACTAGGGGTAATTTTACCCAGCCATGGAGTTCAAGAAAGCACAAGGCAGATCTTTAACGAATGGTGGTTGAATGGAGACATGAGTGATTTCTTGGAAGTCTGCTGTTAATCCCAATCAGTCCACAGAAGAATCTGCTCAGTGTAGGTGCTGGAACATGTAGGCAGCACCCAGACCCGGAAGAGCCCACCTGTGTAAGGAATTTTCCCTTGTAACTGACCTACTGCCTGGAATTTTCCCCTTAGTGATGCATTCCTTTGAGATGCAGACTGATCTCCAGAATTTCTTGGAAGCTTGTTACCCAAGCTTCCATCTTAAGTCCCTACACGGACAGGAACTGAGGCTTTTGGAGTCCCTAGTAAACTACATGGCTTAGTATTTCTTGATTGACTTCACTGTGAGCTTTTTGAAGGAATAAACAGGACTTCCTCCTCTTTGTATCTCCAATGAAGTCAGTTACTTAGCCGTCTCTGGGAAGGCCTTATATATTAAACAACTGTCATCCTTAATGAAGTAATGGGGAAAAGCTTATTACGTAACATTCCAGTCTTGTTTGAAAGAAGATTCAGAGGAAGGGGCCATCCAGGGAGAAAGGAAAGGGGACTGGATGTGATTCGGGGACTGCAAGAAGAATGGGGAGCATACGCAGGTAAGCAAGGAGTCGATGTAGGAACATGGCAGTGACAAGAAACAATTCAGAAGTTTGTCTCAGAGAAGGCTTTGTACTAGGGGTCACTGCAATGGCTGGATGGGAGATTTTCCCGAGAGCATCAAATGCCCTCTGCGGGCCACGCTAGTCACGTTCTGCAGCCTGCAGCTCAGGCTTTGTGCTGGGTGCGGTTCGTTCACGCTAATGCAGAGCTGGGCCTGCTGTGTAGCAGGACAGAATCAGATGAGTGTCCCCTGGCACTCAGAGTGCCCTGACTCCAGTGAGAATGGCTCAGCCAACACTACTGATTAAATGGGAATTTTACCAGATAAAGATGGCAGGCAGGAGAGGTAATCAAAAGAAGACAAAATCAGTATTTTCTGGTGAAATCCCTGTTTCTAGGTATGAAATAGGATTCTTCCAATAACTAGCACTCCAAAATGTTAATGGGCTAAAAACAGCAGGTTTAGGGATTGTGCATAACAAACACAGTGCAGGCAAATTAAAGGCCGTGATACCAAACCACTGTACAAAAGCAGGGGAAGCTGATTTTCTCTCCAACTAACCTTTACCGTTGCATAGCGTTAACCGCTGTTAACTTGACCATTGATAGATAACATCTAGTGAGGGGAGGGGAAAGGAGAAACTTTTGTTATTATAAAAGTAGTAAGTGTTCATTGTGGAAATTCTTAGTAGAATCTAAATAATCCAAATCCAAATAAAAACACCAGAGTCTTCTATTGCTATCATGCATATTCTTTTTTTTCACTAAAATGAGAACGATAAACATTGCTTTGTAACCTGTTTTTTCCTCCTCACAGCAAGTCTTGTACATCTTCATATGTCATTAATTTTCACCTCCTTACTGTGAGTGGCCCCATAGTCTGCTGAATGAATTTAGCATGTATATTACCTGATCATGGATCTTGATGTATTTTATTTGCATAAAACAATATTATTTGCATATTTTATTTGCCTTGCAGGAACATATTTGCATCTAAATGTTTGCCCACAGTCCTAAAGATTTCTTTCTTTTTTTTTTTTTTTTTTGGAGACAGAGTCTTGTTTTGTCGCCAGGCGCCAGGCTGGAGTGTAATGGCGCAATCTCGGCTTACTGAAACCTCCGCCTCCTGGGTTCAAGCAATTCCTCTGCCTCAGCCTCCCGAATAGCTGGGACTACTACAGGCGCATGCCACCACACCCAGCTAATTTTTGTATTTTTAGTAGAGATGGGGTTTCACCATGTTGGCCAGGATGGTCTTGATCTCTTGACCTCATGATCCGCCCCCCTTGGCCTCCCATAGTGCTGGGATTACAGGCGTGAGCCACCATGCCCAGCCTGAAGATCTCTTTAGAATGATTTATTTCCTAGGAATGAAATTGTTGGGGCAGTATCCAGGATTTTAGTTGATGCAGTTTTTATACTGAACATTGAAGCTGTTGAATGTACCACTAATCTTCCCAATATTCCTTTTGAAGCTCCTTACATGGATAATGAGCTAATGATTTGCAATGGAATCAGCGACATTTTTGTGGTGTTCAGTTTAAATGCTGTCACATTTCTGAGATTTCAGATGATTAACTTAGGGTGCAAGTCTGGAGCCTTCGAATTCCTGGAGCTTGAGCCTCGTGGGTCGGTCGGTTAGCTGGTTGGTGTACTGGTCACAGTGACACGCCCCAGGTCACTTCAGAAAAACAGCATTTGTCTCCCGGCCTCCCTTGACAGTCAGCCCCCTTGGGTCAGAGCAAAGCCACCTTGTGCAAGTTCCACTCCTTCTCAAGGTAACCTCTTCCCAGAACTGACCAATGTAGGGGTATCAAGGCCCAGTCCTCCTGCTCCAACAAAAGTTGTCTCATCCTCAGAGCTCCCCGTAGGGTTGGCTAGGCTTCTACTAGGACTGCTTGGTAGCTTCACTCTCCCTCTGCCCAGTTTCCTTCCCCCTTCCCCTCCACTTGCCCTAACAACCTCCTCTGCACAAGAACCTCTGTCTCAGAGTCTGGAAGCAGCAAGTAACCATTTTGGGGAGTGGGTGGGGAATTGGCTGGGGAGTTGGCACGTTGCTGTGATTGATCATAGTATGTGCCACATAATGTCACCTCTACAGAGGACAGGAGAGCCACTGTGTCCTCCCTCAGGATGGAAGAGCCCAGGGCAGCTCGGACCAACAGGGAGGGGTTCTTAAGTGGACGAAGCAGGCACAAAGTTCCTATCATTTTCAACATAAGAAACAAAATGTACCATAGATATTTACAAGAGCAGTTTAAAATGCTCTCTTCTCAGAAAGGTCTTTTAAAAAACTATCTTGAAGACCGCACCCTAAAAACACCTGGACCTCAGACTCCTTTCAGATTGTTTTTCTGTGTCTTCTCATGCCAGTCCTGACAAAATTGTTTTTACCTCCATGAATCATAAGCTAATTCTGTAGAAATCTGTAAGTGAATTACAGCTTAGATTCTCAGGCATGCTGTCTGCCTCTCTGGTATGGCCCAATCATTTCTTAATAACAGCTAAAGAAACCAACTGTGGGCTTATGTTTGAGCAGAATCAGGATCATCACTATAAGCATGTCACCACTATTCCCCAGTATTTACAGTATAATTTCAGGAGTGGAAGAGAACATTTTGCAGATGCCCAGGGAGTCATCCATGGGACTGTGATGTTGTGATATGTCTATAAAAGGACTAGCTAAAACAACAATAACAACTACACACACACACACACACACACACACAATTGCCATGTGGGAGTGAGGGCCATGCCCTCTACATGTATAATTCAGTGTAAATGGTGAGACATAGAACAGCTTGAGCCCCAGGGCTGGATAAGCTTCTCTGCCTGTACACCTGGCATCTCGAACCATGGCTGGCCCTAGCAGGTGACTAGTCTGTTTTTGATGAATTACCAAATTAAGCCACAAATTGAAATGCCCTGGGGGCTGGTCAGCCAACAGCCTTCATTGGTGGAGGGGCACGTAGACCACAGACAGCAATGGGGCCTGGGGTATCTGGAGAGCATGGATTCCCCACAAGGGGCATCTGCTCGGCCACAGTGAAGTGCTCTGGGCCCAGGGTTGCCATATCTCCCTCTGCCGCCGCCACTAAAATATGTCAGAAATTCTATTTCTGTGTGACACCTCTCAATTTTTAAATATTGACAGCTAAGTTTCCCTTAATGTTGATGGGCTACAGCTCACCATGAGAAAACCAATTGGGCCATTCTAGGCCTGATGGAAAGGGGACAGCTCTTAGGTGTCAGCCACTCGGTGCAAAGATGTGTCCCCACATTTTAGCCACTTGATGGGAACACCTAGATTTTCCTGATGAACCAGATTGGCACAGTTGTTCTCTTTTTGGGTAGACAGGGTTAATATCCAGGTTGTGATGGGGTCTTGCTTGTTTTTGGTATGTAGTTTATTGTTCCTTAAGTATCTTTTGAATCACTGGTGACCCTCATGAAGATGACAGAACATGTTCCTCGTGTGACTTGTTATCAGGCTTTTAAGTCACCAGCAAAGACTGCAATGAAAGTGTAGAAAGAAAGCGCAGGCAGTGGCCTTGTTGGGACGTCTCAGCCACAGATCTGGAAACAGGGTGTGTGGATGGTAATGGAAATAGCAGGTAAGAGCACATAACTCACTTTTCTCCCAGCACTTGGTAGGAAAAACAAAAAAAAACCGTTTCTGAGCTGCCTCCTGAGTTTTAAAACTGGACATGGATAGAAACAATACTTAGCAAAGCCATTTTCGGTCTTTATTGAAGAGCTGCAGATTTTGATCTTGCCCATTTTTGTTCCCTTTCCTCCATGACCTTCTCATCATTACTTCGCTGACGTTCAGCCAGCCATTTGCCAGGGGCCAGTGGGGCATGTGCCTGAACCCTCGAACTATATGCCAGCCTCCCTGGGAGAACCTCCTGGAACGAGACCTGGCCTCTGCTCTCCCAGGAAGTCATTGTGTCACTTCTTCCAAAGAGAGTCCAGAATGTTGCAGTGGAAGGAACATGGTTTTCCAGGCAGCATTAATCCTAGAGAGAATTCCTACTTTGAGTGTGAAAGACTGACTTGCTGAGAATGAACCAGCCGAGGGGTTGTGAAAGCTGCTTAGTGCAGGGATGAAGGCTAACCAGACGCTGGTGATCCCTGGGCCTGAGTGGACCACAGCCAGCCCACTCCTGGGCAACCATTTTTGCCCAGGTTTTTGCTGCTGCAGTACTGCGTCCCTGGCTGAGAATGACATCAAAGCAGAAATTAAAGTCAGTAATTAAAGCAAAGTGGGTCTAGAAAGGGTGAGCAAATAAGGAGTAATTAATAGGGTGGCTTTGGCCCGAGTAGTCTTTAAATAAATATTACCTCCCTTAATCCTCATCTGCTGGTCTCCAAGTCATTAAGTAGAGTTTTGATTTGCCTATGGCTATTTTTTCATCTTAAACATTGCAAGCAGTGCATTTCCAAGAAGTTACAGTGGAATAGTTAACCTTTATAGATTAAGGAAAGATTGGGGCAATAAGGAACAAGAGTTAATGGAATTCTGAGTGCACATGGAATTTAACAAACAAGATGAAATCTTGTACAAACTATGACTCAGTCTTAAGATGTACATTTGTACACACTCTTCCTCCCTGTTTTCTCCAAGTATGGATTTTCTTTTCTTCTTCTCTTTCACATTATTTTTTCTTTATAATTAGAATTTTTCTTTATTTCTACTATAAGTTTTAGCAGATCATGATCATCATTCTGCTAAAAAAATGTCTTTAGCATTTTCACTTTTAACAACATGAATTTAGAGCAGGCACCACTGCAGCCATCATTTTGGTCACTGGCATAAATCAGCCACTCAAATTTTTTATGTAAGGAGTGAAAGTTCTGTGTTTTCCCAGAAATACATGTTTGTAAACTCTGCAAAGCATCAAAAGATACTTCAGGGTTTCTTATTTTTTTCAAAGTATGAGAACCGTGCCTGGCTGAAGTTTAATATCAGTTCTTGTGTTTTTTCACAGAAGATTAAGTGCTGTGCTTTTAACATTTATTAAATTTCAAAGTCTTTTTTTTTTAACAATTTTATTATTTCAGATTTAGAATTCTTACTTTTGTATTCTCTGTGGTTGGAGAACCAGCACCTCCCTTATTTTCTCCAGGGTGTTCAGGTTAACACCTTCAAACCCCATCAGAAAAAAAGGTTATGTGTTTTGCTTTATATTTTCTTTGAAATGGTGGCCCTTCCCTGTGGCCAAGCAAATTTTACCAGTAAGAAAGCAATACTAAGAGAAATAAATTCCTGAGCCCATTTCCTGATTTCCCTAAAAGTGAACAAAAATAGAAATTCCTTTAAAGGTATCAAGAAGAATATTCTTCTGTTCTCTTTCTACCACTTGCTTATCGTGAAAAAAGCCTAAAGAAAATTGGGAATTTAATCACACTGCTTAGACACATGGTCTCCAGATACTTTGGATTATAAACCTCATTGGTAAAAGATTTTTTAGTATATCTGCCAGTAAAGAATTTTATTTGTAAATTCTATACAAATTCTCCTCTATGCTGAATACTTTCTAAAACATGCCCTAAAGACAGGTCCTTAAGGTGGACATGCATTCAGTTGAGTGTGCCCTTCCTCATGTCATGGGGTTGGTGCTGGAAAGTTCTGCAGTGTACCCGTAAGAAGAATCCTGGGCCTCTGCAGTGTCCATGTGGTCGGGCCCCCCGCCACCCATCTCCACATGATGGTGCAGGCCAGTGCCTGGCACCCTGCTAGGCTCCCCCAGCAAGGACATGGGAAGCAAGGACATCCAGGATTGTGGCATGCACTGAGTGCACATGTGGCCCTCAAGCACAGCACTTCCCCTGAGGCCTGCAAGAAACATCATCACAACCCTGCAGCACCTCTTGTGACCAAAATGAATGGCCTGGCATTTGCTCAAGCCAAAGATAATGGCTGCCCTCCAGTCTGTCACACCAGCAATGGCCCTTTGAGGCCCTGGTCAATTCTGGCTCTTGGCTTGCATCAGATGAGCCCCCGCTGATGCAGTTCTCTGAATTTTGGTGTCATTAACTTGCACAAGCTTTTATCTACATCTCCAGGGAGCTGCAGAACAAGCCGCGTTGTCCTCATGAAGCTTTTGTTGTAGTGGGAAGATTGCCAAGTCTCAACTGACTATGATGGCAAGCAGACTGTGGTGACAGCGGGAGGTGGGAGTCACCAGGCTAAAGGAGGGAGAGAACTCCTAGTTGGGGGATGGGAGTCCTCCTGGAGGAATGGACTTCATGATGGGCTTTAAAGGATGAACAAGAGTTCAACAGGCAGAGATGAGACGAGAGGAGCTGGCTTAGGAGCTGTAGAAAGTGGGTACTGCAGAGGGGGTCCCTGGAAGAGGCGTGGACACATGGCTGGAGGAGGAGGTCCCACTGCCCTGCCTGCCCCAGCCACCTCCTCATAGACGTTTTGCTTCCCCCGCTCTGCCCCTTTGCTGTACTCTGAATGCAGACATCAGAGTGCTTCTGTCATATGGAAATCACATCCTAACAGACCATGCTTCTCTTCACTCAAACCCCCTTATGGCTCCCACTTCAGTAGGATACAAGCCAAGGTCCTTCCAGTGGCTAAAGTTCTCTCTTGTCCTCATTCCCAACCACTTTCTCCACGACCCACCTCCTCCTCCACCCTGAGCCTCCTTGCTGGGCTTTGCAGCATGTCAGGATTCTCCTGCCTCAGGGCCTCCACACCTGCTGTTCCCTGGGCCAGAATGCTGTTCCCCAGCATCTCTACCTGCTTCAGGTCCTCATGCACTTGCATGTCCCCTTCTGAGGGATGCCTTCCCTGGCCGGGCTTGCTTTCACCGCTTCTCCAGCTTTTCTGCCCCTCCACACTGCTCTGTTGCTCATACTCAAGGCTGTCGTAACATACTGTGGATTGTACCCATCTATCTTGTTTTGTGTCTTTTTTCACCATCTGGAATATAAGCTCCAAGAGGGCAGGGAGTTTCGTCTGTCTTGTTCATCTTTGAATTCCTCATACCTAGAAAAGTGTTTAGATGAATGAATAAATGGAGAGATGAGTGAATGATTATGAACCAGAAGGCTCAGGTTCAACCTCAAGAGCAAAGGGAAGTCATTGAAGGTTTGTGTGTAATATAGCATGTTACCTTTTATTTACTTAAAGTGGGGGACATAAAAAAATATATAATTACTTTTATTTGATAAAGAAACCCCAAAATAATAAAAATGAGTTTTAAAAAATGAGGTTACACCTACCAGGCAGAGTAAGAATGAAGTAGACAGGGACAGAAGTAGGAAAAAGTGTTTTCAGTGCATCCTATTTACGTATATTTTGTTTTCATCATTTAACTGTTGTTTGTTTGTTTGTTTTTTGAGACAGAGTTTCCCTCTTGTTGCCCAGCTTGGAGCGCAATGGTGTGATTGCAGCTCACTGCCACCTCTGCCACTCGGGTTCAAGCGATTCTTCTGCCTCAGCCTCACAAGTATTACAGGCATGTGCCACCATGCCTGGCTAATTTTATGTTTTCAGTAGAGATGGGGTTTCACCATGCTGGCCAGGCTGATCTTGAACTCAACTCCTGACCTTGTGATCCACCCACTTTGGCATCCCAAAGTGTTGGGATTACAGGCGTGAGCCACTGTGCCCAGCCATGACTGTATTATCAAATTTTAAAAATAATGTATTTAAATGAGACTGATGAGGTAGGCGGGCGGGGGGAGTTGGAATTTACAGTGGAGAAGGTAAGATCCAGGAAAACTATCCAAAGTTATATTCATCCCGTGGCAGGGTTTATACTTCATTTATCTATTCTTTTCTAGAGTATCTACGATCATACCTGTCATGTAAAAAGCTATTCAGTATTTGCTGATCAAATGAATGGATATGTGAATGAGATGACATCTGTTGTCAAATGTATGAAAGACTCTTATGTCAAAGAGGAACTAGTTTTGAGTTCTATGTGATCAAAGTAGAACCAGTGGATGACAGTTAGAGGAAGAAAAAAATCAGCTTGTTTGTTTAGCTGGCATTTTTGAGAGACTATTTTGTACAGCACCAGGATTATCCATGGAATAACATGTAGCTCAAGCCGTTACGAGGTTCCTGGTTTAGAGCCAGGGTATCAGCACATAGGTGGTCACCTACTGAAGTGAGCACAGTGCTAGGGACAGAGATCGGAAGTTTGGAGAGCGCTGAACAAACCTTGGACAAGGGTACATGAGTGGGTTTGGGGTGACAAAAATTTTTTGCTTGGCCAAACTTGGGTCAGGCTTCTGAACCTTTTCCTAGGCTCACCTGTGCACTTCCTTATAAAATCCAGTTTTAGCAAAGAACCCTGTAAACAGTTTAACAGGAACCTTCACCCTCAATATCTGATTGGGTTCTTCATCTTCTACCATCCCCAGGTGATGTCCAATCACCCAGGCCTGTCTTCAACAAGAATCCTATTAGGTCAGTTTAGCCAGAGTCCCCTTTACCTAGATGCTTCCTCTTAGTAATTTTCCACCACTGATGCTGACAGTGCTCCTTGGCCATGAATTGCCACTTGCCACACTGTATTCAGAGTTGAGCTCCATCTACCCCCACCCCCAGTCCCCACTGCAAGGCCTGGTTGTGGTGGTCCCTGTCCCCATCGTGGCGGTCCTGAATAAAGTCTGCCTCACCATCCTTTAGCAAGCGCCATTGAATAATATATTTTTTAACACAGTGGTCATGGCTGGCTTCCTGGAGAAAGACATGCCTGAGCTCAATCTTAAAATAAGGGAAGAAAGGAAAGGGGAGAAAGGAGAAATAATCCAGGGAGAGGGCGGACAGGAGCAGAGACTCAAGGAAGAGAAGAGAGGAGTGTGTTGTGAGGTACATAAGCCATTTGTCTTAGAGGAGCATAAAGGTGAGAGCAACACTGGCAGGATATGTGGCAAGAAAGACACAAGACGACCTTGAACAGTCTGCCTGGCCTATAGCAGGAATGATGCTTATCACTGAAGTTTGTATAGCAGGAGAGGAACGTGACTGAGCTTGGTCAGCATCAGGGATTTTTGTGTGTGAGACTTGCACACTATATTGCAGCGGTAAGACACTGGCCTCAGCAAGGCCAGTTGGGAAGGTATCACAGTTGCCAAGGGCCGCCTGCAGCACTGTGCAAGGTGGAGGATGAGATAGAGAACCTACAGGGCTTTCTGTGGACCTGCAAGGCACACAGGAGGACATCCAAGATGCCCTGGACCACCCAGAGAGATGGGGAAATGGGCTACAGTACCACAGGGCATTGGCACTTGCAGGCACAGTTCCTTGGAACAAGTGTGGAATCTGCAATCAAAGGTCCAGAGTGAGTGCTGGCCCTCCCAGACATAGTGTGCCACTCTGAACCTCAGTATCTGTATCAATGAATGGGAACTCGAAAGCCAACTCACCTGTGCTTCAGGCATTGTGCTAGGCGGTCTGCCTCCATCACTAGATCAATCCTCACCATAACTCTGAATTTGATATTAGCCCTCTTACAAGTCAAGGATAAGAACCCTCTCCTTAGTTCATAACACCTTGTAGACTGCAAAGTGGTAAAGATAAATGAGGAAGAGAGCAAACCCTTCTGATTTTGTTTTTTGGGGATTTTTTTTAAATAGTTACTTAGGCTGGGGAACAATGTTCCACATTCTATAGGGAACAGCTACACATATAGTAACAGTTAAACTATTTCACTATCTTAGAAGCAAAAAAACTGAAATAAAATGTAACTCTCTTCATTTTCATTCACAAGAGAGCCTTTGCAGATTGCCTCATTTGTTGCTCAGTGTTCGTTTGCACTTCTAAGTCAAAACTCAGTTTCTGTCTTTGATCAGTTTATGTTGTAGGCAGTTTGACAGCGGGCACATTCTTGGTGCAGTTGTCAACTCCTTAGAGTTAATAATGGATGTGCTGCAGTCGTCCGAACTGTGCTTTCAGAATGCTGTAATAGGAATGATGGAATTCACCATAAACCTTCATTTTTTTCCTCACTGAAAATAGAAACTTCCTAATGGAAACATGCTCTAACTGTTTGGAGCGAGAGGAGGCAAATGCAGGTTAAAGAGACTCATTTATGATTTTTATGGTGTGAATGGAAGAAATGCAAAACATCTAAAGCTTTGAGTTGGCTAATACATTCATTTATTTTAACTGCTGGGTTCAGTTTTACCATGTTTATTGCAGTTTTTAGAATGCTTACCAAGAGCTCTAATGAGACTGTATTAGTCCATTTTCACACTGCTGATAAAGACATACCAAAGACTGGGAAGAAAAAGAGGTTTAATTGGACTTACAGTTCCACATGACTGGGGAGGCCTCAGAATCATGGCAGGAGGCAAAAGGCGCTTCTTACATGGCAGCAGCAAGAGAAAAGGAGGAGAAAGCAAAAGTGGAAACCCCTGATAAACCTATCAGATCTCGCAAGACTCACTATCACAAGAATAGCATGGGAAAGACTGGCCCCCGTGATTCAGTTACCTCCCCCTGGGTCCCTCCCTCAACATGTGGGAATTCTGGGAGATACAGTTCAAGTTGAGATTTTGGTGGGGACACAGCGAAACCCTATCAGAGGTCTTGCTGTGGGCACTGCTTTCTTTAGGTCACTCACATCCAACCAGCAAGCAACAATCAGGAATATACTTGTCTCCAAAACCACACGAATATACCAGTAGGAAAGTCAACTTTTTTAAATACTTGCTTTGGATCCATTTTTATTCTCAGTGGGGAGAATCACTATTTATAAAGTAAATTCATTTGCATAGGACCTTTAGAAATTCAAGTTCATGTATAATAGACAAGCAATCAAAGACAGACATTCTTAGCAAGTATTGTCAGATGAGCAGATGAGGGGGCATTGACATGAGCATAAGGCAGTTTTATCTATGGGTACAGAGACAGATGTCCCAGGAAACCCTATGCTTTGCCCTGTTGGTCAACCAGAGTGTCCAAGTGCCACTAAGGATTTCTGCTACTCAGCAAGGCACACTTTGAAAACTCAAATCTGCTCCATACTCTCATATTTTAGCCAAGGAAAACCAAGGTAGCAGATCCTAAGTGCCTTCTCCCTGGCCCAGAATTTGTGAACCAGTGACTTTTTGCCAGAGAACATGCATTCCAACCTCCTTGCAAAGTGGCCACCACCCATTTTGACCAGCTCTTACTTTTGATCTAAAAATGGAAGTGTTTAAGTTTATTCGATTCAATTCAGATAGATGGAACCAATCAATTCAAAGACAGATACAGAATTCCTGGTTTGGGGCAATCTAATGAAAGATTTATCATTTCTATGAGCAAAGGCACTTGACAATCTTCAAATACCACAGTGTTCTTTTTTATTTTTTTCCATCCATATTACAAAATCAAAATTGTAAATTTGGATGAGCCCGTACTGTTGTCTCAGATAAACAGGGTTGCTTGAGATTTGCTTACAAAATTGAGCTGGAACTTTGTGTCATGATTTTAAAAGAAAAAAGAAGACAGTGAAATTAGCCTCTTTTGTCTAAATTAGCCTCTTCTGTCTCTTCTGATCACCTTTTAATGGAATTTGCCCAGGTGCACACCAGGAGAAGAGAAAAGGGGGAGACAAAGAGTTGGAATGGGGGAGGGAACATCAGAGAAGTTCCAGCCCCTCTGGAGGAGTGGAGTATCGGACTATGTCTGCTGCCCCCACCTCTGTTGCCCCATTGCCTCTCCTGCCCACCACCACAATCTTCAGGTGTCCACCAGACAGACAAAGGCTCCCTGTACTGAAAATGAAATGCAGCTCTCAAGCACACATGTGCCCTCTCGAAGCATCATCCAGATGGCCACTTCCCCTTGGTGTTTGATGGATGTTGCATTGTTCAGTGTTCTATACTTTCTGGGAATACATGCATGTATGTCTTTTTGGGTTGGGAGTTAGGGTAATTTGGCAAAGAAAACACTGTAACTGGTTTCTTACATAACTCTACAGTTGGCAGCAAGGCACAGTGTGTTGAAATTAAGCAACACTCACTCATCCAAGAGGACTTTGCTTTTCCTTTTTTGGAAGGCTAAATGCCCTGCTTTTTTTTTTTCCTGTTACATGTATTTTAAATTATTGGCTGACTTTAATGATTCTTTGAAGTTAATTTTTAAATGTGAATGGCAGGATTCCATTTAACTTCTGGAAGCTTGAGCGCTATCCCTGTGTGCCCCTAAATTAGAGAATGCTTAAATAACTTGAGTGCTTTTAGGTGATAATAAAATTGGAGAGGATGAGAAGAACGTAGGACCCAGGCTGCCATAAAGATCTAGTCTGGTAAAATGCTTAGAAGGTTCAAGAGTCACAACCTTTTGAAAGAACTGGAGTCAGTCTTGCATCCCAGCCTACTTCTCCAAACCAGGCATCTTTGTTGCATCTTCCCTTTCAATTATAGCGTACATTCTTTCCATTTATTCTTCCCTTCCTTTAAGCAGGACCTCTTAACCCATTTATGCCTAGTGTTCCATTATTGGAACGCTAAGCATGTGGGCGTTATTTATATCCTACTGCTCAAGGTCATTGCCAAGGTATGATTGCAAATATTCAAAAAATTGCAAGGACTGGCCTCAATGGGTTAATGCTTCTTCGCTCAGTTTCAAAGGCTAGATTCTCTCAAGTGTTTTTGTATCCTTTGCCTGAATTCAATAGAGGTTTGAAAATGATCAAAGTGTTGCATATTCCCAGTTCTCAAATTATAATAATAAAGTTTTCAAATGAAAATCCTAGGATTGTTTTAGGTTCTCTTTGCTCCATTCCACTGTGGGATACAAGTGGAAATTAGGACATTCATTCAATAAAATGTTATTGGAAAAAAAATTTTTTTAACTACATTTCAAAACGATGCCTCTTTTTTTCCTTTAAAATTTTTATTGACCAAGACAGATTTCAAAGTGTTTGCTCTAATATCCCAAAGTGAAACTTTGATTGAGGTTTTCAGGAAAGTCCAGGGATCCAGCATGTCACCAGACTTTGGTTTCCAGGTTTCCCAAAGCCTTGAAATTTCCCTAGAATCTAATTGCTGTTTACTGTCACAAACCTTCATCCTTTTTCTTCTGTAACATTTTCCATCTTAAGAAGGGTTGTCCCATTCGGCCGAGGAGCGTGTTGTCTGAGTAGCTGAATGGAATTACTACCAGTGGAAACTATGCTGCAAGAGGGGTTGATAAAGCAGCTGCGAAGCAAACCTCAGCTGTTTTTTCCATTCTCCCCAAGCAAAGTTAATTAGCATAGGGAAAATGACTAAGGTGTTGACGTCATCTCTTTCCAGTAGAAACTTACACTTTGTCCCTGTCTGCCTGCAAGCATGCAGGACTTGACTCAGGAATTTGCTGTCCAAACAGGATGCTGTGGAAGCTGCCCTTTTTTTTTCCCAGGGAGTGGGGGCTGGCCCTCACTGCTTTATAAGCACTGGCTCAAGAAGAAACCTACAGCCTCTTGGAAAGGAATCTCACTAAGGGCTTGACTGCGTGGGTCTCTAGCGCTTTCACTGTAAGAAAGCAAGATGCATTTTAGAAACTTTAACTACAGTTTTAGCTCCCTGATAGCCTGTGTGGCAAACAGTGATATCTTCAGCGAAAGTGAAACCAGGGTAAGGCTTCTAATATAACGTGATTTTCTTTAGTTTTCAAAGTATTCTGCTAAGTGGGACTATTAACTGAAATACGTGGGGGAAGGTGGCTCTCTTGTGGGTTTGGGGGTTTTGAAAGAAATCCAAAGTCTTTTGAGCCTTGAAAATCAAAAGCTGTTGCCTGAGGAATTAACTGAGGGAGGAATTTGTGATGATTTCAATATTTGACAACCTCCACGTCCCTGAACCAGCTAACTAGGAAGGCAAGAGTCGGGGCACTGTGTTTTTTTTTTCATTCTGTGTATGTTGTAAGTGAACTTTTCAGGAGGCCTCCTCTGACATGAATAGTGTTTTACTTTTACAGCCAGAGTGGTGAATCTGGGAGCCACTTCATCTTAGGAAATAAATGTTATAAAGATATTTGTATGTTTGTAGTAATTACAAGGGCCTGGCCTCAAGCTCCCAGATTTCTCTAACAGAGAAAATGCGGCTAGAGCAAATAATGAAACTGGAGAAATTAAGTGTGAGATCAGTGTGCCTCCTGGGCAGCAGCTCTCTTTGATGGTGATTAACAGGGTCATTTTAATCACTATACTTTTCTTCTTCATTGGATTAAAATGTAAGTTTTTCATTAGTAGCTACCCAGCTATCTAATTGAGCTTTAGTAATATTGTACAGGAATGAATCTTGTATGTTCTATTTGAGGGGTGGTGTTTGTGCTTGGTAATGTTACATGCTTTGTACCCAAAGCCATATTGGGACATGCAAAGGTTTCTTTTTTAAAAAAATCAAATTTAATACTTACCTGGAAGGGAAGATACCATGATCACGAGGGTGGTTTTCCCGGGACGAGGCTTATCCGTTGCACTCTGGATGTGTGGATCCCTGCAATTTCCCAAAATGTGGGAGCTCGACTGCATAATTTGTGGTAGTGCAAGAACTGCATTTGCGCTTTCCCCTAAAAAAAAAAAAAGAACAAAAATCGAATGTAACTCCATAATTGTATATGGTGCTTATGAGCTGGAACATAGTGTTTGGACTAGATCACAGAGCACATTCTATGTTTTGAAAGTTAGTGTATGTTACTCACATTAGCCATATGTGAGTAAAATCATTTTTTTAATGAAATAGAGATGCCATCCAACAAGTATAATAACTAGATATCAGTTATTAGAACAAATAAGATTATTTTGTAAGAGAATGGCATCATAGTAATCTGGATTGTAAAGATACTGTGAGTTCTCTTTTGTTCTGGTCCTAAGCCCTGAACCTGTATTCTAAAAATATTCTTTAAAGTCATCTGTCCCAAATTCTGAATCATAACTTCAAAACTACACAGTGGGTCACAGTGCCTATTGATGAGGTCATGCAAAATTCCAGATGTACGAAGACACACTTTTGCCAGAAACTTGCCCGTGCTCAAGAGAGGCGGGGGGGAAAGTGAGAGGCGCCAGCTGAACTCCACTGTCCACCAGCTCTGCACTGTTTCGCACGTGCCTCTGCAGGACCCCTCGTGGGAAAGTCTCAGAAGTGTTCATAAACTGAAGAAAAGCTGGGGAATGCAAGGAGAGCAAGGTCATGGGTTCTTCCGACTCCCCTTTAAGGAACTGCCTGGCAGAGACCAGCTACCGGCTACCACCAGTTCCTATCCTCAGCCTCATGTGGAGCAGGAACCATCCGCCCATGCGCCCACTCCCCACCCGTCCCCCGCACGCTTCCTAGCAGTAACGTTCCTGCAGACATTCTCCTCCTATCCCAAATCCTCGCTCCCATTGCAGCTACACTGCGCCTTCCATGGCTTCTCCAAGGTCCTCAGTGAGCTCTGCCCACGCTGCCTACCATCCATGCCCTGTGCCATCCCCTTCTTCCTGGCCAGTCTCTTCTGCCTTTCACACAGGCTCCCACAAACTCTCCTAAGTGTTTTTGTCTGGTGAAAAGATTCACAAAACCTGGCGACTAGAAGCCCATGCGGTCTTCCTTGGAGCTCTGACTGTCCACCAGTTACACTCCCTCTCCGAGGAGTTGCAGTGGTCCCCTGCTCCCCACACCAACATCCACACTCCAGGATCCAGCCCAGGGGGCTCTCCCCTGAGCAACCTAAGCTTGTAATCCCCCACCTCAGGCTTTGCATTCTAAGAGCTCATGACATCTAATTCTCACCAGCCCTATGGCACCGGAGCGACATGTGCACAGACATGAAAGCCAGGGTGCAGGAAACGGTCCATTTGCAGAACATTAATTTTTAAACCAGTGTCATTTTAGAGAGTTAAAAAGTAACAGACTGAGATAAAAACAGAGAAAATTTTTAAAACTACTTATTTTAAGAAGTGCAAAAAACTTTCTATCAACTTGGTTATTTTACAAGTCAGCATTTTTTTTTTCAAGTTACCTGTGGTGCTTTTAAGCCTTAAAGAAACATTTGATGTACACAACATTGCTCGGAGCTGAACAGAAGTGTTGGAGTTGGCGAGCCAGGAAAGGCTATAAGACAGAGAAACATGGGCAGGGGGGCAGAGGGAGGTCATAGGACAGAGAAACCTGGGGGGCATGGGGAACAAATTACCAAACTGTACCACCCTGGAAAATGCTCATCCTACTTTTATAAAAAGTTTGTTACCATAAGAAGTATCTATGTATTGGCAACTGTTCTGCTGATTAGATGAATGGAGTAAATCATACCTTCTTACCTTCTTGTAAAATTACCTGCATTAGGACTAAAAGGCCACGGTCCCCTAAAATGGGAAAGGCTTTTCTCTAAGAAAGAAGTTAGGAGTTCTTGAAAGGGTTGATGATCCACTTCCTCATTTAAGAAATGTATTGAGGAAGCCCTGGGCTCTGTGGCTCATGTCTATAATCCCAGCACCTCAAGAGGCTGAGGCAAGCGGATCACCTGAGGTCAGGAATTGACCAGCCTGGCCAACGTGGCAAAACCCCGTCTCTGCTAAAAATACAAAAGTTAGCTGGGTGTGGTGGCAGGCACCTGTAGTCTCAGCCACTCTGGAGGCTGAGGCATGAAAACTGCGGGAAGTGGAGGTTGCAGTGAGCCAAGATCATGCCACTGCAATCCAGCCTAGCTGACAGAGTGAGACTATCTCAAAAAAAAAAAAAAAAAAGGAAGAAGAAAAGAAAAAAAAGACATCATCTAGTCAAAGGTCATTTGCAGGTAAATTTCAACTCCTTTTATTTTTATTGTCATTTTACAGGCCAAATTTGAGTCTCTCTTTAGGACATATGACAAGGACATCACCTTTCAGTATTTTAAGAGCTTCAAACGAGTCAGAATAAACTTCAGCAACCCCTTCTCCGCAGCAGATGCCAGGCTCCAGCTGCATAAGACTGAGTTTCTGGGAAAGGAAATGAAGTTATATTTTGCTCAGGTGAGTTGGCAGGGAGAGGGTTAGCTGGGGGTGGGTTTGCTTTTCCTCCTGCCCTCTATCATTTTGACCCTCCTCTGGGGAACTTAGGACAGGTGACCCACCTTCAGGGCACCTCCCAAAGTTCCGTTTGATGTCCTTGGGGGCTGACAGATTGTCAGGAAAGAGGAAAGGAGTTTCTAGGTGAAATGAGTCTCCTTCAGGCTCTGAGCACCCCCTGCTTCACACACACACACACACACACACAAAAAAAAAACACACACACACCACACACAGACATAAAACACACACACATAAAACACACACACACCACACATAGACACAAAACACACACTACACACCACACACACACACCACACACACACCACACACACCACACACACACACCACACACACACCACACACACACCACACACACACAAAAAAACACACACACAAACACACACCACACACAGAAAACACACACATAAAACACACGCACACCACACATAGACACAAAACACACACACACTACACACCACACACACACACCACACACACAAAACACACACACACACACATACACACACACACATACACACACACACACACACACACACACACACCTTGCTGGGATCGGGGAGGACCCTGTCCAAAGGCTTCCCAACAGTGAAAGGAATCTCATCTGGCTCCACGACAGAGAGCCCAAGTGCCTTTTCTTCCCCAGAGTGAGGACAGTGAACTTGCTGGGCCCCTCAGGTACAAAGTAATGCATTTGGGACCCCGCCCCACCCCCAGGCTTTCTGCCCTGGGAGGCACAGGCTGAGCTGTGACCTTGGCTGCCTAGGGCTTCCCTTGTGAGTACACTCTTTTCTGCCCTGGATGAGATTTTATGCAAAGAATTACTCATTACTCCTCTGACCGTTTTTGGTTGTGAAATAATGCATATTCTTTGTGAAAATTTGGGGAAGGCAATAGCAGAGTGCAGAGAAAAACCTACACCTCACAGCTGTGAGGTGAGATCTCATCACTGTCAGCGTTTTTAAAACCAAAGTAGGAGTATGAGTTATTGTTCCTTATTGTTATTTTTTACAGTCTCCTGAGAGGTGGATTTTTTTTGAGACGTGACTCTGATCAGGAGTCCAGGGACAGAAGCTCAGGGCCGCTGCTCGGCAGGGAAGCCTGAGGTGGTGGGATCCCTGGCTTCCTGTCCCTGAAAAGCTGTGTCCTCTCGGAGCTGCTGCTGAGTCTTCAGACTTTCAGAGTGTGCCCCGGCAGTTTGAGGAGCAGGGAGAAATTGATTCCAAGAGCCCTCCTGACATCAATGACAGCGACTTGAACTTTCCACGTATACTAAAGTCACCTCTGCTGATTTTCTGTCCGTCTAGGTCAAGCATAATTACTTGCAGTCCCTGTGCCTGTGAGTCCCACAGCCCTGGGAGGGGGCTGTTATCCTACCTGCACCATAACCAGAGTTCAGGGATCCTTTTACCCTCCCCCTTACAGACTATATTACAATAGGTCTTGGAATCACAGCTGTCCTGATGCCCGGACATTGACCTGCCCATCTCCCGGGAGCTGTCATCGGTGCTGCTGCCTCACTGCAGGTCTTCCCGGGCTACAGCTGACCTGTGCTTCTTGTCTCTCTCCAGACCTTACACATAGGAAGCTCACACCTGGCTCCGCCAAACCCCGACAAGCAGTTTCTGATCTCCCCTCCCGCCTCTCCGCCAGTGGGGTGGAAACAAGTGGAAGACGCAACGCCAGTCATAAACTATGATCTCTTATATGCTATCTCCAAGCTGGGGCCAGGTGAGCAGGGCCCTCAGGCGGGAGGGAGGCAGGGGGAGACATAGATGCTTCCCTGCGCTGGAGAGCAGTACCCCCACTGCTCCTGTAGTTCTTGTGAGCTGGTGCAGGCGTGTTTTGTGAGCTGTCTCTGTCTGTATTCTTCTGCACCACTGTCCCTTGTGCTGGGAGCATGACTGCCTCTGGGTGCTACCTGCAGGGTTAGAGAGACTGGGCTGATTGTGGGGACCCTGCACCATGGCCCCGCTAGTAGTGTGCCAGGAATCCATTCCTCTTTCCACTCAGCACAGCCGGCATGGGAGGCCTGAGCCCCAGCCCCAGGTCCTGTCGCCCCAGATAGGCATGAGGGATTGGACTTCGCAAAGGGAAAATAGATGCCCCTTTAAGAAATGTTATTTTTAATCAAGGTAAATTCACTCTTTCCTGTGACTCTCGCCTGGCCTTTTTTTTTTTTTGCGGGGTGGGGGGATGGAGTCTCGCTCTGTCCCAGGCTGGAGTGCAATGGCACGATCTCGGCTCACTGCAACCTCTGCCTCCTGGATTCCAGCTATTCTCATGCCTCAGCCTCTGGGGTAGCTGGGATGACAGGCGTGCACCACCATGCCCTGCTAATTTTTGTATTTTTAGTAGAGACAGAATTTCACCATGTCAGCCAGGCTGGTCTTTAACTACTGACCTTGTGATCCACCCGCCTCAGCCTCCCAAAGTGCTGGGATTCCAGGCATGAGCCTCCCCTGGCCTTCTTAAAGGAAGGAGACCCATAGGCCACAGTGAGGGAAGAGCCGCAATCAGGCTGCCCCACCCCAGGGCCCGTGGGCTGGTCCCCTGCCGATCTTGCTAAAAAGAGGTTCCCATCCTCTGGAGGGACAGAAGTGTGATCACTGGGGGAAGGGGGCAGGTTCCTCAGGCTCTTTGTCCAAAATGTGGGCCTTCCCCGGTGAAATCATGAGCAGTAGATGAGCTCATGGAGTGAAAAGCACTTCAGTCTGTGCCTGGCTCACAGGCAGCGCTCAGGGCAGGTGTTTTGAAAACCATAAAATATAGGTGGTTCCTGTCCTGTCCGCTAGGGTTTGAGTGAGGAGGCAGGTGTGAGGGAGGGTCTTGGGTTGAAGAGGTTTGGGCCTTGTCCTGCTCTGTCCGTGGAGCAAATCAGATAAATGCTGAGACCATCAGCTCCTCGTTTCTCCTTGACCAGCCATCTGATGTTCCCTTGGGTTGAGGGTGTTATTTTCTTGGACCATCAGCAGTTTCATACTGAAAACATTACATTTCTGAAAAATGGAAATTCCCTGTGTGGGAGAAAGCAAGAGTCACATTACTTACTGCTAATTGTGGCGTGAAGGTCAGGGTCAGAAATGGTCGGTGTGAGGAAGCGTGTGCTCCGGGGGCACGAGCAGGGCTGTGGGTGTGGAGTCTCTCCCCAGGTCAGGGATGGGAGGAAACAGGGTCCCCACTTGCAGAGAGATGTCAACTGTTCCAGAGGCAAGTGCTGCTAATAAAAATTCTTCATACTTCGGAATCTACCACTTCCTTCACAGAGGGCTTATTAGAGAAAGCTTTTTAGGAAACAGACATAATAAACTCAATTTGTCCTTCGTTCACTCAACAATAAGCTTAAGTGAGATTTCATATTTCACCTGTGCTTTTCAGCCAACAGGATTGCAGAGATTTTGTAAATTGTGATCCTAAACCCTGAGCTTTCTGGATTTGGGCTGATGAGTAGTTAGATAAGACACTTGCAAAGAAGGAGATTTATAAGAGGCTCTTAACCAGCATTTCCAGCAATCCATCTGTCTCCCCATACCTGAATTCTCTCTCTCAGAAAGCTGAAGCTCCTTTGCTTTTTTGAATGCAGTTATAACAACATTCCAGTCCCATGTACGAAAGAGAAAAGACCACCACCTTCTTTATGAGTAAGTCCCTTCCAGGTTTAGAGGAGTAGCAGGCGCAGCTGGAGGTGGGAAGCTCTGCTGGGCCGCTCTTGCCTGGTGGAAATCAGTCAGATGATGGGCACACAGTGGCTGGCGAGGTGCCTCCTCAGTTACCCAGACTACAAAGGAATCCCAAGCCCTGGAGGACAACTCGTCCTGGGGCCGCCCTGGGAATGGAGCAGGTTGAAGCACACCACCTGCCCCAAATGCAGGTCCCTGGCCTTCTGTTACAACTCCCAGCATCGCACCAGTAACGACGTATCCTCCATTCTTTTTTTTTTTTTTTGATACGGAGTTTCGCTTTTGTTGCCCAGGCTGGCATGCAATGACGTGATCTCGGCTCACCGCAACCTCTGCCTCCCAGGTTCAAGCTATTCTCCTGCCTCAGCCTCCAGAATAGCTGGGATTACAGGCATGCGCCACCACGCCTGGCTAATTTTGTGTTTTTAGTAGGGACAGTGTCTCTCCATGTTGGTCAGGCGGGTCTCGAACTCTTAACCTCAGGTGATCTGCCCACCTTGGCCTCCCAAAGTGCTGGGATTACAGGTGTGAGCCACTGCACCTGGCCACCCTTCTTTCTAGGTGACATGGATTGGACCAGCATGTGATGAGCCACGTTCTCAGTGCCTTGGGCACTCACTCATGCTGTTAGCTCCATGAAGTCAATACCTTTACTGCCTCCTTTACTGACAAGGGAACTGAGGTGCCCAGGGAAGCAGAATAAAGTGGCCATGAACCCTGGGTACTAAGGAGTCAGGCTCAGAGCTGCCTTTGTGAGCAGCAGAGATGCACACTCTTCCTGTGGCCAGAGCGGCACCCCAGCGGGAGGCCCCAGCCCCTTCACTCTGCATTGCCGGATTCTTCAGTTGCAGAAAGCTCACCCCACCCTTGCCCAACCAGAGTGGCCTGAACTTGGCCAACCTGGTAGAACTCAGGCTGACATAGAACAGCAGGACACCCCTGGTCTGGGGATTAGAAGTTGTCCTAAGAACAAGGATCCCGAGGTCAAAAATGTTTCCAGAGCACCTGGCTCCGCGCAGCACCCCCTGCGTCTGCTGCAGGGTCTCCCTTGGCTCCTTCCCTGGCATGCACTGAGGCCCTCAAATAGGAGCCCCGTGAGGGAAGCCCGGGGTTCTGTTTCCAAATGCATATATTCGTCCATCCTTTTCCTGAACCGAACTTTCTCACGTTCACACCTGAGGAAATGCTGACAGAGGGGGAGTTCTCTGGGTAGTTTAGGTGCCTGGTGGATGTGCGAAGTGTAACTAGAAAAATGCATTCCCTCTATACCTTTCATGTGCCTGGACTCCCAGAATGTTTGATAGAAACAGTCATGGGCAGTGGAAATATCTCTTTTCCTGAATGGGCCAGCAAAGAAATACAAATCCAAAATATGTCTGGCTGTGTCTCTCAGCCCAGCTGAATGGACGCGAGCGGCTGGCCCAGCAGAGCTCTGAATGTTCCTTTGTGTTTGCCTTTTGACTCCCAAAGACTCACCTGAGTGACCCTGCAATTATTTCCTTTCCTTAGGGGAAAAGTATGAATTGCACGCAGCGACTGACACCACTCCCAGTGTGGTGGTCCACGTATGTGAGAGCGATGAAGAGAAGGAGGAAGAAGAGGAGATGGAGAGAATGAAGAGACCCAAGCCAAAAATTATCCAGACCAGGAGGCCAGAGTACACGCCGATCCACCTCAGCTGAGCTGGCACACGACGGGGATGCATTCCAAATCATACTCACAGGAGGAATCTTTTACTGTGGAGGTGGCCGGTCGTGACTTCTTCGGAGGTGGGAGCTGAGATCGGGGTGGCAGAAATCCCAGTTCATGTTGCTCAGAAGAGAACCAAGGCCGTGTCCCCTTGTTCCAATGCTGCACACCAGTGACTGTTCATGGCACCCGGGAATGGCTTGGGCCAATCCCTGAGTTTGCGGTGATTGCACAAGGACACTTGGGACTGTCTTGAGAAAACTGATCATGATAGTGTTTCGTACTTGTTCTTCTCTGGTAGGTTCTGTCTGTGCCAAGGGCAGGCTGGTCAGTGGCTTCAGGAGAGAGCTTCTGTTTCTAAGCAGCCCGCAGGGTCTACTCTCTACTGGTAGGAAGAGGTACCACAGGAAGCCACCTAGTGCAGAGAGGTCGTGAAAACAGCAGCAATGCAGCGTGGAAATTGTCGCGTTTCCTTTCTTCCCTCATGTTCTCGTGTTTGTGCATGTATATTACTGATTTTCAAAACTAACCTTTGTTCGTGTATGAAGTTACACTCTTATTTTACATCTTTTGGGAAGCCAGGAAAGCATCTGGAAAACGTATCATCTTTCCCAGATTCTTGGATTCTCGATGCTCTTTGCAACGGCACTCGCTGGTGGAACTCTTCCTGGAATACATTCATTCGGCGTCCTAAACTGTGCAACATGTAACCTGTGCTTCTGCAAAAGCAGTTGATCTGAAGTTCCTGTGTAGCGTTTAGTTATACAATTCAGAGAATAGCAGTTTCACTGCCAGCTTGTAGTGGGTGAGACATTTTAGTTTAGGTGTTCGGGGTCAGACATCAGTCTCTGTTATTTCTTTGGTGTGGTGGTTTCTATACACGAATCATAGCCAAAAACTTTTTTGGAAACTGTTGGTTGAGATAGTTGGTTTTTTTACCCCACTAAAGACATCAAGAAAAAACTTGTAAATAAAGCTGATAGCATATATTCATACCTGTTGTACACTTGGGTGAAAAGTATGGCGGGGAAGACAGTTGTATTAATGTACCTGTGACTCGTATGTTGTAGAAAATGCTGTCCCCATGTCTAACAGGACTTGAATTCAAAGCATGTCAAGTGGATAGTAGCTCTGTGGTGATACGAGAGGGATGCAGTGCCTTTCCCCATTAATTCCTGCTGGAATTCTTATACTAAGTTCACATTTGTAATTTTTTTCTAGTTGTAACGTGTATGTCTGGTAAATAGGTATTATATTTTGGCCTTACAATACCATAACGAAGTTTGTCATTTTGAAATACCTAATGCCAAGTAACAATGCATGCTTTGGAAATTTGGAAGATGGTTTTATTAAATGCTTTGATTGTTTATATCAAGAAATTGATTGAACGTTCTCACACCCTGTTTATGGTACTTGGTATGAGGGAGCCTGTTTGGGAGAGACCATTGCATCACCATCCAGGTGTTTCTAGTTAACTGCTTTTAAACTGGAGAGGCTAACCTCAAAAAATATTTTTTTTAACTGCATTCTATAATAAATGGACACAGTATGCTCCTTACGGAAAGGTTGTTTGTCATTTGATTTCTAGGATAAATCCTTGAACCTTTTAAATTCTGCAGTCTCAGGAGGACACATGCCATTGTCTTGTTTTAGCTTACAAACCCCTAATTCTGTACTGAGGTTCACAGAGGGTCCGCCACACTAAGAATACGTCACTTAGAAGAGAAGAAAATGGATAAAACTGAAATCAGAACTTTGAGTGTTTCCTTTATATAGGTGGATGCTACTGTGAGGAAAACCCTGTTCACCAGTACCTCCACGAAACAGCAATGGTTTTTGTCATTTGAAGGGCTTGCTTTCATTAGAAGAGGTGTCCATGGAAGATGCTAAGTTATAGAAGCCAGTTCTCTTCAGAAGATGCATCGATAAGCCTTCTGTTTAATCTCTGGCAGCTTTTTCCCCGGAACTCTCATTTCAAATGGTGGTGACCTTCCTGGGAAGCCCACAAAAACCTAAATAACCCAGTGTTTCTTTGCCAAAATCTAGCAAATGACATTAATCCTGATCAAAATTAGCATTAGGTGTTCATCTATGAAAATCCACATGCTACTTCTTTTTCCCCTTCATGAGAACCACCATCCTGTCATCTCCAAGAGCATCTGCATATTTTCAAGCCATATATGTTCAAGGTTTAATTGTGCTGGAAAATCTCCACATCAATCAAGTTGGTCAAAGCTGATTATTGGACAGATACAGGCATTGACCCCTCTAAGGAAGACAGGAAATATCCAAATAGAGACCCCCAGCAGGTCCCTTTAGATAAAGTAGGGAAAAAGTCAGTGGTCCCACTGCCAGTGAAGCCAATAGAGCTTAAAATATAAAATACAAGTCAGGCTGGGCGCGGTGGCTCGCTCCTGTAATCTCAGCACTTTGGGAGGCTGAGGTGGGTGGATCATGAGGTCAGGAGTTCAAGACCAGCCTGGCCAAGGTGGTGAAACCCTGTCTCTACTAAAACTACAAACATTAGCTGGGTACAGTGGCAGGAACCTTTAATTCCAGCTACTTGGGAGGCTGAGGCACAAGAATCACTTGAACCTGGGCGGCAGAGGTTCAAGTGAGCTCAGATCGCACCACTGCACTCCAGCCTGGGTGACAGAGTGAAACTCCGTCTGAAAAAAAAAACAAGTCAAGGAACAGGCTCACTCAGGACACTCAGACAGCCTCAGCTGAACAGGCTCACTCAGGACACTCAGACAGCCTCAGCTGAACAGGCTCACTCAGGACACTCAGACAGCCTCAGCTGAACAGGCTCACTCAGGACACTCAGACAGCCTCAGCTGAAATTGTAAAACCAATAATGCACGAAGTTTCTGGTTCCCAGGTTGATGGGCCTGACAGTCATTGAATCATGAGTGTGCCCAGGACCCACGCATGGCTTTGTGGGAGAGGAGTTCAGTAACATGCGAAACGCCCGATATTAAACAGGCAGAATCATGCAGAGTGTGCACTAGAGTGCACACTTTGCCATGGAGTGAAAGTGCTTCTTCACTAGGTGTTGATAGAGTATATTACTAATTTGAGGCGAAACAGCTTAGGGCCGTGGAAGAAAAGAAAATCGGCCCCTGGAAATGAGCGCTAAATCAAAGCGAAGGGCAGTAGATGGAGAGGAGCTGAGCAACTCGGAGCTATTCAGATGCCGGCTATAAACACTGATTTGAAGTCAGCAGGCATTTCGGATTTTACATTTCCAGAATATTGTGTGTGAATTACTGCCCACAGGAGATTTGGGTTTTCAGAGAGCTTTAGTTTTACGTGAAATGTGCAGAACTCACTACAGAGTAAATTGATTTTCTATGTTAAATTGCAGGAGATTAAAAGCACTCTACGGGCATGTTATGGCCAAAAGTGAATGGGCAGCCAGAGCCTGTCATATTTCACAGTGCCCACAGAACCCGTGGAAAGTTTGCCGGGAATCACAGGTGCATATCCAGTAACATTCACCTAAAGGTCAGCGCCTCAGGTGGAAACTGCATACTTAATTATCCTAAAAATTGTTCCGGAAGAAAGTACACTGCGAGTGACAGGTATTCTTCCCTCCTGCTTCTCTGGCCTCGTGATTCTAAAGTAGAACATGGAGAAAACTGTTTTCAAGTTTATCACCACGCGTGGCAATGCTTAATTCACATCTCAAATTCTCACTCTGTGACTCACCCAAAGTTACATGGCAATCAGGTAGATGGATTTGCTTCTCACATACTTCATTTTCTTCCGTAGTCCTTCCCTGCTGTTCGTGAAAGGTCATTTCAATCATAGCTGTGTTTATGAAAGACAGAAGGAAATTGCTCACAAGTGATTGAGAAATGCTACCTGCGCCCACCATTTCTCCTTCTTTCAAGATGCTGATGAGGGACTTGGTGACCCTTCCACAGCAAACCAGTGCCAAGTAGATGCGGCAGCCAGTGCTCAAATCCCTCTTTCAAGAGTGTCAAGGCCCCCCTGGCTGACATTTGTACTCAAGCAGCACAGAATTTTGAGTGGTTTTAACTTACCATGTTATGTCTTTTCTCTGCCTAGAAAAGGATCTCACTGTCCCAGCCCGGCCCTGCTAACCCCACAACGAGGCCCACGATGTCCTGCTCACCCCTGTTTAAATCACCAGCGGCCACCTCTGTGCCCAGCCACACAGTTCTAGGGGCTGATTTTCTTCTTTTGCATGGCCCTAAGCTGTTTCCCATCAGATTAGTAATAAATTCTATCAAAAGCTATTGAAGAAACACTTTCGATCAGTGCCAAAGCATGCACTCTGCACGATTCTCCCTGTTGAATATCAGTCGTTTCACATTTTACTGAACCCCTCCCTACAAAACAGTGCATGGGTCCTGGGCACATTCATGATTCAGTGACTTTCAGACCCATCAGCCTGGGAACCAGAAACTTCATGCGTTATTGCTGTCACAAGAAGTGTTACTGAAATAATTGCCTCTTTAATATTTCTCCTGCAGGTGTCCATTAGGAATGTTTCTTCCCCTAACAATTGTTGCCTGCTACTCCCGCTGGGTCCCCATCATGCCCCTTTATTTCCCATTTTATGGTATATTTTCTTTTTTTTTAATTATAATTGTCAAATTGTCTTCCCTGTCGAAACATAATTTGGGTGGAAGTGGGATTCCTGGTAGCCAGTGGCTCACAGTAGACATTCCACATGCAAGTGGATTGGCTAGATGGAAGGATGGATGGATGGATGGATGATGGATGGATGGATGATGGATGGATGATGGATGGATGGATGGATGGATGGATGGATGGATGATGGATGGATGGATGGATGGATGATGGATGGATGGATGGATGGATGGATGATGGAAGGATGATGGATGGATGATGGATGGATGATGGATGATGGATGGAAGCATGGATGGATGGATGATGGATGGATGGATGGATGGATGATGGATGGATGGATGGATGGATGGATGGATGGATGATGGATGGATGATGGATGGATGATGGAAGGATGGATGGATGGATGGATGATGGATGGATGATGGATGGATGATGGAAGGATGGATGGATGGATGGATGGATGATGGATGGATGATGGATGGAAGGATGGATGGATGGATGATGGATGGATGGATGGATGGATTGGGATTTTGGAGGAAGAGGAGTGAGCAGTCACTGAAAAGAACAGAAAAATAATGAGGCTTGTTCCCTCTCGCTAGTCAGAAGAGCCAGTAAGCAGCTTAGAGCTTTAATCTCACAAATTGTCAGGCAGCTGGTGCAAGAGCAGTGAAACAAAGAGAGACCCTGTGGTAGGTTACGCTCATCGGTGAGAAAGAACAAAAACCATTGTTTTAAAACTCTTCTCAAAACAGATGATTGGCTAGATGGTGCAGCACAAAGGTACTTGTCAGGGTGAAGGAGACACTGTATCTGGACTGAGCAGTGCAGGAACCTAGGTAAAGGTGCAGTCATGGTAACAGCTGTGTACATCTGTCAAAAACTCATCAAACTTACAATATTTAGAAAGGGTACATTTTGCTTCATGTAAAGCATGCCTCAATTAAGGGTATTTGAGTTTAAAATCAGGATAAAGGGAAAAAACGTTTATCTTGGATAATGGGCAGGAGTTGGGGAGAAGGTCTTAATTATCATCATGTCCTTTTAAAAACATTTTTCAAGTGTGTAATGCTTTGATAACATTCTTAAAATACATTATACAGCAAGGCAAAGCAGCATCGCAAATTAGAGAGTGAGCATTCCAATTAATATTTTCCATACGACACTGATATGTCTATGATCATTTGCTAAATTTAAAAATCAACTTGTACCGGCCAGGCGCAGTGGCTCACGCCTATAATCCCAGTACTTTGGGAGGCCGAGGCCGGTGGATCACGAGGTCAAGAGATCGAGACCATCCTGGTCAACATGGTGAATCCCTGTCTCTACTAAAAATACAAAAAATTAGCTGGGCATGGTGGCGTGTGCCTGTAATCCCAGCTTCTCAGGAGGCTGAGGCAGGAGAATTGCCTGAACTCAGGTGGCGGAGGTTGCGGTGAGCCGAGATTGCGTCATTGCACTCCAGCCTGGGTAACGAGAGTGAAACTCCGTCTCAAAAAAAAAAAAAATCAATTTGTACCATATTTACTTCCTTAAAGTCTAATAGATGACTAATTTCTTATATGGTCAGAACCAAGATGTTGCTACTTTAAGAACAGATTACATAGGTGTGGTTGGCCCCCTGTGCCTATGGCTTCTGCATCTGTGGATTCAACCAACCATGGACTGAAAATATTCCAAAAATAAAATTAATGAAACAACAATAAAAATAAAACAAATAAAAATGCCGTTAGCAACTGCTTACATAGCCTTTACATCATATTAGGTGTTATAAGTAATCAAGAGATTATTTCAACCACCATCTATGATTGGCTGATATGCATAGGTTATATGAAAATACTATGCCACTCTATCTAAAGGACTTGAAATCTGCAAATCTTGGTATCTGTAGAGGATTCTGGAATCAAACCCCATGGATACCAAGAAACGACGCTATGTAAAATGCTGAGAGTCACGGAGAGTGATTTTCCAACTTCTGCCTAAAGCCCTGAATATTAGAAATTACTGAATTTCTTCTCAGAAAGGAAATTACACCATAAAACAATATTGCCACACACTCAGAGAATGAGATGACCCAATGTCCCAGCCTGGTGGTGCCACATGAGCTGAGCAGTGGGTGGGTCACTGAGCCAGTGATGGAAATCACAAATTACAAAACATCGGAGTGCTTTCTGGAAATAAGTCTTCCTCCCCTCCGGGAACAAGGCAATTTGACTCCTGACTGAGATACAGTACCAGGACGCTCTGAGGGTGATGATTCTCAAGAAGGCAGAAGCAGCGGTGACCAGCAGACCTCCTTAAAAACTTAGACGCTGGGGACCTTCCTACTCCTATCGACCAATGCCAGGATGACTGCAGCAGAGTCCCCAAGTCCTTTGAAGCAAGGGTCTAGGTGAGTTCGAAGGAAAGCCGTACACAGCCAGGCAGACAGACCCATGGCAGTGGCTCGCCACCCTGGTCAGGGGAGTTCTAGATTTAGGCCATGTGCCAAGGTCACCTTGAGGGACATACTTTGCTCTAAGCTCAGCTCAAGTGTGTCTGAACCCCCCTCGCCTCTTCCAACTGCAGAAGCACATGGAGAAGGGGGAGAAAGGGTTGCTAACCTCCAAAAGTGAGGGCAGCGGTGAAGATCCTCATCATGGCCCAGCAGGGTCCCGTGTGCAGCGCAGCGCAGTGCCTACTCAGCAGGCCAGACCTCAAACTGCTGCTCTGTAGGATGTCAAGGCCTCACATGCAGGCTCCTACAGGCTGGATGGCTCGGCAAGAAGGCCCTGGTACAACAGTGTCTCATCACGGAAAACCACACCCTGGGTAATTTGTAACAGACAGAAATGCACTTGGCTCATGGTTCTGGAGACTGGGAAGCCCAGGAGTGAGGGACCACATCTGGCAAGGGCCTGCTTGCAGCAAAGGGTGGAAGGCATCACATGGTTGGGGACAGAGGGGTGGGCGGGGCAGGGAAAGAGAGAATCCACCCATAGGGGTGGAGCCCTCATGAGCTGAACACCAACGCTGTGGCTTTGAGGATTAAGTTTCCAACTGGTTTTTTTCAAACCTTAGCAACCATCAAACAGACAAGCCCCTGGGCCTGTCCTGCAGGGCGTTGAATGGTGAGGCCTGGATCTCACCCCAGGGAACCGTGCTCAGGAGGAAGAGACCAGAAAGATAACTGAAAAAGCTCTGAGAATTCCTAAGACCAGCTGAAGAGAAGAAGCCTGCCGCCAACGATGTGGACACCGCAGTGCGCTTGAGGGGTCTTCAGAAACGAGAACGGGGTAGGAGAAGGAGAACGAGAAAGGAGAAGGGGGTGGCACAGGCCCTTTCCTCAGTTAGGCACCCTCTGCCCCCACTCCCATGCCCACCCTGGCCCCGGACATCCGGCTATGGGGGAGACGCTCATTCACTGACAGGTGCCAGGCTGCACCGGGCAAATCCTGGCTTTGTGCGCCCACTCTCCACGCCTCTGCCCCCACTCTCCCAGGAGCAGGGCCGGGCTCCCCTGCAGAGACACGGGGCAAGGAGGGAGAGAGGAGGCCTCAGGCCTAGCGCCTCCCAGCACCAGGTCCTGACAGCAGGAGAGAGCTGGAATCAAAGAAGGTGATCCTGGGCCCCAGACAGATGTGGGTGAGCTTCAGCCGCTGGTGGCTGCACTCCAGCCAGGGCCGCAGCGCCCCCTGCTGCCTGCCTTGAGCTGTGCGGGCTGAAAGAGGACTAAGGAGAGACAGGAGGCAGGCAGTGGGGGAGGAAGTGTCCCAGGTGCAGGCTGAAGCTTTAAGGAGGATGGCAGGGGAGACTTCACCAGGAAGGAGCTTTGGGAGCAAGGGCCTGAAGGAAATGGCGGAGAGAGCCTGCGTATCTTTGGTAACTGGGAAGAGAGCATTCCAGGCAAAGGGAAAAGAAGAGAGGCCACCGGGCGAGTGTGCACCCACCATGTCTGGGCACGTCAAGAAGGACCCCCTGGCAGGAGGGGAGGAAGAAGGGGAGAATGAAAAGCGAAGCCAGAAGTGACCTGGACAGGGCCTTTGGGGTCGTGTGGGAGAAGGTGAGGGGCTCAGCGGGTGGGCGTCCCGGGTGCGAAAAGGTAGGTCCCTTGTCACCAGTCACCAGAGCGTTCCCTGGGCTCAGCTGAAGTCCTGCTGGAGTCTGTGCCCCCTGGGCTAGAGGGGACAGGATTGGTGGGAATAAAGTGAGTTTGGCCAGGGGGTTGTGGTGAGCAGAACGCTAAGCAAGCCCCCAACACTCCCACTTCCACGCAGGGGGTGAACTGGCCCTTATAACCCTCTCCCCACGATCGTGGGCGGGACAATCCTATGCCTGCAGCGGCTCAGCACTCTACTACAATGGGGTAGTGCTTCTGTGACTCCATTCCTTTGTAAGAAAATGGATCTTGCAGACATGGGTAAAATCCGGACTCCTTTGATTTTGAGTTCATCAGGAAGGAAGATTAGGCCAGGTGCAGTGGCTCACGCCTGTAATCCCAGCACTTTGGGAGGCCAAGGTGGGCAGATTACAAGATTAGGAGATCGAGACCATCCTGGCTAACATGGTGAAACCTTGTCTCTACTAAAAATGCAAAAAAATTAGCCGGGTGTGTTGGCACACACCTGTAGTCCCAGCTACTCAAGAAGCTAAGGCAGGAGAATCACTTAGACCCAGGAGGTGAGAATTGCTTGAACCCGGAGGTTGCATGAGTCGAGATCATGCCACTGCACTCCAGCCTGGGTGATAGAGCAAGACTCTGTCCAAAAAAAAAGGGAAGATTAGGACATGGGGGTGCTCGAGAGTGGAGGGTGGGAGGAGGAAGAGGATCAGAAAAAAATAACTACTGGGTACTAGGTTTAGTACCTGGGTGATGAAATAATCTGTACAACAAACCCCATGACACAAGTCTACCTTTGTAACAAACCTGTACATGTACCTCTGAACCTACAATAAAAGTTAAAGTAAAAGAAGGAAGATTATCCTGGTGGGCCTGACCAAATCAGGTGAGCCCCAAAAGGACACTGGAGGCAGCAGTGGCTCCCCTCTGCTGGCCTGGAGCTGCCACAAGATGAGGGTGGGGGGCCACGTGGCCAGGATGTGAGGGCAGCCTCTAGGAGCTGAGGATGGGAAGCAAGGGAGGGTACCTTCCAGCAGCCAGCAAGGAAGAGGGTACCTCTGTTCTACAACCACAAGGAAATGGACTTTACTGACACTACGTGCGTTCTGGTGAGTTCTGCATTGGTTCACATGACACCAGGGCTCTGGCTGCCACCTTGATTTCAACCTGGTGAGACCTTGAGCAGAGGACCCAGCCAACCCATACCTGTAGATCTGACCCACAGAAACCAAGGTGAAGAATTTGTGTTGTTTTAAACCTCACGGAGTAGTGCAAAAAAATACACAGTTGTTGTTTTATAGCACTACATTTTTAGGTGGTCTGTTATCACAGTGGATAATTAAAACACCAATTTAAATCTTTTTTCTGCTAATCTTGTATCATTAGTGAAGCATAAACACTTCAAACTATAATGCAGTCGAAAAAACCATCTGCTTCTATGTATGAGGAGAACACTTGAGTGAACGTATCAATAAAAAAGAATTTAAAAAGACCTCTAGCTGTATTGCATTTTGCATCATTTATATACACTTCTATTATTATTTTTTATAATACTATGTCCAATGACTGTGTCCTCTCTTTTTGCCTGTTTTCTATTAAAAAAGAAAAACAACCCAGGCCGGGCATGGTGGCTCACACCTGTAATCCCAGCATTTTGGGAGGCTGAGGCGGGCAAATCATCTGAGGTCAGGAGTTTGAGACCAGCCTGGCCAATGTGGCAAAACACCGTCTCTACTAAAAATACAAAAATCAGCCAGGTGTGATGGCGTGCACCTGTAATCCCAGCTACTCCGGAGGCTGAGACAGGAGAGTCGCACAAACCCAGGAGGTAAAGGTTGCAGTGAGCTGAGATTGCACCACCGCACTCCAGACTGGGCAGCAAAGCAAGACTCCATCTCAATAAATAAATAAAATTTTTAAATCTCAGCCAGCGCAGTGACTCACGCTTATAATCTCAGCACTTTGGGAGGCAAGGCAGCCAGGCAGGCAGATTGTTTGAACCCAGGAGTTTGAGACCAGCCTGGCAACATGGTAACCATGCCTCTCCAAAAAAAAACAAAAGCCCGGGTGCGGTGGCATGCATCTATAGTCCCACCTACCCTGGAGGCTGAGGCAGGAGAATTGCTTGAGCCCAGGAGGCAGAGGTTACAATGAGCTGAGATTGCACCACTGCACTCCAGCCTAGACAACAAGCAAGACCCCATCTCAAAAAAAAAAAAAAAAAAAAAACTCAAAAACAACAAACCATGACTGTTCTGAAGCCTTTCAAGAGCAATCACCTCACACATGTTCTTCCAGAAACACCAACAGCATGCATGAAACAAAGCAGCTCACCTAGACCTAAGGTCATGTGTTAAGCTCCTCGTGTGCCTCTGAAGAAAGATGGTGTATAATTCCATGCAGTGGTGTCATTATGTATGGTACTTGCTCTAGAAGGCATTGTAAAAGCCAGAGTAGAGGTCTTTGAAATGTTTTCAGAAGTATGTCCTGGTTGCTAAGTCACTGAGACTTTCTCGCCCCTCACATAAACTCCATTCTTATCATGCAGGGGAGTATTTAAAACAAAAGTATTGCTGTAAGCTTAATGCAACCTGGTCAAAATATCATCTCTCTTCTTTAGGTCCTCTCTTGTGCAAGGGACATTCTGTGCTACCCCACTCCTCAGCCATCATTTGATCCCCAGGAAATATATTCGAGGTGGACTTGCAGATTTCTGGTTATTTCTTTCACCATTAGAGATGTGCTTTACTCCTTTCAGAAAGAAGTCCTGCTGAGCTTACAGGACCCAGGTCCTTGTCTGTTTCACACTCATCCTTGTTTGTTACCCAGTTGTCTCTTGAGAACTTCAGAATTGTGTATGATCATTTTCCCCTCCAAGCTTCCTGGTCTCGATGACAAGTACCCCTGTCCACACCGTGACTCAAGCTAGGGCCATAGAAGGTGTCCTCTGTCTCCCTGTACCCCACTTCAACCACTCTCAAGTCCTGGCCATCCTCTCTTCTATCTTGAGGACATGCCCTCATGCTCCACCCCCAAAGCCTTTTTCTGAATGCGGCTCTCATTATTTCTCACTTTATTATAAGCAAAGCCTCCCTCTTCTCTTCTCTACACTACTGTCAGAGCAAGCTTTCGAAAGCATCAAGTCTTCAAGCCTATGCCTGATCATCTTTGAAAACCATTCTCAGCCTCCCTAACATGCATCCATCTACCCTGGGAATTCTTTCTCACCCCCGGTAAAGACTGTAGGCATGATGGGGCATCTGCACTTTGCTGGGTTGTGCCATGCCTCCCCTGCCCCATGTCTTCACTTTCAATGCCTTCCTCTGACTTTCCAGCTTCGAGTCATTCTTCGGGGCCTTTCTCAAACATTGTGTCCTTTGGGAAGCTTTGCCTGACATCCACCCAGTCCCACCAAGCAGAACTACATGTCTCTGCCCCGAGCTCCTGCCAAGCCATTGTGTTCCCAGCACACCTCTCACCACACTGAACTAGGCTGCAACAGCCGGCTCCCCTGCCCATCTCCCCAGCTAGTTTGCCAATGAGTTCAGCGTATTTGTTTCTGATTTCTCAGCAACTAGCAGAATGCTTGGAATGAAATAGTCACTCAATAAATATTTATTAGATGTATTGCTTATAACCCAATGAAATTCTTTTTTCTTTAACCCTTTGTAGATGCAGATCTTCCCTGGCAGTGCTAAGCCTGGCACTATTGAGCAATGCCAGGTCTGTGCCTTAGGTAATGGAACCTAAGGCAAAGTGGGTGACACAGGTAAATATTTCACAGGAGTTGTTTTCCTGCTGGAGACAATGTAATGTGTTCACATATGAGAACTTGGGCCTGGCTTTTCCCACGTGCTGCCATGATTGTCAAGATAGGTTGGTTCTCATCCTCCATGCACCCTGGCTGTGTTCATATTGTCAGCTGCCTCATCTAGGGGGCCAGCAAGAAATCGCGGAGTGAAAAGACATTTCAAAGACGGGATTTGTCTAGAAACCCAGCAATTTTCCAAATGGTGGTCCCCTTGCGAACTGTAGGGCCCAACTTGAAGAGCTGGAATGGAGGGGGCACTCCTGAGTCCCTGGCCTGCAATATGGAACTGCGATGGCCACATAATTCTGAATGCACAAGAGCACTTCATTCCCAAAGAATTCTCTGTAGGGACTCAAGAACAAAATAATCTCCTAATGTAGAGCATTTAACATGCAAGTGCTTTTACAAATTACCTGAAAGTAGATGGCAAAGTAATTTCAAAATAATGTTCTATTTTTAAAAAACTGCAATTAAAAACCTTTTCCCCCCAGCGTCTACTGCCTTGCTGTGTCGTTTAAGCAGTTGATACTCTTAGAAAGTTGCAGCACTTTGGAGGCAGGACCTTTGCTCGTCCTGGGAGGTGGGATAACTATGGAAGATGCCCCATGCCAGGTCTTTTTTAGGATCTAGTCTTGCCTCATTTGCAGTACAGTAATGCGTAAGGGTGTCTGTACTCACTTTATCTCTTTGTATTTCAAGCGCGGGGGTCAGATGAAGAAATCTGCATGGACCGCTCAGGACACTTCCACAAGGCAAGCACAGGAGGCAAGCAGCTTGTGGGGACTGCGGTGAGGATGAGAGGATGTTTGCAGCCTGCATCAGCTGGGCCTGCTCGGGTCTCTACGACCTAGATAAGATGGCTTCAAGTCCCAGTCCCACAGCTTTGGGGATGCCCTAAGCCTGGCACAATGCCCATTTATCCTTGCCTCACACTCTCCCCTCCGGCTTCTGCCTCTCTTTCAGTCCATGCCTCCTAGGTCACAAAGTGTTGCTCTCCCTCATTGCCGTCCCCCCCCCAAAAAAAAAAGATGGTCAGGCGTGGTGGCTCACGCCTGTTATCCCAGCTCTTTGGGAGGCCAAGGCAGGTGGATCACCTGAGGTCAGCCTGGCCAACATGGTAAAACCCCATCTCTATTAAAAATACAAAAAGTTAGCGGGCATGGTGGCAGGTGCCTGTAATCCCAAGCTATTTGGGAGGCTAAGGCAGGAGAGTTGCTTGAACTCGGGAGGCAGATGTTGCAGTGAGCCAAGATCACACCATTGCACTCCAGCCTGGGTGACAGAGAGAGACACTGTCTCAAAATAAATAAATAAATAAATATGAAAGAAAGAAAATCTGTGTTCTTAGTTTTTGTTTTGTTTTTAATGCCTTAACCGAGAAATAACTTGCATGTACACAATTCACCCATTCAATCTGTATGATCAATGGTTTTTGGTCTATACAGATATGTACCACCGACACTGTGGTCAGTGTTAGAACATTTTCATTACCTCCAAAAGAAACCCTAAACCTTTTAGCTGTCGGCTCCCATCTTCCTGCCCCTGCCCTCACCTCGCAAGCTGAGCCCTAAGTTCCCACTATCTATTTTCTGTTTCTTTAGATTTCCCTATTCTGGGCTTTCATAAGAATGAATAACATAACAGGAGGTCTTTTATGAATGGCTCCTTTCACTTAGCCTAACATTTTTGAGGTTCATCCGTGGTATATCATGTTTCAGTACTTCATCCTTTGTCACGACTGACTAATATTCCATTGTCTGGATAGACCACATTGTGTCAGTTCATTCATCAGTCGATGAACGTTAGACTTTTGGCTACTATGAATAATGCTGCTATGCGCATTTGTGTCCAAGTGTCCATGTGGACGTGTACTTTAATTTCTCTCAGCGTATATACATGGGAGTGGAATTGCTGGGTTGTGTGAGATTTAGGGAGCTGCCAGACTGTTTTCCAAGGCAGCTGTACCGTTTACGTTGCCACTAGCAGCGTAGGAGGGTTCTGATCCCTCCACATCTCCCAACACTTGTTCTCAGTTTTTTTATTCTGACCACCCTGGAGAGTGTGAAGTGGTTTCTTATTGGGGTTTGGATTTGCACTTCCCGGATCACTAGTGATATTGAGGATCTTTTTCTGTATTTATTGGCTGTCAGTTTTGGTGTGAAAGGAAGGGTCTCATCCTGTGTGACATCCTACCATCTCACTCTCCCAACTCCTATTCCTCACCCTCTACCCTCTGGAATCCCTCAAAGACAGGCCCAGGTCCAGACTGTTCTCCCTCCACGACTGAGTGGCTTCCCTTTCCTCTGAAGGCCCTGTGCCCGTTGATGTGGGGCCTAGGGACTGGGGATCCTTCCCACGTGGGCTCAGCGGACAGAGGGAGGACTCCTCACAACAGCTAAGATGAACATTTCTCCATCTTCTCACATCTGTGTGACTGGATATGGGGGGTGGTGCTTACCAGTGGGTAGCTGTGAGCATGTACATGTGTTTGAATGTGTGTACTTACTGGTTTGGGGTGCTACAAACTCACAAGGTGAGGTGCACCTCCAAAAAGTCAGAGGGAAGAAAAGGGTTTGGTGGCATATGTTGAAATGCTAGACCCCAAAACAGCCTACTTTTCATAAAAATCTTCTTTCCTTAAAGGAAAACAGGGGTTTCTAAAGAAGAAGGAGCCTGTGAGTGACAAAACACTCACCCAGGCCTGATGGCAGCTGTAATATTGTGAAGTATATATTTGATCTTCATCCATGTTTCCTGATATACAGTCGGAATCTCCAGAGTGATGAGTGTCTTTTGTACACTAATGAGTAATGGGTGGGTGGATGAGTCCTCTAGGTAACTTCAGGATGGGGACTGGTTGCCCAAAGACCAAGGCATGATTGGAGGCCCCACCCCCAAACTCCAGGGCCAGGAGAAGGCTAATGGTTAAGCTGATTACCAATGACCAGTGATGTGGTCAGTCATGCCTACATAATGAAGCTTCCATAGAAACCCAAAGGACTGAGTTTTGGGAGCTTCCAGACAGCTGAACATGTGGAGCTTCCTAGAAGGTGGTCCCTAGGGAGGGCCTGGGAGCTCCTTGCTCTTTCCCACATACTTCGTCCTGTGCCTCCCTTTCAGCCAGCTATTTATTTTACCCTTTGTATCATCCTTTATAATAACAGATAAACATAAGCAAAGTGTTTCCCTGAATTCTGTGAGCTGCTCTAACAAACTAATTGAACCCAAGGAGAGGGGTTGTAGGAATCCCAATTTGTAGCTGGTTGGTCAGAGGCACAGGTCACATCCTAGGGCTTGGGTTGGGGAGAGTTTTATGGGACTGAGCCCTCTCTCTGTGAGATCTGATGCCATCTTCGGGTAGTTCACGTCAGAATTGAATTGAATTGCAGGACACCACATGGGTGTGTGCTGCAGAACCAATTGATTGATGTGTGTGGGAAAAATTCCCACCTATCTGGTGTCAAAAGGCTGGTGCTGAGTCATGAATGAGAACAAACAGAAGGGAAAGCCCTTTAGGCTTATGCTATCTCTAAGGGTAGTCATGGTGAGATTTGTATGGAAGGCTCAGAGACTCTAAAGCCATGCTTAAGGGAAACTGCTGTGACTTTAAAAAGAGTGTTGTGACCTCTGATCGTGCGTCATTACCAGCCTTAGCTGAATTCCAGGCTCAGGCCAGTTCCCTGAGTGTGTCTTTGCACTTCACACGTGTCCACAGAGAACGACAGACAGTGGGTCTCCGAGGCATTTGTGTTGACTGATGGATGAACCAATAGGTCAAGTCATCAGGTGGAGTCAGGTGAATGAGTGCAGAGGCTGAAGATATGCTCTCCTAATCATAGCCCAAGGAGACTCCATCCAGGTAGGCACAGGATGGTGTTGTATCAAACCGAGCACAGAAAATCAACATCAAGACAAAAGTATGCCAAATTGCAGGGTTTATTGCCGGCGACCACGGAGGACTCACGTCTCTCCAACCCATGGCCCTGTAAAAGAGGGGGTGAGGGGCTTCAAACATTCCGAGGGCCAGTGGATTCAAATCACCTTCTGGGCGGAGATGAGGGTGAGGGGGTTCTGGATTTTTCGAGGGCCAGGGGACTATTTGACATTCTGATTGTTATTTAAGGGGTTCACAGATGCCGAGATTAACATTCGTTTACACATCATCTGGGTGGGGGTGGGATCCATAGATTTTTATTTACTTGGCGCCAGGATGGAATTGTCTGGGGGTGCTTACTCTGGTAAACAAAGGCCAGCGACTCTGGCATTCACAGATAAGAGAAGGTGTGCAGCTTTACCTCAATTTGCATCCTGCAAATAATCTAGCAGTTTACAGAAACCAAGGTTAGCAGTCACTGTGAGGAGAATGGAAACAGTTTTGTTCTTTATAAAATGACATCGCACAGGTTCTAACTCTAGGCCAGCTATATCACATTGGAATTACCAGGAATGACAAGAACTCTAACATAAGTCCACCCTCATATAAAGGACAGGACATGTCCTGGGATGAGAAGCCAATCTAGGTTTTGGCCTTTATCCCTGGTTGGTGTCAGGAGGTGAGAAACTAACAAGCTGGGTGACTGGCAAATCGGCAGGTCATTTTCAGGCCAGTTCCTTCATCTGTTGGAATCATTCATTTATTCATTCACTCATTCTCTGAACAGTTACTGAGTGCCAGCTAGGTACCTGACACAGTGCTAAATAATCGAAGTCATTGTAATCCAGCCAGGACTGGATTAGGAACCTAAAGGAAGGACTAGACCACCCTTCTAGAACACTTTTCTAGAACGCCCTTCTAGATTACCCTTTGGTGTTCTCTTGAAGGGTAGAAAGGCCTCAACAGAGACTGTTGGCTCTTGTTTAGGGGTGCTTTTATATTGCAGAAGCAGCCTGGTTGCACATGAATTTAAAACAACTAAGGCAAGTGCCCATCTGGAATGAGAGTCTCTGCTCCTCTCTATCCAAAGGCTGAGTGCATCAGAATGCTTCAATCTGAGAAAGAAAAACACTTTATCTGAGGAATGTGAGCCCTTTAAATCATCAGGCCCGGAGAGGCATTTAACATGTGACCACAATCAGGTCTCACTCTCCCTGGAACCAAATCATGACCTCTTGAAGCCACTTGCTATGTAGGCTCTAGATTAATGCCAAGTTGCAGCAACGTATAGCCAATCACTAACCAATGTTATTTCTGTAAACTAGTGACAATTCCTGATAAACAGCTTCTGTAATTGCTTCTCTCCTGGTTCGTCCTTTTTTCTTGAGCCTCTTTGTCCTCCGGAGTACTCCCCAAGGCAACTTGGAAGTGTGTCCGTGGCTGCAGCTCTCAATCTTGGCTCAAATAAACTCTCTACATTAATTCTGCCTCTGCTTTTTCCTTTTAGGTTGACATTTCCATCTCTAGAGATTGGATACTCTCCCTCCTGACAGATGTCTGATGACTCTCTTGTATTTAGAAGTGGCCCTTAATGTCTCTGGCAAACTTCCTCCCCAAGGGTAGGGTGTTGCTGGGTTGATGCTGGGGTGTGCTAGAGCTTGCTGCTGTTGGGGAAATTTAAAATAAAATCTGCCAATCTAGAAAACCTGTCCAAAGATACAGGAAAGGAAAAAAAGCAGTGTTATTATTACATATGCATTAAACTAGATTGCAACACACATCAAAAGCAATCCACTAAAGAGATTGCAAAGACAGAAAAAAAATGTATCAGCCTCTTACATAGTCAGGAAGATAGAATCTATTACTTATGTGTTAATTGCATTCATCCAAAGGAAAAAGAAAACTGTCACATGTCACAGCTTGGAGCCAGGCTCTTAGGCAAAACTCCCAGAGAGGCAGGAGACAGGGCACCATCCATCTTGTTCACGTTTCAAAAAGATGGCTCTGAAGCTCCCAAGAAACACACTCCTGGGAAGCGAAAGTGGCAAAGGGCTTGTTTAGCTTTCAGAAAGGTTTAGTACCCCCCAAATAGACAGAGGAAGGATCATAAAGGAAATACTCTAAGAAAAGGGAGGGAGGGACTTCTCTTTGCCTTTTGAGACCAGGGAAAATTCAATTTCCTTTTACTCGTGCTTGCCCTTATACTGCCTGGGAAATGAAGGAGAAGTTGAGAGTCCACTGAGTGGCAGGGCTGCCAGATAATGGTTTCCCAGCCCAGTGATGGAAGAGCTTCTATCTCCCAAGTGACCCGGCGGCCCTCCCTTTCCCTGCCACTGACTGTTCCATCTCCTGAGCTACTGGCCAGCTCTGGAGCTGCTGTCTCATAAGCTCTCATAAGTGAGATGGAGCAGGGACCCCTCTTAGGGGACTGGGCTCCCCGGCACCAAACAGGGAAATTTAAAAATCTTGAGCTTCTTAAAGGGAAATTCCAGGCACCTAGCTAGTCCTGAGAAGTAAATGAGCAACGTGATAAACAAGAGAGTAATAGTAGCTTAAAACAATAGTCATGGAAGTGAGAATCATGGGATGTTTGGGTCCCTGTAAAAACTAAAGATAACATCTTTTTTTTTTTTTTCTGAGACAGGGTCTCACTCTGTTGCCCAGGCTGGAGTGCAGTGGTGCGATCACGACTCACTGCAGCCTCGACCTGAAGGCTCAAGCAGTCCTCTCATCTCAGCTCCTTCAGTAGCTGAGACCACAGGCACATGCCACCACACCCTACTAATTTTTTAATTTTTTTTTTATAGAGGCAAGGTTTTGTCATGTTGCCCAGGCTGGTCTCAAACTACTAGGCTCAAGTAATCTGCCTGCCTCAGTCTCCCAAAATATTGAGATTACAGTCATAAGCCACCACACCTGGCCAAAGATAGCATCTTAAAGATAGCAGCAGGTGACAGACAAATTCCCAGGCAGATAGGGGCAGGTCCCCAGTGAAACCCAACCTCCAAGCCAAAGACAGCCTGAAGCCTGAAAACCAGGCTGTCAGTTCTAGATGGAGTCAGCAACCAGAGTGAGAACTTCTACTTCCATTTGCCCGCTCTTTCCCAATTGGTTCTTTCAGAATAATGCTGTTTAACCCATTGAATGTTGCCTTTTCTAAGGTTACCTGTAACCAACACCTCCCCATTCTGAGCCTATAAAAACCCCAGACTCAGCCATACATTGGAACTACCCACCTTCAGGTGCCCTCTCTGCCGAGAGCTGTTTTGTTGTTCTATAAAATTCTTCTCTGCCTTCTCACTCTCCAGTTGTCAGCATAACCTCATTCTTCACGGACATGGGACAAGAACCCAGGACCCATCAAATGGCGGGTACAAAAAGAGCTGCTATAACACTGAGGCCCTCCCACCCTGCACCAGTGCTGGGCATCCATCCCACATGATGGGAAATGGCATGTGGCCAGGCCCTCCCAGGAGCCACGGGCTGGAGCAGGGCAGCAGGACCGAACAAGCTATTAACATATCCCCATTTTCTGCATTGTGCATGGCAGGAAGGAGAGAAGAGCTGCAACCTTTTGGGGGTCTAGACCTCGGGGCTCCCCCAGCCAGAGCTGTGACTTGATGTATCACATCACCCCCTTTGGGGCTCCATGGGTGTTGGCATCTCCAAGTTTTTGGGTGCTACTGTGTTCTCATCTGGACGCCAGTGCCTGGAGCTGCTCATTCCACTGCAGCAGCTGATGCACCTCGCTGTGCATAGTGACTGGACCCTGCACACTTGCCACTCCACACCTGGCTCACGGTGGTGGCTGGTAGGGTAAGCTGGGTGCAGCGTGCTGGGCCAAGTGGATGGAGCAAGCCCAGGAGTTAACTCAGAGCTGAGCAAGGCCCAGGCAGAGGTCTCAGGCTGGTGAAGCAGCATCCCCAAAAAAGTCTTATGCCATTAACCTATGTCCCAGAGTAGTTTCAGAAACCTGGACCTCTGCCAGTGAATCCACTGGCACATAGACTTCAGATAAGGGAGAACTGAGGACTGAATTCTGACTACCATTCTTTGTTCTAAATTTCTCCCTGATGGGCCTGGAAGAGGTCACACCCATGAGCCAGAGCTAACATTCCTTTCTACTGATCCCATATTTTCAGACAAAGCTTTGATTCACCCATGACCTGTGGGCCCACTTCAAGATGTTCCACCTTCTTAGGTTGAACCAATGTCTAGCCTCCATGATTTTTAATTTTGCCTATAACCTCTGCCTCCTGCTTTTAAAAACCTTACCTGTGGCTGGGCATGGTGGTTTGCGCCTGTAATCCCAGTACTTTGGGAGCGCAAGGCAGGTGGATTGCTTGAGGTCAGGAGTTCGAGACCAGCCTGGCCAACATGGTGAAACCCGTCTCTACTAAAAATACAAAAATTAATCAGGTGTGGTGGTGGGCGCCTGTAGTGCCAGCTACTCAAGAGGCTGAGGCAGGAAAATTGCTTGAACCTGGGAAGTGGAGGTTGCAGTGAGCCGAGATCACGCCACTGCACTCCAGCCTTGGTGACAGAGACGGACTCCTTCAAAACTAAACAAAACCCTTACCTGCAAGCTATTGACGAGGTCCGGAATTAAGTGTTAGCTGCCTGACCCTCCTTGCTTGGTATCCAGTTTGGGTCCGTAATTTATGTAAGTGTGTTGGGGGAACCTTTTCCTCTACTTATCTTAGACTTTCCAACTGAAACCCTGTAACTTAGACTGGCCAAAGACAGATTCACAAGAGAGAAACAAGTTTACTTACAAGTTCGTTGTCTCTGTACACATGAGAACACTCAGAGGTGAGTAACTGAAAGGCGTGGTTAGACCTGGGGTTAAATACCATCTCAGACTCAAACAAAAAAAAGGGGGTTGGGGCCTCTGTGTAGGAGAGGCAACTTACGAGAAGGTAAGCAGGAAAGGGATGGTAAACAAGAATTGTTCAGGAAGATTTGTTGTGCAGATCTAAGTCTGCACCTTCTCCTCTGATGAGGAGTTAAAAGTCTTCTTCCTGGGAGAAGGAGACACCTCTATAATCCTTTACAAAAGAAAAACTTAGACCCTGCTTTTAGAGCTTTCCTGCATCTGCTGGTTCTCAATAGCCTTCAGCTCAAAATAATCATTTGCCAAAGAGGCATATGTGGGGTGGCATATTCTGGTACACTTAGCAAGCAGCCTCCTAGACTCAGGTTTCCACATTTTTCTTTCCCCATCTCCACTCCCATCTCTCCCTCCAAAACCTACTGTATGCACTATGGAGTCCAGCCTGGGAAACACAATAGGCCTTCTTATTTTTGACCCTTAAATGCAAAAGACTGACTACCAACAGTGGAGAGTAGCAGAAGAAAGAATTCAAGCCTCAAGGCAAGTTCCTACATCTCTTCTTAAATTTGATGAGATTAGAAAACAAATCACTCTCAGACAGGGGTTCAGGAATCTGCAAGTAACTCGAGAAAGAGTCACCACATCCTGGGTAACAAAACTAAAACTCTAGATACCTGGGACCCAGCCCAGACTGACTAAACCAAAGCAGGGCAGTTTTTAAAGCTCCCCAGAATCCTAAAGTGTGGCCAAGTTTGAGAGCCACTAGCCAGAGGCAGAACATAGAGGGATTCTTTTATATGTCACTAACGAGTCCAGACTGGAAGCCTCTGAAGCTTTGTAGGGGAGAGAATGGTAAGATTAGTTATTTTGAAAGATCCTCTGGTAGATGGCCAAGTGGAGGGTGCATTGGAAAGGAACAGAGGAAACAGGTTAGGAGAAGGTTAGGTTAATGCAGGTTAAGGTTAGGTTAATGCAGGTGAGAGCCATCTGGGCTTGGGCTAAGGTGGGGGTCGGAGGAGTAAGAAGACAGGAATAAATTTGAGAAAGGGAATTCAACCTCACCGTCATGCAAGGTTATACTTTCCACTTTTCTCTGCTCTTCAGTTTCTGCTGTCTTTAAGGCAGTTCCCAGAACTGGAGTTTATGTTCACACCAAGGAGAGCAGCAGGGTCTCCTCATTCTTAAAGGGCAGAGGCATCTGCGAGCATCACTCAGCAGGGATGACTATCAGCACTAAGTAATTCCAGCAGAGCTAGGGTACAGACTTTCTGAGTACCTTTAAAACAAACTTAACTTTTAATTTTTGTGGGTACATAATAGGCGTATATATTTATGGAGTACATGAAATGTTTTGATACAGGTATGCAATGTGAAATAAGCACATCATAAAATGGGGTATCCATCCCCTCAAGCGTTCATCCTTTTTATTACAAAAATCCAAGTATACTCTTTTAGTTATATTAAATGTACAATGAAGTTATTATTGACTATAGGCACCCTGTTGTGTTCTCAAATAATAGGTCTTATTTATTCTTTCTACTTATTTTTTTTGTATGCATTAACCATCCCCATCTCCCCCGACCCACCAGCCCCTGACTAGTTTTCCCAGCCTCTGGTAACTATCCGTCTTCTTTCTATGTCCATGTATTCGATTATTTTGATTTTTAGATCTCACAAATAAGTGAGAACATGCAATGTTTGTCTTTCTGTGCCTGGCTTATTTCACTTAACATAATGTCTTCCATGTCCATCCATGTTGCTGCAAATGACAGGATCTCATTTTTTTTATTATTTCATTTTAGGTTTTGGGGTACATGTGAAGAACATGAGAGATAGTTGCATAGGTACACACGTGGCAGTGTGATTTGCTGCCTTCCTCCCCTTCACCTATATCTGGCATTTCTCCCCATGCTATCTCTCCCCAACTCTCCCCCCGCCGCTGTCCCACCACTATTCCCCGCAACAGACCCCAGTGTGTAATGCTCCCCTCCCTGTGTCCATGTGTTCTCATTGTTCAACACCCGCCTATGAGTGAGAACATGCGGTATTTCATTTTCTGTTCTTGTGTCAGTTTGCTGAGAATGATGTTCTCCAGATTCATCCATGTCCCTACAAAGGACACGAACTCATCATTTTTGATTGCTGCATGATATTCCATGGTGTATATGTGCCACATTTTCCCAGTCCAGTCTATCATCGATGGGCATTTGGGTTGGTTCCAGGTCTTTGCTATTGTAAACAGTTCTGCAATGAACATTTGTGTGCATGTGTCCTTATAGTAGAACAATTTATAATCCTTTGGATATATACCCAGTAATGGGATTGATGGGTCAAATGGAATTCTATTTCTAGGTCCTTGAGGAATCGCCACACTATCTTCCACAATGGTGGAACTAATTTACACTCCCACCAGCAGTGTAAAATTGTTCCTATTTCTCCACATCCTCTCCAGCATCTGCTGTCTCCAGATTTTTTAATGATTGCCATTCTAACTGGCGTGAGATGGTATCTCAATGTAGTTTTGATTTGCATTTCTCTAATGACCCATGATGGTGAGCATTTTTTCATATGTTTCTTGGCCTCATGTATGTCTTCTTTTGTAAAGTGTCTGTTCATATCCTTTGCCCATTTTTGAATGGGCTTGTTTGTTTTTTTCTTGTAAATCTGTTTGAGTTCTTTCTAAATTCTGGATATCAGCCCTTTGTCAGATGGGTAAACTGCAGAAATTTTTTCCCATTCTGTTGGTTGCTGATTCACTCTAGTGACTGTTTCTTTTGCCGTGCAGAAGCTGTGGAGTTTGATTAGGTCCCATTTGTCTATTTTGGCTTTTGTTGCCAATGCTTTTGGTGTTTTGGTCATGAAGTCCTTGCCTATTCCTATGTCCTGAATGGTTGTGCCTAGATTTTCTTCTAGAGTTTTTATGGTATTAGGTCTTATGTTTAAGTCTTTAATCCATCTGGAGTTAATTTTAGTTTAAGGTGTCAGGAAGGGGTCCAGTTTCTGCTTTCTGCACATGGCTAGCCGGTTTTCCCAACACCATTTATTAAACAGGGAATCCTTTTCCCATTGCTTGTTTTTGTCAGGTTTATCCAAGATTGTATGGTTGTAGATATGTTGTGTTGCCTCCAATGCCTCCCTTCTGTTCCATTGGTCTATATCTCTGTTTTTTACCAGTACCATGCTGTTTTGATTACTGTAGCCTTGTAGTATAGTTTGAAGTCCGGTAGTTTGATGCCTCCCGCTGTGTTGTTTTTGCTTAGAATTGACTTGGCTATGTGGGCTCTCTTTTGGTTCCATATGAAGTTTAAGGTGGCTTTTTCCAGTTCTGTGAAGAAGGTCATTGGTAGCTTGATGGGGATAGCATTTAATCCGTAAATTACTTTGGGCAGTATGGCCATTTTCTCGATATTGATTCTTCCTAACCATGAACATGGAATGTTTCTCCATCTGTTTGTGTCCTCTCTTATTTTGTTGAGTAGTGGTTTGTAGTTCTCCTTGAATAGGTCCTTTACATTCCTTGTTAGTTGTATTCCTAGGTATTTTATTCTCTTTGTAGCAATTGTGAATGGCAGTTTGTTCTTGATTTGGCTCTCTTTAAGTCTGTTATTGGTGTATAGGAATGCTTGTGATTTTTGCACATTGATTTTGTATCCTGAGACTTTGCTGAAGTTGCTTATCAGTTTCAGGAGTTTTTGGGCTGAGACGATGGGGTCTTCTAGATATACTATCATGTCGTCTGCAAATAGAGACAATTTGGCTTCCTCCTTTCCTATTTGAATACCCTTTATTTCTTTTTCTTGCCTGATTGCTCTGGCTAGAACTTCCAATACTATATTGAATAGGAGTGGTGAGAGAGGGCATCCTTGTCTAGTGCCAGATTTCAAAGGGAATGCTTCCAGTTTTTGCCCATTCAGTATGATATTGGCTGTTGATTTGTCATAAATAGCTTTTATTATTTTGAGATATGTTCCATCAATACCGATTTTATTGAGGGTTTTTAGCGTAAAGGGCTGTTGAATTTTGTCAAAGGCCTTCTCTGCATCAATTGAGATAATCATGTGGTTTTTGTTTTTGGTTCTGTTTATGTGGTGAGTTATGTTTATAGATTTGCATATGTTGAACCAGCCTTGCATCCCTGGGATGAATCCTACTTGATCATGGTGGATAAGCTTTTTGATGTGCTGTTGCAATTGGCTTGCCAGTATTTTATTGAAGATTTTTGCATCTATGTTCATCATGGAAATTGGCCTGAAGTTTTCTTTTCTTGTTGAGTCTCTGCTGGGTTTTGGTATCAGAATGATGTTGGTCTGATAAAATAATTTGGGAAGGATTCCCTCTTTTTGGATTATTTGGAATAGTTTCAGAAGGAATGGTACCAGTTCCTCTTTGTGTGTCTGGTAGAATTCGGGTGTGAACCCATCTGGACCTGGGCTTTTTTTGTGTGGTAGGCTCTTAATTGCTGCCTCAACTTCAGATCTCGTTATTGGTATATTCATAGTTTCGACTTCTTCCTGGTTTAGGCTTGGGAGGACACAGGCGTCCAGGAATTTATCCATTTCTTCCAGGTTTACTAGTTTTTGTGCATAGAGTTGTTTGTAATATTCTCTGATGATGGTTTGAATTTCTGTGGAATCTGTGGTGATTTCCCCTTTATCGTTTTTTATTGCATCTATTTGGTTATTCTCTCTTTTCTTTTTTATTAATCTGGCTAGTGGTCTGTCTATTTTGTTGATCTTTCCAAAAAACCAGGTCTTGGATTTATTGATTTTTTGTAAGGGTTTTTCATGTCTCTATCTCCTTCAGTTCTGCTCTGATCTTAGTTATTTCTTGTCTTCTGCTAGGGTTTGAGTTTTTTTGATCTTGCTCCTCTAGCTCTTTCAATTTTGATGACAGGGTGTCAATTTTGGATCTCTCCACTCTTCTAATGTGGGCATTTATTGCTATATATTTTCCTCTAGAGACTGCTTTAAATGTGTCCCAGAGATTCTGGTATGTTTTGTCTTCATTCTCGTTGCTTTCAAAGAACTTCTTTATTTCTGCCTTCATTTCACTGTTTATCCAGTCAACATTCAAGAGCCAGTTGTTCAGTTTCCATGAAGCTGTGCGGTTCTGAGTTAGTTTCTGAATTCTGAGTTCTAACTTGATTGCACTGTTGTCTGAGAAACTGTTTGTTATGATTTTAGTTATTTTGCATTTGCTGAGGAGTGATTTACTTCCAATTATGTGGTTAATTTTAGAGTAGGTGTGATGTGGTGCTGAGAAGAATGTATATTCTGTGGATTTGGGGTGGAGAGTTCTGTAAATGTCTATAAGGTTTGCTTGTTCCAGGTCTGAGTTCAAGTCCTGGATATCCTTGTTAATTTTCTGTCTGGTTGATCTGTCTAATATTGACAGTGGAGTGTTAAAGTCTCCCACTATTATTGTGTGGGAGTCTAAGTCTCTTTGTAAGTCATTAAGAACTTGCCTTATATATCTGGGTGTTCCTGTATTGGGTCCATATATATTTAGGATTGTTAGTTGTTGTATCGATCCTTTTACCATTATGTAATGTCCTTCTTTATCTCTTTTGATCTTTGTTGCTTTAAAGTCTATTTTATCAGAGACAAGAATTGCAACTCCTGCTTTTTTTTTTGCTCTCCATTTGCTTGGTAAATCTTCCTCCATCCCTTTATTTTGAGCCTTTGTGTATCCTTGCATGTGAGATGGGTTTCCTGGATACAGCACACCAATGGGTTTTGGCTTTTTATCCAATTTGCCAGTCTGTGTCTTTTGATTGGTGCATTTAGCCCATTTACATTTAGGGTTAATATTGTTATGTGTGAATTTGATACTGCCATTTTGATGCTAGCTGGCTGTTTCGCCCATTGGTTTATGCAGATTCTTCATTTTGTTGATGCTCTTTAGCATTTGGTATGTTTTTGGAGTGGCTGGTACTGGTTGTTCCTTTCTATGTGTAGTGCCTCTTTCAAGAACTCTTGTAAAGCAGGCCTGGTGGTGACAAAATCTCTGAGTACTTGCTTGTTCACAAAGAATTTTATTTTTCCTTCACTTATGAAGCTTAGTTTGGCTGGATATGAAATTCTGGGTTGAAAATTCTTTTCTTTAAGGATGTTGAATATTGGCCCCCACTCTCTTCTGGCTTGTAGGGTTTCTGCCGAGAGATCTGCTGTGAGTCTGATGGGCTTCTCTTTGTGGGTGACCTGACCTTTCTCTCTGGCTGCCCGTAGCATTTTCTCCTTCATTTCAACCCTGGTGAATCTGACGATTATGTGCCTTGGGGTTGCTCTTCTTGAGGAATATCTTTGTGGTGTTCTCTGTATTTCCTGTACTTGAATATTGGCTTGCCTTGCTAGGTTGGGGAAGTTTTCCTGGATAATATCCTGAAGAGTATTTTCCAGCTTGGATTCATTCTCTTCGTCACATTCAGATACACCTATCAAACATAGATTAGGGCTCTTCACATAGTCCTGCATTTCTTGGAGACTTTGTTCATTCCTTTTTGCACTTTTTTCTCTCATCTTGCCTTCTTGTTTTATTTCATTGAGTTGATCTTCGACCTCTGATATCCTTTCTTCTGCTTGGTCAATTCGGCTGTTTAAACTTGAGCCTGCTTCGTGAAGTTCTCATGTTGTGTTTTCAGCTCCATCAATTCACTCATATTCCTCTCTAAGTTGTTCATTCTTGTTATAATTTCATCAAATCTTTTTTCAAGGTTCTTAGTTTCTTTGCATTGATTTAGAACATGTTCTTTTAGCTCATGGAAGTTTCTCATTACCCACCTTCTGAAGTCTGATTCTGTCATTTCATCACACTCATTCTCTGTCCAGCTTTGTTCCCTTGCTGGTGAGGAATTATGATCCCTTGTAGGAGGCGAGGTGTTCTGGTTTCAGGTGTTTTCCTCCTTTTTCCACTGGTTTCTTCCCATCTTTGTGGATTTATCCACCTGTCATCTGTGTAGTTGCTGATTTTCAGATTGGGTCTCTGAGTGGATGTCCAGATTGTTGATGATGAAGTTATTTCTGTCCTTAGTTTTTCTTCTAACAGTCTGGCCCCTCTGCTTTAGGATTGCTGAGGTCCACTCCAGGCCCTGCTTGCCTGGGGGTCACCTGCAGCTGCTGCAGAACAGTAAGCGTTTCTTCTTCTGCTATCTTTGTCCCAGAATGATGCCCACCAAATGTCAGTCTGATCAGTCCTTTGTGAGGTGACTCTTTGGATATATGGGGGTCAGGGAGCTGCTTGAGAAGACAGTCTGTTCTTTATAGGAGCTCAAGTGCTGAGGTGTGAGCTCCGTTGTTCATTCAGAGCTGCTAGGCAGGTACGTTTAAGTCTGCTGCAGCAGAACTCATAAACCCCCTTTTTTTCACCAGGTGTTCTGTCCTGGGGAGTTAGGGCTTTATTTATGAGTATCTGTTGCATTGCTGCCTTTTTTTTTTTCAGGGCTGTCCTGCCCAGCAAGAAGCAGCCTAGTCACTGCCTGCAGAGGCTTTGCTGAGCTGCTGTGGGGTCCACCCTGCTGCTGGCTCCACCCTGCTGCCGTGTGTGTGTTTCCCTGCAGTCCTGTTTATATGGGTGTGGTTAGAACTGCCTCTGTAATGGCAGACTCTCTCTGTTATGGTGGGTTGCCTCGGCAACAGCAGGCTGCGTCAGCAATGGCAGACTACCTCTGTAGGGGTGGAGTGCCTCAGTAATGGTGGACGCCCCTCCCCCACAGAGCTGGACCATCCCAGGTTTAGCTGTGCTTGCCGTGAAACTCTCAACCCCGAGAGTTTCCAATTGCTGTTCTTTTTTGTTTGTTTGTTTTTGTGGGCATGGGATCCACCGAGCCTGATCACCTGGCTCCCTGCCTCAGAGCCCCTTTTTTTTAAGTTGAACGGTTGACTCTCTCCGAGGTGTTCCAGTCACCTGCTGAAAGAGTGCCAGGATCTGTGTGATTTCCTGTGCAGTGACCCACTGCGCCGGCTGAAACAACGTCACTGCCTGGGAATCTCCTGGCCTGGCTTTATGTTTCAGTCCCATTTAATCTGATGAATGGGCTAATCTGCCTTCCCAGATCTCCAATTGCCAGTTTAACAGGGCAACCAGACCAGTGTATTTTGTATGGAGAGCCACTGCACTGTGGCGCCGGCCAAAACAGCCATGCTGGCCAAAACATCCACGCTGGCTCCTCCACCTGGGAATCTCCTGGTCTGTGGGCAATAACGATCCGTCTGGAAATGTGGCGTCCACTCATCCTCTGCGCTTTCACTGGGAGCTGCAATCCTGAGCTGCTCCTAGCACCATCTTGAATCTTCAGGATCTCATTCTTTTTAAGGGCTGAATAGTACTCCATTGTGGATATGTACCACATTTTATTTGTCCATTCATCTGTTGATGGAGACTTCGGTTGCTTCCAAATCTTAACTATTGTAAACTGTGCTGCAGAAGACATGGAAGTGCAGATATCTCTTCAAGATATTGATTTCCTTTCTTTTGGGCGTATGTCCAACAGTGGGACTTCTGGATCATATGATGGGTACTTTTATCTATTCGAAATTTTGCAAATGTTTGTCACATAGTTACATAACTCAAGTAAAAGAAAACCAAATTTATGATAATTTGACTATTAAACAAAGATTATTGAACAATTTCTGCTCATGGTTAACAGTCTTGTGGCTGACTTAAAGTTTCTGGGAAGGAATACTGGAGATTAAACTCAGGGATTGAGTTTTGTTTTTCTTTTTTCAGTTTTTGTCCCCCTTTCCTAACAGTCTTCAAAGGAGAATGACCCATTTCCCAATTTACTTGATAATAGAAGTCCCTAAACTTGGAGCACTGGGTGTGAGGCTTTGGGGCTGAAGGTGCCTGAGCTTGGGTTTCAGATTAATTTTGATCTCAGATGCCACCATCTAACCAACCCAGGAATCCCATGTTGTCAGGAAATTGCTTCTGCGGAGTAGGGGAAAGTATTTTCTGCTCAGCTTTTAGGTATGATGTGCTGTGCCCCCTAGAGGCACTGAAAGTTTCTTTTCCTAACTGACCCTGTTAGTTTCTATTTCACCATTACCTGAAGCCATAGGAAAATGTTTCCTGTGTTTGAGAATTCAGCAACCATGATGGCTATGTCTCTTTTTCACCTGGAAAAGCTTCACCTACTTTGGCATCCTCATCTTATCAGACATTTTAGCAGCATTTGCTTTAGTGAACCACCTTCTTGGCACTTGATTTTCCCAAGTTCTGGGATGATGATACTCTCTTAGTTTCCCTCCTCTCTCTAGCTGCTCTTTTCAGTCTCCTTTCCTGCATTTTTCTCCCCAGAGACTAAAGAAACAAATGGACAATGGCCATAGGATATATAAATAGAACTACGACTCACAACTTGTAGCTGCCTGCCAGGAACAACCCAGGAAGCCAGCCTGCTATAAGCCAGACTCATAGAAAATCAGATTCCTATCTCTAGTAACAATTCAGGAAGTTAAACACTATCTGTAAAAATTGGCCCACAATGACCAGGACTTGATTAATAACTGACCGCTCCCCCAATTTTTGTCTTCACTTTCATTTTAGAACCAACCAGAAAAAATCAAATATGCATCCCTAGCCAATTCCATGGGCCACGCTGCTCCTAATTAGCTCACCTAGGGCTTCGCCATGCCAACAGGCTCCCATCAGGGCACACCTGAAGCCTTCCCTTTTAATCCACTTCCCCTTTTATCCACAAAGAAAACAAAATCATGGGACTCTAAACTCACTATGCCAAAGGGAAAGTTAAGCTTGGGGACTGAGTCATGCAATACTGCCTTTCTTTTGTTCTCAAATAGCTGTAATTTCAAAACCCTGGGTCATAACCTCATCCATAAGCCAGGTTCCCCCAAGGATAGGAGGCCACGTATCTCCTCAGATGGCCTCCTTCACAAATTGCTCACAAGGAAATTCTGCGTGAGCCCCTAAATCTTACAGGATACATATCTCCCTTATAATCTAGCCCTGAAACTGAGTTCTGTTCAGTCTCACCCTGACAATGTCAATTACAAGCCTCTTTTCGCAGGTTGAGGACAAGGACAAGAGCAGAAATCATCCCTTCATCGGACCTGAGGTAAATGTGTCATTGACTTTTCCCCAAACTCCCTCATTTCACGTGTTTGCTTTATCGTATGTAAAATGTAGATTTACTGACCGTTATTAGAACCTCACGAGCAGGTAACCATTTGCCTCACTGCCCACCCTCCCTCTCTTTTTTCCCTCCTGCCTGTTCTTTCCCCTTTAAATACTGAATTCCCAAAGCCCTATTTGGAAAGCACAGGTTATAGACGTTTCTCTGACTTGAGTTTTTCCCAGGCATATTCTCAACCTTGGCTAAATAAACCTCTATTACTTGAGACACCTGCTTCTGTCAGTTTTTGGTTAACACCACTATCAAACTTTTCCACTCTGCTTTGGGGTCTACCAAAATGCAAGTAATGGTCATGACTCCCTTGTTACAGCATGCCCTGAATAAACAGCTTTTGTTTTCCTTATTTGGTTGGCCTTTATTATTTATTTTCCTGCTCCTCTGTGAAACTCTAACCACTTCAGGACTTGATCCTCAGACCTCTCTTCTCTAACTGCCATTCTGCAAAGGATTTATGGATTCATTCATCCTCAGCAACATATAGGAGAAGTATTGACGGCAAAATGCTTGTTAATTCTCCCAGGCTGTTATTGCACTGTACAATATTAGTTACATGTTCTTATAGAGCACACATGAGTGTGTGTGTGTGTGTGTGTGTGTGTGTGTGTACATATACATATATTTCAAAACTAGGTATTGATGGAACATATCTCAAAATAAGAGGAGTTATTTATGACAAACCCACAGCTGATAGCATACTAAATGGGCAAAAACTGGAATCATTCCCTTTGAAAACTGGCACAAGACAAGGATGCCCACTCTCACCACTCCTATTCAACATAGTACTGGAAGTTCTGGCCAGGGCAATCAGGCAAGAGAAAAAAATTAAGTGTAATTCAATTAGGAAAAGAGGAAGTCAAATTGTCTCTATTAGCAGACGACGTGATTGTATTTTTAGAAGACCCCATCGTCTCAGACCAAAATCTCCTTAAGCTAATAAGCAACTTAAGCAAAGTCTCAGGATACAAAAATCAATGTGCAAAAATCACAAGCATTCCTACACACCAATAACAGACAAACAGAAAGCCAAATCACAAGTGAATTCCCATTCACAACTGCTCAAAAGAGAATGAAATATCCTGGCTGTTCTTGATTCTTCTTCTGGCCTCTTGGATTCCACCATGTTATTCAGAGCCATTTGATGACTTCTAACAGCTCTGCCTCCAAATGCTTCTCAGTTCTGTTTTTCTCTTTCTCTCCCCTCTTCAGCCAGCCTGGTTCAAGCCCCACCATATCTCACGTGGACCATGTGAGTGCTCAGTTCATGCTATGGAGTGAATCAGCAGTGGGGTTGTTTTATCATTGACCTCCAATATCTGGCTGTTCTCAGTAGTTCTGAAGAGTCCTGTCAGCAAATGTAATTTATCTTCAAGGAAACTTTGAGATTACATGTCATGAAAGATATGAGATTAACAAGGGGGGCGCGCTGGTGAAATGCAAAAGCCATTAGTCTTCGAGTTAGAACCAGTCTTAATGATAAAGAAGCCAGTGGTTTCCATTCTGCAAAGGATCTATGGATTCATTCATCCTCAGCAACACACAGGACAAGTATTGATGGGAAAATGCTTGTTAATTCTCCTAGGTTGTTATTGCATTATACAATATTAGTCGCATGTTCTTATAGAACACACACACATGTGTGTGTGTGTATGTGTACATATATATATCTAAACTAGAAACAGTTATAGAGAAATGTCATGATTACCCTTATAGCTGAACCCAACTGTATCACAACTTAACATTTTGCAATATGTTTTTTGGATTTTTAAATATGTATACCTGAAGCAGTATGGGTAGAAGGTGGTTGGGCATGGTGGCTCACACCTGTAATCCCGGCACTTTGGGAAGCCAAAGCAGGTGGATCACCTGAGGTCAGGAGTTCAAGACCAGCCTGACCAATGTGATGAAACTCCATCTCTACAAAAGATACAGGTGTGGTGGCATGCACCTGTAGTCTCAGCTATTCAGGAGGCTGAGGCAGGAGAATCACTTGAACCCAGGAGGCAGAGGTTGCAATGAATCGAGATCATGCAGCTGCACTCCAGCCTGAACAACAAAGCAAGACTCTGTCTCAAAAAAAAAACCAAAAACAAAACAGAAAGGGAGTCTCCCTCCTCAATTCCATTCTCTTTCCCCTTTGCAGAGATAACTGCTATCATGAATTTGGTATTTACAACCTCAAGTGTGTTTTGATACTTAGGCTAAATTTCATAAGCCCATAAATAAAAATATAGTTTGTTTTATAGGGGGTATATGTAAAAAAGTAGTATATTTTAGTTTTATCTAACAAATTACTTTTTAATATTCAACATTGCTTTTTACTTTTATTTTTTAATTTTTTTAATCCACATTGCTTTTTAGATTCATCCATGTTGACATACACAGTTCTGATTCATTCTTATTTTCATCATGGAAGTTTACTGAATTGTACAGAAACGTGCACAGATTATGAGTGTCGCTTCAGTTAATTTTCATAAATTAATACATATTAGTTTAAGGAAACATAAATCTAACCACCAGTTGGATTTCAGATAGAATGTTCATAGTGCCCCAGAGAAGCCCCTCATGTGACTTCACTCAGTCAACGTCTGTTCTCCTTCCCCAAACGAAATAATTTCCTAAGCTCTCACGCCATTGCTGCCAGCTTATAAACTCTGTGAATGGAGTTGGAGCTTGCAGGCTGTGTCTGGCTTCTTTTGCTCAATTTTATACATAAGAGACTCATCTTTGCTTTTTTGTGTACTAGTGAGCAGTTTGTTTATTTAAATCTTTTAAAATTAATTTTATCTTCTACAACAGTTTTAGATTTTTGCAAACATTGAGAAGAAGGCACAGAGAGTTCCCATAAAACCACGTCTGGTTTCCCCTTTACTTTTGATCGTACAGACCTCCCTCATTTCCAAAATACTATAGTCAACATCTCTTCCCCTACCCGACCCATCCCTTGAGTGAGACTGTTTCTTACATTTGTAATACAGTTAGATTCACTTGTCACGGTACGCATTCTCCCCTAGGATCCCCAAAACTCTTGAGTGATTTTTCAAAATTGGCACTTATTAAGGTTCACCTTTTGTTGCATAGGTAATACAACGCAATATCTTATATCCACCATTTTAATAATTCTTCTGCCCTAAAATTTTACATTACAATAAAATTGCCCTAAAAACTCCCTGCACCTCACCTATTCATCCTCTGCCCTCTGCCTTAACCCTGGAAATCATGATCACTTTACAGTCTCTACAGTTTTACATTTTCCAGACTATTAAATAATTGGAACTACCGAATATGTAGCCTTTGCATACTGCCTTCTTTCACTTAGCAGTATGCATTTAAGATTCCACCATATCTTTTTAGCTTAATACTCATTTCTTTTATTGCAGAATTACATTCATATTCCACTGTATAGATGTACCACAGCTTGTTTATTCATTCAGCTGTTGAACAGAATCTTAGTGGCTTCCAGTTTTGGCGATTATAAATAAATCTGCTTTAAACATTTACATGCAGATTTTTTATGCGAACATAAGTTTTCAAATCAATTGGATAAGTATCTAGGAGCAGAACAGATGGATTCTGTAGTAAAACTATATTTGGTTTTATAAAAGGCAGCCAAACCCTGACTTTCAAAGTGGCTGCACCATTCTGCATTCCCACCAGCAATGAACGAGAGTTCCTGCTGCTCTGCGTCTCTGCCATCATTTGGTATTGTCAGGTTTTTGGATTTTAACCATTCTTATAGGCATGTAGTGGCATCTTGCTGTTGTTTTAATTCGGAACTCTTTAATGACAAATTAATCATTTATTCATCTGCTTATTTATTTTAAAGATGAGGTCTCACTATTCGGCCCAGTCTGGAGTACAGTGGCCATTCACAGGCACATCATGGCCTGTGATAGCCTCAAACTCCTGGTCTCGAGGAGCCCTCCTGCCTCAGCCTCCTGAGCAGCTGGAACTGCTGTGCCCAGCCATAAATTATGAAGCGCATCTTTTTACCTACCATTTTATGAATCTTCCTTGATGATGTGTCTGTTCAGATCTTTAGCCGATTTTTAAATTGCATTACTTGCTTTTTTGTTGTAAGAGTTTTTTTGTGTGTTTTGGATACAAGTCCTGTATCACATAGGTGGTTTGCCAATATTTTCTCCTAGTCTGTGGCTTGTCTTTTGATTCCCTTAACAGTATTTTTCACAGAACATAAAATTTTAATTTTAATCAAGTATAATTTATAATTTTGTTCATGAATGAGGCTTTTGACATTGTATTTTAAAACTCATCACTAAATCCAAGGTTACAGAGATTTTCTGCTTTTTTTTCTTCTGGAAGTCTTAAAGTATTGCATTTCACATTGAGATCCGTGATCTATTTCTGTTAGTTTTTGTGCAAACTAATCTAGATCTGTGTCTAGATTAGTTTTCTTGTATATGTCTGGCCAATTGTTACAGCACCATTTCTTGAAAACAGTGCCCTTACTCCATTGACTTGTCTTATCAAATAGAGTTGACTACAGTATATTTGTGTGAGTCCTTTTCTGGGCCGTTAATTCTGTTCCACTGACCTAAGTATCTATTCTTTCACAAGTACTGTGCTGTCTTTCTTGTTGGAGTTTTATATTAAGTCTTGAAGTCAGTAGCGTCAGCCTTCAATTCTGTTCTTCATTACTGTATTGAAGTGTTCTGCTTTTTCATATAAACTTTAGAATCAGTTTGTTGATATGCACAAAATGGCTTGCTAAAATTTGGGGAGATTATTGATCAAGTTACAAAGAATTGTCACTTAACATTAAGTCTTCTAATCCATGGACATGTAATATTTCTCCATTTGTTTTTATTTGATTTGATTTCTTTCATCAGAGTTTTATAGTTTTCTGCATATAGATTCTGTATGTGTATTTTTAGATTTACACCTGAGAATTAATGTCTTTCTTCCTTTGGTGCTATTGTAGATGATATTGTGTTTTTAAATTTGTATTTCTAATTGCTCATTGATAGTATATAAGAAAGCTATTGGCTTTCATACATGAACTTTGTATTCTGCGACCTTGCTATAGTATAATCACTATTGTGGACTGAATCTATCCCCCTGCAAATTTCATATGTTGAAACTCTAATCCCCAGTACCCTAGAATGCGACTGTATTTGGAGACAGGGACTTTGAAAAGATAATGCAGTTAAATGAGGCCTCTGGGGTAGGCCCTAATCCAATCTGATTGGTGTCCCTCTAAGATGAGACAAACAGAGAGACACCAGGGATTCTCACACACAGAGAAAAAGCCACATAAGGACACAGCAGAAATGTGACCATCTGCAAGAGGAGGAGAGAGGTCTCAGGAGAAATCAAACCTGCTGACATCCTGCCCTTGAACTTCTAGCCTCCAAAACTATGAGAAAATAAATTTAAGTCATTTAACTCACCCAGTCTGTTATATTTTGTTATTGGAAGTCCTAGCAAACTAATAAAATCACTTATTAGTTCAAAGAAATTTTTGTTAATTCTTGGGATTTTCTAAATAGACAATCATGTCATTTGTGAACAAAGATGGGTTTTTTTCCTTTCCAACGTGTATGTCTTTTATTTCCTTTTCTTGTTTTTTAACAAAAGCTAGAACTTCCAGTATAATGTTGAATAGAGTTGCTAGAGGGGACGTCTTAGTCTGATTCCCGATCTTCAGGAGAAAACATTTGGTTTCTCACCATCGAGGATGACATTAGCTGTAGGTTTTCGTAGGTGTGCCTTATGAAGTTGAATTCCTAGTTTGCTGAGAGTTTTCCTCATGAATGGGTTTGGATTTTGTCATATGCTTTTTCTTCAATTGATGTGATCATATGATTTTTTTTCTTCAGCCTGTTGATGTGGTGGGTTCCATTAACTGATTTTCAAATGTTAAACCAGCCTTCCATACCTGAAATACATCTCACTCATTTGTGATGTATAATTCTTTTTACACGTTATTGGATTTGATTTGTTAGTATTTTGTTGTGAATTTTTGCATCTACATTCATGAGAGATATTACTCTGTAGTTTTCCTCTATTGTAATGTTTGCTGTTGGTATTAGTAATGTTAGCCTCATGTAATGAATTAGGAAGTGTTTCCTCTGCTCCTATTTTCTGGAAGAGAGTACAGAGAATTAGTATCATTTCTTTTAAAAGTGTTCTATAGAATTTACTTGGGAAACCATGTTACCCTGGTGCTTTCTTTTTGGAAGGCTATTCATTATTGATTTAATTTATCTAATAAATATGGGCCTATTAAGATCTATTTTTTTCTTGTGTGAGTTTTGGTAATTTGGGTCTTTCAAAGAATTAGTCCATTTCATCAAGGTTCTTCATATTTGTGGGCATAATGTTGTTTTCAGTATTTTTAAATTATCATTTTGATGTTCGTGGAATCAGCAGTGATGACTTTCTTATTTAATATTGGTAATTTGTGTCTCCCATTTTCATTCTTAGGCTGACTAGAAGTTTGTCAATTTTATTGATCTTTTTCAAAGAATCAGCTTTTGCCTTGTTGATTTTCTTCACTTATATTCCATTTTTAATTAATTTTTCTTTTTCTTTTCTTTTTTTTTTTTTTTTGAGACGGAGTTTCGCTCTTGTTACCCAGGCTGGAGTGCAATGGCACGATCTCGGCTCACCACAACCTCCGCCTCCTGGGTTCAGGCAATTCTCCTGCTCAGCCTCCCGAGCAGCCGGGATTGCAGGCACGTGCCACGGTGCCCAGCTAATTTTTGTATTTTTAGTAGAGACGGGGTTTCACCATGTTGACCAGGATGGTCTCGATCTCTTGACCTCGTGATCCACCCGCCTCGGCCTCCCAAAGTGCTGGGATTACAGGCTTGAGCCACTGCACCCGGCCTAATTAATTTTTCTTATTTCTTTTTTTCTATTTGCTTTAGGCTTAAGTTGTTCTTCTTTCTCCAGTTTTCCAAGGTGAAAGCTGATTGTTAATTTTAGATCTTTTCACATTTCTAACATATGCATTTAATGCTACAACTTTTCCTCTAAACACTGCTTTTCTGCATCTATTGAGATAATCATGAGGTTTTTGTCTCTAGTTCTGTTTATGTGATGAACCACATTCATTGATTTGTGTATGTTGAGCCAACCTTGCATCCCAGGGATGAAGCGTGGATAAGCTTTTTGATGTGCTGCTGGATTCCTTTTGCCAGAATTTTGTTGATTTTTGCACTGATGTTCATCAGGGATATTGACCTGAAGTTTTGTTTTTTTGTTGTCATTCTACCTCTGCCAGGTTTTGGTATCAGGATGATGCTGGCCTCATAAAATAAGTTAGAGAGGAGTCCCACCTTTTCATTTTTTGGAATCATTTCATCAGTAGAAATGATACCAGCTCTTATTTGCACCCTTGGTAGAATTCAGCTGTAAATCCGCCTGGTCCTGGGCTTTTTTTTTTTTTTTTTTTTTTTTGGTTGGAAGGCTATTTGTTACTGCCTCAATTTCAGAACTTGTTATTGGTCTATTCAGGGATTCAATTCTTCCTGGTTCAGTCTTGGTGTGTCCAGGAATATAGGCATTTATCCTAGATATTCTTGTTTATGTGCATAGTGGTGTTTATAGCATTCTCTGATGGTTGTTTGTATTTCTGTGGGGTCAGTGGTGATATCCCATTAATTATTTCTGATTGTGTCTATTTGATTCTTCTCTTTTCTTCTTTATTAGTCTAGGTAGCAGTCTCTTTATTAATTTTTTCAGTAAGTCAGCTTCTGGATTTATTGATTTTTGAAGAGTTTTTCAAGTCTCTGTCTCCTTCAGATCCTCTCTGATCTTGGTTATTTCTTGTCTTCTGCTAGCTTTGGGTTTTGTTTGGTCTTGGTTCTCTAGTTCTTTTAGTTTCAATGTTAGGTGTTAATTGGAGATCTTTCTAGCCTTTTGATGTGGGCGTTTAGTGCTATAAATTTCCCTCTTAACACCTCTTTAACTGCATCCCAGAGACTTTGGTACATTGTCTCTTTGTTCTTATTAGTTTCAAAGAACTTGATTTCTGTCTTAATTTCATTACTTAAACAAGAAGTCATTCAGGAGCAAGTTGTTCAATTTCCATGTAGTTGTGTGGTTTCCAGTGATTTTCTTAGTCTTGAGTTCTAATTTGATTACACTGTGGTCTGTGAGACTGTTATGATTTCAGTTCTTTTGCAATTTCTGAGGAGTGTCTTCCTTCCAATTATGTGATCAGTTTTAGAGTAAGTGCCATGTGACAATGAGAAGCATGTATATTCTGCTGTTTTGGGGTGGAGAATTCTGTAGATATCGATCAGGTCCATTTGAGCTGAGTTCAGGTCCTGAATATCTTTGTTAATTTTTGGTCTCAATGATCTGTCTAATACTGTCTGTGGGGTGTTAAAGTCCCCTGGTGTTATTGTGTGGGAGTCTAAGTCTCTTTGTACATCTCTAAGAACTTGCCTCATGAATACAGGACCTCCTTGTGTTGGGTGCAAATGTATTTAGGATCGTTAGTTCTTCTTGTCAATTTGAACCCTTTACCATTACATAATGCCCTTCTTTGTCTTTTTTGATGTTTGCTGGTTTAAAGTCTGTTTTGTCAGAAACTAGGGTTATGACCCCTGCTTTTTTCTGTTTTCCATTTGCTTGGTAAATTTTTCTCCATCCCTTTATTTTGAGTCTATGTATGTCTTTGCACATGAGATGGGTCTCTTGAAGATAGCATACAATGAGTCTTGGCTCTTTATCCAGCTTGCCATTCTGTGTCTTTTAATTGGGGTAGTTAGCCCATTTACATTTAAGGTTAATATTGTTACGTGTGAATTTGATTCTGTCATCATGATGCTGGCTGCCTATTTTGCAGACTTGTTTATGTGGTTGCTTCATAGTGTCACTGGTCTGAGTACTTCAGTGTGTTTCTGTAGTGGCTGATAATGATTTTTCCTTTTCACATTTAGTGCTTCCCTCAGGAGCTCCTGCAAGGCATTCCTGGTGCTAATGAATTTCCTCAGCATTTGCTTATCTAAAAAAAAATCTTATTTCGTAATGTTGGCCAGGATGGTCTCAATCTCCTGACCTCATGATCTACCAACCTTGGTCTCCAAAAGTGCTAGGATTACAAGTGTGACCCACTGCACCCAGTCAAGAATCTTATTTCTTTTTTTGCTTATAAAGCTTGGTTTGGCCAAATATGAAATTCCGGGTTGGAAATTCTCTTTTTTAAGAATGTTGAATATTGGCCTCCTTGTGGCTTGTAGGGTTTCTGTTGAGAGGTCTGCTATTCATCTGATGGGTTTCCCTTTATAGGTGACCTGGCCTTTCTCTTTGACTGCCTTTAACATTTTCTTCTTTCATTTTGATCTTGGAGAATCTGATGATTATGTATCTTAGGGTTGATCTTCTCATGGAGTACCTTACTGTGGTTCTCTGCCCTTCCTGAATTTGAATGTTGGCCTGTCTTGCTAGGTTGGGAAGTCCTCCTGGATGGTATCCTGAAGTATGTTTTCCACCTTGGTTCCATTCTCCCTGTCCCTTCCAGGTAGCCTAATTAGCCATAGGTTCAGTCTTTTTACATAATCCCGTATTTCTCAGAGGTTTTGTTTGTTCCTTCCATTCTTTTATTCTCTATTCTTGTCTGTCTGTCTTATTTCAGAATGATAGTCTTCAAGTTCTGCAATTCTTTCCTCTGCTTGGTCTTTTCTGCTATTGATCCTTATGATTCTATCATAAAGTTCTTGTGTTGCGTTTTTCAGCCCCACCAGGTCAGTTATATTCCTCTCTAAACTGGCTATTCTGGTTATCAGTTCCTCTTTGTTTTATCATGATTCTTAGCCTCTTTGCATTGGGTTACAAAATGCTCCGTTAGCTCAGCAAAGTTCATTGTTACCCACTTCTGAAGCCTACTTCTCTCATTTCAGCCATCTCAGCCTCAGCCCAGTTCTGTGCTTTTGCTGTAGAGGTGTTGCAGTCATTTGGAGGAGAAGAGGCACTCTGGTTTTTTGAGTTTTCAGCGTTTTTGTTTTGATTCTGATCTTTGTGGGCTTATCAATCTTCGATCTTCAAGGTTGCTCACCTTTGAAGGGGGTTTTCTTTGTTGACATTGGTGGTGGTGCTTTCTCTTTGTTTGTTTTTATTTTATCAGTCAGGTCACTCTTCCACAGGCTGCTATGGTTTCCTCGGGATCTGTTCCAGACCTTAGTTGCCTTGGTTTTTCCCATACCTGGAAGTATCCCCAGTGACATCTGCAAAACAGCAAGACAGCAGTCTGCTTGCTCCTTTTTCTGTGAGCTCCATTTCAGGGATGTACTGACATGTTGCCTGCCTGATTGCTCCTGTAGGAGGGGTCTGGAGACCCCTGTTGGGAGGGTTCACCCTCCCAACAGTCAGAAGGAATGGGATCAAGGATCCACGTAAAGAAGCAGTCTGACTGCTTTTTGGTAGAGCAGGCGTAGCAGGTGTGCTGCATTGAGGGGGCCGTTCCTCCTTCCTCATCCAGAGCCAGCAGGCTGAAAAGACTGAGTCAACTGAACCGTAGAGACATCCACCACCCCTTCCCAGGGGAGGCTCCGTCCCAGGAGAGAGCAGAGATTTTTGCCCCTATAACCCCGGCTGGAGCTGCTGAAATTCCCACAGAGAAGCCCCACACAGTGAGGAGGATTGGATCGGGGTCCCACTTAAAGAAGCAGTCTGGCCACGATCTGGTACAGCAGCTGTGCTGCGTTTTGGGAGACTCCTCCTTGTCCAGACCATCTGGACTTCCTGCAACTGGCAGACTAGAATGGCTGAGTCAACCAAACCGCAGAGATGGTGGCTGCCTCTACCCACAGGAGCTTGGTCCGTTTCAGGCAGACTCCAACCTGTCACCATTGGCTGGCAAGAATTCCAAGCCAGTGAGCCTTAACTTGTGAGGTGCTGTGTAAGTGGGGCCTGCAGAACAATGCTTTTTGGCTCCCTGGATTCAGCCCCCTTCCTAGCAGAAATATGTGAATGGAACTCCCGCCTTGCTGCGATTCCTTGGGCTGGAGTGTGTAAAACTCCTGGGTCTTTGTGTGTGCCTAAGTGGCCGCTCTGCCACGACTCTGCACAACTCTTGTGTATCAGACCCAAGGCCCTGTTGTGGGCTCATGAAGGGAGATCTCCCGATCTGCAGGTTGCAAAGATCCATGGGAGAAGCATGGTTTCCTGGGTGGTGTCGCACAATCACTCACCACTTCCCTTTGCTGGGGCTGGGGATTCCTTTGGTTCTGTGCTGCTCTCAAGTGGGCCATTTTCCCAGCTGATTTTCTTCGTTCTCCATAGGTTTAGCTGTCTGCCTAGGCAGTCTCAGTGTGAGAATCTGGATATTTTAGTTGAACTTGCTTTCAATCCTTTTCCTGAGAGCTGTGGACTGCAGCTGCTTCAAATTGGCCATCTTGGCCCCTCAACCTTAGTTTTCTAAAACCTTGGTCTCTAGGCAGCAGCGAGGCACTATTTCTTTCAGGGCCCCACCCTAGTTTCTGACTTAAAGCAAGTACTTGGTTCCTCTCTGCCATCTTGGGTGGGGCATCTTGGGCTTGCCCAGCAGAGGCCAAACTCCCTGCTGATTTTAGACAAAGGGCCCAGTAGGTCAGAGGCTTCTGGCAGTGGCTCTTCTGCTTCTGTTGAGCCAGACATCTCTTTTTAGCTTTCTATTTTTATACCTACCTGACATGGCTTCGTATTCAGAGCCGAAAGATGGATCAAAGCAGGAATTCATTGAGCTGTCTTGCCCAGAATGTTCTTCCCTACCTTTCTTATTTTCAATTCACTGCCTTATTGCACAGGGCTTTAAAGAAGCTATTTTACTTCGTCACACTGACATTGAGTCAAATAGAGCAGGCATTCTCATCTGAGCGACAAATGAGAAAAACAAGAAATAAAGATCTCGAAGTACCTCAGCTCAGGTTTAGTGGACGGATGGCTAGCTACAGAGCCCAAGCCCCAGGCCTGGCTGCAGACCCCAATCTCAGTTTAGCCTGAGTCTGTCTTGCTGCCAAGAGAAATGGGACACTGAGCAATCATGGCATTTGTCAAAGATAATTCCCTTGCCTTGTTACCCATTGCTTATGATTCTTTGGGCATCTTGTATTCTAGAAGGACAAATTAGAGGAGAAAAGGTCTGATCTTCTGTCATGGCAACAGATTTTAATTTAGATATTGTCATTCACACTTATGCCTCCCGCTTACCTTCCTAGTCCAAATTTCCAGGCCCCACCATTCCACTGAATTCAATTAGACTGATGAAATGTTCACTTAGTTCTGTTGTGCTCGGGCACCACCAGGTGATACAATGTGGTCTACAGTAAGTCCGGGAAGTGGGGGATCCCCAAAATCATAGATAAATGAGTAACCAGTTATCTACATGAGAAATATCTGTGAACCACTTTTTACGTACCAGGCAACTTTCTGGTCACAGTAGAGAGCTGAAAGGCCAATCATTTGATAGAACTTGTTCCTTGGGGACTTACAGCATGCAAGAGCTGATGTGGTCATCAATGGCCAACATATAAGGTGGAAAATGAAGTAGAAAATGGACCACCCAAAGAAAGATGGAAGACAGTCTGACTGGGTCAGGAGATCAGCCTGGAAACTTGTCAGATTCCTGGAAAAATTTGATCCAGGTGAGCTTTGGTGGGGGCTTCAGGAATGAGGAGAGAGGAATAGTTCTAAGAGCAATGTGGGTCCCAAGGCAGTGGCCAGAGGGGCCACCCTGATGCTGTTGAAGTCTATACATCTGTCCCAGCAGGGAGAGATCACTTCTGCTGGGAAGTCTTTGGAGATGTGGGTGGGGGATGTGTTGGTGAGAAGAGGGGCGTTAGGTATTTTAGCTCTGTCCTGCATGGTGGGCAATTTTGGACATACATTTGATTCGTGCCCTATACCCTATCCATGTAGGGACTCAGTAAATACTGAATTGAACTGACTAGACATCAAAGGCTTATTGAGAAACATTTTAAGAAAAGGGTCTCAGTTCAGATTAGACCACTGCTTAGAATAAGGATTTAAGTTGGAAATCATGGTTGTCATCAAAATATTTTATACTTAAGCCTTTTTTTTTTTTTGAAATTTGCTTTTCTAAAGATTTAATTTGAATTTGTTTCCTCTCATCCTTCTTTGAGTCATGCCAGACACCACCTGTGTTCTATTCATTTATTCATTTAATGCCCATAGAGAACCATGCCAACCCACATCCATCCAGACTTCCAGGCCTAAGGTTCTGGCTGAAATGACACAGAAACCACAGCAATGACTGTGGACAGTGATGTTTCTAGAAAATGACCTTCACACACATTCCCATGAAGGCTGCCTGTGGTAGTTTTAAATTCAGAGTTACCAATGTCCTTCCATTTCAGGGACTTCAACCACAACAGTGCTTCTATGTTATCAGGAATTGGAGGTACACCAAAATAATAGCAAATATGCAAGGAACTGAAGAGATGCTAATCTCATTCCTGCATCTCCTGGTTCTTTGGCTGGGTACAACACCCAGCATATTGTTATCTTTGCGATTTAAAAAATCCACAGCATTTAAAAGGATTATACCTATGTCTGCATAAACTAGACTGATTCAGGTTTTAAAAAGCCATAAAGGCAATGTTTATCTTTAAATGTCAAATATTGTGAGAGTAGATTTAGTGTTCTTTCCTACCCATGAATAACATTCCAGACTGTAATTAATTTATCCATGTTCCTATCAGCACAGCATTATTCCGGGACAAAAACGGGGTGGAGAGTGACAGAGGGGGTAGGAACACTGTTATTTCTTCTGGAAAAGCTTTCTTAATTGGATTTGTGCTCTTTTCATAACAATGTGAAGGTTGTGGTTGCTTGTTAACTGCAAGGGCAGCTGTAATGCCCAAACCTGTGGGTCTACGGTCGACCACGTCTCATCTTCCCTGGGGGACTTGAGGGTGCTGTGAATTAGTGCCAGTGACCCCAAGACCTGGGCAGAGGCAGCCTAAATGACCATGTTAATGGACAGTCATGCTATCCACCAGTCAGGCAGCATTCAGTGGCATTTTTTGGGCACAGTACACAGTAGAGACCTATGAAATTGACTATTATGCAGTTGACTTTGTCTAATGGAAAAATGTCCTTCCTCTAAACCAGGGGTTCCTAATGTGGCAGGCACAAATGGCCTAGCATATCAGGGGCCTAGAGAACTCTTGAACTGTAGATCAAATGTTGCATATGTGTGCATTGGGATGGGTGGGAGCAGGATGGTGGAGGAGAGCCATGCTTTTTCTCATACTCCCAAGAATCTGAAAATATTAATAACTATTGTTCTAAAATGATAACAGAACATACACATCTGACATAGCCAAAAACACTTGCAACACAACTAATCAGCAAGGTCAACGCAATTCCATGAGGAAAGGAGTTCTCAGGTATGCTGAGGGAAGAAACAGCTGGCTAAGGGGCTTTGCAGAAAGTAGATCCTGGAACAGAGAGGCAAACCCTACCCCTACAGAACCAGCAGGGCCATTCAGCTCGGGAGCCTGCTGAGGGTCCTTGGGGAGGAGAACGTGGATTAGCACGGCCTGTGGTAAACTCTGGTTGGCATTTTGTGTAAGAAGCTGACAGCATCAGCATCAGTTTCTGCCAGTTGGCTACTCTGCCAAAAGTGGGCATGACATTTCCAAGTCCCCTGAATTTTGTTGAATATGAGAGCTCTCCATTTTTAAATCTTAAAGGTGAATTCAAAATTAAAGTAAACAAACAGACCCTATGCCTAGAGGCTCAGAGCTGGTCAGAGGTGCCCATTCTTAGATCTTTGATGGGGAGTTGAGGTTTGAAAAAGTCCTGGGCCCCATTCAGAGGCAGGTGTCAGTCTGTACTGTGTAAAGCTGGAAACAGGCTAGACCCACAAAGAAGAGTCTGGAAGGGGGAAAGGTGAGTCATGCACAGAGAACAGAGGCAGCTTGAATGCTGGTCTAGAAGCTCTGCTAGAGGGGTAGGGGAGTAGGGAATGAAGTCGGTGAGCTGGAACAGCCTGCAGGGCTCCAAACAGGTTGTGGGTGGTTTCTTTCTGGAACCAGAACAATCCTCTAGGAGGTCTTAGGAGAATGCCAGGAGGCCACACACAGTGCTTAGGAGAGAGGTTTCTCACATGAAGCACTCATTCCCAGGCAAAAAGAGTCCTGGGAGGAAACTGACATAGGCCACCTATGACCAAGCAAATCAGACAGGGAACTGTTGGTCAAAGGAGGGAAACAGAAGAGAGCAACTAACGACTCTCGGAAGACATGGAGGTGTTAAGCCACCCGTGTGGGAAGGGGGTGGAGCTGGGGGGGGTGACACAGCCGGTAGCTGGGTGGGGTCTTCTTCATTATTCTGTACCCCACTAGTGGGGCAGAATGGGGACTTCAAGCCCATTGTTTACCTTAGACTTTCTCATAGGGAGGAAATATGCTTTCAGCATACTGCGACACTCAGTTTAAGCTCTGCTGCTGCTTAAGAAAGATTGTTGCCAGCCAGGCAACTGTAATCTCAGCTCTTTGGGAAGCCAAGGTGGGTGAATCACGAGGTCAAGATATCGAGACCATCCTGGCCAAGATGGTGAAACCCCCTCTCTACTTAAAATACAAAAATCAGCTGGGCCTGGTGGCACACGTCTGTAGTCCTAGCTACTCGGGAAGCTGAGGCAGGAGAATCACTTGAACCCAGGAGGCAGAGGTTGCAGTGAGCTGAGATTGTGCCACTGCACTCCAGCCTGTTGAAAAAGTGAGACACTGTCTCAAAAAAAAAAAAGAGGCTGGGCGTGGTGGCTCAAGCCTGTAATCCCAGCACTTTGGGAGGCCAAGGTGGGTGGATCACGAGGTCAAGATATCGAGACCATCCTGGTCAACATGGTGAAAGCCTGTCTCTACTAAAAATACAAAAAATTAGCTGGGCATGGTGGCTCGTGCCTGTAATCCCAGCTACTCAGGAGGCTGAGGCAGGAGAATTGCCTGAACCCAGGAGGCGGAGGTTGCGGTGAGCCGAGATCGCTCCACTGCACTCCAGCCTGGGTAACAAGAGCAAAACTCCCGTCTTAGAAAAAAAAAAAGAAAAAAGAAAGAAAGATTGTTTACCTTTAGGGGTGTGTCTTGCTGAAGATCCAGATGCCCCAGGACAATAAGAGTTGTCCCTGAGGAGAGTAGAAACTGCAGGGTAAAGGAGTAAAAAAGCAACAAGGGGCAAGGCACAGTGGGTCACGCTTGTAATCCCAACACTTTGGGAAGCCAAGGCAGGAGGATCACTGGAGGTCAGAAGTTCAAGACCAGCCTGAGACTCCCATTTCTAAAAAAAAAAAAAAAAAAAAAAAAAAAAAGTTTAAATTAGCCAAGGCTTGGTGGTGCACAACTGTAGTTCCAGCTACTCAAGAGGCTGAGCTGGGAAGATCTCGTAAGCCAGGAGTTCAAGGTGGCAGTGAGCTATGATTGCACAACTGCACTCCAGCCTAGGCAGCAGAGTTAGACCTTGTCTAAGGAAAAAAACAAAGTCAACAAAAGGGGCCAAAGGGCAAGGAATGTCCCCAGGTGAACACAGGAGCATCTGGATACCAACTGAAGGGCAGCCAGAGGGAAGAGTAAAGAACTGTCCACATGACCTTTCATCCTCAGCAGGTTCCACTGCAGATCTGTCCTTTCTGGTGGCAGGCTGAGCCCTTCTTCCTTTACTATCCTTTGAGCAGAGTTAGCAGCAAAAGCAGGGCATCCAAGTTTCAAGTTAAGACTTGAGATTTTTCTAAGAAAGGATGAGAAGTGGCTTGAGCTTTGGCTTTGATGCCACATGCACCGAGGTGAGAGCTCATGAAAAATGAAGATAAACCCACTGAGGGGGCAGGGAGCCATGCTCACCACCCCTCTGGACCAGGAAGAAAGGGAGAGGAAGAGAGAGAAATAAAGACAGAGTGAACCAAGGACTATGTGGGCTATGGTTCTGTTATCATCATTATTTCAAGATCAGTCATACCTATAAGACAGAAAGAGGCAGGCATGAAAGAACTAAGGGAGAAGGAAGAAAAAGGAAAAAGAGAAAAAGAGGAAACCATTTCAAGTTCATCAAGGATAACAAAATACTCTTTCTCATCTGTAATCATGTCTTATCATTTCAAATAGAAAATGACAACCACAGCATCATCATAATAAAATAATTCATCATATGTGGGATAGAGAGGAAGAAGAGGAGACATAAAAACACCATCCATCACTTACCTAAGCGTTTACTTTCTGACAGAGCTTCCATTCATACTGTCTTCACAATAAGCAGGTGACAGGTGGGCAGGCATTGTCCTTCACTGTGACGGGAATAATGTTCCCTGCAGCTGATCTGGGCTGCTCCACACACGTTTACCTGGTCTACAAATTGTTACTAAGAGGGTTACACATCAAAGCTTGGTGGGAAAAACATTTTGCTTCAATCCATTATCCATTTGGAGAGGTAGGCAGGAGGATACTGCAAATGTACAGCATGACCTGGAGGAGAAGAATCCAGGGAATTTTCAGATAACGTTTACGTAATTTTTCTTAAATATTAAAGTACATGGAGTTTGATATGGTTTGACAATCTTATCTTGAATTGTAATCCAAATTGTAATCCCCATGTGTTGCAGGAGGGACCTCGTGGGAAGTGACTGGATCATGGAGGCAGTTCTTCCATTCTGTTCTCATGATAGTGAGTGAGTTCTCAGGAGATCTAACGGTTTCGAAAGGGGCTTTTCCTTCCGCTTTGCTCTGCACTTCTCTCTCCTGCCGCCATGTGAAGAAGGACATGCTTGGTCCCCCTTCAGCCATGATTGTAAATTCCTGAGACCTCCTCCGTCATACTGAACTGTGAATCAATTAAACCTCTCTCCTTTGTAAATTGCCCAGTTTCAGGCAGTTTTCTATAACAGAGTGAGAATGGACTGAGTTGTTGAAAAACAAAAAAAGGAAGGAAAACATAGAGTAGCATAAATAAGATATTAAATCCCTGGGAGACCTACCATTAATAGACAATGTTAACATGGTGGTGTGCTTCCTTGTAGAAATAACGCCTGGCATCCAATATTTACAATTTAGGGCCTTAAGTTTAGTGGGGGTTTTGTTTTTTGTATTTGTATTTTTCACCTAACACGATAATATAAAGATCTCCCATGTTAGTTTTTGGTTTGTTTTTTTGTTTGTTTTAAGTTAGAGTTTGGCTCTTGTTGCCCAGGCTGGAGTGCAATGGCATGACCTCAGCTCACTGCAATCTCTGCCTCCTGGGTTCAAGTTATTCTCTTGCCTCAGTCTCCCAAGTAGAGATTAAAGGGCCTACCACCACGCCCAGCTAAATTTTTGTATTTTTTATAGAGACGGCTTTTACCACGTTGGTCAGGCTGGTCTTGAACTCTTGACCTCAAGTGACCCACCTGCCTCGGCCTCCCAAAACGCTGGGATTACAGGCATGAGCCACTGCACCTAGCCCCATGTTGTTATAAACTATTTGTAAACATTATTTTAAGGACTTCATATAATATTCTACTATGTAGAATAATATGTGCTATAATTTACCTATTTTTCAATTTTTAGATGTTTAGATTCTAGTTATTGTAAGTAAAAATACAAAGAACTTTTACATGCATAAGCCTTTTTCTACAGCTCTGATCCTTTCCACAGAATAGATCTCACACAGTGCAATTTCATGTCATAGGCTATGAACATTTCAGGACCTTCCAACCTGGCTGTCTGGGTTCATTTTGCCCCCACGTTTCAGGGCAATCCTGGTTCTGCCTGTCACAGACACATCGGTGACCTCCTCGGAGAGCCTCCAATCACCCTCCTCCACATGAGAATGCCGAGGTCGAGGCCCAGGGACAAGTGACCTGCCGAGGAAGACCATGGGGGGCAGTGACCCTAAAGAATGTCTTCTAGCCCTAGGTCAGTAACCTGCCTCTGCGACCCACCTGCGGAGCAGGAGCCTGGAGCCTGGACCTCATTCCCCAGAAGGTTCATGGGATTGTCTTTTGGGGACTGCCCCTTCTCACTCTTGTCTGCCAAGCTGGTGAGCAATAGCTACAAAATCTGTTGGGAAGTCACCTGAGTCATTGCATGGTTTGCTGTCTGGAGAAGGACGGAAAGACCGAAAGGCCCCCAGGACGTTAGAGTGCCCGCCAAGGCTTTGGGTGCCTCCAGCGACTGTCTACCGCTCTGGATTCCCTCCTGTCTGGCCCACAGCTGCACCCCCGACTCAGGGCTGCACACTCAGTAAGTAGGTGCTTAATAAATGTTTGCCAAATAAGGGTGTGGCCGAAGCTGGGGTGCGGGATGAGGCTAAAAAGAGCAGTGGGGGCAGCGGTTAAGCGGTCTTTGGAGTGATTATGTTCCGAGATGTTTGAAGGCCCGCGCGTCCGAGGGTGGGGCGTCTCCCAGAGGGCCTTTCTCCAGACTTCTGTGGTTTCCTCCCTGGTAACCTCAAACTTATGCCGGAAGGTAGGTGGGTCTGTCGGCCCGTCGGCTTTCGGGATCCTAACGCAGACCTTCTGCCGGCCCTGAGCTTCTCCGGCAAGATCCAAAGCGCTTTCCCGCGGGCGGCGGCGTTGGTCTGGGGTGCAGGGTGCGGAGGACTCGGGTGATCCGGGGCTGGTGAGGGGTGGCCCCGGGGGACCCTGGGCTGGGCCGTGCGGGTGGGTGGAATGGGGCGGGACGCGTGGCGGCTCTGGGAGGCCCCGCCCGCCCCCCAGCGCAGCGCTCAGGCGCTCAGAGGTTGCCACCCTGGGGGTGGGCTGTCGGTGGCCTCAGCGCTCCGCAGGCGCGCACTCCACTCCACACCCGGTTCTCTCGGCATCTCAGATCCAGGTAAGTCAGGGGCTCCCACCTCCGCTGCCCTCTTCCGGGTCGTGGGTGGCCTACTCCGGCTAACCGGGGGGGCTACTGGAACCTGCGTCTCTGGACGCGCAGCGGGCGCGCTCCAGGCTAGAAGCGCCGCGACCCCCAGAATGGGAGACAGGATAGGATGTTCAGCCTCTCCCCTCCTTTCCTTCTGCGGTTCTCACTGCTTATACAACAAACGCGTAGGAAAGCATCTCACCAACATAGAACAAAGAAAACATTCCTCCATTATTAAGTTATAGACATTCTTACGGAATATTTGGAAAACACCTACATGCAAGTTTCAAACGAAAAAGAAAATCAAAATCACTCACGGGACCTGAGTCCCCACTTTGTTTCAAAGATCTTCAGCTTTTTTCTTTTTCTTTTTTTAGGCCCCCTCTTGGGCCTTGGCATCTCCCTGCAGAAAGGGTATGGAACGCGGAGAACATTACTGATATCTAATCTTGATTGCGATAATGGGAAAACTGGGGACCTTTAGAAGAAAGTTGACTAAGCAGCACAGACATAGGCATGTGCCCAATCTACTGCACAATACATTGCCTCCCGGATTCGTCACATTGCTCTATGAGAATTGACAGTTCATTTGAGTCCACATTCAGATTAAGAAGGAGGTTCCAGCTCCATTAAGAAAGTACCTCGTCAATAACCATAGCTATCACTTATGGTCCAGGTGGTAGGGACTTTGCTGAGTTCACCCAGTTGCTTAAATTCAGCCACGACTCTGATTTTCAATGACCAGGCAAAACTGATCTTTCTCTGGCCAGTTTCACACAATCATCAGGTTAGCTGAGGATCCCTTGGAGGAAGATATTCTCTGTATCCAAAGGAAATAGTCAAGGATGTTCAGGTAGGACCTGCTTTTGACAGGTTATTGGAAAATTAATTGTCTTGAAAATAAAGCTCACTTAGAGGACATCAGAGGGACTCATTGCTGTCATCTTAAAACTCTGAGGGTGAGACAGCCCCTGTGTGGTTTCAGTCTTTCTGGTAGTTGAATGGAACACTTATTATTCATGTGTTCATGCATGCCTGCCTGCATGCGCTGAATGTTTATGGTGCTCCTACCATATGCCAGACACTGTTCCAGCTGCTCGGGATACAATGAAGAAGAACCCAAGCAAAGATCCTTGCCTGCAAAAGCTTGCATTTTGCTGGGAAAGACAAACATTGAACAATCAACATAATAATTAAGAAAACTTTATTATACTGGAAGGTGACAAAGACTGTGGAAAAGGAGGAGAGAAAAGGTTTAGATTTACTGGGAATGGAGAAGGAGGGAAGAAAATTGTGCTCTACTGTTAACAATCACCGACTGCCTGAAAGTGTTTTAGAAATAAAGTGGGTTGTAGATACATAGATAAGAATACTATAGATCTTAATATACAAAATGAGTAATTACAAAAATACATTAATAATATAAATATAAATAAGTAATATGAAATTTAATATATAAAAACATGCTACATTCCAAGAGTTCTTCCTTTGATTGCTAAACAATCTATTTTCAGAGCGTAGTATACTTTATCGGTTATTCACTCACCTTCCCATTGTAGTGGTATTGAATCTAATTCTTTACATTCCCATTTAGTTCAGGAAAACCTTATTGAAATATTCTGGGTACTGGAGTGGGGACAAAGGTGAGCAAGATGGTCTCTGTCCTTTGGGACCTCCTGGGAGGAAATGCCCAGACAAGTCTACAAAGTTAGACGTTAGAATATGGCCGCACTGTCGGAGACATATAGACAAGGTATGAGGGGCCAATGAAGGGGAAGAGATTCTGGATCAGCGTCAGACACAGTGTGGATATGAGGAAGAGATTCTGGATCAGAGTCAGACACAGTGTGGATATGAGGAAGAGATTCTGGATCAGAGTCAGACACAGTGGGGATATGAGCTGGCTTTTGAAGGACCAGTAGAATTTTAACAAGGGAATATGGTGGGAATACCTCACCTATAGAGAGAACAGCAAACATAACGCAAGAGGCCGGGCGCAGTGGCTCATGCCTGTAATCCCAGCACTTTGGGAGGCCAAGTCGGGCCGATGGCTTGAGTCCAGATATGCTGAGTCTGGGCAACATGGCGAAACTGTGTCTCTACTAAAAATACAAAAATTAGCTGGGAGGGTGGCACACACCTGTAAACCCAACTACTCGGAAAGCTGAGACATGACAATAGCTTGAACCCAGGAGGCAGAGGAGGTTGTAGTAAGTTGAGACTGTGCCACTGCACTCCAGCCTAGGCAACAGAGCGAGACTCAGTCTCAAAAATTAAATAAAATAAAATAAAGTAAGCCAGGAAGGTCGGGGGCTGATCCCATGCTGCACAAAAACCTGGGGCATATACCACAAATGTTCACAGATGTTTTCATAGAGTTTGATCGAGTCTCCTTACCACCTTGCCCACTTAGGGCCCCCTGACTCTGGGGAGAGGGGAAGGACAGAAGACCAGGCACAGCCAGCCAACTTCCAGGAAGCATCTGGTGGCCTTGGGTGGTTTCTTTTCTGCAACGAGGTAAATGTTTCCAGAAATTGGACATAGTGTTGTGATAAAGATGAAAACAATAGACAGTTGCTTCCAAGGACGATTGACTGAGAATTCTCGGCTCAGTAAGATCATATTCACCAAAATGAGGCCTACCCCATTGTGTGTGTGTGTGTGTGTGTGTGTGTGTGTGTGTGTGTGTGTGTGTGTGTATAATTATATATAGTATATAATGAGGGTAGATTCCATCATTTCCACTGTTCAGGTGAGGAAACCGAGGCTCCCCGGATTTATTTCATTTGCTGAAGATAAGATTCCTTCCTTCCCTCCTGATGTGTGACTTCAGCTGTCATTCAAACACTCGCCCATGTCTTCATATTGAGTTTGATGGAGTCTCCTCACCAGCTCGCTGGCCTGACTCCCTGAGCATTCCGTGTTTATATTTCCATCCTTTGCACCCCAAACCCTCTCTCCATCACCTGCAGAGAGGTCCGGGAAGCTCCTAATAAAAGCACCAGACTCAAGCCACACCACATGTCCCACTGGGAAGTGACAGAAAACACTTTTCTGATCAGAGAGAACAGTCTGATTCTGGGCCTCTGCACTGTTTCATCCTGATTCTTGAGAGACCCTGGCCACCTTAGTGCCCACGGACTCTGGGAAGAGGGGAAGGACAGAAGACCAGACAAAGCCAGCCAACTGCCTGGAAGCATGTGGTGGGCCTGGGTGGCTTCCTTCCTGCTAAGAGTTAAATACGTTTCCAGAATTAGGACACAGTGTTGTGGTAAAGATGAAAGCAATAGACAGTGGCTTCCAAAGACAATTGACTCAGAATTCTTGGCTCAATACGATCATATTCACCAAAATGAAGCTTATCCATCATTGCTTCACCCTAATTCTGCTTCTTAAAACAAATGAGGCCAAATGATGACGTTAAGAGTGGATGCTCTTTGAAGAAATGTGTAAGGAGTGCTATGAAGCCTGATGAAAATGCTACCCCCAGTCAAGTAGGGAAGTAAGTTAAGGAGTCGTGTAGTTTATCTAGGACTGAGCTGGGGCTGGAGCCCAGATTCCTGAGCTCTGACTCTGACATTTCTGTCTCCCTTACTCACCCCTAGAATCTGTTCCTTTTAGAAGAAAGCTTGGAGTCAGCCACAAGAACCTTACCCAGTCAATAAATGGGTGAGAAAGCCAGATCAGGATCTGGAGGATTTGCTAATAATAATAAAAGAATGAGAGGGGCGTGCTCAGGGGCCTGAAGAGCAGCTCCTCCCTTTTAAACACTTTCAAAAGGAGTCTGAGGTCACAGGGACGAGGAGAACAAATTTGTGGCCTCCCCATGAGCAAATGCCCCACACATCTCCCCTGCAGAATCAGTGGGACAGGGCTCAATATTGGAAGGAAGCCTGCAGTATTTACTGGGGAAGGCTGCTGTCTACAGCCTGACCAGCTTACGCATGGGTAGGCCACAAATGGTCTTAGAAATAAAGGCTTTGGAGAAAGAAAGAGAGAGAGAGAGAGAGGAGAAAAGAAAGAAAGAAAGAAAGAAAGGAAAGGAAAGGAAAGAAAGAAAGAAAGAAAGAAAGAAAGAAAGAAAGAAAGAAAGAAAGAAAGAAAGAAAGAAAGAAAGAAAGAAAGAAAAAGAATTAGAGAAACGAAGGGAGAGAGAAAGAGAGAGAGAGGGAGGGAGAGAGGGAGGGAGGGAGGGAGGGAGGGAGGGAGGGAGGGAGGGAGGGAGGGAGGGAGGGAGGGAGGGAGGGAAAGAAAGAAAGAAAGAAAGAAAGAAAGTTTCTCATGCTGGGAAAGCTTCTGTTAGGAAAGCTTCCAGGCTGTTATCAGTGCTGATAGGCCACACAGCCAGAGCACGTGGGATAAGTCAGAAGGGTAGTATGTGCCAGGAGCAGCGAGGTGCCACCCACTGCCCTCTTCTCCCCTGGGTTCAGCTGGGGGCCTAACGGAACTCCAGGATGCAGGAGCTCCCATTGGTCTCCATCTACAGGTGCTTCACTCAGCTCAGCTACCCAGAGCCCTGTGTCCTGAATGATTTCCAGCAGACCAGCAGCTCTGGGTCTGAACTTTTAAGAAAACAAAAATTATGCTATGCTTGATTAGGGGCAGCATTAATGTCTCACACCCAGGCAGAAGCAGAAATGGCCAGAATCCACCCCTACTTTCTGGGCCAGACAAGGCCACGGTTTGAGAATGTTTAGCACAGGCTGAGCATCAGATGGACTTTGTTTGGAGTTGAACATCCGTGGTGCCTACCGTTTCTGTCTCCCTCATCCCTTTAATCACTGTGCAAGCCACAAAAAGCTGAGGGGAAAGGAACAGGGATGACTTCTGATGGCATGTTTAGGTAAGAAGCCAACCTCCATTTGCGTAGATCCAGTGCTACCTGATAAAAGTGGCCTGTTCCTCAGCTACTTTGAGCCTCTATAAAGGGTCAGTTTCTTCTGTACAAGGTCCTGGGAACTGCTCTTTTCTATACTAATCAAATGTGAGTCAATAGCTAAGAGGTTACATTTTAGATATATTTTTGGTTGGTTGATTTTGTTTTTATTTATTTAAGTTCCAGAGTACATGTGCAGGATGTGCAGGTTTGTTACATACGTAAACATGTGCCATGATGGTTTGCGGCACCTGTCAACCCATCACCTAGCTATTAAGCCCAGCATGAATTAGCTCTTTTCCCTAATGCTCTTCCCCACCCACCTTCCCCCCACCCAACAGGCTCCAGTGACTGTTGTTCCCCTCCCTGTGTCCATGTGTTCTCATTGTTCAGCTCCCACATATAAGTGAGAGCATGCGGTGTTTGGTTTTCTGTTCTTGCGTTAGTTTGCTAAGGACATGTATTTCTGATAAAAGAGATTACTTTTGGCAAGCCATCTCGCCTCTAAGGAGCCCCATTTTCTGTAAATTAAGATCGTCGGATCAGTTGCTCTCCCACTCTGTTGGAGTCCAACAGTCTGAACATGCAGCCACAGGGCATGTAGGCACTTTGGAATTAGGCACAATAGAACAGAACCTAGAGAATCTGATATAAATTCCCAAATGGCATGTAGATCTCAGACTCTGTGTCATTTACACCACGTTGACGATTAAGAAGACATTGCCAAACTCATTTTGAGACTCATTACACAGAAGTACCACGGCGACCCAGCCTGCAGGCATTGGGAGTATGGAGGACATTCAGCAAAAGCCATGCAATAAATTACATGTAAAGGTTTTTTTTAATTATTTTTAAATTATAGGGTTGTTATTTGAAAGGCAGTTAATTAGCTTGACCTAAGCTCCGTCAGGGGAATTGTAATTGAAGGCATCAGCGTGCATGAAAATGGGGACAGCTGAGGTTACACTGAAGACTGGAGAGTTTCTTTCTGCAATTTCTTTTCAGACTGTGTCAGAGGCAAACAAGACCAAAAAAGAAAATATAAAAAACAAACGAGTTGAAAAATAGCGAAATCATAGTTTATATTCTTGTGAAATTCCTCCAGGTACCCTGCAGCGCAAAAGGCTGATGACTCCGTTTCCCAAGGACCCACACCACAGCTCCGTGGTTCTCCGTCTTGGCTACAAATTAGCATCATTTGGGAGGTTTCTAAAAAGTCTCCAGATCAGGCAGGAACCCAGAACAGTGACATTAAAATCTCTGGAGGTGAGATCTAGGAACCAATTTTCTAAAAGCTCCCCTGGTGATTCCAAGAGATCACCAAGCAGGGCCTACAGACCAGCAGCATTAGTACCACGTGGGAATGTGTTAGGAATGCAGACTCCCAGGCCTGCTCCAGCTCTACCTAATCAGAAACTCTATAAGTAGAGCCCAGCAATCTGCATTTGTTTAGACAGAGTCTTGCTCTGTCACCCAGGCTGGAGTGCAATGGCACAATCTCAGCTCACTGCAACCTCCACCTCCCAGGTTCAAGTGATTCTCCTGCCTCAGCCTCCTGAGTACCTGGGACTACAGGTGCCTGCCAGCACACCTGGCTGATTTTTGTATTTTTAGTAGAGACAGGGTTTCACCATGTTGGCCAGGCTGGTCTCGAACTCCTGACATCAAGTCATCCACCTGTCTCAGCCTCCCAAAGTGCTGGGATTACAGCCGCATTCTGTACTTTAACAAGGTCACCCTAAAGCACTCTAAAGATCGAGCATCACTGCCTTAGAATAAGGTGGGGGATAGTTTGGGCTTGGGAGGTTTTCAAAGCAGGTGTTCCCAGTTGCTTCTTTGACCATAGAAAAGTCCATCTGGTTGTAAGTAACAAGCCTTCTCAGTGAACTCACTTTTTTATTATGAATTAACTGCAGACATTATTCTTAATTTAATTTGCTGTATGTATTTATCAGCTTTAAGCCAATTAACATGTGGATCTTGAAATGCTGCCTTTCACAATTCTATTCTTACATGGTCTTGAAGTTGTAAAGACTCTCTAACAGTAATTGGTGGCAGAATTATTTGCCAGTTGTGATCATTCTGGGTTTTTGGAAATAACAAGATAGTATCAGGTCCAGGTCTGTCTGCTTTCTGGGGCAGGGTTTTATGCATTCATAAGTGGTTTCAGGTCATTTAAAAAGAAATGGTTGAGCATCTAGTTTGGAACTGTTACCAAACAATTCCTCACTACCCCTGTGATTAGAACGGAGCCAAATGCTAGTTTTGTATAAGAACAAGTACCTGAGTCACTTGAGCCCAGGCAGCTAAGCCCCTGACATGTCTCTGCACAGACTCAAAAGCCCAGAAACCAGGAAAGGCCACAAACAATCTTTGATTCTCATTCACATCTGATCTCTTCACAAAGTAAAGAAGAGAGCCACCATAGTCAGCCACAGGGATGCCAAGCCTAAACCCCCAAAGCCCCATATCCTTGGGCTGCAATTTCTTAACGAGGTGGAAAAACCAATAAACTCCTACCCAGGACCACTGAGTGTGCACCTGCCACATGCCACGTGCTGTCAGCCACTCTACAAACCTGATCAGTGGTTCAACAGCCCGCAGATGTCAGTGGTGTTTCTCACTACTTTGGAAAGAGAAAGTCTTGACTGAGCAAATAAGAAACCTGTCCAGGGTCAGGTGGCTGGGAAGAAGCAAAGCTAGAATCAAACCTAGGGTGGCAGTGGAATCCCAAAATCCGAGCTCTTTCTGCTCCTCACACCTGCCTTCTGAGACTGTGGCTCACGGTGGGAGATGACTGCCCTTCTGGAAAAGGGAGTCAGTTAAAGCTTTGGAGCCAGCTCATTGGCATCTGTTCATCAGAATAAGCAGATTTTAAAAAGTCAAGCCCCACTGGTCAAAAGGTACTAAGTTCTGGTGGCATCTATTCAATAAGCACTCATGGCCAACTCCTGTGTTGCTGCGTGCCCAGCACCAGGCTAGGTGGGCAGGGCAGGGATGGCATAAGGGGCCTGGAGATCCTGATCATGACAAGGTCAGCAGGGGTCATGGTGTGCCCGGTGCTGGCCCAGCCCCACACATCAGAGCAGGCTTCAGGAAGGAGTGAGAGCTGGGCTGAATTTAAAGCATGAGTAGGCATCACTGAGAAGTTTCATGAGCCAAGAAGGAGGTGCAAGTCTGAGCTGAAGATGCACAGCGTGTGGAGGCTCTGGGACCAGCAGGGACCATAGGGCATAGGGTCTGGACACAGTGGCAATTGCAGTGAAATTGCAGCCCAAGGATTTCGGGCTTTGGGGTTTAGGCTTGGCGTCCCTGTGGCTGACCCTGGCGGCTCTCTCCTTTACTTTGCAGAAAGATCAGACATGAATGAGAATCAAAGACTGTTCGTGGCCTCTCCTGGTTTCTAGGCTTTTGAGTCTGTGCAGACTCAAAATTGGAGAGGGATGCAGAGATTCTCAAATTTAGGGCTTCTATCCTTGCAGAAGACCAGGAGTTCCACCTTGAAGGTGGGGAGGAGCCAAGGAAGGCCGTCAAGATGGGGACTGCCATGATGAGATTGCAGTCATCAGTGACAGTGATGCAGATTTTGGGGTGATTGGTGTTGCCACTCAGCTCACTGAGGCAGGGGCCAGTCTCTGACAGCCAAGGGTGGGGTGTTAAGTTTGAGGAGCCAGGGCATGGCCAAAGGGAACCATCTCCTTAGCAGGTCATTGGACACATGGAGCTTAAAGAGGGCCCTGGGTCATGGCCATGCAGGTGAACTGGAGCAGGTGTGGTCATCCTGGGAGAGAGGAGAGTGGGAAGAGGAGAGAGCAGGTGATAGAACTCTGAGACACAGCCACATTTCAGAGGTGGATAGAGGAAGAGGGACCTTGAAAGGTGCCAGATGCCTTCACCCGATGCTGGGTTCAGCGTATGTTTTACAGTGAAGCCAATTCAATGAAGAATTGGCTCTAGGTCTAAGCTGGAGAGGAGCCAGGTTTCTGAGGTTATTTGTCATACAAAAGATGATGTGCAATGTCATAGTCCCCATCCTGGCTGGGAAAGACAGAGCTGTCCCAGCGTGTGTTGGGGATTTGTGTTTCCATAGCGATTCTGGCCATAAACTGTCTTCCCAAAGACATCCTTCACCTCTAGTTACAACAGTCATCCCGAGGGTGCCTCCAGGCCGTGTTCTACTCAGCTACTTTAAGCTCCTAAGAAGTGAGTAAGGGACAAGTGGGGTGGCTCATGCCTGTAATCCCAGCACTTTGGGACACCGAGGTGGGTGGATCCTGTAAGCCCAGGAGTTCAAGATCAGCCTTGGCAACATAGGGCAACCTCACCTCTGCAAAAAATACAAAAATTCTCCAGCCTTGATGGTGCATACCTGTAGTTCCATCTTCTCTGGAGGCTGAGGTAGGAGGATCACCTGAGCCCAGGAGGTTGAGGCTGCAGTGAGCTGAGATCATGCCACTGCACTTCAGCCTGGTGACAGAGTGACACACCCTGTCTCAATAAAACAGAGAAAGAAAGAAGTGAGTGGGAGCACTTACATGTGATAAGCTCTGAGTGGTCCCCTCCAGCTTGAGTTTGGAGTGTGACATCAACAACTTGGCCTCTGGGCTTTTGTTTCCCAGCAGAAACTGGGGGTAGAGGCTGGCATTTGCGCAAACCAAAAAAAAAAAAAAAAAAAAAAAAGAATAAGGCCTTTTTTTTAGCTTACCAGTGATCTCAAGGTCACCTACATGGGGTTTCCACAGCACACCAAACCCTTGACGGAATTTCACAGCAACTTGGATACAATTTTTCCAATTCTCAGGCCCGTTAAGAGTATACAGGGACAGTGATATCAAGATTAAATGGTAGGGAAAGTATCACTTTCTGCATAGCCAGCAAATGGTGAATGGAAATAAAAGGCAATCCATGTATCCATCGATCAACCCAGAGAGGGCATTGTGTGGACCCATGACGGCACACACCAGGGACTAGGGAGCATGTCAGCTCACCCCTCACCTGAGGTTTTGAGATTGTGTACGTGTGTGTGCATATGTGTGGGCAAGGAGGGAAAACAGCACACGCTGCAACACTGGCCTCTTCAAGGGGAGCTCTCTCTGTGAAATCTCCCTAGACATTCCGAAGTCCACCCTGTGACAGAGTGGCTGTTTCATTCAAATGAATCTAAGTGCTCATAGAGAGATGCTCCGTGGTGAAATAGACCATCCATTCATTGCACAGTACCTCCAAGGGCACCCTGGTGGCTCCCCAGTCTGACTGGTCATGCATAAGGCCCCAGGAACTAGTTGTATGAAATGTGTGATTTTTTTTTTAGGTCCATAGGAGGTCAAGGATAGGGATGTTTGTCTGCCTCTTGTTTATGGAGTTAGCAGCCACAGCAGTGTTCATCTCTGGGAGAGAGGTCAGAGAAAAGAAGTGGGTATTCGCCATGGGTTGTATACAACCATTGGAAGTAAGGGAATGCACACACCCAGCAACACAGGTGAACCACAAAACACAGTCGTGAGGAAAAGGAATGAGCTGAATGACTTGATACCATTTAGATAAACTAAAGTGCACACATGCAATCCCATACAACCGCAATATGCAGCAATGCATATTAAAGACACTCATTCTGATGGTCACCTATAGGGGTGGAGAATAGAGGTGATGGATGGAAATAGAAGGGAATCAATGTATCCATTCATCAATCAAGAGAAGACACACGCCATGGCCTGGGGAGCGTGTCAGCTTACCCCTCTCACCTGAGATTTTAAAATTGTGTATGTGTGTGTGCGTATATGTGGATTTTGGCTAATATGTACTTTTTCATTTGGGGTTGCATTTTTCTTTTAAGAGGTGCGCCTGGGAAGTTCGAGCTCCAGCAGGGGAACCTTGATGCCCAGGATGATCCTGTCCAACACCACAGCGGTGATGCCTTTTCTGAACAAGCTGTGGCGGGAGACAGTTCAGCAGGGAGGCAACGTATCGAGCCTGGCCCGCAGGTACCCCCGCCGTGATGACGGCAAGCTGGAGGCCCTCTACGTCCTCATGGTGCTGGGCTTCTTCGGCTTCTTCACCCTGGGCATCATGCTGAGCTACATCCGCTCCAAGAAGCTGGAGCACTCTCATGACCCGTTCAACGTGTACATCAAGTCTGATAGCTGGCAAGAGAAGGACAAGGCTTACGTCCAGGCTCGGGTCCTGGAGAGCTACAGGGCATGCTACGTCGTCGAAAACCAGCTGGCTGTAGAACAACCCAACACACACCTTCCCGAGACGAAGCCTTCACCATGAACCCCACCACTGGCTAACACGGGACACATCCTGCCTGGCAACCTGATTTTCTAATCACATTCCTCTCATACTCTTTACTGTAATGGGTGCCACTGGATTTCTTTTTTGCTATTGTAAGGGTGAGGGGTGGATTAATGACAGGTTTCACTGTTTTTCTAAAATCACATTCTTCTGTGACAGACTGTCACTGGTTCCCCCATAGCTGTCCCTGCCTTGTTAAATTTAGCAGAATCCCTGAGGACATGGCCTCTGAGAATAGAAGCTGCATTTTCCAGACTCCCTTGCAGCTAGCAAGGTTGTGTGACTAAGCCCTGGCCAGTAGCTATGCAAGTGAAGATGGCAACGTCCAAGGAATTCTTGGAAAGTAAAGGACGTGCCCTTTACTTCCCTGGTCCTGCTTCCCAGCAGCTGGACATGGAGTGGGTGGAGAGCAGCTCTGAGTCTGGAAACTAACCAGGCACTCAAAGAACCACACCTGGGCCTGGGCGATGTGGTGGAGCAGGGTCCTCCTTACCACCCACAGGCCTGATATACAGGAGAGAGAAACCCACTCCACTCTTCTGTAAGCCACTGTTATTTTGATCTGTAGCAGAATCAATGCCCTTACTAATACACCTACCTTATAGGACTGAACCTAAAGGCATGAGGTTTCCATACTTGTCACAAGCACACACTGATTTTGCCCTGGTCACTTCTGTGCTCACTCCTATGGCGCTATCCTCCTCCTGCCCTTCTGCCGCCCACTCCTCCCTTGCACACACCCTTCACACATCTCCCCAAAAAGACACAGACACACACACTCATATACATAAACACACACACACACACACACACACACACACCCCTCAAGCTAGAAAGAACTCACTTCCTACAGGGCTAAGATGGAGGAGGAAAAAATGTCCCCTTCAGAATGCATAGCAAGGGGAAGGTGCTCGGTCACTGTGGGAGTAGGGAGAGGTGCCCCCACTCCCCAAGAGCCAGGGGAAGGAGTGGCTGTGGGCAGGGAGCAATGCGTGGCACTGGGGTGACAGGTCCTTTTGAGGTTATGGGCTTGTTTTGTGAGTTGAACTGTAACCCCCCCAAAAAGACAGGTACCTTCAATGTGACCTGGTTGAGAAATAAGGTCTTTGCAGATGATCTAGTTGAGATGAGGTCATTGGGGTGGGCCCTCTTCCAAAGTGACTAGAGTCCTTATCAGAAGAGAGGAATTTGGACACAGACACATAGGGAGAACACCGTGCAGTGACAGAGGCCGCAAACTAGGGAAGGTCAAGGATAGATGCACATTCCCATCCCAAGAAGCTGGGAAGAGGCCAGGAAGGCTCCTCGCCCACAGGTTTCGGAGGAAGCACGGCCCTGCTTGAATTCAGACTTCCGGCCTCCCGAACTGTGAGTCAGTGAGTATCTGCTGTTGAGGCCACCCAGCTCGGGATACTACAGGGAACTCATACAGCACCTCTCAGAGACAGAGCCGTGCTGCCTTCCAGTGGCGCACCCGGAGGAGCTGCCCCAGCAGATAGAGAGGGCCTCTGTTCTGCCACCTGCCTTGAGAGGGTCTCCAGCTGCCATCTGTAGCTTCGGAGTCCTCTGCAATGTGACATCCTGGAAGCTTAGCTGCCTGGGCATTCCTGAAGAGTGTGGAATATTTAAATGACACACCATGTTTTAAAACCTGCACCTAAGATAAATTAAAAGCAGCACGTGTGCATCTTTGGCCATCCCCAGATGCATCCACATGGTCTCATGAGGTTCCAGTCCTTGTTTCATATAATAAACACAGGCATGGCTCAGCCTGAGTTACCACGGTCCTTGAGATGAGTGGTCCTTTGGGTCACAAAGTCCTTTGAAAATCCAGTGAGAGCTGTGGTCTTCACCCCACCCGAATAATGCATATGGAGACCACACCTTGCCTACCGAGTCCAGGGTTCAGGGGCCAGTGGCAGCCCAGCTATGCCTTGCACGCCTCACAGCCCCTGTGCGAGCGAGACCCGTCTGAGGCAGTTGCATATTCCCAGATGGAAGGCAAGGCAGGTTTGCAGAGAGAGACCCAGAGTGCACGTGACCCGCCGCGTGATCCCTGGCGCACACTGACTTTGACATTCCAGGCACACGGACTGGCTTTTCATCACCACTTCATTTTCCCCACCAAGATTCCTGTGCCTTTTAAGGCAGAGGGAGATCCCTGTGGCTTTAGTCTTCCCAGGCCTTAAAGAGCCCCTGTCTTCACTCACAAACTTCTCTTCCTCCCTCCTCTTCCTGTTCATTTTAAAGGGGGAGAGGGAAAAGTAAGCGGAAGACAAATCGAGACACATATTTTCAGACCCTTGTTACTATATTTTAAAAATTGGCTTCACATACAGAGTCCTTGCTATGCACCATGTACTGTTCTAAGCTCTTTAAAGATAGAATCTCAATGATTGTTTTGCAGGCAATGCTCTATGCATTCATTAGCTAAGACAACAATGCTTTTGCAGTATTGAGATTTTGTTGAAAAATTAAAGCCATTGATCATGATCTGTGATGTGTGTTCACAATACCACTATGATACTTCTAGAAGATGGTTATCAGTTCTTGCAATGCTCTGATGGGGCAGCCCCAGGGACTTGGGAATAAGGAAAGTCAGATTGCCTGTAGATAATGAAATTCTGCCATCAACACACGGAGGATTAGGGCAGAGAGGTGTGGGTCCCCCTGATGCCTGCAGGTAGAAAGCAAGCAAAGCCCTAGGTGGAGACAGTGGCCACCTATAGCACCCTCTTGCCTTGTAGAGGGGAGGCTGCTGTGCTATGGGCACAGTCGGGACGGAGCAGGGAATGTGGGCGCAGTCGGGACGGAGCAGGGAATGTGGGCGCAGTCAGGACGGAGCAGGGAATGTGGGCGCAGTCGGGACGGAGCAGGGAATGTGGGCGCAGTCGGGATGGAGCAGGGAATGTGGGCACCATCTAGAGGGAGCAGGGAATGTGGGCGCAGTCGGGATGGAGCAGGTAATGTGGGCACAGTCGGGACAGAGCAGGGAATGTGGGCACAGTCGGGACGGAGCAGGGAATGTGGGTGCAGTTGGGATGGAGTGGGGAATGGGGGAACCATCTAGACAGAGCAGGAAATGTGGGTACCGTCTAGATGGAGCAGGGAATGTGGGCACCATCCAGGTGGAGCAGGGAATGTGGGCACCATCGGGATGGAGCAGGGAATGGGGGAACCATCTAGATGGAGCAGGGAATGTGGGCACCATCCAGGTGGAGCAGGGAATGTGGGCACTGTCTGGATGAACTTCTGGATATTGTAGGAGATGCCGTGAACTCTCCTAATGTTTACAGGTTGGCAACTAATTTGCTCTTTGAAACCTGTGTGGGTCAAACAAAATATAACCTTGAGATGGATTCTGCCCAGAGCCCACCAATTAACTGCCTGTGCTTTACAGAGGAAGAATGGCTCCCAGCCAGCCCCATACCACACTTGAGAGAAGCATAAACAGAGTCAGTGCTTGGGCGCCTGTAATCCAAGCACTTTGGGAGGCCGAAGTAGGCAGATTGCATGAGGTCAGGAGTTTAAGACCAGCCTGGACAACATGGTGAAACTCCATTTCTACTAAAATGCAAAAATGAGCTGGGCGTGGTGGCATGCACCTGTAATCCCAGCTACTCAGGAGCCTGAGGTGAGAGAATTGCTTGAACCTGGGAGGCGGAGGTTGAAGTGAGCCAAGAGTGCGCCACTGCACTCCAGCCTGGGCAAAAGAGTGAGACTTTATCTCAGAGAGAAAGAGAGAGAGAGAGAGCAGGGGGGGAGAAGAGGGGGGAACCCTGCTCAGCCACAGTGGCAGTAACAGGCACTTCCTTGAGTGTGGTCCTGGGGCCAAGCGACCAGAGATCCCAGCCTCATGATGAAAGGCTGTATCAGGCTGTCCTCACCTGACATTGTGAGAACATCCCATTCATCTGACCCTCCCATTCAGATTCTGGATTCCACAATCTTTGCATCTCCAGGCCAGGCTGTGCGAGCACAAAATAATGCATGTGTCTCTGTTGACAGTCTCCTCCATCGAAAATCCACATTGGTGTATGACTTCTCTATGGGCACAAACGAGATGTAAATGCTAGACCAGGCAAGGAGAGATGAGTAAAGGCTGACAGTGCTTGAAGACAAAAGAAATGGACATAAAGTTATGAATGGGTGGATAGGGACTGGTAAATTTTTTTTTTCAATAGGATCTGGCTCTGTCACCCAGGCTGGAGTGCAGGGCTGCAATCATAGCTCACTGCAGCCTCGCCCTCCCAGACTCAAGCCATCCTCCCCACTCAGCCTCCTGAGTAGCTGGGACTATAGGCATAAGCCACCATGCCCAGCTAATTTATTTTTTTTGAGACTAAGTCTCACTCTGTCACCCAGGCTGGAGTGCAGTGGTGTGATCTTGGCTCACTACAACCTCCGCTTCCCAGATTCAAGTAATTCTCCTGTCTCAGGGTCCCAAATAGCTGGGATTACAAGTGCCTGCCACCACACACAGCTAATTTTTGTATATTTAGTAGAGACAGGGTTTCACCATGCTGGCCAGGCTGGTCTTGAGCTCCTGCCCTCAGGCAATCCACCCACCTCAGTCTCCCGAAGTGCTGGGATTACAGGCATGAGTCACTGCACCCAGCTTCTGTTAAGTCTTTGAGTAAACAAAATCAATGGATACATAAAACAAATCTAAATACAAAAAAGTATTTATTTATACAAATAAATTCCAAAATACTGAAATTTATTGATCTGCAGGAGCAGTGAAAGGCAATCTGGGTGCTGCTGCCCCCTGGTGGTCACTTTGAGGATATTGCTTAATGCACAGGGAACCCTGAAGACCCGGCAGCCAGCAGGTGCCTGCTGAGGCTGGGTCAGGGGCCCTGAGTGCCTTTAGATGTCCTTGGGAGGCTACACTTCTATTCAGCCGTCAAGTTCAGGGAGATGGGACCCATCGTGGGCACGACTTCCCAGCCCCCAGGACTGTGAGAAAGAAATGTCTGTTGTTTCAAAGCCACCCAGTCTATGGTAGTTTGTTACAGCAGCTGGAATGGACTAAGGCACCTTCTTTTCCTTCTTTCTTATTTCGCTTCCCATGCAGCATCAGCCTTTGAGTGTGTGACCTCTGCTTCTCCATCAATTCATAAATTCCTCACTAAAAGGGGTTCAGTCCTGCTAGCTCTTGAGGACTTGCTCAATAGCTAAAACTTTGGAGATTTCTTTCTCTTTTCATAAACCAGGGATGTTAGAAAGACCACACTTTAAGGCAAAACAGGCAGAAAGCTTAGATCTGGTGTATGTTCAGCAATCAGCCCTAGGAGGCGTCTCTAACCTCTAAGGAGCAGCTCATGTGGTTTAGTTTACACTTCAGCCCTAAATACACAACTCTGCTTCTCATTCCCTACTTCAGGCGGTCCATGCCAGGATTTATAAGGCAATAGGCTGCGAAGCCAAGTTTGTGCCATTGCACTTCAGCCTGGGTAACAGTGAGGCCATCTCAAAAAATCGAGAGTATTATTGACTGGCTTATTCTGTAGATGGCCAGAGCCCATCCCAGAGGCACAGGGTCAAGGCAGACTCCAGCCCTGGGCGGGGCCTCTTCCGTCACAGGGCACCTCGCCCACTCCCACACCCCCTCACACTGGGTCCACGGAGACACGCCAGCTCACCTACCACTGTGCATAGCTTGGGATGTGGGGGGAAACTGAAGGACCCAGAAGAAACCCACACAGATCTGGGAGAATGTGCATCCTCCACAGAGACAGTGGCCTGGCTAGGAAGTGATTTTTTTTTTCTCATCAACTTTATAGCAAAATGGTGTTGAACAAGATGGCGTCATCCAAGGACCTGCTATATAATGACACGTATCTGCCGTTAGTAACATACAGAGTATTTTCACTGCCCTAAAAGTCCTGGTTAGGAGGCGGAAGTTGCGGTGAGCCGAGATCGCGCCATTGCACTCCAGCCTGGGTAGCATGAGCGAAACTCCGTCACGGGAAAAAAAAAAAAAAAAAGTCCTGGTTATCCTCCCCACACCCCTCTCAACCGCTGGCAACCACTGATGTTTTTACCGTCTCCATAGTTTTGCCGTTCTCAGAATATCACATAGTTGGAGTCAGGCAGTATGTAGCTTTGTCATTTGGCTTCTTTCACTTAGTCATATGCATGTAAGTTTCCTCCATGTCTTTTCATGTCTTGATAGCTCATTTGTTTTTAGCACCGAATACTATTCTGTTGTGTGGATGCAGCACAGGTTATTTACCCATTCACCTACTGAAAGGCATCTTGCTTGCTTCCAAGTTTGGGCAATAATAAATAAAGCTCGCTATAAAAAATATGCTACATATAAGCAACTGTGTGCAAGTTTTTGTGTGGACACAAGTTTTCAACTCCGTGGGTAAACACCTAGGAATACGATTGCTGGATTGTACGGTAAGGGTACCTGTCGTTTTGTAGGGAACTGCCAAACTGTTTCAAAGTGACTGCACCATTTTGCCTTCCCACCAGCAATGAATGGGGATAGAAAATGCCAAGTCCTCACTAGCATTTGGTGTTGTGAGTATTCTGGGGTTTGGCTATTGTATATATATATATATGATATAATATATATGATATTATGTGATATATATTATATATCACATAATATCATATATGATATATAATATATATCACATATGATATATATTATATATCATATATGATATATATAATTTTGATATATATGTGTGTGTATATATATATATACACACACACACACAATGGAATATATATATTCCTCTCTCTATATATATATATTCGTGTATATATATCTGTGTGTATATAATATAAATAATATTAAAAATTTTTAAATATCCTATATATATTCCTCTCTACATATATGCATATATATATATCTTCCATTATATGTGTGTGTGTATATGTATATAATATAAGGAGAATTTATTAAGTATTAATTCACACAATCACAAGGTCCCACGATAGGCCATCTGTAGGCTGAGGAACAAGGAAAGCCAGTCTGAATTCCAAAACTGAAGAACTTGGAGCCCAGTGCCTGAGGGCAGGAAGCATCCAGCACAGGAGAAAGACAGAGGTTGCGAGGCTAGGCCAGTCTCTCCTTTCACATTTTTTACCTGCTTATATTCCGGCCGAGCTGGCAGCTGATAAAATGCTGCCCACCAGGTGAAGGGTGGGTCCGTCTTCCCCAGCCCACTGACTCCAACGTTAATCTCCTTCGGCAACACCCTCCCAGATACACCCAGGATCAATACTTTGTATCCGGTCAAGTTGACACTCAGTATTAACCATCACACCCACCACCTGGTTTTGTAAATAAAGCTTTATTGGAACACAGACACACTCTTCGTTTATATTAATACTATTCATGGCTGTATTCATGCCACAAAGGCAGAGAGTTGGGTTCTTGTGATAGAGAGCATACGAAAAAAAAAGCTAGCCAGTAACTATCACTAAGCCCAGAATTTAGCACTGACGTGTTTTATTGCTTTCGTATGTGATTGCTTTCCTATGTGCATGTGTAAAATCCACACATCTGACTGTTGCTTTGCTTTCTAGCATACACAGCTCCGGGCGTAAACACGGCTGCCTCATTGGCGCCCTCTATTGAAAACCCTTGGCCTAGACACCCGGGGAATCCGTCTGCAGGGGCTCCTTGCCAGTGGCCCCATTGTTATAGCCGCTTCTCGCCGCAGGGGGGCAGAACATCCATGGGTACCACGTAGCCCTGCAGTGCAAGACTTCCGCAGGTCCCAAAGTGACTTCGGAGCCTGCTTCCAGAGCCTACGGGTCTACACCAGCAATGCGGGAGGGTGCTGAATCAAAGGGAGGCTGAATCACTGAATTTCACAGGGTCTTTGGGGTTAAAGTCAGGACAATTTGCAAATGCAGTTCACTTCACTGTCTGATTATGAGCCACTATGTTTCTTTTCTTTTTTCTTCTAAAACTTTTTTCCTTTTTTTAAAATTTTTTAAATCTTTTTATTTTATTATTATTATTATTATTATTATTGACAAACCTTTATGTCAAGGGCTGCTTTCAATAGATCGCAGCGAGGGAGAGCTTGTTTCTCTTAAACAGGGGAACATTCCTGCAAAAAGATGCAAATCGAGCATATGAGGCACACAGATGGAAGTTAAAACAGATTTAATAAAATGTTTGAAGCCAGAATTGCAAACATACTCTCATAGAAACGGCTGATTCCCCGAAAGAGTTAATATGTGTGTTGCAAACTCTTGACACTTAAAAAAATAAATTACCTTTTCAATAGATAATAGACACACCGTAAAAATAAACAAATAAACTATTTTAAAAAATACTGCCTAGAGGTAGTAAAGGGATTCCTATGTCTCCTTTCAGAAATATCTTAAGCACATACAAGAATATCCAGCCTTTGTATACAAATGATGGCATATGGCACACACCAGTGGGCGCCATACTTATTTTCCCCCTGTTTAGCAATATATGGAAGATTGCTCTTTTGCTTTTTTGAGACAGGATCTCACTCTGCTGCCCAGACTGGAGTGCAGTGGTGTGATAGGGCTCACTGTGGCCTCCAACTCCTGGCTCAAGGCCTCCTCCCCTCTCAGCCTCCTGAGTAGCTGAAACTACAGGTGTGCACCTCCATGGCTTCCTTCCTTCCTTCCTTCCTTTCTCTTTCTTTCTTTCCTCTTCCTTCCTTTTGTTCTTTCTTCTTTCCTTCCTTCCTGTCTTCCTTTCCTTTCCTTCTTTTTTTTTTTTTTTTTTTTTTTGCTGTCAGAGTCTTACTCTATTGCTCAGGCTGGAGTGCAGTGGTGCGATCTCGGCTCACTGCAAACTCTGCCTCCCCGGTTCAAGCCATTCTCCTGCCACAGCCTCCCAAGTAGCTGGGATTGCAGGCACCTGCCACCACACCCTGCTAATGTTTGTGTTTTTAGTAGAGACAGGGTTTCACCATGTTGGCCAGGCTAATTTTGAACTCCTGACCTCAGGTGATCCACACACCTCAGCCTCCCAAAATTCTGGGATTATAGGCATGAGCCACCGCACCCAGCCATTCCCTGTTTCTTTCAGTGCTTGCACCAGAGCTCATTGCACGGATCTTCATACTGTCTTTAATCAGTTCTCCCTCAATGGGCATTTATGTAGTTTCCAATCTTTTGCTGTTGCAACGGTGAAGACAATGGGTCAATGACTATCTGTGTCTATATCCTGTGAACTATATCCTATATCAGGCTCCTACCTAAGTCCTCCACATTCCTAGAAGATGAATGACTGATCAGAAGTATATACGGTATACATTTTAATAATGCCAATTATCCTTAAGCATGCCGAGAATAATGACTGGCCTCTATAGCTTCACTGCGTCTGACACCATCTGACTGCCTTAGATATAGAAACCAAACTGTGGAGAAGGCTCTGCGAGTAGCCTCATTTTACAGACGATCTTTACTCATCCACTGGCAGTTGAGTAAAATCTCTTGATCATTTTAATTTGCATGTATATGATTATGAGTGATGATAAGCTTATTTTTATCTGTTTAAAAGACATTTGTGGCCGGGCACGGTGGCTCACTCCTGTAATCCCAGCACTTTGGGAGGCTGAGGTGGGCAGATCACCTGAAGTCAGGAGTTCGTGACCAGCCTCGTCAACATGGTGAAACCTTGTCTCTATTTAAAAATACAAATATTAGCCAGATGTGGTGGTAGGCACCTGTAATCCTGAACCTATTCAGAAGGCTGAGGCAGGAGAATCACTTGAACCTGGGAGGCAGAGGTTGCAGTGAGCTGAGATCACACCACTGCACTCCAAAAAAAAAAAAAAAAAAGACATTTGTGACTAGTTAATTGTTTGTTTCCTCTATCTTTCTGCTGAATTGCTGGTCTGCTTCTTTTTCTTTACTTTTTTCTTTATTTTTTTTCAAGATGGAGTCTCGCTGTGTCGCCCAGGCTGGAGTACAGTGGTGCAATCTGGGCTCACTACAACCTCCACCTCCCAGGTTTAAGCAATTCTCGTGTCTCACCCTCCAAAGTAGCTGGGATTACAGGTGTGAGCCACAGTACCCACCTAAATTTTGTATTTTTGGTAGAAAAAAGGTTTCATGGTGTTGGCCAGGCTGGTCTTGTTCCTGACCTCAAGCGATCCACCTGCCTCAAGCCACAATACCTAGCCAGCTGGTCTGTTTCTTACTGTTAAAGCTTTTGACTAGTAAAATACTGGACAGTTTATCGTATGTTTTACAAATGTTTCCCCTATTATCACTGATCTCTTGACTTTTTGATGGCATTTTTTGCTGTAACGAAATGTCTGACTTCGTTGGATTTATCAGTCTTTTTTTCTTTTAATGATTTCTGACTTGTACCACACTTGGAAAAATTGCCACAATCTGGGATTATAAAAATAAACTTATCGGCCGGGCGCGATGGCTCAAGCCTGTAATCCCAGCACTTTGGGAGGCTGAGGCGGGTGGCTCACGAGGTCAAGAGATCGAGACCATCCTGGTCAATACAGTGAAACCCCGTCTCTAATAAAAATACAAAAAATTAGCTGAGCACGGTGGCGCGTGCCTGTAATCCCAGCTACTCAGGAGGCTGAGGCAGGAGAATTGCCTGAACCCAGGAGGCGGAGGTTGCGGTGAGCCGAGATCACGCCATTGCACTCCAGCCTGGGTAACAAGAGCGAAACTCCGTCTCAAAAAAAATAAAATAAAATAAACTTATCATGTTTTCTCTAGTTCTTTCATTGCTTTATTTAAACATATGTATATATATATAATCTTAGCTCCATCTGGAATGTCTTTCGGTGTGTGTATTAGAGCTCCAATTTTACTCTTTCTCAGTCTATTCAATCGTCCCATTCATTTCTGAGATAACTCATCTTTTCTGTATTGATTTGAAATGCCCCCTTTATTTTATACTGTTTTCCTGAATGTTTCGAGACTATTTCTGGATTTTATTTGTTCCACTGATCTGTCTGCCTCCTATTTATGTATTTATTTATTTATTTATTCATTGAGATGAAGTCTTGCTCTGTCGCTCAGACTGGAGTGTAGTGGCACAATCTCAGCTTACTGCAACCTTTACCTCCTGGGTTCAGGCAATTCTCCTGCCTCAGCCCCCTGAGTAGCTGGGATTACAGGTACATGCCATCATGCCCAGCTAATTTTTGTATTTTTAGTAGAGACAGGGTTTCACCATGTTGGCCAGGCTGGTCTTGAACTCCTGACCTCAGGTGATCCACACAGCCTCTGCCTCCCAAAGTGCTGGGATTACAGGCATGAGCCACCGTGCCCAGCCCCCTCTCTGCCTGTTTACATGCCAGAATCAAACACTTTTAATTTCTGTGGCTTTCCAATATATTTTAACATCTTGTGGTGACATTTTTGTTCATTATTTTTTCCCTGGAATTTCCTTGGCTATTTTTGCATGTACGATTTTCCATAGAAACTTTAGCATCAACTTCTCCCTGTTAATTTCAGTGAGGCAAAACTCTCAAGCTCTTTGTTTAAACAAGAAATCTAACAGATTTGTTTATCCCTTGTCTCCTGTGAGAGAAGAGAGAAACCAAAGAAAGGTTGCAAAGTCTTACACCTTTGCGGAAGTAGAGGTATCAATTTAAATCTCTCTTCCAGAGCCAAGCAGCCTGAATCTTAACCTTTGAGGAAGTTAGGGTTGCTGTTTTTGGGCATAGCATCAACTTCTGAAATCCGGGTGATTTACTTACTCCTTTGTTAAAGTGACATGCGTGAGGATAGGTGTTTGTTTGTTTAGAGACAAAGTCTCCCTCTTTTCACCCAGGCTGGAATGTAATGGCCCAATCTCAGCTCACTGCAACTTCCACGTCCCAGGTTCAAGTGAGTCTCCTGCCTCAGCTTTCTGAGTAGCTGGGATTACAGGCACCAGCCACCAAGCCCAGCTAATTTTTGTATTTTTAGTAGCGACAGGATTTCATTATATTGGCCAGGCTGGTCTCGAACTCCTGACCTCAGGTGATCCACCCACCTCAGCCTCCCAAGGTGCTGGGATTACAGGTGTGAGCCACTACGCCCAGCCAAGGATAGGTATTTATGATGCAGGATCTATGTATCACTTTCTACAGCTGCAGGAGGAAAGGAATATATATATATAATATATATATATATATATATATACATATATACATAATATATATACATATATACATACATATACATAATATATATACATATATATATACATACACACATATATATATGTATATATATATTTTTAATTTTGCTGCAACTTGGTTGTGATTTTTCAAGCCTAAAAGTTGGAACGTTATTCATTGGTACCAAGAGAAAGAAAGGTGGGTCTGAAAAGCACAAAATACGTCATTAAAGGAAAAGAGAAGAATAAAATCATTAAATGGAGCATTTGGCATTCGGTGTACTATAGATAATAAAACAACAACATGACAAGAACAAAGAAAGGGGAATTTCCATTGGAATTATACTAAATTTATAGATTAATTCAGGGAGAATTGTTATCTTTATACAAATGAGTCTTTCTACCCTAGATTCAGAAATATATTTGAATTTAGTCAAATCTTCCATTTGTCCCTCTGTCATTTAGATTCTCTTTGTGTAAATTTCGTGCATTTATTATACTCTTGGGTGTCCTATCTTTGGGGGTTCCTATTGTAAATGGAATCTTTTATTCAGTTACATTTCAAAAGATCTTGCTATTAATATAGATTCCTGAATATTGTTTTGTAAACATGTATGTTTTCTGCCCCCTGAGCTTCCTGAATTTTCCTGCTCTTTCTAATGGTTTTGAAATTGATTCTCAATGATTATTTTTGCCTCCTTCTTTCCAGTTTTTGTGACTTTTCCTCACTCTTGTCTAACTGAGTTGGTAATTCAGCACAGTACTAAATGGCGGTGGTGATAATGGGCAATTGTGACTATCCTGGGGTGCTTCTGTTGCTTCAGCATTGAACGTAAGTCTAGTTGCTAACTTGAGATAATCACAGAATGGATTTCCTAATATTGAACAACTCCTCCCACAAGCCTTTTAACGCACTCTTAGATTTTTGCCTAATATTGTATTTAGAATATTTACATCTATATCCATAAGTGAGGTTGGTCTGTGTTTCTCTTTTATTGTGGTTATTTGATTCTATGGTTGTTGTCAGGGAATCATTGATATGCAAGCTTCATCGGAACAGTTTGGAAGATTTTCTGTTTTCTCCATACTCTCTAGAACAGTTTAAAGACATTAGTGTTCTCTGGTCACCAATCAGTAAAGGTTTAATACGATGCACTTGTGAAACTGTTGGACTCAGCTGCTTCTCCGGGTGAATGACTTTTTATCAAGGTTTTTACGATCTCTGTGGTAAATGATATTTTCTGCTTTTTAAAATCTCTTTTAGGGTCAGTTTTGGTAATTTATATTTTCCTAGAAAATCATTCATTTGGTCAAGGTTTCGAATCTATTTGTACAGAATTGAGCAGAGGGATTGAGGAGTCACTTATTTGATTTTCTCTGTATCTGTGATTATTTTATTCACAATTCTTATTTCGTATATTTGTTCTTTCTCCTTTGTTTGTTTATTAGGGCACTCAGGGATTTACTCATTTTCTCTCTTTTTTTAAGGAACCAACAGCTAGATGTATCATCGATGTTTTTTTTATGGTTTCTTTATTTTTGCTCTCATGCTTTCCGGTTACTTTTTTTTTTCTCTGCTTTCTTTGGGTTTCTTTTGTTATTCTTTCCTTAACATCATTAGGTGCTTAATTTCAAATTTTAAAGCACCCTTACTGAGATGAAATTTCCATACCATTGTAAGGGTGTGGTCAATAATTTTTAGTTAATTTGTACAGCTGTGAACCATTACCACAATCCAGTGCAAGAACATTTCCATCAACCCGGAAAGCTCCCTCCCGCCTGCTTGTATCAATCCTTGCCCCCACCTCTTGCCCCTGGAAGCCACTGGTCTGCTGTCTGTAGAGTTTTGCTTTCTCTAGAAATGTCATATAAATACAGTCTTACACCTTGTGGTCTTCTGTGTCTGGGTTCTTTTACCCAAAATAATGTTTGAAAGGTTCATGCATGTTTATTGCTGAATTATTTGTAAGGATTTTGGTTTTACATTCAGTTAATGGACATTTGGATTCCTTCCAATGTGGGGCTATTTCAAATAGTGCTGATATGAACATTAGGCACAAGACCTTGTGTGGACACATATTTTATTTTTCTTGGGTATATAACTAGGAGTGGAATTGTTGGGTCATACAATAAGTGTAACTTTTTAAGAAAATGCCAAACTGTTTTTTAGAGTTGTTGTATCATTTAACATTCCCACTGGCAAGGTATGAGAGTTTCTGTTTTTCCACATCTTTACCAGCACTTAGTATTGTGTAGCAGGTGTGTAGTGATACATTATGGTGGTTTTAGTTCGTATTTACCTAATGACTAAATAATGTTGAGCATCTTTTCATGTGCTGATAAGCCATTTGTATTATTTCCTTGGTGAAACATCTGTTCAAATATTTTTTCTACTTTTTATTGGGCTGTTTGTCCTCTTTTATTAAATTGTAAGACTATTTCATATATTCCAAGTGAAAGTCCTTTATCAGATATGTGACTTGCAATTGTCATCTCCCCACCTGTGTTGCCTGTATTTTCATTTTCTTAATTGTATTTTTTGAAGTTCAAAATTTCACATTTTGATGAAGTCCAACATGTCAGTTTCTTTTCTTTTATAGATTGTGCTTTTTGATGTTCTATCTAAGAAATATTTGCTTAATCCTAGGTCACAAAGATTTTCTTCTGTGTGTTTGTCCAGAAGTTTTACAGTTTTAGCTCTTCTACTTAGGTTGATAATCCAGTTTGTATATGGTGTGAGGTAAGGGTTTCAGTTCTCTTTCCTGGTATATGAATACCCAATTTTTTTCTGGTAACATAAATTGGAAAGACTATCTTTCTTTCCTTCTTCTGTAAATGTATTTTTATTATTTTTTTCTTGTTTATTAATGTTGGCTATTTCACATAGGTTCAGATATGCACTGTTTGCAATTATTTTCTAGATAACATTTTACTTTTAGTTTTGATTTTCTTTTTGACCCAATAACTTTTCAAGCCTTAATTTCCAAGTGGCAAGACTTAACTTTTCTTTAATTTTTAAAATTAATTTTTATTTTTAATAATTGTAAAACTGATTATTTCTACTTTTTGAAAAAGTGCTCTGGCAATGTGGTGGCTCATGCCTGTAATCCAGCATTTTGGGAGGCCAAGGCAGGTGAATCACCTGAGGTCAGGAGTTTGAGACCAGCCTGACCGATATGGTGAAACCCTGTCTTTACTGAAAATACAAAAATTAGCTGGGTGTGGTGGACACCTGTAGTCCTAGCTGTTTGGGAGGCTGAGACAGGAGAATCACTTAAACCTGGGAGGCTGAAGCTGCAGTGAGTCAAGATAGCACCACTACACTCCAACCTAGAGGACAGAGTGAGACTCCATCTCAAAGAAAAAAATAGTGTCCTTTACAGCCAATATATGATATTTTATGTGTGTGAAAATTCCATGGCTCTTAAAAAGAAAGTATATATTATATGTTCAGAGCATAGAGTTTAATATATATCAAATTGCATCTGCCTTCTTAACTATATCAATTATACATTTTTATTTCTATACTGAAACATTGCTGTTTACTTGTTCTTTTATTCACTGAGCAGTAAATTTAAATTATCTAACTCTAAACACTTTCTTCATTTTTTCTTATTTTCTATAAATTTTTCTTTATGAGGTTTGGTGCTGGTTTAAGCAGAAGCACCATCCCATAAAATACATCCACCAGTGTGTGCCACATACTATGGAGTTCACCATTGCCACAGCAACCCCAGAAGTTGCAGCACCAATAACCTGAAAATCAGCACTCTTTTTCTAAAACTTTCTGCATAGTCCGCCCACTAACTTGCATGTAATTTAAAGTAGGTGTAAATGGGGCTGCAGAACTGCCTTGGAGCTGCTGCTCTGGACACACTGCCTATTGGGTAGCCCTGCTCTGCAAAGAGCAGGACCTCTGCTGCTGTCCACTGCTGCTTCAATAAAAGTTGCTGTCTAATGCTACCAGCTTGCCATTGAATTCCTTCCTGGGTGAAGCCAAGAACCCTCTCAGGCTATACCCCAATTTGGGGGCTTGCCTGCCCTGCATCAAAATAACCACAAACTTGGTGGCTTAGAACATCTATTATCTCTTATTCTGGAGACCAGGAGTCCAAAATCAAAGCATCGGCAGGGCCCTACTCCCTGTGAAGGCTCTAGGGGAGTATCTTTCCCACTCTTCTGACCTCTGGTGGCTCCAGGCATTCTGTAGCCTGTGGCTGCATCACTCCAATTCCTGCCTCCATCTTCACATGGCCTTCTTCCCTACGTCTCTCTTTTCTCCTTTTCCATCACTTATAAGGACCCTTGCCATTGGATAAAAGGTCCACTGTAACCCAGGATGATCTCACCTCAAGATTCTCACCTTACTTACTTCTGCAAGAGCCTTATTCCAAATAAGGTCACACGCTGAGGTTCCAGGTGGACATATCTTTTAGGCGGACACCATTCCACCCACTGCACCAACTAATTAAGTTCTGTACCTTCTACCTTCTAAAAATCTCTTGGATCCATCGACTTCTCTCCAGGCTTGCTCCCATTGCTTCTTTCAGATACTGTCATCTCTGGCCTGGATTATGCCTGCAGCTGCCTGACTGGTTTCTCTGCCTTCAATTCTGTCCCTGTTCCATCCACACTCTAATGCAGCCTGAGTGATCTCAGACAGGCAGCTTTAGTCTTTGGCTGAGCATGTGCTGCAGACTGGCTCGATTGCTGGAGCTATCTTAATGCTACAGCAATTGCCCGCAGTAGGTTCCTGACTTAGGCCAGTGAGAGCCATGCCATGAGATTTCCCTGGCTGAACAGGCAGGAAAGCACCTCTCCCCATCAACTGGAACTGTTGAGGTGTGAGTCTGAGCACCACCTGCCATAGCTTGTGTGCTTCTCTGCAGTAGGGGGAAATTAGGCCGACCTGCAGAGAGAGGCAGATATGGAAGACAGGATGGGGATGGATAACTGGGGGACCCTCCTCCCTGCATCCAGCCCCTTGGCTAGCCCTCCCCTTCCTCTGTGTTGCTCACATGAACCAGTAAGCTCTCCTCTGCTGCTAACTCTGAGAGGTGGCTCTGCACCCCAGAGCATCCTCATTGTAACCATCATCCTTACAGACAAGACTCATGGGATCTGATAACCACACAGATTTATTTCTGCCCCCACTCTTTCTTTAAATCTCTTCTGTGGGCCCTACATACTGGAGTTTGATCTTTTCCTGCCCCTCTGGTCAGGTTAGGTTGGAAAATATAGTCTGAATTCAGTAATTAAGATGTACAGTCTCATGTCATAAATAAAATTCTGAATTTGATTTAAGGTTGGGGCTCCTCCCTCTCCCAGCTAGGGCCTGCCATGGGCAGAACTGCAGCTGGGAGAGTTCAGGTGGCATCTTCCTTCATCAGGACTCTTCTGTTTCTGTGCCCATGCCCCAAACCCCCCAGACTCGTAAACTGTGGTTTCTGGCTGGGCTCAGTGACTCACGCCTGTAATCCCAGCACTTTGGGATGCTGACGCAGGTGGATCACTTGAGGTCAGGAGTTCGAGACCAGCCTGGGCAACATGATGAAACCCCAACTCTACTGAAAATACAAAAATTAGCCAGGTGTGGTGGTGGGCACCTGTAGTCCCAGCTACTTGGGAGGCTGAGACAGGAGAATCGTTTGAACTCGGGAGATGGAGGTTGCAGTGAGCCAAGATTGTGCCACTGAACTCCAGACTGGGCAACAGAGCAAGACTCTGTCTCAAAAACAAAACAAAACAAAACAAAGCAAAACGAAACAAACTTGTGGCTTCTGACCTCCCCAGAACTGAAGCCAGGAAAAAACACTGAGAGAGCAGAACAATCTTGTCTGTCTGTTCTCTAGTGTACACTAGCAGAGGCAAGTGTTTAGAGCTAATGCCTCCACTGTGGGCACATTGTTCAAGTCTTGAAGACCCGGAAGCATCATCTGGCCAACTGCACCAGGTCGGTGTTCAACAGGGGCCCCATGTGGCAGCTAGAAGCAACAGCACAGAGAATTGCTGAGATGCTAGTTCTCTCTGATAGGCTGAGGAGGCCAGGCCGACCACTCTACTCATTATGTACAAAGCCCTTGGAATCCTGGTCAACCCAGAAGGCTTTAAGAGGGAGGTGAACATAGGTTGCCCTGCCAGCCAGGCAGCCAAGGGTGCAAGTAATGAACTGAGAGAAGAAATGAGCTGTGATATTTGCCCTTTTGGTCTTCATTCCACAAATGTCATCATATGTTAATCCCCCCCCTTTTTAAAATAATGGCAAAGGGATAAAGTGACTTGGCTGCAATCCCACAATTAGTAAATGATAAAGTCCCAACTGGAAAATGGTTCTTGCAGTTCTAAAGGCCATGAGCTTTCCTTTGAACCTTGCTAGAGATGAACCCCTAAATGCTGAAGAAGAGAAAAATGAAGTTAAAAGGAAGGGCAAAGGTGACATATAAATTAAAGATTTCAAAGATACATGACGCCTCTTTAACCTCCAGCAGAGGGAAAAGCATCTGGAGTCTGTGCTCTTAGCTGGGACGGGATGCAGGGGTCCTTTATCTGGAGAAGCAGGGCAAAGAAGAGACTCAGTTGTTCTCCACAGGGGTCCTTTACTGTCATTTTTAATGTCTTTTTATACTGCAGGGCATCACAGCTAACTGATGAGGTCTGCCTCCTCTAGAAAATTCTCCTTGGACAGAATGTCAAGTGTGGATATGAACATTTATTTGTTGACATTTTTAAAATGCCAAACCTGACCCCCTGAAATGCAAAGGCACTTGTTTCTTTTCTTTTTAAAATTTATTCTGGAGTCAAGTTCACATCATTGCCACCTTCGCTCCCAATTTAGACAACTTTCTTCTAAGCTGACTGGCTCCTCAGTGGACAAAAAAAAGGCCATTGCCCTCTGGGAGAGTTGGGTCTTTGATGTCAAGGGGACTGTAGGATATTGGAATTCTTTCTCCCAGAACTGTAGCTCACACAAATATTTACCGGGTGATTGGCTTTGCTTGGTTGCGTTCAGGGAAATATTTGTCTAGGTTGAACCAGAGGCCTAAAGAAGGAGGTATCCACAGTCTGAAGAAAATTCTTGGCCCTTGTGCTGGTACGGGTTGTTCCATTTCACTGTTATGTAAGCACTGGGAATGACAGGAGGCTGGCGTCATCCACACGGCATAGGAAGGCATGGCAGCTACAGGACCCCATGATGACCGTGATCCTGACCACTCCCCACCAGGGATAGGACACTCTATGAGATGGCGCCATGAGGCCAGATATAGAATCCTTCTTTAGACGTAGCATTTGTATTTTCCATGAATACCTTAAACTTTGTTTTCCTACCACCTATCAGGGCTTTCTATGTTAAAGAAACAACAGGTTAAGCCCAGCATGCCCCTGTAATCCCAGCTACCTGGGAGGCTGAGGCAGGAGAATCGCTTGAACCCGGGAGGCAGAGGCTGCAGTGAGCCGAGATCAAGCCACTGTGCTCCGGCCTGGGCGACAGAGCAAGACAAGACAAGACAGAGGACAGGACGGGGAGGGGAGGGGAGGGGAAGGGAGGGGAGAGGAGGGGAGGGGAGGGGAGGGGAGGGGAAGGGAGGGGAGAGGAGGGGAGGGGAGAGGAGGGGAGGGGAGGGGAGGGGAGGGGAGGAGACAACAGCGAGATATTTACATTGAAGCATATGATGCATACCAAAAAAGTGCCTCTGCACAAGGATACAGCTCAATAAAGTGTCTCAAATAGAACAAACCTGTAAAACAGAATGACCAGCACCCAGAGTTCCCCTCATGCCCTCGTTACTTACCCTCCCCTGAAAAGAATCCACTATCCTGCCTTTTAACATCAGAGATTGCTTTTCCCCAACAGGGAGAGTTTAAGGTTGTGGATGTGCCTCCACAGTGACAGTTTATGATTTAACCTCTGGGGAAGTGATTGAGACAGTTCCCGACACAGGACCCTGGGTCCTGCATGAAGGTGACATTTAGGGTACGGAAGCAGAATGACTTTGGTGTGGATGACCCACTCTGGCACCTGTGAGCCACTGGGCCAGTCACTTCCCTGAATCTGAGTGTCCTCTCTTTAAATGGGGATAATACTCCTGCCTCGCAGGATTCTGGGAGGTGTGGGAAGCACTTGACACAGATCTATTCCCTAACATCAGTGCCCTTCTACACACGGACTAGACGGGACTCTGGAGCAGAATGTCTGCTCAGCAAAAGGCCATCTTTCCTTCTGTTGCACCATTGTTTTCGAGCTTATGACTCCCCACATCTCATGCCAGCATCCTCCTGAGCTGAATGTCAAATCTGTTGACTTCACAAATGACACACTCTCCAAAGCCTCCATCTCTAGCACGTCGGCTGCCCAGTGTGCTCTCCCTCGTCCATTCAGACACCTCCCTAGAGAGCAGCTCTTCCCACACAGAGCCCCAGGCTTCTTGCCTGCCTTCCTTGGGACCAAGGACATGGGATCCTGCTCACTCTTCACTGCCTTCACCTTGCAGATGAGGAAACAGGCTCACAAAGGTGAGGGGGCTGGCCCAGGGTTATGCAGCATTGATGTGGCTGGAGCCAAAGCCCTGACTCCCACCCTCATCACTGCCACCTGCCCCTTATTATCGCAGATCAGGTGGTCTCCCCTCGCACCTTCCACCAGCAGTGTCCAAACCCCTGTCTGTGTGGCAGAGGGGGAATACCACAGTCCATTTCATAGCAAGAGACAGCAGGAGCCAAATTAAACTTCAACAAAGACTTACATATAACAAATGGGTGCATTTATTATTGAATAGGTAGTGCACATATGGTTAAAAATATTTAGTGAGAATTCTCCCTCCCACCTCCCCTATATCTACCTGGTTCTCTCCTCCACTAGGTAACTCCTCTTCTTAATTTCTTGGACATTCCACTGGTGTTTTAAATGTTTGCACAGGCAAAATCAGATATCTATACTTCCTCTCCATTTTTCATACATGGTAACATGCTCTCTCCTTTACCTTTTACATTTAACAACACACCTTAGAGAACCGTATGCATCAGTAAAAAAACAGCTTTCTCATTCTTTTTTATGGCTGTGTAATACTCCATTGTATAGGTATATTATAATTTTTAACAACTTTATTGAAATATAATTCATATACCATAAATTCAACCATTTAAAGTACACGTTCAATGTTTTTTGTATATTCACAGATTGTGGACAGCCAGCACACAATTTTAGAATAGTTTTATTACCCCCCAATAATGCTATTCCCTTAGTTATCACCCCCTAATCCCTCCCAATAGTCAATTATTAATCTACTTTCTATCTTCGTAGATTTGCCTATTCTTGGCATTTTATATAAATGAAATCCTACAATATGTAGTCCTTTGTGACTGACTTCTTTTATTTAGCAAATGTTTTCAAGGTTCATTCATGATATAGCATATATCAGTACCACATTTCTGTTTATTGATGAATAACATTCCATTGTATGGATAAACCACATTTTATTTATTCATTCAACACTTGATGGACATTTGGGTTGTTTACATTTTTTGCTATTACAGGTAATGCTGCTTTGAACATGTGTGTTCAGGTTTTTGTGTGACCTTAACGAGTTTATTTCTCCCGGGAAGATATCCAGGAGTGGAATTGCTGGATCATACGGCTTATTTCACAACTTACTTACCCAGCACCCCATTAGTGGGAACTTCATCAAATTGTATCTTAAAAACCAGCAACCATCACAAACACAGCAGGTTAAAGTCCTAGAGTGAGGATTGGGGAAAAATGGAGCTGGAAACAATGGTTGGATGATTGAACTCCCCAGTCTTCCAACTTTTCCTTCCCTGCTCCTGGGGAAACCTTACCCCCAGACACTTACTCTAGCACTTTCCAGTTAAGACTACCTCAACTCCAATGGGGTCTGTGACTCTGGGAAGGAGAAGAGCCATTTCTCACCACCTGGCACAGGAACCCACTGCCCACTGACTGCCCGAGGCCCCTCAGTGTGTCACCCTGGGGGTGTCACTCCCTTCCTGTCTGGGTTTCCTCATCTGGGAGACTGTCCAGAGGAAACTGGTGACTCTTGACCATGGCGTTTCCTGGCCCTATGATGACAGATCTCTGCCACACCTGGCCATCTGCCACACCTGCAACAGGTGCACAACACAGGATAATTCAACAGCCATCCAAGCTCTAAGCTGAGAGCCGCCTCAAGGAGGGTTTCTGGCCACTTCAGCTCACGATGGGACCTGGGGGAGCTGGAGATTCCTTAGTATCAGCACATTTAAAAAAACTGTTTTGATTTAGAATGTCTTATCAAGTCAAATCTGGGAAGTGCTTTCTGTTCTGATGCAGCAGAAGACAGAGCGAATGGGATCCTCTGATTAATTGCAGGAGAGCAAAGTCATCCACTTACTCAGTTTCTGCTTGGTGCTGCCCTAAGATTCTTGGGGGATCATATTACTCCCCGCTCAGGAAACTGAGTGCAGCCCAGCTGCAGGAGTAGGACTGATCCCTCCCTAGGAGAAGGAATGCTCCTTTTATCGTCTTCCCCTTCTGTACATGGCAGCCGCTTGAATTTGCCCCTCCAAGAGTCAAGGACAAGACCACCCCATGGAATGTGAGTACTCAGCTGTAACGCAAGGGTTGGTGGTTTGAGGTTTGCTTACGTATTTCACGTCATTAAATTAGAAGTGCAAAATGGCATGGAGGAAGAGTTTTCTCTCTTCTCCAGGATATGTTGATCCAAAAGTAAAATGTAATGTATCGCGGTAATTAATATAGTGAGTTTCTTTCATATGGAAAATGAATTGGTTTTTATAACTTAATGTTCTATATGCAGTTCTTAGTTGGGAATATTTTATATGTACTTGAATATATTCCATTGTTCTGTGACAATTTCCAGAAAGTTCTATGAGTTTATACATGTGTTCCAAGTTTCAGTAAGTTCCCTTTCCCTAATATAAGGGCACTGTTTTCTTGTTGGGTTCATTTGCTGTCTGTTAGTTACTGTAATAATTACAGGAATTTTTTGCCCTCCTTACCTTAATATCTGAAACCATTTCACCAAACAATGGTGTAAAATTTATGCTCGCAATTTATGTTGTTTCTTGAGAGTGACTAATTTTACATAATTAAATCTAGTCATTGTCCTGGGCTTTGTCATATGTAGTTTGAAAAGTAATTTTTAAATAATTTCTTCCTTCATCTAAAAGTAATAAGCTCATCCACTCCTTCTGGTAACTAACTATAATAAAAAAAAAATACTGACTTCTCTGAGTCTTGCATTAGCAAAATGAATTAGCAAAAAACAAACAAATAACTATGAAATGGGAAGCATTTTGGAGCACCTTGGGTCTACCCAGCGGGCTAGGAGATTGATCCTATGATGTGTTTTGAAATACATCTGTATTTCCTGTTCACATAGAGCAGGAAATGGGGGTTTGAGCCAGGAAGGCCCCACTGGGAAGTGTTTCACAGGATTGCACCCTACATCCCTGGTTTTCATTGTTTCATTTTCTCCACTGCCTCTCCAAGTACAGAAAACAGTTTTGAATTAAACAGCAATTGAGATCTTAATCTACTGGTCTTACAAGGGCACACAACGTCTTTACCCAGGGGCCACTTCACCAAGGAGACCAGAAAAATATCAACTTGTACACTCTTTCATTTTAAAAATAAATACACACGGTACTAAGTGCACAAAAGGGCGTATGGTGAAAAATACATCTCCTTCCCCCAGGTCTCTTCCCCAGAGATAATTGCAAATACTAATTTCTTATGCATTCTTCCAAAGACGTTCTATATATACAAACTACAAGCAAGTAACATATAACCCCCTCCCCCCCCGCCCCCGCTTTTTTACAAGTGGTGTTGCATAGCATATCACGACTGGCTTGTTTTTTCACTTACTAACATTTAGTTTCATTAAAAAAAACTCCTTGTTACTTTTTATGACTGCATACTATTCCACTGCATGGAGGTTCCTAAATGTATTTCCCCATTCCTCAGTTGCTGCTATTCAAGCTGCTTCCAAGCATTCATCATCACAAGCAGGTCTGCAATGACTAACCTTCAGCATATATTGTTTCTAGGTGTTCTAGAGTGTCTTTAGGATAGATTCCTAGAGACGGAATTGCTGGGTCAAGGTAAGTGCATCTGTAATGCTCATAGATCTTGTCTGTGTGCCCTCCATGTTGGCTGTATGAATTTACCAGCAATAATACAAGGGCCTGCTTATCCTGCACACATATCCACATAGCTTATTCTGAAACAACATGAATTTGCAAACTCAATAGGTAGCAAAATGTTATCTAGTTGTCATAATTTTGCATTTTCCTTATATGAGTGATATTGCAAAGTTCTTCTTATGTTGAACGTTCATTTTTTCCCTATGAACTATTTGTCCATATCTTTTGCACATTTTTCTACTGCAGTTTTGAACTTTTTCTTACAGAACTGGAGGCTATTTAGAAAATCAGTGATATAGAGTACACTTTGTCATGATTTTATGATATGAAATAGCCTCATGATTTTATGATCGAAATAGCTTAAATTTTTTTTATGTAGTTGAACTTAATTTCTGTTTTGTCTTTTTTTCTTCCGAATTTTTGTTATGCTTAAAAAGGACATTCCACTCTGAAGTGATCAAGAAAAACTCTGCCATGCTGTATTCTAGTACTATAAATGGTTTCACTTTTTACGTTAAAATATTTGATTTATCTGGACTGTTTTTTCCAATCTGGACCTATTTATCTGGTTATATGGTGGAGAGAAAGTATCTAATGCTATTTTCACCAAAGTTACATATTGAATAATTCATTTTTTCCCTAGCAATCAGAAATGCTCCTTTATTGGGTAGCTACCAAATTCTAATTCCTAACTATTGATGCTGCTTTTACTCTGTTCCATTGGTCTGCTTGCCTGTGTTTTCAGCATCACACTGTTTTAGCTGTTGTCGTTTTTTTATTTTTATTTTTATTTTTTAAGACGGAGTCTTGCTCTGTCACCCAGGCTCGAGTACGGCAGTGCGATCTTGGCTCACTGCAACCTCCACCTCCTGGTCTCAAGCACTTCTCCTGCCTCAGCCTCCCAAGTAGCTGAAATTACAGGCATGCACCACCACCCCCGGTTAATTTTTGTATTTTTAGTAGAGAGGGGGTTTTGCTGGCCAAGCTGGTCTCGAACTCCTGACCTGAGGTGATCACCTGCCTCAGCCTCCCAGCGTGGTGGGATTAAGGAGTGAGTCACTACTCCTAGCGCTGTTGTTGTTTTATAGGGAGAGTTGTATCTGGTTCTGAAGAACCCCCAACCCACACACTCTGTAAAGTCCAGCAAGCCCCAGCTGGGCTGTGTGCATATAAAGCATTCATTTATTGAAAAAAAAATGTAAATTAGTTGTTCTGGCTGGCTAATTTAAAATTTGTGGCTAGGCTAATTCATTAATCATTCCTTTTTATTCAGATTTTTTTTCTAATTATTTTTGACAGTTGATTTTTTCTTTTCTCTTTTCTTTCTTTCTTTTTCCTCTCTCTCTCTCTCTCTCTCTCTCTCTCTCTCTCTCTCTCTCTCTCTCTCTCTCTCTCTCTCTCTCTCTCTCTCTCTCTCTCTCTCTCTCTCTCTCTCTCTCTCTCTCTCTCTCTCTCTCTCTCTCTCTCTCTCTCTCTCTCTCTCTCTCTCTCTCTCTCTCTCTCTCTCTCTCTCTCTCTCTCTCTCTCTCTCTCTCTCTCTCTCTTTTATAGAGTCCCATGCTGGAATGTAGTAGTGTGAACAGTTCACTGCAGCCTCAACTTCCTGGGCTCAAGCAATCCTCTGGCCTCAGCCTCCTGAGCACTTGGGACCACAGGCTTTCACCACCATACCTGGCTATTTTTTTAATTTATTGTAGAGACAGGGTCTTGTTGTGTTGTCCAGGCTGATCTCAACCTCCTGGGTTCAAGCGATCTTTCCACCTTAGCCTCCCAAAGTGCTGGGATTACAGGCATGAGACACCATGCCCGGCCTACAGTTGCTTTTTCTAAATGAATAGTCTGTCGATTTCACAAAGAAATTCTATGGATATTTTTATTGCTATTATGTTTGTTGTATAGATTATTTGAGGGCTAACTGACATCTTTATGATGATGTGTCTCCTATCCAAGAATTTAGTGTTTTTCTGGGCATAGTGGCTCATGCCTGGAATCCCAGTGCTTGGGAGGCTAAGGTGAGAGGCACTCTTGAGACCAGGAATTCAAGACCAGCCTGGGCAACATGGCAAGACTCAAGCTCCACAAAAAAGAAAGAAAGAAAGAAAGAAATTAGCCAGCATTGTGCCACATGTCTATAGTTCCAGCTATTTGGGAGGCTGAAGCAATAGGATCGATGGAGCTCAGGAGTTCGAGGCTGTAGTGAGCTATGATCATGCCACTGCACTCCAGCCTGGGTGACAGAGCGAGACTCTGTCTTTCCGAAAACAAACAAATGGAAAACATAGTGTTTTGGACTCTTTAGATTTTTAAAATATATTGACATACCTGTTGTTACACTCCTGCTCATGCCTCAGAGAAGGCCTCTTCGAGCAGCGCCACGTCTGCATGACTATGAGGGTTCCATTCTCCTTGGTGTGGCCAGGCAGCCCTCAGCCAGGACGCTGGGTCTCATCTGGACCTCTCTGTTTCTCAGGGGCCAAGTGGACTCCCCATGAAGCCTCCAACCAGACCCAGGCCAGCATCCTCCTGGGGCTCCTGCCGGGTGACCACACGGAGGGGAGGAATGGCACCAACTCCACCAGGGCCCTGAAGGTGCCAGACGGAACTAGCGCCGCGTGGTACATCCTCACCATCATCGGCATCTACGCGGTGATTTTCCTCTTCCGGCTGGCCAGCAACATCCTCAGAAAGAACGACAAGTCCTTGGAAGATGTTTATTACTCAAATCTGACCTCTGAACTCAAAATGAAAGGGCTCCAGGGCAAGGTCGCCAAATGCCCCACACTGATCATCAGCAACAGAGCTGTGCTGCAGCCCTGCCAGACCCGCCTGGAGCCAAAGGGCGGGAGCAGCGGGCCCCAGACCGCCCCTGAGAGCCAAGGCCAGGAGGCCTTCCCCAGGGTGGCCCCAGACTTCTTGGAGGGGAGCAGCTTTGGGTTCATTCAGAGCCTTTGAGTGGGGCTGGGGTGCACTGCTGACCGGGGTGCCTCAGGCTGCCAGGTGGTGACCAGAGCCAGCCACCAAGTTCCTTCTCGGGCTTCGAGGTGCTTGGAGAATAGAGAGCGGGGCAACAGCTTCTACCCAGACTCATTCTTCCCTGGGAAAGCCTGTGCTGTGGAGAGCAGCACTGTTCCACTGTTCTCAGAAGAATCCAGGAGACTCCTGGGGGCATACAAGGAGGAGGCTCCTTGTCATGGAAAGAAGAGTAAACTTGGAGTCAGATGCCCTGGATTAAAATTCAACTTCTGGGGAATCACGTAAACTGAGCAGCTGGTTCTCACCTGGGACATCCGGGGGTCGGGGACAGATTTAAAAGGCTATTTTATTTGAAAGACTTCAGCTTGAACATAGGACCAAAGTTATTAATAACAGAAGTTGGAAATTCTTCATTTTTATTGAAAGAATTGGGCGGGGGGGCGGTGGCTCACGCCTGTAATCCCAACACTTTGGGAGGCCGAGGCGGGTGGATCAGGAGGTCAAGAATTCAAGACCATCTGACCAACATAGTGAAACCCCGACTCTACTAAAATATATATAAAAAAATTAGCTGGGCGTAGTGGCGCGCGTCTGTAGTCCCAGCTGCTTGGGAGGCTGAGGCAGGAGAATTGCCTGAACCCGGGAGGCGGAGGTTGCAGTGAGCGGAGATCGCGCCACTGCACTCCAGCCTGGCGACAGAACAAGACTCTGTCTCAAAAAAAGAAAGAAGAAAGAAGAAAGAAAGAAAGAAAGAGAGAGAGAGAGAAAGAAAAGAAAGAGAAAAAGAAAAAGAAAGAAAGAAAGAGAAAGAAAGAAGAAAGAAAGAAAGAAAGAAAGAAAGAAAGAAAGAAAGAAAGAAAGAAAGAAAGAAAGAAAGAAAGAAAGAAAGAAAAAGAAAGAAAGAATTAGGTATGTCAAAAAAAAAAAAAAGCACTGGAGCCGGGTGTGGTGGCTCGAAGGCCCTGAGGCAGTAGAATCACTCGAGCCCAGAAGATTGAGTCCAGCCTGGGCAACCTAGCAAGATCACATTTCTATGAAATTGTTTTTTGTTTGTTTGTTTGTTGTTTTTTATAGATAGAGTTTTGCTCTTGTCGCCCAGGCTGAAGTGCAATGACACAATCTCGGCTCACTGCAACCTCTGCCTCCTGGGTTCAAGCAGTTCTCCTACCTCAGCCTCCTGAGTAGCTGAGACTATAGGCATGTGCCACTATTCCTGACTTTTTTGTATTTTTAGTAGAGATGGGGTTTCACTATTTTGGCCAATCTCGTCTTGAACTACTGACCTCAGGTGATCCGCCCGCCTCAGCCTCCCAAAGTGCTAGGATTATAGAGGTGACCCACCGCTCCTGACCTCTACAAAACAATTTTAAAACATATTAGCTGGTCATGTGCCTGTGGTCCCATATACTTGAAAGGCTGAGGTGGGAGGATTTCTTGAACCTGGGGAATTGAGGCTGCAATGAGCTGTGATCATGTCACTGCACTCAAGCTTGGGTAACAGAGCAAGACCTTGTCTTAAAAAAAATTCTTTTAAAAGCAATAAGCGTTAATTTTTGAGTCAGAAGAACCAAACTCTGGTCTGGGCTTGCTTATCAATCACTCTGCTGTCCTTTCACACGTCACTTCACTTCTCTAGGACTTAGTTTCCATACAGATACAATGAGGCTAATGATGTCAGATCTGCCAACCTTACCAAGTAGATGAGATCCAATGAAACCATGCACGTGAATGTATTTTGAAAAGTGAAATAAGTATGTCAATATAAGGCTTGTGGTGAGTGGTGATGGTGGTGACGGGTGGTGATAGGCGATGCTGATGGCTTTGATGGTGGTGATGGTTTATGTTGATGATGGTGTTGGTGAAGGCGATGCTATTGGTGGCGGTTATGATGCTGATGATGGTGGTGTAGGTGGTGGTGATTGATGTTGGTGTTCGTGGTGGTGGTGATGTGATTCTGAAACAGGAAATGACTAATTCATTGACAATTAGTCTCTAAGCAATGGTTGTATTGCCTTGTTCCACAACAGAATTCTGTCTGCATATCAGTTGATGACTTTTGCTGTCAATTGAATCCATGAGATTTTCCATGTGGACACTTTTAATTTCCTTATATTAGATGTCATATGCTTCACTCAAATATTCACTCAACAGCACAAATACCTGTTACTCATATACTTTTCATTGTCCAAAAAAGAAATAAGATCTTATCTAGATGACTGATTAACTTAGAGAGATTCTGATTAACAGAATTTCTACAAGTGGCTTTCTGCAGGCAAAGAGAAAAATATGTTTTGTATATAAATTTGTATATAAACTCGATGAACAATTTATATAAAGTTCATCTAGTTCAGCTTTTGGAGCTGTCCCTGGGGCTAGAGATGAAATGTCTTTTTCCTGTCCATAGACAATGGTCTGCAGTCCACCCCATGACCTCATAAAGGTCAGAAGTAAACCCCAAGATTTGTTTTTGGAGGTGAGATATATTTCAAAGATAATTTTCTTTACACGTTTTCCACATCATCATTATCATTGTCATCATCATTGTCATCATCCTGCAGGTTGAGAACAGAAGTGTTCATTTATTTGTATAATTTATATAGGTTTTATGCATACATTTGAGATGTGTATAGGGCGAGACAAAGCAGAAGACACAGAGGTAGACAAAAACGTAATCCGCAGACATAGGACAGCAGAGTGCATTCAAATGGGGCTGAATGGCCAGAACTTGAGTGATAGGAACTCTGAGGATAGGAAGAGTGAATTGGCACAATCGCCCCTTGGTGCTGTTCTCTGAAGCATGCAGTTCCCCTTCTCTAATCCAGCTGCCCCAGATTTTCATTCGAGGACTCCTATAGTGCTAGGGAGGTTGAAACTACCCCCAGTTCAAGAACTGGAATAAGTTTCGACCTGAGAAAGCTAACTGAAAATAATTTTTGAAAAAAAAAATTATAAATTCTTAAGGAGTGGGAATAGGAGGCCTGGACTGATCCAGTCGTTGCATCCCATGTCCTGGCCTCGTTGCTGGGGACCAGGATGAACACCCGGTCTAAGCAAAACAACACAATAAGAATGACCAGAAGAACTTTAATGGGAAATTCCGGAACAAAAAAGCTTTCTCTTGCTCTATATGTGCTAAAAGCAGATCTGAGCCTGGAATTGTTAAGAGAGTCGGATCCTGATCCAGACCCCAAGGGAGGGTTCTTAGATCTTGCACAAGAAAGAATTAAAGGCAAGTCTATAAAGGAAAGTGAAAGCAAGTTTATTAATAAAGAAACAAAAGATGGCTACTCCATAGGTGGAGCAGCAGCACGGGCTGCTTGACTGAGTACACTGTGATTATTTCTTGATTATACACTAAAAAAGGGGTGGATTATTCATGAATACTCCAGGAAAGGGGCAGGGATTTTTCAGAACTGAGAACCAGAACCCTCAGTTCTTTTAGACCATATAGGGTCTCCTTTTAGACCATATAGAGTAACTTCTGGACATTGCCATGGCATTTGTAACCTGTCCTGGCACCAGCAGAAGTGTCTTTTACCACACGAGTGCATCACAATGAGCACATAATGAGCAGTGAGGATGACCAGAGGTCACATTTGTCACCATCTTGGTGTGATGTCTTCTTTATTGCATCCTGTTTTATCAACATCGTCTTTGTGACCTGTATCTTGTGATGCCAGTCCTGTTGGCCTCCTGTCTCACCTTGTGACTAAGAATGACTGCTCTCCTGGAATGCAGCCCAGCAAGTCTCATCCTCATTTTACACAGCCGCTAATCAAGGCATTGCTGGATCCATTTTGCCACCATGAAGAAAGCCAACTTGAGGGCAAAAAAAAAAAAAAAAACAAAAACAGCAACTAGAGGGGAGCAGAACAAAGAAATTACAGAGAACAGAGCCTGGACCAATTGTACCCAGAGCCTTCATTTACCACTGGAGTTTTTCAGTTTGTGAACCAATGAGTTCCTTTTATTAAGTCTGTTGGAGCTAGGCTTTTGTACCTCACAACCAAGAATATCCTAAAAGATATCATCGGATAAATTATTTCCTGAAGGAAGTGGGCCTTGGAGTCAAATTTGAAAAGAGAAGATGTGTGATGTGGTGTGTGGGAGGCTGGCATCATTTTTCTCTCACCAAGATTTTTATATTTATCGGGGAAAAAACTGATTCTGTGCACTCCTTCAGCTCAACGATCATTTGTAAGACTTCTCATTGCTTGGCCTCTCAAAGAGTATACAGTGAGACTCTGTACCACTTAATCCTTACCCCTGACTGTCAGTAGACTGCCATGGAAACCCCAGGGATGCCTGTCCTGTCAGACATGTGATCAAAGGTACCTCCCAAGGAGCAAAAGCCACCGTCTTCCTATTGTCGCCCAGACACCGGTGCACGAACTCCAAGGACGCCTTCCTAGGCCACCTCTCCACTGCCTGATCTAAAATCACTCCCTTTCTGGGAGCTGGTCTGCGAGTCAGCCTTGGAGATGTGTTGGATGGGAACTAGGGCTGTGTCGGCTCCATTGTGAGCACTACCAGTGGGAAATGATCCCAAGTAGTACGGGTATTTTGCATAAAACGCCTGAAATCTGACATGCTCAGGGTCAGGACCATGAACCACTGTCTTGACAAACCCCATGTACATGAACTAATTGGAAAGGTGTGGGCACCATGCCGTTAAGTGTTCAACCAGAGAGTGGGAAAGAGATTTGCATGTGCCACCAGCCCTGATGGAGACAGTGACAGAACACGCAGATTGTTAACATTCCAGACACCTACTGTCTTTGTCTCTGTTTAAGTTTCTCCTAAGATTTAGGGGATCAGGTCAGATAAAGGCATTCCTCTGAAATGGAAATTATTTAAATTCAATGAGGAAGTCATCCAGAAATGACCTCCTCTGGGAATTTGTGGCTGACGGTACCAGGGTTTGTAACAAATCAAATCAAGGTAACTGGAGCTTCCCTGGGTGATTGTAACCCATCTCTTCTAAATAAAAGTTGGATCGACTTGGTTGCATTACGATTTGATTTTCTTGTGTGATGTACTCATCACAGTTTTTAAAAAAAGGATTTAAAGAAAGAATTTAGAGACTAAACGTTGTTGGTATTTATGCATCTCTTCCTGGAGTCACAGGAGGGCTCTGATTCTCATAACTGATCCCTTTGACTTCTACTGGAGCAGAAGAATGCCAGCTCACTCTTCAAATACAGTTAGTGTTCTGTTGGCAATTACAGAAAACAGCTCTACCTAGCTCGTGCGTGCGTGCGTGCATTCTTGTATGTGTTTTTTTGTTTGTTTTGTGTGTGTGTATGTGTGAGATTTGGGGGAATCAAAAGGACAGCAGCTCCTCCCAGCCTCAGGAGATGGGTTAGTCTGTCTTGGGGTCCTTACTTGGTGGCTTCAGCCGGAGAACGTTCTCACTAGGATCCTCCCAAAAGACAGCTCAGCTCCCATGTCTGCCTCTTTGTGCTTTTGCTCAGATTTCAGATCTCAGTAACGGCATTGTAGTGGATCAGGGAAGAGCAGGTGTATAGGTGGCCCAGCAAGTGGAGTGCTCTGATTGGCTGAGGCTGGGTCATGGGCCCCTTCTACATCCAGAGGGCACCAAAGTCTTTGAAGAAAATGCCAATTAAAAGTACTGTTGGCTGGGCGCGGTGGCTCACGCCTGTAATCTCAGCACTTTGGGAGGCCAAGGTGGGCAGATCACTTGAGGTCAGGAGTCAGAGACCAGCCTGACCAATATAGTGAAACCCTGTCTCTACTTAAAAAACAAAAATTAGCTGGGCATGGTGGCAAGCACCTGTAATCCCAACTACTTGGGAGGCTGAGGCAGAAGAATCACTTGAACCCAGGAGGTGGAGGTTGCACTGAGCCGAGATCGCATCATGACAGTCCAACCTGGGTGGCAGAGGAAGAGCCATCTAAAAAAAAAGCACTGTTGCTCAGATATCACCCCTCTGTGAAACCTTCTTGATCCCTAAGGCAGAACTGCTTGTTCCTCCAGGGCTTCTATAGCACTTTGTAAACATTTGGATGGATCAAACAGAGAAAATTTTATTCAACAGAATTTTTCCAAGGACAGGAACTACATTTGTTTGCCAAGTTTTGGTACAGGAAGTGAGATCGGAAGGGCCCATGAATGTGAGAAGAACTATTCCATGGGAGTCAAGGAGAAGCTGTTCTCTTGAGGGAGAGAAAGAAAGGGGAGAGGTGGTTTAGGGATCTGCAGGATGGCAGAACACATCCAGAAATGTCTTTCCTATCATTTCCTCACCACCGCCTCAAGCCCTGATCCTCTATGATTTTATGAAACTCATGGGATAAATGCTTGAAGTGAGTGGGTTAGAAGCCAGCAAATGGGGTGCAGGGATGTGCCCAAACACATACAGCGGGATTGGAAGCAGCAGGGAGTTGGGGGGTGTCAGGAACAGAAATGCTTTCCTAGGGTAACTTAGTTAGGTTTAGTTTAATCAGGAAGTAACTGGAGTCATGGGGAGGCCGTGAAACTGAGGCGGAGACCAGATTTCACCAAATCGTTTCAGAATGAGGGCAAGGATGAAGGAGGGGTGGAGGTTGGTGCTCGCAGGAGGCACCTTGATATGGTTTGGCTATGTCCCCACAAATCTCATTTTGAACTGTGGATCCCATAATCCCCACGTCTTGGAAGGCACTTGGTGGGAGGTAATTACCTGCATGCTGTTCTCATGATCGTGATTGAGTTCTCACAAGATCTGATGGTTTTATAATTCTTCTTTGCTCTGCCCTTCTCCTTCATGCCATCATGTGAAGAAGAATGTGTTTCCTTCCTCTTCTGCCATGATTGTAAGTTTCCTGAGGCCTCCCCAGCCATGTGGAACTGTGAGTCAACTAAGCCTCTTTCCTTTATAAATTACCCAGTCTCTGGTATGTCTTTATTAGCAGCATGACAACAGACTAACACACACCTGAAAATGAGAACACTTACCACATAATACTGTAAATACAGGTCGGCAGTCTGTTTCCCACTGAACCAGGAGAATATGATTTTTAAGAATAAAAGGTATCAGCTGGGCACGTTGGCTCACACTTTTAATCCCAGCACTTTGGGAGGCCAAGGCGGGCGAATCACAAGGTCAGGAGATCAAGACCATCCTGGCCAACATGGTGAAACCCCGTCTCTACTAAAAAAAATACGAAAATTAGCAGGGCATGGTAGCACACGCCTGTCGTCCCAGCTACTCAGGAGGCTGAGGCAGGAGAATTACTTGAACCAGGGAGCCAGAGGTTGCAGTGAGCCAAGATCAGGCCACTGTACTCCAGCCTGGTGACAGAATGAGACTCTGTCTCAAAAAAATAAATTAAAAAAAAAGAATAAAAGATAACTATTGATTAATTGATCTACAATATCTTACTGATCTTTACCCACTTATTGCAAAACACAATAAATATTTGCAACTGTTCTTTTAAAAATAGCGATAGTTCTTTTAAAAGTAGCAATACCCATTTAAAAATAATGAAATCCAGACTAAAAGAACTTGGTGCGTACCAGGCACTAAGTGTGCCGCACGCATCTCCCTGCTTGCCAATTGCCCATCCCCCACGCCCCCATGCTCCATGCTTGCCTCTCTTACGGTACCAAAAAAAAAGCTGAAGGCAGAAACCATATGGTCACTTGAACAGAGGAAGTTCCCTATAAAAAAATGATTAAGCTTAGTGAGGAAGAAACTATAAAGTACAAAGAGAACTCTCAAGGGTTCCCTAGGTCTCAGTACCCTCGGTTCCCCAGGGCTGAGCTTCAGACGTCTTTAGAGAAGATGTGATTGCAGCCACTGGCAAGAGGGGAAGTTCACGGTTGGCAGGGGCCACAGTTGGCCCACAGTCCCCAGGGAGCAGATCCTCCAGTGCACAGGAGCCCCAAGACTGGTAGATGGGTGACCAGAGAGAGCCAGGGTGCCAGGAGCTCACTCGCTGATGGGGTGGCCCGGAGGCAGCTGTGCACCTCGCCCATGGCGTACAGGGCCCATGGCACACACCTCCAGGACAGAGGCCCGGCGAGGCTGTGGTGTGGCATTTGCAGGAGTCGGGGCACTGGGCATGTGCCATGGACTGAACACTTTTGCCCTTCGTCCCCGAAAATCCACGTTAAAACCCTAATCCCCAACGTGATAGTATGGAGATGAGACTTTCAGGAAGTTTAGATGAGGTCACGATGGTAGCGCCCCCATGATGGGATCAGTGCCCTTACAGGAAAGAGACACCAACCACCCCCCTCTCTCTCTGCACCATGTGAGGACACAGCAAGAAGTGTCCTTTCCGTGGACCAGGAAGCAGGCTCTCACCGGGCACCGAATCTGCCAACACCTTGACCTCAGACTTCCAGCTTCCAGAACCGTGACAGAGAAATGTTTGGTGCTTAAGCTACCCAGTCTATGGTATTTGTTCTAACAGCCCGAACTGACTAAGACACTCATCAAAGAAAAAGCAGCACTGGGCATGTGTTTCAGGAGGCAGGACTGACTCCTTCAGACTCCTGCAGCAGGGGAGACAGATTCCAGAACCAACCAAGCTCAACCCCAACTGAGAAAACGGTGAATGAGGTCTTCAAACAGAGAACAGAAAGGGAATAAAATGGGACTAAGAGGAAGTGAACGTGGAACAGGGGCCACCTGGAAGTGGAAAGTTCCAGAAGGGTGAGGGGAGAACTACTGAAAACGGTTTAGCAAGGTGGGCTGGACAAGGCACATTTTGTGGTTTGGCTGCACTGCAAAGTCTTGAGCCAAGACCCAGCCAGGGCTGGGGTCGCCTTTGGGGACGCAGCTTAGTGCAGGTGGAAGCCAGGTTACAATGTAGTGAAGTCTCAGCACAGTGTTGGTGTGAGTCCTCTGTGCCCTGTGGCATTCCCAGTTCACTGGAGGCTCCTTGGCATAGCAAGTGTGACCCGAAGGCTGCTGTGTACCTCACCCGTGGCACACAGGGCCCATGGCACAGGCCTCCAGGACAGAGGGTGTACTGAGGCCTGAGGGGGCACTGTCCATGTCAGGCAGGCATGCAGGGAAGCCGGGGCACTGGAAGCCTGCTGGAGGCAGGGTAGTGGGCAGCCCCAGGTGCCTGAGGTCCCATCAGCAGGGTCCAGGGGAAACAGCCTCCAGGCTGCACAGTGGTGGAGAGCTCCCCCCTGTACCTGCCCACCAGCCTTGGCCTTCCTGGGCCCTGAAGGGTTGTTTCCTGCTGCCCGGTGACTGTAGACCAGCCCTGGCCCAGGAAACCCTGTAAACTTCTCCTCCAGCTATTTCTTCTGGAGAAGACAGCATGTGAATGGACTGCTAAAGTGCAGGGCAACTGAGCAAAGATGGAGGTGAACTGGGGTCCCATGGGAGCAGGGAGGAGGGACAGGGAACCCTGGCCAGAAATAGAAAAGCAGTAATGAAAGAGAGGGCTCAGGAGAGGGAGTACCCATCCCAGAGCCTTTCAGGAACCTGGCGCTTAATAAATGCCTCCTACAGAGGGAAGGGTTCAGGGCAGATCACTTTTAGAAGGGGTCATGACCTCTCCAGGTTCTGCATGGTCCACAGCATATGTACAGCCCCCACAAGCTAGACTCCTCCTCCTCCCAGGCCTGCTGGGGAGGGAACATAAGTGTGTAACAGAGGAGTCTTCCACCGGCTATGAACTCTTTAAAAAACAAAACAAAACAAAACCAGCATGCACGAGATGTTAGGGGTTCAGGACAGTATCTTACAACAGAACTGAAACATTGGTGGATGAACCTCAGGACAGGCAGGAAAAGAGCTGATGTTTATCCGCCATCAGCATGAGCAATGTAATTAGACACAACGGAAAATCGATGAAGTGAAACCAGCCAGCAGGATTATGCTGTTGAGCCTCCAATAAAAGTCTTCAGTGTCCAATAAAGCCATATTGTTTTGATGATACGAATTTCTGTGTTGCTTTTCTGTTTGCTCAAAATCCTGAAATTCTTTGGAGAGTATTATCAATGTCATTATTCTTTGCCGGGGAGATGCTGAGCTGTCTTCCCTGAAGCAGTGTTCTTCCTGGGTTGTTTGAAACCCTGATTGCCATGTGCCTTCTGTCCTAAGCTGCCACCTAGGCCCAGACAGGCACTGCCATGCATGTCTCTTTATTAATACATAGTGCAGCACGGAGCTGCCTCCTCTCCCAGCCAGGCAGGGCCGCTTATCCCACACCCCTGCCTGCAAACACTCAGAGTGGAGTATATTAGGAAGTTTAATTAGCAGAAAATAAATTAAATAGGCGTCCCAGCTTGAGCCCAGGCTGTCCCCTGCTGGGGTGGGATGCGTCTGAACGTGTTGATGAGAACACATCTCCCAGAGGAAAGGACATGGAGAGAAGCAATCTTGAGATGTATCTGGGGGTGGGGGCACTTAGATCAAGAGCACATTCCCGAACCTGGCAGTGGGTCAGCGCAGGGAATGTGCCCACTGGCTTAAGCCTGGAGCAGGACTTGACGTGGCTTCCTCCAAAAGAACCTGAGTTCTGTGGGAGATGAACGAACACCTGAACGAGCTCAGGGCACTGCTGGGGAAATGGAGGCTGGCAGGCAAACTTTACCATTCAAGGTACAATAGGGAGAGAAGATAACCAACATTTAACAAACTCCACCAAATGCTAGGTGCGTTGACACATGCCAGCCCCGGAGATGCTCTTAGAAACTCTATGAGGGGAGTGTAATTAGAGGACTGAGGCTCAGAGAGGTTAAGAAACTGGGATATTGTTACGCAGCTAGCAAGAGTTTGAAGAAGCTAGGTCTAATGGATTCCAAAGCCCATGTAATGTCTCCATTAGGTATTTATCCAAAAAACACTTTTCCTTCCAGGTGAGGAGTGGGAAGACTACTCATGTCGGGGCATGGTGTCCTGGTCGTTCACAGCTCAGTGCTGGACTAAGAGTGAGAAGACCAATGTGTGTCCCATCTCTGCCACTTCCTGTTGGCGTGGCCTCCAGGCCCTCACCTAGGAGGGTGGCCGAGGTATCGCTCCAGGCCAGGTGTCCCGACTTTTGAACAATTGTCTAGGGTGTGCGAGCCAGCACCTCCCCTTCTCTGCTCCCTAGATGGATTTTTTCATTTTTCATTTTTTATTTTTTTGAGACAGGGTTTTGCTCTTGTTGCCCAGGCTGGAGCTCAATGGCGCGATCTCGGCTCACTGCAACCTCCGCCTCCCAGGTTCAAGCAATTCTCCTGCCTCAGCCTCCCGAGTAGCTAGAATTATAGGCACCCACCACCATGCCAGGCTAATTTTTGTATTTTTAGCAGAGACAGGGTTTCACCATGCTGGCCAGGCCCGTCTCCAACTTCTGACCTCAGGTGACCCACCCACCTTGGCTACCCAAAGTGCTGGGATTACAGGCGTGAGCCACCGTACCTGGCCAATAGATGGATTTAGCTAGACTATTGCTTTGTGAGAGCAGAGGGGCCCAAGAGCCTCATTCCCCATCTATATAACTCAAAGACTGTATGAGTCAGGGTGAGCTGGTTTCATCATGAAAACAACCACCCCAAACTCTCAGTGGCTGCAGACAGCTGGCTCTCTTCCTTTCCCTGCCACATGTGTGCAGCAGGTCCGCTGGGGGCTGTGCTCTGAGACTCAGGATGCCCCCGCAGACCCTCTGGAAACATTGCTATTCTCAGCACCTGTCTCTTCTAGGCCTGGAAGAGACACGTACCACTTCCATCCACCACTCATTAGCTAGAATAAGCCCATGGCTCCACTAAACCATGAGGGGCAGGGAAGTCCATCCCGCTGGCACCTGGAAGGCTGAGAGCCAAAAGTTGGGGGAACAGTACTCATGGCTATCACAGAGTGGAACCAGTTCTGAGGCTCCCAAACCATGTTTTGAAAGCAAGGGGAAGCCTAATCTCATTACCTATTTTCTATCGTTTTTACCTATATAAAACCCAGGCCAATACTTTGGGAGGCTGAAGCAGGTAGATCACTTGACGTCATGAGTTTGAGACCAGCCTGCTCAACATGGCAAAGTCCCGTCTCTACTTAAAAAAAAAAAAGCTTAGCCAGGCATGGTGGTGGGCGCCTGTAATCCCAGCTACTCGGGAGGCTGAGGCAGGAGAATCGCTTAAACCTGGGTGGCCGAGGTTGCAATGAGCTGAGATCGCTCCAGTGCGTTCCAGCGTGGGCGACAAGAGTGGAACCCCGTCCCAAAAAACAAAACAAAACAAAACAGAAAACCCAAACCTCTCTGTATCAAAACATCCTCTATGTATATATTAAAAAGTCTCTCTATATATGTCTATGTGAGAAAAAAAATGTGCTCTGTCCCTTTCAAAACCAACCCTGAGGCCCTGGGAGCACTAACGTTCTGCACTCACAGTTCCCCACCAGACCCTGATCAGACCTGGTTCTAGGACGGGGGTTCTCACCCTGGCTTCCCTGTAGAATCACCTGGAAGCTTGTGAAAATCCCATGGATGCCAGGCCTCACCCCAGACCAATTCTGTCAGAACCTCTGAGCTGGGGCCAGGCAGAAGCAATTCTGTGAAGCTCCCAGAGAGGCCTGGATGGGCCCATGGTGAGTCTGCTGTTTCAGGGAGGGGAGGTCCCAGGGGAAGCCAGAAATGGGGCTTTGTCTCAACAAACCAGGAGCTGAGGAAGGTCGAAGAGAATTTGGTGATTACCCTGATTCGTGATTCCAGCTGCTTCCCAGTGGTGAGAGCTGGGAATGCCGTGGGAAGCAGGTGTGGGAGGGGTTCCAGGGGGTTGGAGTGCTGTCACTCAATGCCAGGCCCAAGCTCGGCTGCTGAGGAAACAGGAAGTGCATCCGGAGCTGAGTGCTCCATAAGTCCAGGGTATTCACAATTCACACGGACACATGCATGCATTCACACACACATTTGCATGTTCCCATAAGCATACACACAGATGCACATACTCAACCAGGCATGGTGGCTCATGCCTCTAATCCCAGCACCTTGGGAGGCCGAGGCGGGTGGATCTCCTGAGGTCAGGAGTTTGAGGCCAGCCTGGCCAACATGGTGAAACCCTGTCTCTACTTAAAATACAAAAAATTAGCCAGGCATAGTGGCAGGTGCCTGTAATCCCAGCTACTTGGGAGACTAAGGCAGGAGAATTGCTTGAACCCGGGAGGCAGAGGTTGTAGTGAGCTGAGATGGTGCCACTGCACTCCAGCCTGGGTGACAGAGTGAGATTCCGTCTCAGAAAACAAGCAACCAAATACACACACTCATACACACAACCTCACACACACACATACTCACATGGGTCAATACACCCCCACATATACACACACACATTTACATACTTTGCCACACCTGTGCACATCTCACACATGCATGCTTACATGCACACCCACACACCTTTCTAGTTTCATAAGAAAGAGAAAGGTCAGGCTCTTAGGGCGAATGAACTTCAGTCTTTGCCTGGTCTAATTCTCTTATTTTCCATATGAGGAAAAGAAGGTCTAGAGAGAGACCGAGAAAGGTGAAGAAGCCCCCTTGGTCCTGGTCAGGTATCTTTTGTTCCCAAAAGTGTTACTGAAGAAACACGAGGAGTTTGGTCTAGGTCTTGCTGCTTGCCACACAGAAAGCCAATCACTAGGAGGCCGGGCATGTTGGCTCACACCTGTAATCCCACCACTTTGGGAGGACGAGGCAGTGGATCACTTGAGGTCAGGAGTTCGAGACCAGTCTGGCTAATATGGTGAACCCCCATCTCTATTCAAAATACAAAAATTAGCTGGACATGGTGGTAGGTACCTAAAATCCCTGTTACTCTGGAGGCTAAGGCAGGAGAATTGCTTGTGCCCACATGATGGGACCACAAGGGCTTGGGTCTGGGCACCTAACTCAAGCATCAGGTAAGGGTGACCTCAGGCCCCACCTGTGCACTGGGCTTGGGCTTGGGAAGTGGAGGTGGGGGGTAGTAAGAGCCTCCAACCATGTCCAAGTCCATTATGACTTGATTTAAATAAATAAATGTGATGTTTCCTGCAGAACTGAATTTGTGGCTAAGATTCACACCTGCCACATGTATACACACATCTATTTATAGTGGCAACTGCTTCGTTTTTTGTGTGTATATTTTGGTGTTTTGTTATTGTTTTTGTTGGTGGTGGTGGTTGTTGTTTGGTACCGCTAGTTTCTAAATATTTCCTCCTCTTTGGTGAAGAATGTGATCGGTGGCAGGTAGGAGATGGCCCGACGGTCCTGCAGCAACACTCACACCGAGTTTAGAAACCCACCCCTGTCCTGAGAGTTCAAGTTAAGACTCTGTCTTGGAACGGAAGAATCTTCATCTCCCAATTATATGAAATCAATTTAAATGAATCAGGCAAATTACAATGCCTCACTTGAGCATATCAGTTACCTGGGCAGTGGAGAAGGTGTGTGGAGGGCTCCTGTCTTTTGAGGTGGCTGCAAAGGTGTCTGCCTGACCAGTCCTATGGAGACCTGTCCACACTGCCCCCTGGCGGTCACTCCATCACCCTCCAAACACTCCAAAGTGGGAGGTGGCCCCAGGAAGCCCACTTCTCTCTCCCAGGCCTTTGGCAGCCCCTGCTGGAGCTGGCAGCGAGGAGGGCAAGCCCTGGGAGGCTGAAGGCTCCAGAGGAAGGAAGGACGAGGAGCCTCAGGTGGAGGGAGGGGAGCCCTAGGAGCTGGCTGCTTGGCTTGGCAGAGGCTGCAGAGGAAGTAAGAGAGTATGTTAACCAGCACAGGAAGGTTCTCTGAGTTTCTCTGGCCGTCCATGGTGCAATGGTTTGCATGAATCCAGGCCCCCACTTACTGGGTAGACTACTTCCAGCTCCTTCTGCAAAAGTAGTTCCTGGCCAGACTCTGGCTTAGCCTGTCCTGGGACAGTGAGTCTGGGGCTCAGGTGGATTTCTGCAGAGACCTCTCTGTTGTTGCCTCTTAGGCTGTGGGACCACACCCCCAGTTCCCGTGTCCCACCTTGTGGCCCTTAAGCTGAGGCCTGGCAGGTGTCCCTGTCAGAACCAGCCTGAGTCCGGGCTCCGAGTGAACCCCAATCAAAAGCTTCAGGATCCCATAAGTCCGCCTTTGGCTGGTTTTCTCCACAGCCAGCCCCCACTACCAGCACCGCCCCACTTCATGCTGGCTCTAAAATGATCTTCAAGGACATCTGAATTTGCACATTTTATATCAAGTTCTTCTGTTATTGTTTTCATAATATATTGCCAGATTTACTCATAATGAAACAAGTTAAAACAACAAAATGATCTTTTTGCCTAGCAAAAAGTAAAAAATCACTGGCTGATTACAGTGGCTGAGCACAGTGGCTCACACCTGTAATCCCAGCACTTTGGTAAGCCAAGGCAGGCAGATCACCTGAGGTCAAGAGTTCGAGACCAGCCTGGCCAACAAGGCAAGAAAATATAAAGGAAATTGAAGAAACTGTTGAAGCAAACTGAATATGTAAAATTAAAAGTGCTTTCCAGATGGGGTATTGAATTAGCTCAAGCTAAGCCCACTGCAAGCTCCAGTGGAAGGCAGGTGTGCAGACTGACTTTCCTTTGCTATTTGTCATACCTTCCTTCTGCCACCTGTTAAGAATCACTCTTGGTTGCACCAATGGGAAAGCGGTTGGCACAAATTCTGTGCATACACAGACACACGACGTGTAAGTCCAGGACTGCCTGGGTGTGTTGTGACTGTACCTCTGGAACCAGGCACGATGCCTGGTGTATAGCGGGTGCTCAGTAACTGTTTTTGAAATGGATACATGAACGTAAACATTTCTCTCCACCTTAAGCCAAACCAGTAGACTCACTGCTACGAAAAGATTGCAAATCTCTGTCTCAGACCTTTGCAGAAGTGATGCCAAAGAAGCATTTTTGTGGGTAGCATCAGCGATTCCCACATTTTATGGGTCAGCAGGGAGTTGTTCATGATGCTTTGAAACCTGAAGTGTATCTGTGGGACTGGCACAGCTGTAAGAAAGCCCTTTATGAGGTCATCACCCCCCACTTGCCATCTTTCCCCAGATGCGACATGTAAGCTTTTAAAAACACTTGAGAAGCTACCATGCTTCGCTTTGCAAACCCTCTTTTCAGAAACATCATTAACAGAAGTCAATTTGATGGCATTAAGAGGAAGCAATGCCTCCAATATCTGAAAACCCTAAGAACACTGCAATATGATGGATTTAAGACTGTATATTTTGGGGAAACCAGTATCCCAGAAAGTCTCGTAACTGGGGAAGATGTTAGTGATGGATATTACATGCAAACCCCAAGTTGGTGTATTGTGCATGCTGGGGGTAGTCAGGGATGGGTGCCTTGGCAATATCGGATGTTCCTAAGAGATGAGCTGTGTATCAAACAAGAAGTCAGCCTCTTCTCTGAGTTCTGTGACGTGGTGAGGAAGGCCTATGGAAAGTGCGTTATCGTGGTCAAAGAAAGAAGGCAGCAGGAGGAGCGGAGGCCACAGGAAGACAGAGAGGCTGAGGGCCAGGTCTATATCCCCGCAGTCATCAACTTAGCAAACACTGTGTGTAGCCCAGAGGTGGCCAAGTCCTGTGGCCATGAACTACTCTCTCTGCCTTCCCCCTGCAATTACCTGAACCCTTTAGACTCAGCCTGGTCTTGTCTGAAATGGTTTATCATCAGTTACAGAAAAGAGTTTTGTCTGCAGTCCATTCATGATGTCTGTTCTTACCAATATATACTTTTCAGCAGTTTAATTACTGAAGGGATTGAAAGGATAAACCCAAGCAAGTGGAGAACATTAACTAGCAGAGTACGGAGATGGGAAAACCACTATCTTGGGAAATGTTCTTAAGGGCAATTCCTTCAACAAGCAGTGAGGCTGCTGCGTGTCGGTTTCCACCCCACTGCAGCCAAACAGACTTCAACAGCGCCCTCAGCTGCAAGAACTGGGCGGTTCCTAAGGATGTTGGCAAAGCACTTTTTCTAGAAGTTTCATTAAAATTTGTTGGTAAGTTAGGGGTCCCGACTCTTATCTTCTAAAGGCTACTTTGAGGGCTCTGTCAGGGGGTGGATTGGGGCTAACCCAGCCCAAAGGAGGATGGGGGTGAGCAGGGGTGAGCAGGCTGAAAGGTTGTGTGGTCAAAATTCAGGTCTGAGAAGAAAAGAGAACCAGTGTGCAGTTATCCCCCAAAAAGTCCAAATTAAATAGGGTGCCAACCGGTTTCCGCCCACCAAAGTAATCCACAGAGATCCAGCTTGCCACGGGCGAGACATTGTTGATGGGCCGGGTGGCATGCATCTATAGTCCTAGCTACTTGGGAGGCTGAGGGAGGAGGATGACTTAAGCCAGGAGTTTGAGACCACGGTGAGCTATGATTGTCCACTGCACTCCAGCCTGGTTGACAAAGTGAAACCCTGCCTTTAGGTCTGCCAAGCAAGACTCCCTCCTCCCACCTGTCCTGCCTTGTCAGCAAGGTGATGGAGGATGAGTGAGAGGCACCTGTAGAGGTAAAACTCCATCCAGACCCTCCAAGGGGAGTAGGTGGTCCCAATTAGGACCTGGAAAGTTATGCAGTGGTGGGTTCAAGTGGGCTATGTGGGCATGGGGTGGCATGCACGGGGGTCTGTAGAGACCACTTATCCAGCCAATCTCCTGGCCAACTCCAGGAATCCCAGGTCCTTAGACTGTGCCATGGAGTTCCATCGCCAGACCCTGTAGCTGAGCCACTTGCGGCTGGGACAACACCCCCCTCTTTAGGTTTGGGGCTGCTGCTGATGTCAGTTGTAAGCGTTTGTGGTTGACTTTTTCACTTTTATAGAAAAAGACTTGACCTCTATTAAACCGATCATAAAATTCACTCTTGGTTATGTATATTCAGACAGTAATTTTACAATAGAAGTAATCATTCTAAAATGTGTAAGAATACCTTATGGCTGGGCATGACAGCTCACACCTGTAATCTCAGCACTTTGGGGAGCCGAGGCAGGAGGACTGCTTGAGGTCATGAGTTCAAGATCAGCCTGGGCAACACTGCAAGACCCTGTCTCTACGAAAACACTTAAAAATATCTGGGCTGGGTGGCATGCATCTATAGTCCTAGCTACTTGGGAGGCTGAGGGAGGAGGATCACTTGAGCCAGGAGTTTGAGACCATGGTGAGCTATGATTGTCCACTGCACTTCAGCCTGGGTGACAAGGTGAAACCCTGCTTCTAAAATAAAAAAAGACTAATAAATTTATATGGGATGTTGATAGCATGGTGGGTGGTGGGACACCCTCTCAATTCACTCAATTCTGCATGAATCTAAAAAAAAGGTGGGGCTCTAAAAACATAAGCTCTTTGAAATAAATCAAGTTATAAAAATTTCTGAGCTGGGCACAATGGCTCACACCTGTAATCCTAGCAATCTGAGAAACCAAGGTGGGAGGATTGCTTGAGCTCAGAATTTCGAGGCCAGTAATATGGCAAAACTTTGTCTCTACAAAAAATACCAAAATTCGCTGGGCACGGTGGCACACGCCTATGGTCCCAGCTGCTTGGGAGACTGAGATGGGAGAATCGCTTGAGCTCTGGGAGGCGGAGGTTGCAGTGAGCAGAGATTGCACCACAGCACTCCAACGTAGGTGACACAGTCAGACCCTGTGTCCAAAAAAAAAGTAAAGAAAGAAAAACTTTCTACCCACCCCCTAATGGGCTCAATCAAATTGTGAGTCCAGGTTTCCGACAGTCAAGTACAGAAAGCGCCCCATCCTTGGCTTGGCTTCTTTCCCTCCTGAACCTCCCTGTATTATTCAGAAAGACTTTGCCAGACCCAAGTGGGTGTTCAATGCTTTTCAGCAACTAAATGATTAACTTCCACGGCACTTTGTCCTGGTTACAAAGGAAATCCTGGGAGCATTTTTCCAGGAGATGAATCACACCTCAAACAGCCAACCACTCAGAACTACCAAGTTCCCACTGTTCCAGGCCTCACTTGACAGCCAACAGTGCTGTATTAGTTTGCAGTGGGTAACGGTAGTTCCCACATCACACATGATGTGAGTTCAGCATGTGTAGCTGGTGGTGCCTACTATTCCAGGACCCTGGGAGGCGTGGAATAAATGGGATGTAGGGGAAAAAGCACTCATCTCCCAAAACTCAGGCCCTACACGTGGGCCTGCACGATGACAGCACATTGAAGTGACTAAGGAAGTTTGAGTACCATGGTTTGCTCTCAAAGAACTTAAATCCTAAAATGTACATGAAATCCTGAGGGAAAAAGACCTCACAATTAGACTACGCAATAGGAGTTGTTTCACCAGGTTACTTACCACAGGTTTGGCGGCTTAAAACAACTAAGCCAGGTGTAGCGGTTGTGGTTGCAGGCACTCAGAAGGCTGAGGCGGGAGGATCGCTGGAGCCTCAAAGTTTGAGGCTACAGTGGACTCTGATTGCACCACTGCACTCCAGCCTGGGTGACAGAGTGAGACCCTTTCTCAAAAAGAAAGAGAGAGGGAGAAGGGAGAAAGAGTGGAATTATAACAAGAACTCCACCTTGAAAACCCCTAAGCTCTGAGCCTTCAGAGAGACTGATTTGAATAATAATTTCATCCCCCGGGTGGCCTGCCTTACTTCAATTAAATTCTTTCTTTACTGGAAAAAAAAAAGAAACAAATCCCTTCAATTCGTGATTAATCATCTCCCCCTAGTGGTTTGGAAAAGTAACAAAGCAAAAGTAAAACTCCCAAGCAAAAGTAAAACTCCCAAATGCTCTTCACAAAAACCCTACACCTGGCCTGGGCAGTATAGCATGACCCTTGTCCCTAATAAAAATAAAAAAATTAGGCCGGGCGCGGTGGCTCAAGCCTGTAATCCCAGCACTTTGGGAGGCCGAGGCAGGTGGATCACGAGGTCAAAAGATCGAGACCATCCTGGTCAACATGGTGAAACCCCGTCTCTACTAAAAATACAAAAAATTAGCTGGGTATGGTGATGCATGCCTGTAATCCTAGCTACTCAGGAGGCTGAGGCAGGAGAATTGCCTGAACCCAGGAGGCGGAGGTTGCGGTGAGCCGAGATCGTGCCATTGCACTCCAGCCTGGGTAACAAGAGAGAAACTCCGTCTCTAAATAAATAAATAAATAAATAAATTAATTAATTAATTAAATTAAATAAATAAAAAAATTAGCATGGCCTAGTCTCAGCTACTCCAGAGGCTGAGGTGGGAAGATCACTTGGGCCCGGGAGTTCAAGGCTGCAGTGAGCTACGATTGCACCACTGCACTCCAATCTGGGGGACACAGCAAGATCTCATCTCTAAAAAAAATAAAACCAAAAAGAAAAACTGGAAAAGCCATGAACACGACAGGGATGATCAGTGGTTGAGTTCCATCCTTAGGTCACCTTCTACCAAATTTTCCAAGATGGCCAGATCTTCCACAAATTCCAAACTGGAGCTTTAAACCCCGAAGCCTAGAAAAGCACTATGTTTAGCACCTGAGTGTCTCCTGGCCGGCAGACCCCCCCACCCTCCTTGGACTTAGCGGGCACACAGGTGGGTGGGCATGAGGGAGGAAATGAGGAAATGGTGCCGAGGTTGTAGGTCTGATGCCAGGCAAGGCAGGAGCAGGTGATGCCCGACACCCACAGGATGGGCAGTAAGCAGAGAGGCTAGGCCCCTGGGGCAGGAACATGGGCCAGGGTGGACGGCGTGGCCTGCCAGGCTGCAGAGCGGCCCTGACACAGGCAGGATGGTAGGCCATGGCCCAGTCAGTTCTAGGCCCCATTTGAGCATGTCGTGGACGTGTGAGGGGCAGGTGGCAGAAAGCCAACAGCATTCCACCCCTGCTCTGGTCTTCCATTCATGTTCCAACAGGACCCCAGGCCACAGCAGGATTAGGCAGAATAAAGTCGACAGAGCTCCTGGCAAAGGCTGGAGTGGCCTCCTTCAGAGAGGCTTAGGTCTGCGCTTACGTGAAAGTCCGCTTTGACTATGGTGAGCTCTGCAGCTTGTAGGACCAGGGTCTGTCTGTCCGCAGAACTTCGTAAATTCTCTCCTGCTTCCTAAGTTGTGATGAAGAGCATCCAGCAAGCACAGTGCAATTTAAGATGGAACTCCTGACTTCCCACATGGAAAACGCAACCTGCTACCAAGCTGGGCCAGGACGGGTAGACATTTAGTAACACACACTTCTGCAAGTTTCCCATGCAGCCGTCAGCAACCAGACCAAACACTGCACCTGCTTCCGGTGCTGGCTGCTGTCGCCTCATTCCCCATCCACTCTGGGGTCTTGTGAGAAGCGGGAGAGCATGAGCTCTTGTCACAGAGATCTATGTGTGTTAGGTGCTGGGTAAAACCTCTTCCCATCCTCCCTGCCCTTGGTTCCAGCAGCTCCTATGGATGCCTCATCCTTCATCTCATCAGCAAATCCCAAGGAGCAAACAGGTGAGGAGAGGACAAAGCACACCCTGGGGCTCCCACAATTCCCTGCTGCGAGGACCCTCATGGTTAGCACAGAAGCCAGCTCTCCTAGACATACACGGCCTCCCTCCACCCTAACAGTGAAAACACTCTCCCAGGGGCGTGGCACCTGTAAGAAGGAAATAGGAGAAATGAGGGTCCAGGAGGGCAGCCTATGAGGGGGCCTGGGGTGGGGTCGTAGCTGGCCCAGGCACCCAGTGCCGGGGACCCCACCCCACAGCAAATGCTTCTGCACCACCTCGTCCTCTGTGGAAGCCTCTCACGTGGGACCCCCCCCAGCTTGAGATGGTACAGGAGGTGTGAGTTTACAGAACCCCCTTCTTTACAACACAGGGTGGAGGGTGCTACGTGGGAGACAGAGAGAGATACATTTCGATTTATTCCAAAAGCCATGACACCTTTTTTAAAAAAGATATTTTAGTAAACAAAATACTGGTTATTTAATTTATTTTTTTTAATTTAATTTCTTTTTTTGAGATGGAGTCTTGCTCTGCTGTCCAGGCTGGAGTGCAGCGGCATGATTCAGCTCAATGCAACCTCCATCTCCTGGGTTCAAGCAATTCTCCTGTCTCAGCCTCCAGAGGAGCTGGGATTCCAGCCGTGTGCCACTACACCTGGCTAACTTGTGTATTTTTAGTAGAGACGGAGTTTCACCATGTTGGCCAGGCTGGTCTTGAACTCCTGACCTCAAGCGATCTACCTGCCTAAGCCTCCCAAAGTGCTGGGATTACAGGAGTGAGTCACCATGCCCGGCTTATATTGGTTCTTTTAAAAGCATATACAAATTCACACTATTTTGAGTGAAAGGTCTGGGTTGGGAGTTTATCCTCTGACACATTGTTCAATAATTAAGTCTCTCTTCTCTTTCTTCTCAGCCGGAATCCACTCAAGCTGACATTTACACTGCAGAATCTAGAAGGGAAAACCAAAGCGATGAGTGGGAAATGTTTGATAAGGGTGTACCTAACGCTCTACTGGCTCAACATAAACACCTATGCTCAGCCCTTCAGCCTAAACAAATGGACATCACGCAAGGCTATCACTCAAGTCTATTTATTAATGAATGTATTTTTAACATCACGTTTCCCTTCCACCTGAAACTGCCCCGTTTTTTGTTTGGTTTTAAGATAAAGTCTCACTCTGTTGCCCAGAGTGCAGTGCACAGTCTTGGCTCACTGTAACCTCTGCTTCCCAGGTTCAAGCAATTCTCGTGTCTTCGTCTCTTGAGTATAACTGGGATTACCGAGCCGTGTCACCATACCCAGTTGATTTTTGTATTTTTAGTAGAGATGGGGTTTCACCATGTTGGCTAGGCTGGTCTTAAACTCCTGACCTCAAGTGATCCATCCACCTCAGCGTCCCAAAGTGCTGGGATTACAGGCCTGAGCCACCTCGCCTGGCCTGAAAACCCCTTTGTTTGAAGCAAGGCTCTATTCTTTAAGAAGCTCCCAGTCTAGAGAGGAAGACACACGCCCCGAGTTGGTTCTGAGCCATCCAGCCCTGACCTAACTGCAGGTCTCTGGTGATGTTTGCGGGAGGGAAAAAGACTTTATGATCTTCCATCTCATCTTTTCCTCCTTTAATCAGTTTAACACACAACATGAGGACTGTCAGGAATAAATTCAATCAGCAACGTTTTAATGTAAACTGCCTTCCCTCACCCTTTTCAATGTCTCTCCTCCCCATCCTAATGCCTACTCCTGAATGTGTCAATAAAACAACTTTAAAAAAAAAAAAAAAAAAAGGAAACTAACTCCTAACTAGCAAAAGCCTACAGCTCACTGAGGACCAGCAAGTGGTGGGCAGATGCTGGAAGGGGTGAGTAACAGAGAGTGAAGTGTCCTCACAAGCTCACTTGCCTGTATTCAGGAAGGCAGTGCAGCTTGGCTTGGGCCTGATGATTGAATGCATTTGACCTAGGATCAGTTTGATTCTGTTCTTCACCACGTACACAGTGAGCCATTCTTTCAATTTGAACATGCCTCACAGAGTCATCAGGGCTGAAGAACACACTTGTGCATGAAATGCTTGGCCAAGTCCCCAGCACAGGAACCACCCAGTAGGTGTTGCTACTATTCCTCATGAGTAGGCCTTTAACCTCAACAAGTCAGACAGCGCTGCAAAGGAATTCCTACTGACAGAAGCATGGAATCTCAGAGTGGGCTGGGTTTGGGAGGTCACCGAACCCAGTGGTTCCTACAATGACCTGTTGCTGAGAAGATAACCTAAGGATTACCTAATGGGTTTTCAAAAGAACAGAGGCTGGGCACGGTGGCTCACACCTGTAACCTCAGCACTTTGGGAGGCTGAGGAGTACAAGACCAGCCAAGGCAACACAAGACCCCTTCTCTACCAAAAAGTTTTTTAAAAACCTAGCCAGGTATGGTCGTATGCTCCTGTAGTCCTAGGTACTTGGGAGGCTGAGGTGGGAGGATTGCTTGAGCCCCTAACTGAGACTGCAGTTAGCCGAGATTATGCCACTGCACCACTCCAGCCTAGATGACAGAGTAGGATCCCGCATCTTAAAAACAACAACAAAAGGGGTCAGGCGCGGTGGCTCACACCTGTAATCCCAGCACTTTGGGAGCCCAAGGCGGGTGGATCACGAGGTCAAGAGATCGAGACCATCCTGGTCAACATGGTGAAACCCCATCTCTACTAAAAATACAAAACACTAGCTGGGCATGGTGGTGCGTGCCTGTAATCCCAGCTACTCAGGAAGCTGAGGCAGGAGAACTGCCTGAACCCAGGAGGTGGAGGTTGCGTTGAGCTGAGATCGCGCCATTTGCACTCCAGCCTGGGTAACAAGAGAGAAACTCCATCGCAAAAAAAAAAAAAAAAAAAAAAAAAAACCCAGATACCAAAACCTAACCAGAGACATATGGAATCTCTCTGGGTTGAAGCCTGGGAATCTTCATTTTAACAAACACCTGGGCAATTCTGATCATTAGCCAGGTCTGGGAAGCACTGACCTAGAACCCCCACCACTGCCAAATATTTGAATCCTTTTTTTTTTTTTTTGACAGGGTATCGCTCTGTCACCCAGGCTGGAGTGCAATGGTGTGATCGTGGCTCACTGCAGCCTTGAATTCCTGGGCTCAAGCAATCCTCCGAGTAGCTGGGACTACAGGCATGTGTTACCACACCCAATAAGTGTGTGACTAAGCATTTTTTTTGTTGTTGTTGTTTTAGTTTTTGCAGAGACAGAGTCTCCCTATGTTGCCCAGGCTGGTCTTAAACTCCTCGGCTCAAGCAATCCTCCCACCTCTGCCTCCCAAAGCACTGGGATTACAGGCATGAGCCACCACACTGGCTGAATCCTCCGATTTTTAAAGTACAAAACTCAACCTGCAAAGTGAAGAAACCACATCAACACACCAGAATCAAGGTAGCTGTGAACTGTCAGGTGTTAAATCTGTAACAGGGGTTTAACAGTAACTTTCTGGTGCCTTGATGCATTGTAACTCCCCAAGTATGTTCTGAGCCCACCAGTGTACACTGTGACAGGTGACAGGCACTGGGTGACAGCGATGAGTGTGCCCTCAGGTCTGGTGAGGGGGTCTTTGGGAAGAACCTAATAAGCAAGGCCAAAGGCCATGGCGGCCGAGGAATGGCCTGCGGTGAGTGGGCAGAAGTGGCAAGTGAAGACTGGGTTGAGACCAGACTGGGAAGGGATTTGTCATCCCAAGGAGTCAGACTTTATCTTGAAGATAACAGAGTTTCTTAATCTTAGAATTTCAAATGACCTGTGACTTCTCACATCTGCAAACTTCTCCCCGCACAAATGCAGATGGTTTTAGTATATGCTTCTCTGGGAAGTAGGTCCAGAGTGTCACTAAGTCAATTCTTAACCCAATACCTGTGAAGAACCACTGCACTGCAGGTTTCGAGAAGGATGAACTAAACCTCCGTGAGCCTCGGCTCAACAGCATTCAGATTCCAGGCCTGGGATCTGCACACCTGGCCCTTCTAGAGAACAGGTGAGGCCATCTGCCCCACATAGCCCTTCCGACCCGACGGACAGGGAGGCCTCAGAGCTCTCTCACTCGCTGGCCGCCCCACTGGCCGGCTCCCGTTTGCAGGGTCCGGTAACACACCTTCAGTTCTCTTTTTTCTCTGATTGCTTCCTCCTTTCAGCCTCCAGTTTTTGTTGTTTTGCTTCCAATCTTTTTCTTTGGTATATTTTCACTCCAGCAAATGCCATGCAGAGAATTAACGTTTTTGCTGCCAAGATATACAACAGCAGGGGCACGTGTTCCAGAACCTTCAAGAAGAAAGAAGTCATGCTAAATGTTCCATCGCTGATGTGGGAGGTTTCTTTTATGTTCCTTCAGTCACCAAATATTTACTTAGCACCTATTCCGCAACAGGCACGAGGCTAGGAGCGGGGTCAGGAGCGGGGTCTACACTGGAGACCGAGCAGAAAAGGTCTGCATCCTATGGGGCCGGCAGTCAAGTTACAGCTCTGCTCTTTGTGGCTGGCTTGCGACTGGCTTCATGGAGGGGACCACCAGTCAACTACCAGCATGGTGACTCTGGTCTCTCTCAGCTCAAACCATGCACTCTGCCGATCACCCAGACCCTTGCTTCTGAGGCAGCAGCCAGATCCAGTGAAAGAAGCTGGAGCCCGGAGACCTGGGTCACAGCTCTACTTTGCCACCAACTGACTGTGCCACCTGGGTCAGGCAATGGGCCTTTCTGAGCTCCTGCCCCTTCATCTGCAAAGTCAAGTTGAATCAGACCTTGCTTCTGGGAATGGCAGCTTTCGTACTCTGGATTTTCTCTTGTTTCTAGAGACTCATTAGCACTGGCACTTGATGGTAAAATAAAACACAACAGAACTGAAAACATCAAAACATAGCTACTTATCAACTGCTCTTGCAAACCCATTTACTAACATAAAACCTAGGGAAAAACTATGAATTTGAATTACTCACTATTTGCACTAGTAAGTTTTTTTGTGAAATTCTACATATTGCAGTAGTACCTCAAAGCAAATACCAGTTCCATACACACGGTTAGTATGACCTGAATGATAATTGTGTGCTTTTTAGGTGATTAAAAATTCCTTCCCAAATAGTGAAAAGGTATGCTTCTGTTGAGCAATCATTATTTTAGAGAACCAGGTAGCATCTCACCTGATAGGATCCCGTATCTTAAAACAACAACAACAACAAAAACCCAGATAAATCCTCCTGAGTAGCTGGGCCTACAGGCATGCACCACCACACCCAATGAAATCCTCATATTTCTGCCTATCACTTACTCTATGTAATACCAATAAAATGAGATTCTGCTAGGGGGGGTACATGTACACCTCCCTCTAATAGTCTAACTGAAGTTGATCTGAACCTGCTTGGTGTGCACGAGATGCTCACAGAACCGAGGGGCTGAAAAGAACTTTCAGGGTGACCTAGTCGACCCCCTGGTTATATGAGCAAGGAAAGTAGAGCTCCAGGAGGCTGAGAGGTCCCACAGCGCCCTCATGAGGAGCTAGTTGGAAGGACAATCTAACGCCAGGGCCAGTCTCCCTTCCCTTCCACTGATGCCTGATTTTCAATATGCTGAAATTCAGGAAATCGCAGTGTATGTAGATACATGTTCCTACGATTGTATCAAAACTCTATGACTCAGAACTAGATGTGGATTTCACACTTAGAACTGTAGCCATCAGCTACTGTCGACTTAGAACTCACAGCATGCAAAGTGCCTTACGTGGCTCTTTCCCTCTCGTCCTTAGCTACCTCTGTGAGCAGATGGATCGCCCTGACTGCAGCAGAGCTGAGAAAATGCAGAGGCGGGGAAGCAGCAGTCAGCGAGGCAGGGCCTGACCCAGCTCCAAAGCCCAACTCTGTAGCATCACGCTGTCCTACTATGTATGATTCATTCCTCACACTCATCCACTTCACAATTACATTATGCAAGTACACTATGGCTTGGCTACTGAAATTTCCAGAGACAACTGGACTCGCTACCTCTGAAATCATCTTACTGGTTATGTATGAATCTGCAGAAGGATATACCGTGATACAACAGAAATGGAATGAAAATCATGGGAGGAGACAGGGATGCAAATACTTAAATCGTTTTAATTTTACTAAAACATTAAGAACACAGGAACACTCAGTAATCAGCTAATAGTTTTCAACCATGAAATCATTTTCACAGTAAACAATAAACACGTCACATCTACTTCAGAAAGATCATGCTGGCATCAGTATAAAAGACTGAAAACGTTCCAAAAGTGGGGCTTTTACCCTGGTAAATACAAGCGGCTTCAAATACTGACGTGGTTACCAGGCTCTTCTCTCCCTAAGCTAACCCCCTCCGTTCAATAAACCTTGAGATCCTGTTTTCTTGAAGGTTCACACATTAGTGGTGAAGGTTTGACTCCATGCATACAAACCAGCTATGCAAAGAATGTTGCTGTAGAAACTTCTTTTTTTTTGCTAAGGGTTTCCAGGCTATCTGACGCACTGAATCACACTGGGAAAAGCTACTCTCTTCCAGCTTTCTCAGTCTCTCTGCATAAACCAATGGGGTTCTACTATTAATATAACAGCCCACATTACTGCCCACAGCTCCCTACAATCCAAACAGGAAACCTAGCTTTAGCAATTGCAGGGGTGTACACTCTCATCCAGAAGTTAGAAAACCTACGAAAATGGAGATGCATCAGCCAACAGACGCAGGTAGGAAGCTTCAGTGCCCACTTTCTTTTACAGACAGTGAAGAGGCAGCAGAGGTCAAGAACATGAATAGGCTAATGCAAAGCGCCTTGGGGCCCCTTTCCTGCCCCTCTCCTAGGCACTAACCTTCAGTGGTGTGAAACCACTTCCTCTAATTTCCTTTTAATAAGCCCCTTATATTTCTTGAAACATGCAGACGCTCAGGGAGGAAAATGAATGCTACCAGGGTAGACTAGATCTATATTAACTTCTTTTTGAGACTCCAGTCAGCCTGGAGTACAGTGGCATGATCACAGCTCCCAGGCTCAAGCAATCCTCCCCCTCAGCCTCCTGAGTAGATGGGACTGCAGGCACGTGAGAGCATGCCTAGCTAATTTTTTCGTATTTTTTGTAGAGATAGGGTCCCACTATGTTGCCCAGGCTGGTGTTGAACTCCTGGGTTTATGTGATCTTTCCACCTCAGCCTCCCAAAGTTCTGGGACTGTAGGCATGGGCCCCCATGCCTGGCCTAGATCTACATTAGCTTTTAAAAATAAAACCCCAATACCTGTAAAATGGGAATAATGAAGTTTTTAAATAATGAGGCCACATTTGTTGCTAATGCACAGGTAGTGCTGACTGTCGCTGCCAGCCACGGCCCACTGAGCCAGAGGGGGAAGGCCTCCAGATGCTCTGGGGGTACACAATCCTTCAAAGAATCCTTCAACCTTCTGCAGCTCTCTGCAATCAGGGTCGGAACTTCCTTCCTTCCTTCCTTCCTTCCTTCCTTCATTCCTTCCTTCCTTTCTTCCCTCCTTCCTTCCTTTCCTCCCTCCTTCCCTCCTTCCCTTCTTTCCCGTTTCCTTTCCTTTCCTTTTTAGACAGGGTCTCACTCTGTCGCCCAGGCTGCAGTAGTACAATCTCGGCTCACTGCAACCTCCACTTCCCAGGCTCGAGCAATTCTCCAGCCTCAGCTTCCCAGATGCACTACAGGTGCGCATCTCTATGCCCAGCTAATCTTTGTATTTTTTTTTTGTAGAGACGTGATTTCGCCACATTGTCCAGGATGGTCTCGAACTCCTGAGCTCAAAGTGATCTGCCTATCTCGGCCTCCCAAAGTGCTGGGATTACAGGCATGAACCGCAGTGCCCGGCCTGGGGCCATTCCTTTCTAACGCTACATTGGAAGGGGCTGTGTTTAAACACAAAGCTGCTCCGTGGAAGCCATGGTGCTGAGGCTGGGAAGGTTTGGGCAGATTTTGTTCCTGACGGCAGAAAAAACTGTCACAAGCAAGACTGGCCCAAGGGTCAAGTGGGTTGGTGCCACTCCACAATTAAAGAAGAAAAGTCTCCACACGTTGCCTTCGACGGGTGTGCATCGGCGACCGGTGTGCATCGGTGACCGGTGTGCATCAGTGACCGGTGTGCATCAGTGACCGGTGTGCATCGGTGACCGGTGTGCATCAGTGACCGGTGTGCATCAGCGACCGGTGTGCATCAGCACTGCTGGAACTTGAGAAAAGTGCAAATTCTCAGCCCCAGCCAGATCTACCCAATCAGAAGCTCTGGGCGTGGGGCCTAAAATCCTTGCCTTAACTAGTCCTCAGGATGAGAAATACCACCTTGAAGCATTAGGTTTAATGCCCTTGAACCTTGGCCCTTAGTACCAGTTACTGCCTCTCACCTCTACTGACTTAGCCACTGCAGTGGGCGAATGGCTCCCCTAAACCTCACCCCACACTGCTTTCCGCTCCTTCCCTTCTCCATCCTCTCACTGCCTCTTCTTTCCCTCCTAACCTTTCCACTGGGAGCTCTGATCTTCAAGGCATGCTAAACAAACTCTCCTATATCTTCCAACCCATCACAGAACACTCACTCTGCATCTTTAACTTATGCCAGGTCCTGAGGCCTCAGCCCTCCTGCAGGGCCTGCCAAGCCCCCTGCCCCAAAGAGCTGGGGAAGATGGGAAAGCTACTTTCCTGGCTCCCTGGTCCTGCTTCCAGACCTTTCCAGTTTCTCCTTGCAATAGAAAACCACTGGATGTTTTGAAGAAAATGCTTATAATAATTGAAAAAAACACATATAATAATTGAAAAAACACATATAATAAGATCCTATGTATGAAAACACACCATACATATATACAGAAAAGGATGCTATACCAAGATCGTTACTATACCAAGATTGTTACTATACCAAGATCGTTACTATACCAAGATTGTTACTATATCAAGATTGTTAATACTATACCAAGATTGTTACTATACCAAGATTGCTAATAGTACCCATCTCTAGATGGTGAGACAATGTATAATTTTTGCTTGATTTTATACTTTGCTAAGTGACTACAATAAACGTATATTTTAGAGGCTGCTCTCTTTACCCACCTCCACCTCACCTTATCGACTTCAGGGACTTAAAATGACATTCTCCTTTCCCTCTGTGAAACCTGACTGCTGACCTACTCTCTGGCTGCCCTTGAACTTCTGCTCCCACCAGTCGAATCTAATGTTCCACAAGGGTCAGGTGTGTTTATTCACCAAGCAATTTAAGTTGTACTTGACACTATGTTCGATAACGTACTTAAACATTACACTTGTGAAACATGACTGTGTAAAACAAAAGTTTTTATGAAAACCAAGTTGAATACTTTGAAAGACTCAAGTTTGAGCTGGAAAAAAAAAATGCTGTTGGCAAGACAACCGTAGAAGATTCGGGAAGAGCATGAAACTCTGGAAAGGTGCTGTGTGCAGAGCTTCCTAAAATCTTAATCCCCTGCCTGAGTCAATTCAGGCTCCAACAAAGGGCCACAGACTGGGTGACTTATTAAAAAGATATTTGTCCCAGTTTGGAAGGCTGAAAGCCTGGGGATCATCAGGGTGCAGTCCAGGTGGCTTCTAGTGGGGCCCTCTTCCAGGCTGCAGACAGCTGACTTCCTGTTGTGCCCCCAACATGGGAGAAAGAAGGTAAGAGAGCTCTCTGGAGTCCTTTGTATAAGGTCACTATTCCATACATTAGGGCTCCAGCTTCCTCACCTGATTACCTCTTACAGGCTCCAACTCCACACTGGGCACTAGGGTTTCAACACATGAACCAGGGGAAACAGAAACATTCAGTCCACTGCACCTACTCTAAAGAAACCAAAACGGGCTGAACACAGTGGCTCACTCCTGCAATCCCAACACTTTGGGAGGCTCAGACAGGAGGACTGCTTGAGCCCAGGAGTTCAAGAGCAGCCTGGGCAACATAATGGAAGCCTATCTCCACAAAAAAACTGTATAAAAAAAGAAAGCAAAATGCAAAATTGCAGGTAAAGCTTTAAAGGTATAGTTTTTGTAAGAAGAGTGAGGAAGATTTGAAGTTAGTGAATGCACACAAGAAGAAAAGGCCTGGCCTTCTTCCACAAGTCCAGTGAGTAAATGCACATTTATGTTTAACTTAAAATGAAACATAAATATTATGCTTTCACCTTTTCTTTTTAATCAATCTACTTGTATAGAACTATTATTCTGAATTTTCACAATCAGGAGAAGGGGAAAATCCCAAGCCATATATATTTATGCTAACACTACACTGACTGAGAAAAGAATCTGTCACACCTGTACCTGACAGGTGTGTACCTGAAAGAGGTGTGTGCACCTGACAGGAGCGAGTGTGTCTGACATAGGTACTGCGCCCAGGGCGTGTGTGCCCAACAGGGGTATATGCACCTGGGGAGTGTGTGTCTGACATCAGTGTGTGTGCCTGGCAGCAGTGTATGTTCCTGACGCAGGTGTGTTTCTGACATGGGTGTGTGCTCCTGGCAGGGGTGTGTGTGCCTGAAACTATACTCACCTTCCAGTTCATGGTAGAGCAACTGTCAATTCACTCCTGATCAACACAAACCCCCACCAGACAAGTACATGAGAGGCGGCTGGAAGGTCAAGTCCAGGGAGCCGGAAGGTCTGACCTGGTCAGGAAGAAAGCAGCAGGTCAATTTGGAGTCCGAGGGCAGACCACCTTAGAAAGATGTCTCTCTGATGGAGTGAGGGCATGTGAACAGAAAGTGAGCATCACAGAGAGGTGGGCTGTGTCCTGATAAGGCAATTGAGAAACTGTTGGGAAGTGGACGGGCTGGGCGAAGGCCCAGACAGGACTGGTCCTCACTGAGCCAAAAGCTCTCCTCAGCAGCTGTCTGTAGCCCCCAGCACCGCTCCCGAGGGGCCACGTGCCCCCATCCCATTCATCTGTGGACCTAAGAGCCCACGTCTAAATCTGTCCCTCTGCCTGCTCCAGACCTAAACAGAGGCTGTTTTGGGAGTGAGTGTCTGTCAAGTCCTCTGAGTGTTAATTAAGCTCATCTTGGTTTTTTCAAGGATTATCTGGAGGCAAGGGAATAAATGACAGGGCTGAAAAACTGTCAGATGCAATTCACATGCAGAATTCTCTCTAAAGCTTGAGGGAGACCTAGAAGAAGGCAGGAAGGAAGTGAGAAGGCAGGGGCGGTCCCAGCACAGGACTCACTCCAGGGCCTTGGCAGTCACTACTCTCAGAGTATGACACATACCCCAAGAGCCTCCTACATCTCTGGTAAGTGACTTCCCTCTGGGGCTTCAGTCCTATCTGTAAATGAAGAAAGGTGTCAAAGACGTGGTGCTTAGTGCCCCTACTTTTTCTGAAATTCAATGCTTTATAGCACAATAATCATAGCTTAACTTTTTTGTATCAGAGAAGAAAAGTGGCTGCAGTACTTAAATGAGTTAAGGCATGTAGCCCTCACAACTACCCCATGAAACAGCTTACTGTCTCCACTTTACAGAAGAGGAAACGAAATGTAGTAACACATCCAAGGTCTCACAGGTGGGCCTGGGATTCAAACTCATCCAGTCTGGCTCCGGGGCTTTAACCTCGGCACTATCCTGATGCTGGCAGTGAGCTTTGCATTCAAAAGTCAGGGAAACACTTCTCTTGAAATGCACTTACAGTTATAATTAAGAAAAGTGGCTGAAAATTTCAACGGCCTTTAGAATTGGGATACGATGAACGTCAGGCAAGGTGACTTTTTAAAAACTTTCGGCCGGGCTTGGTGGTTCACGCTGGTAATCCCAGCACTTTGGGAGGCCGAGGCAGGCAGATCACCTGAGGTTGGGAGTTTGAGACCAGCCCGACCAACATGGAGAAACCCCATCTCTTCTAAAAATACAAAATTAGCCGGGCATGGTGGCGCATGCCTGTAAGCCCAGCTATACTCAAGAGGCTGAGGCAGGAGAATCACTTGAATCTGGGAGGCAGAGGTTGCGATGAGCCGAGATTGTGCCATTGCACTCCAGCTTGGGCAACAGGAATAAAACTCCATCTCAAAAAAAAAAAAAAATGATTTTTCAATTACAAAGATATCTAAGTATAAAAAGTTCATTCCCCATCTATTCAAGATTATAATATCTTGAAAACAAGCTAGCAGTTGGCACAACGTAGCCAAGTTTTCCCCACGACTTTTTCAAAGTCAGATAAGCTAGTGATAGGAATTTAAATGGTAGATCCGTTTTAATGATGGTGGCTGAATTTGCTCACGTATAAATGGCCCACTTATCTTTAAGGAGAAGCAGATTCTGACCTGCACTAAAGAAATATGCTCCTAACATGTTATAACCTGTTGCTACAATTTCCACTTTGAGAATCTCTAATAATAGTGAGTGGCTGTGCTGTATATTAAAATGGTAGAGGTCTTATAAATATTATTTTTATAATTCCTGCTTTAATTGAGTTGTATACAAATACAGTAGATGAGTCTGGCTGTTCCTTCAAAATTTTCTGAGGCAAAACTGCATATCCAATGAATTGATGTATGTAGACTATTGATTCCCAAAGTCAAGAATGAGAAACAGGTCCAACAATCTTGCGGGAGGAAATGAATGACAAAGAATATCCCATGGTCTGGCCCTCTGGAAAGCCTGTGCTGTGTTCAGCAGCAATGTGACCTCAGACAAGTCACTTGGCCTCTCTCAGCCTCAACTTGCCCATCTGTAAATTCTCTTGCAGATTAGACTGTAACACGAAGCACCATGGCCAGCACACAGAAAGCATTAAATGTAAGCCATTGTTGTTATGTTAAATCTCACTCCATCCACTACCAGACATGCCAAGCTGAAGGATATAGACCAGTGGCATCCAGTGCAAAATGCAGTCATTCCAAGACAGCAGGGTGTGGAATAAAGAACAGCAACCTGAGGACCAGGAGAACTGGAGACCTGAACTCTCTTCTTGGTGGCACCCATGGTGTGGCATATGGAGTAAGTCATTGACCCTCTGAAGCTAAGTGTTGTCATTTAAAAAATCAGAATCTAGGCTCGGGGCGGTGGCTCACACCTGTAATCCCAGCACTTTGGGAGAAAGAGGCGGGTAGATCACGAGGTCAGGAGATAGAGATCATCCTGGCTAACATGGTGAAACCCCGTTTCTACTAAAAATACAAAAAATTAGCCGGATGTGGTGGCATGCACCTGTAGTCCCTGCTACTCGGGAGGCTGAGGTAGGAGAAGCACTTAAACCCAGGAGGCAGAGGTTGCAGTGAGCCAAGATCACACCACTGCACTCCAGCCTGGATGATAGATTGAAACTCCATCTCCAAAAAAAAAAAAAAAGGAAAAACCTAAATCTAAAGAACAATTCTACAACTCTGGAATTCAAAATTCACCATCCTGGCTCATATCACAGAACCTGATGCCAAAATAGACTGGCAGCTGCCTCAACTTCATACCTGGAGTGGTAACATTCAACTCTTTAGGAAAGAAATATTTAGAGTCAACTTGCAACAGTAACAGAAGGGCTGTAGTGGGGTGGCAGGCAAGAGAGTGAACCACCCTGACCTGCCCTGCTCATTCCCACCAACTGCCTCTGAATAACCACTTCTCCCAACCTCCCTTCAATTGCACACCCAAGCCAGCCATTTCCATAGCACCCTTCAGCCTTCAGCAAATGAGAACAAAAAAGCTTAAAGTATCAGTAAGCTATGTGCTTTGCTGCCATATGTACACCTGATGCAATATTAGAAACAAGAGGCAGCTGGTATCTGAGGGCTGAACTGCAAAAGCCAACAAGATGGGGACTTTTCGAGGGGAATAAAGTCCACGAAGTGCAGGAAATTTTTAACTTTCCCTGGAACTATCCACGATCTAAGCTTAAAACTCAAAAGTAACAAGCGGCTTAGCTACAACTCCAAATATTTCTACTTCCTTCACTGCAAAAATATCCTGTCTTCCGTTGTCAGGTTTCTGCTAGAAACAAAAAAGCTATTCCCTTATTTTGGTTAGGCCAACTAAAGCAATATGGATAGTGTGTTGTCCACAATCTATTGATACCTTTTCTTCTCGGCACCCCTAACAAATTCGAGGATCAGTCTACCACCTGCTGTCTCCTTCCAGCCACTAATCATGCTGCGCCCTTTGTCTGAACTTTCTGAAGCTGTTCTCATTCCCAGTCTCTACCCTTTTCACAAAACTTTCACCCAATCATAAACAGAAGTAGGTCCAGGGAGGGGGCTGCCAGGTGAACCTCGGGCATCACTTGCCCCTCTACACGGGGGCCTTGACCTTCAAGAAACCAGCCCCGCCCGATCTCAGCTACCCAGACTCCACATCTCAGCATTTCAGGGATCTGCCGAGGAGCCATGACAGGTTTCTGCCTCTCTTCCTGCTGGAAGCCCAGGCCCTGGAGAGCAACGTCGGTGTCTGTGCTCCCTGCGCAACCCTGGGCGAGTCGCTGAACCTCTCTGGCCTCAGCTCCTCCTGGGTAACCCGGGGGCCAGTCCAGGGTCCTCTCCCCACCTGCCCCCCCTCAGACCTGAGAATGAGGGCCAAGGGCTGTCATCGCTCCCCACCTTCCAGAACATTCCATTGTCCCCCTAGACCCTCCGGGTACCAACACCCTTAGGCTTGAACCAATCCTGGACCCCGCCCGGGCCGCGTGCCAGCCGGAACACGCAGCTCTGCGGGTTTGGCGGCGCCTGACGGCCGGATCCAGCAGGGGCGCCCCGCGGATGGGGCCTGGCGGCCTTCACCCTCCAGATCCCCACCCTAGCATGACAGGGGGCCGGCAGACGTTTGTCTAAGAGAGAAAACTTTAGCGCAGGCCCAGCCGCGAGATCGCAGCACCCCAAAGAGATACTGAGTTCGAGTCACTCCCTCCTACCCCGACGTCACACACTTACTGGTCCTGGCGGCAGAGCCTCCAGCGCCCGGCCGCAAACAAACCAAGACGTCCACGGGGAAAACTAAACTACATTTCCCGAAACGCACCACTCCGTACGCAGGCGTAGTGGGCCGGTGCAGACGACCTGGGGTGCACTACCCCGTGCGCAGGCGCAGTGGGCGCGGGCAGCCGTCCTAGGGTGCGCCGCTCCGTGCGCAGGCGCAGTGGGCCCAAGCGAGAAGCCTGGGCGCTGTGGCGGAAGGCTGATGTTCACTTAGGCCCCAACGGGGAGGAGCTGGGGAGTGGACCGGGCAGGACAGGCCCGGGGTCGTGTTCTCGCTCTGAACCCACCAGAGCGGGATCGAGTTGTCACAGGACCCCTCCGACCCTCCGCGGTCTCGCATTCCCTGGGTGTCTTCTCGCTGCTGTCTGCAGCCGAGGACACGTGGGTCCCCTTAAGAAGTTTCCAGATCTCTGACACCACGCATGCATTTTCCTTCGGGGTAACAGTATGGTGCCCTGGTACTAGTTCCCAGATTTCTTCATTCAACCAGATGCTTCGTAAACGCGTGCAGTTTGAGCCCACTCCGTGCTAGCGCCATGGGAGGGCACAAACTGGGCACCCAACACAAGGATGACGAGAGGAATGTGCATGGAGTCACCACCATTTGCTCTGCTCACCCTCTAAGGATGAGGAGACTGGGGCCAGGGGAGAGTAAGTTGGCTGGCAATAGAAAACGCGCGAATGGCAGTGGCGGAATTGAGATTGGAACCAAGGCAGTGTAACTCCAAATCCCATCAAGACTCTGTGGTTATGTTAGAATGATAGAGGGAGCAGAGGCAAGAACTGAGGGGTGGAGGGGTTGGTTCTGTTAAGGGAAGTGTTCCTGGAGAAAGTAACGGAAACAGCTTTGTTCTAAGCACTTAGTGGCTATTGCCTAAGTCTCATATCGAGGCTGTAAGGGACGTGCTGTAATGATAACCATTTCATAAATGAGGAAATTGAGACGCAAAGAGATTAAAGTAATTTTTCTGTGGCTTTAAAGGCAGCAAGCACCAGAGCTGGGACTTGACCCTGGGTAATCTGGGTCTAGATTCTATATCCTGGGCTCCTTTTAAAATAGCATCCGAGCTATGCTTTAAGAAATAAGTGGTATTCAGTTCATATAGAGCCACTAAAACAGGCAGAAGGAACTCTAAAAGCAAATGGGGTAGAAAAATGAACTGGCATTTTCAGTTGGTAGGTTGAAAGTGAAAAGCCCAGGTTTGGTGGGAGTGGATCCTAGAGTGGCAATCTTGGCAAATGTCTTCAACCACTATTCACCCAGTGTGCTTGGAAAGAGTCAGCATTTCTCCCATTCCTCCAAAATGAAGTTGGCTGATAACCCTCTATGTTATCACCCTTAGTTTCAGTGATGAAATGTACTTAATTAGGAAAAACCTCCATTTTTTTTTTAGATGGAACCTCACTCTGTTGCCCAGGCTGGAGTGCAGTGGTGCAATCTCGTTTCACTGCAGGCTCCACTTCCTGGGTTCAAGTAATTCACCTTCCTCAGCCTCCCAAGTAGCGGGGATTGCAGGCACCCAGATATGGGGTTTCATCATGTTGGCCAGGCTGGTCTCCAACTCCTGACCTCAAGTGATCCTCCCACCTTGGCCTCCCAAAGTGCTGGGATCACAGGCATGAGCCACCACACCCGGCCAGAAAAAATTTGATTTTGCTCTTCATGTGTTTGTTTACCTGTGTCAGAGGTAAACAAAGCCAGTCACTAGTTATACCAGCAAGGATTAACTGAAATCATTAGCTCTTGCCAGAGGAAAGAGGCCCAGCCCAATTACCCTTTGTGCAAAGGTAACTGAGTGGGAACGGGGCTTGAGCAGAGTCAAGGAAGTGGAAATGCATAAAAAGCCGGAAGGGGTTGGTCAATGTGATCTCGGTTTGTTAATTGGCTCTCATCGAGAGAAGAAACAAACTTCCGTCTATAATGGGGGGCAGTAAGTTAGAGCAAGGCATCCACTCAGTAAGGAGACTTCGAATGTTTGCATTTCAAAGAGACAATACCATTCTGAATGGTAGAAGATTTACATCTCAAAGGGGAGAGAAATGATTTATAATTGCAGACTTCCTAAAGTAACTGCTTTAAGAGAGGGATCAGGGGACTATCTGCCAGTCACCAGGTTTTGGTTGGAACAAATAGTAAATTCTTCAGGCAGCATTCACTTTTCCCAGGCAGACACTTTTAGCTTTCAGCCCTTATAACCTATGCTAGTGTTTGAGTCTCTTAGTTTACAAAGGTGGGTGAAATCATTTGTGCCAAGAGTCTGCAGTTTTTATAGGGCCACGGTTAGTCTCTAGTCAAGAAGAGGACTCAGAGGGGCTTGATAGTTTAGTTAAGGAGAGGGTCTTTGTCACCTGATAGAAACCTCAGATTTCTGTCTAGATGCAGAGCAGAGGCCTGGGATTTAAAGCCTAATGGCTGCTCTAGGCTCTCTGGGATGGATGTTTCAGGGTGGGACAGCATTTCTGGGTTTCTGATCTGAGGAGGGAGGCTGTTCTTCCTACATCTGCTCTTGGAATATGGGTGGTTTTCTCTTAACACTGTACTGAATGCTTTAGGTGGCATAATTGCAAATCTGTTATTAGGAAGTAGATACCTAGTATATCTCACTCGGTAATTTTAAAGAGACAAATCTTGTGGTTGGAGTAAGGAGTCCTACAAGCATGCTCTGAAGAGCTCTTTTTCTCAATTTTGTCCTAGTGCCCTGAGGCTTGAGGCCTTGCCCATCATTGCTGTGCCTTGGCTGGGGCGTCAGGAGGAGAACAGGGTAAACTAGGAGGCATGAAGCTATGGAATGGTGAGGCCTCACATCTCTCTACTGCCATTGACCTGCTCCTCTCAGCTCCTCTGAGAAAGAAAACCTTGACCTGTGTTAGACGTGCCCTCCTGTCCCTGCGCTGGCTGGCCATATCCCTTTTCCATTGATCTCTGTTAGGGCTTTGTCACATTGTACCATAATGTTTAGCGTCTGACTCCATCTCTACTGTATGAGGATCCCTGAGCTTAGGGATCCTGTGCATCTTTTTGTTTTGTTTTGAGACAGAGTCTTAACACTGTCACCCAGTCTGGAGTGCAGTAATGCAATCTCGGCTCACTACAACCTCCGCCACCCAGGTTCGAGCGATTCTCCTGCCTCAGCCTCCCCAATAGCTGGGATTACAGGCACCTGCCACCACACCTGGCTAATTTTTGTATTTTTAGTAGAGACGAGGTTCCACCATGTTGGCCAGGCTGGTCTTGAACTCCTGACCTCAGGTGATCCACTCACCTTGGCCTCAAAAATTCTGGGATTACAGGCGTGAGCCACTGTGCCTGGCCTTGTTCATCTTTATACTCCTGGGGTCTAGGCCAGTGAACCAAGTAGATCAATGTTGCCTGATTGAATTAGTGAATGAAATCATCTCTCAGTGGACTGTAGTTTTCTCATCTATAAATGAAGTGTTCTGCCGACAGAATGATCAGCCTTGACATTCTATGTATCCTGCACCCCGTGGTACAAACTATTAAGTAGTTCCTGTCTAGGTCTTCAGAAGGCATCAGCAGTTTAGACCCTTTCTCTATCTTTAGTTTCTTAAACATAAATGCAAATAAGTAATTGTAAACAGAGGAAAACTAAATTAAGTTAAAAGAATACATTTATAATGCAACATTGTAACTTTGTTGTCCTTAAATAATGAGGACTTTTTGAGATGAATTTTCTGCAGAACTTTAAATGTTAGTTTTAAAATATGTTCTTGTTATACTGGGTAGTTCTTAAACATTCGACTTCTCTGGTATGGATTGTCCTTTGAAATGTTTGTTCAGGTTCGAGAGCAGCTTGGGCAACATAGTGAAACTCTGTCTTTACAAAAAAAAAAAAAAATACGAAACTTAGCTGGGTGTGGTGGCACACGTGTCTGTGGTCCCAGCTACTAGGGAGGACTGAGTTGCGAGGATCACTTGAGCCCAGGAGGTTAAGGCTGCAGTGAGCTGAGACTACAGCACTTCACTCCAGCTTGGGTGACAGAGCAAGACACTGTCTCAAAGGAAAAAGGAGAAATGTTTGTTCTGTCTTAAGATTTTTAAATAGGTTAAAGGCCAGGAAAACAATAAATATAAAGTAACCTTATAGTTCATTTATTCATCTCTTGAGACTCAACACTTATGAATTAATATTATAGATAAATGCCCCTATGCCAATCTCATAGGCACATGGTAGCTTTTGAGCCTCAGCTTCTACATAATACATCTGGGTTATTTATAAATGGAATTTGTCACACACAAATGATGTTTCATGAGAAAGAAGATTCAGTGCTTTGTAAATCTCTCCTTTCTGTCCCACGGCCACTGCCCAGACACTTTACTTCAAATTTGGCTTTATTTTTACCATTGAATTGATTAAAATGACATTTAGTTGCCCAGAAAATAAAAGAGGTCTTCAGCACAAAATACTACAACAAGCAGGCATAAATCACTGACACTGAAATGTCAGCTGTCTTCATTGGCCAACCACATAATCTCCATGAAAATTCTCAACAGAGAACCAGGAACTCACTTTCTTCTAAGAATGACAATTTGGATTTGCCTCGTGGCACTGGCATCTCATGTCTGGATGTCAGGTGTTGGCCTGCTACCTTTCTCCCTTATCAGGGGGTCATTTTGAACCCAGCCACACCAATATTCTCATGGATGGTGGCCTTTGATTCTTCTAGATTCAAGATTTGGCTCTTGTACTTTTCCTGCCAGTCCTCTACGATGTACTGGTGGTAGGGGTCGTTGGAGTGTTCCTGTCTCTTGGACTTCACGGTGCTCACCAGGATGGCCACAATGATGAAAGAGAACATTCCGATCATCACCATGAGGTACAAGATGACGTAGTTGAAGTTCTCAGCATCCACTTTGGCTTGGAGTGCCTCTTGCTCAGCTGTCATGTTCCTGCGCCAATCGTCCATGTAAGTAATAAAAATCCTTTGGAAGACGCCTTCCAGCGTCCGTGTGAAATTGGATAAAATAGGCATGTTTCCCTCCTGCTGTAGTTTAAATAATAAAACAGGTGAACAAGGTTAGGAAAACAGATCTTTTCTGGATTTGGCTACATAAGGGGAGGGAGGAAGGGAGCTGCAGGGGGAGAGGTAATAGTATTTCTTCCTAACCTGGCTGGTGATTGAATGCACATTTCGTTGGTCTTTATACTGACCGTATACATTTTATTCACTATTTTTACAATGCATGATTATTGTACAATAAAAATTTTAATGGCAGACAAAATTATATATATGCTTTGATGTCTGTATTGCATGTAAATGTATACATATATATGAAAATGGAGAAAACGTTAGAAATACATATATCAAAATGTTAACAGTGGGTGGTGGACTTAAAGATACATCTTTATGCTTTTCTCATATTCCACATTTTCATCAGTAATCTTGCGTTACTTTTGTTTTTTAAAAAATGAGTACCCTCACAAGAGCTAGAATGATACCACATTCATAACAAGCACTCAACAAACGTCAGTTGAATGAAGCAATGACTCATTCATGTTCTCTATTTGTAGAGAATTGTAGGGCATTTGACATAACATCAAGGGAAAAGATTGCAAGGGGCATTGACAGACTGTCCAATTTGTCCCATCCCCTATAGTATCCTAAAGGAAGGGGTGTGTACATCCATATTTGAAAGAAACATTTTAGGTGAGTGATGCCAAGAAACAATCTGAGAGATTGTTCCTATTTTTCAAATCCATCTCACATTTTCATCCCCACTGGCACTGCCCAGCTGCCAGGATCTCTCACCTGGATAATACAATCTCAACAATGTAATACAACATAGCCCTCCCCAGGGCCATCTCTTTGGGGTTGTATGCATCCCTCTCTGCCTTGAATAGCCATCAATGTGCCCCACTTTTTTTTTTTGAGACAGAATCTCACTCTGTCACCCAGGATGGAGTGCACTCTGCAACCTCTGCCTCCTGGGTTCAAGCAGGGATTACAGGCATGTGCCACCATGCCCGGCTCATTTTTTTTATTTTTAGTAGAGACGGCATTTCACCATATTGTCCAGGCTGGTCTCAAACTCCTGACCTCAGGTGATCCACCCGCCTCAGCCTCCCAAAGTGCTGGGATTACAAGCGTGAGCCACCGCGCCCGGCCAGTACGCCCTTTTGAAAGGGGAAATTATAGTGCCATTTGTTTGCTTCTAAAATGATGGTTAGTTGTTCTTAAAATCAAGTACTAATTCTTTTTTTTTTTTTTTTTTTTTTTTTTGAGACAGAGTTTCGCTCTTGTTACCCAGGCTGGAGTGCAATGGCGCGATCTCGGCTCACCGCAACCTCCGCCTCCTGGGTTCAGGCAATTCTCCTGCCTCAGCCTCCTGAGTAGCTGGGATTACAGGCACGCGCCACCATACCCAGCTAATTTTTTGTATTTTTAGTAGAGACGGGGTTTCACCATGTTGACCAGGATGGTCAATCTCTTGACCTCGTGATCCACCCGCCTTGGCTTCCCACAGTGCTGGGATTACAGGCTTGAGCCACCGCGCCCGGCCAAGTCCTAATTCTTTAACAGTATTTACCCCATTGGCTGAGCAGGCTTCTGCCCACCTCCTCAGTTACCTTTTCCTCACTACAGCTGGGTCACAGCTGACATCTTCCCGCCCTGTCGTAAGCTCTCCCGCCTCAGGACGTCAGCACATTCTGTTCTTTCAACCCAGAATAGCTTTGCCGTTCTCTACCACCTCTACCTCCTCATTCCTTAGGTTCCAGCCTCCTCGTCACTCCCGAGAAGACTTCCCTGGCTTTTCTCTAAATCATTTCCCAACACCACCACCATTTTTCTCCAACAGCGCCTTATTCTTCAAAAGCACGCTTCATATATGCAGGAACTAAATGTGTGCGTATATATTTATATTACTTTTGTTTTTTAAAAAAAATTGGCAACCTCATGCCAGCTAGAATAGTGCCATATTTCTAACAAGCACTCAACAAATGCCAGTCAAATGAAGTAATGACTCATTTATATTCTCTGTTTTTAGAGAATTATATAGGTGTGTTTTTTTATACATCTCTGTTTTTAGAGAATTGTGGGGCTTTAGACATCAAGGCGAATGATTGCAAGGCAGAAGTTTTTTTTATATATACATGTATATAACATATATAGTGTGTGTGTATATATAAATTTGTGTGTGTGTGTGTGTGTGTGTGTGTGTTTATTGTTTGATGATTGGTTGAGGTGGTTTAGGGTCTCATCTTTTCCACTCGGCTGTCATGACTGCCAACTTTGTCTAGCTCGCTATAGCAGATGTCTGACACATAGAAGTCACTCAGCGGACATTTGATTCGTGTTAATTCATAGTGCCAGGTACTATGCTAGGCGATGAAACTGCAGAGATGGCAGGAAGTCTGTGAGAGGCTCGGCTGAATGGGAGGAACCAAACCAGCACAATGCAATGTGCAAAGAGTTGTAACAGGGATGGATGGAAAGAAAAGGGAGCTCAGAAAATGGAGCTGAACACGGTTCCTAGACAGGTTTCAACAAAGCTGGAAGGAGCACAGACAGGCAGTAAACCCGTGACCAGCAATTAGTAAAAGCCCCAGCAACCCAGCCTGGGTTTGCCTGCTGCTGTTCTAAAGACGTGCCCATCTCTTAAAACACGAGACTTTTCTTTCCTTCACGAAAAGAGAAGTTTCAGATCTTCTGTCTGGGAAAGGAACTTCAATACTACCTGAATAAACAAACCTATTAAACAAACTTGCAGGCATTTCTCCCACAGAGCATACCTCCCCAGGATTTTCCTCCCTGAGAATTACTGTCACCAAGTAATATATTCTTCTCTGTCTGATATTTTAAGTTCTGTTACTTAGAGAGCTCTGAGATCGTTCTCTCCCTCTCCTGGCCACACAGACTGGTGGGTTGGAAGGAAACTAAACAAATAGATAAGATTCCCCCAAGGTGTATACCAAGCACACTTCCTAAGCAATGTAACAGAGATGTGTTTTTCCCCTTGAAAATTACAGTCTGCTGTAAAAGTTAGCTGAGCTGGCTTTAGTCCACTCAAGACTTTGCCACTGGCTCTCTCACCCTTTTATTTTTAATTAACTTTTTTTCTAATAAAAAAGTAGTGATGAGGTCTCATTATGTTACCAAACTCTTAAGCTCCAGTGATTCCCCTGCCTCAGCCTCCCAAGGTGCTGGGAATGCAGTGTGAGCCACTGTGCCAGGCCTTTTTTAAATGAAGAGACAGGCTCTGGCTCTGTGGATGTAGTTCTCTTTCTCATGTAGGAACCCCGGCCAGTTGTCACCAATCCACAGGACTTTCCCTGACCTCCCCCGGTCTAGGCAGAGACCCTTTTTCTGTGCCCCTTCTGCAAATGACCATGTTAGTTTAGTTTTTCGATTGCCCATATATTACGTGCTTATTCATGTGATACTCAAAACCACTCTATAAACTACTGCCTTCACCATGTTTAGTGAGATTAAGTAACTGGAGACCCAATGACAGGAGAGCTTGAACCCCTGGAAGCAGAGATTGCTTTAATCATCTCTGAATCCCAGGACCCTGCACAGCAATGGGCACAGAGCAAATCTTTACTAAAGATTTGGTGAATTCCTCTCTCTATGGAATTCAATTGGAAACTACCAGGATAGTGATTCATAATTTATTTTTAAGGGGTGTGGGAATTGGGTGGGGGGCAGTGTCACAGATCCCTCAAAAAATAAAATAAAATGATATGACTTTATTTTTCCCCAAGAAAGTATACATATGCACATAGGAAGCTCTACATTGAATTTCAGGGGACTCCTGGGCCCCCTAAGGCCCATCCAAGAATCTCTGCCACAAAAGGTCTTTGAGACGAGGAACTTCGGTGCCGAATTCCCCTGGAGTCACAGGGTTGATTTCCAGGTGCAGCCATGGCAGCATTCACCAGCCTTTTCGAGCTAAGTGGCCCCAGCTGCCCGTTATTTGTTCAGCCCTTCTACTGTGAACAAAGGCCCCGCTGCTAAGCAGGTCAGGAGGTGCTTTTTGATAAGACTTCATCACAGGGATGGAAAGGGCCTATGGGGGTGAAATACCTAAGTGCCGACCCCTGCAGGCCAAAAAATAGGATCCAAAAGGGAATCATTTTTTGAACGTGGATGCATGAGCTGTGGCTGAGTGGTCCATGCCTGCTCCCTGACCACAGGAAAACACCAAGTCACAGTATGTGAAAGCAGTTTCATTGAAGGACATTTTGCTAAGACATTCAAATTATAAGTGAATTGACTTCAATTTTTTATTCCCAGAATTACTATTTAACTGATAGGCATCAACCGTATTTGGAGGCCAGGCACAGTGGTTCATGCCTGTAATCCCAGCACTTTGGGAGGCTGAGGCGGGAGGATTGCTTGAATCCCGGAGTTTGAGATCAGCCTGGACAACATAGTGAGACACCACCTCTACAAAAAATAAAAAAATTAGCTGGATGTGGTGGCCCACTCCTATAGTCCCAGCTACTTGAGAGGATCACTTGAGCCTGGGAGGACAAAGCCACAGTGAGCCGTGATCACAGCACTGCACTCAGCGTGGATGACAGAGTTGAGACCCTATCTGAAAAATCAAAACAAAACCAACCATATTTGGTTTACATACTTACCCTACCCCTAAGTAGAATATCATAATAGGCATTTACTTTAGTAATACTAAGACAACTGTTATTTATGTTCTTTGGACTCATATATATCGGTTAGAAATGGTCAAATATGGGCAGTTCATGTGTTTCAACCTAGCAGGAGCTACATTTCCAGTGAATGGTTCTTGCTGAGTCCTGGCACAGGTGGGCCCCAGAAGATGATTTAGGTTGGCCTGCTCTCTGATAGGTGGAATAACTACAGCCTGGAGGGCTTAAGTCACCTGTTCAAGATGACGGGCTCTCAAGTTGGCCACAGTGCCTGGACTAGAACCCATGTCACCCAAGCCAGTGTCCAGCCTGACTGTCCCAGCAGAGGTCACACATTCTAGTAACTCTCCGTTTCCATTGCTGTGACCGGTCAGCTCAACTGGGTACAGGACACAAGACAGAGACCACAGTTTGAGCTTACACATGTCATTAGTTTTGCCCTGTCTCCAGGCTACAGAACGATCCCCTAATTCCAGCCATTCCTGTCACGAATGTGTGTTATTCATGACAAGGGCAATCAGGACACTATTAGGAAAGTAACATCCATTTGACCCCAAAGTCCAAAGTTTTCTTTTCTTGAAAGATGGTGGATCACTCGCGTCACCTGGGCCTACAAAAGGCAGCAAAGTCTTTCATTTTTGTATCAATAAGACAAAACAGTATGATTACCTACATTTACCATGAATCCCCCATTTAAAAAAACTCTCAAATTTTCATGCTAAGTCAATTAACAAAGAAACAAGTAAGGAAAACACAAGCAGGAAAGAAGAAAGAGTGGATGGGGGAGCCAGGCCATATACCAGGAAAACTATTCTTTTGATCATTTTCTGGAAAAGATAAGTTTGTTACTTCATTTCTCAAAAAATAAAGATGTGTACTAAGGCTTACCTATGCAGCGTGTGGGCAAGATGAAATTCCTTTCCAAAGCTGGGCTGTTCTGAACCTTCTTGCTGGCGTTACCGAGCTCCCTTCTGGGTTGCACATAAGCCTCAGCCAGCTGGGCAACTTCAGCTTACGACCATCTAAGCCCTCGCAACTGCAGTCTGCAATCCTAGGCTTTTATGAACCCTCGTGTTAATCTAATCATATATGGAAAGTTAAATACCAACTGGCAGTTGGAATTAACCTTGGTGCCTGATGGGGTGTGTGCCTCAGGGACTCTGGATTTGGGCAGAGTGGCACAAGTTCTCCCTCTGGGACCCTTTCTGCCAGCTCTAGTCAGGGCAGGGCCTGGGCACAGTGAGCATCTCTCTGCAGGAGAAGTCTTCCTCTTAGAGTAGGGTTGGGGGACAACAGCATTCCCTGCCAGAACACGTGGGAAGGGCCGGGTGCGGTGGCTCATACCTGTAATCACCTTCAGGGTGAATCACCTGAAGTCAGGAGTTTGAGACCAGCCTCGCAAACATGGTGAAACCCTATCTCTACTTAATGCAAAAATTAGCTGGGTGCGTGGATGCACCTGTAGTCCCTGCTACTCTGGAGGCTAAGGCAAGAGAATCACTTGAACTCAGAAGACAGAGGTTGCAGTGAGCCGAGCTCACACCACTGCATTGCAGCCTAAGTGACAGAGTGAGACTCTGTCTCAAACCAGAAGAAAAAGGAGGAGGAGGAGGAGGAGGAGGAGGAGGAGGAGGAACTGAGAATAGCCATCTCTGGGTGGTTGGTATGGATTGAGGCCGTCAGTATAATTCCAGGCAAGTGCCGTGTTCTGAAGACCTGCCCACACGCTAAATGTCGTGTGAATACTCCTCCATGGGACCATTTTCAAATGACTTTATAATAACATTGTTGTCTTGTAAAAGGGAAACTGGCCACAAGTATACTAAGGTACTACATGGAGATGGAAGTAAGGCCGTCAGAGAGGTTTTGAGGTTTCGGCTTTTGTTATTGGTTGTTGTTGTTGTTTTGAAACAGTCTTACTCTGTCACCCAGACTGGAGTGCAGGGCGCAATCATAGCTCACTACAGCCTTGAAGTCCTGGACTTGAGGGATCCTCCTGCCTCAGCCTCCCAAATAATGGGACTACAAGTGTTTACCACTATGCCTGGCTAATTTTTATTTTTTGTAGAAATAGGGTCTTGCTCTGTTGCCCAAGCTGGTCTCAAACTGTTGGCCACAGGGGATCCTCCAGCCTCAGCCTCCTAAAGCGCTGGGATTATAGGGATGAGCCACCGTGCCTGGCTCCCAGCAAGTATTTAAAGACCTAGCAAGAGCTAAACAAACTATTTACCAAAAGATCTTTTTCTATCATGGTGGGGATGCTTAGAATTGGGAGGATTGGGTCTTTATATTGGCTATCATTGAGGAGTGCTTGCCATGTGCTTTTATTGTATTAACCTCAGGTAATCGTTGCCACAACCCCAGTACCCCATACCCATGTAGAAGGTACTATGAACTTAGCCAGGGGAATCAGGGCACAAGAGGTCTGGAGACATAGGAGTGGAGCCATCTGGATTTGAATCCAATTTAAATGGCAGCCACGGAGATTACACTCACTCAATCAAAATCACTTCAAGATCATGTGGGTGGTCATTACTCTGTGACTTATCTTATGGTTTTGTAAAGCGAAGGTTCACCTTGTTTTAAAATTGGAGTTTCACATTAAATGGTGCTCTGAACCATGTGGCTTGAAGCACACTGGGTGGCAAGAGAAGATGGCTAAGATTTAAAATGATCTACAAATTATTGCAGAGTTGGCGTTATTAGCTGTATTTTAAAGAAATTCAAGGATCTCTGTAACTCCACATCAGCTTCTCATTAACACCATTTGTCCTCAGGAGTGGCCTTCACTGAACAAGATAGGCAAACCCGGCCAAAAGGAATGCTCTGATGGTGCCACTGAGCGCGTGCCTCTGCAGAAAAGGAAGCAAAACGTTCGAATAAGCATTCCGCTGGGAGACGGTGCCACCTGCTGGTGGAAACAGGGACCTGAGGCCAATCTTCTAACGCAGCCTCTGTTTAACTTCACTATTGAATTCTCCTGGCCGAGGAGAGGAGAATCCAAGCAGAGTGCTAGTCTACACTTTGGTAATTAAAGGCAGAACTGGACGGCGATGTGTTATGGTGGCTGGCAAACCAGGTGAGCAAATTACTTACTGTTCCTGGTCTTTGGATTCTTCATCTGTAAGCGGGATATAAAAAGAGTTCCTGCTCATTTGGCTTGTTATAAAAGTTAAATTGTGATCACAGATACACAGCACTTAGCACAGAACCCGCCACGAGATAGGATAGTAAGCGCCCTACACATATTAGTTTTTGCTATTGTTTTAGAAGAAATAAGCAAGAACACATGCCAGTGAAAAGTAGAGCTTAACCAGACCTCACCAATGAAAAGAACGTTGTAGCACCAGGTGAAGAGTAGCTCCTTAATTTTTAGACAGCTGTTACCTATACCCCGCTACACAATTCACAGAACTAGATTGAGAAACTGGAAGGCGATAGTTTCGATCTGTGTCCCCACCCAAATCTCGTGTTGAATTGTAATCCCCAGTGCTGGAGGTGGGGATTGGTGGGAGGTGATTGGCTCGTGGGAGTGGTTTCTAATGGTTTAGCACCATCCCCCCCGTGCTGTTCTTGTGGTAGAGTTCTCACAAGATCTGTTTGTTTGTTTGTTGAGACAGATTCTCATTCTGTGGCCCAGGCTGAAGTGCAGTGGTGTGATCTCAGCTCTCTGCAACCTCTGTCCCCCAGGTTCAAGCAATTCTCTTGCCTCAGCCTCCTGAGTAGCTGGGACTACACCACGTGTCACTACACCCAGCTAATTTTTTTTTTTTTTTTTTTTTTTTTTTTTTTAGTAGTAGAGACAGGGTTTCACCATGTTGGCCAGGATGGTCTCGATCTCCTGACACCCACCTCAGCCTCCCAAAGTGCTGGGATTACAGGTATGAGCCACCACACCCAGCCAAGATCTGGTTGTTTAAAAGTGCGTAGCACCTCCCTGCAACTCCCTTCCTCCTGCTTCAGCCACGTAAGGTGGGCCTGCTTTCCCTTTGCCTTTTGCCATGCTTATAAATTTCCCGAGGTCTACCAGCATCGTGTTTCCTGTACAGCCTGTGGAACCGTGAGCCAATTATACCTCTTTTCTTTGTAAATTACCCAGTCTCCGGTATTTCTTCATAGCAATGTGAGAACGGACTAAGGTATGGAAGGAGATGGGGCCTGGAAGAAATGGGTGCAGAAGCAGAGTGCACATATGACCCCTGCAGCAGTCAGAGGCTGGAGAAGAAAATGGAAGGTGAGAGTCGCTGAGTGTTCCTAACAGGCTGCCGTCTCCTTGATCTCTGCAGCAGGCTCTCAACGGGTTCGCTCCACATCGTCCCGAACAAGACAGTGAAATGGTACATGCCCAGAAAACAAGAGATGTAAAAGCAAAGATTCTTTGTGAAAATCAAATTGCAGGCCGGGCACAGTGGCTCATGCCTGTAATCCCAGTATTTTGGGAGGTCGAGGTGGGCAGATCACTTGAGCTCAGGCATTCGAGACCAACCTGGCCAACATGGTGAAACCCCGTCTCTACTAAAATACAAAAATTAGCCAGGAGTGGTGGTGCACACCTGTAGTCCCAGCTACATGGGAGGCTGAGGCATGAGAATTGCTCGAACCCCAGAGGCAGAGGTTGCAGTGAGCCGACATCATGCCATTGCACTCCAGCCTGGGCAACAACACAAAACTCTGTCTCAAAAAAAAAAAAGTCAAATCGCAGCCTATACCTTTATAAGAGCTCTTTGCCTACATATGAAATGTGTTTTTAAAATGCAAGGAGTTGAGTCTGTATTTGGATATATAATCAGATTTTATTTGGTTTGCCATCCAGCATAACAAAAAACAAAATTCTTTAAAAAAGGAAGAGCTGCAGAAGACTTTATCATGGACTGTGCCTCTCAAGCTACTGTATTTTTCTGAGGGGACTGCCGTGGGTGCAAACCACCAGGCTAATGAGATGCCTTAGAGCAGGACTGCTCATGACACATGATGGGGAGTACGGAATGCTGGATAGTCTTCTCGGAGATCTTCTAGTCGGTTAATACCAATCCCGCTAGGAGACAGCCTGCATTAAAGACACTGGCTTCTGTATCTACTGACTTCCTGTTAGAGTAGGTGATATTCCCACTTCCCTTCTCCACACCCTCCCAATATAATCACATCACAACTTAGGGTCAAATCCAACTTGAGAATGTGCATTATGATGATCTAAATATAGTTATTTGATGGGCGCAGTAGTGAACTACAATTACGTCTATACAGGTTTTTGTTTCTCTTGAAGATAATAATTCTTTTGCTTTTTTTTTTTTTTTTTTTTCATTTTTGCCTGGCTGTCTTTGACCCTCTTCCTACAGCCCTCAAGGGCTATGTGACAAGCTCGAGCTCAATACAATTTTCTACATGGTCTGCCTCACTAGATAATCTGTCAGTTTCATTCTTTCCCTAGAGGCATCCCCAGCTGCTCTACCCTCCTTGTCCCTCCCTGACTGTTCCCTAAGCATGCCATATAGCTGGCATTCTGGGATTTCTCCTCGCCACCATCCTGAGAATTCTCTTCACCACCCTCCTTGGCTGGGATACTTCTCCATGCTTCTCCTCTTTCTTTCTCTTTTCCTTCCTTCCTTTTCTTTTTCTCTCTTTCTTTCTCTTTTTTTTTGACAGGATCTCGCTCTGTCTTGCAGGCTGGAGTATAGTGGCATGATCATGGCCCACTGCAGCCTCGACATTTCTGGGCTCTGGTGATCTTCCCACCTCAGCCTCCTGAGTAATTGGGACTACAAGCATGTGTCACCATGCTCAGCTAATTTTTTTATTATTATTTTTTGTAGAGATGGGTTTTTCCAGATTGCCCAGCCTGGTCTCAAACTCCTGGGCTCAAGTTATCCACCTGCCTCGGCCTCCCAAAGTGCTGGGATTACAGGTGTGAGCCACGACACCCAACCCTCTCCCTCTTTCTTAAAGAACAAGTCATTTAGACATCTCTCTCATGTTGAAAACAGCTGTTGGCCTTTTTAAAAATGAAGTTCCTCAAAATTGGCTGAAATTGCAAAGTCAACATGGAGTTCAGTTGAAGCAGTTTTACAAAACAGCTCCCTGAAGTGTGGCATAATGCAAAGATCGAGAATATCCTAGAGCATCATTTCTTTCCCATAACGTTCAGTGGGAGGCTAAGTGATTTCAGAAACAAAGGTTCTGAGATCAGATTAAAGTGGGGTACTTTGACTTGGCAAAGTTGGAGGTTTCTTCATGGCAGGATTTCTGTCTTCAACATGATCTGAGCATGGCAAATCGCCAGAAGGAGATTTGGGGGATTCTCGTTGTTCTACCTATTCTTCTCAGCATTTCCCAAATATATCTGATGGTAGAAACTTATTTTTTTCCACAAAACATCCTCTAGGACCAGTGATGCACAGCCTCAGTGAAACCTAGAACGCAAATCTGAGCCAGTGGCTATTCACCTTTTGAAGCCATGAGTTCTGAGAACCGGACGCGCATTAGTAAATGCCCTCCAGAAAAAGACACATAAACACATAGCCACAAAACTGTACATTCAATTTTACTTTATTGCATTATAAATACATTTATTTCCCATAAGCAGAATATGAAAATAATCTTGTTTTTTTTTCACAAAATATGATGTTCCCTTAAAAATGAATTAAAATGGTATTAAATTGTATGAATAAATGAATCAATTTTAAGGGACAGCTCTGCTGTTTTGCTTGAATGAGTTCTCCCAGCGTGGAGCAGTCCTTGACCTCACACGGCACTATCATGTTAACGATGTGTGGGTGATCACGGGAAACAAATTAAATCTGTAAATTGAAACACAGCAAAATTCATTTCTTGTTTAAATAAAAGCAAATGCAGAATGTTTTACCCATCCAATGGAAATAAAGCTGGGAAAAACTTTTAAGAAAAAAATTTAAACAGAAATCACTAGCCAGGCACAGTGGCTCACACCTGTAATTCCACACAGCACTTTGGGAGGCTGAGACGGATGGATCTCTTGAAGCCAAGAGCTCGAGACCAGCCTGGCCAACATGGCGAAACCTCATCTCTACTAAAACTATAAAAATCAGCCAGGCATGGTGGCACATGTCTATAATCCCAGCTACTTGGAAGGCTGAGGCATGAGAATCACTTGAACCTGGGAGACAAAGGTTGCAGTGAGCCAAGACTGTGCTGCTGCACTCCAGCTACAAGATAAAGATATACATCTAAAGTAAAAACAAATAAAAAGTTGAAAATAAAGTGATGAAAAAAGGTAAGGCTGAAATATAGAAATCTAAGAAAAAGTGGAATTTCAGGTGAGCCATAGGCTATTAAATGTCACTACAATTTAGTGGAAGAAGCAACATGCTAGGACAATACTAAAATCATGGGCTTATATGTAGACTCCAAATATTTGAAGCAGAACAGGCAGATTAACAAGAAATTGAGGCATCCACAGTGGTAGGAATTAGGTGTCAGAAAATGATAGATTTTTTAAAAAGTAAACACACAGAATATTTGAGTAATAGAATTAATTACCTTTATAAAATAGAGAGAACCCACACCTAAGCAATAAGTGACATGCATTCCTTACAAGGTCCCTAAAGAGTTTTAAAAACTCGCAATGTGCTGGGTCCTAAAAGAAATCCAACCAAACTTTTAAATATCAGCTTTATATAGATCGGGATCTATTACAGCAATGCAATTAAATTACAAAGCAACAAAAATGCATTCTGTACTGAATAAGGGAATTCAATAATAGCAATAATAGTAAAAACCTTACAATCTGTAGTTGCTATATTATAAAGTAAATTATGCTGTGTTGTGTGGTGTTTAATATAAAACCTAACCCCCAGCTCTGCCTAAAATTAACTAACTCCTTGTAAAACCTATCTTATCTATTCTCCCCACATTCTCAGCAAAGTTCCCAGGCATCTCAAGACTCCCATTTTTCTTACTGACAGCTGCAAGGTCACAGGACAAGATAACACCTAAAGAATGTACAATGCGTTTCTCAAAATGCTGTTTTTCAAATGGAACATACATCACAAGACATGTTAAGAATTAATTAACTGTTCCTTGTTCTAACTTCTGTAAACCTGTTAGCTGCTACATCATCCTGAATGTATAAAAGTACCCCATTTTCTTTCTCCGGGGCTCAGACTTGGGATGCTAATCCTCTGAGCCAGTGGCCACCTTAGTGAAATCCTCGTTTCACCCACTGGTCTCTCCGGTCTCCTGGATATTTTGTAACAGTACACCTTAAGGCTGGGTGCGGTGGCTCAAGACTAGAATCCTAGCACTTTGGGAGACCGAGGCAGGTGGATCACCTGAGGTCAGGAGTTGGAGACCAGCCTGAACAACAGTGAAACCCTGTCTCTACTAAACAAAAAAAATTACCCAGACGTGGTAGCACACACCTGTAATCCCAACTACTTGGGAGGCTGAGGCAGGAGAATTGCTTGAACCCAGCAGACAGAGGTTGCAGTGAGCAGAGATCATGCCACTGCATTCCAGCCTGGGAGACAGAGTGAGACTTTGTCTGAAAAAAAAAAAAAAAAAAAAAAACAAACAAACAAACAAAAAAAGTACACCTTGATATATCTAAAAACCAAAATGTAAGTACATCACCACTTAACTTATGGATAAAGAGGAAAACACAGAAATATTAAGATATTAAATTACAAAGGAAATGCCATATATGAAAACTTCTGGGATGCAGACAGTGTGAACTCTAGAGGCAAGTTTATACAGCAAATGAATTCATTAAAAGGAAAGGAGGCCAGGCATGGTGGCTCATACCTGTAATCCCAATGCTTTGGGAGGCTGAGGCAGGAGGATCACTTGAGGCCAGGAGTTTGAGAACAGCTTGGGAAACATAGTGAGACTCCATCTTTGTAAAAGAAACTTAAAAAAAAAAAAAAAATTATCTGGGAATGGTGGTGCATGGCTATAGTCCTAGCTACTCAGGAGGCTGAGGTGGAAAGATGGCTTGAACCCAGGTGTTCTAGGTTAGAGTAAGCTATTATGGTGCCACTGCACTCCACTTTGGGCAACTGAGTGAAACCCTGTCTCTAAAAAATAAAAATAAATAAAAGGAAAATAATAGAAACTCATTAAACTCAAAAAGCAAAATAACTACAAAATAAACTAAAAACGTAGAATAAATGAAACTTTAAGATAAAAACAGGAACAAAAGTGAAAGGAAATCAAAATAAAATCAACTAAATAAAAAGCCACTCTGGAAATACAATTTGAAGTTTTGGATGAAATATATAATTTTCCAGAAAAATACAAATTTCCAAAATCAGGCCAAGAATAAATAGAATCTCTGTAGAAATCTATTTTTTAAATGTATCCATTTAGAGAATGGATTTACCAGCAGCATAGGTAAAGCTGAAGAGAGGATTAGTGAATTAGAAACCTAGTCAGCAGAAAATATCTACAGTGAAGCACATAACAAAATAATAGAATACACTCAAAAAAGTATGAGAGAGATAGGAAAAAGAACCAATAAAAGTACAGTTGGAGTCCCAGAAATAGAGGAGAAAGTGGCTGATGCAGATGCAATATTTGAAAAAACAGTAATTGAGATTTTTCCAAAAGCGCTTTTTTTAAAAAATCAAGCCATGAGTTCAAGAAGTACTAAAAACTTCAGAGATAATTGTTTCAAAGAAAGTCATACCTTTGCATAAAATGCTTAAAATCAAAAGCAGATGGAGGAAACAAAAACTAAGAAACATGAATCATAAAAGGAAAATGTTGATATATTGGGCCTCATCATTAAAGTTTTTTACTCCTAAGAAAATAAAAAGGCAAGTAATAGACTGGGAAAAATAACCACGATGGATTTGTTTCTAGAATATAAAACAGATTTGCATCTAGAATATATAAAGAACTCATTTGAAAAAAAAATGACTCAATAATGGACAATAGGTTTATGCAGACACTACCAAAAAAGATATACAATAAGCACATAAATGCCCAACATTATTGGAAATGTAACTTATAAGAACAATGAGATACCACTACACACTCACTACAATGACTACTTTTTTTTCTTCTTTTGCGATGGAGTCTCTCACTGTCACCCAAACTGGAATGCAGTGATGATATCTTGGCTCACTGCAACCTCCCCCTCCTGGGTTCAAGCAATTCTCCTTCCTCAGCAGGAGTAGCTGGGATTACAGTGCACACCACCATGCCTGGCTAATTTTTGTATTTTTAGTAGAGACAGGGTTATCCGCCCACCTCAGCCTCCCAAAGTTCTGGGATTACAGGCATGAGCCACCATACTGGCCAGAATGGCTACATTTTGAAAGACTGACAACACCAAGTGTTGGTGAGGACATGGGCTAAGCGAAATTTTCATACATTGTCTTAGGAATGTAAAATGATACAGCCACTTGAAAACAGTTTGGTAACTGGACCTAAAGTTTCCCGCAATCCCCCTTCTAGGTATTTACCTAGAGAAATTTTTTAAATATTCCCACACAAAAACTCATGAGTGTTTATAGCAGCTTTATTCAAAATAGCTAAAACTGGAAATAAGCCAAATATTTCTCAAAAGATAAGTGGGTGAACAAATTGTGTTTTATTCATACAATGAAATATTATTGAATAAAAAGGAATAAATAAAGGATACACACAACAACATGGATGAATCTCACAAGCAGTATGCAAGCAAAAGAAGTCATACACAAAGAGGTTGTACTATATAATTCCATTTCTAGAAAGGCAAAAGCAATCTATCATGACAGAAAGCAGAGCAGTAGTTTCTACGACCAGATGAGGGGAAGATTGACTACAAAGGATGAAGAGAGATTTTTGGGGCGGGGGCGGGGGGGGTGATCAAATTGCTCTATATCTTGGTTGTTGTAGGTGGTTAGGTGGTTGTTGTAGGTGGTTAGCTCTATACCTTGATTGTTGGGTAAAACTTATTGAATCATGCAAGTAAAACAGGTGTGTATAATTTTATGTAAACTATACCACAATAAAGTTGACTTTTTTTAAATCCACGTATTTGTAGGGGGGCTTGAAAATTTGTATCTCCAGCCCAGTCCTCTCGTCTGAATTTCAGAATCAAGTGTCAAAATGCCCATTTGACATTTTCACTTGGATTTCTAACCAGCATCTCGACCTCAGATGTCCAAACATAACTCAATTCTCCTGCCAAACCTACTCCTCTCCTATCACAGTAAAGTGACTCCACCTTCTTTCTAGTTATGTAAGCCAAAAAACCTCAGAATTAGCTTAGCTTTCTTTTGAGTGTGTGTGTCACCTATCACACACCCCCAATTCATTAGCAAATATTGTTGACTCTGCGTCCAGTTATAGAAAACACGTGTTGAACATGAGTTTATGAGTTTGGCCACTGAGTCACATCGAACTTACCAGAACCTTAATAACCCATCCCAACTTCTTTGAAAACTGTGCCTGGGTTTTTGTGTCGCGTCGTAAACTAGTATAATGGCCAATTGCAAAGAAGAGTCACAATCTGTCTCACCAGTCAAGCAGACAACTTCTCTCAGAATCTTGCCTTTTTCATTGCCTTTTCTCATTGTTGCCCTAAACCTAGTTCTTTCCATTTTTGCACGAAAAGCCTCTTAGAACTTGTCTCTCTTGCCCCACCCTTAAGATAATACATTGAAATGTTTTGTTTTGTTTTGTTTTGAGATGGCATCTCCCTCTGCCACCCAGGCTGGAGTGCAGTGGTGCGATTTTGGCTCACTGCAACCTCTTCTTCCTGGGTTCAAGTGATTCTCCTACCTCAACCTTCCGAGTAACTGGGACTACAGGCATGTGCCACCACACCCAGCTAATTTTTTGTATTTTTAATTGAGATGGGGTTTCACCGTGTTAGCCAGAATGGTCTCTATCTCCTGACCTTGTGATCTGCCCACCTCACCCTCCCAAAGTGCTGGGATTACAGGCATGAGCCACCATGCCCGGCACTGAAATATGTTTCTTATTGCTCTGTTATTTGATGCTCCAGGCTGGGCAGTGGCCCCCACCTGTAATCCCAGCACTTTGGGAGGCTGAGGAGTGTGGATCACCTGAGGTCAGGAGTTTGAGACCAGTATGGCCAACACAGTGAAACCCAGTCTCTACCACAAATACAAAAATTAGCTGGGTGTGGTGGCAGGTGCCTGTAATCCCAGCTACTCGGGAGGCTGAGGCAGGATAATGGCTTGAAGCCGGGAGGTGGAGGTTGCAGTGAGCCGAGGTCACGCTACTGCATTCCAGCCTGGGCCACAGGGTAAGACACCGTCGCAAAATAATAGTAATAGAAATAATTTGATGCTGCAAACACGTGCCCGCCCAGCTACTTCTCAGCTCACACCTGGACTGCAGGCTGCTCTCCACCTCCAGCTTTGCACTCTGTCCCCATTCACACATTTCCGAGAGGGACCAGCGGGATCTTTTGGAAACACAAATCATAACCCACATTTCCCCTCTTGAAACTCTACATTAGTTTCCTTTCACCTTGAAAATAAAATCGGACTGCTTAGTACAGCTGGCCAGGCCACAGAACAGCTGCCGCTGGTCCTCTCTGTGAGCTCATCTTCTCACATGGTCTGATCCTGCTTCCCTGCCTTTTGTTTTTGTCTTCAAATCTGTATTAGCTTCCCATTGCTGTTACAACAAATGACCACAGACTTAGTGACTTAAACAACACATATGTATAATATCATCTTAAAGTTCTGGGGGTTAGAAGTCCAAAGCTGGTTTCACTGGACTAGCATCAAGATGGCAGCAGGGCCAGTTTCTTTTGGACGCTCTGGGGGTTGAGGGAAGGGGTGGTGTGAATCTATTTCTTTACCTTTTCCAGGCCACCCACATTCTTTGGCTATTGGCCCTCTCCCTGGCATCCATCCAGCCTCTGCTTTTCTTTCTTTCTTTTCTTTTTTGAGACAGAGTCTCATTCTGTCACCCAGGCTGGAGCGCAGTGGCATGACCTCAGCTCACTGCAAGCTCCACCTCCTGGGTTCAAGTGATCCTCCTGCCTCAGCCTCCCTAGTAGCTGGGACTACAGGCACCCACCAACACACCAGGCCAATTTTTGTATATTTTTAGTAGATATGGGGTTTCACCTTGTTGGCCAGGCTGGTCTCAAACTCCTGACCTCAAATAATCTACCTACCTCAGCCTCCCAAAGTGCTAGGATTACAGGCATGAGCCACCACACCCGGCTCAGCCTCCTCCTTCGTGATCACATCTTCTCCCACTCCCTAACCCTTCTGCCTGCTTTTTATAAGGAGCCTTGTGATTGCATTTGTCCCATCTGGATAATCCGATATCATCTTCCCATCTCAAGATCCTTAACTTAATAATCACACCTTCAAAGTTCATTTTACCAGGTAAGGTAACATATTCAGAGCTTCCAGAGATTAGGACAGGGACCTCTTCGTGCTGCAGTTATAAAGACTGCCTCAGCATCTTTGCATATGCTGTTCCCTCTGCCTCCAATGCTTTTCCCCCAGATCTTGGCACAGCTTCTTCCCTCTTCATGTCAAATGATACCTCCTTAGACAGGCAGGCATTTTTCTGCCCACGCAATCTGTAATACTGACTCCCACACTCAGTCACCGGCTACCCTGTTTCATTTTCTTGATAGCGCTTTTTATTATCCGAATTGTGTGGGGCTGCTGCATACTGTCTCGCAGGCAGGGCAAGGCTTAACCCAGGGGGCAGCAGTCACTTTGTCTACCGTGTGAGTGGCGTCTGTGCATAGCCTTGCAGCTGTGCGTGGCGTCGGAATGATGAAGTTTCCGTTTTATTGATTTTCTCTCTTTCCCTTCTCTAACAGAATCTGAGCTCCATGACAGCAGGGTCCTTACCTGTATTGCTCATTCAGTATCTGGCTGGGAAAAAGCTCTCATTGTATCCCAAAAGAATGGTGATAATTCTAGATTCTGGCTATGGTACCAAGATTATCACTCCAATGAAAGATTCTGGAAAACAAACTTCTCACCTTTTCAAGACCATTAACAAAACGTGAAGTTTCTAATGGAGCTCATGGTGTAGGAAGCTTTCCTTGATGCTATTAATGTGAGCACAATGGTTTTGTGAAAAGCTGGAAATGGCTGCATTGCGAATCTCTGGTAATTTCATGTAGCTGTGCACTGAGCTTCCGCTCTCTCTATGCCTGGTTCAGAATATTAGAAGAGGGCTGGACACAGTGGCTCATGCCTATAATCCCAGCACTTTGGGAGGCTGAAGTGGGCAGATATCTGCGGTCAGGAGCTCGAGACCAACCTGGTCAACATGGTGAAACCCCGTCTCTACTAAAAAAATTTATATTTATATGTAAATTAGTCAGGCATGGTGGCATGTGCCGTAATCCCTGCTACTCAGGAGGCTGAGGCAGGAGAATTGCTTGAACCCAGAAGCGGAGGTTGCAGTGAGCAGAGATCGTGCCACAGCACTCCAACCTGGACAACGAGCAAAATTCCATCTCAAAAAAATAAATAAATAAATATTAGAAGAGATGGCAATGATTCTGGAGTGGATTACAGCACCAAGGGGATGGTGCTAAGCCACTCATGAGAAATCCACCCCATGATCCAATCACCTCCCACAAGGAGGCCTCACCTCCAACATTGGGGATTACAATTCAACATGACATTTGTTGGGGACACAGATTCAAACCATATCAACATATTTTTGACAACATCTTATTCTCAGAGCCCTTTGTTTGGGCAGATTTTGAAGTGGGTTTTTCCTGGAACTTCAGTTTCTAATTCAAAGACAGAAGCCCAGGATGGAGGGTGTTCAGGGCAGGAAAAGCACCTCCAGCCACTGCCTCCTGGGAACACACCCCGTCACCATGGATTCCCACCCTCCGCCTTCCCAGTGCTCTCAGGTTTGGACTCAACGGGACGTCCGTCAAAGCCAAGCACCTGCTCCCTTACAAAATCTTTTCAAAGCATTCCATGTTCTTGAAAATTTAGAACAAACCCATGGTTCCCTGCTTTGCCTTAAAGGAAACTCATCTCCAGCCCTCTCTGGGATTCCAAAGTGGGGTGGCTTTCAGAATTTGCTTCCAATTAGCAGCCTCAAGGAGACAGCACAGCTTGACTGAATTTTCAGAAAGGGCGTGGCCCAGGAGAGCCTGCTGGCCACACCTGGAGAACTCCTGCCAACCACAGACTAGTTTATGGTCTTTCCAGCCTCACTAGGCAGTGTGTTTACTGTAGCTTCCCTTTTGCTAGGGCCAGAGAGAGAAAATCTAAATCCCAGGCTGTGGTGCTCAAAACGGCCACACTGTGTCCCCACCGTGCTGTCGAGTATGCCTGGTTCATAAGCAGCAAAGTCCAGAGGTGTCACCTCTGCAGTGACAATGAAAACCAGCCTCACGTGCTCTGGGCAGGTGGCGCTCGCTCTGCTGCCTGCGGCAGCTGCCAACAGCCGGGAGAAAGGCTTTGGGATTTGCTTTTTCTTCCAATTTTTTCAAATTTTAGAGAACGCAGGGTACTATCATTTTGTACATTTCTCTCTGTTGAAATTACTTTTTCAAAGAATTATAGATTCACAGGAAATTGCAAAATTGTTGTGTGTACCCTTCACCCAGCTTCTTCCAGTAGTAACACGGGACACAGCTATAGCATAATATCAAAAGTAGGAAATTGATTTGATACAATCCTTGTAGCTAGATAGACCACAGACTGTATTCACATTCCATCATCTTTACATGTATTCATTTGTGTGTGTGTGTAATTTGATGCAAGGGTTTTTTTTTTGAAGTGGAGTCTCACTTTGTCACCAGGCTGGAGTGCAGTGGCATTATCAGCTCACTGCAACGTCCACCTTCCGGGTTCAAGAGATTCTCCTGCCTCAGCCTTCCAAGTAGCTAGGATTATGGGTGCCCCCCACCACGCTCAGCTAATTTTTGTATTTTTAGTAGAGACAGGAGTTTACCATGTTGGTCAGGCTGGTCTCCAACTCCTGACCTCAGGTATTCCACCTGCCTTGACCTCCCAAAGTGCTGGAATTACAGGCGTGAGCCATTGCACCCAGCAATGATTTTTTTTTTTGTGGAGGGGACAAAGTCTTGCTCTGTCACCCATGCTGGAGTGCAGTGGCGTGATCATATCTCAGTGTAACCTTAAGCTCCTGGGCTCAAGCAATATTCCCGCCTCAGCCTCTGAAGTAGATGGGACAACAGACACACACCACCACACCTAGCTAATTCTTTGTGATTGTTATTCTTTGTAGACATGGGAGCTTGCTAGGTCGCCCAGGCTGGTCCTCAACGCCTGGTCTCAAGCGATCCTCTCACCTTGGCCTCCCAAAGTGCTGAGATTATAGGTATGAGCCACCACACTCAGCCTTGATATCATTTAATCTGATATACAGATTTGGGGAACTACCACCACAACAAAGGAACACAATTGCTGTATCATCCTTAGGAAACTCCCTAGGGCCATCCCTTCATAGATGAACCCTCTCTCCAATCCCTAGGCCATGACAACCACTGATCAGATATCCCTCTCTGTAAACCTGTTATTTTGAGAATATTAGAGAAATAAGAACAGACAGTAGACAATCTCTGGAGATCAGCTTTTCCCCACTCTATATAATACTCTTGACATCCATCCAAGGCAGGCGGATCACAAGGTCAAGAGATCGAGACCATCCTGGCCAATATGATGAAACCCCATCTCTACTAAAAATATAAAAATTAGCCAGGTGTGGTGGCATATACCTGCAGTCCCAGCTACTGGGGAGGCTGAGGCAGGAGAATTGCTTGAATCCAAAAGGCAGAAGTTGCAATTATCCGAGATAATTGGATAATTGGATAATTGCACTCCAGACTGGGCAACAGAGCGAGACTCCATCTCAAAAACAAAACAAAACAATTTCTTAGTATTTTGACCAGTTTCAGAAAAAAACAGTCTCTTCTGCATAACATCTCTGGAAACTTGTCAATGTTGGGCAGGACCTTAGGTCCTTGTTAGGGCCTCTGGGAAAGGTCTTGCGTGGGAAACTTGACCCAGTGCTCTGCTTCCGTTAGAGAGCCCAGGCTCAGCTGCACTTTCAAATTCTCACGTGGCTCGACTCTTCAAGCACCCCCGCATTATCTACTCTCGGGAAATTACTGACAGCAGCAAAGTTCAAGTGCAGTCTGAACCTGCAGCCCACAGCCACCACGTTCAGGTTCACCCTGTCCCTGCCCATCGGTAACGTCAGCAGCCATTGCTACCAGCTCTACTACTCCCGTTTATTGAGCAACCCCTGAGTGCCAGGTAATGTGCAAGAAACCTTATTTATTTATTTTAAGTGATAGCTTCTTTAAAAAAAAAAAAGGTTTGGGGGCACATGTGCATAGTTGTTATATGGATGAACTTGTGTCATGGGGGTTTGTTGTACAGCTTATTTCATCACCCAGGTACTAAGCCTAGTACCCAATAGTTACCGTTCCTGCTCCTCTCCCTCCTTCCACCCTCCACCCTCAAGTAGGTCCCCGTGTCTCTTGTTCCCCTGTGTCTGTTGTGTCCATGAGCTCTCATCATTTAGCTCCCACTTACAAGTGAGGACATGTGGTATTGGTTTTACTGTCCCTGTGTTAGTTTGCAGAGAATAATGGCCTCCAGCTCCATCCATATCCCTGCAAAGGATGTGATCTTGTTCTTTTCTATGGCTGCGTAGTATTTCATGGTGCAAGAAACTTTACATAGCATGGCTCTAGTTCTATGCCAACCCTGCAGGGTAGTCACAAAGAACCTCATCTGACAGCTGAGAACAAAAGGCTACAAAAACTCATACTCTGGATGAAAAGGTCTGGGCAAGAGGAGCCAGCTTCTTTTGCACAAATCCTCACAATTCTAAATGCATAAAACAATGCTTTTGGTGATAGAAATGGCCTTTTCTGCCTCCCCTTTTTTTTGAGACAGGGTCTCACGCTGTCACCCATGCTGGAGTGCAGTGATACAGTCACGCTCACTGCAGCCTTGACCTCCAGGCTCAACAGATCCTCCCACCTCAACCTGGCACGCCCCACCACGCCTAATTTTTGTATTTTTTTATAGAGATGGAGTGTCGCCATGTTGTCCATGCTGGTCTCCAATTCTTGGGCTCAAGTGATCCTCCGGCCTCCGCCTCCCAAAGTTCTGGGATTACAGGCAGAAGCCACTGCCCCCGGCCTTCTGCCGCTTGCTAAACTTAAATACACGAAGTGCTTCTCTCTTCCTGGGTTCTGTACCTGAAATGTGGGTAGCTGCCGCCAGGTGGCGCCGAAGCAGAGCTTTATTAATCCAGAGGAACAGCTACACTTTCCTAGAGCCCTCGACTGATCGATCTGACATCACGGTGCGTGCTTCCAGACTAACTATGGCGTTTCTAGCACAGTAAGCTCTTATTAAAACAGGAGACTTCCCTGCTTCCTTGAAAATCATTAACTATTAACATCTGCACGTCTTTCTAAGAAGGATACACTTTACAGCAACAAGTAAAGGAAGACATCGAGATATAACCTAAAACCTTTCTTACTAAACTATTTTAAACTGCTTATTCTAACTTCACCTCTTCTGAATACAGATGCTCTTGGGAAACAGATGTGTTCAGACCCTTACAGCATTTGGAGCTATTAAAAGCCGTGCATTTCTTTGAGTTCTCTGTGCAGATGAAGTTAAAACGTATCAGTAGCTCTGTTTAATGGCAGGTTTGTTCCAGAATGTTTTAAGAACGTAAGCCCTTTTGTCTTGGCTGTCAATGCCCAATTTCTCATAACCCACTGTGTTCCCTGTGTTTCTTTCTATGTGGATAGATTATTTTCTTTTTCTCCATTCTCCCATAAAAGGAGAGAAATAACTGTTCATATATGGTTCACGTCCCAGTGACCTCTCCCAGTTGTTTTTCCTAGTCTGGATAGTTCCTATACAGGAACTTTTCTTCCTCACTCTCTTTTCTTTGAATTTTAAGTAGGGTGACCAACTTGCTGTAGTTTGCCTGCGAACTTTTCCATCCTGTGTCCTGAGATCCCCTTAGTCCCAGGCAAAGCAGGATGGCTCGTGACCCTAGCTTTCAGTTAGAACAAAAGTTAGCCTGCCCTGAATTTAAGATGAAGATTCAACCTCACCCACTGTTAACAGGCTTCATTGTCAGTCACAGACCTATTTTCCATTCATTCCTTCCACATATATTAGGCGTAACAACCCACTCCATCCGCCTTTCACTGCAGTTGTTTGTTTGTTTTTTTTTTAAGATGTCTCTCAGGCTAGAGTGCATGGTGCGATCTCGGCTCACTGCAACCTCCACCTCCTGGGTTCAAGTGATTCTCTGTCTCAGCCTCCCAAGTAGCTGGGATGACAGGTGTGGACCACGACACCTGGCTAATTTTTGTATTTTTAGCAGAGACGAGGTTTCACCATGTTGGCCAGGCAGGTCTCGAACTCCTGGCCTCAAGTAACCTGCCCGCACTCGGTCTCCTAAAGTGCTTGGATTACAGGTATGAGCCACTACGCCCAGTCTCACTGCAGTTTTTTCACACTGACGATTTGTGTTCATATCTCCTCAGACCCACAGGGCTCAACACAGCCTCTCATCTCAACAGATGCTCCATTCATGGCTATTAAATGAAAGGAAAAAGTGAGCACCCCACTTTTTCTTGGGGCTACCACTGCCCTCCTCTAGAGTCTTAAAAGCTGCTGCTGCAAGCTCCAGGCAGCTCCTGGGGGAGGTAGAAGAGGGGACCAGCAGAATGTCATGATGTCACATGGGGTCTCGGCTCCGATAGGGACAGCAGTGTCCAAGAGTTTTTCAAATCTGCCTCAAACTTCAAAATTTCTTGTTACCTTTCTGGGAATAAAATCTCCCCAAAATTGTTTTCCATGGGGTTTATATTTAGAAGCTAGCATTTAGGAAGGATTCATAATTCAGAAGTGATCTTAATTTTGCATCAGACCTCCAAATGGAAGCCGAGGAGGTAGCGGTGACTGGGGTCGGGGAGAGGAATTTGCCTGAGAGATTGTCCTCCATTCCCAAATAAGTTCTGTCTCCCTTTCCCAGCCAGACTCTCTATAAAAGGGAAAACTGGACAACAGGCAGTGGGAAAGAGCACAGCCTGGCAACTTTCTGTGAAACACGTACACCACGCTGTTTACAAATTCCTGTAGCCAGCCCCGGAATCCAAATGTAGACAACTCTGTTTATGTAACAAAAATAGACACTCCTGCCATGTGATTAAGGTGGCTACTGGGACTTGGGCCCCTGTGAGGAGACATTTGCTGCAGCTGGGGCCAGAGGGGAGCACGGGGCACAGGATCCCCTGGGACCTGGGGCAGGTATGAAGTTTTTTACAGACGAGTGTTCTGGTCCGGAAATCTTCCAGGATAGGCTCGTCTAAGATGCCAGCGAGAGCTGAGAGAAGTCACAGGCTGGCCCTTTCTTTGCTGTCTCCATCCCAGAGGATGGAGTTCTTCATCGAAGGGGAACTAATCCAGCAAGCCTCAGCATCACCAGTCCCAGCAGGGGACAATCATGGGTCCGAGCCGGCCAGCTCCTTTCTCAGCATGGGGTTTGGAATGAGGTCCCTTCCTGCCCCAGCAGAAGACTTCCAGCATATGGTTCCAATCAGCCACCCACTGTCTGGGTCAGTAAGGAGGCACAAATGTTCCAGGGTCAGGAGATGCACAGCCCAATAAAACATTCCCTCCGAACCGTGATGCTGAGCCCACCGTGCCCTTCACACCTCTGCACCCAGGTCTTGTGACTCAGATGGCCTCCGTCCAAGAGCCTCATCTCCAAGATACAGCTCCAAGAATGTTTCCTCTCCAAACGTTCTCCAACCCCTTCCCACCAAGCAGAAGCCATTATTCCCTCTCTGAGCATTGTGGTCACCCATCTCTAGGTCAGTCCACTCCATTAATAGTCCCTGGAGTCGGGACTTAGCTTTCATGATCTTTCCACCAGCCTTGCCAGTATCCGCCGCAAGTAATGCCACTGTTACATGGCTTATCTTTCTGAGTCACTGGAAGATGATGTCCAGGGGCCCAGTATCTGGTCCAGAAGACCAGAGCAGGAGCTGTGGTGCAGTGCTCAAAGCTGGAGATGCTCAGATCATCCCACCCATTCCCTGTATCCTGAAGAAGGAGGCCAACATTCTTATCCCGGCTTCTGAAGCCAGGTATGGCCACCTGGCACCCGCCCCAGCTCATGCCATGCTGGGCTTGTCCTAGCTGTCTGCGCTCCAGGCCTCTTGGATTTCTCAGGCAACAGAAGGAGCCCTGTTCCTTGGGGAACTTGTACCCTGTTTCCTCTCCTGAGCTCATTTTCCTGCCCCTTAACTTCCACTCCCTGCTGCATCCTACTCACTGTTCAGGTCTCCATTTAACCCCCTCCTTAGGAATAATTTCCTGGCTAGCATCCCCCCCTCCGCCACTTATATGTTTGCACCACATGCCAGGGGCTGCTCTAAGTGACTTGTGTGCCGAGGGCAGGGACAGGGTCTAATCCGGGGAGCCCAGCCCAGGCTCCCTGTGCCCCACTGTTAGCACTCAACAGTCCGCTACTCTCCTGCGTGACTCCTGGAGGACAAGAAGGCCATCTTCTCCTCCACAGTCTTCCTAGCCTAGGAGTGAATGAACTCATAAATTAACCAATGGCTCCACTCAAGGGACCTAGAAGAACCAGGAGGGAGAGGCTTGAGCAACCAGCATGGATGTCACCTTGAGGCAGGACCCAGCTGGAACTCAAAGGTGGCCCCACAAAAGGGGCTTCCAGAGAACAGAGGGTGACTGTTCTCTCCCCAAACCAACAAGATCTTGCAAGGCAGTTGGGTCAGAGGAGAAAAGGCTGCAGAAAAACCCCACAGTTTTAAGCTGGGTGTTGTTTTCTCTTGTTCCTTGGAAAAAAATAAGTGTGTGTCACTGAGTTCCTCAGGGGCATGCAGGGGGCTGCCCACAAAGCAGGAGGAAGGAAAGTTCCTGACAGTTCGAATCTTCCATCTCAGATGCAGCCTCAAGGAGAAAGAGGCCCCGCTGAAGTCACACTCGGATGCCAAGCTCACGGTGCAAGGGAGGGCACTGTGGCTGCCAGGCCTAGCCCAGCACACACAGAGGGCATTCACAGCCCGGCGGCCACAGCTGGCTCCCACCCGCCTGCCCTGTGCGCCCCCAGCAGCAAACAGAACGCTCTGTCTCGGTTCCTGAGTCAGGCTTGCACAGAATTAACTGCAATAATTGGCAGGTGGGCCTCTGGCTTCTGGGTTTTAATTCACCGGGGGCCCATGAAAAGAAACTGGATGTTCCACAGCAGTGGTGTTTAGCTTGGGATCCGAGAAGTTTCAGTTTTCCATGTCAAGAAATGAGCTGTGTGGCTGCAGCTGTCCTCAGCTAGCAAGATCTCCAGAGCGGCCTTGGAGAAAGAGGCCCCTCCAGCCAATCATCAGTTCTTTCCTGGGGAAAGAGGAGGAAATAGCCCTTTGCTTTGACCTGCTGCCCCCTTAGGAGCGCAAGATAATGGAGAAGAAAGGAAGGAGTCTTTCTGGAAGGACTTACTTTTCTGGATGGAAGGGGGTGATCATCACCTCCAGAGACTGTCCAGGTCATGAATGCCCTTGTCATCATTCCCATGAACACGTGTGATAACAGAAATGTTTATCCCAACCCTTAGCTGAGCCACCGTTTTAACAGGAGCTGCTGCCCTCACCACAGGAATTATCCACAGCCACCGCTGCTCCTGCTGTGTGCCCACTGCAGGCATCACTAATCAACAACGGTATCTTTTCCACTGAGCCTTAGACTCAGAATCCTTCTCAACACTGTGGTCCAGGAAGGCATAGCAAAGCGATAGAAGCTGGCATGAGAGCTAAACAGGATTGGCCACTTCAATTTGGTAACTCACAGAGGCCCAAGTTATAATACCATCAGAAAGTTTCTGGCTGGGAGCAGGGACTCATGCCTGTAATCCCAGCACTTTGGGAGGCCAAGGTGGGAGGATCACTTGAGGCCAGGAGTTCAAGGCTGCAGTAAGTAAGCCATGTGCATCACTGTGCTCCAGCCTGGGTGAGAGAATGAGACCCTGTCTCAAAAAAAAAAAGTTCTGCAAAGATAAGAGTGAAGCGATGCCCTACTTCAGGAGTGTGGCTTTGGTGCCAATTACCGCTCAAAGCCGAATCTTCAGGACAGAGCTCAAATGGTGTTTCCTTTTCACACGTTCTCCCACCCCCTCCCCATCTGGAAGCAGCAATTGCGCCCTCCTCGGGACACTGTGGTCACCCATCTAGCCCAGTCCATTCCACTCACAGCCCCCTCTGACCCTGGAGTCAGGGCTTAGGTTTCTGATGTTGGCCACTGGATGGGGTTTCACTGGAGACCCAGGCATGGTGGCCCAGGGCTGGGACAGCCACTGCCAGGACTCATCCTTTCTGCTCACCCCACTCGCACTTGAAACTTGTCCTCCGATTGGAGTTTTGCTGCCAGTCGGCTACAGCAGGGACAGCGCCAGCCAGCATCCCGAAGTCCGTTCTGAGAGGCAGCTGCCCCCTCTCCGGTGGCTCCCTGCCAATGGCTCCTCACCTCTCCAGCTCAGCGGGCTGAGTCTGGGCTCTTTATTGTTGGAAGCTAATGGGAAGTGATGGCATGAGAGGGCTGCAGCCTCCAGGGCTGGGAAATGGTGACCAAGTGGCTTCCCTGGGGTGAGGCTCAATTCTCCATAGAAGAGAAGGCTCTACATTCATGCACCAGGTAACACCAGTTAATCCTTCATGGACAATGGTCCTTGCGACCTTGATCATCCTTCCAACCGGCTTTAGGAGGATGTCTCCTTCTAGATTCCCTTTCTCACCCTGTTTTTCCATGTGTTCGAGACAAAAGCTGGAAGCCTTTTTTAATAGTGCCATCCATTTTTCAGTTCAAGGCCAGGAAGGAGCACCCTTTGCTGTCCAAGTTGGGTGCTATGCCCTGAACTCTAACCTATGGTCCTAAGAAGGAAGGAGGCCTTGGCAGCTCTTTCTCTCCCTCCCACCTCGCTGCATGCTGGGAAGGCTAAATCCTTGCATTCCTGAGTCAGACTCTCTGGAATTTGGGTTGTCCCTTGAGCTAAGTCTGTTTCCTCACCTGCAAAATGGGAATAATGGGATCACTGTGAGAACCAAAAGAAATTGTCCACACAAAATGCTCAGCACACGCTGAACACTTACTGAATGCAGGTTATTATTAATCCGAGGTCAGTATTTCAGCGATAGCATCCTCTGTATGGATTTTTTAAATTGTGGTGAAGTACCCACAATGTAACATTTACTTTTTTGTTTATTTGTTTGTTTAAGATATGGAGTCTTGCTCTGTCACCCAGGCTGGAGTGTAGTGGCACAATCATAGCTCACTGCAGCCTTCAACTCTCCTGGGCTCAAACCATCCTGCCAGCGCAGCCTCCTGAGTAGTTGGAACTACAGGTGTGCACCAACACACAACAAATTTACTATCTTGAAGTGTGCAATTCAGTAGCGTTGAGTATCTTTGCAATTCTATGCAACCATCTGCTATCTAGTCCCAGAACTTTTTCATCACCCTTTAAGTCACTCCCCATTTCTCCCCTGCCCCTTTCTCCTGGCTCCCATTAACCTGTGTCTATGGATTTGCCTGTTCGGGAAATTCATATAAATAGAATCATACTGCACGTGGGCTTCTGCATCTGGTTCCTCTCACTTAGCATAGTGTTTTCAAGATTGCTCCATGGTGGAACATACAGTGATACTTTGCTCCTTTTCATGGTTAAATAATAAGTTATTGTATGGATAGGATATACTACGTTTTGTTTGTCTATTAATCTGTTGATAGACATCTGGGTTCTTTCCAACTTTTGGCTATTGTGAATGGAGATACTATAAAATGTTTTTATTTGAACACTTGTTTTCATTGCAGGGGTAGACACCTGGGCTAGAATTGTTGGGTCTTATGGGAACTTTATGTTTAAATTACTGGGACACCACCAACCTCTTTTGCATGGTGACCATTTTACTTTTCCACCAGCAATGTTACAAAGTTTCTAATTTTCCCATGTCTTCACCAACACTTGTTGTTTTCTCCTTTCTTGTTTTGTTTGTTTGTCTGTTTGTTTGCTTTTGAGATGAAGTCTCACTCTGTCGCCCAGGCTGGAGTGCAGTGGTACAATCTCAGCTTACTGCAACTTCTGCCTCCTGGGTTTAAGTGATTCTCCTGCCTCAGCCTCCCAAGTAGCTTGGATTACAGGTGCCCACTACCTCGCCTGGCTGATTTTGTATTTTTAGTAGAGACGGGGTTTCACCATGTTGGCCAGGCTGGTCTTGAACTCCTGACCAGCCTCGGCCTCCCAAAGTGCTGGTATTCCAGGAGTGAGCAACCACATCCGGCCATGTTCTTTTTTCTAAAACTGTAATTGTGGCCACCATCGTGGGTGTGAAGTGGTTGTGATGTGTGGTTCCCTAACGACTAATGACACAGAACATCTTTTTCATGTGCTTGCTGGTCAATGTCTATTCAAGTCTTATGCTCATTTTCAAATTGGGTTGTTTATCTTTTTGCTGTTACTCCAATGTATTTTATGTAATTTGCTAACCAATGGGGTCTGGAAAAGGTTTTAAAAGGGCATGAAAGTGTGGGGTAGGGAGGGTTGCAGATTCCAATTCCTGGAGAAACCCGGATGTGCAGGAAATGAAGCCAAGTCCCTTTATTATGTCCAAAACTTATTGTCTTCTTTCAGGGTCTTTACTGCTGGTTAGTAGGAAAAAGAATTTTTAGTCCTATCTGCTTTATAACTCAGATCCTAAATTTAAACAGCTCTCGCAGTTATGTTCAGACTTTCTAGGAAAACAAAACAAACACAAGTTATAAGTCATGAGGTTTCTCTTCCCTGGCCCGAAGGTGGTCACAGCCTCTGAAAGTGTGGGGTGGTGGTGGGTTTGTCACCTCAAGGCAGAGAGAATTCCTGAGCCTCTGTGGCGCGGGGACATCTGCCGTCACCTCCTCTTCCTTCTCCTGGACCACGTCCTCTCTTCTGATTGCACCTTGCCACATTGCAGACGGTGCTCCAGAGGCTGTGGCTGTGTCTCAGTCTTCACTTGGCTCTGTCAGAGGACTCCTGTTCCCGAGAACTCTGCCTCCCCTTAGACGAACTCTGGCTGTGACTTCCCTTGGGCTCCCCGCACCAAGATCCTACCCCAACACCAGCCAGATCCTCAATTCCCCTGGGTCCTACATTCACCAAAGGTAAACCAAGGGCAGCTCAGGAAAGCTAAAGCCTGGGGGCCTTCCTGCTGAGCCACCCGGCACCACCTCCATGCTTGCATGGAGGAGCCAACCCCAGGGCGGCTGTAGCATCCTCCCAGAGCCCCAAAGAGGAAGCAAACAGAGCTGCAGCATCCTTCTGGCTCAGACGAAGAATTCAGGAGGTGGTAACCAAACCATCTTGACTGGTGGAGGAAGCATGTCGGGGTGAGATCTCTGCATCTGATTCTCCTTAGTGCCCAATAGCACTGATGCCAGGTTAGACAAGAGGAGGCACTGAAGCAATCTTTGCTCGGGTTGCCGGGGAGAGGTGAAAGTCATGGGAGGTTGAAGGCAATTTCTCTGTGAATTAGAGGAAACTTTCAAATGACTGCCTTGAGCCCACCTCTACCACTGACCATGAAATCCCCCAACTTCCTGCCGAAATGTACAGGGTCTAGATTTGCAACCCCTTCTGCCAGTCCTGCAGGCACAGAAGAAGGTATATTCCCCTCTCCAGCTCTTTGAAGCTAATTCTCCCACCTTTGCTCATAATTCCCTATCCCTCCATGTTCAAGAACTGGACTTGAATCCCAGGAACAGCAGGAAGCAGAGAAGATGCCCCGCTCCGATCTGCAGAGAAGATGCCCCGCTCCGATCTGCAGAGAAGGTTGATCATTTGGTTTGTTGCTGGCTCTGAAAAGCAGAAATGTCTGTGCCGTTCACTGCTCAGTGACCATTCATGTCCTGATCTGCCTGTCCATGGCCTGTAAAATGGTGGGCATGCAAGGATCTCTGTGATGAGGGGGAGAGGGACCAAACCTCCATCCCAGGGAGCTCCCCACGGAGGTAAAAGAGGCTTGAAAAACAAGTAAAAAGAATGCTCAAGAAGATACCATGCAAGTCTGAGAAAAAGACATTTTGGAGTTAAAAGAAAACAATTTTTTCAAATTATTTTTAAAAACTCAGAAAATGGACTGAAAAGAGGAGGACCACTGCTAGGCAGTGAATTTGAGGTTTAGAAGATCAAGTAGAGGAAGGATTCACAACGCAAAAACACAAAGAGGTAGAACCCAGGAGGGAACAGTAAGAGACTTAGAGAATAAAACGAGAGGCATGACGTTCACACAGTAAACGTTCCAGAAGGAGAGAGAGAAAGAGAAGAGAACAGATGGACAAGGAGTGTTATTTAAAAAATAACAGAGGGAAATTTCCCTGACCCGACAGAGACTTCAGATTGCAGATTGAAAGGCGCAAGTCCTAGGCAGGGTTATTTTTTAAAAGACACGCACCTAGACACAACTTGGTAAAATCTCAGAATTCTAAGGAGAAAGAAAATTGTTTACCAGGGTGAGGGAGAGTGAGGGGTCGGAAGGAAAGTACAGCTTGTTCTGGTTACATCTTGGTGTTGTTCTGATGAGTACTGTGGAAATGAGTACTCATTATTTTAAAATGTTGAAGAAGAGATGTCATCAAAATGCCTTTCCATGGTTTGCTTCTGCCTGTGGCTGTCTTAGCCCAGGATCTACAGAAACTCACGGCCCTGGGCGGGGTGCCTCCCCATCCTCTGGCTCCGCTTCCTAAACCTGGGTGGACACCTTCAGACTGAGCGCCTTCAGGGCGACCAGCACTGCCTGGGGCTTGACTTGGAGCCTAGAACTGTGCTTGGTGTTGAATTGCAAATATGAACAAAGCTTGGTTCCTGTCTTCAAGGAGTGTAGGGGCTTTAACCAGGTCAAGTGTCTGGGCCTTTGCTCTTTTCACTCTTGGCTGATTCTCAGAGGAGTTGATGGAACCAGAAAAAGGCATGCACTTTCCCCCTCAGCCTGTGTGCCCCCTCCTTGGCTGGGAGGAAGGTGGCTTGGCATTTTAAACTGTGGCTTCCACTTCCTGTGACCCAGCTGAGGCTCTTCTGCAACATGGTAGGAACCACTTGATCTCCCCCGACCCAGCCCATGTCCCTTCCCCTCTCCGTGTGCCCACCCTCCACACGTCTGTGCCCCACACCCTTGCCAGCTACACTGTAAGTGAGGATTTGTTTATTTTGAGGATCATGCTCTAGGTTTGAATGTTGACTCACCTCTATAGCTTGCCTTCCAAAGACAAGGGAAGATAGGCCCCAAAGGCGGGCCACCTTGAAGCAGGGTCACCCAGGTGGGACAAGGGAGTGCTTTAGGTTAAGGACCAAAGAAAGACAAGTGAAAAGAGGGAACTCCCTGGAGGGGAGGGTTTCCTCCCTTCTTCTCTGGCATCTTTCTGGAAAGGGAAGAGAGGTGGAGATAGAGAAAGCCGTAAGAGAAGCCAGCAGGAGATGTGGCAGGCAGGAGGAGGGAGGCAACCCCATGGAAAGAGCTGCTGCCCCAGACACTGACCTGCAGCACCGGGACCTATCAGGGGGCAGCCCAGGAGGGTTGCAGGTGATGCTCAGTAGATGCTGAAATGCCACCACATGGGACAAAGCGGGGTTTCCCATCATCATATGTGGCTAAGAGCCAATGAGTCTGTGTGTCTGCAGGTGCTTGGCTGGACATGACGGTATCATTCCTAGGTGCTCAGTGACTGAGTGACATCAGATACACCTTTAGCACAGGGTAATAAACACACACTCCCTGCTTGCTCGCCATCTGCCCCCAGGCCCCCTCACCACTCCAAAGCCCGCCTCCCCGATTGCATCTCTACCTCTCTGGTCAGCAACTGGCCTCTTCCTAACTCCAAAGCTTCTTTCCAATTCCAGAGGCTGAGAAACAAGACCATAGGCCACCTCCCTTTCCTGCTCCCTGAGATACACAGCTGAGTTGCAGCAAAGACCCAGAGGCCCCAATGAGGAAATGTCAAGTCCCCCCAGGGCAGCTCGAGGCCACGTTGCCAGCACTGGCCAAGATCTCAGCCCGAGGACGTAAAGAAGCAGGCTCTCCACAGAAAGTATCTTCAAGGATTTGACTCCTGCCCGATTGACAAAAGCCCCAAAGAGCTGGCCCAGGGAGGGGAGGGGCAGCTTTCTGTTTAGTCTGGCAGTGACCAAACGGGCCTGCAAGAATCAGGAAGCTGCCCGGTGTGGATTTCAAGGTCCCTGAGTCCCCGTGTTTATCTTTAGGCTCAGTTCCAGGAGCTCAGCAATGTGTCCATTTCAAAATAATAATTACAGTTGCTTATCTTCAGTACGATGCAGACTTTGGAATCCATGTCAAAGTACAGTAGAACAAAACACCCTAAGAGAAAGCAATTTCACCAAATGACTCTGATGCATAAAGGATGGAATTTATCATAATTATCAGAATGCACATGAGTCTCAAACACCTCAGTTAGAACAGGATGTGAACACGTTATAGCCGAAGGAGATAATTATGGAAATGCCAGAGCAGAATATTTTACAAAATTGGGTGTTTCAGCTGGATCTGGTCATCAGACAATGGAAGGACCAGCATTCAGATATTTGATTACCTCCTGATGCTGAAGACTAGTTGAATATATTTGGTTCCGGAAATGTCCCAATGAAGCAAGAGAAAAATGGGAGAAAAGGCTTTGGCTGAGGCCAAGCCATTCTCACAGCTGCAGAAACGAAAGACAAGTCCCAGAGCACCCTCCACCCCTCCCCCAGACCCCACGTGGCTTTGGGAGACTGCATGAAGCAGAATTTATCAACAGCCTTAGCCAGGCGCAGTGGCTCACGCCTGTAACCCCAGGACTTTGGGAAGCTGAGGTGGGTGGATCACTTGAGGTTATGAGTTTGAGACCAGCCTGGCCAACATGGTGAAACCCTGTCTATACTAAAAATACACAAATTAGCTGGGCATGGTGGCATGTGCCTGTAGTCCCAGCTACTTGGGAGGCTGAAGCAGGAGAATTGCTTGAACCCAGGAGGTGGAGGTTGCAATGAACCAAGACCACACCATTGCATTTCAGCCTGGGCAACAAAGTGAGACTACCTCAAAAAAAAAAAAAAAAAATCCTACCCAGTGAGCATAAGGCATTTGCAAACTCTCCAGGAAGCCCCCTTCTGTTGGCCCATCCTACCCATAAGGCATACCATCTCTCTCTCACTAACACCAAAGCAACCTTTCTGACCATTGGCATGAGGCACCTAGGCCCTGGGGCACCCAGGCTCCTAACTACCTGCATCCCTGCGTCCTTTTGAACAAACACCAACCTCCCAGCGTCACACTGACATTTCTGGCAGAATCAACCTTATTATTCCACCTGAACCAACAGGAAACAAAGCCAGTCAAGACATTTGCCTATTGGCATTGCAAAGCTTTGAATGCCATCAGTCATGTGGAAAATGTTGAGCCGAGCCTGGCAGAGTCACCCAAGGCCTTCATGCAAACAACAAAAGGCTTCTGGGTACTTGGGAGCCCACGTGGAGGAGGAGCCACTCATCACAAAGCCAGGCACCAGCCTCCCCTGGTGGCCCTAATGAGGACCAGGTGACCATCATGAATGCCACCATGCTGCGTTTGTCAAGTCTGAGATTACTGCAAAGCCTGGAATGAATGAGTCTGCAAACAAGCACATCTATCTGCCCAGGAGCTGGAAAGAATAGGATGTGGAGAAGGCAGGGGCTGGGGTGGGAGGTGTCATCAATTACTTGTGGTTCTCGGAGAGCCAAGGAATATGCTTGGAAGGACAACTTCTGAGCGCCTGGTGAAGTCTTTGGTCAGCATCCCGAGTCTTCTGGATAATATCAGAGTCTTTCAGACCATCCAAACCAGGTCAGATGGAGGCAATATTGTGCAGTGGGCAAACTTGTCTCTGCCTCTTCTCTGTCCTTCCGCTAACTCTTGCCTGTCTTCCTCCTGGTCTCACACACACACACACACACACACCCCAACAAGAACAGCTTACAGTCTTCCCTTCTCTCCTGCCAAAATCTGTTCCTAGGAAATGATCCGATCACAGGTGAAACATTAGTTTATTTATATTATAATGGGACTAAGTGCCATTAGATGAAGGATTGGAATTCTCACTGTGAAAACTGAAGAATTGGCTGGGAACAGAAGGAGGCAGGAGTCACACTGATGTATACAACAATGCTTTGGAGGAGGGTGCTGGGAGAGTCACTCAGCTCTGCCCCTAACTTCTTGGGGTGCCTTGAGCATTGGCCTCCTTGTCTCAGCCTCAGTTTCCTCAATGGCATAAGGGGGGTCATGACATAGGTGACTGCAGTGTTCCTCCACTGGTACATAAAGAGTGAAACTTATCTAAGAATTCTCAGAATTTATTTGAGTCTCAAACACCTCAGTAAGAATAGGCTGTGGACCAGGTGCAGTGAGTGGCTCATACCTGTAATCCCACCACTTTGGGAGGCTGAGAAGGGAGGATTGCTTGAGGACAGTTTGAGACCAGCCTGGACAACATAGTGAGACCCCACCTCTAAAAAACCTTAAAAATTAGCTGGGCATTAGGGTGAGTGCCTGTAATCTCAGCTATCTGGGAGACTGAGGCTGGAGGATCGCTTGAGCCTAGGAGTTTGAGGCTACAGTGAGCTATGTATGATAGCACCGCTGCACTCTAGCCTGGGCAATAAAGACCCTGTCTCAAAAAAAAGCACGGGAGATGATGTGAAGACATTATAGCTGAAAGAGATAATTAGGGAAATGACCAGAGCATCATGTTTGCAAAATTAGGTGTTTGGAGAATGCACCTTCCTGCTTCTTGACCAGTCCGTGGGCAGCAGGGCAGCAGGGCAGCAGGAGCGTCCCATGAGCTCCTGAGAAGTAACCAGGCACATTCTCAGAGATGTGGAGACTCCATAGCTAGCCTGTTTCTCAGGTCGCAAGCAAAACTGCTCTCCAGAGAGGCCAGCCCTGGAGACAGGATGGGCCCTGAGGGACAGGCTGTTGTTTGCAAGCAGTTGCTCTCATGATGCCCTTGGGAGCATTTTGGGAGCCATCTAGGTGCTTTGGTAGTACACAGGCAGGGGGCTCTCCATGTCCCTAGGGGGCCACTGGAAAACTAGACTTCCCTACCCAAACTCTTTTTTATTCTCTTTTTTTCTTTTTTTCATATCATGAGCTTTTACCCCAAGAGCCACCTACCCAAATTCTTCAAACGCCCATTCAAGTTCTAACCCTTCCACGAGGCACACTCAGTCTCCTTAGCTCAGGCACCCTTGCTTTCTCCTTCTAGAGCTTTTTGTCCGTGCCTGGCTCGAGTTTACCTCCGTTTACTCCCCTGCGGGGGCAACATTCACACTGCAGTTTAGATAACTGACCTGGAAGAAGGATGCCCCTGCAACAGTGGCAGCCAGTGGCCCTGCCTTCTTTAAATTGTCCCCAAGCAACAGTGCACGTATCACAAGGCTCGACCCTGCAGACATTTTTGGTTTGCTCACGCTCTTACTCCTGTCCCCAACAGCTCGTCAGCCCTGAAACAGCAGGAGGCTCAGCTCCTCGCCTGCAGCTTCTCTATTTGAGCCTCACACACCCCGTTGACTTGACCAGACTAGAAGTCTGGGCCACAAATGACCATTCCTTGTTATTTATAAGATTTGTGGGTTTGGGCATTTTCTTTTTTCATATGAGAGGTATTTGGGTGTCTGGGAAAGAGTTTTTAAAACGACTCTTTATAGCTAATGAAGAATTTTTAAATATCACTTAGAACAAAAGGCCTCTTTGAAGCCCAGTCCCCAGGATGTTGCCACAATGGACACCCTGTTTACTGGCCACAAATTGTTTACTTTGCTACAAATTGAATACAGAGAGAGGGCTTTGGGGGCGTAGGGCTGGATAGATCTCAGCCTCGAAAAGAATTCAAGGAACCTCAGGCCCATTCCACATGCTCCACCTCAACTATGCGCTAAGGAATGGTGTTGGGTTTGGCGTGGTTCCCGATCAGCTCCCATCTGGCCCTGGTGCTCAGCGGTGCGGGCAGCTCTCTCATTATAACTCTGGAGTTTAGATTCTAGGCTGAAGGAAATTAACGAACCACTCAATACTTTTGAGCCATAGGAAAGACTGATGAGTTAATATGGGATGGAAGGAGGGAGTGCAGGAAGGAAGCAGACAGACAGGCTCTGTCCTTCCAGCCTCGTGTGAGTGTTCTCACCCTTTAACCTCCCCCGCCCAGGCCTGGCTTCTGAAAGGGGGTCTAAGGACACTTGATGACCACCTTAGTCCCATTTTTCTCCTTAGTTCACCCTACTTGCTGTCTGAAAGGGGCTGAATGGTATCTCTGAACCCCACCCCTCCCAGTTCATATGTCGAAGCTCTACCCCCAATTAACATAGCATGTGACTGTATTTAGAGATAGGGCCTTTAAAGAGGTGATTACGTTAAAATGAGGTCTTTAGGGTGCGCCGTAAACCAATCTGACTTGTGTCCTTATAAGAGGAAAGTTGGACACACAGAGAGACACCTGGGATGCACACACACGGCCACCTGCCAGCCAAGGAGGGAGGCCTCAGAGGAAGCCAGTCCTTTCGACAGGTAAGCCAGGACTTCCAGCCTCCAAGACTATCAGGCAGTCAGTGCCTGTTGCTGAAGCCACTCGCTCTGTGATACTTGGTTTTATGGCGGCCTGAGCAGACTAAGACACTGCATAAGATCAGAGATTCTGGCTGGCTCTCTCCAAGCTTCAGTTTCCCGGTCTATTAAAATAGGAGTATCATCTCTAATTCTCAGGCTCTTGTAAAGGTTAGAGTGGCCCATGACAGGGCACACAGCACAGGATCTGTGCACAGGGCAGGTACAGGCTAAATAATGGTGATGGTTAAAATTGCCATTTTTGTTATTAGAGACCAATGGATGTTCATACGTTACTTCTAGATCTGTACCATATGTCATCCCAAAAGTTCCTCCATTGATTTGATGAATAAGTGCCAAAGAATTTAGTGTTTTGGGTAGCCCTGGTGATTCCACACTCTCTCTGGACCACTACATTGCACAACTCTGGAGGGCACACTCACAGGTGTGTTGCCCCTAAACCAGTTCCCTCTTCATGACTTGACATCCTCACCAATTTTAAAGCAAGTCAGTGGCCGGGTGTGGTGGCTTACACCTGTAATCCCAGCACTTTGGGAGGCTGAGGCAGGCAGATCATGAGGTCAAGAGATCGAGACCATCTGGGGCAACATGGTGAAACCTCAACTCTACTAAAATTAGCTGGGCGTGGTGGTGTGAACCTATAGTTCCAGCTTCTCAGCAGGCTGAGGCAGGAGAATCACTTGAACCTGGGAGGCGGAGGTTTCAGTGAGCCGAGATCGTGCCACTGCACTCCAGCTTGGAGACAGAGTGAGACTCCATCTCAAATAAATAAATAAAAGCAAGTCAGTACTTCATAGCAGCCATGGACAAGACAAAGTTTTGCTGAAAGTCTATATAAATTACAGCCACCAGGCTACTTACCTTCATGTCAAGCTCTAATAAATTGGTCAATCATGATTTTGTCCTTATATAATATTTTGTTTCCTAAAGAAATTATTTGTAGTTAAGAATTAGTTACTCTGTCCTCCCACATACTGGTACCATGTAACATGCTAGAAAACTAGAGGAGGAAGGCTTGCACATTGAGCCTACATTGAGCCTTCTCTTATGCAGCAGGGTTTCCAGGGACACTGTGACCACGTGTTGATGACAGGTTACACCCTTCACCCACAGTCCTGGCCCTTAAGCTACATTTAGTCTGTTTGGCTTAGAAAATACTGGACATCGGCCATCTCTGAACTTAAACCTCCAATCTGGGAAAACCTAAAAGTTCTCCCAACCACGATGGCTTGGATCTTGACCAAATACCATTACTGTACCTTCTTAACACTAAGTGAAAGATACCCTCTCCACCCTCCGTTTTTGACAGCCACAGATTCCCTGCCCAAGTTTCTCCTTTTGGACAAACTTTCTGTAAATGCTCAGGCCCTGCAAAGTTGTCTCACCACAGTAGCTATTTCAGATTTCTCATCCCTGTTTACATGAGATGAGGTACAAACAAACACACAGTCAATGGTAACACCATAGATAAGTGTTCGGTATTATGTTTGATGATTGATACGATTTGAATTTGTGTCCCACCCAAATCTCATGTCAAATTGTAATCCCCAGCATTGGAAAGGAGGCCTGGTGGGAGGTGATTGGATCATGGGGGTGAATTTCGCCCTTTCTGTTCTCAAGATAGTGAGATTTAATGAGATCTGGTTGTTTAAAAGACATTCCTGCTTCCTCTCTCCTTCTGCCATGATTGTAAGTTTCCTAAGGCCTCCCCAGCCATACTTCCTGTACAGCCTGCAGAACTGTGAGCCAATTAAATCTCCTTTCTTTATAAATTACCCAGTCTCAGGTAGTTCTTCATAGCAATGCAAAAACAGACCAATACAGACTGTTTCTAAGTTTTTAACTGTATTCTCTCATTCCTGGTCCCTTACTTCACCCATAGGATTGTAAAGAAGAATGTTTTCATGAAAAATGGACTGTCTTCATTTTCTCCAGCTATCATCATCTGATGATGACTTCCTTTCATGTCTGGCATCTTCTCCCACTTGGCCTCAGGAAAGCAGCATCCCTGCCTCCACAGGGCCAACTCTGTGCCTGAACTCTGGTGTGGCATCTACCCTCATGTCAAGGAATCTTCCTCTCCCTTCCCACACCCAGACTCTCACATTACAAAACCATCTTCTCCTGGGCCTTCTGTTCCTCCCCAGTGGACTCTCGCAACTCCTCCCCATTGGACTCTCACAACTCCTCCCCAGTGGACTCTTGCAGCGAAGATTCCTGATCACAGGGTCTCTACCCAATACCACATCTCACGGCCACTGTATACTGAACGTCTATAGTCTGGCTCCCATCCTACCAGCCCATCAAATAACACCTTCATCCCAAGACCAAAGACTGAGCCTCTGGGAAAATCCTCACTTCAGGGAGGGAGGTGGAGAATCACAAGGCTATGGGCAGGGAGAATAGAAGCTGGGCCTGACTGAGATGCTCTGGCTTGGGGGAAAATCACAGAATCACACACAGCAAATTTCCAGACAGTCAAAATGGCACCTGGGAGTCAACGGTCTGTTGCTGGAAGTGTCACCTGCTTCCCCTCTCTATGCCCTATGACTTCTGCCAGCCCATATCACCCCATCCTGACCTGCATTTTCTGTCTCCTCCAAGTTTTCCTCACCCTTCCCCAAGTATAAGTGTGCCCCACCTATCTGAGTCCATCAGAGACCCCCACAGCCCACTCTGCACTGGCCCTCAGCTCTGCACTGCTGATGAGTTTTTGGTGTGTCTCGGCAATTTGCTGAGCATACTTCTCAGATATAATGGTTTTGTCAGGATCCAGAAGCTGTAAAGGACCAGATCAGCAGCAGACCACCCATCACACAATGACCATGACCTTTTTTGGTGCAAGTTTGGCTTTGGGAAGTACTTTCGAGCTTCTTCTCAGTCCAACCACTGAGCTAGTCATCATCAGTTGTCATATAAAAATCCAATTGAGAAATGGTTCATTGTGGTTGCATAGAATAAGAGAAGATGACACTTCAAAACAACAATATTTTTAATTTTCACTCAGCTCATGAGGCATCCCCTTATCAAGCTTTTGCAATTTGCTTCAAGTGTCAGACAACCATAGGATGGTCAACGCTGAGTTCTTTGGTAACTTCTCACATTGTGGTAAGAGGATCAGCTTGGACGATTTCTCCCAGTTGGTCATTGTCAGCTTCCACTCCTCATCTTCAAGGCCCTCATCTCCTTTGCAAAACTTCTTGAACCGCCACTGCTCTGTACATTCCTTAGCAGTTCCTGGGCTGATACATTGTCAATGTTGCCAGTATTCTCCACTGTTTGATGACCCATTTCGAACTTGAATAAGAAAATCATTCAAATTTGCTGTTTGTCTAACATCATTTCCATGGTCTAAAATAAACATAAACAGAAAGTAACGCCATTAGCAAAAAAATAAAATGAGAACTGCCCATTCAAATGATGTATAACATAACTACATTTATTTAAGAATGTATTCCAATACTAAACAGAAACTTCCAATAATGCAAAAACCGCAATTCCATTCGCACTCTCCTAATAGGTTCCATGAAGCAGAAGGAAGGAGCAGTGATGTCCAAGTCCAATCGCCCAGGCCCAGTCCTGGCCCCTCCACTTATTCTCTGTGTGGTTTGGAGCAACTTACTGAAACTTCCTGTGCCTCAGATGCCACATGTATAAAATGGGAATGATAATGGTACCTTCCACCTGCAGAGCTTGTGAGGATGAAGTGGGATCCTGTAAGCGTGGAACAAGCATTGCCACCATTATTTGCACTCATGTGGTCCCAAGGAAAGATCCTTTCTCTTAAAGGTAACATTTTAGTATGAGGCTCTTAAAAGTGGAAAACACTAGGTTAAGAGCCAAAGCAGTGTATCTCTAACAGTAGAATCACAGGTACTGCAGAAGGCCAAGAGTCTTTCCTTGTAGCCTCCAAATCATATTCCCAAGGAAGCTTCCCACATGTGCCGGCCACACTGAGGAGCCCAAGGAACAGCCTCAGGAGCTGGTTTGCACAAAGCAGCCAATCACCTCTTACTAACACTGAACTCAAGGTTTTCATTCATTAGATATGCAGTGGGGGGTTCATATGCTGTTTAAATTAGCTCAGTGGAAGATTTACCTCTGCAATGGGGACCATCATCTCAGAAATGCAACAGGGGAGATATTGGGCCCCTGGCCTCAGGCCTGCAGAACGAGAGGGGAATTGCATGGTGGAAGAATGAACAGCTCTGGGGGTTTTGCCGTGCACAGTTGGAGCTGTTATACCAGCCCAGATCGCAATGCCTTGTTTATTGATTTTACAGGCTCGCAGACCAGAATATGATGAATATCACTTTTCCACGAGGGTGAAAGTCACACAGCCAAAGAATCGAGGCAATCATCCAGAAAACAGAATTGTTTTTGTCTGAATGTGCCATTGGAGACACTGAAAAACATGCTCTTCAGGTAATTACGGAATCTAAGCAAAACGAGGCTCTTGTGTGAATTATCTGCATAATGGCCTCTGCTCTCCACGAAGACGTGACCTCAGCAAATCACCCGCTCACCTAAGCCAGCACATTTGAAGTCAGGCAACAATAGTGATGATGACGCCGATTTAAGAAAGAAGAACCAGGCTCTGCTGAGCAGCAACTTCTTGACGTTTAAGGACTTATATTTAAGGACAATTCCTTTACAGTGAGTTTGATGGATGTTTTCTATGCTAGCTGTCTACAGTAATCCTGGAAGTTGTAATTCCCACCTTGAGGATCATCTTGGTTCCCCAGCCAAGCTTGTCATTTTGGATGCCTTTCCATGGTCCCCTGTACCCCCACTCCTGGGGGTGTCCGCAGCAGGCCTGTTCCCAAGGGAAGCCATCTGGGCTATTTTGACCAAACTGGACGCCATCTTGTAAAATCAGCACACTTGCATGGAGACACCCTTCCTGTCTCTGCCCTCTGCTGGCCAGGCAGATTTAACCTCCTGGGGCATCCAGAGCACTCCAGCACATCTCTGCCTCTCCTAAACCCCTCACCATCGTCAGGATCCCAATAGGAAATGTGTGGCATGACAAAATGAGATCATTCAATAATGGAATGATTACAAAACCAGGAGGGAGTGTAGCAAAACCACCTGGGGTGGTGCAGGATACCAGGGTTAGCAGTGTTGGGGTTTATGGACCCATACCGAAGAGACAAGGAATGTGAAGTACCAAGAACATGGTATGGGAGGGTCATGCAGAGCAGGCCACCTTGAGAGGAGCAGTGAGGAACACAGTCAGCCTAAATGACTTTGCAGGAAGGGACCAGCCCTTGACAACTCCTGCCTGCCTCTGATCTCAGGGGTTGGGCATCCCACTAGCTGAACCCAACCAGAAGGCAGAGTCCCCATGACTCCATACGTGCATCCATTCAGGGCAGGCTCCCAGCGCAGAGAACAGGGGCACCAAGCAGATACAGGAAGGTAGAGAGAAGATATGCAGCAAGCAGAGAAATCAAAATTCAACTATAAAAAGGATCACGGCTGAGAAGTTCAGAATTAAATTTCCTTGGATATTGTAGCCAGTACACCCTACATCCTAAGAAGAAGAGCCAATTGCTATCAAACCTAGAGCTTGCTTGCCTGACTAGGCTGAGATCATGCTTTTACTTTGGGTCTGATAAATGATTATAATGCTAGTGATATAGTTTGGATTTGTGTTCCGCCCAAATCTCATGTTGAATTTAGTCTGCAATATTGGAGGAGGGTCCCGGTGGGAGATGATGGGATCATGGGGGTGCATATCCTCCTTTGCTGTTCTTGTGACAGTGAGTTCTCACAAGACCTGGTTGTTTAAAAGTATGTAGCACCACCCGCTTTGCTCTCTTCCTTTCACTTCAGCCATGTAAGGCGCGTCTGCTTCCCCTTCACCTTCCATCATGATTGTAAGTTTCCTGAGGACTCCCAGCCATGCTTCCTGTATGACCTGCAGAACTGTGAGTCAATTAAATGTCTTTTCTTTATAAATTACCCAGTCTCAGGTAGTTCTTAAGCGAAATGCAAAAACAGACTAATACACCTAGGAAGGTATCAAAAATTCTGTCTTATATAGTCACTGCAAGTTCAGGAACAGAAAATCATAAAAATTAGTAAAAATATAATGAAAAAATCAGGCTTATAATACTAGTACCTTTATTATTGTTTTAAGTGTAACTATAATGAAGTTTCCTTATCATCATGATAATATGCAAATGGTTTGAAGCATGTAAAATAATCTATTAGACTTGTGCGTTTAATTGAGTGATTAGAAAACTTTTATTAAAGAAATTTGTAATCAGTAAACACTTATTTAAATGTTTAAATGTTGAGGAATTTTTTAATTTGTAAATTCATAAGTTTTATTAGTTGGATGTGTTTACGTTCTTTTTTTAATTAATTAATTTATTTTTAAAATTTATTTATTTTACTTTAGGTGCATACTATATCTGGCATTTCTCCCCATGTTATCCCTCCCCACCCTCCCCCCATCCCCACCCCCCTTCCCAACCCCCCACTGTCTCTCCCCTACCCCCCAAATGTCCCCTGTGTGTGAGCTCGTCTCCCTGAGTCCATGTGTTCTCATTGTTCAACTCCCACCTATGAGTGAGAACATACAGTGTTTGGTTTTCTGTTCTTGGGTCAGTTTGCTGAGAATGATGGTTTCCAGATTCATCCAAGTCCCTACAAAGGACACGAACTCATCGTTTTTTATGAATGCATAGTATTCCATGGTGTATATGTACCACATTTTCTTTGTCCAGTCTATCATTGATGGGCATTTGGGTTGGTTCCAGGTCTTTGCTATTGTACACAGGGCTGCAGTGAACATATGTGTACATGTATCTTTATGGCAGAATGATTTATAGTTCTTTGGGTATATACCCAATAGTGGGATTGCTGGGTCAAATGGAATTTCTATTTCTAGATCCTTGAGAAATCACCACACTGTCTTCCACAATGGCTGAACTAATTTACACTCCCACCAACTATGTAAGAGTGTTCCAATTTCTCCACATCCTCTCCAGCATCTGTTGTCTCCAGATTTTTTAATGATCGGCATTCTAACTGGCATAAGATGATATCTCAGTGTGGTTTTGATTTGCATTTCTCTAATGACCAGTGATGATGAGCATTTTTTCATATGTTTGTTGGTCTCATATATGTCCTCTTTTGAAAAGTGTCTGTTCATATCCTTTGTCCACTTTTGAATGGGTTTTTTTTTTCTTGTATATCTATTTTAGTTATTTGTAGATTCTGGATATTAGCCCATTGTCAGATGGGTAGATTGCAAAATTTTTTCCCATTCTGTTGGTTGCGGATTCACTCTAATGATGGTTTCTTTTGCTCTACAGAAGCTCTGGAGTTTAATTAGATCCCATTTGTCTATCCTGGCTTTTATTGCCACTGCTTTTGGTGTTTTAGTCATGAAGTCCTTGCCTATGTCTATGTCCTGGATGGATTTGCCTACATTTTCTTCTAGTGTTTTTATGGTGTTAGGTTTTAAGTTTAAATCTTTGATCCATCTGGAGTTAATTTTAGTGTAAGGTGACAGGTAGGGGTCTAGTTTCTGCTTTCTCCACATTGCTAGCCAGTTTTCCCAACACCATTTATTAAACATGGAGTCCTTTCCCCATTGCTTGTTTTTGCTGGGTTTGTCAAAGATCAGATGGTTGTGGAGGTGTGGTGTTTCTTCTGGGGTCTCTGTTCTGTTCCATTGGTCTATGTCTCTGTTTTGGTACCGGTACCAGTACCATGCTGTTTTGATTACTGCAGCCTTGTAGTATAGTTTGAAGTCTGGCAGCGTGATGCCTCTGGCTTTGTTCTGTGTTTAAATGTTTAGAACAATATTTAGTAGGCTTATGGGATTAACAAGTTATGTATTAAATTAAGTACGCACAGTATTGAGTATTGGTCACAGCCCTTGGATGTTCACAAGGGTGTATTGATGTTACTATGAACCTAATGATATAAGGTCTAACCCAAGCATCATCATGTCTGTGAAGATTTAATTGTTCCCTTTAGGAATTTCTCATCTCTCAATTATTTAGCTGCTAGACCCTTTTGGGGAGTCTCTGCTGCAAAAGCAAGGTTTTGCTGTTTGTTATTTGGGGTATTTATGTCTTGACTCTCAAGGCTGTTAAGCTTTTGGGAGACAAGCACTTTCCCTGAGAGTCTTCACTTCTTTTCCATTTTCCATTTCTCCAGGCTAAATATTAGACATGTATGAAGTACTCATGTATGACATGAGCCCGTCTTTTGAAGAGCCTTCAACCCTGTTAACAGAATTCATCAATTTTTTTAAAAAAAAGTTTGTTTTTTGAAAGTTTGATGCATTCTGACTGTGTGTTCAATGCTACAGCAGGCCCTGAGGACATAGCAGTGAAGGAAGCAAGGTCCCTCTGCCCCTTAGCAGGTCACAGCCTACGCAATATCTCACAGAACAACAATTCTGAGCAGCACATGCTTAGCAAGATGCACACAAGTGACAGTAAATGCAACAGGACTTGAGAAGGAAGCCACTACTGAGTGACAGTGACAGTGACAGAGTGGCAGGGTAGACCTCAAGGAGTGAAGAGGGTGGAGGTGGGGGATGTATTCTTATTCCACATAGTAAGAGAGGTAGACATAGATTTATGTTCTGGCTACGTCACATGTGAGGCACCATCAGTTAGGGGTACCTGCTGAGAACAGAACCCTACAGAAGCGATGTGGAAAGTCCAGAGAAGGGTGAAACACTCAGAATTTCAGAGTGTCACTCATTGAGGATAGATTCATGAGTCACATAAAATATTAAGTATTAAAAGTAGTGTTTTTCATTCTAGACATTCCTCTCTGCTCACCAACTTCTCCTATTCTATAAATTAGGGCATTGAAAAGTTAGGACTTTTCAATCTGATACAGCCAAGGTGGGGGTGGTATGGAGATATTCGAAGTGGAGGATGGAGAACAAAAATAGGAAAGACAGAAGTGCTGGAGGAGCGTGAGGAATATTTCTCATGAAGAATGACCTCTGAGGATTCCTGAAAGGGGGCAAGCCTCGGAGGCTCTCTCTATGCTCTATGCCAGCCTTGAGTACTAGAGAAGCAAAAGGTGGGGCATGTGTCCAGGCAGACAATCCAATAATGTTTCAACTTCCCCACACCCGCATCAGCGCTGAGAGCAGCCAGATGTCTCCTGGGTGCCCACAGTTGCACACCAGCCATAGAGAGTGTGCCAGCTCTGAGAGGAGCTCAGGGCCCCAGGAGGATGCTGTGTTGACATACATTGCTGAAGAAAGAGACCTGACAAGAACGACAGAAGCCTCAGGGTGCACCAGGTGCGTAGAAGACAATGAATGGTAACCTGGTGCCAGCCTCCTGCTCCCCAACCCCCAGAAGGTACCAGCATCCCAGGGGAAGGGAGAACAGGGCAGGGGGGAAGAATCTGAGATGACTCTGGGTTCAGTGACATTTTAGTTTTCACCACCTAGGGCAATACGAGCTTGTAACAGAATGTAAAATTGGTTGTTCTAAAAATTATAATAATGAACATTTCTGAGTTCATGACCTGAGATTTGCACCACACATTTAAAACTAAAAGGAGAAGGTGGAGGTACTGAGACAGACACATGAACGTAAGACAAAAGCCAAGAGATATGGATGTCACGGAAGTCAAAGGAGGAAAGAAATTCCTGAAGTGTGAGTAGTGGTCTGGGATGCCAGATGCCACAGGGATGAGCCACAGTGTCTATGTCATGAGAAGCGAAGCGGTGGGCTTTCAAGGGACAGAGGCCATAAATACTGACAGTCGAGGCTTCTCTAGACTCTACCAGCTGCCTCTGTCTGCAGCTCGTCGTGCATCTTGAACTTGGGGAGACATGGGACATGCAAATCACTTTCATTCAGGGATCCTGACACTCTTGCTCACAGAAAATTTAGCCCTTTTTTGAGCCTGATACAGGCTCATGATCAGCAAGTGTGACCAGACACGGAACATACATTTATAAGCATAGATGGAGAGGATTGAGCCCAGTCGCATGGTCCTAGAGAACTTCTGGTCATCATGATCCTGATTCCCAGATTATAAGAAATGTTTTCCAGTTGATGTGGGTTTGGTAAAATGAGAATTCCCATTCACTGCCTTGATTCTGGAGGACAATCTGACAGTAAGTATCATAACCCTTGTCCATATGATACCTCTGACTCAGTAAACCCCTTTCTAGACATTTATCTAGGACAGGGGTGTCCAATCTTTGGGCTTCCCTGGGCCACACTGGAAGAAGAATTGTTCTGGACCACTCATAAAATACACTAACATTAACGATAACCGATGAGCTAAAAAAAAAAAAAAAAAAACCCCAAAATCGGCCAGGCGAGGTGGCTCAAGCCTGTAATCCCAGCACTTTGGGAGGCAGAGGCGGGTGGATCACGACGTCAAGAGATCGAGACCATCCTGGCCAACATGGTGAAACACTGTCTCTACTAAAAATACAAAAATGAGCTGGGCATGGTGGTGTGTGCCTGTAGCCCCAGCTACTCGGAAGGCTGAGGCAGGAGAATTGCTTGAACCCGGGAGGTGGAGGTTGCAGTGAGCTGAGATTGTGCCACTGCACTCTAGCCTGGGTGACAGAACAAGACTCCATCTCAAAAAAAAAAAAATCACAAAAAACCTCATAATGTTTTAAGAAAGTTTACAAATTTGCATTGGGCTGCATTCAAAGCCATGCTGGGCTGCATATGGCCTGTGGGCCATGGGTTGGACAAGCTTGAGCTAGGAAATAATCATGGACTTATGAAAAGATACAACAAGGGTGAATGTTTATTGTATGCTGTAGAAAATAAGAGAAAACTGGAAACAACCTAAATGTCCAACAAAGATAATTACAAAAATTATGATAAATTCATACAATGGAATACTGTGCATAAAAGTACACTGTAGGTGACTATTTAATGACATGAGCAAATGTGGGCACTGTAATAACACAGAACAGGAGTTACAATGAGATCTGATCTTCGGAACATCATTTGTTGCATTTATATTAATACATATAAAGGAAAGGATGTGGCCGAAATGTTGACAATGCTGTCCTCCAGGTGTTGAGGTTAGAGGTCATTTTAATTTTCTTCTTTATGCTTCTCTCTGTTTTCTGAATGTGAACTATGTCTGTAATCAAGGTTTGAAATATATATTTTTATAGAGGGCATTTTGCACACCGTTCCCTTTTACATTCTGATGCCAATTAATCCTTCAGAAATATATCAGTAAATGTTCAAGAATAGCCTGGCCAATGTGGCAAAACTCCATCACTACAAAAAAATACGAAAATTAGCCAGGAGTGGTGGCATGTGCCTGTAGTCTCAGCTCCTCGGGAAGCTGAGGCAGAGAATCACTTGAACCTGGAAGGCAGAGTTTGCAGTAAGCTGAGATTGAGCCACTGCACTTCAGCCTGGGTGACAGAGACTCTGTCTCTCTCTATATATACACTGATATATATCAGTAAATGTTTCATCAACAAAGGGTATTTTGTTTCTGTTTGGCTCTGAATTTTTTGAAATGTGGTTTATTTGATGTTGGGGAACTTTGGATGAGTTCTGTCCAGATAGTTGGGATGTTTTCAGCAGGGAATGATGAGAGTAGCTGGAGGTCGTTGCATTTGATTGAAGGACAGAGAGAAATGAGTTTAATGGTAGTTCATTCTCTTCTTCTCTTCACCTGTAATGCAAATAGTCTACAACCAAGTTAACAATAATAATTATTAGCTATACAAACAGAAGTCAGAGTGGGTATCTGTCCAGGAAGATTGCGTAGCTGGTGACGTCTTTGTAAACAAAATTAAAAAGTGTTATTTCTACATGCCGACCATGGAAATAGTTCTCCTCTCTAGTGGATTTTTGGATTTTTGCATCCTAAGATGTTAAAATGTAATTGTTACAGTAGAAGGAAAAATAAAAGAGATGAACACTTTGTAACTGCCTTCTACTTTCTAAGGCCCAATTAATTAAAAAATAATGAGTAACCACACTGCCAGTAACCTTGTATTAAAAATCCTGGAAAATATAAAGACTGATGTTCCAGTTATCTCATGCAATGTAACAAAAAATTTCAAAACTCAGTCTACAACAATGATTTTGTTATGTTCTGCATTCTGTGGATCCAAAATTTGAATAGGACTCACCAATGATCATCTGTCTGTGATGGTCTTGATCTTCGAGACTTGATCCATGGTGGTCTTGGAGCTGGACTCTCACCTGTAGGCTCTTCACCTCTAGACTGGGTTGAATGAAGGCCTGAGTTTGGCTGGGACTGGTGGCCAGAGCACCCACACATGGACTCTACATGGCTTGGGCCTCCTCACAACATGGTGGTTAGGTTCAAGATGGGGCATCTGAGAGGCAGTATCTAGGAGAAGCAGCAGATGTTGCATGACCTTGCCTCTTCTAGCTTCAGAAGTTATGCAGCATCTTTTCTCCTACATTCTATTTGTAACAAGCAAATCACAAATTCTAGTTTACATTCAAGGGGAAAAGAATTAGACTCCATCTCTTGATGTCAGGGTGGTAAGCTCACATTGCAGAGGAGCACAGGGGATGTGAGATGTGTTGCATGTGTCTTTGGTGGAAGGCCTTCTTGACAGGAACAGTCGCTCCTGCTGTTAAGATGTGGTTATACTAATCATGCATTACAAGAGCTTGTAATTTTTCAGGAGAAGCCTGCAAAACATCTTGATTTTTATCTGAAATCTCTTTTTATAACGTTGGCAATTGTATTCATTCATTTTGCATTGTTACAAGGGAATACCTGAGGCTGGGTTATTTATAAAGAAGAAAGGTTATTTGGCTTACAGTTTTGCAGGCTGTACAGGTGTGGTGCTGGCTTCTGCTTTAGTCAAAGACCTCAGGAAGCTTCCACTCACGGCAGAAGGCAGAGGAGCGCATGCCTGTCACATGGTGAGAGAGGGAGGAAGAACAGAGGAGAAGGTGACAGGCTTTTCCAGCAACCAGATCTCATGTGATCTCATGAGCAAGAACTCTCTCATTACCTCAGAAAGGGGACCTGGCTCATTCATGAGGGATCGACACCTATGACCCACACACCTCTTACGTTGGGGATCACATTTCAAACCTAAGATTTGGAGGGGAAAAGCATCCAAACCACATCAGCAAATAACTCCAAACATTCTAATGCTTCCAAGCTATTGTCCGATGTCACTTCTTCCATAAAGTTTCTTCTTAATTCCTCATCAGAGTACCTATCCTTTCTTTAAGTGGTGGAACTTTTCTTTACCCTATTAAAAAAAGTTTTCAACTTTTGGTATGGAATGTGAAGGAGAGAGGGCAGGAAATAGAATGTCACTTAGAGACAGAGTCAATGCTGGGAGCAAGGTGAGGATGACATTGATGGTTCTAGGAAAGAGGCAAGGGAAGGACTAGGGTTTTAGAAGAAAGAGTATGACAAGGCAGGGGAAGTCATTCCTGATTAGGAGAGAGGCTGTGTCTGCTTCTCTGAAGGGAAGGGAGGGAGGAAAAAAGAGTGCACAGAAGGGCTTGTCCAATGGGAAACAACACTGCTGAGTGCAGATTATGAGCCAGGCATTATCCTGGGTGCTCTTCTAAGCACTGGGGACACCCGTACCTGCATCATGATCCCTCATGGTGCTTCTAACCTTCTAGTGGGTTATACTGTCTTCTAGTGGGCCCAGGTACCTGCTGAGAATAAGATGGGCGGTGGTAACTGCCCAGAGCCCAGGGGAGCCCCAGGGGCAGGAGTAACCACCATAAGCAGTGAACTAGGAGCTCTCTGGAGTTGATCAACAGTTGTGCAGAAATTCCAGCCTTGCAAACAGGCACCCATGAGCAGAGTCCTTCTGAGGCTTGGAAGGAGGGACATGTTAACAGTTACGGTGCTCCTGAGTTGAGGATTAAGGCAGAAGAAGGCCAATGAAGTGAGTTGTGGGTGGCCCTTAAATGGTGGGGCTCTGGGAGAGTTCAGGTTGGGGACAGATCCTCTGGGGCACCAGTTCCTCAGAGGAGGTCCAGGGGAACAGATGCCACACAGCCCAGAGGACATGCCCACCTGCAACCCATGCAAAGGGCCAGTGTTGTGCCTGCACTCGGGCAGGCTGGAGAACAGGTCGGCCTCCTCATGAGATCATGTGGACGCCATCTCTCTGAGAAAAATGTTAGCTCTACAGGCCATCAAATCACATGTCAAGAATGTGGTAGGAAACTGATAACGCTAACCAACTCTTCATTTAAAAGGAGAAATAAAACATTCATATGACTTTTATATTTGGTCCAATTATTAAGGACCAGAAGGGAAAGTGACAGCTGCAATTCAACTGAGCAGAATGTGCTTTCATTTTCTGTAGCCGTATAACAAGCAGTTTTTCTTCTCAAGGAACTTATTGAAAATGTTGGTTGTTTTTAAAAAGATATGAGCAGTTATAACCAGACTGTAACAGGACCTGCAGAGATTCACAAGGATGAATGTTAGAATGTATCAGCAAATGAACAAAAAAGGGGCTAAACATGTACTAAAATTCAAAACAAAGAGAAAATTTATTCTGAGCCTACAGATATTGGATAATCAAATTAGATCCATTTCTGTGGGATTCCTTATGAAGAATATTCAAAAAGTTGTTTAGTTTCTGTGAAATGAGGCATGCCTTCCCAAATTTTACTTCCAAACTTAAATTTGAACCTGGAATAAAATTCAATTCCTCACTCACCATGCCATGCATCTACTAGAAGAAAATTTGAAACAAGTTTTCTATTGTACAGCAAAATCAAGGCCAATTCATCCTGATGTTTCTAATCAACGTGTCTTATTTTCTTCTCTGTTCCCATAACTTTTAATTATTTGTGGTACTCTCCCAACAAACCCTTCTGTTCTTCTCTTTAGTGTCTCCTTCTGGCTTACGATTTATAGATGTGGAAGCCATTTGAGGCTGGCTATCACTGATCAATTACTAAGCAGCTTTTTGGGTCTTCAGGACACACTGACATTTAAAATGCAGAGCCCTGTCTTGTGGGCTTAGTCGTTCAGGTGGAATCTTTTCAAGTAAAGGTTCTATTCTTAATTAAAAGAGAAGCATGGAGCCACACAATTTCTTCATTTAGACTTTGAGAAAACAAATCATAGTCTTAGTGCCACTATCCCTGCTAAAATAATTTCCACAAATGCTGGAGGCCTCAAATATTTGATTCTTGTCCAATAATTTGACATTGGCACCTTCCCACCTGGGCTTTCAGCTCCAGGCTGCCTCTTGTCCAGCCCTGCCATTTCTCATTCCTGATCTCTTTGGGGTTGTTTAAAATATATGGGCATATTTTCAGCTTCAAAAATATTGAAAACACTTCCAATAAGTTTTTATAATTATTAAGGTTTGAGTTTTGGAGAGCAAACTCCTCAAATGGGTACCAGACCAGAGACATTCTGGAGAAACCAGCCGGTCTTCATGCACCTGAAATGCTGGGGCCAGTATTGAGGCTGATGCTTTAATCCCAAACTGGAAACTTCCTGCTTGTCTCCTTCTCTCTCCCTTAATCAGAATGACACAAATTCAAAGCGATAGATGTCCAAGAAGTAAAGAGCCAGGCAACCTTCACTGCTCAATTTAGACAATTATATGGTTGAATCAAAAGACTGCAGAAAGACACAACAAAACACTCATGGTGAGTTAATCCATTACATATCAGTGACTGGGTTGAAGTCTCTTTGGCTCTCTGGCTTTAGTGGATCCAGGTGATGTGAGTTGGTAATACAGTTTTCCATGAAAATTTTTCACAGTGCTGAGTAGAGAAATGTAATTTTGTGGTCTCTCAGACTATTCCGCACCATTGCTTTTTGGCAAACAGGGAAATGCTTCCCCATGGCAGTCATGTCTGTGTCCCACTGGACTGAGTTTGCACAACTAAATGGAAAAGCCCCCAAGCACGTGTGATGCAGCAGGCCCTTAGGTTTCATTCCTGCTTCAATCTTTCTCCATCGGAACTCCAAAAATGTCAAGGAGTGTTGTGAAATCTTCCAAACAAAACAGATTTTCATTCACTCTAGTCAAAAACAAACATGCGGTACTGTGAGGGATGGGGGAGGGCAGTGAGGGAAAGGTTGTAAAATTACTGTCTTCCATTGTAGGTGGTCAGACACCCCCAAATTTAGGGATGCTGTCTGGGAACTATCACCTGAAGATGTGTTTACCTACTGGGAGATGTCAGGATCAGAAAAATGATTCATTATTGAAAGGAGGGGCAGATAGAACCCAGCAAGGCGATGAAGATGGTTGTGCAGTGGATGTCCTGTCGGAAATGGTTTTAGGATAAGATGGCAACAGGTAGAGATGGGAGATAGGGTTTTAAGAAGAGAACATTCTCCAAAGATAAAACCATGGGTCTGGAGGTTGGGGGAAGAGAGAGTTAAAGGATGTCTCTCCTCTTGACACAAGACTTTGAGAAGGAGCAAGTTTTGTGAGCCACCCCAAAATGTAGAAAAATGAAGCCATCCCTTCCCCATATCCACTCTCCTTTACTTTCTTCTGCATTCACAGTCAGAGTGGAAGTGATTCCCTACAAGAAATTTTATGAAGAAATGCCTTAATGCATAGAATATAATTTCAGAGAGATCTACTGGGAAACAAAGCCATTTTTCTAAATTTTTTGAGACAGGGTCTCACTCTGTTGCCCAGGCTGTAGAGCAATGGCACAATCACAGCTCACTGCAGCCTCCACCTCCCAGGCTCAAGCAATCATCTCACTTTAGCCTCCCGAGTAGCTGGGACTATAGGTACTCGCTACAATGCCTGACTAATTTTTGTATTTTTTTGTAGAGATAGGGTTTTGCCATGTTGCCCCCACTGGTTTTGAACTCCCAAGCTCATGTGATCCTCCCGTCTTGGCCTCTCCCAAAGGGCTTGGATTTCAGAAATGAGCCATGGTGCCTGGTTGGAAACAAAGCCATTTCATCAGAGAAGACAAGGACAATATAATTAGCTTTGCTTGAGCAATGGTCCTTCTGTTTCACCTTTGAAAGCATCCTTTGGACTCTGGTTGATGACAGTTATGGGTGGGATGGGTACCTCACCAACATATGCCCATAAAGCAACTGGAGTCCATTTTCACTGGTCATTAAATATTTTCAGTATTTGCTATTGATGCCTCTGGAGTCTCTATGAAAGTAGTGAGGTTTAAACAAAACAAAGAACATTTGAGCCCAGGAGGCCGAGTTTCGAGCCCTGTTTCACTACTAACAGGAGAACGTGAGCTTCAGTTTCCTCTCTCCTCCTCTTTCCCACAATGATACACAACACCTCACATAACTCAAACACACCATCAACCAATCACTTCTCTGGACAGAGTGCAAATAGTCTATAGCCTTTTTCCTTCATCGATCACTTCTCCAGCAGGTGAAAAGGAAACCATCCTGCTGGGCGTGGTGGCTCAAGCCTGTAATCCCAGCACTTTGGGAGGCCGAGGTGGGTGGATCACAAGGTCAAGAGATCGAGACCATCCTGGTCAACATGGTGAAATCCCGTCTCTACTAAAAATACAAAAAAATAGCTGGGCATGGTGGCGCGTGCCTGTAATCGCAGCTACTCAGGAGGCTGAGGCAGGAGAATTGCCTGAACCCAGGAGGCGGAGGTTGCAGTGAGCCAAGATCGTGCCATTGCGCTCCAGCCTGGTTAACAAGAGTGAAACTCGGTCTCAAAAAAAAAAAAAGGAAACCAGCCTATGAACAGCAACCCAGTGGGTAATGTGTCTGTCACCAGAGCCTACATCTAAGTCAAACTTTTTAAAGTAACCTTAGCATTGAAATTGGTAAGCCATTGCTACTCCCTTATAAAATATGTAATGTCATTAATAAGGAGATCATGTAGCTCCCTCTTATGTCTGTTGAGGTATCAGTTTCTAACCAGGCATCCAGTTCCCCTTCGTATCTTTCCCTTTAGAGTCCGAGGAGGATGGCACATCAATTATGCACTTCTCCCTCCCAGGGAACACACCGCCACCTCCAAGCCCAGAGAAAAATCCACTACCTGAAGTGAGGCTGTCTTTCTCTGCTCTCAGGTTAGTTTATTCCGTATTACCAAAGAGAAGTTTAAAAGTTGAATTTCACAGCCGTTTAGATATGTTATGGTGATTTCTCCCTATGAGATCCATGAGTTTGCATTTGTGTAAAAAGCCCCTCTACATTTTTAGCTCTAAAACTTATAAATGCAGGATCGAAACTCAGCCTCCTAAGCCATCTTTACATTTTGAAGGACATTGCTGTTAAAGGAGCACTGAACGGATCCCTGTTACTCCAAAATTAGAACCAAGGGGTGGAGTCTACAGGAATAGATTTCTTCTAAAAAATAAGGAAGAATTTTCCTTAATAGGTTAAGCGGCCTAAAAACGGAACTCCCTGCTTCAGGACAGTGGGGCCAGTTACTGGCCCTGGAAAGAAGACACCTGTAACAGTACTTCAAAAGGGTGGAGGCATTCATGTGGGAGGTGAAAAGAGAGTTCAACACGCAATAGTCAATATGGTTCTCTCTAACTCAGAAGCCAGTGAGGACTCTCAACATTGAGGAGTCAGTTTATGATGCCAGGAAGTGTCTGGCTCTCTGGAAGACAGCGGATGCAAAATAATCTTTTCCTTCACTTGTTCAAGGCTTCCTTTACTTCCTTCAGTAGAGTTTTTTTTTTCAACTTTTATTTTAGAATCAGTGGGTACATGCACAGATTCATGACAAAGATACATTGCATGATGGTGAGATTTGGGGTACGAATGATGTCCTGTGGTAGAGTTTTATAGTTTATGATTTCATTTTTATAAATACTAGGATTTTTGTTGGTTTGGTTTCTGCTTTCTGAAATTTAGGAGTTACCATAAAATTTTAAAAATAACTTCCATATTCCCACAATTTAGAATTAACAAGTGCTAACTTTTTGCCATATCTGCTTCTTGTCAATTTTTAGGAAGAAAAAATGAAGAAATGAAAGAAGGAATGGAAGAAAGGAAGGAAGAGGAGGGAAGGGAAGGGAAGAGGAGGAATAAGGCAAGGAGAGATATTAGCTCATGGCGCCTAAACCACCAACCTCAACACCCACTCTTCTCCACGTCCCCCCAGAAATTAAGACGATCATATATCCATTGTGTTCCTTAAAAATAACTTTCTTCTAGATACATATGCATTCATTAAAACACAAATTGTATATCGTCTGTAAATATCCCATCGATTTGCATCTTGTGCTTTATACTCTACCTTGTTTTTAAAATCTGTTCAGGCTGGTTATATTTATTGTCAATTGTTATATGATATTTCATCACAGGGAAATGCTATGTTTTATTTATTCCCTTCTATATCAAGGGATGTTCTCATCATTTTTTTCCCTGCTATTATAAAAAATGCTGTATAGGATCCTCATGGAAATATGCAGAAGCTTGTTCAGTGTGTATCCCAAAGTATAATTCCCAGGACATAGGATAGGCATATTTTCCATTTTTTTTAGATGCTGCCAAAGTTCTCTCCAATATGCCGCCACCAATTTACATTTCCAGCAACAATTTATGGGAGTACCATTTCCCCTAGAAACTTAACAACAGTTGAGATCGTTTGACGACTTGATTTTACCAACACATGGGTGAGATGTGGCCTCCCTCTGTTCTTCTTCTTTCCCTTTCCTGACCTTAAGCTTCTTTTTGTTTTGTATTGACTATTCACATTTACTTTTCTGGCATGTAATTTATTTTTTTCTATTTTTATTTTTCTTATTATGTGTTTTATATACAAATTCCTAGTCTATTTAATGTGGCTCCAAGCATCTTTTTAAAACTTTTGCCAACAGAAATTATTTTTCCACTTTCTGCATAGAATTTTAAAGTTTGAAGTGGTTGAATTTATCTCTTTTTCTTTATTCTTTGGGATTTCTGTGCTCTTTTTTTTAATAAAAGTTTTCTCTATTTTAAGATCATGTCGATATTGTCCTTTATTTTCTTTCTTTATTTTTGGAGTATGTTTTTTACCTTTTGGTCTACCCATGTGAGGTATAGTGTAGTATTTTCCTATGTATAAGGTGTATGGTATGAGGTAGGGATCCAGTTGCATTTATGCTGCCCCTTCTCCCCCAGTCCCATCCCCAACCCTGTAAGATTTTTATGAGAAAGTTTCTGCCACTCAAGAGCTGGCCTGTTCTTATCTTAGCTTAATGGTCTTTGGAATATACTTCTTCTGGGCCAGAAGGTCAGAAGGTGACTAAGTGATATAGTTCCAATTGCTGCATATTTCAGTACACTTGAGTGTAAACATGGACAATAGACAATAGTCCTGACATGCCACTTAAGTAGAGAAAGTCCTCTCTTCCTGGCTGGTACAGACCTCTCTCAGCTGGACTCAACAGAGGTGTTACGGGCTGAAATATGTCCCCTAAAATTCATATATTAAAGCCCTAAACCACAGCACCTCAGAATTTAATGAAAGATGGGGTCTTTGAAAAGGTAACTAGGTTAAAATGAGCCCATTAGGGTGGTCCCTAATCCATTCTGACTGGTATCCTTATAAGAAGAGGAAATTTGGACATACAAACAACAGGGATTTATATGTGCAGAGGAAGGACCATGTGAAGACACAGCAAGAAGGTGGCCACCTGCCAGCCAAGGAGAGAGGCCTCAGGAGAAACCAACCCAGCCAGTACCTTGATCTTGGACTTCCAGCTTCCAGAGCTGTGAGAGAATAAATGCCTGTTATTGTAGCTGTCTAGTCTGCGATATTTTGTTAGGGCAGCCTGAGCAACCTAATACAATAGGATAATCCCCAACAAAGACAGACAAAATGCTTGGAGTCAGATACAGTTATATTTAAACCTCTCAGTATGAATGTTCCACTTAGCATAGTGAGGAATATGTGAGAAATTCATACTACAAGCTCACCTGAACACAGAAAGGCAGCCAAAGAAACTATATGAGGTCCAATGAAACAGTTCATTTATTTCTCAATAAGCTGGTCTTTTTTTCAACTTAGCAGGTATGGGTATCTGACCCATACCCAATAAGCTGTATTAACTTCCTACTGTCATTGTAAAAAAATTGCCACAAACGTGACTTTAAAACTTAAAACAACGCAAATGTATTATCTTACGGTTCTGAAAGTCAGAAATCCTGAAATCAAGGTGTTTTGTTATGTTTTGTTTTGTTTGGAGATAGAGTCTCACTCTGGTCACCCAGGCTGGAGCACAGTAGTGCAATCTTGGCTCACTGCAACCTCTGCCTCCCAGGTTCAAGTGATTCTCCTGTCTCAGCCTTCCCTGTGGCTGGGATTATAGCCACCTGCCACCATGCCAAACTAACTTGCGTATTTTCAGCAGAGATGGAATTTTGCCATGTTGCCCAGGCTGGTCTCGAACTCCTGACCTTAAATGATCTGCCCACCTCGGCCTCTCAAAGTGCTAGGATTATAGCCACCATGCCTGGCCTTGAAATCAAGGTATTCACAGGGCTGTCTTCCTTTTAGAGGCTCCAGAAGAGAATCCATTTATTTGCCTTTTCTAGGCCATCAAGGATAAGTGGAATCCTTGGCTTATGGCCTCTTATTGTGTCTCAAAAGTGCATCGGGCCAGGCGCATTGGCTCATGCCTATAATCCCAGCAGTTTGGGAGGCTGAGGTGGGTAGATCACAAGGTCAGGAGATTGAGACTAGCCTGGTCAACATGGTGAAACCCTGTCTCCACTAAAATACAAAAAAAATATTGGCTGGGCGTGGTGGCTCACACCTATAATCCTAGCACTTCAGGAGGCCGAGGCAGGCAGATCACAAGGTCAAGAGATCAAGACCATACTGGCCAACATAGTGACACCCTGTCTTTACTAAAAATACAAAAATTACCTTGCTGTGGTGACAGGTGCCTGTAGTTCCAACTACTCGGGAGGGTGAGACAGGAGAATCACTTGAACACGGGAGGCGGAGGTTGCAGTGAGTTGAGATCATGCCACTGCACTCCAGCCTGGGTGACAGAGCAAGATTCCAACTCAAAATAATAATAATAATAATAATAATAATAATAATAAAAGAGTACATCCCTCTGACCTCTGTTTCCAGGGTCTCATCCCCTTCTCTGACTCTCCTTCTTCCATCTTTTAAGGACCTCTGTGATGACACTGGGGTTCCCTAGTTAATCCTGCATCATTTCCCATCTCAAGATTCTACATCACATCTGCAAAGTCCCTCTGGCCGTGGAAGGTAGCACACTCACAGGTTCCAGGGATTCAAATATGGAGTTCTTTGGGGGCCATTATTCTGTCTACTGCAGTTGCAAAACAGTTCAGTGAAATAATTTTAAAAGAAAATAATGCTATTATGCTCAAAAGCAGAGAATTTGAAAAGAATGAAAGCATTGAAAGCCTTCTTGCTTTTTAACTCAGCAGAAGAGCTTTTAAATTTGTTTTTAAAAAGCTGTCTATTAGTACCAGAAGTTTTTCAAATTAGTTTCTAAGTCCTTGTTAAACTTAAAAGGTGTTGTTTCGGTTAATGTTCTGTTTGGTTTGAGCCCTCTGTGGAGGAGCTTTTTTCCACATTCAGTTGGATTCCATCTGCCAATGTGCAAATGGGCCTGTTTCCACTTAGTGCTGCCCCAAGGCAGATGTGTCCCAAACTACCGAAAATGCCTCCTACCCCCAATTTCTCTCCCACAGCTTATGCAACAACTGACAGAAAGGCCCCCAGTTGGAAGGGCAACGCCTTGGGGGACATAGGGAAACAAAGGCTCCTATTGCCCAGCAAGATTCAGTTCCTTCACTGCTTCTGTTGTTGACTCCCTCAGGCAGCATGAGCAGCAAGTTCCCACCACCAAAGACCTCCAGTGTCACATCAGTAAATTCGTGTCAGTTCATGAATATCATGAACCGACAGCACTAAATTACAACCTACCTGAGCATTGAAGAACGCAGGCAGGAAAGCCGCCTGCAGGCAGACTGAGATGAACACACCTGTGCATTTGCCAGAAACCACACTGGGAGCTTCAGACACAGCCAGAGCTCCACCAAGTGCAGCTGAGTGATGGAGAAGGGAGGGCTAACTGTTCTGGAAGGCTGTTACATTCCCAGGGGACATGTGTTAGAACAATTCGCTCCCCAGGCTATCAAGAGGCCATGTTTATCGGCAGCTAATGCTTATGCTGTACTTCCAGAATGGCAAGCTGCCTTGATCATCTGTGTGTGTTTCTATAACAGATGTGAACTCTGAATGCATACATACATTTGATTGTGCATGTGTGTACCAGGTATGTGTATGCCACTGTATGCCTGTCCACCTGTTTAAATCTGCGTGTTTTCTCATGTATATACTAGCGTGTGTCTATAAGTAGGTCCTTCTTTTGCAAACATTCCAGAGATAGGATCTTCCAGGTGCCCTTCCAGTCTCTCTGGGCTCCCTTTGTTGACTCCCAGAGGTGCAGGTTTTGGTCCAACACCAGCCTTCCCAGCAAACTACTCCTGCAGTGCAGGGGAGGCAGGAAATGGCAAAGGCATGGATTCCTTTCTTCTTCCCTTCTGGCCCCTCTGCAGTGGGCATGCCCCGGCTTTCAGGAGTAGGTTCTCCTTCCATTTCTCACTCTCTAAGCCCCAAGAAGCTATTGCTCCTGCCTCCATCCTGGGGCCTATCTTCTCCAGCCAGGCTGGGACACACAGAGGGGCAGGCACCTGGCCTAGGCATGGTGTGTGACTTGAACTTCATTGCTTTTCTCAGCAAGTTAACAGCTACTCCAGAGAGAGAGCCAAGGTGCCATCTCATTCCTTTCTGCAAAATCCTTTATTTAAAATTCATAAACTTTATTTTTTAGAGCAGTTCCAGGCTCACAGCAAAATTGAGTGGCAAGTTTAAGAATTCTCATACACCCCTTGTCCCCACCCCAATATCAATATCTCTACCAGAGTCATCTATTTGCTACAATCAATGACACATCAGTATCGCCCAAAGTCCATCATTTACATCAGGGTTCACTCTTGATGGTGTACATTCTATGGGTTTGGACAAATGCATAATGACATGGATCCACCTTATAACTTCATACAGAACAGTTTCAGTGCCCTGCAAATCCTCTGTGCTCCACCTATTCCTACCTCCCTGCTAACCCCTGGCAACCACTGGTCTTTTTACAGGCTCCATACTTCTACCTTTCCCAGAACGTCATGTAGTTGGAATCATACAGTGTGCAGGCTTTTCGTACTGGCTTCTTTCACTTAGCAATATACATTTAAGATTCCTCCATGTCTTTCATGACTTGATAGCTTTTTGCTTTTTATCCCCAAATAATATTCCATTGTCTGGATGCACCACAGTTCATTTATCTATTCACCTACTGCAGGACATTTCGGTTGCTTCCAGGTTTTGGCCATGATGAATAAAACTGCTATAAACAACTGTTTGCAGATTTCTGTGTGGACATAAGTTTTCAGTCCCTCTTGGTAAATACCAAGGAGCACAATTGTTGGATTGTACAAGAGTGTGTTTAGTTTTGTAAGAAACTGCCAAACTGTGCAGATTCTTTTTCAATTTGACATTTCTGCCTCACTTTATTTTTCACAAAGCTATTTATTAATATGCAATAATAGTAGTAATAGTAGGCGCTTGAAATCCTCATGGGATAGCACTCTTGATTCTTCCAGAATTCCCCAACTCAAGAATGTGGAAAATTTGTCCAGGCTCCTGGCGCCTTCCTGAATCACATTCCCATTGGGAGTTCAGTGCTTCCTGAGCATCTTGTACACCACGATCTAGCTGCCTCCTCAACTCACACAAAACATCCAGCTCTTGCTTGAGAACTGCTTTTCACACACATGAAAATCATAACTTTTATAATTTCAGAAGACTTTCAGTGGTCAAGGAGAGGAGATCAACACATTGTACTGGGATGAGGATGGAGGGCGGTAAGTGATTTGTCCCCAGTACAAGCTTAATGGTGTCATTAGTTCATATCAGTGCCTCAGCCAAATGAGGGCTTCTGAATCACACCGGGAAATTTGAAACTTCTAATTATAGGTCCACAAATTCTAAACAGTACCTTTTTAGAAAGATCTTATGAAGTTTGTTCATATTACTAACCTAGTCTAATCTGAGAAACATCCTCCACATTGCATGTGACAATAAACAATAAGAATACTGAGCACAGTATAAGAAACACTGATTCATTCATTTTTTTCAAAAACATATTGAAGAAACATTTCTGGTTATGTTGGTTTCTCCATTCAGAGAGCAGGAAGCAGAAATTGGAAGTGGTTGGTTACCTACCGATGTCCCTTGTAATACCATGCCACCATTCCCAAACAGGCCACTCAAAATACTATAGACATTTAAAGAAAATATTTTTATTTAGTTTCTTTAAAATAAAACAGGTTGAACTGGCATCAGAACAAGTCATGCCTAGGAGGTCAGAAGCTTCGAGAAAGCATTAATCTAGAGAGAAGAGCTAATGCTGGAAGCATTGGTCACCAAGTAGGTCATGGGCCGTATCAAACCTGGCCCAGGTTTCAATGGATCATGCAGGCACCAGGGATTGAGGAGATGGCTGGGAGACCCCTCACATAAAGCGAAGACCACTGAAGAGCAGTACCCTGAGACCAAGTACCTGCCCTCCTTGCCTGTCAAGAAAAGAACTTGCCTGTCTCTACCTTGGGAAGTAGCAGGAAAGAAACATGTCACCTGACAACTTCTAAGAGCAAACCAAAATTCACACTCCCTGGGAAGCTGTAAAGATGTGGAGCATCCCCAGGTATCCACAAGAAACAAACGCACTGCCTTACTGACACTAGGCATCAAAAAATTCTCACAGATAAAGTTCCAAGGAATTCGAGGTCAGGATCGAAATTCACTAAACTCATGTAGCAACAAGCCGTCATGAATGAAATGAGCCATCACAAATGAAAATCCACAGAAATCATGAACTACAGAGTCAGACCTTTGAAGATCACAGATATTGGAAAAATCAATATGAAATGTTAAATATTTCATATTGATTTGAAAAATGAATAAAATATGAAATAAAATCATAGGAAAATGTTTCAGAAAATAAATGAGGTGACTGAATAAATGATGAAGATATAAGAGACTATCCAAATATGCAGACTTGATAAGGAGCCAACCAGTACTACTAGATGTGAAAACTAGATATGAATGTGGTGCAGAGACAGAGGTAGAAAATATAAAAGTGGCTAAGAGGCATGGAGTATAAAGTGAGACGGTCTAACATGTTACCAGATCTGAGCTTTATGAATTGGTAATAGAAACAATATGGAAGAGACAATATTTAAAAAGATAATAACTGTGAATTTTACTGAATTGATGAAAGATATCAACCCTCAGATCCAGAAAGCCCAAAGAGCACCAATTAGGTAAGTACAAAGAAATCCTCACTTAGATACATCACTCATGTGACAGTAGAACAGGGGTCAGCAGATCCTGCCACCTCAATGAAGTTTTATGGAAACATAGTGATGCTGTTTGTTTAGGCGTTGTTTATAGCTGCTTTCATACCACAACAGCAGTTAAGAAGTTGCAACGGAGACTGTTTGACCTGCAAAGCCAAAACTATTTATTATATGGCCTTTTAATAGGCAAACATTATATGAAGATGTTTGCCTATTCCGATTGTAGAATATCAAAAAGAAGATACTGATTATTCAAATCATATGGCCACTTAGCAGTAGAGTGAGAATTTTAAGTCTCTTGACCAATGATTCCCAAAGCTGGTCCTAGAATAAAGATCAGCAGCATCAGCAGCACCTGGAAACTTGTTAAAGATGCAACTTCTTAATCCCAGCATTTTGGGAGGCCGAGGCAGGTGGATCACTTGAGCCCAGGAGTTGGAGATCAGCTGGGCAACATGGCAAGACTCCATCTCTACAAAAAAAATACAAAAATTAACCAGGCATTGTGGCACATGCCTGTAGTTCCCATTACGAGGGAGGCTGAGGTGGGAGGATTGCTTGAGTCCAGGAGGTCAAGGCCAGGCACAGTGACTCACACCTATAATCCTAGCACTTTGGGAGGCCAAGGCTATAGGATCACTTGAGCTCAGGAGTTCAAGAGCAGCCTGGACAAAGGAGCAAATCCCCATGTCTACTAAAAATACAAAAAAAATTAGCCAGGAGCGGTAGCGAGCACATGTAATTCCAGCTACTTGAGAGACTGAGGCAGGAGGATGGCTTGAGCCCAGGAGGTTGAGGGTGCAGTGAGCTGTGATCATGCCACTGCACTCCAGCCTGGGCAACAGAATAAGACCCTTTCTCAATAAAAAAGAGCTATGATTTGATGGGTTAGGAAACCTCAGCCCAAACCACAATGTAGATGCATGGTATGGGGCCAGAAGGGTGCAGAACGTTTATGCTGAAGTTCTCATAGACGTGGAGGGCTAGCAGAGAAGGCAGACATCCTCCTGTCTATTCACCCCTGATGACATTGACCTCTGCAGAAGGACACATCCCTTGGGTGCACAACATCTACAAAGGCCTGCCCTGACCCCACTCACCCTCATACAGGGTCACAGCCCTCCTGGCAGGCAACCTGAGAACTAGGTGACACCCAGTCATCATCGTCTTCTTGGCTTTTAGCTATTGGATCAAGTACTTCCTTGACAGAGAATAGTAACCCTCAGGGAAAGAGAAAGAAGGGGCTGAAAACAGTGCTGCTTCTCAAACTGGAAATGCGGACCTGAGTAACCTCAGGATCTTGTTACTCTCCCCATTCTGGTTCAGTAGGTCTGGGTGGGCCTGAGATTCTACATACCTAGCACGTTCCCAGGTGAAGGTGATGCTGCTGGTCCTTGGACCACACTTTGAGTTGTGAGAATGGCCAGGACCCCCGGGGAAATTTCTCTCCACAAGCTTCCTGCAGCCTCTAGCTGCTGACCCCAAGAGCATGCCACAGTGGATGGCAAGGTGTGCCCAAGGATGGTTCCCTCTAGTTTCTACAAGTGTCCAGATCAGTTGCCCTTCCAAGCTTGGTAAAATTCTGCTGGTGTAAAAGGAATGCTGGGACTTTAAGTTTTTCACCTAAAATTTTAAAATAGCATAAGGATGAACCACCATAAAAACGAGGGGTCACTATAATAGAAAAGCCCACAAAATGGCCACAGCAATTTGCATCTTCATGTTTTATAGACAGGAAGTTTTCAACTTGAGTTGAGGGAGAAGTAAAACAAACAGATGGGGTCCTTTCACCACTCAACAGGACACTTACGCACTAACAAGACTGATGCCGGAAACCACATTCCTTTCTGCTCTGAGTTTTCACCCATTCCCTGGGAGCTATAGCTGGCAGCCTTCATGGCACTAGGAGTGTTTGAAGCTCACCACACACTGTGGGAACCAGATCTGGTTCCTTGTGGAAACCTTGGATGAGACAATTGTGGAAAATGTCATGAGCAAAGCTTGGGCAGGAGCGGGGACTAACGGGCCTGGAAAACACCAGAACTAGAAGACAGACAGACCCCCAGGGTCAGGGGAAGCCTTGGATCTCTGCTTGGGGGACTCCACACCAGGAGGCCAGGGAGCCTGAGCATAGAAAGCTGATCTGAATCAGAATTTTAGCCTAAGGTAGAGTTCAGGATGGCAGTAAGGGGAGCAGGGGTCGCATAGGATGATCACTCATTGGGTCAGTGTAAGCAAAACGCCTGGTGTTGGGAGCAGGGTGAGGAGAGAGAGCTGGTCAGGCAGGAGGCTGGGGGTAGCTGCCAGGTAACCTGTGACCTGTCCCTGAAAGACTAGGTTCTCACCTTGGCAGCTCCACCAAAAGTCCATTCTCTCTGGGGCTTAAAGAAGTCTAAAGGCCCCCATGACTATGGACCTGAGGTTCCCTCAGCCCATCTCTCCAGCACTGCTACATCCTCTTGGCATCTGACAAAGCCCTCATGGGAAGGAGGGCAGGTGCACAGGTTCACAATGGGGGGTCTGTTTCAGTGGGTTAGACCAGGTAATGGGACATTGTGAATATATGGCCCCTAGGGACTGGGAACTCACTTCCAGAAGTTAATTCCCTGAAAGGTGGAATACAAACTGACAAGGTTCTCTGCTGTCACCCTGGCAGGGCACTGGAATAATCCAGGGGAGTGTTTACAAAAGTCATGATGCCTTGGCCCTGAATTCTGACTGAATTCGTCTGGGGAGGGTCTCTGGATAATCCTAAGGCCCAACTGAGACTGGCTTAGAGGAGCATGGGGAGGTGAAACAGGCAACCATTCCTATGCCTGTCACCCTCCGTCCCTTCTCTTTTTATGGGAAAGCCATCCTATAATGGTGTAGTGTTTGGAAGTCTTTGAGTTTTTATCCATAGTTAAGGAATAATAAGCCTTGGCTTTATTTATTACTTTTTCCACTAAATACTTTTGAACGCTAATTTTTTAAAGTCTCTTAGCTTATTTGACAATGACTAATCACTTGTGGTATACAAAGTGCTGTTCTCCAAGGGAGAGGCACAAAATGACAGGAGAAGACAAGAGTGTGGAGAAGAAACATTGAAAGCCCACTCAGGGACCTGCATTGTCACCTGCTCACGGTTGTGCGGACACGGGCACTGGTCCTGCCCTCATTCTTGAAAGTGGATGTCTTCCTGGGGACTGAGTCATTTGGTAAAGCCACAGGGAAATTAAATTAAAATATGTAAAGTGCTCAGCCTCATACTTAGAACACAATAAACGCTCTTAAATCATAGTTGTTTATTTCCAGGGCCTTTCATATGTCAATCCAGCCTGCCACTCTGCTTTCCTACCAGAGGAAGGTAAGCGAAAGCTGTCAGCAGCTTTGAGACAAGCGTTGAACAAGAAGTTGTAAGGAAAATGAAAAGAGTCAGGAGATACAAATCTTTAGATTTTAAGAAGATTCGGGCTAAAAACAGATGAACATTAGAAGAACCGATTCTGGAATGACAGGCTTCTCTGGTTCCTGTCAGGGACACCAGAAGCACAATGACAGGAATTTGGAGGAGAGATAGAATTAAGCTACTTTCCAAAATAACTTTAACAACGAAAAAAATAAAAAAAACGAGGAGGAGGAGGAAATATTTGTAGTCAGCATTTTGGTGTGACTTTGTCATGTTCAGTCATCGGTTTAATCTGGGCTGTAGGTTCTGTGAGGCCAGGGACATTATCTTAGGGACCTTTGTACAACAATGTCTGCCACGTGGTAGAAAACCAGTAAGTGTTGAATCCCTGCAGCAGATATTACTGAGTATTTCTTCCTAACCTTACCTATCAATCTAAGCATATTCAAATTTTAATTTAGCATGGGTAAATCAGGGGATAGCTTTTCAAAATTAATATTGCTTTCGATTAACAAATCATAACTGTATACATTTGTTGGGTACAATGTGATGTTTTGATATATGTGCACAATGTGGAATGATTAAATCAAGCTAATTGATACCTCTATCATCTCACTTACTTTTCATTTTTTGTAATGAAACATTTGAAACAGACTCTTACTTTGAAATATACAATATGCTATCATTGACGGTAGCTTCCCTGCTGTGTAATAAATGTCAAACACTTATTCTTTCTATCTAACAGAAACTTTGTACCCTTTGACCAACATCTGCCCATTCCACTCGGCCATCCATTCCCCCAGCCTCTGGTAACCACCATTCTACTCCCTACTTCTGTGTGTTTGACTTTTTTAGATTCCACACATGGGTGAGATCCAAAGGTATTTGCCTTTCTGTGCCTGGCTTATTTCACATAGCATAATGTCCTCCAAGCTTATCCATACTGTTGCAAATAAAAGAATTTCCTTCTTTTTAAAGGCTGAATCATATTGTATTGTGTATACATGCCACATTTTCTTTATCCTTTCATTCACTGATGGACACTTACATTGATTTCATTTCTTGGTCATTGTGAATAATAAACATGGGATTGCAGATATCTCTCTGACAAACTGATGTATACCCAGAAGTGGGATTGCTGGATCATAGAGTTCTATTTTTAATATTTTGAGCAACCTCCATACTGTTTTTCACATGGCTGTACTAATTGACTTGCCCACTGACAGTCTACAAGGGTTCTCTCTTCTCCACATCCTTGTCAACGCTTATTTTTCATCTTTTTGATAATAGCCATTCTAACAGGTCTAAGGTGAGGTCTCATTGTGGTTTAATTTGCATTTCCCCAATAATTAGTCATGTTAAGCATTTTTTTCATGAACCTCTTGGCCATTTTTATGAGAAATGTCTGTCCAGATCTTTTGCCCATTTTAAAAATCAAGCTAATTGTTTTTCTTGCTATTGAGTTGTTTGGGTTTCTTACATATTTTGGATATTCACCCTTTATCAAATGTAGGGTTTGCAAATATCTCCTCCCACTGTATGGGTTGTCTCTTCGCTCTGTTGTTTTCTTCGATGACTTTTCGAATGAAAACTTCTTGTCCCTAGTTTGAAGCCCAACCATTAAATTCCCCAAATTTCTCAGAAACTTTATTACTGTTCATGACTCTACAGTCACCTGGTGTGGAGATGCCAAGAAGACATGTGGTCACGTGTTCGAAGGAGTTTTATAAACTAAATAAAGCATCATCGCTCATCTCCCATAGACTATGCACTGATCATTAAAGGAGACTTTTTTAAAAAAAAATCTTTAATGAGAGCAAAATGATTGAATATACTTAATTATTTTTACAAGTCTTAGTTTTATTATTTGTGAAACAACAAAATGCTGGTTTTAGAGACATGGTTTTACTGATGCCCTGGCTAAAAAAGCTACCCCCAAATACAAAAGATCCAGGTGCATATCTGTATGTACTCACTGGGTCAGAACGCGCACTATCCAAGCCTTTATACTAACCACCATAAAAGTTTTCTTTAAACTGGACTAGTCAGTTTCTTTTCCCCTGATTCAATGAAATTTTCTTGCAATCTAGTCTAAGGACAGTGACATTTTAATATTTTTAACAAATACATTAAAAACTCTAAAATTCTTCCTCCGGAAGCTTTTTGAGCAGACTAAAAGTTGTTTCCCATTTGAAAATGTGCAGATGATGAATTTTTATAGTAACACATCATTTTCAACAACAATAGAGCAAAGTAGAAGAGATATTTGTAAGCATTTTGTTTTCAAAATGCTCTCTCCATAAGGTTACTTAGTCTTGAAAATCAATAACTTTCTTACTCCAAGTTAAAGTAACCCATTTACCTTTATAGATCACGTCTATTTATTACTTCAAAAATATCTGCCACCTCACTGACAGCCACATGCCACAGACAGCGTCTGGTCTAGTGCAATGCTAGTCTAGTAAAACAAACTAGATACCTCATCTCTAAGTTGGGCAACTCTTTCAAGTATTTTACAATAGATAACAGGCAAAGTCTGTGTGATACAAAATATCTTTACCATTACTTCGCCTTCCGTTACAGAATACTCTAAAATGTCTTGTATATGTTAAAGTTTTTTGTGCTTATTTCATTGGTTCATTTTGTTTTGAGAGTTAGCCTCTTCACTGTCATCCTCTAAAACTTTGTACCCTGTCTACAGGGACAACTTCTTTGTAATGATAGCCTGCCTGTGAAAGGAATAGGAAATGAAAGTCACCTTTGGACTTATCTCTGCAGGGTTATACTGGGATTCCTTTTGGGCTCTGGTCAAAGTGGATGCCACATCTAGAGTTGGACTAATATAGTTTTCTCATAAACCACTGTGCTTGTTACAGAAGTCACTTTGCATTAAAACTATCTTCTCCAGTCCATCTTTCTTTCAGAGGTTCACAAGGAAAGGAGTCCCGGATGTGTTCCATTACTGAGTGAAATTAGCAAATTCCATAAGATGTTCTAACATATTCCACATGTCAGAAACATCCGCACATCAATCCAACTATGGAGTAACCCTCCCACACTGTCTCATTTCTCCTAGTATTTATGTCTCCAACTCTTTAGTGATGTTTTCAAGGCACCTTCCAGCCCCATTTGCCAACACAAGAATATGTCTTAATTTACTCATCAGTCTATGTTCTACACATTAGTTTGCAGCTGTTGCCACTACAACAGAAATAACAAGTGTTGGCTGTGTGTGGTGGCTCATGCCTATAATCCCAGCCCTTTGGGAGGCAGAGGCGGGCAGATCACCTGAGGTCAGGAGTTCGAGACCAGCCTGGCCAACCAACATGGTGAAAACCCATCTCTACTAAAAATATAATTAGCCGGGTGTGGTTGTACGTGCCTAAATCCCAGGTACTCAAGAGGCTGAGGCGGGAGAATTGCTTGAACACAGGAGGCAGAAGTTGCAGTGAGCCAAGATGGTGCCACTGCTCTCCAGCCTGGGCAACAGAGCAAAACTTCTTCTCAAAAACAAACAAACAAACAAGCATTTCCTTCATAGCATATAGCTTTTCACCTTTTACTATTAAATAAGACATTATTTTCAGTAGAGGCTTCAAACAGTGATCATCAAATTTAGTGTGATTGCAGTAGAGTGCTGGTTTGCGAATGATTAATGAATGGCTCTAACACTCAAAGAATTGTAAAAGTTCACTTTCATATTCTAGATAACATATTTTTCAATGTTTTCCAAACAGTGTTGACTTCACACAAGCTTTAATTGATAGCACATGTTGCAATATGTATTTAGCTTGAGTTTCATTGTTAATGGTAGAGAGTGTAAATTCATATTTCAAGCAGGTTTGGGTTTTCTTTTTTTTTTGGTCATTTTAATTCTTGTGTGTGTGTGACTTTCTGCCAGAACAGATTCTATTCACATTGTTCTGCCTCATAATGTGACCAAAAAAGAGTGTACATCAGTATTGTCTGCGGCAAGCAGTTTCTCTACAGGTTTATTGAAAGCTATTCATCTACTTCATGGAGGTTGGTTTTGTTAAAAACGAGATGAACCCACTTACCCAAGCTCACAGATTTTGCAATTTTTCAAAAGGCTCTGAATGCAAATGAATGATTACAGAGGCTGCTGTCAACCCTGCACACAGGGACGCATTGTCCCCTCAAGGTAACTCATGCGTTGGATGAGACATGAGACCAGCAACACGAGGACCAAATGCAAGCAGCAGTGTCATCCCATATACTGAATGTCAGCCATGCTGAAGTTCTTTCTTGTTGTTTTGGATTTTTTAAAAAAGATCTGTTACTACACCTTTCTTCATAGCAATGGATCATTTTGAGCACATGAGGTATGTCTACTCTGCTTTGGAGACCACCATTCCTAACTCAACTCCCTTCCAGATAAATAAATAGCAATATATGAATTATTTATTCCATAAATATGTACTGGTTAGCTACCTCCCAAATCTATTTCTTCTCCTTCCTAATACTCAGGAACTACATTTCCTACTCTTCCTTATGGCTTATGTGGCCATGAGACTGAATTCCAGCAACGGAATGTGCCCCTTCTACACCCAGGCCATGAAACCTCTCATGTCATCTTCCTCCCCATCCTCTGTATTACTACAGCTGCTGTCAATGTCTAAAGCAAAGCTGGAAGCCATATTTTGAAGAGGACAGAGTCTGCATCTGTGTGGGCTCCTGAATGACTCTGTGGGGCAGAGCACTACTCCCACCCCTCTGTCATCAGTTGAACTTTACATGAATGAGAAATAAACTTGTATTATGTTAAGTCACTAATATTTTGGGAGTCTATCTGTTACAGAAGCCAGAGTTACTTTAATTCATATACTTCTTATGTTTAAGATGTTTTGATAGAATAATGAGGGCTGCAAAAATAAATAGAAATAATCCTGACCTCAAGAATATAACTAACACATATATGCAAATAATCATACTATAAATCAGTCCAGATCACAAGAACCACATGAGTGGCCCAAATTAAGCACAATGGCAGTTTAAGCAAAGAGAAACAATTGTTCTAGTTATCGTGGTAAGAAAATGTTTCATGGAGGAGATAACATTTGCGATGGCCTTTGAAGGAGACAGAAGATTTCAGTAGCGAGAGCTAAGAAGGGATTTTCTCAAAGAAGATAGATATGAATCTCCTCTTTGAACTGGAACCTTGAATACCCAAGCTAAGGTGTTTGCAATTGATCCTGCAGGCAATAAAGAGCCAATGAGAAATTTTGAGATGAGGAAGATGTAGCCCAAATGGTACATTAGAGGGAAGAAGGTAGACTAGAGGAAGGACTGAAGACCTGTGTGTTTATGAGATCGATTTGGAAGCAACCACAGTGGTCAGCCTGGTGTTAATAGTTAAAAGCTCAAGCTGTGGGTCAGCTGACCTGCCTGTGAATCCTGGCTCTTCCATTTGTCAACTATACAGACCTTGGATAAGTTACTTAACTAAGCCTCAGTTTCCCCATGTGCAAAAGGTGGATGATAACAGAAGGTACTTCCTAAGATCAATATATGAACAGGGAGATAATGCGTCTAAAGTATTCAGCACAGTGCCCGGCCAAGAATAAACACTTCATAAATACTTGTCATTATCATTGATATTCCCAATGTGAGATCATGGGGACCTGAGCTAACTTTGTCAGTGGTCATGGAAAAGAGGGCTGAATGCAAGACATGCGAGAAAGACAGATGAATCAAAAATGGCTCCAAAGTTTGCTCTCAGTTGTTTTGGGAGAACCTTCTCCCACTGGAAAGATGGATTCCTTTTGTGAGACAAAACATTACTGCATTTTTAGATAAGCCAAGTTTGAGGTATGAAGGGAAGGCCAGAGACATTTGCAGGCAAAGAGGAAGAAGGCAGTAGAGAGGGAGAATTTGAAGAAGTGAAATGAATTGTTGGAGAAAGATTCCAGATGAGACCCATAGATAGGTTAGGGTCTCGTCTGAAAGGAGATGAAGACACACACTCCTCTTTCCTTCTTCTGAGATAAAAGAGAAAGAAAAGAAAAAGGGAAGGAAAGATCTAGAAAACTATGATATATAAAACAGAAATGTTGAAGTAGCTAGTGTAACCTGACCTTGGCTTTTTCTGAAAAACTAGTGGTGTGGTCATCCGCTTGCAGTACACATGGGGGCAGAGATCTTAGCACAGACAGCAACCACCACTTAACACTCACTATCGCCACGTTCACTGAAGATCCATGCCTGTAAGATCCTGGGCTCAGCGCTCTGCAGAGAGAATTTTTAAAGGATACTTTTTTTTTTTGAGACAGAGTCTCGAACTGTCACCAAGGCTGTAGTACAGTGGCGTGATCTCAGCTCACTGCAACCTCTGCCTCCTGAGTTCTAGTGATTCTCCTGCCTCAGCCTCCCAAGCAGCTAGGATTACAGGCACCCACTAATATTTTGTATTTTCAGTAGAGATGGGGTTTTGCCATGTTGGTTAGGCTGGTCTCGAACGCCTGACCTCAGGTGATACATCTGTCTCAGCCTCCCAAAGTGTTGAGATTACAGGCATGAACCACCATACCTGGCCAGGACACTGTTCTTAATGGGAGTTGTTGAATGACCGACAGTTTATGGCTTACAAGGATGGCAAACACTCCCTGTCCTCGAAAGACTGGATTTAAGTTAAAGGCCCAAATCAGCTTTCTTTGCTCTGATGTTGATGGACAGAATCAACCCCAAGGGCATGACCCATCAGAGTGTTTGCCAACTGGAACCATGCTGTAATTTGATCTCAATGATCCCAGGGAAGCCACTGAGAGACTAAAAGCTGGTTTGTACAATTGATGCTAAAAAAAAAAAAAAAAAAATGGCAGGCTGGTGAGCACACCCACAGGGCAAGCTCCTGCCTCCCTGCACCAACACACCTGAGTCAACACCAATAGGCCCATCATTGACTCCTCATCCTCCAGGCTACTCTGATGCACCGTTTCACCTGATTTCATCTTTGGACAATGTGATTGAGGAGAGACAGGGAGGTGCCTGTGGAATAGACACCCTTAGAGAGGGTCCTGCCTGGCTGCCGAAGCTAAGTTTCAGCCAAAGCTGGGCTTGAGCAACTCAACTTGGAAGCTCATAAGGTTGAAGACCTCCAGCAGGGAGGGACAGGCACCCCACCAGAAGACACAGGTCACATGAGAACCTTCCTAATGAAGTGAAGCCTTGTTTCTTTTTCCCTGGTGGAGGTAATTGCATGTGACATTTCTCTGAATCATTTATTTATATTTTTTTCTTCTTTTTCAGCATAAGAAATTAAACAGATGGAAAAATCATACTTAAAGACTTTTCTTATTACTTCTGGCAGTCTTTAGGTTTGGGCAACTGGTTAGCATCTTTCCCTGGCTAGAAATAATGCCTGGAAGTGTTTATGCCGCCTTCAGCTTCGCAGAGGGCAAGCAGGGACTGCATTTTCCCCATTTGTTCCCTTCATCAAAGTCTTTATCCAAGTCCTAGTATAAAGATGTGTTCTTGAGGCCCTGGACCACACTCAGAAGCTTTTTTGTTTAATTTGATTCTTCTTGTTGACATTAGGAGGGAATTTAAACATGTCTCTGTCCCCATCTTCTAGCTGGAATCCAGAGTTCCTTGTTAGGAGGTTGGACATGGATGAAAACATCCCTGATGGTGAACACAGCTGGGAACATGTGCAAGTGAGGAGAGGACAGATGGGAGGCAGGGGCAGACTAAGAGAGGGCAGCTCCATCTGCCTTCATGGAAGAGATTCCAGATGGTACAGCACGTTACACCTGTATCTTTATAGGTGCAGGCCCCAGGAAGATGCATCTAGGGGTTGTCTGTGGAATCAGGAGCCTGCCATGACTCCCAAGAGGATCGGCTTCTCCAAAGCTCAAGCCAGACTGAACCCCCAGGATCTGCCACACTTGAATATTTGTTCTCTGCTGCTCAGGGTAGAGTTTACATTCAGAGGACAGAGTTAACAAAAGTGACGAAACAGGAAGAATGGGATGTGACTCGGGCACGGAGACTTTGGCAGTTCCAGGTATTGACTGAAGTTCAGGTGAGACCAAGATTGAGAATGGGGTCCAAGGGGACATCCCAGGTCCCTATCCCACATCCTGCTTCCTATCTGTGAAATTGGGGTTCCCTGTCCATGTCCTCATCATCTTCTGTCCCCACTGAGAAGGAAAGCAACACTACAGCAATACATTGCTCCCTGGGGTACTTTTTCTGTCACACCCTGATATTTGACCAGAATTCTCTTATCATACTCCACATCTCAGCCCAGGTATAGTGTCCCTTTTTTCACGCTCCCACAGTACCCAATACTTAACTCACATTGTATTAAAATGTACCTGCTTAGGTCTTTCTTCATCGCTAGAATAAACACTCTGAAATAAGCAATTGTCTTTTGCTGGGCTTAGCACAACTGACTCAGGAGTAAAGAGAACTGAGACCTCCAAGTCCCACACAGGCATATGACATGACAGACAGGAAAGCTTAGGTCACTGTGTCCTCTTGACCTTGGAGGTTCCAAGTGTCTGATTTTCAGCATGGCACACCCTAAGAAAAGACATTGGCTCTCACCCCTGTCTTTCCTTAGCAGTTGCTCCCTTGGACTATCTGAAGCCCTCTCTCCTCCCAGGGTTCTCAATGGGTCAGAAGCATTTTAGCAATCTGTGTCCATTTATCACGATGACGGGGGGACATCCTACTGATATTTATTTGGTGGGAATGAAGAAGGCTGTTCTTGCAATGCCTGGGACGATGCCCTGCAGAGAGAGTCATCTATATAATGCCTGATTTTCAAGTGTTTCACCAGGGTTTCATGTAGATAAAATCTCTGTTCTGTTTAACATACAAACACAAAGCACTTCTTGGAAGGTTTTAAAATATGCCGAAGTTTCCAGGAATGCAACTACCATGTCAATTGAGGGAGGTTTGTATTTTGTTTCCCGAGTCAATCACCATTTGAGACACCATGTCAGTGACAGCAGTGCCCTTTGCACAGTGTTTGAGCGGTCAACATAGCTCACCTGGGCAGGCTGCATTTCTATCTGTTTCTCAGCGAGGTGACATAGTGGCCCAGGTACCAACTTGTAGAAAAAATAAAGTATTTTCTTTTCTTGTTGAGTCTCTGCTGGGTTTTGGTGTCAGGATGATGTTGGTCTCAAAATAATTTGGGAAGGATTCCCTCTTTTTGGATTATTTGGAATAGTTTCAGAAGGAATGGTAATAGTTCCTCTTTGTGTGTCTGGTAGAATTCGGCTGTGAACCATCTGGACCTGGGATTTTTTTGTGTGGTAGGCTCTTAATTGCTGCCTCAACTTCAGACCTTGTTATTGTTCTATTCATAGTTTCAGCTTCCTCCTGGTTTAGGCTTGGGAGGACACAAGTGTCCAGGAATTTATCCATTTCTTCCAGGTTTACCAGTTTATGTGCATAGAGTTGTTTGTAATATTCTCTGATGATGGTTTGAATTTCTGTGGAATCTGTGGTGATTTCCCCTTTATCATTTTTTATTGCATCTATTTGGTTGTTCTTTCTTTTCTTTTTTATCAATCTGGCTAGTGGTCTATTTTGTTGATCTTTTAAAAAAAACACCTCTTGGATTTATTGATTTTTTTGAAGGGTTTTTCGTGTCTCTATCTCCTTCAGTTCTGCTCTGATCTTAGTTATTTCTTGTCTTCTGCTAGGTTTTGAGTTATTTTGATCTTGCTCCTCCAGCTCTTTCAATTTTGATGTTAGGGTATCAATTTTGGATCTCTCCACTCTTCTCATTGGGCACTTATTGCTATATATTTTCCTCTAGAGACTGCTTTAAATGTGTCCCAGAGATTCTGGTATGTTGTGTCTTCGTTCTCATTGGTTTCAAAGAACTTCTTTATTTCTGCCTTCATTTCACTGTTTATCCAGTCAACATTCAAAAGCCAGTTGTTCAGTTTCCATGAAGCTGTGTGGTTCTGAGATGGTTTCTGAATTCTGAGTTCTAACTTGATTGCACTATGGTCTGAGAGACTGTTTGTTATGATTTCAGTTGTTTTGCATTTGCTGAGGAGTGATTTACTTCCAATTATGTGGTCAATTTTAGAGTAGGTTTGATGTGGTGCTGAGAAGAATGTATATTCTGTGGATTTGGGGTGGAGAGTTCTGTAAATGTCTATCAGGTTTGCTTGTTCCAGGTCTGAGTTCAAGTCCTGGATATACCTGTTAATTTTCTGTCTGGTTGATCTGTCTCATATTGACAGTGGAGTGTTAAAGTCTCCCATTATTATTGTGTGTGAGTCTAAGTTTCTTTGTAAGTCATTAAGAACTTGCCTTATATATCTGGGTGCTCCTGTATTGGGTCCATATATATTTAGGATCATTAGCTCTTCTTGTTGTATCGATCCTTTTACCATTATGTAATGACCTTCTTTGTCTCTTTTGATCTTTGTTGCTTTAAAGTCTATTTTATCAGAGACGAGAATTGCAACTCCTGCTTTGTTTTGCTCTCCATTTGCTTGGTAAATCTTCCTCCATTCCTTTATTTTGAGCCTTTGTGTATCCTTGCATGTGAAATAGGTTTCCTGGATACAGCACACTGATGGGTTTTGGCTTTTTATCCAATTTGCCAGTCTGTGTCTTTTGATTGGTGCATTTAGCCCATTTACATTTAGGGTTAATATTGTTATGTATAAATTTGATACTGCCATTTTGATGCTAGCTGGCTGTTTTACCCGTGAGTTGATACAGATTCTTCATTTTGTTGATGCTCTTTAGCATTTGGTATATTTTTGGAATGGCTGGTATTGGTTGTTTCTTTCTATGTGTAGTGCCAATCCATGATGAACATAGACACAGAAATCTTCAATAAAATACTGGCAAGCCGATTGCAACAGCACATCAAAAAGCTTATCCACCATGATCAAGTAGGATTCATCCTGGGAATGCAAGGCTGGTTCAACATACGCAAGTCTATAAATGTAATTCACCACATAAACAGAACCAAAAACAAAAACCACATGATTATCTCAATTGACACAGAGAAGGCCTTTGACAAAATTCAACAGCTCTTTGTGCTAAAAACCCTCAATAAACTAGGTATTGATGGAATGTATCTCAAAATCATAAAAGCTATTTATGACAAATCAACAGCCAATATCATACTGAATGGGCAAAAACTGGAAGTATTCCCTTTGAAATCTGGCACTAGACAAGGATGCTCTATCTCACCACTCCTATTCAATATAATACTGAAAGTTCTAGCCAGAGCAATCAGGCAAGAAAAAGAAACAAAGGGTATTCAAATAGGAAAGGAGGAAGCCAAATTGTCTCTATTTGCAGACGACATGATAGTATACCTAGAAGACCCCATTGTCTCAGCCTAAAAATTCCTGAAACTGATAAGCAACTTCAGCAAAGTCTCAGGATATAAAATCAATGTGCAAAAATCACAAGCATTCCTATACACCAATAACAGACTTAAAGAGAGCCACATCAAAAATGAACTGTCATTCACAATTGCTACAAAGAGAATAAAATACCTAGGAATACAACTAACAAGGAACATAAGGGACCTCTTCAAGGAGAACTACAAACCACTGCTCAATGAAATAAGAGAGGACACAAACAGATGGAGAAACATTCCATGTTCATGGTTAGGAAGACTCAATATCATGAAAACGGCCATACTGGCCCAAAGTAATTTACAGACTCAATGCTATCCCCATCAAGCTACCATTGACTTTCTTCACAGAACTGGAAAAAACCACCTTGAACTTCATATGGAACCAAAAGAGAGCATGCATAGCCAAGTCAATTCTAAGCAAAAACAATACAGCAGGAGGCATCAGACTACTGGACTTCAAACTATACTATAAGGCTACAGTAATCAAAACAGCATGGTACTGGTACCAAAACAGAGATATAGATCAATGGAACAGAACAGAGTCATCAGAGGCAACACAACATACCTACAACCATAAAATCTTTGATAAACCTGACAAAAACAAGCAATGGGGAAAGGATTCCCTGTTTAATAAATGGTGTTGGGAAAACTGACTAGCCATGTGCAGAAAGCAGAAACTGGACCCCTTCCTGACACCTTACACTAAAATTAACTCCAGATGGATTAAAGAGTTAAACACAAGACCTGGCACCATAAAAACCCTAGAAGAAAATCTAGGCAAAACCATTCAGGACATAGGAGTAGTCAAGGACTTCATGACCAAAACACCAAAAGCATTGGCAGCAAAAGCCAAAATAGACAAATGGGACCTAATCAAACTCCACAGCTTCTGCACGGCAAAAGAAACAGTCACTAGAGTGAATTGGCAACCAACAGAATGGGAAAAAATTTTTACAGTTTACCCATCTGACAAAGAGCTGATATCCAGAATTTACAAAGAACTGAAACAGATTTACAAGAAAAAAACAAACAAGCCCATTCAAAAATGGGCAAAGGATATGAACGGACACTTTACAAAAGAAGACATACATGAGGCCAACAAACATATGAAAAAATGCTCATCATCACTGGTCATCAGAGAAATGCAAATCAAAACTACATTGAGATACCATCTCATGCCAGTTAGAATGGTGATCATTAAAAAATCTGGAGACAACAGATGCTGGAGAGGATGTGGAGAAATAGGAACACTTTTACACTGCTGGTGGGAGTGTAAATTAGTTCAACCATTGTGGAAGACAGTGTGGCAATTCCTCAAGGACCTAGAAATAGAAATTCCATTTGATCCAGCAATCCCATTACTGGGTATATATCCAAAGGACTATAAATTGTTCTACTATAAGGACACGTGCACACAAATGTTCATTGCAGCACTGTTTACAATAGCAAAGACCTGGAACCAACCCAAATGCCCATCAATGATAGACTGGACTGGAAAAATATGGCACATATACACCATGGAATATTATGCAGCAATCAAAAATGATGAGTTCGTGTCCTTTGTAGGGACATGGATGAATCTCGAGAACATCATTCTCAGCAAACTGACACAAGAACAGAAATTGAAATACCGCATATTCTCACTCATAGGCGGGTGATGAACAATGAGAACACATGGACACAGGGAAGGGAGCACTACACACTGGGGTCTATTGGGGAGAATAGGGGAGGGACAGTGCGGGGGGGCTGGGGAGGGATAGCATGGGGAGAAACGCCAGATGTGGGTGAAGGGGAGGAATACAGCAAATCACACTGCCACGTGTGTACCTATGCAACTATCTTGCATGTTCTGCACATGTACCCCAAAACCTAAAATGCAATAGAATAAATAAATGAATAAATAAATAAATAAAAATAAAGTATTTTCTACTTTATTCCTGCCTGAGCATTTACCTGTGGAAACACATACTATTTTATTATCGATAACTTTCCATTTATTTTTAAGTCAGAGCATTATGTCGACCATTTAAAAATAATATGTGTAGAGAGGTTATATGATTAATTATAACCTGTCTATGGTTAATTACAACAGAATTATAATTCTGTTCCGGATTGAATTGTGTCTTCCAAAAAAGATATGCTGAAGTTCTAACCCCAGTACCTCAGAACATATTTATTTGGACATTGGATCTTTACTGAAACAATCAAGTCAAAATGAGGTCGTTAGGGTAGGCCCTAATGCAAGACTAAGGGTGTTCTTATGAAAAAGGGGAATTTGGACACAGAAACCTACACTGAAGGAGGATGGTATAAAAAGACACAGGGAGAAAACAGCCATCTACAAGCCAAGGAGAAAGGCCTGGAATAGACTCTTACACCCTCAGAAGGAACGAACCTTGCTGACACCTCGATCTCAAGACTTATGGCCTCCGGAACTTTGAGACAGTACATTTCTGCTGTTTAAGCCAGCAGTCCCCAACCTTTTTGGCACCAGGGACTAGTTTCATGGCAGATAATTTTTCTGTGGGATGGGGTTGGGTGGGGGATGGGTTGGGGATGAAATGGTTCCACCTCAGATCATCAGGCATTGGTTGGAATCTCATAAGGGGCAACCTAGGTCCCTCATATGCACAGTTCACAATAGGGTTTGCGTTCCTATGAGAATATAACGCCGCCGCTGATTGGACAGGAGACGGAGCTCGGGTGGTAATGTTCACTTGCCCACTGCCTACCGCCTGCTGGATGGCCTGGTTCCTAACAGGCCACGGACCAGCACCAGTCCATGCCCAGGGTCTGGGGACCCCTGGTTTAAGCCACCCAGTCTGTGATACTTTTTTGCCCAAGCAAAATAATACAATTCCATTCCCGAAAAGTAAGGAGGTATGAAATGTGTTATACAAAGAGGACACTAGGTGTGATGTGGTTGAGAACAATTGCTCTGTTCAGACTGTCAAACAGAGCTGCTGAAAATGGCCCCAAACAGCAATAATAATTAAAAAATCAGGCTTGGTTTGGAAAAGGGCAACACTGTACTGGGTAATTTCAGTGTCAGAAGTCATCAAAGTTAACATCCAGCAAAAGAAAAGGAATGTAAGCCTCCAACTACGGAGACTTCCGGAACTTGAGAGGGATTGACCGCGAAGCTATTAAAATTTAAAAAGAAAGAAAGAACACCTATTTCATACTTGGAGAAAGCTCTTAAAACTCTTTTTGCTACGGACAAATAGCCCCACTTCTGTGTGTATGGATTTTCACTGTTTCTGAAGCACTTCGTGTATGTTATTCCATTAAACTGTTACAACAGTCCCAGGAGGCAGGCAGAGTACATGAAACTATTCTCATTTTATATATGAGAAATCTATGGCTGTTTGAGTGATTTGCTCAAGGTCCAATAAACATGACATTTTTCTTTATTAACTAAAATTATTTTGGCTGCAAGAAATAGCCACCAATACCAATGTGAGTAACTGACACATAAAATAATATGATAATACAGATACCCCCAACCAAGAAGCCATGAGCAACTGGCCTTGGGTAGACTGGAACCACAGTTCTTTCAGAGCTTTCTTCATCCATGCGGCTTCTATGTAGATGACTCCACAGCCCACTCCAAGATCTGACTCCTTGATTGAATTTCAGATTTCCAGATGAGAACCTGACTGATCATTCAGACATCTAACCCTGTGCCAACCAACTGTGCCCAGGGCAGGGAGGTCATATAGTATCAGCAAGGCCTGTAGGATTTTGATCTTATAGTTTAGGGGGAAGTTTCTAGAGAGAGGAAAATCCTTATGTAGCTGAACAAGTGTGGAGAGAATCCATCCTTTTGGGCACTCAACACACTCTGACCTTCCTATGCATCCAGATATGCCCCTGAGCAACGCAGTGCAGAACAAACAGTTACAAGCACACACACCCACTTGCCAGGAGAAACAACTACAGGCATATCCAGCTAACAGTCCATCCAAGGGCTAACAGTTCATCTAACATCACTCCTTTTCTTCCTGGGTCACAGATTAGCTCTATTTCCTAGTCTCTGGGGGAACTAGATGTGGCCTGTGACCGATTCATAGCCTCGGAATATGAGCAAAAGTGCTGGGCATCACTTCCAAGTCTTATCCCCTTTGCTCGTTCCCTTTCACAGACTTGATGCATATTAATACAGTGACCTTGGCAGATTCTATAGATTATGGGGGAGAAAAAAAAACATGGAAGGAGTCTGGGTCCCTGAATCACTTTTTGGAAAAGTGGTACCAGCAGATGAGGGACATATGTGGAATTTAGGAGAGCAAGACATAAATTTCTATGGTGTTTGAACCCTAAGACATTCTTGGGTTTGGTTTTATGGCAGCTAGTGTTACCTTAATCATGCAGAGGATGACGCTCAAGACACACTTTTCAGAATGTTACCGAAGGCCAGTTTGTGTTCGTTCCTTCCTCCTCATTCCATCACAGTCATTTCTCCCTGCTAGAAACCCTATGGATTCCACCACCATCATTATAAATCATATAAAGAAATAGGGAGACAAAGAAGAAGCAATCTCAAATATGAATCAAGAGACAGAGTTGCACATCTGACTTGGTAACTCAGATCTTTTGCTCATGGGGATTCCTTTTTCTTTGGGAACCACAGAAATGGGCTACTGGCAGCCATGTTTATCCTGCATGAAATTTGCCTCCTGAGGGCTGACTGGTGTAGGAATAAATTCCTGACCTAAAAGGGCCAATCAAGTTCTCTCTTCTAGGAATCTGAAATTTGGATGAGATCAAGAGATGATGAGATGAGTGAGGACTAGCCGCATGAATAGCAAAGTTGCAAAGGAAAGACTGTTAACTCCTGAGTGAGGCTGACATCACTAGAACGGCATCATTACTGTTTTTCTCAAGTTGACTTATTGAACTCTTCCCTGAATTAAATGATTTGCCAAGCAACTTTCTAATACAGTTCTGTTAATTCTTACATTTTTTGAGGTTTTTTAAGTTGCAACCAGAAGAACTCTATCTAATGAAGAAAGTAGTTCCAGAAGAACTACTGTTGATAGTTCATTTGGGTATCAACTATTTGTTGATCTTCACAGTACGCACATGAATGAGTAAAGTCAACCATTCACTCATTCATTCATTCATCCATTTATTTAAAGAATATCGGGCCAGGTGTGGTGGCTTAAACCTGTAATTCCAACATTTTGGGAAGCTGAGGTGGGCAGACCACCTGAAGTCAAGAGTTCGAGATCAGTCTGACCAACATAGAGAAACCCTATCTCTACTAAAAATACAAAATTAGCCAGGCTTGGTGGCAAATGCCTGTAATCCCAGCTTCTTGGGAGGCTGAGACAGAAGAATCACTTGAACCCAGGAAGCAGAGGCTGTGGTGAGCCAAGATCACGCCACTGCACTTTAGCCTGGGTAACAAAAGTGAAACTCCATCTCAAAAAAAAAAAAATTATTGGGCTCCTACTTGATGTTGATGATTCAATGATTAATCTGGTCTCTGCCCTCCTGATGCTTGTAGCCTAGCAGGAAAAGGGGCATTGATTGGATGATCTCTCATAAACATGCAGGTTTTGAGAGAAAGATTTCTTATGGGGAAAAAAAACAACATGGAAGGAGCCTGGGTCCCTGAATCACTTCTTGGAGGAGAGGAACCAGCAGATCAGAGACATATCTAAAATTTAGGAGAACAAGAAATAAATTTCTATGGCATTTGAGCCCCAACACACACTTGGGTTGGTTTTATGGCAACTAGTGTTACTTTAACCAATGCAGAGGATGATGCTTACGACACATTTTTCAAAATGTTACCAAACTCGAGTTTGTGTTTGAAAGAGCATTTGTGTTTGAAGCATTCCTTCAGTAAGGAAGCTCGAGGGCCACGTCATGTAGGGCCCATCTAGGTCATGCTGAAGCTGTTAAGATTGTTTCCTGTGGGCAATGTGTAGCCCAAGGAAGATGAACACAGGGTAAGTGTTACAATAAGATTTGTGCTTCGGAAAGTTCATTCTACGTCTTCTAAGAACAGATTCAACCTGGGAGAGAATGAAAGATGACAGGACAATTAGGAGTTATGAACTGCCTTTTCTGTGTTATTATCTGCTGAATGATCCACTAGAGGCCTGAGGTCTACTATAATCTCAGCATTCACAGGAAAAGAAACAGTTTAAAGTGTCTCTCCAAGCCTTCCTCTCCTACCTCATTCATTGCCACCATCTTGATTGGTCCAAGCTACCTCACGCGTGGCTTCTTGTGTGGCTCCTAACTATTCTCTCTTGCTGTAATCTGCACTTTTAATCTCGTGCCATATTGCCAGCTGGTTATGCTCCTAGGACCTCTCAGCTAATCACATTCCCTCAACTCAGGGAGCTATCTATTGCCTACAGGGTCAAGCCATAGTCCTCTCTTCCCCACCACTAGTCTCTCACCCTTTCTCACTAACACTGACTCTCCTTTACCTACATTGTATTTAATTCTCACCCCCAAAGGAAACATTATTTTATAGTCTCAGAGAGGCCAAGTCACAGGTCACAGACAAAAGGCCACAGGCTGGTAAATTGTGGAATCAGATTTTGAATTTAGACGTAGCTGACTCCAAGGCCCATGTTCTTTCTATTTAGGAGTGCTAGCACTGAACTAATGTTCTCCAGGGAAACAGAGCCAGCAGGATGTAAGAATTGGCTTATGTGATTATGGAGGCTGAGAAGTACCAGCATCTACTGTCTGCAGGTTGGAGATCCAGGAAAGCCTATAGTGTGATCCATTTGAGTTCAAAAGCCTGAAAACCAGGAGAGCTGATGGTATAAATCCCAGTTCAAGGGTCAAAGATGAGATGTATTGTCTATGCTAAAGCAGACAGGGAGGAAGTAAGAGACCAAATTTGTCCTTCCTCTTCCTTTTGTTCTATTGAGGCCCTCAGCAGATGAGATGTTGCCCACCCACATTGGGGAGGGACATCTACTTTATGGAGTTCATCAATTCAAATGCTGCTCTAATCTGAAAACACCCTTACAGACACACACAGAAATGATGCTTACTCTGGGTATCCTGAGGCCTGTCAAATTTACACATGAAGTTAACCATCACAGCTCCACCCCTTGTTAACTTGGGCACCCATAGCATCTCCTTAAACCATACTTAATCTTCAAATAAAGGTAATAATGAGGTAATAATTCCACCTAACATGATACAATCATCCTTTGTACAACCAAAAATACACTAACCCCTTCCCCAGAAGTGGAAGTAAAGTCCTTGAGTGATATTTATGCTTTCCCTTGATATCTCTAATTTAAACACTGTGGTGTGAAATTAACAATATTTAAATACTACGACAAAAATCAGTGCATCTTACATTGCATGGTATGGGAAAAAGAGAGGAAAGAAAACAAAGATATATACACATGCACACACACACACACATTCACAGCAGAATAAGGAGGAAATATTTGTGACCGTTACAGTCCATTTCTGTAACTAGTCACATTGTTGTAGCTGGTATTAATAACCACTTTCTTCCATTACCCATTCTGTTTTCCCTTTGCCTTCAGCAAGCACCTCAGCTGGTGATGGCTCTTTACCCCTTGGGGTGACCCAAACATTCATTCCCCAAAGGTCTGGGCCATTACTAGCCCAGCCTGGATTGGACTGTTATCCCAAGATCTCCAATCAGAGTATCTGGGGGTGGGACCCAGGAATCACCATTTTTTTTTTGAGACGGAGTTTCGCTCTTGTTACCCAGGCTGGAGTGCAATGGCACGATCTCGGCTCACCACAACCTCCGCCTCCTGGGTTCAGGCAATTCTCCTGCCTCAGCCTCCCGAGTAGCTGGGACTACAGGCACGTGCCACCATGCCAAGCTAATTTTTTGTATTTTTAGTAGAGACGGGGTTTCACCATGTTGACCAGGATGGTCTCGATCTCTTGACCTTGTGATCCACCCGCCTCGGCCTCCCAAAGTGCTGGGATTACAGGCTTGAGCCACTGCGCCTGGCCAGGGATCACCATTTTAACAGTCTCCTAGATTTTAATGTACATTGAAATTTACAAATCAGCAGATTAGATAGAGGAGAAGTGGGAGATATGAAAACCAGTTTGGTGGCTACAGAGATTCTGCCAAAGAGAAGTGGTGAGAGAATAAATTAAGAGTGATTTGATCTAGGATGAAACAAGTAATGACACGTGAAGGAAAAGCCCACAATGGCGGAGCAGCCAAGGGCTTCTGACCAGAGTGACCGAAGGATGGTGGGGCCATGAGCAGAAACAAGGAGGGTAGGAGAGAAAGCAATTTGGGGCAGATAATATATGTTTGGGTTTGGCCACTATCACAGTGAGGTGCTGATAAAAAGGATGTCCTAGCAGGCATGTGGGATCCTCTGTCATTAACAGATATCTATGTGGCATTGTACATCTATGGTCAACTTGCAGGCCTAAAAACCCAGAGACATAATGAGGCTTGGGCCATGGGGCAGGTCTTCTGGGAGTCTATTAGCTTTCTCTGCTTGTGGCCAGAGATGACACCCATTGCCCAACAGCCATCTGCAGATTAGTCCACTAGTCACACAAAGGTGATGAGAACTGGGGAGAAGAAGATGAACTACCCGAAAACCAGCTCACGGCTCCCATCCTGCCGGGGCTACCTGACAACAGCATTTTCAAAAGCTACCTCAGTATTATTACTCTTGAGCTCCGGTTGGGATCTCTGTGCATGTCCTCACTGCAATAGTGCACCAGCAGTTCACCTTCAAAGGCAGCTGCAAAATCCTCACAGCTGTGTTCTAAACCCAGCCAATTAGATTTCACTGGAAAGTCAGTCGGGGCCAAAACCTGGGAGTAATTTCAAGGACACCTTTTAAGACCAAAAGGCAGCCTTTCAGAATTGACAGTTTCTGTAGATCCAAGTTACACAGAGCCTTTCATCTGCACATTAGCAGATGCAGGACTTGGGGGATGGACGGAAGGACTTATCTGAAACTGGAATCATCAGGTTTTCTGAAACACACACATTTTCTTGTTTAGCTTCCCGTGCAAAGGGGTCATCTGGAGAATGTCACTGCCGGAAATACACCTAGAGGTTTTCAATTAAAATAAATTGCCTCAAACTTTGCAAATTATACAAGAACTGTCAGTGTCATACCAAGGCCACAAACTGCTCACTCTAAGGCAAGCTTCAGGCTGACAAACTTCAGAAACCACAGATGGGGAAAGAAAGCCCTTCAATGCTCACAGCCTTCCCTCTGTGACCTCCTGAATGGAGTCACAATGCCTTGTCCTCATAAGCCCCAGGAAGCTGTCAGCAGAAGCTGTGGAAAAAAACACCCTGGTGATCAGTACCCAGGCCTGGTTTTGTCTCCAGTTGCCCAAGGTCTTCCTGCCTGTCTCAGAGGACTCCTGGGGCCAGCTTAGGGACTGGTGGCATCACACATCCTTCCTCCAATCTGCCAAGCCTAATTCATCTCAAGGACAGTAAGCAACTCTCAAGCACCTCCCAGGTCCAAACCTGCCCTGGCCTCTGATCTGTATTTCCATCAGACTCTCCTGGGCACACAGAACAAGCAACACACATTTATGTTGTTTCCCACCCTAGATCACAAACTCCTGTGTTGTGTTTTCCCTTTCTGGAATTCCCCTGCTAGCTCTACAGCCCCAAGAGAGGAAGTGTCCAGAGTTATGGATGAGTGACACTTGTATTGCTTACAGACTTTTCAGGATGTGAATATTTAAGATGACTCAGGACTATGTGTGTTGACACATGCCTCTGTCACTATTTAGTCTGCTAAGGCCACCATAGTGAAGTACCCAAGACTGGGTGGCTTAAACAACAGATTTTTAAAAATACAATGCTAGAGGCTAGAAGTCCCAGATCAAGGTGTCAGCAGGGTTGGTTTCCTTCGGAGGGCTCTCTTCTTGGCTTACAGACGGCCACCTGCTTCTGGCATTAATATTTTCACATGGTCATCCCTCTGTGAGTCTGTGTCCTAATCTCTTTTTATAAGGACGCCAGTCAGACTGGATTAAGGCCCATCCTAAGAGCCTCGTTCAACTTTGGCTACCTCTTTAAAGACCCTATCTCTGAATTCAGTCCCATTCTGAGGTCCTGGAGGTTAGGACTTCAAGCATGTGAATTTGTGGGGACACAGTTAAGCCCACAACAGCCAGGTAGCATGCACCCAGTGGAAGTCCAAGCCCTCCTGCGCCTCGTCTCAAAGCCAGTCTACCCACTGCCGTATTCCTCACTAGTTGGAGTGAGCAAGGGAAGACAGAAAGTTAAGTCCATTGCTTCTGGTTCACAGCTCTGGTAGAAAGTTCACTGGGAGGAAGTGCTGGAAATTAATGACTGGCAGGCTCCTGTCCTCACGTGTGTAGATTTCCATCTCCCTCATCGACAGGCATCACCTAGTGCCTTTCACTGATCAGCTACGCTGGCTTGAAGCCATGGCCCTCCACCTTCAGAGAAGAATCTCACAAAGCACTCACATACACACACCCCAGGTAACAGAAACTGCTATGACTGAAGTGCTCTAGTTCCATGTAGGACCCAAACACTTGGTCCAGGCCTGCTTGGAGCACTTGTGACTCAGCGGACAGAGAAGGCCACGTGGAGGGCCTCACGTGGAGATGGGCCAAGGCACCAACCAGGGCCTGCTGGAGGCTGCATGCAGCTGTTTGAAGAGAATTGGTTTGATGCTCACAATGGATGAGCCAAAACACTTTGAGAAATCTACTCTAAAAGGGAAAAGATACCTACAACTGTGTCAAACAGAAGCACTGCTGTGTATGAGAAAGCACTGCAAGATGAAACAAGGTGTGGTGCCGTTTAGAGGAGGGTCAGGCCAGAGGCCCGGGTGAGAAAGGCTTGGGGAAACGTGGCAGCTGAGCTGAGTCTGGAAGGCTGCGGGCATGTGGGGCGGGGGGGAATCCCAGAAGTGGGGGACACAGCCTGTACCATGACCAGATTCCAGGTCTATTCTGACCCAAGCAAAGGCAAGTTTTCCAATTGTGGCTCTGGAGATGCTGCATGAACAGTACACGCCCCAGAAGGAGCAGGAGCTGAAGGCAGTGCCTGTGGCCAAAATATCGCCTGCAGACAGCAGGAGAGGCCAGCCTGTTCTCGGGCTCAGCACCCCTTCTGTATCAGACCCAAAAACCCGGCTCTCCACTGTCAGCATTATTGCTTTCCAGGAATCTCCTGTTTTGTAAAGTATTTTTGCCAAGATGTGATGTTTTGCAAGTCCTGCAGCCCATCTCCCTCCTCCTCTGTCAAACTGATGAAACCATTTATCTTCCAGCCCCAGGCAGTCTCACCCCACGCCAGCCTCACTCCCCAACTCACCCCGACTCTGGCTAAGACCCAGGAGTCTCGGAGGCAGAAGACAAGCCCATCTGTCTTAACCAGAACTGGCGACATGGAGGGGCTGTGGTATCCTTACTGCCAGTGAAGACAACTGCCTGTTGGCAGACACTCCCAAGGGGCCTAAAAATCTCCGAGACAGCCCCTGCATTTGGCAAGAGACAGGGTCAGATCATTTCTGAGTATATTTTGACATGAATTAAGGGCAAGGGGCCCTTTCCAAAATCTTTGCTAGGGGGCCATATTTTAAACTCATTCCACTGCTCAGTGACTCCTGCCCCACATAAACTAATCAATACAGTAAACAGTTATTCAAATTCCCATTAATGAGGCCAAAGGGAAAACAGGTTGACTACCAAGGAAGTGCTTCATGCATGTCGATACCTGTACCCAGAAATCATTTATCCCAGTCTTGCAAATAAACAGTAACTTTCACCAACCCACTACTATGTGTCAATCCATCTTAAGGCTGGATGATATGTTATTAATATTGATCAAGCTATGGGACAGGCATTGTTCTAAAAATTGCACATGTATTAATGTAAATAATCTGAAAGAGATTTCCATTTTACCACAAAAACATCAAAAGCCTACATTTGCAATGTAATACATTTTTAAAACATTTTTAAATTCAAAGCCACACACCTGGGACTCTTTATGTCAGCATCCTTGGTAGTACCACATGGTAGTATTGCTCCACCATGAATACTGATGTGACAACAAACTGTGCCTTTAATACCTTAAGACTTTAGGCCTAAGGGCTAAACCCAGATTGTTCTGTCTCAGCGTTCCTGGGAGCCCTATGCAAGCTAAAAGGTAATTCGAACTTAGTCTATATGTTGTAGAGAATTCCCAGCTGCTGGTTGAGCCCTTGGTGAGCAGCCATGCCAATAAATTACCCCAGGCCTTTCAGGTAACCTAGCCAGGGCCAGGAGAGAGAGAGTGTGAACAGGTCACTTTGTCTCCACTCTAGATTAGCAGGACTAGGGTCATAATAACATCGCCAGCACCAAGCATGCAGCTTTGGGAGAAATAGAAAAGTAATCCAGTAAGAAAACTGTAGGAGTTTAGACGGCAAAATAGCTGCCACGAGACCTAAATGACATCAGGATGCTTTTCTGAAAGTCTACTCTGTTCCCTACTTCTGGTACAGTGGGGGAGGCATGTAAGATTGCAAAGTCATACCCCTTAGGGAATGAATGCCCTTAGCCCATGCCCTTGACAGGTGAATGCAAAGTGTTATGTAATTGGACGTATTTACTTTCCATGCATTTGTGTATGAATCTGTGTCATGCCCATGCAGCTTCCTCCTCTGTGGTCTAGGGAGTGTTGAAAGTTTCTCCTCTCTTCCATCCTTGAAGGAATATATGACTCTAATAGTGAGACTTTCAGTCAGCCTGTCTCACCTTTGTTAGTGCAGGGAAAATAGAAACCTCCAATAGAACCCCATAACCAGCCAATGTTCTCACCTTAGCCTAGAACAACACTAACTACAAACAGCAACACAGCTTAGACAGTTGCCACTTTTCAGAGAAGCTTGCAGGAGGGTGGAATCCCATCCAAAATGTTTGCTGGGAGAGAGGGGACACAGAATGCAAATATATGGAGACCATGAATTTACTCACATTTTAAACTCAGAGATTCAAAGAAACTATTCTTTATTGTATCTAAAGCTTCACCTGATATTCCTCATGAGACACTAGCCTGCTGGGCAGTAGGAGCTACTAAGACTGGCCAATTGACAATAGTTCAGGCTTTTTCCAATTTAAACTGTCTCCTTTCAATTTAAACATTCAGTCCATTTATTCAAAGTTTGACTCCCTTTAGGAAAGCTCACATTTTAAAAGCCTTTATAGGACAGCTCACTTTCCTCCTGTGGTTGCTTTGTTACTTCCCAATATGGCAGCCAGTGTTGGAGGAAAGATGGAATTTTCATAATTTTGATGAGGGAGGGAGAGTCATCTCTGAACCCACCCCACTGTTGGAAAGCTCCCTAGCTAGATTTCCTTATCAACTTCTGCCTGACCCTTTGAGGTCATCCAGGCACTTCTACTGGTCCATTCCATACTGGCATTGAAGACAGCTAAAGAGCCTAATCTCTGGTTTTCCTTCTGCCTGACCCACTGAATTGATAGGTATTACCCAGGCTGGTGCAGGGACTGGCTGGGAAACAGTCTCCTGCCAAAGTCCTAAACTGTGCTTCTCAGTTTAGCCAACAATCCACACCACCATCAACTCTGGGACTGTATGATGAGAGGGGATGTTAGGGCTGGGGTTTGGTCTCTTGCCTCCCTTTTTACCGTCAGCCCTCTGCCAGTCCTTCCATGCCCTATGGAAGTGGCCAAAACCAGGGGTCCTCCAAGAGGTCTGAAGCCCCCCTCATTTTTTTTTTTTTTCGAGACGGAGTCTTGCTCTGTCACCCAGGCCGGAATGCAATGGCATGATCTTGGCTCACTGCAATCTCTTTTCTCCTGAGTTCAAATGATTCTCCTGCATCAGCCTCCCGAGTAGCTGGGATTACAGGCATGTGCCACCATGCTTGGCTTTTTTTTTTTTTTTCTTTTTGTATTTTTAATAGAGACGGGGTTTAGCCATGTTGGCCAGACTGGTCCCAAACTCCTGACCTCAAGTGATCCACCCACTTTGGCCTCCTAAAGGGCTATGATTACAGGCATGAGCCACCACGCTTGGCCTGAAGCCCCCTTTCATATACCTTAGAAGGCATGTAACTAGTCATGATGTTTTGGCCTTCTCATGGCTCTCTGGATGTTTGTGGTGGCCCCGAGATGACCAAGATCCCTGATCCTGACCCAGTTGTCTCCCTTCTGGTCTCTTCTTTGCACTTACAATTCCAGGTCCACATAGGGTGGCCTTCTAGCTCTTCTCATAGATCATAGCTTTCCCCTGCCCAGGAGCAACAAGCCTCAAAGTCTACTTGTCAAAGCTGAAGTCTGTCTTTTCCATCATTATGGAAAAATTTTAGGATATGAGTCTTCCAGTTCTGGGTTTTAAAATGTTAATAAATTTTGAAAGTCCTCTTCCTCTTTACAAAATCTGGATTTCAAGATTATTGTCTTGCTGCAAAATTCTATTTTGGATGTCATAAACTTCCTTTCTCTGTGCATCCTGACATAACAATTCTGATTATTTCCCAACCTCCCCGAGGGGCAACAGATGGCTCAAACTGCATAAGGAGAACTGGGGGGAAGTTCTGCCCACAAAAATGCCAAGGGATAAAGCACATGGGCAGTTTGCAAAAACAAAAAGTGAACAACCAAAACACAAAAAAAGTCCTATCCCCATTTCATAAGTCTGTTACTGAGACTCAGTCAAATGTCTGTCCTCAGCCTGATTTGCTCCTGCTCTCAGAAGAACTACACGAACACTTTAGAGGATGAGAACGGCTTCACTAGAGGCCCAAAGCCTGTCCCACCTGGTGTTTCCACTGGAATTTTACTCATCCCTGCCTCTGCTACTTCTCAAACTGTCTAATCAGACCCTGCAACAGCCGTATGACCCCACCACAACGAGAACCAGGTGCTTATGACTGTGACAGGAACTTGAGGGATAATATGATGTTTTTTCAATGTCAGAAATGGATGGATGGGGCTTGATTTAACAGTTGCACAAAGTTACGAACTTATGGCTGGTCTCTTTTGCCACGTGATGAAAAGGTGGTCAGACTAAGTGTCACAACCATCTTAGAGATTCTGTAAAGGGGGGAATACAGGCAAGGTGTGGTGGCTCACAACTATAATCCCAACACTTTGGGAGACCGGGGTGGGTGGATCCCCTGAGGTCAGGAGTTTGAGACCAGTCTGACCAACATGGTGAAACCCCGCATCTATTAAAAATACAAAAATTAGCTGGGCATGGTGGTGGACACCTGCAATCCCAGCTACTCAGGAGGCTGAGGCAGGAGAATTGCTTGAACCCAGGAGGTGGAAGTTACAGTGAGCTGAGATCGCACCACTGCACTCCAGTCTGGCTGACAAGAGTGAAACTCCATCTCAGAAAAGAAAAAAGGAGGGAACACAACCATGTGGATTTCTCAATGCCTTTTGTTTGGAAGATGCAGTCAGGAAAATTCAAGGGAAACCAGAGAGAACAGAGCACAGGTACAATGCACGTGGATCTTTCTCATTCACCAACTTCTCTAGGAGCCACTTCAAAGAGACAGAATTATTGTTATTTTTATGATGTCCTATATTCATGTGGCAACTTAGTTTTCAAAGGACTGTCACACCTACTAGTTCCTTTTATCCTCTCAAAGTCCCATGACTGGGGCACAGTAAGTGCAGTCATCTCCTAGGGCACACCAAGGTGGTGTAAGATACTCCAAAGAAACCCAGGTGACTCCCAGAGTGGGTTCTTTGCACTGTGTCACAAAGAGGCAGTCAGACATAAAACTTCATAAAAAGATGGAAAGTTGCTGAATGGTTTAGAGTGAGAAAACAGGTGTCTATAGGTGTCTGCTGGACCCAGGTTCTCACCTGGTTTGTCCACCCAGTGGCCATGCAAGTTTGAGAAAGTCACTGAACCTCTTTACCTTAGTTTCCTTGACCAAAACATAGGGATAATAATCATATCTGCCCCGCTCTCCTTGGAGGATGGTCAAATGCATCCAAATTAAGCACCCATGGGTGCTGTATTTATGGAGGAATTTTTTGGACACAAAAAATAGCCTCTGAAGGCTGGGGCTATGACAACTCAATACTGATCACCACAACAGGCCCAGGCTTCTGTCTTTTCTAGTCAACATTTCATATGTCAGTCCTGGCTTTCTGCTTCCTTATCTCAGAAGAGAGAGAAGAAAAACGTGTGCAATCAACATAAATTAGTCCTTTTATCCTTGCTTACAGATGACTGGAAGAAGAATATTGCATAAATGTGGTGGAGGATGGGCCTACTGGAGCCCTTGGTCTGTGTATTAAAAGAGCACTTTACAAGCACTTCTACATGCTTTTCTGGCAACCAAGTCCATAACCAGGACAAATAGCATCATCTGGATACCAGGACTGAAGAATGGAGCCGAGGACTAGTGTGACCTGACCACAGGACACTGAATGCAAGTGTTCCAAGCATTCTCTAGACTCTCCCCCTCCCCCATGCTAGGTTTGGGGTTGAAACTTGAGCACTTGAAACAAAAAATTGGAGCAACTTGAATGAATGCATTTTTTCTGAAATTCAACCATAGTCACCATCACCATTCCTTGAGCACCTAGTACTTACAGAGCGCCGTGTCTGTTTACACGCTCATCTCCTGTAAGTGGCCCAGCATTGTGCTAGGGCCCAAAAGAGTGTTGAAGTAACATAAATGGTGGCTTTCCATGGTCTGAGCGTATTTGCAGAAACGCCACAAATATGTGAAACAGTAATAAATGGTTTGGGGCCAGAACTGAAACCAGCACAGGGCATGTCACTCACTGTAAGGAATGTGGTGAAATCATGAGAGATTTAATCAATGATTTAAAACTAATTAATGGGAAACATACTATTAAGGTCTAGGTTTTATGGTTCATGATATAAAGGATAAACAGCTTTGAATGGGAAACAGATGAATTAGAGTGAGCATTGTTAGAGGAAGTGCCATGGAGAAGGGGAGACTTAACTGGATGTTAGTAGATCAGTAAAAATTTTATGTCAAGGAAAAAGGTGAAGATATGCTTGATAAGAGGAAAAAAGAACAAAATCCCAGAGAGAGGAGACGTGTGTGTGTGTGTGTGTGTGTGTGTGTGTGTATGGCAAGCAGTACAGCAGTGTGCTGGTAAACATTTGGCAACCCTCTCTTGTTGGGTGAGAGAAGATGACATGATTTGTAGCATTTGCCAGTTTCCAAGGCATAAACACCCCCAATGTGGCTAATCTCAAGTGACCAGCATGACCTCACGGAATGGGTAGTTGGAAGGGATGGGCATTAGCAAACCCTCAGAGTATTTCTACCATTAAGATACAACAGACGGGAATGATCTCAGGAGCAAAAATAATGGTGGAACCATGTGGAAACTATGAGTTTTAAGTATTTATTAACTTTTTAAACCTAAGTTATTTAATTGTAAGTTTAATGACAACTGTATTTACCAACTGGCTCACAAGCTTCCTGAAAATTTTAGCAGTATGAGAGAGAGTTCCTGCACATGATTATTGCCCAGATCCAAAAATAGGAAAATCATCCCATGGAAATGGTTCATGCAGGAGGTTGGAGGAAAATAATATTCACTTCATAGAGCCAGATCACAAAGACCAAGAAAGATGAGGAACGCGGTGTAGAGGTAATGCAGTAGGACTGAGAGGGCCCAAGCATGGGTGCTGCCATGGTGTTTCAGGAAGCTGGAGTGGGTGGACAGGAGAGACTGGGGAAGGAGTGTGCACTCAAAGTCTGGGTGGGAAGAAGAGCTTCAAATTGAGGTGACATGTTGGGCGGAGATGGGGAGACTCATGTGAGAGATATTTTTAAGTAAACCCAGAACAATATGGCACCCAGATTTGGAGATTCAAAGAGCCTGTTAAAGGTGCAGGAGGTAAGTCTGGATAGCTGAGAGGGGAGTTGCTGCTAAAAGACGCTAACCTGAACGTCCTGGGAAGGAAGATGAATCTGCTGCATAGGAGGCAATGGCCAGGGAGATGTGGCAGGGGAAAGGTCTACCGCAGTGACACTGTGGACAAATGTCAGGAGATACAAGGCTGGAGCCTGTGGGAGAGGAATGTGATTGGAAATGTTCATTTTGGGGTTTCAGTCCAGAGCTGGCAGAAGCTTCGAGATGAATGAGCTCTCTGGAGAAAGACACACAGAAAAGAAGGCTTAAGCTTGGCACACACTGGCACCTGAAGGTAGGAGGAGGAAGAAGAGCCACAAATGATTCCATATAAGACGTCCCCAGAGGGTAGAAGAATCAGAGAAAAAGGTCTCAGAGACCAAGATGGGGCCATTTCCCAAAGGGAAGATGATATCCAATGCATTAGGGTTGTTGGCTAAATAATAGGGAAAAATAAGTTCTCCTTTCTCAAACAGGGATGTTGGCTAGGTTAAAACAGAGAAAAATAAGTCATTTCTCAGAAAGAAAGAGCAACAGTAATGGAATTTCATTTCACCTCATGAAGAGAAATCACATCCACTACTTGGGGCAGAAGCTGTTCTCCTGGCCTAGGTTGCCCGGAAGGTGCCTCAGTGTTGTACCTCACTGTGCTGTGCAGGCACAGGCTCTTTGTTCCAAGGAGAGGCACCCAGTCCGTAAAAATGTGTATCTCACCATGCTAAACATGCTCCAGAAACTTCCCAAGAGTCAACAACAATTTAGAAGCCTAAGATGATACAAGTTAAAACTCTAATAAGCAACTAAAAGGAGAGTGCGATACATGCAGCCTGAAGACATTGGAATATAAAACTGCAATTCGTGAAATAATCTGGTAGTGACATTGATTGCAGTTGCTTCCTTTGAGAAGATTCTCCATGAAACCTAAAAACGCAAGTCTTCCTTTAGAGGAAATCTTTTTTAAATAACCAAGAATAATAAAGTATAAATACAGCAGTCCTCTGGAAGGAATGTGCTGTATAGGTCCATTGTCTGTTACAAACGCCAGAGATCCCACATGCAGTCTTTAGGGATTACTATATAAATAATGAATACTCTTAAAACTGCAAAATCCAATTCAATAGTGCTTTCATTGCTCTTATTTTGGATTATGTCTATTGAGAGAGAAAACAGATTTCAGGCCAAACAGAGAGAAAGATAATACCCCACATATTGTGTTTAATTTAGCATACTTCACAGAAATAACAAAGACAAGGCTTACTCTACAGCTTTACTTTTAAGATTTGGTAATTCCAGTGATGCTTTTGCTTCATGAAGTACTGAAAATAATAGCAAGAATATTTACATTCTTGTTTTGTTTTATGCAGTGCTTCTCATCATTTCCCTGTGCATGTAGTCTTACGTATGTTCTTTCTTTTCTTCCTAACCCTTCAAAAGGACAACCCAAAAAAACCCTGTTTTTTTCCTTGAATGATAGAATGATTCTTAACTCTTTATGATATATATTATACCACCCACACATTGCTGCACCGGGCTTTAATTAGGGGAAGATTTTTTTTTTTCCTGATTGCATCTCCTTAGCTACATGGATTGTGCTACAATCAGGAGAACAACAGGAAAAATGAATAAAAATGACAAAATTGTTTGTTGACAGGGAAGAAGACACACTCAACTTTGCTGGTGGCACCATAAATTGAAAAAAGAAATCATTTCAAGAGTAATTTTGCAATATGTGACAAGTCATAAAAATGATCCTACTCTTTGACCCAGTAGGGCTCTTGGCAGAACATGTCCCAAGGAATAATTCCAAGGAAACAAAACTATTTGTAAAAAGATGTGTTGAGCCCTTCCATATATTAAAATGAGTAATTGGAAACAGCCCAGGTACCCAACTGTGAGGAAATGGCTTAGGCAGACTGTGCTCTATTAATATAATGGAATATTAAGTGGTCACTAGGAATGACAATTGCAGAAATGATTATGCAATCTGAGGAGTATCATGCAAAATCATTTTAAGTGGAAAGAGGAGAAAACATAGCAATGCACAGAGTGAAAGCCACCATTTCCTGCTTCCACAGGAGGGTGTGCGATGTAAAGAACTGGGGATGTAGCAGTTCAGTTACTGGGATTCCTCAGCTTTTATTTCACCCTGCCTTTTAGATGGGCCTGTTTGACCCCATTGCTTAGTTTATAAATCCTACTACTCAACTTGTAGGCAGCACACTCTCCGGAGACGGGAGAGGCAATACTAGAAGGTAGAGGAAAGGTGGAAGCATGCATAGTTTAAGAACAATGCAGTGTTTTGCCCAATTGTTGTGTGTGTGTGTGTGTGTGTGTGTGTGTGTGTGTGTGTGTGTGTGTGTGTGATTATGTATGGTTTAATTTGAAGCTCAAATATTTTTAAAGAATGTGAGCATAGTATGTTTATCAACAGTGAGACTTTAAAAGGTTGAGGAGAAGTTCCCTCTTTTAACTTGTCCTAGGTATTTATTGAAACTATTTAATGCCATGTAAATTGGATCTGCAGATATTCCACTGAAATTGCCCATATTGAAGCAGTCTAGCCTTCCACAGTGACCTTGAGGTGCAAGGAACACACAAAAGAATTGCCTATCCAACAATTTGCTAAGGAAGAAAGTTTATGTGAGATAAATAGGCTGATGGTCTGTCTCGCCAAGATGGAAATATGGTCATATTCTCAAAGATGAATTTTTAAAGGGAACTTTAAGATGTTATTAAGGGCAGTGGACTAAATGGAGGGCCAAATATTCTCTGAGTGTATGACTAAGAAGTCTCACTATTTTGTCACATACTTAACTGGAACTTCTGCCATATCTGTGTACAATGAGCCCTCCCTATATCTGGGCTCTGGGACTCTCAACCCACCACCTCCTCTGAATCCTGCTTATCAGGGTTCCATCTGTCTCCATCTCCTCTACTGACATCTCCAGCAGCTTCTTACTCCATTGTCCTTAATCTAAATGAAACTTACACTGGATCCTTCCTTTTCCTTTGGACAGTGATGTGCCAGTAAATGTTTAACAACCAGCTCTCTGGGGAGAAGAGCTCTGACTTACAGCCTTTGCCAATTGCCTTGGTGTAAAGACTCCTATCATGGTTGATTTCAAGCTACCAACATGACATCACCAAATAGAAGAGATGTGTAATCAATAACATAACCATCATGTGGTAATAAAGTATAGATAGCAGGAAAATGAAATAAAATCATTAGAAAACAAAGAGTTTGGAATAATTATCATTGTTTTTAACAGTATCTATTGAATTATAAGGTTATAAAATTTAATTTTTAATCTAATCAAAATTTAATTGTAATGGATTATAAAATTTAATTCAATAGCTCATGAAATTCTTGAAAGTTAATAATCAGCTCCTGCAAGCTAGTTCTAGCACGTAGCTCTAACACACCAGCCCATCTCTCCACCAAAATTTGGATCATAAAACTATTGTGTCAAAGGATTTTTTTGGTCATTTGACACTGCTCTCCTTGAAACTTTCTCCTCCTGTGATTTAGGGCAGCATGCTGTGGTGGTTTTCCTTTGACACTTCCAGCAAGCCTTCTTCATCTCCTGCCTTGGTTCCATCTCTCTCGTTTAACCCGCTTTGCATATTTGCATACCCCCAGTTTTCATTCTTTTTATTTGCTGTGCCAGGGTCTCGCTGTGTCACACATGCTGGAGCGCAGTGCCATCACAGCTCATTGCAAACTCCAACTCCTGGCCTCAAGCAATCCTCCTGCCTCAGCCTCCTGCATATTCTCATTCTCCACCTGGGTCTCTTCCCTGGGTGATCTCATTCACATCCACCACCAACACATTAATGACTCCAGAATGATTCCGACATCTGCAGGCAAAATCCTGACTTGTCTCCAGGTGCAAAATGGCCTATGGGTGTCACCACCCGGATCCTTATTTTTGTGCTTTTTTTCTTACCTCTTTACCCAAACTTGATGCTTACCCTGCATTCCTTTTTTCTACTCATTCATTAATTCAGTCATAAATATGGATAGCATATTTAATATCAGCCAGGCACAGTTTTCGCCATGTATTCATGAAATACAATAAAGGGTAAAGTCACCAACGTCCTCAAGAAGCTCACTTTCTCTTGGATGACGTAGTCAACGATATAAACGAGCAAACAAAGACCAGATTTATCTTATGTCAGTGACAATAAACATGGTGAAAGGCAAGGCATTTTAAAGTCATCCTCAGTTCCTTTCTCTTTTACTCCCTACATCTGCATGGATACTAAGACCTATCCCTTGACTGCCTCCATATCCCTTGAATGGAAGCCTTCCTGCCTCTCCAAATTGACATGGCCTTAAGTTGGGCAATAGCACCTATGACTTCCTGTCCCTGACCTGGTCTTCCTGTTACAGGTTCTCCGCATTTTCTCTGGTGCTTTTCAGAATTATGCCCTCCCCTTGTTAAACACCTCCTGGGGTCCTTTCAGCACTGTAGGATAAATTCCTTGGCATACTATACAAGGAAACTAATTTTACTAGTTATTTACAGTGTGTGACATGCTCAGTGAACACGTGCACAACGGCACATGTACACAGAGTGCAAACAGTTTATTTACATGTATACATATATACTATATAGTCACACATATATGCTATATATGTGACTATTTGGAATACAGACGTAAATATATACTATGTGACTATATAGAATATAGACATAAATATATTCCTTTCAGTAGAATAGATGTATATATTCCATATGTTCAAAGTCTGCCATTTTCCTTCTGACAACTTGGTGAACCTGCAACATTTCTCACTTTGTGCAGGGGCTAGACCTTTTCATAATCTGGCCCAACCTTTCTCCCTGAAGTTTCCTCTCCTGCCCTGCTCCCAGCTCACCTAAAATCCCGCCTCAGTGTCCTACTTTTCCAGCTGACGTCATTTTCACACCTTTGAGCCTTTGCTCGCGTTGTCTCTTCTTCCAGGGATGCATTTGCTTCACTTTCTCTGCCCAGCGAGACACAACCATCCCGATGCCTCTTCTTAGGGAAGGCTTCTTCCCTGCAGCCCTCACCACCATCCTTTTGCCCCAGGAAATCTCTCTCTCTGCCACTGCCACAGCCCTTTGTTCATAACACCTTTTTGTTGAGCACCTCCTATGTACTAGGCACTATTCCAGAGACTAGGAACGAGTAATGAATAAAGCTAAGTCCCTGCCCTTGTGACGTTGGTATTCTACTGGAAAGAAATGGAACATAAATACATAAACAATTTCAAATAGCAACACATGCTGAAACAAAAATAAAGTAAAGCAATACATAATGAGGTGGAGGGGGCGGGTCCAGGTGTATCAGTCTGCTCAAGCTTCTGTAACAAAATACCCAGACCAGGTAGCCTAAACAGCAGAAATGTATTATCTCACAGTTCTGGAGGCTGGAAATCAAGATCGAGGTGTTGCCAGGGTTGGTTTCTTCAGAGGTCTCTCTCCTTGGCTTGCAGATGGCCGCCTTCTCCTTGTGTCCTCACATGGTCTTTTTCCTCTGTATGTTCACACTCTCCCCTCCCTCCCCTTCCCTCTCCCTCCCCTCCTCTCTCCCTCCCCTCCCCTGGTGTCTCTTCATGTGTCCAAATTTCCTGTTCTTCTAAGGATACCAGTCAGAAGGGACAAGGCCCACCTCAACCATCTCATTTTAACTTAATTACCTCTTTCAAGGCCCTATCTCAAAGTAGTTATAGTCTCAGGTGCTGTGGATTAAGGCGTCAAAATATAAATTTGAGGGGGACCCGCAATTCAGCTCCTAACAGCCAGGAAACTGCCCTTCCTCCCCAGGTGGGGACAATCACAGCATATCAAGAGTTGGCACAGCCATCTGCGCCCACACTTGTCTCCCACTTGAGTCACTGTGCAGTGAGTGTATGGATCAGGCCTTACTCCTCTTTGTCCTATATCACCTAGCATATATGCAGTAAGTGTTTATTGAATAAATACATAAACTAATTGGCTTTTAGAGACAATTGTTTTGGGCTCAGAATCCAATCAGTTGTCCATATTTCAAATTCAAAAGCAATCATCTGATAGCTTAGTAGAAAATCCTAGTGACACAATAGTGTGCCTAATTTTAAAGCTATTCATATCCAAGCCACCTGAATGGCTCACACTTTTCCCTCTAGTTTTTCCAGTGGGCATTGTACCACATCCAGCCATCTGACAAGGAGAGTAAAATTGCATCCGATTTTCCAATTTTGAAAACTTGAGGATTATTTCTGGCTTGGAAGCTATTCAGTCCCAGGAATATCAATGCCAGCATCTGTACTAAAGTTAATTTGTTTCTCCATCTGTGCCATTTGGGAATCTACCCATTTGAACTCTCGGGAAAGGGAGGTAGCTGGGTGCACTCTGCAGTTAGAGAAGACAGTAAGCAGGTGGCTTCCTCTCAGGGAACGCACAGAGCAGCACCAGCAGGAGAAACACAATTGTGAGACATCAGATCGTTCCTGATACTCTCACAGAACACATGCAGCAGATGGAGAAGGAAAGGCATAGAGAATTTTCATCCGCCCACCTTGAAAGTAGAGTAGCGACTTAGGCAGATTACAGGCACCATCACATTTCACATTATATGTGGCTCCTTAAGTCACATTAATTTTTGTTTCAGTGGGAAAATAGCACATATTCTTTTATCACTAGTACAAGAGGAAATATTATTTTAGGTCCTAGTTCTGTGATCTTAATTCCAGTATCCTTATCCTTTATATATTTGCTCTCAACGCATTCAGATTGTGTGTGTGTGTGTGTGTGTGCGCGCACACATATATATTTTACTGCTTAAACAGTCTACCATTTTGCTGAAAACATTTTAGGCAACTTATAAAACCACTTAAAATATAATAAGATTGTATGACTTAAAACTGGATAACATTTTTTGCATATGGCCTTTACTTGAAATGAAATAGATTTTTTTGTACTAGATCTTTCTCATTGAGATTTGCTAAAACATAATTAAATCCTTCTGTACACGTGTTTGATGCGCCAAAGAAAATCATGATGCCAACAGAACCCCAGCAGAGCACCTCTGGGAATAGGGAAGATTGTGTTCCATGTTTCAGGCACATTTCTGCACAACAAATGAAAGGGAATTGCCTCGTGTGAGGAGCAGTCATGAAGTTCTAAATGCTTTAGTTTCTCAATCTTGGTGTCAAGAGCTCTCAATTCATGCACATGTACAGTCCAGAATGTCTCCAGTTACTGTTAAGATGGGCAGGGAGTTGGTGTGGAAGACTGAGAGGTTAGAACATTCTCTAAAAGGAAAGTTACTCCATTTTTATTTCATATTGGGCTGTCAGGGTGTTGTGGGAAGTGGGGAGTAGCTGGAAAAGAAGAGAAACAATAGGAGATTTCACAACAATAAAACACTGAACACCACAACACCAAACACTGAGGACCGTGGAGGGTAGACTGGTAAGAGCATATGATGCAGGAGTTGAGGCTATAGGTCTGGCTTCAAAGTGGCTGGGTTTTAGCATCAGTTCTGCTGTTTGCTGGCTGTGTGACCTTGCCTAAAGCCACACACTTAACCTCTTTGGATTCACTTATACAAGGTGTTTCTTATTCTTAGCTTCCTTTTTGAAGTGAAAGAGTCAGACTAGAAGAGCTCCTGGGAATATTCCTGTCTTCCTCTGTTCAGCATTGCTATAAAGGAATTCCTGAGGTTGAGTAATTTATAAAGAAAGGTTTATTTAGTTCACAGTTCTCCAGGCTGCACAAGAAGCAGGGCGCCAGCATCTGCTCTGCTTCTGGCAAGGGCCTCAGGCTGCTTCCACTCATGGCAGAAGGCAAAGTGGAGCCCACCGTGCACAGATCACATGGCCAGAGGGGAAGCAAGGGGGAAGGTGCCAGGTGTGTTCCAATAGCCAGCTTTTGAGGGAACAGAGGAAGAACTCATTTACCTCCAAGGGAGGGTATTAACCTGTTCATGAGGGATTTACCTCCATGACCAAAACACCTTCCATTAGGATCCACCTCCAACACTGGGGACCAAATTCACGCACACCATAGCAATTCCCTTTCAGTTTTCAGAAGCATAAGGTAACAAAGACATGTTTAAGAAGCTGGTGGAGAAGTGCTGCCCTGCTGGGAGCTGGCTAGGGCAAAGTCTATTCTGTTTACCCTGTTATCCAGATGGGCCCTGGGGAGATTAAGCCGAGGCCTGGGCCTCCAGGGGCCTGTCTAGATTGTCCATTAGCTTGTCAAGCTTTGCCCTGAATAGCCCATTACTAAAAATGTGAATGAAAAAAAAGACTTTGTGCATCTTTTTGGACTACCTGCCTCTCTCCCCTTGGTGTTTTACAAACTGTCTTAGTCCTTTGGGGTTACTATAACAAAGTGTCATGAACTGGGTAGCTTATAAACAACAGACATTTATTTTGCACAGTTCTGGAGGCTGGAAGTCGAAGATCAGCGCGCCAGCCTGGTGTTGTCTTAGGGAAAACCGTCTTCCTGACTGCAAACTGCTGACCCCTCCTTGTGTCCTCACAGGGCAGAGGGGGAAGAGAGCTCTCCAGAGTCTCTTTTCATAAAGGCACTAATTTCATTCACGAGGGTGCACCCTCATGACCTAATCACCTCCCAAAGACCATCACACTGAGAATTAGGGCTTCAACACAAATATTTTGAGAGATACAAACAGTCTATAGCAAAAGCCACCATTCTAAGTTTGTAGCATCATAATTACTCTTTGGAAAACCTGAGGGATATGGCCCTCAAGTGTGATCTGTTTGAATCCCTTTAGAATAAGCCAGCAGCTATGGAGTAAAAGGCCCTCTCCAATCTTTATATTTTTCTTTCTGATTTTCTATAAACTATTGTTCTCAAACCCGTTGTTAAAAGTTTCCTTGATATATGAACTCTCTAGGCCCACATGAAAACTTAAAAACAAGCCAATTAAACCATTGAACCTAGGAACAAGTAAGCCCATTTTATTTTACCTCCTGGAAAAGGTAAAATAAAGCCCAAAGGATCCAGTTCCAGCAGTTAGCTGGAGACAAAGAAAGACTTCCTACCCATAGCTGCTGAGTGTCCAGGGAGTTCCCCCATAACACTCAACCCGAGGGCTGTAGAAATCCAGAAAGGACAGGAAACGAGAGCAGACCTGCATCTCCTTGGAGAGTGTGGTTGGGGGTTTCCCCAGCAGGATGCCTGGAACCATGAACACATAGACTTCAATGCATTAAGAAGAGGACTTCCAACAGGACTCAGAAGAAGACATAGCTAGGTGGCCAAGACCCACATTTCTGCGGATTCCCTCTCCACTCAGCCCTTTGCTCAGCTCTCTGAAATCTGAGGATATGGATGCAGAAATCATTCTGAGAAAGATACCTCTCTCCCCGCCTGCCCCAAGTCCATGACCTTAACATGGTTAGTCTCACCAGACCCTGCATTCTAAGTCCTTTGGATTTTCCAAGACATGGATTTTCCCTTTATTTCATAATGCTTTGAGCAGTTCTTGAGTTTTTTTTAAAGATATTTATGTTTCTCCTTATCTAGAGTAGACACAGGTGAGACTCAGTGGATTTTTCCTGGTGGCAGTGATCATCAACTTCTTGAAAGCAGTAACCATTCCATTTTTAAATTTATGGATTCAACCAATATTTATTGAGGATGTACCAGGAACTGATCTGTTGGCTGAATTTCTAGTGCTGAGCAAAACAGATAGGGCCTCGACCCTCAAGGAATTTAGAGTCTGGTGGAAGGGACAGATGTTAAATTCACAATTACAACAATAAATATAAAAGTATGCACCATGCTTGTGCAGGAGACTGACAGACAACAACTGGGCAGGAGTAGAGGGTTAGTATCTGGGGAAGAAGAATGATGGAGGTTGGAAAAGAAGCACAGGGTGCTATGAGAAAGCACAATGGAGGCCTTTGTTAGGTTAGGAGGGCATCAGGAAAGGCCTCACGGAGGAAACAGCCTGAAAGATGAAGGGGCCTTGGCCAGGAAATAATTTGGGGACAATTGGGGTCTGACTGAGCCCAGTAAGAAGTGGGGATGAGGGCATGCAAGGAGCTGGAAGGTGAAGAGGGGTAGATCCACAGGGTCTTCAGGAAGTGTGAAAACTTACATTTTAAGCCAAGTGCAGTGGAAAGCCATCAGTGGGTTTGGGGCAGTGTTGTAGGCTGATTCGGTTTCTATTTAGAGGAGATCACTCTAGCTGCCGAAGTGGAGGCCACTAATGCACGTGGGGAGACAGGTAAGAGGCTAATGGGGAGGGTCTCTAGGTGAGAACTGCTGGTGAGAACCCTGGGAGGGGGCAGTCAACATGAAGAGAAGTAGACAGATTGAAGGCACACTGAGAAGGAAGAGCCAGAAGGCTCTAGTTGTGATGCAGGAGATGGTGTAGCAGGAGCATCTAAAATAGGCCAGTGGTGGCTTTGTTTTTGTGAGGGGAATACAGTGGAGGGTCGGGTTTGAGGGGAAGGCCAGGAGATCCACTTTGAAAGTGTTAAGGTTGAGGAGTTTGGGAGAGCAGCAAACAGCTGGCAAGGAGGCAGTTAAATATGAATGTCCTGGAGCCCAGCGGAGAGTCAAGGCTGCCTTCTTGGTGATGCCTGGCAGGGCTCTGCACCCACGAGACACGCCCAACACATGGCTGTTGTCCTAAAGCAATCGCAGGACCCTAAATGCTCACCTTAGTCTGCCATTTACCCTGAGGCTCCCAGGGACCCTTGTCTCAGAAAGATGTAAGAGTCACTCTCACTGCACTTGGGAAATGTTAAAGTTCAATCACGAACACTCCAGATAACTGCCTAGAGGGAGCCAAAAGAGTTAAATGCATAGTATGTATTAAAATGACTCTATCCTCAAGCTTCCTCTCATCTTAAAGTTCGTATACTCAAGTCCCAATATAATAAAATCTGGATTAAGCTGTTGTAGAGCTTAATGGAGCCAAGTGACTAAGCCAAGTCTCGGTTAATACATTTTAAATGAAAACACACCAGCAAGATTTAGAACAAGGGTCAGGAATCATAAAATAAATACCACAAAAATAATTCTCCATTGTGAAATAACGGATGTCATGCCCCTGGGAGTCTAAAATCTCTTCTGAATTAAACAATCTTTTCACTTGGAGACAATTAGCAAACTGTTGGCAGGCTTCACTCTTACCTTTAGAGAGGGAAAGAAAATGAAATTCAGAAAGTGAAGCCAGAACCTGTCTACCTCTGTTTCCAAGCTCGGCTCTAAACACTGTCAAAATGTTATTGCTCTGGTTCAAGGAAAGAGACTGACAGACCAACAACTGGGCCAGCATAGAGATTAGTGCCTGGGAGAGAAGAGCCAAGTTGTGCAAACATCTAGAACCTTCTGGAAGCTGAATGAACTTCTATCTCTGGGGTTACCTGTGTTTTCCGAGGGCCACAGGTGGTGTAATCAACTAATAGTTTCCAAACCAACCCTCTAACACTGGTCTCACCTTGAATCCTGCCAGAGAACCTCGTGCTGCTCTCAGGGCGGTAACTGAACTACAAACATTCTCTGCTGTGGTGATAGTGAAGGATGGGTCTCATCATCTGTGGGGGCTTGTCCTTCCAGCGCCTGCAGTCTCTTCCAAACCTCAAAGACACTTTGTGTTCCTAGCTAATGCTGGGGCTGTGCCCACTCCTGAAAGACTGAGCTGTGGGCCTTCTTTTCAGTTGCAGAGAGCTTTATGCCCCCACAGGCAATGCCCTTCAGCCAGGCAAAGGCAGGGGCCGGACACCATGTTTAAACTCAGACCTGCCTCAGAGTCTGATCAAATGTGCGGGGCTCCTCCTTGGGAGGCATTGAGATCTTCATGTATGTTCTCAAAGATTCACATCCCAACAGGAGAAATTCTTGCTGGTGCCACAATCTTGGGTCTTTCTGAGTTTTAGCCTCCATGCTCAGCCTGTCATGCCAGTGCCCGCACATGGTGACTAAAATGCCCCTTTCATATTTCCAAACGCTCCCCTAAAACAGGTGGTACCTAATAACCACTATCAGGGGAAATCCCAGACCAGGAGTCAGGGACCCAGGCCGTGTCTTTCTGCTTCCTTAGTCACACCCAGGCCAGGGACAATCAGCAGGAACCAATGCACCACTGTGTTACCAGCCATGGAAACTGGAGGCTATTCTTAGCCTCTGCCCTCCAGATTTATCCTGCGCATGTCCCCCACAGGAGGTCCGGATGGCTTGGTGAAATCCAGGGCTTTCTCCTATAAGCCTCTAAGCTGCCTGTCTTCCATGTCTCCCACCCTACCAGCTCAGTCTCTGGAGTTGCCTTTTCTAGGTGGGCTGAGAGGGGCCGGCTGTGTTGCTGTCTTCGCTGCCTCTCATGTCGTCAGTGACAACACCTGTCAGGACTTCTCCTCACATGATTGTCGGAGGCACCTGTTCCTTTATAGTAGTACCCAGAAAGAGCTGTTATCAACAAATGCCCCAGTGGGCTTTTACATTTGTTGAGTATGAGGATAGGAGGGTGAATCAACAGTTCAGTTCTGTGAGCAGGGGCCAGGAGTGGCGGCTGACATGACTGGTAGGTAGCTCCACTCTTCTCAACAGACACATTGCTGCCACCGGACCAAGGCTGGAGTAAACGCAGACACACATCTGAACTGAATTTTGACAAGACCCTGTTTCCAGACTCTTCTGTGTCGAAAGTAGCTGTATCTACACAGAATGGAGGGTTTGTCCTTGAAAAACTTAATAATGTCAAAGAGAGAAGGGAGGGCCAGCTTGTGAATGCTATAAACACATCAGTTTCAAAACCACAGGTGATCCCAGGTGGCCAAGATGAAGGAAAGAGGACACTGTTCTGAGGGCTCACACAACCAAGCATGTGTGAAATTCAGAGTTAACAGACAGGAGCACATGAGTGGCCCAGCATGGGTGATTCCCAACCTCAGAGTTGGGCAAACGGACCATAGCAAGAAGTCTCTAGGCCAAAACATGAGTATCATTTACCCTAATTAAATCTACTCTGCAGGGGGCCTGCGGCGTGGCTATCGAGCCTTGTGAGAATCTCTGGACAGCCAAGCAGCTTGTAGCCACTACGTCTGGCTCAGAGAAAATTAAACAGCAATCAACATTTTGGCCCAGATTATAAATTTAAATTTTTAGGGAAGTTATTTTCCAAGGTTGGATCGGTGTTTCACTTCATTATTTTACATATATATGTATTTTTCATCTTCATGCACATTGCTACTATTGGCTTCTGGCCAGGTCTGCTCTGCCAAGAGTAGAAAAACTATGAGAAAAGCTTTTTTTTTTTTTTTTTTAACATTTCTAAACTGGCTAGAAACAGGAGGTGCAAGGAATCTAGACAGTGGTTGGCAAGAGGAGAAAAAAAAAAATAGGGAGATGTATGCTTTGGAGGCCAGAGTAGAGAGAATTGTGGAGGAAGAATAGCACTCAAAAATGAACCTTAATGGGATGGAGATGAAAGATGGAACCACAAAGGGAACCCCCACGGTTCAAATCTGGAGTCTGTAAGAATGCTGGAAGCTTCAGTAGATTTGGGGAGTCCAGATCCGGTTGGTGCTTTCAGTGATTCCCTCCGAGATCATGTTCAAGTTCAAAGGAACACCATGGACATCCAGAATTTCACCAGCTCAGAGTTTTCTCGACGGCCTGCTTCTCACCTTCCAAAACTTTTACCCTTCACTCTTTTTAAATCTCACAGAATTTCATTTTGTTATTTTTCTACCTAGAAACTCCTACCTGTCTCACCTCTGTGAATGGGTGACATCCTCAGATAGCCTGGCCATCTCTGATTTGTCATCATCTCAAAACCCATTTCCTATGATCCATTCTCTACCCCATCCCACACGTTGCAGCCCACTCTACCCTCTGTAGTTTTGACAAGTGAAACCCAACCTTTCATCTGAACTAAAGTTAGAATGTGCCACACACAAGGCTAACTCAAGGTTCCAGTCGCCTGGGTCAAAAGGGGGTAAAAGGAAGAGAGAGGAGACAGGAAGGGAAGTTGGGGAAATACAAGCTTGTTTTTGTACACGATAAGTGCAAACTGAAAGTTGCATCTGGAGCTCAAGAGATAGGAGAAGGAATAAATTTTGGGAGTCAGCATAAAGGTAAAAGATGGATCCATGAAGGTGCTTTGTGTGAGCAATTTCCATGGCCACCTACAAATCCATCTACATTTAGACACATCCATATATTGTTGCCTCTCATCTCTGTATTCAAGATGAATCCGCCATCTATAGCAACAAGTCCACTGAAGGGATAAAAGTCAGTGTCCAGGCACCCGCAAGTGCCGCGGCAAGACTGAAGCCTCAGCCTGTTCCCATATAAATATTGATTTAGAAAAGAATTAGAAATGTAGGCAATAGTTATTCCTTTATATAATCATATATAATCTTATAGTTACTCACTTACAATCATAAAGATATATACTCAATGTAAACTTTAATTTTACTAATGACTATCGGGTTATGAAGCATGGAACTGAGGTGTCACTGTGAACAAAGTGATCCTAAGGCAAGATGCTCTAAGCCCTCTGACGCCGCATAAGGGCTGCTGGGGGCGCCGCAGCTGTGTAGCGGTGCCAGCGCTGGGAAAGCGCCAGCTGTTTAGCCAGCTAGGGAAGGAGATGTCCAAAATGGCCCAGACGTCTCCTTCCTGGGGAAGTTAGGAGAAAACTCCGCTTCTCCAAGCTCTTGCGGTGGGCCTGACCCTGTCAGGGAAGCCCGCAGACATCTGGGGGTTAACTGTCTCTACGTGACGCTGCCTCAGCGGTCATGCTCCATGTCTGCTCTTATGCTCTGCTTCTACACTCGGTTTCTCTTTTTCTCAGACAATAAGAATTAATGTCCTTGACATTTCTAACAAATATGCAAGGAGTGCAGATGCATTAAGTTTTCTCCTCGCCTCGGCTACTTGAAAGTATTGGGACCACTGTCTTCAAGACACGTGATTTACCTGACCCTATCACTGACCACCGTTACCTCCCCCACCCCAACCTTCCCTGCCCACTGCTTTGTACTCAATAAAAGTCAGTATAAGCCGGGCGCGGTGGCTCAAGCCTGTAATCCCAGCACTTTGGAAGGACGAGGCGGGTGGATCACGAGGTCAAGAGATCGAGACCATCCTGGTCAACATGGTGAAACCCCGTCTCTACTAAAAATACAAAAAATTAGCTGGGCATGGTGGCGCGTGCCTGTAATCCCAGCTACTTAGGAGGCTGAGGCAGGAGAATTGCCTGAACCCAGGAGGTGGAGGTTGCAGTGAGCCGAGATCGTGCCATTGCACTCCAGCCTGGGTAACAAGAGCGAAACTCCGTCTCAAAAAAAAAAAAAAAAGTCAGTATAATCCCAGCACTTTGGGAGGCTGAGGTGAGTGGATCACGAGGTGAAGAGATCGAGACCATCCTGGTCAACATGGTGAAACCCTGTCTCTACTAAAAATACAAAAGAATTAGCTGGGCGTGGTGGTGCGTGCCTGTAATCCCAGCTACTCGGGAGGCTAAGGCAGGAGAATTGCTTGAACCTGGGAGACGGAGGTTGCGGTGAGCCGATATCCGGCCATTGCACTCCAGCCTGGGTAACAAGAGTAAAACTCCATCTCAAAAAAAAATAATAAATAAAATAAATAAATAAATAAAAGTCAGAACATCCAGGCACCTGGGGCCACTGCAGGTCTCTGCGCTTTGCTTGGCAGTGGACCCCTGAACTCAGACTGTCTTTCCTCTATCTCTGTGCCTGTGTCTTTTATTTCTACAGTTTCTCATCTCTGCACCAGCAGGGAGGGGCTCACAGAACCCTATCGGGCTGGACCCTATATCCCATTCCTTCCCACCTCCTTGGGAGCATTGTTCCAACAAGTCACTCCTTTTCTGTATCTTCAACTGTCTTTTGCCAACAGTTCTTAACATTCAGCCTACAAACATATTCAAATCTCTCTTATCTTTAAAATAACAGCAAATTAATTAAGAAAAAAGAAAAAAATTCCCTCCTCTGACCCTGACTCTCTCTAGCCACTGCCTTGTTTTTATGTTTTTCACTTTCCCAAGAAGAAAAAAGATTTGCTTGGAAGAGGAAGAGACACACACTGCCTTTACTTCCTCATTTCCCATCAACTGTCCTCTTGCTAAGGTCACCGGTAATCTCTATGTCTCCAAATCCAATGGATTTATTTCAGTCTTCATCTTATTGGACTCTTCAAGATATAACATTGTTGTTCCTTGGAATTCTCCATTCCCTTTTCCGTGACTCATCTGTCTTGGTTTTCCTTATTCTTTTCTCATTGGCCCTCTTTGAAGAGCTCTTCCTCTACTCCTACTACATTGGTATTCACCAAAGTTTTAATCTTGGATCATGTTTTCTGTCCTTCTGCACCTTCTGCATAAGCAGTCTCTGTGATAGGTTTCTAATTTAGTTCTATTATCACTGGAGAACACATTCCATATTATTTCATGCCTTGTAAATTATTGAGACTTGTTTTATGCTTCAGCATATGATCTTAATGAATGTCCACATGAAAATTAAAAGAATGAGTGTTCTTAGTCATGGGAAGCTTTCTATAAATGTCAATTACATCATATTGTTCATTTATTGCTCTAGTCCTACATATGCCTACTGATTTTCCTCTCCTATCACATAGGAAAAGGAGTGTTGACATCTTCAACTATAATTGCGAATTTGTCCATTTTTCCTTTCTGTTACGTTAGTTTTTGCTTCATGTATTTTAAAGCTCTTCTATCGACTAGTATACTTTTAAAATTGTTCTGTATTCCTTATAAATCAATCACTTTATTAACTCTCCTTTTTCATCCCTGTAATAATCCTTGTTCTAAGTTTACTTTGTCTAATATTAATACGGATATTTCCACTTTCTTTGGATTAGTGTTAATAGACTATATATTTTATGTCCTTTAACTTTTAATCTATCTGTAGTCTTTATATACTTTCTTGTAGACAGCATATAATGGGGTCTTGCTATCCAATCTGACAATCTGCCTTTTAATTGGGATGTTTAGACCATTTGCATCTAATTTAATTATTCCTATGGTAGGATTTCAGTTTACCATCTTTTTGGTTTTTTTTTTATTTGTCTTCTCTATTCTTCATTCCCCTTTCCCCTATTTTACTGCCTTCTTTCGAATTAATTGAGAATTTTTTATGATTCATTTTATCTCCATTACTGGTGAGCAACTGAAAAGGTAGAAGTAAAATCTGGTGAGTGTGGTCTCATGAAAGTCAACATTAAAGAATATTTTTAAAAAACAGAACTTATCAGCACTATGTTAAATGTCTCTGAGACCTTGAATAAATATAGATATAAAAATGAATGTCGGGTTTGGCAACATAGAATTCAATCTGGTGGCCTCAGTAGAAACAATCTCAGTGAACTGGCAGGGTTATAAACCAAGTCTAACTAGGATGAGAGAATAAACGACGAGGACAAGAAATGGGTTCCATGGGTAACTCAAGAAGTTTTGCTGTGAAAGGGAGGAAAGAGAATGTGATGGTGATTCATAAAGTATATGACATCAACAGGGATTATCTGGTAAGAAGGGAAATACTAGAACACATTTGAGTGCTAGTGGAAATGATGCTGTAAAGAGAATAAGACCGATTGATGTTAGAGGAGTTAAAAAAGACAGGTTCCAGAACACACATGGAGGGGTAAACTTTGGTAGGAAAAGCATCGTATTGTAATATGTGGGGGGAAAAAAAGCAGCAGCAAATATGTAGGGCAAACATAAGACTGGCTGGTGATTTTTTCATGTAAAGAGGAAGGAATTTCTATGTTCTCCCATGTCCTTGAAGATGTGTGAATAGAGATTATCAGCAGAGAATGTCTGTATGTAGAAAGTGCTATAACAAAAGGAGTTCTAGATCACAATGTATGGACATAGAGGTTTGTTTCAGATGAAAGAATCAGAGAGATCTTTTTCGAAGTGGTATAATTTGAGCCTGTTTTTGAAAAGTGGGTAGAATGTAAATAGATAATCATTTTTTGGCAAGTATCTACAGAAATATTATAACCACACATGAGCTATGCCACGAGCCAGACAGGATCACTGCCCTCAGGAGCCACTAGACAAAACTGGGAAGGGGGTCCCAGGCAGAGGAAAGAATATGAGTAGAAGGAAGATAATTGACAAGAAGTAAGGGAAATGGGCAAGTGATAACTGAAATGTGGAAGACCATAGGTAGAAGACTAAGGACTTAACTAAAGATTTGTGAGCTGTGAAGCACAACTAATCAGAGTCATCTGTTATGGGGAGCCCAGGAAGCCAGGAGGCAGAGGGCAGGGTCCGACATTCACAAACAGTCTTAAATTGAAACTTTTGACATTATCTCCAAATGACTCATATATCCAGTCAGTAATACATTGAAAGAATTGAGAGAAGCAATGTTTATTCAGCAGATGTTAAACTTATGTCCTAATATTGGTCTACATAACCTATAATATATACGAAATCCTACTTTTAAAACCCTTATCAGTTTTGTGAGTGGGACAGTTATAGTCAACTTGGATTTTCACATTAAAAACGTTGATTTGTTAAATGGAAATACTTAAAATATTCTACCAGGAACTTGAAAATTGTGTGTGTGTGATACATACCAGAATTCTTAAGAGAACGGAAGCGATAAAGATGCAACCACTGAGAGATTCTGCTTGGAATCATGGCATCATTACCTTTCATGAACTGCAAATGGCTTTCTTCTTTCGGTAGTCTTTTATGATATGCTAAGAAGCATCAGCTGATCAAACAGATGGTAAATTGTTACAGTTCTTTTATTAATGTCAACTCTGGTCTCATCATATCAGCAATGGTTGCATATTGCAACTCATTCTGCCTTTGCAGGCACTCTGTACCAATTAATAGAACTTAATTCCAGTCCATTGACATTTTAAAAAGGGTTTCAAGGTAAACAATTTGATACAACTTAATTATAATGCTTTGAAATTCAGCTAAGATTAATGGAGTTAAAGAAGAACATACATAAAATTCTTGACAGACACAAAGTGATTACTAAATGAAACTATCATGAGAATACAAAAGATACTTATTTGAATTTCAATTAGGACTGAGAAATGAACCTTGTATGCAAACAAAATTAGAACACACATTAAGCAATGCTGAGGGTAGAAACTGATGTCTCCAGAACACATGAATTCACATCCTTCACTGTCTGACTTCTCCACAGACCCAGGCTAAAACATGGATAGAGTCATTAAGTATCTGCACAGCATTATATGAAAAGAATTACAAAAGTACAAATGTTTACTGGTCAAAATAATCTCTCCTGCTATTCTTCTATTAAAAATGTATGTCTTTGGTTAAATATTACCCTGTTTTTTCTTCTTTGTTAGAATCCAAATACTTTTGGGCAAGAATTTGCCTGACCTTGAAGAGCCACATTCAAAACTAGCTGAGAGCAAAACATATCACTCAGGGCTCCTGGACTTGAAGCTGCTTATGGTAACTGTGGATTAAAACTTGACTGCCTTTGGGGAGAGAAGACATATATATTTCATTAGGAAAGGCTCTGTTTCTAGCTAAAAAAGTGGGAAGAAAAATGTGTGCATGTGTACTGTGGGACTAAGGAGTGGAATACAGTGGGTATCTGTTGTGTGTCTATCCCGCACCCCATTTCTCTTGGGGGAACTTCTTCTCTTCCATAGCAGTTACGTGATTATGGACAGAGAGACAACCCCAGCAACCCAACACCATCTCTCAGCACAGAACAGGTCAACCAACACAGTCCCTGATGATCAAAGTACCCGATTATTCTAACTACAAGGACTACTGCAAGTGTAATTCCTTCTCTGACATTTTTCAATTGAAGCTGGAATAAAATTATTTCAGAGGTCAGAAGAGCCTAGGATAAAAGGCAGAATATAGGGGAATAAGGTACAGTAACTTTGGAAGTGAGTGGAGTCTGTAAGACTGAGGAACTATATATAACCCCAGCACTGTACTCTAGCTGATAAAGTCATTTCCCATGAGGGTACAGTTAACAACTTTGAAACCATTATATACATATACTTTAGGGGAATATAAGGAAAACTGAACAAAGGGTGGACTTCAGTTAAAATAATGCCTTAATATCTGTTTATTAATTATGACAAATGTATCATACTAATGTTAATTAGTGAACATGTAAAATAATAAGAGGGGATGTGGGGTACATGGGAACTCTATGCTATCTTCGCAATTCCACAAATCTCAAACTATTCTAAAATTAAAAGTTTATTTTAAAAAATAACCCAATATCAGCAGAGCTAGCTGTCTCTCCAGTTACACTGGCAGCTCCCTGGACTGGGAAGTGGGGAAGAGAGGTCTAAACCCTCCCGAGCTGGCCATGACCAATCCGACTACCCCCCCCACTCCTCTCGGCCTCTGTTGTTTCTAGACTTCTTGTACTAGGTCCCCCAGATCTGTTTCTTGGATCCATCTGGGTTCCCTTCTTCCATCACTATTTGGGCACAATCCCAGATGGGACTCCCCTCCTCCTTCACATCATTACCTCCAGGTATCCCAGGCATGATGTTCACGGTTAACGTGAGCCCTCACTCAATGCCAGCAAATGCTTGGCATGGCCGGGTATAGTGGCTCACGCCTGTAATCACAGCACTTTGGGAGGCTGAGGCAGGTGGATCACAAGGTCAAGAGATCGAGACCATCCTGGCCAACATGGTGAAACCCTCTCTCTACTAAAAATACAAAAATTAGCTGGGCGTGGTGGCACATGCCTGTAGTCCCAGCTACTTGGGAGGCTGAGGCAGGAGAATCACTTGAACCCGGGAGAAGGAGGTTGCAGTGAGCCGAGATGGTGCCATGGCACTCCAGTCTGGCAACAAAGTGAAATTCTGAAGAAAGAAAGAGAGAGGGAGGGAGGGAGGGAGGAAGATGGGGGAGAGAGAAAGAAAGGAAGGAAGGAAGGAAGGAAGGAAGGAAGGAAGGAAGGAAGGAAGGAAGGAAGGAAGGAAGGAAGGAAGGAAGGAGGAGAGATAGGCTGTGGTATAACACACTCACCTCTGCTTCTGCCCATTTAGTAGGAGGAGCTATTTTTCTACATAAGACAGTGAGAGGCATTGATCAAGAAAGAAGACCTGAAGTTTTCTCAGACTCAGAAGACCTAGAACATTCTCAGGCTCTAAAGTCCCAACATACCCCTACCCTTCCCACATGGCAATGCACAAGGATCCTTTCTTATAAATAGCCAAAAATCATGCATTTGGCCCATAAAATTTGTTCTGGCCCTAGCCTCATGCCCTAGGGTTTCCCTCTCCCTATCTCCTAGCTCCACCGCCTTCGCTTCTCTCTGCGACCTCAAGTACCAGCTTAGTACAACAAAGACTCCTGTCAGACAGGATCTTCAACAGGGCCACAGCCATGGGTCGCACCAGCTGCGCAAGTTGTGGCAACAGTATATATCAGTCAAGAGGGGTGTGTAAAAATCAGAAAAGAAAATCGGAAATTTCATAAACTTTATTCTGGAAAAATAGCCAAGACATCTGGAAAACAGCTAAGGAAAGGAAGCATAAAGGAAAAGGGATTCGATAGGATATATTTTGTTTCCTGTGGCTGCTGTGATAACTTACCACAAACTTGGTGACTTGAAACAACTGAAGTTTATTTTCTTACGATTCTGGAAGGCAAACCTCAGAAATCAAAGTGTCAGCAGCGCTCTAGGGGAGGAGCCTTCCTTGCCCCTCCCATCTTCCAGAGGCTGCAGGCATTCCTTGGCTTGTGGCCAGATCACCCCAGCCTCTGCCACCATCTCCACAGGGCTATCCCCTCTTCTCTGTGTCTGTGTCTCCTCATTTTCTGTCTCATATGAGAACATTTGTCATGAGATTTAAGGCCCATTTGGGTGGTCCAGGATGATCTTATCTCAAGCTGCCTGACTTTACTTAGTTATATTAACAAAGACTTTTTTTCCAAATAAGGTAACATTTAAAGAATCCAGTACATTCACATATATTTTGGGGGACCACCATTCAAACTACTTATATTAGTCTGTTCTCACACTGCTAGTAAAGACTCACAGCTTCACATGGCTGGGGAGCTTCACAGTCATGGTGGAAGGTGAAAGAGGAGCAAAGCCCCATCTTACGGTGGCAGGCAAGAGAGCATGTGCAGGGAAAGTGCCCTTTTATGGAACCATCAGATCTCGTGAGACTTATTCACCACCACGAGAACAGCAAGGGAAAAACTCACCCCCATGACTCAATTACCTCTGCATTCTGGGATCAAATGATTCTCCTGCCTCAAACTCCTAAGTAGCTGGGACTAGAGGCACGCACCACCACACCCAGCTAATTTTTTGTATCTTTAGTAGAGATGGGGTTTCACCATGTTAGCCAGGATAGTCTTGATCTCTTGACCTCGTGATCCTCCTACTTCAGCCTCCCACAGTGCTGGGATTAAAGGCATGAGCCAAATCACCCAGCCACTTCTATTCTTTTTAATGACACTCTCTTTTACACAAGTGACATCAAAGGAAGCACCAGTTAATTAGAAGTGAAGCCACATCGGCTTGCCTTTGAAAAGAAACAAGTAACTCACTATCCTGTGATCACAACTTAGTTAGGTCCGACATTTTGGCTCAAAGTGACTTTTCGGGTTTCATGCCAATTAGTCTGAAAACTACAGGAATACCTGAGAGAGCAATGCCCCAGCATTGAGAATGGGGAAAAGATGACTGGATGCTTCTCAAGGTAGTCTCTCTGACATACCAAAAAGGAAAAGGGAAGACAAGGTAAGAACCACCCCAGTGAATGCTGGTCTTGGGTTGTTAAAAGAACAGAAACTCTGTTTTATATATATATATATATATATATATATATATATATATATATATATATATACATATACATACACACACACACATACACACAGACACACACATACACATACACATACACATACACATACATACTCTGGGTATATATACTCTTCTTTCTGGATCACTACATACCAAAAGGCAATAAAAGGATAGTCAATATATAAAAAAAAATTTACAAATACTAAACTGTGATGTGACGGTCATTAGTTCTACCTTCCTGGTTTTTCCATATCTTCTCTTGGTCCCATGATAGACTGGAAGGTCTCTTGCACTTGAAGTAGGGTATGGCCATGTGACTTGCTTTGGCTGGAAGTTACTGAAATGGCAGAAGGAATAACATTCCAGCCAGACTGTTTAATAACCTATATGTGATTTCCTACTCTCCCTTGACCATTGCCTCAGTGACCAGCAGCATTTCAGATCGTGGCTGCCCCACCAGTCTGACGCCTAGAATGAAACAGGAACAGGTCAACTCATAGTGGGAATCTAGCACAAGCAAGAAATAAACCTTTGTCATTGTAAGTCACTATGATTTTTGAGAAGTTATTACCACATCTTCATTCACCGTAACTAGGCTTGTTTTTATGATATGAAAGAAATGTTCAACTTCATAAAATTCAAGTACCTTTGAAATTAGCAAAAAGGAATTAAATGATCAAGAAACCAATGCCAAGAATGCTGGGTATAAAAAATGCCTTGTTGATAGTTATTTGATTTGATAATTTCTGGAGCATGATCTGGTATTATCTAAAAAGAGTAAAGAAATATTAATACCCTTTAGCCCAAATCACCTTCTATGAATTTATTTTATGGAAATAATTCAAAAGAATTGTTAAAAGTTAATTACACAGAATTGTTTACAGAAACTCTGTTCATAAGGTCAAAACTGAAAAACTCAAAATGTCCATCAGTTAGGCAAGATTAAGTAACTACAGCAATTAAAATATTTAATTAAGTGACTACAATCTATGCAACAGTATATATGACATAAATTGAGTGAAAAAAGCAGCCCACCTCTAAACACTAATTATAACCATAGATAAGTTTGGCTCCTGTAAACTACATCCTTTCAGTTGAATACAAGCCCACGTGGGGAGGAATTTTCTGGATCTTGTGCTCCACCATTCTGAGTTTCTAGAATAATACTTGGGACATGGAAAACATTCTGTTGTAAATTTGTTGAGTTAATTAATTAACCATGTAACTACTCTTCATAAAAATTAATCTTCATAAAAACCCTCAGAATCAAACACAATGTTATTATCCTCAATTTATAGCTAGAAAAGAATATGTTCAGGGGGTTCATTTTTATGTGTGTGCATATTTTTCTATGACGTCGTTTCAGAATTTTTAAAGAACCCCATCTGAGGGGAGCCTAACTCCTCAGCTCTCCCACTCCACACGGTCTCTCCTCAGAAGCATTTCTTCTGTGGTACGCAAGAGGCAGGGTGAGGCTCGGAGGTGCACGAGGCTTAGAAACCAGGCAGGGGGCAGGAGGGAGCTATGTTGTGGCTGTCTTTCTTTTGTCTGAGTTTAGGTCCTGGCTCTAGCAGTTCTTTCAACTCCTCTGAGCTCTAATTTAAGTATGTCTTGGGGAAAACCTTGAAAATAAAAGAAACTGTAAACCATACAGAGTGCTACACCAGTCTTGGAGACTCAGTTTCCTCATTTACGTGCGTCCTAGGGCAATTGTAAAAATCCAAAGGAGAATGTACATGGAAGTGCTGTGTAGAATTTAGAGTTTTCTGTCAAGATTCATTTTTTGGTGAGGGAATCAGGGTACTGAGGTGGCAAGGGCATGAGGTAAAACTTATTGGGTGGCTGTGGCTCCCGTGAGCCTGGATGATCTGTCTCCTCATCCAAGCTCAGCATGGAGGATGGAGACAGTGGCTTCCAATGGCCAGGTCAGTTGTCTGCACCCTGGTGCTTGGTCCAAACTCACTTTCCTTCCTGCCACCCTGAGACATCATACAAAACATACACATTCAGTGCACACCCAGGAACCACTAGTGGAGTTGGTGAAAACCTGCAGATTGGCCAAGGCTTAGTCGATCTGAGCACCTCAGATGACACCTAAAGGAGGAGATGGTTCCAGCTGCTCCTTGCATTCATTATCTATTGCAGTATAACCAATTGTCCCAAAGCTTAGCAGCTGAACACAACAAACATTTACCATGTCACAATTTCTACCAGTTAGGAATCCAGACACAGCTTTGCTGAGTGCCTCTGGCTCAAGGTCACTCATGAGGTTGCAGTCAAGCTGTCAGCCAGGGCTGCAGTTTCATCTGAAGGCTTGACTGGGGTCAGACAGATTCATCTTCAAGCTCACTCATTCAGTTTTTGGCAGATATCACTCACTCACCATGTGGGTCTCTTCACAGGGCTACCTTACAACATGGTGGCTGGATTCCTCAAGGACGAGTGATCCAGTAGAATGTGGGTATTCAAGATGGAAGGCACTGTCTTTTTATAATTCCATTTTGGCAGCGGCATTCCATCATTTCTGCCCTATTCCATTTGTTATAAGCAAGTCACTAAGTCCAGCTGACATAGAAGGAGAAGGAACTATACAAGGGCATAAATATCAGGACCAAGGGATCATTGGGGCCATTTTGGAGGCTGCCTACCACTCTGCTTCTCCCTCACATTCACTTGCTAAATGAAGCCATGCTGATACCTCATCCAGAGGCCACACCACCTACCAGGGCTCAACAACACACTACAGATCCAGTCCTGTGACCTGAATGCCCTGCATTGGCTTAGGAAGTTGGCAAAAACATATCAGATCTACACATAAGAAGAATCACCTAGGAATCTGCATTCCAGGCACATTGCACCTCTAACACTCACTCACCTAAAACAGAATGAGGAATTTGTTAAGAGAAAATAAAGAGCACTGGTTGAGTCTCCATTCAGGCATCAGACTATCTGCATTTGAATCTGGCTTTGCTGTTTCATTATTGTGTGACCTTAGCCAAGTTACTTAACCTCTTCTCTCAGCCTCAGTTTCCTCATCTGTAAATGAGAACTTATTTCACAGGATTGTGCTGAGGATTGAACAAAGCAATAGGTAATACATTTAGAACAGTGTCTGGCACATAGAAAACTCTTAATACATGTTAATATTCTGTTCGTGCTGTTTGTGGTTGGAAAGTAAAACAGAAAATCTATCCTGAAAAAGGGATAGGGGCTGATTATTTGCCTGAAATTCCCTCTCAGTAGTCATGAACTTCTGAATATGGTATTCAGATATTTTTCATAATAAAAAAGATTTTTTCCAAAGAAGGCCAAGTTCCATTCACTGCATGTTAACACTCAGCCATCACAGCTTTGCTTCGGCTGTCACGGGCCATGGAAGTCCAAGAGCACAATAGTTTGCTTTGTGTGTGTCTCTTAATCTGCAGAACAGATGCAGCTTTGACAGCTCTCCTCCAAGCCATCTTCAGGAGGAATGATGCTCCACCACTCTGGCACATGGTTCTGCATTCCCAGTGGATGGGAATAAATCAAGCAACTAATTCTAACCCCAAAACCTGCAGCACAGGGGTTCTTGGCAGAGAGCTCCTATTTTTTGTTAGCTCATGACTTTTTGACTAATTGTTGAGTCCTGTAAGATCCACATTGTACAAAGTAAGACTGGGTATGACTAAAGAAAGGATGATTTTAAACATGACTTCTCATTCACCCTGAGCATGTGTGTCATCCCTTGGTGGGTTCAAAAGCAAGAAGAGCGGGTGAATTCTTCCTGGCAGACTCCAAGCCAAAGCAGGACATCAAAACCCAGAGTGGTTAGGAGCTGGAACACACAAGGAACATAGACAGTCTCATGGCCCTCTGTCTGCCTGGGCTCCCTCTGAAAGCACCAAGAACCTGGGAACCACCTCAGCCTGACACCCAGCTCTACTGAGGCTATAAGTCACAGGGGCAACATGGTACCCAAAGCTTTGCCTCTTCATCTTTCAAGAAGTATGTTCATACTACTGGTTCTCATTCTCTCCAGGGACCAGTCTCTCTATGTGTTCCTTGCTCCCCAGATTTGGGTGTCTGCAAAATAGCTAGACACCTCAAAAATTATCAGCACTGGCAGAGTGAGCTTGGCAAAGTCACAGCACCTCCCTGAATGCCAGTTTTCTTCTCTGCCGAATGAGGAGGAAAGGTGGGCAGCAGGTGACCTCCGTGGACTCCTTCAGCTCTGTATTTTCTGATTCTATACATGGATGGTGGTAAATTAAAAGCAAAAGCTCCCTGAAGCCTACTGATAATTCAAGAGCAGAATATCCTTTCAGGAAAAAGGGGCCAGGCCTCAAATCCTGTTTGAATCCATCCCTCCTTTTTCCTCCCACCACGCAAGATGAGACAGAGCCCTTGAGCCCCTTTTTCCAGCACTGAGAAGAATGAGCCCAGAGCGTGGTTAGAAGACTGTGGCAGCAGAGAAAGCTGCTTCTCACCAAAAATAAATGAGTAAACAAACTAAAACCATGTATGTGGGTAATGGCTTGGTGCCCTCCTCATAGTAATGAGCAGGTTCTCATTCTGTTGGTTCCTGCAAGTGTTCATTGTTAAAGGAGTCTAGTACCTCCTCCTCTCTCTTTCTTGCTCCTTCTCTTGCTGTGTGACATGCCTGATCCCCCTTTGCCTTCTGCCATGATTGGAAGCTTCCTGAGGCCTCCCAAAAGCAAATGCCAGCACTGTGCTTCTCATACAGTCTGCAGAATCATGAGCCAAAGTAAACCTCTTTTCTTTGCAAATTACCCATTCTCAGGTATTCCTTTATAGCTATGCTAAATAGACTAAAATATGTGGTTTGTAAATATTTTCTCCCTGGAGGAAACTTGTCTTTTCATTCTCTTCGCAGGGTCTTCCTCAGAGCAAATGTTTTTAAATTTTTTTTAGATGTTAAGGGGGTAAAATGTACCAATTTTTTCTTTTATGGATCATGCTTTTGGTATGAAGTCTAGGAACACGTCATCCACCCCTACATCCCCATAACTCCCTCTTATATTTTTCTAAAACTTTATATTTTAAACTTAAGTTCATGATATATTTGGAGTTAAATTTTGTCTAATATGTTAGGTTTAGGTCGAGGTTCTTTTTTTTTTGCAGAGGGGTATAAATTGCTCCAGCACAATTGTTGAAAGGTCATCTTTCCTCCTCTGAGTAGCGTTTGCATCTTTGTCAAAGGCCGACTGGGCTCAGTGGCTCACACCTGTAATCCCAGCACTTTGGGAGGCTGAGGCAGGTGGATCACTTGAGGTGGAGTTTGAAACCAGCCTGGCCAACATGGCGAAACCCAGTCTCCACTAAAAACACAAAAATTAGCCAGGCATGGTGGTAAGTGCATGTAATCCCAGCTACTCAGGAGGCTGAGACATGAGAATTGCTTGAACCCAGGGGGACAGAGGTTGCAATGAGCTGAGATCGATCATGCCACTGCACAGCAGCCTGGGCAGCAGAGTAAGACTGTCTTGAAAAAAAAAAAAGTCAATTTGACATATTTGTGTGAGACTTCACTTAACCTGCCAGAATGCCGGTAGTTGTGTCCGTCTGAAGTCTCAGAGAATCAGGATAGATAGGTAGTCACTCTCACCCAGTTGCAAAGCAACAGGTCTGTGGCAAACAGCACTCTAACTTAAGCAAAGCAAGAGCTGAAGATGGTTTGGGGATGGGAAAGTATTGATCAATCCTTAATTAGATCTTCTAAAAGTGGAAACCAGCAATATACATCAGTTTCCAAGAGGCAAAATGTGAATAAGTTTCCCTGCCCTAAAACACTGAGTTATTCTGAAGTCCTGAGGGGCAGGAGGAGGACAATATCACCAGGGTGTAACCAGATGGGTGTGAGACAAGCCATTCCCAACCAGCAGCAAGGGCAAGGGTTAGGGGTCATCTTTTACTGAGCATCTTGCAGCTCAATGTGGTATTCTTTTCAGACAGGCTTATTCTTCATTTTTTTTAATTATAACTTTTATTTTTGGTTCGGGGGACATGTGCAGGTTTGTTATATGGCAAACTGTGTGTCATGGGGGTTGGTGGATAAATTATTTCATCACCCAGGTAATAAGCACGGTACCCAGTGTGTATCTTTTCTGATCCTCTTCCTCCTCCCACTCTCCACCCTCAAGCAGGCCCCAGTGTCTATTGTTCCCCTCTGTGACCATGTGTTCTCATTGTTTACCTTCCACTTATAAGTGAGAACATGCAGTACTGGGTTTTCTGTTCCTGCATTAGTTTGCTTAGGATAATGGCCTCCAGTTCCATCCATGTTGCTGCAAAGGACATCTCATTCTTTTTATGGCTGTGTAATATTCCATGGTGTATATGTATCACATTTTCTTTATCCAGTCTACCATTGATGGGTGTTTATGTTGATTCCATGTCTTTGCTATTGTGAATAGTGCTGCAATAAACATACATATGCATGTGTCTTTATGATAGAATGATTTATGTTCCTTTGAGTATATACATAGCAATGGGATGTCTGGGTCAAATGGTAATTCTTTTTCAAGTTATTTGAAGAATCACCACACCACTTTCCACAGTGGGTGAACTAATTTACACTCCAAACAGCAGTGTATAAGCATTTCCTTTTCTCCACAACCTCACCAGTATCTGTTATTTTTTGACTTTTTAATAATTGCTACTCTGACTGGTGTGAGATGATATCTGATTGGAATTTTGATTTGCATTTCTTTAATCATCAGCGATAGCAAGCTTTCTCTTACATGCTTGTGGGCTGCATATATGTCTTCTTTTACAAAGTGTTCGTTTATGTCCTTTGCCCACTTTTTAATGAGGATGTTTGTTTTTTGTTTGTAAATTTGTTTAAGTTCCGTATAGATCCTGGGTAGTAGACCTTTGTCAGATGCATAATGTGCAAATATTTTCTCCCATTCTGTATGCTGTCTGTTTACTCTGTTGATGGTTTCTTTTGCTGTGCAGAAGCTCTTCAGTTTGACTAGGTCTTGTTTGTCAATTTTTGTTTTCATTGCAATTGCTTTTGGCATCTTTGTCATGAAATCTTTGCCAGCTCCTATGTCCAGAATGGTATTTCCTAGATTATCTTCCAGGGCTTTCGTAGTTTCGGGTTTTACAGCTAAGTCTTTAATCCATCTTGAGTTGATTTTTGTATATGGTGTAAGGAAGGGGAAATGGTATATGGTGTAAGGAAGGAAAGTTGTACAATTTCAACTTTCTGCATATGATTAGCCAGTTCTCCCAGTTCCATTTATTAAAAAGGGAGTCCTATTCCCATTGCTTGTTTATGTCAGCTTTGTCAAAGATCAGATGGTTGTAGATGTGTGGCCTTATTTCTGGGCTCTCTGTTGTGTTCCATTGGTCTATCTATGTGTCTGTTTTTGTACCAGTACCATGCTATTTAGGTTACGATAGCCTCATAATATAGTTTAAAGTAATGTGATGCATCCAGCTTTGTTCTTTTTGCTTAAGATTGCCTTGGCTATTCAGGCTCTTTTTTGGTTTCATATGAATTTTTAAATTGTTTTTCCTTATTCTGTGAAGAATATCATTAGTAGTTTGATAGGAACACAGATAGGCTTTCAAAAAAATGTTCTGGTTCTTGTATCACGACGAGTGCCCTCTTAAGAACCTTGTCTGAAGCTAGAGGAGCCCAATAGATTTGTGTAGAAAGTGAAATAAATATAGGTTCTGAGGGATTGTTTCAAGGAAAACCAAGTCCACAAGGGGCGTGGTTTCAAAGGCAGAAAATTCCCAGTGACATGACTGACAGGACTTCATCCTGACAGAATGAAGACATCCTGTTCTAAGACAAAGAACTTAAAGTTCTTTGTCTAACTTTCCCATGTGCAGGCTGGGTAGAGAGCCCAGGTAAGCTTCCTTGGTTTAGAAAGCCTGCCAAAAGCTCCAAGGGAGGAGGCTTTGATTGCAGGCCAGGCAACCAATCCAATATCAGTCAAAGATCAATCACTCCAGATGAAGTTTGGAAAAGTTCCTCTCACTAGACAAGAACCTGAATGGGGTGGGAGTAACTCCAGGGTTAAAAATCCCCCCTACTCCCTTACCTATACAGACTCCATCTCTGGATCCCCTGCCATGGCAACGTGGGAGCTGTCTCTCCCTCTCTCCCTGTAGGGATTTCCCTCTCTGGGATCCCCTCCCACAATAGCATGGGAGCTCTCTCTACTTCTCTCTCTCTCTCTCTCTCTCTCTCTCTCTCTCTCTCTGCCTAATAAATCACTCTCTGCAAAACTCTTTGGGTCCAATATTTACTTGAACAAGCTCACTGTACTGCCAGGGCCCTCTCCCCATTCTTAGATGAGTCAGAGCCCAAGAACCTCAAGCACATCTCATTGGGGGAGGGAGCTAAGCCCCATCCCATCCCACAACCTGGTTACAGTTCCTCTTCAAATTCTCTTAGCCTATTAAAAATAGATAGTGGTCTCTTCCTCTGCGTTAATCTACTCCAAGGCCTCTGTTACATCTGCTAGCTAAAATAAAGAAATTAGTGTAGTTTATGTTCTTAGTTCTTACATTTTAGCCTAGATACCTGCCTTGACATGCCTGGATGAGCCCAGGCAAGCCTTAGGTCATAGCTTTTTCCTCTTTCCTTATTTAAAAGTATTTTTGCCTCTCTCAGCATTCTGTAAGCCACTTCCTCTTTTCCTTTTTTTTCATCTACGCTTATCTTTTTAAGAAAGTTTTAAGTTGTTAGCCAATTGGGTATAGCCCAAAATGTGAGGTTCAGTTCCAGCCAGTGGAATCAAGACACAGCAATAGGACCGAATGCGTTAAACATAAATATGCCTGCTCTTCCTTTGTTCAGTGCACTCTTGTAGCAAAACTGCTGGCAAGCAGTGTTCTTTCTGCAGAAAGTTAAAAAAGGCCTTGCTGAAAAACCTTTTGTCTAAATGCTGATTCTTCCCTGCAACATCAGAAGATAAGCACTTATTCCCAACAATTCGGTGGCCCATATGGGGAGGCATTCCCCTCTGGGATGGTCTCCAGCCCTCTTTCATGGGAAGGCACACCCCCACCACCTCATTGCAGTGGCCCTAGGGGTAGAGCCAGGACCTACCCAGTGCAAGGAATAAACTCAGATTCTCAGCAACGCAGGGGAAAGAGAGACTTGCAGCACCGGCAGCCAGGCAACCTCATGCATGAGCCAAGGTAGGAAACGTTGCAAGAAGGCGACCAAGTACCTCTTTGGTGATCAACTTCTGAAGGGTTGAATGTGTGTATGCCTGAGTGTGCAAGGGACCTTTGGAAAAGGGAGGGAGCAGGTCACCCTCTCAGGGCTGGAAAGGGGAGATATCCCTGATTGAGGGATTGGGCTTTCCACCTGCCAGGACTGGAAAGGTGAAACATCCCTATCTTCAGGGGTTGGGCCTTCCACTGGTTTAAGGAGATTAAACCCAACCAGTATCCCATATCAGTAACTCTTCTAGTAAAACAAAGACAGAAATTAAAGCTGACTCCAGTGATGAGCTTCCTCCCGACAGCCCTGTAGGGCATACACTAACATATTAAAAGGATAATGAAAGGACTAAGCATAAGAAAAAAGCAACAAATGATAAAATATTGCTGTTTTACTTGGACCAAAGAACCGATCCTCAAGCCTGCAGTTGTCTGGCCAAAACTTAGGTCAGCTAAGGATTAGGTCTGTCAACTTCTAATGATGTATGTCAATAATAAGAGCCCAGTCTTACAAGAGGAGATCAATTACGCTCTCTATTGGCGGCAGGGGCCGTCCTCCTTTACCCATTAAGGGAGGGAGGGAAACAACCAAAGATTAGATCAAAGTTAGAAAAGGCCTCGCCTGACAAAGGTAAACTTTTTATCCATGAGCAACCCTCATATAACTGGGACCCCCTTACTCCCACTGCTGCCCACAGATTGTCCACTCCTGGCTCCCTCAGCTCTTACACGCACACCTGCCCTTCCTCCTCCCGCGCCACCTGTTTCTGCTGTTCCTGAATCCGCTGCAGCACCCTCTCAGCAGAAAGCACAGCAATGTAAAATAATAAATATCCAAAATTTTTCATTTCCCTCCTCTAAGGAATTAGCTTCAGCTTCAAAGCTTTTTCCTCTAAAAGAAGCACCTCAAGGAGGGGGTGCGATTGGATTTGTGAACACTCCTTTAACTGCTTCTGAGGTTCAAAGTCTGCCATTACTTAATAACCCTGATAAGCAGCAGAACAAACTGATCAGTTCTTAGGGCCCCAATTATATACTTGGACAGAGTTAATGTCCATTTTAAGTATTCCTTTTTTTTTTTTCAAGAGAGGAATGGAACATGACCTGTAGGGCTGCTATGGTGGCCTGGACATGAGATCATCCTGCAAGCCAGGATGTCCCAGCAGCAGAGACAAAGTTTCCAGCTCAAGACCCACAGTGGGACAATAATCTTGCAGCCCACTCAAATAACAGAAGAAATTTAAAAGAAATAATTGTTAAAGGAATTCAAGAGTCAGCCCCTCGACCTCAAAATCTCTCTAAAGCTTCTGATATACAGAGCCCTCTAAGACAAAGAATGTTAAAGCTGCATCTTGTTAAGAATAGCTGGCCAAATATTGCAAAGAAGTTATAGGAACTAGATAACTGGAAAACCCAGTCAATAGAAGAGCTTTTAGGCAAAGCCCAGAAAGAATATATAGAAAAAAAAAATAAAGAAAAGCAAAGACAGAAAGCAAAAAATCTTCTGGCAAAGTTCGCCAGGGCAGATGATGCCAAGGGCTAAATTTAGACGCTGGGATAAGGTTTGCCAAAGAAGGTAAAAGAGGAGGGCCCTAGAATTCAAGGTTACAAAAGTAAAGGAGGCAAGGCCAGTACTTTAAGGGAGAATGTCAAAGTAAAGGTTGCAGAGGTTGTAGATGCGAAAAGAAGGAAAAAAGCCAAAAACAAAGAGGCTCTAGGTTAGAAGCCAAAGTGTTCAGGTAGATGACGCTGCAATGCCCTCAGACGGCTAAGTGCTTGTTAGCAATAGCAGATCATTTCACACACTAGGTAGAGGCTATTTCTTTCTCAAAGGCAACTGCCAGTATTGTAGTAAAGCCATTAGTCAAACATGTTATGCCTAAATTTAAACTAATAGAAAATATTAATTCAGATAACAAAACTCATTTCACTGCACATATTATTAAAAAGCTGGCCCAAGTGTTAAACATAAAGTAAACTGGACTTTCATATTCCCTGGCACCCCTCCTCCCCTGTAAGAGTAGAAAGAATAAACTCTAAAAAAAATACCATTTAACTAAATTAATTTTAAAACACAGTTACCATAGACCAAATGGTAACCACTGCATTATTAAACATTAGGACTGCTCCCCAGAAGGATATTGGTCTATCCCCATACAAAATGTTATATCAACTACCTTACCTACATTCCTAGCTGATGCTCCCATGTTAGAAACCAAAGATCAGTTTCTTAAAAATTATATATTTAGTCTGTCTTCCACCTTTTCCTCTCTTAAAAATAATGGTCTTTTAGCACAGCCTCCATCCTTGGAGTTTCCAGTGCACCAGCATCAGCCCGGAGATCACGTTTTCATCAAAGGATAGAAAGGAAGGAAGCTTGGGCCAGCTTAGAAAGGACCTCATCTCGTGTCACTTACCACTGAGACTGCTATTCATACAGCAGAGAAGGGGGTGGGCCCATCATACTCAAGTCAAGAAAGCATCAACATCTCCAAAATCATGGGCTATTGTTCTGGGGTCGAGCCCTACCAGGTTGAAGTTAAAGAAAGCTTAACTTGCATATGCCTTTTATATTGCTTCTTTTCCTTTCTTTATTCTGTTACTAGCTCCTTTGTTATTAATTTAACTAAGTCTGAGTCACCTCAAACCATTGCCTTTAATGCTTCTGCTGTCATACCTTGTAGAGGTGTAAAAGATCAACAACAGCTAACCTTTTTAAATAAGTATTTAGCCCCCCCCCCCCTCCCCAATCAATGTAGCTACTCCTAGTTCCCATCATTGTGATCACCTGCAGCCGAGACACCGATTTTCTGTTCCTACAACCTGGCAACACTGTAGCAGTTAAAACTGTGTTCTTTAGACAACTCAGGATCAAGGTTAGCCTTCAACGGGAGGGGTTTGTGCTGATTTAAAGCCCCTTCTCTTTTTTACTAAAGGAACTGCCCCTTTCAACTCTCAGTCTCATCACTACAACCCTGTCCTTCTCTCCATCACCACTTCCACCTTAACTGACTCTAGGCCTGCCCTTAGTTGCTTCTATAGTACAGGGATTGATGTAAAAAAAGGATCCCCTAGGCAGTTGTTAAAGACACATTATTTCCCCTTCCTCTCCAACTTCAGCAGTCTCAGTCTTAGGCCCAACACCAGTTGTTCCCACTCCTGATAATAATACCAAGATGTATATTGTAAAAGGAGAAGATCTAAGACAGAACTTAGCCATTGAAACAGGATACCAAAATGCAAATGCCTGACCGGAATGGATTAAATATTCCGTCCACACCTTAAATAACAGCAACTGTTAAACTTGTGCACACGGCAGACCAGAGGCCCAGACTGTCTCCTTTCCACACGATGGTCCCTTCATCAATCAGGTATGGACTATATGGTGGCTCGTTTTCAAAATTCCACAGCCTAACATAGTCCATTGTGCTAAGCTCTCTCTCTGCTGTTTCCTGAAGTTCAATACCCTGTGGGTCAGTCCCCAACGGCAATCCAGCTTCCACCTCTAAATGCCAAGTTTATCTCGTGCTTCTCATAACAAGGGGAGAATTCAGTGTTCCTTGGAAGCATAAAAGGATGCAAAAAGCTCAAGCCCTTCAAAAAAGCTTACCCATTAGTCCACCCTCAACCATTCCCAAGTGGATGTATGGTGGTACTGTGGAGGACCTTTACTGAACACTGTGCCAAATAATTAGAGTGGTACTTGTGCTCTAATCCAATTGGCTATCCCGTTCACCCTGGCATTTCAACAGTCTAAGAAGGTAAAAACAAAACACCGCAAACCAGGAAACACTCCTGACGAGTCCTTTGATTCTCAGGTTTACACAGATGCCATTAAAGTCCTGCAAAGAGTGCCAGAGGAATTTAAAGCACAAAATCAAATCGCTGCAAGGTTTAAATCTACATTGTTCTGATAGGTAACCATTAATAAAAATGTAAACTGTATCAATTATATTTATTACAATCAAAAACGCTTCGTGAATTACACTGAAGATGCTATCAGAGGAATAGCTGAACGATTAGGACCCACTAGCCAAATGGCTTGGGAGAAGAGAACAGCCTTAAACATGATGTTAGCAAAAAAAAAAAAAAAAGTGTTTGTGTCATAAAAAGGACTCAGTGTTGTACCTTTATTCCCAATAATACCACCCCTGATGGAACTATAACCAGGGCATTGCAAGATTTAATAGCTTTATCTAATAAACTTGCAAAGAATTCTGGAATCAGTAACCCTTTTACTAAAACAATAAAAAAAAGATTCAGCAGATGGAAAAAAATCTAACTTCAATCTCACCTCAATCCACTCTTGTTGTTGGTGTACTCGTTCTAGTAGAATGCTGTTTTATCCCTTGTCTGAGAGGTTTCACACAGAAGCTTGTCTCTCCTACTCACTGCATTGTTTCCTAACCTTCCTCCACCCCTTTCAGAAAGACTGCTCCTTTTAGAAGACCAAACAGAGCAATTAAGCCAAAATATGTTAAACAAGTTTAAAGAGGAATTACAAAATAAAAGGGGAAATTGTAAAAAGTGAAATAAATAAAGGTTCCTCTTCAAATTCTTTTAGTCTATTAAAAATAGATAGTAGACTCTTTCTCTAGGTTAATCTACTCTAAGGCCTCTGTTACATCTGCTAGCTAAAATAAAGAAATTAGTGTAGTTTATGATCTTACTTCTTGCATTTTAGCCTAGATACCTGCCTTGACATGCCTGGATGAGCCCAGGCAAGCCTTAGGTCATAGCTTGTTCCTCTTTCCTTATTTAAAAGTATTTTTGCCTCTCTCAGCATTCTGTAAGCCACTTCCTCTTTTCCTTTGTTTTCCTCTGTGCGTACCTCTTTAAGAAAGTTTTAAGTTGTTAGCCAATCGAATATAGCCTAAAATGTGAGGTCCAGTTCCAGCCAATGAAATCAAGACACAGCAATAGAACCGAATGCGTTAAACATAAATATGCCTGCTCTTCCTTTGTTTAGTGCACTCTCATGGGAAAACTGCTGGCAAGCAGTGCCCTTTCTGCAGAAAGTAAAAAAAGGCCTTTCGGAAAAACCTTTTGTCTAAATGCTGATTCTTCCCTGCAACATCGGAAGATAAGCACTATTCCCAACAATTTGGCTCTGAGCTGAACACAAAGCTCTTCTCTTTTGTTGCCCCAGCCTCTCCCTCATCTTACCAAGTTTGCCATTCATAACCCATTTCACCCTAAAGCGCCATAGGGTGGGGAAGGTGGAAGAGGGAGGGCAAACGTTATAACCAGAAGCCTTGGAATGTGAGTTCATTTCATTCCAGGTCTGCATTAGAGATGACAGGCCTCTCAGCAGAGCATTCCCCCTAAATGCTCTGCAGACACAAAGCTAAAAATCACAGCTTAATATCTTTGTTTTTAATGTCAGAATGTCAAAAATTAGGACAAATTTCTCCAAAAGCAGAATATTGGCTCTCCACAATCCCTGACTCAGGCCAAATCTCCAAGCCACCTTAAAGAAATACAGCGCTTTTTTCTGGGTGCGTCAGCATCTCCTCGAAACAAAGACTGTTCAAGATCATGCACCTGAGGCAGCTTCACAAGCTTCTTTCTGCCTCTTCCCGGACCCAGAGCAGCAGAATGCCTGGCAACCAGTGTTCTTGGGGCAGAAGCTTTTATAATGTCACAAGCAAAAAGAATATGCAACAAAGCCATCAGCCCTTCCGATCCCCATCCTCCCCAAGTTGTGTTCAACAGAACATCCCAGGGTGAGCTCTTCTTGCTATTCACAAGCTGGGAGGGCAATCATAACTATATTGCCACAAACACACCACAGTTAATAAGTGACATAAACAACCATATAAATGTCAAGCTGTGAATCTGAAACTTGACAGGACATTTCAGATCCAAAGGAGCTTGGCACCTAATAGCATTCTCTGAATTCACACATAATCTGCTTTGTGCAGCTCTTTTGAGAAGGAGCCACTGACCCAGTAAGCATGTTATTCTCTACCGGAGATTATAGTCATTCCAAGGCAATTAACTGCATTCCAGAGAAAACAGGAGGAACTTAAAATACAAGATTTGAAGGTTTGGAAGTGAGACAGAAAAGACAGGAAGGGGTCTTGTAAATTGCGGTTATTAATATGTTGACATTGCCCTGGAGCTCTGCACAGCAGACAACATCCAGCCATTTGTTTTTGTTTTTGTTTATAAATCCATGTCGTTGCTAGAATTTTCACATGACCAAGTTGGTGGAGGCTACCCAGGCTGACTGCAGGGCCTTCGTTACATGGGATGGCATCAACTTAGAGACTGAGTCCTGATCACGTAGGGAGCCATTCCTAGTTATAAAGTCCATGACTCTGATTCTCCAAGACTTCTTCTTGCTTTATATTTTAAATGGAGGTAAAATCCATACAACTAAAAATTAGCCATTTAAAGTGTCCAATTCAGTGGCATTTAGTTCATTCACAATGTAGCACAACCACCACCTCTATCTAGTTCCAAAAACATCTTCGTCACCCCAAAAGAAAACTCTGTCCCATTAAGAAGTCGATCCCCATTCTCCCCTCCTCCCAGCCCTGACAATCACAAATTGGCTTTCTGTCTCCGGATTGAGCTATTCTGAACATTTCATATAATGAAATCATATAGTATATGACTTTTTGTATGGCTTCCCTCACTTAGCATAATGATTTCAAGGTTCATCCATGTTTTAGCATATATGTATGTCTCATGCCTTGTTATGGCTAAGTAATATCCACTGTATGCATTATCCCACATGCTGCTTACCGCTCCATTGATGGACATTTGGATTGTTTCATATTTTGGCTATTGTGAATACTGCTGTTATCAATATTCATTTATAATTTCTTATTTGAATACATTTTCAATTATTTGGGGTATATATCTAGGGGTGGAAGAGCTGAGTCATATGATAATTTCATGGCTGACTTTTGAAGAATTGCAAAATTGTTTTTCCCCTTCTTGTTTACAGTTATGTCTTCACTAAAAACTATATCTTGAGCTGGGCATGGTAGTTCATGTCTCCCATTACTTTGGGAGGCCAAGGAAGGTGCATCACTTGAGCCCAGGAGTTCAAGACCAGCCTGGACAACATGAAGAAACCCTGTTTCTACAAAACAAAAAATCAAAACTTAGCCAGGCAGGGTGGTATGCACCTGTAGTCCCAGCTACTAGAAAGGCTAAGGTGGGAGGATCGCCTGAGCCCTGGAGATTGAGGCTGCACTGAGCCATGATTACACCACTGCACCAGCCTGGGTGACAGAGTGAGACGTCTGGAAAACACACACACAACTTTAGTATTATTTCCGAGGTTTGGTGTAAGGGAAAAGATGGAAAGGAGGCTAGCCAGTGGCTTATGTGGCTGTCTTAACACCAAAAGCCTCCATTAAACCAATCTTCTGAAGAACTCAGGTGGAGTTCCTACCTAGTCTACTCCATACCTGTATTCGTCCATTTCACATTGCTATAAATGCCCAAGACTGGGTAATTCATAAAGGAAAGATGTTCAATTGATTCACAGTTCTGCATGGCTGGGGAGGCCTCAGGAAACTTACAATCATGGTAGAAGGGGAAGCAGGCACATCTGCAAGGTGGCAGGTAAGAGAGAGCTTGTGAAGGAGGAACTGTGAAATGCTTATAACACCATCAGATCTCGTAAGAACTCACTCACTATCATGAGAACAGCATAGGGGGCCTGTCCCCAAGATCCAATCACCTCCCACCAGCTCCCTCCCTTGACACATGGGGATTATGGGGATTATAATTCAAGATGAGATTGGGGTGAGGACACAGAGCCAAGCTATATCAACACCCCATAGCCCCCTGCTCCTAGCAAGAACTGGGAGTGAGTGATAGGGGGATGAGGCAGTGGCCTCCAAAGGACAGTACATACATGCCTTGGGAGCAACAGATCACTCTCCATGGGGATGCCAAAGGAAGCCATTAGAACCTCTATGTTATTTTTATCTGGAAAGTAGAAAAAAGTGAGCTGCATGGAGTGTTATAGATTGAATGTCGTTCCCCTGAAAAGCATATGATGGAATCCCAAACCCCAGTACCTCAGAGTGTGACCTAACATGTAGGTTAAGTCTTTACAGAGATGATCAACTGAGATCAGTAGGGTGAAACCTAATTCAGTATAACTGATATCCTTGTAAAAAGGAGAAATTTGGACCCCACACACATGCATAAACACGTACACACACACACACACACACACACACACACACACACAGGAGTTAGACCATGGAAGATGAAGGCAGGGGTGGGGGTGCCATGTCCACAAGTACCATAGAATGCCAGCAACCCCCAGAAGCTAGGGGAGTGGGGCCTGGAACAGATCCTCCCTCCCAGCCTCAGAAGGAACCTACCCAGTGGACACCCATGATCTCAGACTTCTGGTCTCCAGAACTAGAAGAGAATATGTTTCTGTTGTTTATGCCACCCAGTTTGTGGTACTTTGATGAGAGTCTTTGCTAGCTAGTACACTAATATTTTATATAAAGGTACTCATGGGTCACCTAACTTAGTCCCTCACATGCAGGACTTGAAGGCTTTTAGGGTGTAGAACAGTCACATCTCAAAGGAACAGACAGGTTCCCTCCTGGACAGAGTGACCTGGAGCAATCGACCTGCAGGCAGGTAAGTGGATTTATAGATTAGACCATCTCATAGTAATGTAATCAATTCTCATGCAATGAATGGGTAGATTTAGTATTACTCTTTTAAAAGTTGATTGAGGATTACACTGACCTGACCACCACAGGAAGCAAAAAAAAAAAAAAGGTGGTACTAACTTCTCTCCTCAAACTGAGACAGGGGAAGCTCCTCTGAGGCCATATGAGGCATTTGGGAGGCCAAGGTGGGAGGATTGTTTGAGTCCAGAAGTTCAAGACCAGCCTGGGCAACGTGGTGAGACCCTGTCAAAAAACTTTTAAAAATTAGCCAGGCATGGTGGCACACACCTGTGGTCCAAGCTACTTGGGAGGCTGAGATGGGAGGATCACTTGAGCCAAGTTGAGGCTGCAATGAGGTGTGATTGTGCCACTGCACTCCAGCCTGGGTGACAGAGCCAGCTGTCTCAAAAAAATAAATTAAAATGCATGGAGCTGATCAGATCTGACAAGAAACCAGTCAAAAGTGATAAAAATTCACAAGAAGCCTACTTCAAATGCGTATTTATAACCCTTATTGTTTATGATAAGCCTTAAATCTAAATTTATATTATGCCTTCAGATACTAACAAATGGTTAATACAAAGCTTTCATAATTAATGGCACTCAAAATATTGTTTATTTCATCGAGTTCCTCCTTTAGTTTCAATTGTATGTATGTCTTACAGTTTACATAATATATGGTTGATAAGTAAACATATGTACCCCCCCAACATTTTACTAAATGTGTTATGTAATAGCTAGGTTTGAAGACCAGTGATTTAGGGTGTGGGCTACAGACAGATAAGTGACACCAGCCACCCCAAAACAGGGGGTGCTGGAGCCTTTATATCTGATCTTCAGCCCAAGACGGATGCTGTTGAGCACCAGAGACATTCTGGACAAGGAAATGCCTCCAGGGATGAAGTGATGTGATGCTGAGGTCAGAGAAAAAACTTCTGAAGCAGAGGAACCAAAGCTGACATTTACAGAAGGCACTGCGAGAGCTCCCCAATGTGCTGGTTGACATGAAGCAGCCCACGGCTGGAGAGGAACGTGCCTTGGGAACAGGTGTGTGACACAGTAGTAAGGACCCATGCGCTCAGGGGAGGAGGAAGGAGCTGCTTCTCAACTTCGCAAGGGATTTCCACCAGGAAGAAAACACAGCAGAATGGTTTACCCTACCTGTTTGCAGTGAAAGAGAATTCAGACGTTGGAAATCAACAAGTGAAGGTGACTTTTTAATGTGTTTGGAGGTTGGTGAGGAGGGAACATTCTTTTAGCAAGTGCAGCCTCACAGGCTCTGGCAAGTCTCAGCAAGAGATGAACCTTGAAGTGAAAGACTTTAAGCATCCAGGGTTGGGGTGGAGGAGAGGATGGGGCTGGTCAACCGTCTTCCAGAATCTAGACCATTCGATCATCTTCCTTTTCTTCTCCATCTTCCTAATTAAAGTCCCTCCGCCCTGCTCTGAAGCAAAAGAAAAATTAAGTGGGAAAGAGCCAACAAAGAGTTTGAAGAGTTCCAAATGAACAGATGAGGGGCAGGCCCTCAGGTGAGGAAGGCAGAAGTGAGGGGCTTCAGGGAGGATGGAGAAATTTGTAGAGCTTGCAAGTATGGGGGACACACATGATGTCCCCCAGGAGGCTCGGAAGGTGTGCACAGTAAACCCCACACACTCATCATTCTCGAGCACAGGATGAATTGACTGGCTGGGAAGTGCAACCCCCAAGTTCTTTCTACACCGTACATTTAGGGATGTGACTCTGGGGATCCCTATGCTACCTTTTGCTTATTCCATTCATCTGCTGGCAAACACTGGAGTCGCTTCCACCTTTTGGCTATCATAAAGAATGTTGCTATCAACATAGCAGATATCTCTTTGAGACCCTGTTTTCAATTCTTTGGGGTATATACCCAGATGCAGAATTGCTGGATGCTGCGGTAATTCTATTTTTAATTTTTTTTTTTTTTTTTTTTCCGAGCTAGCTGAGATTTTATTTTGGACACACAAAAAAAGCAATTGAATTGTTTTGCAGCTGGAGGCCTGTCATACCATTTTCCACAGTGGTTGCACATTGACATTCCCACCAGCAGTGCCCAGGGCTGCCTCTACATTCCTGATTACACTTATTCTTTCCTTCCTTCCTTTCTTCCTCCCTCTCTCCTTTCCTTCCTTCCTCCCTCCTTTCCTTCCTCCCTCCCTCCCTCCTTTCCTTCCTCCCTCCCTCCCTCCTTCCTTCCTTCCTCCCTCCCTCCTTTCCTTCCTTCCTCCCTCCCTCCGTCCTTTCCTTCCTTCCTCCCTCCCTCCCTCCGTCCTTTCCTTCCTCCCTCCCTCCCTCCTTTCCTTCCTCCCTCCCTCCCTCCTTTCCTTCCTCCCTGCCTCCCTTCCTTCCTTCCTTTTTTGATAGTGGCCATCCTAATGGGTGTGAGGTGGTATTTCGTTGTGGTTTTGATTTGCATTTCTCTAATGATTTGTGTTGTTGAGCATCTTTTCAGGTGCATATTGGCCAGTAGCATACTGAGAATTTATAATGTAAGTACATTTCCATGGAGAGCGGAACATCCTAAGTGGCCTGGAGAACATCTATACTGCCTCAGTGTGCTCTGGGCTCTCCCAGTGAATCTGCCTGATCCTGCTGTTAGTCTATGTGATGGTTAATACTTAGGGTGAGCTTGATTGGATTGGTGGATGCAAGTATTGATCCTGGGTGTGTCTGTGAGGGTGTCACCAAAAATGATTTTAACATTTGAGTCAGTGAGCTGGGGAAGGCAGGCATACCCTTAATCTGGTGGGCAACATTTAATCAGCTGCCGGCAAATATAAAGGAGGCAGAAAAATGTGAGAAGGTGAGAAAGACCTAGCCTCTGAGCCTACATCTTTCTTCTGGGCTGGATGCTTCTTACCAGCGAACATCAGACTCCAAGTTCTTCAATTTGGGGACTTGGACTGGCTCTCCTTGCTCCTCAAGTTTGCAGGCAGCCTTTTATTGGACCTTGTGATCATGTAAGTTAATACTTAATAAACATATATATATATATATATATATATATATATATATATACACACACATACATACACACACACACACACACACACACAAATATATATATATATATATTGTATATATCTTATTAGTTCTGTCCCTCTAGAGAACACTGACTACTACCGTCTAGGAATCCCAGGTATGAACCCTCCACCATATGGCTGTCTGCTGGGGACACTCAGGGTCAACTCAGGCTTAACGTTGGAGTGGAACCACAGATACCCTTGGAACAGATTAACCTGGACCACAGGAGCCTGGAGGCCAGCAAGCAGGAGGAGTCCAGACTCCCTCAAGGCCAAGCTGGATACAATGCGCCCTTATGTCCCAGCTGCTCCTGGCTTAGATTTGGCATGGTGTCCTGAAGCAGGCACCCTCCGCCGTCCTCTCCTGCCGCTCTGCTATATCTGAGTTTCGGAGCGTGACAATGGTGCTTGCTGCTCTCCTGACCAAGCTACAAGCTCAGGAGTTGAAATTTCCCTCAGGCAGCTTCTCCCCTGCCCTTAGGGAGGTGTCCTTCCTGAAGGAGCTTTGCAGGCCTCAGCTGCACCTGGTCCCGCCTTGTCCCTTCATGGCAGGACCTGGACCAAGTAGTTCGCAGAGGTGGAGCCACGTGACTGTGTACCTGCCTGCTTCTCCAGGCCTAGCCCTGTCTGGGTTGATTCTGAAAGAGATATTTACACTAAAGGGCTTAAGCAGAGGGAAGATTTCACTGCCTCTTATCTCTCATAGTTTAGAAAAACAAGCAACAATTTCATAAACACATGACCCCGTGGCGCCTGTGTTTATGGCTCACTTCTCTGGGGAGTCTCCTCGTCTCAGAGCCCTGTCCTGGCTTCCTTTGCACCCCTCACTTCTTCCTGGACTCCCAGGGGAAAACGGGATTCCCGTGGACGTGCCACATCCCTGATAAGGTTCTCTGTGCATTCCAAGCTCTCCACACTGACATTGCTCTATGCCCCATCTATGTAATGGCAGCTCCCAGTTCTTGCCCTCCAGCCAAAACATCATGAGTCACTAAGCTCCAAGGAGTCCTGGAGACCCTCCCAACAGCACAATTCCCATATGCAGCACAACCAGCCCAAAGCCATGTGCCCAGGTTGCTCACACTTATGCCCAGCCCTGCGAGGGCCTAGCTCTCCTATCCATCATCCCAGCCCACCTTTGTATTCACACCCCAGAAGACCTCAAGGCAAAGGACTCCAGCTCCACACCCCACCACTGGGGCTTCCATTCAGGCTGTAGCTGACTTATCTTATGCCCAGGCACTTACCCTTCTCCAAGGAACCAAGTGGAAACCTAGAGTGGGAATTCCTGTACCCATCCCTCCTTTCTCATCATATCCTTCTCCATCTTCCTCCTGACTCAGTCTGCCATCCCTCTCTCCCTCTGCCTTCCATGCTGCTCTCCAAATTCTTGCTCCATGCTTGCAAACTGTCTACCTTTGCATATCAGCCTTCTCACTGAGTGCTCCCTCCAACCCTTGGCTTAGCTTAGTGATTCCCAGCCCTGGCTTTGCATCAGAATCCCCTGAGAAAATGTTTTAAAAGATACTCCTGCCCAGACAGGGCTGGCTACCTAATTTCTGAAGTCAAGTACAAGATGAATATTCAGGGTTTCTATTTCAGCAGACATTAAGGATTTTCAAGATGGCAGCAACAGAGCATTAAAACAAGCACAGCGCCCATCTGAGTTCCACTGCCCGGGTCCAAGGCCATGGAACAGCCCTGTGCCCAGGTACTTTCCTTAAACCTTCAAATTTAACTAGCCTGGGCAAGGCCCTGGAATCTGCATTTTAAAAGCTCACCAGGAGATGCTGAGGAGACCAAGCTGCCCCGGGGCTGACCAAGAGTTACTGCATCTGTCGCAGCCCTCTTACATGGAAACTTCTGGAGCCAGAAGTTGGGCTCCTGTCTTCCTGGTGCCACAGTCACTTCCAGACATTTTCCTCTGTGTGGTCTGGAAATTCTAGTCCTGCCAACTATCTGCTCAACTAGAGCTAAGGTCAATCCTGCGTTTTCACTGCCCTTGTCTAGGACATTTCTGGACTTTCCTTGGCACCTGTCCTCATCCAACCAATATTTAGCAAATGGTTCACAACTTTCTCCACCCCCATTCATGTTGCTGCCTCAGCATCCCTGTGTAAGGCCCAGCCAAGGTCCTGGCCCTCAGTTCCTCGTACCCACCATGATCCCAGGACCACCTCCCTTCCTCCACCTTGGCACCCACTCCCATGCTCACTGCTGGGATCTGGCAAAGACTCAAAGCTCCTTCACTCCTAAATCTCAAACCAAGTTGCCCGCTCTCTAACCACAGCATCCTGTCCTAAGCTCTCTCTCATCCACTGAGGCCTTCAGTCCAGTGACCACCCCCCAGATACTCCTTATCTATTACTTTTACTTGCTTCACCTTCCATTTCATCTTGCTTACATTCAACGATCCAGTCTTTTTATTACTCTCCTCCAAATACAGATGCTCTTTGACTTACAGTGGGGTTCCATCCTGATAAGCCCATCCTAAGTTGATGATGTCGTAAGTCGAACATGCATTGAATACACCTAACCGGCTGGACATCCTAGCTTAGCTGAGCCTTCCTTCAATCTGCTCAAAACACATTAGCCTACAGTCGGCAACATCATCTCACACAAAGCCTATTTTATGATAAATTGATGGGTGTCTTGTAATTTATTGAATACTCTACTGAAAGTAAAAAACAGCATAGCTGTATACTGAATGTATATCACTTTTATACCATTGCAAAATCAAAAAATCGTAAGTGGAACCATTGGAAATCAGAGACGGTCTGTACCAGACATTCTCTTCCTCTCTGTCCTTACATCTCACCTACCTAGCAAAATTCCAGCCTTGGGCAAACGTCAGCATCCACCTTCTCTACACCTGCTATCGGCCAGCAGATCACTGCTGGAGGGACATCCTAGAACTGCACAGCTGCCTGTCTTGGCTATGCCCTCAGGACTGCCTGGTAATTGGAGCCACGAAGGGCTCCTTCAGTCAATACAGGCTCTCACTTCGCACAATTTGTGTTTAAAACCTTCTCCAGTCTCACCACGTCTGAAACCACTCCTTCCTTCCTTCACACTTAGCAAATGACCTTGTCTTCTACTGTCCTGAGAAAAGAGAACCAACTGGGCCACCAAATCTATAAATGGATGTCCCTGAGTTTGCACCCAGCTCTCCCTCCTCCTTCTGGGAGGGCCAGCTCCTTCATAGGTGCCCTCTGCACCCTGTGCCTCTTGCCTTTTCAAAGGCCTGGTGCTACCAGTTATCCTTTGTAGCTTGGTCCTTCCAGCTCCTCCATCAGCATTTAAATCCCCTAGCTGTGGCCAGGCATGGTGGCTCACACCTATAATCCCAGCACTTTGAGAGGCCAAGGCAGGTGGATCACCTGAGGTCGGGAGTTCAAGACCAGCCTGGCTAACATGGGAAATCCCATCTCTATGGAAAATACAAAAATTAGCCAGGAATGGTTGTGGGCACCTGTAATCCCAGCTACTCTGGAGGCTGAGCCGGGAGAATCTCTGGAATCTGGGAGGCGGAGGTTGCAGTGAGCCGAGATCGCACCACTGCACTCCAGCCTGGGTGACAGAGTAAGACTCTGTCTCAAAAAATAAATAAAATCCCCTAGCGGCAATCTTTGAAAAGGGAAAGGAAAAAGGAAAAGAAAAAGGGAGAGGAGAAAGGAGGTAAGGAAAGACCAGAAGACCCCTCTCTTCCTCCAGCTCCTATCCTATTTATTTATTTATTTATTTATTTATTTTTGGTAGGATCTTGCATTATTGCCCAGGCTGGAGTGAAGTGGTGTGATCACACCTTACTGCAGCTTCAACCTCCTGGGCTCACATGATCCTCACGCCTCAGGTTCCCGTGTATCTGAGACTACAGGTGCATGCCACCACAAATGGCTTATTTTTGTTTTTTGTATCTTTGGTAGTGACAGGGTCTCACCATGTTGCCCAGGCTGGTCTCAAACTCCTAGGCTCAAGTGATCCACCCACCTAGGCCTCCCAATGTGCTGGGATTACAGGCTTGAGACATTCAACCTGGCCTCTCTTACTCTTGCCTTCATGGCCACAATCCTTTTGTCCTCCTCACCTCCCACTGACCCCAGACCCCATTCCAACAGACTTTTGCTACACCACTTTAAGGAAGCAATTCTTAATAAGGTCTTCAATCACCTCCATTTTAAACAGAATGGCTACATTTGGGGCCTCATCTTACTGAACCTGTTAGTGTCACAGAAACAAGTTGACCACTCCCTTATTTCTTACATACTCTCTTCCCTTGGCTCCTTCACACCATTTTCTCTTCATTTTCTCTGGCTCCACTCCTTGGTCTCTTTATGGATTCTCCCTCCACAATGTAAGTATTACGTGTCAAAGTTCTTGAGGCTCTGTGCCAGGCACTGTTCTCTTCTCCCTCTACTCTTTATTCCTGGTTGATCTCAACTACTTTCATTCCTGCAAATATCATGTAAGTGCAGACTCATTTTCTCTCCAAAGACATGAAATATCAGTGGCTATTTCCCTCTCCCATTCCATAAGCATCCTGGGCTGATAGAGTGGACTCTAGGCTCCCCATGCCTTGTTGCTCTGCCACCCCTGGATATTGTATTCATCTTCACAGTCAAGATAACTCACCACCACATCTGTATTACAGCCTTTGGGAAGAGGAAAAGTGTCAGGGAACCGACAGACCCTGCCCTCTGAGGACACACCCCAGAAGTTGTATACATCACTTCTGCAAACATCCCATTGGCCAGAACTTGGACAAATGGCTACACTGAGCTCCAAGGGCCACTGGGAACTCTAGGCTTTATTCTGGATGGTCACATGCCCCTTTATACTTCTCTTAGCATGCAAAAAGGGGAAAGCCAATACGGAGAGAAAACTACAAGAATCGGCCACAGGGCTCAGCAAAATTTACCAACTTCTTCTTTTGTCAAATAAAAACCTTTTTCTAAACCTATCACCTATTGCCATTATTTCATAAAATTATTTAATGCCAAACTTGGGAAAGACATACTCTCGAAATAGAGAACAGTCTTTTCAGTTAAATGAATTAAGAGGTATGGAAGAAAGCACTGTCTGAGCCTTGTTTTTCTCATTTCCCTTGAAACTGGCACAGCCGCCAAGCCTTGGTCTCCTGACCCGAACAGGGAGCCATGATTGAGAAGCGGCTGTTAAGAGTGCTGCCAGTGTCATCTTTAGCTCCCTAAGCCAATCTGATTTAGGGGGTGACTACGAGAGCTCCCAGTGTACTGACTCCCGGGCTCCACCTGGTACTAACAAAGAAATCCATGCCTCCATCCTCTCAAGTCCCTTCCCATTTCCAAATACCCAGGGTTGACTGGGTCCTGTGCAGTTGGGACGCACTGCTGTGGCTGCCTTCCCCATCCCACTTCGGGTCTTTACATGACATCAGGGGTCTCCAGAAAGTTTGGCCACAGGGCTGCTGCTGCCTCCCAAGGGTATTGCAGACAGGGGAGTCTCCCAGCAGAGATGATGATGTCTCTGTGGCCAACCTTGAAGGGTCACGCCTTTGCCACCAGCATTTCTTCTTTCTGCTTCACATCCTTCCATGGAGGACACATCTCAGGAGACTACCCCAAGACCCCCTGAAGAACACTGGGTAGTGCCCCCTCGATCAGTGGCTGTATTAATCAAGGGAGGACTTGGTGAGTTGTCACTTTCAGGTGAGCTTCTCCCAAGACAGACACCTTTGGCCTTCTCTTTGCACTGACAGTCGTCCTCACCCTCACCCTCAGACCCCTCCCCATTTCTCTAGGAGGCCTGGGGAACTTCTGCAAAAAGGAATGCTGGCCTGCCCCGTATCCCAGAGTCCCCCCTCCAAACCCCCCCAGGCAGCCATACAAATTAGGCCGTGGACTAGAAGAAGCTAAAGGGCTAGGAACTCTTCTCCCCCAGCTCCAGGAAGTGGAGGAGGCCTGCTTTGCACCCGCTGTCTGTTCCTCCACTTAGAGGGTATATTCTGGGGGTTCACATGCTCTCATCTGTGTTCTTGGAAAGGAAGCTTTGGACAAGCTGGTTTTCTGACGTACTTTTCTTGTGTTCTACCTTCAAATATCTTCTCCACTTTTTATTATTATTATTATTTAGGCATTGCTGGATTTGAATCCTAGAGTTTCGGTGCAGGATGGGGCTTAGAGATCATCAGATCCAATGGCTTCATTTTATGGCTGAGGAAACTGAGGTCCAGAGATGTTAACTCTCTGAGGCCACACAGTAGCCAGTCCCAGTGTCCAGGTCACATGACAACTCCATGGGAACCTTGCAGGGGCCTGACCACAGGGGATGAGACATTGGACCCAAGCAAGCCCGAGGCAGCCTCCCCTTTCCCACTGCCGCTGAGTCTCTGCCCTCCATGCCAAATGGAGTTAAGAAACAGAGACAAACTGAACAGGAAATTCTCATGGGAGGACTTTTCGAGATCCATTAAGAAAACGTTCTCTCGTTTACAGCGGAGTGCATCCTAGATGCAATGCCAACAGCATTCACTCTGCTTTGTTTATTTTAACCAAGAAGGGAAATTAGTGGCAAAATAATATTTTGATAATAAATGGAAAGTTAGTCAGGACATTTTTGAGGGGGGAATAAATAAATAAACTTAAAAAATGAGAGCTGTCTCAATGGACAACAGAGGGGATTCATGGATCTCTGCCAGTTTCAAGAGATATTTGGGGTGTCTAGAGTTTTCTATTTCTTCCATACACATAGTATAAGCCTTTGGGGTGGGGGAGGGGGAGGGGCGTCTGTGTGTGTGTGTGTGTGTGTGTGTGTGTGTGTGTGTGTGTGTGTGTTTTCCTAAAGCAATCCTAGTTAATGGAAAGGTTTTCAAATATTTGGAAACGGATCTCAGAACTTTACAGAACATGACCGTATCTATTTCAAAACAACCTGGGAGTATTTGGTGTCCACTTTGGCCTGGTAAATTTCCATTGCGGGCAGGGCTGCACAATTTTTCCATTCCAGCTCAACTCACTTCAAGTGGCGTGATTTGATTAAGCATTTCTTCACTTTTAATGGCATGCCAAGGCTCCAGGGCATCATGTTTTGGGTGGCCCCAAGTGGGCTGGGGTGGGGGCGGGAAGACATGTGAATCTATAAAGGTTTGTGCCTGACCTTGTCCTCCAATGTAAGTCCACCTGGTGCCTGGCAAGCCTTCCCATATTAGGAACAGGCTTGGCTTTGCTGATCACGATTTTTCTTCAGTGGGAGGCAAGGAGCATCCAGTGGGAAGCCTGTATCTGAGGAGCTCAATGAAAGGTGCAAGGGACGAGTCTCACATTGCACTTGGCTGAAGTCCACGCACCACCTGGGAAATTCTATCCCTGGGCTGACCGCTGGCAAACTCTATTGCCACAGTATTTTAGAAAAAGTTTCATTTAACAATATCAAAAGATCGTGACCTTTGAGCACAGTCTATTCCTCTGTAAAACCAGATAATAACATGATTTCACTACTGAGGTTGAGGGAGGTGTTAGAAATATTACAGTCCTGGAACATGGCGAAACTCCACAAATGGTATTTATAGATAGCACCTTTGATTGTCATGGTATCCCATTATCGCCAACCTCCTTCTTCAAAGAACCCCCATTTTGTTCGGTCATCTGCTCCACTCTCATGCAGCTGTGTGCCCAGGGCAGGGCCTCCGAGAAGGACCTGAAAGGGCCCAAGATTCCTCTGTTCCCGGTAGCCAGTGTTTTTCTCAAGATAAGCCTAAGGCACAGCGGTGACCAATATGATGCGAACAGAACCTGCAGTGCGGGTCCAGTGAGGAGTGGGAATTTCTCCTCTCCTGAAAGGAAGCCACAGGAAGACTGTCCCCTACACCTCAGGATGTTATTTCTTGAGGTGATGCTGCCATCTTGAAACCAGCTACAAAGATGGGGCCAATACCAAGGATGACAGAGCAGAGAAAAGGAAAGAGACAACACCATCAGGCGAAGTAGCTATTAAATGACCCAAAAGCCCGTTATTTCTAAGTCTCTCAGTAGCCCCCAAAATAGTATCCCAGGCCACTTAAAGTTCCCAGACAGGGAGATGTTGCAAGCCAAACGTACTTCATGTGACTAGTCTTCTCCAAATCTTCTCTGGCTAGAAATACTCTGCCTCCCAAGCAGTGAGTGAGCTACTGCTCCACTCCCCCACACCAGCACGCCTTCCCTTTCCCCCACAGCAGTGAGTCATTCTTCCCCACCAACAGAAGGCTGAACAGGAGATGTGCACAGGGTGAGGGGTCTCTCTGCTCTTTCTCAAAAGAGTGAGAGCTGAAAGGAAGGAAAGGGAAATTTCAGCAGAGGAGAAAGGACAGGCTCACTACAGGAGAACCACAAGACATTTCAACTCGAAGATTTGCAAAAGAGCAATGGATCTGTGTGTTTTAGATATTGCTCCTGGGCATATAACGGAGCCATGGGGCTTCATGGAGCTTCCCGGGGCTTTGGCAATATTGCTACTCCACCCACTGGGAGGCTTTGGCTGCAAATACCAGAAACCCCAGCTTGAACCGGCATCATCAATAAAAGAATGCTTTCTCTTATATAATGCAAATGCTCTGTAGGGGAGTTCTGGGGACAGTTGAGTAAGTGGTTTAAGGATGGCAACAACAACCCAGTTCTTTCCATCTCTGCTTTTGGTGTGGGCTTCGTTCTCCATCTGGTATCAAGACTACGGTGGGAATTCTAAGCATTTCATTAATGATCGCCACCAAGAAAACAAGTGGCTTTGCATTCTGTGCCACTCGAGTACTACTGACTACAGATGGATGGACTTTGAAAGACAAAATCCAAGGTCCCAGTACCCAAAGAGACATTGAGGTCTGAAGAGACATTTTGTAGACTATGAAAAGACAGTCTGCTTGCCTGAAGTCACCAGCAACAAATAGGAGGCTCCATATCACAGCGGCCTCCTTGACATTTGAAAACAATATGCTTCATACCCCAGGGAGTTTCAATTCAACCTCTATTCCAAATCACTAGGCAAGTGGCCATATTTAAGGGGGATCCAATAGTAAGAAGCTTTAGAAGCGATTCAGGCAGCAGTAAGGAAACTTTGCCCAGAGCCCCTATCTCCTTCAGAATCTAAGAAATCTCAGTTGTCCATTAATGAATTTCCCTAATGTGTTGGACAAAGAGACTCCACCAGTATTTCTAAGCCTCTTAGGACTTGAGGGCATCCTCCTCACAGTAAAAGGCAACTACTGTTGGGTGCAGTGGCTCATGCCTGTAATCCCAGCACTTTGGGAGGCCAAGGTGGGTGGATCATGAGATCAGCAGTTCGAGACCAGCCTGGCCAATATAGTGAAACCCGTCTCTACTAAAAATAAAAAAGTAAAAAGATAAAACTTCACTGACTGTATGTCAAATACCTTTTTCAAAAAAAGACTACCAAGAAATGGCCATAAAAAGCTGAGGAGAATATTTGCAACATTTATGACAGAGGTTTGATATCCTTTTATCGTGAACTCTTACAGATCAATCTCTAAAATATGAGCACACATATAAAGTGTATACAACTCACAGCATATAAAAAACATTAAAATGCTACCACTTATGAGTAACAAAAAAAGGAAAATTCAGAAAATAGATACATTCTGTTCTTTCTTCGTTTTTTTGTTTTGTTCACTTATTTTTTCATCATAAAATGGTGACGAATGCCACACAGAGATGAGGAAGTGGCATTGGGACTCTTATGCACTGCTAATATCACTATAAATCCATACAACCATTCTAGGGGCCAATTAGCAAAATAGAGCAAAAAGACTTAAAAATGTACATAAACTTCAAAGTAGTATTTCCAGATCCAAAAATATATCCTGAGGAAAGAAATGAAGAATTACCTGAGGTGGTAATATACACTCAGAATTATCCAACCTAGTGTTATTTTTAATATTAAAAGGTTAGAAATTAGACCAGGTGTGGTGACTCACACCTGTAATCCCAGGTGGGTGAATCACCTGAAGTCAGGAGTTCGAGACCAGCCTGGTCAACATGATGAAACTTCATCTCTACTAAAAATACAAAAATTAGCTGGTCATGGTGGTGGTGGGCACCTGTAATTCTAGCTACTCAGGAGACTGAGACAGACTTGAACCTGGGAGCTGGAGGTTACAGTGAGCTGAGACTGCATCACTGCACTCCAGCCTGGGTGGCAGAGTGAGACTCAGTCTCAAAACAAACAAACAAACAAATAAATAAATAAAATGCTAGAAAATACCAAAATGTCTAATGATATTTTGACTAGCTAAATGAATGATGATACATGCATTCCATAACATAATATGCAACAACACAGAAGAATGTTTCACCACAGGGACAAAATTAAGTTAAAAGAGAGTTACAAATCATTAGGATCAGAACACATTTTGCTAACTATTTGCATGGTATGTCTTTTTATCTTTACTTCCCAACTTTGTGTCCTTATCATTAAAGCATATCTCTTGTAAGCAGCAAATAGTTGGTGCAATGTACTGTTTTAATTATATTTAAAAATACCCAAACTGGAATGCATTCTTAGAGCTGCCAGTATGCACCAGTATGGTCACAGAGGGTGCTAAAATATTTAAAACATTTTATATTAAATGATAAACAGTCACTTCCCTAGCCACTCCCCAGCCCTCCTAACTCCCCCGCCACCTAGGACCTCCCAGACCTTCCCATGGTCTAGAATCAAACAGGCCAACACCCAGAACAGCAAAGCCGGCCTCCTAGACTCCGGTCCACCCTGCCTGGTCAGCACGCATGCTGAAGCTGCTATTAAACACTCTCTCATTCCTGTGTGTAGGATGTGCACATATACATGTGAACCCAGAAGAAAAAAAGCAGAAGGCCATATTTTCCTGTACTGGATGTTGATCTATTAGTTTCGGAACCATAAGAAGGTCTGGGAAGTCTTGGAGAGGGGCGGGGTAGCTGGAAAGTGACTCAAGGAAGCGACCAAACACACTGTTCGTCTCAGTACTGGAATTGTTTTTATTAACGGTCTGGGGTATCAGTTACCCCACATACAAAGTAGTTTTATTTAATTAGCATTATTTAATTACCCACATATCAGTAGCCTTATTAACTTATTTTGTGTGTTTTCATATTTCCCCCTTTTTTTTAACAGTGAAAATGTCTTATCAAAAAACAAGACTACATGTTAAATTAAGAAATACAGAGTTTAGTGAATCCATGAATAAATCATTTTTCATCCCCTATGCCCCCCAGTCAGCCTCTGGCCCATGCCTGGCCTCCATCTGGAACACCAAAGCCACTCAAACAGCTACATTCCTCAGAATCAAGCAGCGTCTGATCTTAGTATCAATAACCAGATTTTCATTCTTGACAGCCAGTGCAGCTTCAGGAGGAAGGGTGTCAGACAGCAACATCCTTGCATGCTTTGGGAATGCCAGGCAGGCAGAAAGGACAAATCTGGAGGCTCTTTAGTCCTGCTCACTGGGTGGTTCTTCCACTGTTTCTGGGAGTACAAATTGCCTTAGCCTCTTTTGGAAAGCACTTCAACTTTGTGCATCGAAACCTTCAAGGCACATACCTTTGGTCCAGCATTTAACCTACAAACCTACTCACACACATAACGAAAAGATGTCCGCACAAGTATGCTCCCTAAAATGTTTTTGTAAATAGCACACATATGGGAAAGAAACCCTACATCTATTAATGTACGGGAAATCCACTACAGCTGCTAAAAACACAAGGGAAACCTACATGTGCTGATATGGAAAAAGATCCAAAATGCATTGATGAATTTTTTAAATCTGCGGAACATATATACTATGGTTTCATTTTTTTTTAAAAAAAAAAAAAAAGGAGAAGAAAAAATCTGTATCTAAAATATAACATTTCTGGAAATGTTCATGAGAAGCTGTTAGCAGTGAGAACTTACGGGAATAGGAGAGGGAGACCAGGGAGACTGGCTGGGACTCTTTTTCTTTCTACTTTACAGCTTTTTGTAGTGTTTTAGCTTTTTGTTATGAGTAACAATAATTTTTTAAAATCTGCCTCCTGACGTTTTAGGCCAGGCCTAGGCAAAACAACAGCTACAGCCCACGGAGCCAGGCAAGTGGGTAATTTACGTGTCAGGGGACTTGCCCACGAATGACTTCCATCCTAGCAGTCAAGGTCACCTCAGGGCAGGGCCTCTCAAACTTTTCCACAGAAGTACCCCCGATGACAAAATAGAACAAACATGTAACCTCAGGGGATGCCGGCAATTGGCCCAAATCTCCGCTGCAAACAAAATTTCTTTAGTGTTCGGACCATCTTAAAAATTCAGGCAAATTTCAAATTTTTTCTTGATAATAGGGTCATATTTAATTTATTGTACAAAAAAATAACTTTCTCTTCAAATCTTACTTACGGATGTCTGAACGTTATGTTGGTAAATCCCTCAATCCTATTTCACACATTAATATGCTGGATAAAACTTGACAAGAAAAAAATATTTATTCATGGGCTCCAAGGCGTGAAAAGTGAAAGTGATGGTAAGAGCTCTAGATGAGGGACTTATGGAAAAGTAGGACTTGACATAGGCTGGAAGGTGCAGATTTAATGCCCATATGGGAAATGAGCCCGGGCAGAATCTAGTGTGTGCACAGTCAGAGCTGTGCCAAAGAGCAAAAATTCATAGGATTTTAGGTTTCATGAACTGCTGCTTCTAACTCAAAGTAAGAAACAAGGATAAGAAAAATTCTACTCACCGGTCTGAGAAGTCACAAGGAAGCTTGCCATCCATTTGGAACTTGGGGAAGAAAAAGAGACAAATACTAGAAATCGTAATCTAGGCCAGCACTGTTGGGATAGTGACTTACCACTACCTGCCTAGCACAATGGCCTCAGCCACAAATCAGTTCAGAACTCAAGAAATCCACAAGGACCACGGGAGAGAAAAATGCAAACCTATTCTGTAGAGGTGATTCACAAACCCAGGGAATAGGGCCTTACCATAAAAATATGAGCCACACTAAAGATAAGCAGAAATAACAAACTGCATGAGGAAATGAATCACCATGAGGGAAAATCCACAAATGCAGTAAGTAGGAATCATTGCATATCAAGAACCAAAGATAACAGGACAATATGTTTAAATTTAATTTAACAAGTTGTAATATGTTTAAACAGATAAAGGAAGATTTGTAATATGTTTAAAACAGATAAAGGAAGAAACATGAACAGAACAGAAATAAAACAGGCATATCATCAAAGGACCAAACAGAAGTCTGAGAAAGAAAACATATATTTTCTATAGGAAAGTGCAATTGAGGTACTGAAGAGAATACCTGCCATAAATGAGGGCAGTATTAGGAACCTGGAAGATGTATGGGTGCAGTGGCTCAGGCCTGTAATCTCAGCACTTTGGGAGGCCAAGGCAAGAGGATTACTTGAAGTTAAGAGTTTGAGACCATCCTCGCCAGTATGGCGAAACCCTATCTCTACTAAAAATACAAAAATCAGCCACATGTGGTGATGTGTCCCTGTAATTCCAGGTATTAGGGAGGCTGAGACACAAGAGTCACTTGAACCTGGGAGGTGGAGGTTGCAGTGAACTGAGATTGAGCCACTGCACTCCAGCCTGGGCAACTAAGAGAGACTCTGTCTCAAAAAAAAAAAAAAAAAAAAAAAGGAAACCGGAAGATTAGACAAAATTATCCAACATGCCTCAAAAACGAAAGACATGGAAAATATGAAAAAGAAGAAACATGAACATTTAAAAGAACAGAACCAACATATGTCTATGAGGAGGTCCAATACAGAAAAGAAGGAATTGAGAGATATTCAAAGAGGTAATGGCTGAGAACTCTTGAATATTGAAGTAAGATATGAACCCTCAGTTTGAAAGGTATACCAAAACCTAAGAAGGGTAATTAAAATAACTATATGCAGAAATACATCATAGGAAACTACAGAATACCACAGGCAAAGAGAGATATAAATTAAAGCTGAACAAGGCAAGTGTGAAAACATTAACAAGGTTGAAGCACTAATTTATATAATACAAGAAAAAAAAACAGAGACCATCTTGTCAAGTGACCACAAAACAAACCTTGAAATTTTCAAAAAACAAAAATAGAACAAAAAGCTTCCTTTAATGACAATGTAGAAATAACATCAAAAATTAAAAAAACAAAAAGCCATTGCTATGTGAATAATTTTAAGTACTCTTTTAAACAACTGCTGCACTTTTAAACACCACTGCACTCCAGCCTAGGTGACAGAGTGAAACTCTTCTCAAAAAAAAAAAAAAAAAAGATTATAAAACAGAAGACTAAGGAACTAATTGATAAAATGCAACTGATATAATGCAAAAGCTGTTTCATTGGAAAACAAAATAATAATCCAATATGTAAACTGACGGCTAACAAAATCAAGAAGAAGGAAGAAAGAGTAAATATATAAAATGAGGTTAAATAAATTCAGAGAACCAGAGAAATTATGGAAATTAAATAAATTATACAAAGTTACTTTTTCAATGTAATAAAAATAAATTTTCAAATATATGGATAAAAAGAACAATGCTCTAGAATTGAGCTGTTCAATACAGTAGCCACTAGCCAAATGTGAAAACTGAACACTTAAAATATAATTAGTCTAAACTGAGATGTGTTGTAAGCACAAAATGCACACTGAATTTTGAAGATTTATAAAGCAAAACAGAATTTTTCATTAAAAATTTCCATCGATTATATTTTGAAATTATGTTAGATATATTCAGTTAAATAAAATATTACTTAAAATAATTTTGCCTGCTTTTTAAAAATGTTTAAAATATGGCTGCCAGAAAAATGTTAAATTATACAGACGTCCTTAACTTACAATGGTATGAAAGCAAAGCACATTCAATAGACAGAACATTTCGAGCATACCCATACAACCGTTCTGTTTTTCACTTTCAGTACAGTATTCAATAAATTACATAAGATATTTCACACTTTATTATAAAATAGGCTTTGTATTAGATTATTTCATTCAACTGTTGGCTAATGTTAGTGTTCTGAGCATGTTTAATGTAGACTAGGCTAAGTTATAATGTTCAGTAGGTCAGGTATATTAAACGCATTTTGACTTACGATATTTTCCATTTACAATGGCTTCAGCATAAGTTGCCTCTGTTTATATAGCTTGTTTTATATTTATGTTGTATAACATAAATATGTAATATACAATTTATACTGTACAGTGCTATAAAAAATACATATATAACTTGTTAAAACACTCCAGAAGAAAGAGAATATCTAATAAACTAATACCCATAGAGGAACAAAGAAATTTGCCCAAAAGCTTCTCCCTGCCACCCTCTGCCAATAAAAGCTCCAAACCAAGTTCATTTCTCACTAAAAAACAGTAGTTTCAATGGTATTTAAACTATGCCAGAGCATTTTTAAGAGAAAAATGTTCAAATGCTCTTTCTGAAATAACCACAATTCCAAAGCCTAACAAGGATTGCACACAAAAACTCATAAATTAATTTCACTTATGGATACTGAAGCAAGAAACAAATGACCAAATAACAGCAAATACTAAATATAAAAGATTAATAAACAGGGTACTTGGCCTTCTTGTACTCTACTATACTTGTGGACTACAGTAAGTCAAAAAGATCAACAATCTGTAACAACAAACAGGTAAATGAGAAATAATCATATTCTAAAGACAGTAGAGGATCACAGAAACAACAAGGACCAGATAAAGAAAAAATCCAGAAGAGGAAGAGCTCACCCAGATCAGCTGAAAATCACCAGTTGGATGTGGGCTAATCATCAGCTTCTCTCAAACAGAGGAACATGGGAAGAGAAGCTAGCAAAGCTTTTGGTTAATGAAATGGGTTCGAAATTACAAGAGCCCAAAACATAAAGCAATATTTTCCCATGAGACATTTGCTAAACTCTGGGGTGTCCAGAGGGGAACAGGGACAGAAAGGCAGAGTGAAATATTATTGTCTTGCAGGTGTTTAGGAAACAAAGTCTCATCAGAGGGAGAAATCTGCAAAACAGATGACCAGTCTTCTCCTAAAGACATTTGCCAAATTTTAACCTTCTTGGGATGATTGCTTAGTTCAAAATCTCCAAAAGGCTGGACTTTCCGGGCAAATCAGGGGTGAAAATCATCTACTAAAGCAGAATCCAGCCTCAAGCCCGCTCAGTCCCTGATTGGATTGAAACAATCCTCTTTTCACCTTATCTGCCTAAAAGAAGGAAAAGGCAACCCTCGCTAGTAGAGATATCATCTGCAGACTTTATGATTCTGAAAAAAATATGAAAAATGGGCCAGGCACAGTTGCTCACACCTGTAATCCCAGCACTTTGGGAGGCTGAGGTGGGCAGATTACCTGAGGTCAGGAGTTTGAGATCCGCCTGGACAATGGGGTGAAACACCATTTCTACTAAAAATACAAAAATTAACCAGGTGTGGTGGCAGGCACTTGTAGTTCCAGCTACTCAGGAGGCTGAGGCAGAAGAACTGCTTGAACCTGGGAGGCAGAGGTTGCAGCGAGCCAAGATCATGCCATTGCACTCAGCCTGGGCGATACAAGCAAAACTCCATCTCAAAATATATATATATACACACACACACACACACACACACACACACACACACACACATATATATACACACACATATATATATATACACACATATATACACATATATATACACATATATATACATATATATATACATAAAATGTGTTAAAAAAACAATTAGGATTCATAACTGTAACAATTAGACTATAATCAAGTGAACATTCCACAACAAAAAATACAATGAAATTCAGAACTTGCTGTTTTTAAAGAAAACTATATACAGCAAAAGACAAGATTAGTAAACTCAAAACAATATAAAGCACAGACAGAAAAACAAATGGAAAGAAAATAAAACATAAGTGAAATTTGGGACACAGTCAAAAGATCTTATATATGAATAATTGGAGTCAAGAAAGAGAAGACAGAGAGGTAGGGCAGAGCAGTATTTGAAGAGATAATGGCCAAGAACTTTCTAACACTGATGAAAGATGTCAACCCACTGATCCAGAGTTTCAGTGAACAACAGGGAAGAAAAATAAAAAGAAAATCACACCAAGACATATCTGAGGTAAACAGCTGAAGACCAAAGATGAAAAAGAAAGCCTTAAAGGCAGCTAGAAGAAAAAAGTAGGCCAGGCATAGTGGCTCACATCTGAAATCCAAGCCTTTGTGAGACTGAGGTGGAAGGACTACCTAAGCCCAGAATTCAAGACCAGCCTGAGCAGCTGATATGGTTTGTCTGTGTCCCCACCCAAATCTCACCTTGAATTTTAATAATCCCCACATGTCCAGGGAAGGGCCACATGGAGATAACTGAGTCATGAAGGCAGTTTCCCCCATGCTATTCTTGTGGTAGTGAATAAGTCTCACGATATCTGATGGTTTTATAAATGGGAGGTCCCCTGCACGACCTCTCTTCCCTGCTGCCATGGAAGACATGCCTTTCCTCCTCATTCAGCTTCTGCCATGATTGTTAGGTCTCCCCAGCCATGTAGAACTGTGAGTCAATTAAACCTTTTTCCTTTATAAATTACCCAGTCTCTGGTATGTCTTTATTAGCCTTGTGAGAACAGACTAATGCACTAACATAGCAAGACCCCACCTATACAAAAAAAAAAAAAAAAAAAATGTGGCCCCAGCTACTCAGGAGGTTGAAGTGAGAGGACTGCTTGAGCCCATGAGGTTGAGGTTGCAGTGAGCCATGACTGTACCACTGCACTCCAGCCTGGGTGACAGAGCAAGACCTTGTCTCAAAAAAAAAAAAAAGTATATTAACTTGAAGACAGCAATAGTTAAGACTAATGGTTGACTTTTTCAACAGAAAATATTAGCCAGAAGACAATGGAATTATATCTTTACAGTGTTAAAATATCAAGTTAGGATGCTATATCCTGCTAAAGTTTCTTTAGATCTGAAGGCAAAATAAAGATAAATGCAGCAGGGGAAAAAGCTGAGAAAACTCATCCTCAGTGGAGAAGCACTAAATGAAATACTATAGAACACTTTTTCTCAGCTGAAGAAAAGTGTTTCCAGATAGAAGCACAGAACTTGAGGAAGGAAGACATAGCACTGAAAAGAATAAATATGTAGGAAAAGATTAAAAAATATTTTCTGTTTGAAGCAAAAAAGACAATAATGTCTTACAAACTTTATGACACATGTCAAGATAAAATTATACAATACCCCAAGTGCATCAGTCTGTTCTCCAACGGCTTTAAAGAAATACCGAAGACTGGGTAATTTATAAAGAAAAGAAATTTAATTGGCTCATGGTTCTGCAGGCTATATGGGAAGTGTGACAGCATCAGCTTCTGGGAAGACCTCAAGAAATTTATAATCATGGCAGAAAGTGAAGGGGAAGCAGACACATCTTACATGGCCACAGCAGGAGGAAGAGAGAGAGGGTGAAGGTGTCACATATTTTAAATAATAAAATCTGGTAAGAACTCACTCACTATAGTACCAAGAGAGGTCCCGGTGCTAAACCATTCATGAGAACTCCACCCCCGTGATCCAATCACCTCCCACCAGGTGTCACCTTCAACACTAGGAATTACAATTCAACATGTGATTTGGGCGGGGTCACCAAGTGTGGGAAGGAGTAACGGACTTAAGGATACATAATGAAATCTTTACGGAAATCACACAAAGTACAATTAAAAAGCTAATAAATAAGAACATAGAATAAAAAGATACATGATTAATCCTCAACCAAACAAACCTTGACTGATGCTTTGTTCTTCCTTTCATTTTGTTGATTCATATTTTGAATGATGTTATTAGATGCATATAAGTTTCAGTTTTTAGGTATTCATGTTGAATTGATCATTATATTATAAGAAAGTGTCTCTTTTTCTCTCTAGTAATACTTCTTGCCCTAATCGTTAGTTTTCTGATATTAACATAGCCACACCAAATTTATTTGGGTCAGTATTGCATGGTACAATTTTTTCATCCTTTTGTTTTCATCCTAACTTTATCCTTATATTTAGTATGTATTCACTGTAATATACATATGCATCTCAATTCTTTTCATTTAATCCAAAAAACTTTTTCTTTTCATTCAATACAAAAACCTGTTTATATTTAGTTACTGATACAAGTGCATTAAGTCCTACCATGTTGGTATTTATTTTCTATTTATCTCATCTGTTCTACTCCTTTGATCCTTGTTTTCTGCCTTTTTCAGGATTGATCATGTATTTTTCTGTTTCATTTTTCTCATCTGTTAGCTTTTCATTATACTTTTTATATGCAAATTCTGATGTATATTACATATCTAAACACATGCATATGTATAAATTCATATATTTGTATGCCTCATATCTCTATACTTTGTATAAATTAAAGATTTCTGCACTTTTATAAATAAAACATTAGCAAATATATCAGTCAACTGAATTCATCAGCAAATGAAACAATAACATTCACCTTGACCAAATGGGACTTATTTCAGGAAGAGAAAGATGGTTAGTGTTTAAAAATCAAACTCAAATGATGATAATTCTAAGGAGAAAATCATGTATTCACCCCTGTACATGTGCAAACAGAACTCAACAATATTTAACAATCCATTCTCTATTTTTCATAGTCAATAACATAGAAACCCCTAAATATTGTTTGTTTGTGTTGGGGGGGATGTGTCTTAACCTCAAAAGCAAAAAGTATGCTTAACCAAGAAATACCAAAAACTTTTACCCTTAAGTCAGAAATGAGACAAGCATTTTCTCACCATCATGCTGTTATTTAATTTTATACTTGAGATATTAGCCAACACTATTAGAAAAAGAACAAAATCAAAAGTATAAAAAATGGATAGAAGGAGGTAAAACTATCACTATTTGCAGGTGATTTGGTTTTATGCATTCAAAAAAAAGGAATAAGTGAAAACAACTATGAAATCATGAAGAAACTTCAATAAAATAGTAGGATATGTAAAATTAACAGAAATCAATAGCTTTGTTTATATAATACAAACAAATTCAGTTAGACAATATAATGAGAGAAAAGACTTCTTAAAAAAGCAGTACCAAAGATAAAATATTTTAAAAATAGATTTAAAAGAAACATGCAAACTGACATTAAGAAACCTTTTAAACACTCAGAACAACAACAAAAAGAGTTGAATAAATTGAAATCCCTATCATGTTCTTAGATAGGAAGACTTAGCTTCATAGGGTTGTCAATTTCCCTTAACTTATAAATGTTAACATACAAATGTTATCCCAGTAAAATTCTAAACAAAGTTTTTATCTATGCAAGGTGATTCTAAATTTTACATGGAAAAATAAGAACTGACTAGCTATATTTCTGATAAAATAAATGAGGAATAGTTATACCATATATTAAAATATATTTTAAATCTTCAATAATTAAAACATTATGGTAGTGGCATATGACTTATCAGATGGACATATGGCACAGAATTGAAATCCTGAAAAATATTCAAATCAGGCAATAGTTTTGTTTAGAATTAAGGTGGTATCTCAACTATATGGGGAAAAGACAGATTACTCAATAAGTGGTGCTGATCACCACCACTTCTGGATTTTGAATACAGACTTCACATTTATAGTAGAATACATTCTGACTATGTCAAAGATTTAAATGTACAAAGAAAAAACATACTACTAAAGCAAAAATGGGAGAATGAGGAAGGCCTTGCTAACTACAACTCAAAATTCAGAAACAATGAAATAAATGGCGAACAATTTCAACTGCATGAAAGCCAAAAACTTTCGCATAGCCAAAAGCAATTAAAAAAAAAAAAAACCTAAGCAAAATCAGTAATAAATGACAGAATGAGAAAGATGTGTAACTCATATCACAAACAAAGGATTAATTTTCCTAGTATATAATAAGCTCCTGCAAACTAGTCAAAAGGCAAACAAACCAACAGAAAAATGGGCATGGATATGGAGAGTTTCAGGAAATATACATGGTTCTTAAACATGTAAAAATAGGCTCAATATCAGTCACAAAGAGAAACATACAAATTAAAAGCATACTGGTTGTTTAAAATTTATTGAATAGCAAAAATTCAAAAGTTTAAAAGCCAAGTTTGTCGGTAAGCTTTGAAACATAGGCACTCTCTCTGATACATTGCCGCGGAAAGCATAAATTGACATATCCCCTGTAGAGAATAATTTGGCAACATCTGTCCACATTCGAGATGCATTTACCCTTTAACTCAACAGTTCCACTTCTAGGAATTTACCTTATGCATAAACATACTTGTGTGCTGAACAAAGAATTTCAGTTATCCACAGCGCATTGTTTGAAAGCAAAAGATTGTGAACAACTTAAATGTCCACGTATAGGAGATTGGGCACATTTTAGACAGCAAACATTGGTAAAGAAAAATGAGGAAATGGCTTATGTGCTATGATAAAAAGCTCTCTAAGATGCACTGTCAACTGAAAACATCGAGGTAAGGAACACTGCATTGTGTTTTACGAATCAAGTAGAAAGAGTTGGGAGTGGGAAAGAATAGATATTCTATTTGCTTGTATGTGCAAAATCCCCACAAAACTCTGGAAGGATACAAAACAAAGTAGTAACAGTGGCCTATGTCTTTAGGGTGGGTGATAAGAATTGGGCAGATGGGGCTGGGCGTGGAGGCTCATCCCTGTAATTTCAGCACTTTGGGAGGCCGAGGTGGGTAGATCACCTGAGGTCAGGTTTCAAAACCAACCTGGCTAATATGGTGAAACCCCATCTCTACTGAAAACACAAAAATTACCCGGGCGTGGTGGCACGCGCCTGTAATCTCAGCTACTGGGGAGGCTGAGGCAAGAGAACTGCTGGAACCTGGGAGATGGAGGTTGCAGTGAGCCGGGATTGCGCTACTGCACTCCGACCTGGGTGACGGAGCGAGACTTGGTCTTAAAAAAAGAAAAGAAAAGAAAAGAATTGGGCGGATGGGAAAGGACACTTTTCACTGTGTAACATCTTATACTTGTTGATTTTTTTTTAACTATACAATACATTACTTATCCAAAAAGTTAAATAAATAAAACGTTCAGCTATGTGAAGGAAGCATAGGACAATATCCCCCTCTCTCCCTCTCCTTACCCCAGAGCAGCCTGGCTCCCGCAGAGCTGAGAACTGAGCACATGAGGTTGTCTTGGTTTCACGGAGCCTGGGGTGGGCACAGCTGAGTCCCTGAAGGTTGCATGACTTGCTCAGGCCTGTCCAGTGAAATCAAGAGCAGTTCCAGAGCTGGAAGCACAGGACTGGGACATAGCCTCTGTCTTCTCCAGTGAGGAGGCAGATGCCCACGGGCAGGGCCCTTCTAGATAGCCCCCAACGGAGCCCACCATTGCCGCATTCCAGAGCGGCTGAGAGGGAGCCCAGGACCAGCCAGCCGGCTCTGCAAAGGATTCTGGGTGACAAGGCATTGTGGGAGTTTCTGAACTGACTTCCTGTCGTTTCTCTATCCCAGATCACCCTCCGTGCCTCGCCTGGTGAGAGTTGAGAGGTCTCAAGCAGGATTACAAAACTGAGAAGGGTCAGAGGCCGGGAAAGAAACTGGTCTCTCCAGCAGGAAGCAGCTGCCCCCAGGCCCGGACTCCAGGATCTTGACCTGTTAAAGAAGTGAGGCTGAGGCCTGGATGTTGGATTCCATTTTTAATTTCCCTGGGGGAAACATTCCATACAGCAACCAGCAGGGTCATTTACTTCTTCGGGAGGCTTTTATCGCCCTGTGGCTGGAGAACCATCTGCAGCAGCCCCAGCTGTACGCTGGCTACACTGACCAGCACGTGCGCCGCTGCTGCGCGGGGCCGCCGGCCACCTGGGCCTGGGTAGGAAAAGGAGTTAATTAGCCACAAAGAGCTCCCTGCGTAAGCCACTCAGAATCACTCCGTCTGTCCGCAATCATTGAGCACCTACCATGATCCCAGCACAATCCTGGGGGCCCCTGGGGTTCCCAGAACTCCTCCTCACGCTTCCAGGCGCTCCACACAATGCAGCGAGCGGCACATACAGTCTTGCATTGGTCACTAACTGCTTTTTGCAGCTAAATTTTATTCACGGCAAGACTGTGGCCTCCTCAAAGCTATGGATCCGTGTTTTATCTCCTGATATTCACTCCCGAGAACGCGCAGCCAGCCGTGCAGTAAATGCTCGTTGGTTGCCTGCCAGGATCCAAGCTAATAATGGAGTCGCCTTATGTTCAGGTAAGACCCAAGGCGGAGCTTCAGCCGTGCCCCGCAGCTATCAGGAACGCTCACTGCAAAAGTTGGCCCTTCAGGTCACCTTCAAGGCCCTACAGACTCCATCTGAACCTGCCCCCCTTCAGCCTCTGACCCTGTCCTCACACCCCTCCAGGGACAGTGCGGGCCTTCCTGTTCCTCCAGTGGGAAAGGCCATCCCACTGTCTCCCCTCAGACCCACTGCACTTGCTGGCTGCCCACTTCTGGAATGTTCTTCTCTTAGAAATCCATGGAGCTCACCCCCTCATCTCCCTGTCAGGGCTCCGCTCAAAGAACACCTTCTCTATGAGGCCTCCTTGTCACCCTATTCTAAAGCACTCTCCCTTATCCTCCCTCCCCCCATTCCCCATCCCCCTTTCCTGCTTTATTTTTCTCTGTATCACTTACCACCGCCTAAAAACTCAATGATTTTTCCTATTTATTTTATTACCTGCCTCCTCCAATCTAAGCTTCCTAAGACCAAGGCTTTTTGTGTTTTGTTCAGCTCTGCATCCCCCAGGCAAAGAACGGTGCCTGCCATTTAGTAGGTGCTCAATAGATATTTACTGAATACATGCATTGATTGATTAATTTAGCCGCGGCTCTTTCTTGGAGTTAATTGAAGTAAAACCACATAGATTTTACATTGCTTATGCACATGGATTAAAAACACTTCCCTATATTTCTTTAGTTTCATAGAATGTAGTTCTATTTTATTTGGGTCTCACCAATGACCTTACTTGATTAGATGGGGCAGAAATGGTTATGACCTTGATTTTTCCGAGACAAAAATGAAGACTCTGAGGAGTGAGATTTCCCCAGGACCTTCAACTGGTCACTAGCAGAACCGGGGAGTTCAGGTTTCAGGTCGCTGTGCTGGGCTTTGTTTACTAAACCTCCGGGATTTGGACTTAACCTCAGGGCTTCAGCCTTTTGTTCCCTGGATTCATGCTGAAGCTTTCTACTTTGCTTTAAGAAGAGCCCTGTATTTTCCCCTTTCTTTCTCCTCCCTCCTCCCTCCTCCCAGATAGCTTGGGGCCCAGAGTTCCCCACCCCTGTCCAATGCAGATGGCGGAAGAAGCCATTGCAAGTCTCGTCGAGCTAAGCGCCGTGCACCAGGTTGCATTCTACATTTTGGACTGCGTTCCCCACGTTCTTTCACATTTCCAAGGAGCAGAAACAGACCTGGATCCCCTGAAATAATAGGGAGGTTTTGCCATAATTCACACAGAGTTAAGAAAGATAGGATTTCCTAACAGCCCAACCTCGCAGAAAAGCTGCGGCCCTAGCTCCGGGGACTGGAACGCAAGCTCGGGGCCCTCCCCCTTCCCTGCCTGGCTAAGTCCTGTCCTCCCTCTCGCCTCCATCCCCTCCTCCCCCGCACTGACAGAATGCGCCACGTGTCCCTCCTCGGTGGTCCTGGAATTTTCTGTGCGTCTGTGAATCATGGCACCGGTCTTGCTTCATTGGTCTTGACCGCCGGTCTTGGACTCCTTAGCACACCTTTGCGAACTCATCACTCTTTGCTCTCCAGGACCCACCGGCCGCTTCTAAGAGGGCACCATAGTTCATAGATGGATTGATCTAGAAAGGTGTCTCCTTCATTCTTCCCCACAATTTCTGGGTGGAAAGCCTGGTGGAGGCAGGGGGACAATTACAGGCGGGATTTATAGCTTGGGTGGGCAAGCGTGGGGATAGAGGACTGTGCGCTCTCTCTCTCTCTCTCTCTCTCTCTCTCTCTCTCTCTCTCTCTCTCTCTCTCTCTCTCTTTCTCTCTCTCTCACACACACACACAAACATACACACGCGCGCGCGCGGAGGGAGGGAGGGGGACTGTCACCATTTGTCCCCCAGCTCCATTCCTCACTCCGCATTGATGCAGGCATCGCCTGCTTTCTTTGATTTGCTTCAAGAGCTTCTGGTGCAGAGAGGTGGGAGATAAAGGGAGACCCCAACTTGTCGCCTCGTGGCAAAACGCCTGGACCCCGGAGCAGTTTCGCTACGCTCTTTCCCAGCTGGTGGCCGCTCGGCGGCCCCAGGCTGCGGCAACCGGAACGCGCGATCCCGCCAGGGGCCGCCACCGAGGGCAGCGCCGAGCGCATGGAATTTTCCACCGCTCGGCCGAGCCTGCAGGATTGCGTCTCATTGGCCGAGCGGAGGTGTCTGTCCCCGCGTGGGTGCGGAGATGAGATTAGCCAGGGAGCCCTCCTCAGTGGGCTTTGCAGGGCTCTGATTAATCAGGTCAGCGGGGCCAGGCAGGGGAGTGGAGGGCGGGTGGGAGCGTGTTTTCTAACCCAGCTCGGCTGCAGCCTTTGGACGTCCCCTCGCTGCACCCAAAGTGCGCCAGGGAGCAGGGAACAGTCGACAGCAGACCCTAGAATTTACCTCTTCATCGTAAAATCCCCCCAGAAACTACAGCAAAATAGGATTATCAAGCTAAACCCTGCCCCCTCCCCCACCTCCTCTTAATCTCCCCCATCTCCCGGTTAAGCCGGAGCTGAAACCAGGACTTTACTCTCTCTTGGCCCTGGCATTTAACCCCTTAAACTCTCTTTCTGCAGTGACTTTCACGGATCCCAATCCCGACAGTGATTCAGGACCAAGCCTGTACTCCCCCACGCCCAGGGTCTAACAAGAAATGCAGAAAGTGGCAGGCAATTAGAACTAGGGGGAATGGACGTTACTGTGGGAGAATCAGCTGAAATGCCCGCCCCGATGTTAAAATATGCACCAAGACAGAAGACGCCTGACTCAGCAGCGTGTTGGCTTAATGGAATTTATGTGTGAGCCAGTCGTGTTGATTTATGATTTAAAATAGCCCCCTTGTTTTATTTGCTCCTGGAGTGACTGCATTAGGAAGCTCCTTTCTGAGAGCTATGGTTAAATCTGCCACAAAGGCAGCCCTGGCCCTCACAAGATGTTTGATGAGTGAATGATTGCTGTTCCTGGCAGTCAGGACCCTTGAATGAAGGTAGTGTGAACTGTAGCTCCTTATCAATGGCTCAGTCATATACCTTTTTTTTTTTTTTGAGATGGAGTCTTGTTCTGTTACCCAGGCTGGAGGGCAGTGGTATCATCTCAGCTCACTGCAGCCTCCACCTCCCGAGGTCAGTCGACTCTCTTGCCTCAGACTCCCCAGTAGCTGGGATTACAAGCCTCCACCACCATGCCCGGCTAATTGTTCTATTTTTCGTAAAGACAGGTTTTTACCATGTTGGCCAGGCTGTTCTCAAACTCCTAACCTCAGATGATCTGCCTGCCTCAGCCTCCCAATGTGCTGGGATTACAGTTGTAAGCCACCACTCCAGGCCCCTCATACACTTCTCATGGGACTCTAGACAAATCATAATTTATTTTGAGCCTCAGACTCCTTGCTTTTAAAACAAGGCTAATACATCCTCAAAAGGTAAATGGAGAATTACCCTATGAGCCAGCAATTCCACTCCTAGTCATTTACCCAAAAGAATTAAAAACAAGTACCCAAAACAGATAGTTGTGCACAAATGTTCAAGGCAGAATTATCCACAAGAGCCAAAAGTGGAAACAATCCAAGCGCCCATCAATGAATGAATAAACAAAATGTGGTCCAGTGTACAACGGAATATTACCCAGCCATAAAAAAGGAGGCAAATCCTGACACTTGCTACAACATGGATGAATCTCAAAAACATGCTAAATGATAAAAACAGACACAAAAGGCCACACACCATGTGTGATGACATATTGTGTGATTCCATTTATATGACATACAGAACAGATAAATCCACAGAGACAGAACACAGCTGGTGGTTGCCAGGGGCTGGGGGAAAGGAGAATAAGAAGTGACTGCTTAATGGGCATGGGGCTTTCTCTGGGGATGATGAAATGTTTTAGAACTAGAGAGAGGAGGTCGTTGCACAACCTTGTGAATGTACTAAGTGCCACTGGATTGTGCATGCTTTAAAATGGTTACTTTATGTTATGTGAATTTCATCTCAATTAAAAAAAAGTTCTAATGGGGCTAATAATAAAAAGACCTGCCTAGCCGGGCGTGGTGTCATGTGCCTGTAATCCCTGCTACTGGGGAGGCTGAGGCAGGAGAATCACTTGAACCTGGGAGGTGGAGGTTGCAGTGAGCCGAGATCACGCCACTGCACTCCAGCCTGGGAGACAGAACAACACTTTGTCTTAAAAACAAAATTAAATAAATTTAAAAACCTGCCTAAGGAATAAATGTGATAAACTATGGAGAGATGTTTGAGCAACTTAAAAACCCTATTTCCTGAGTCTGTCTACCTTATTTCTAGAGTGGTTCATTAAGCATCACTTTTGCATACAGCTGAAACTCAAGCAACCTGAGGCCCACCCAGCACCCACTGGAGCATCAACCAGGAACGGAACCTTGTACTGCCCTGAGGTTCCTTGGCTAGGAAGCTGCAGCCATGTGGATCCATGGAAATAAGAGGCTTCCTGCTGTTCATCTAAACCCAGGACCAGAGTCCTGCACAGCAGTCAGTCCTGCAGGCAGAAGAGCCTTGAGGCACCATGAAACCATATTCAAAAAAATTTTTTTTTGAGACAGGGTCTTGCTGCGACCCAGTGAGTTCAATGGAGTGCAATGATGCCACGCCTCACTAGGCTCAAGCAAACCTCCCATGCCAGCCTTCCGAGGAGCTGGGACTACAGCTGTGCATGCACCACTGCCACACTGGGCTCCACTGGGAACTCTGAGTGAGAGGACTGGGCGCTTCCACTAAACACAAAATACAACTTAAAAAACAATTCAATACAGGCTTCTCAGACAGAAGAACCACAGAACTGGTGCTACGGTGGACTGCTCATGCCAAGAGCCAGGCTCCTGGGCTGGAATCTGCCCCAGCTCCACCACCTTCTACATGGGGGTCCTCAGCCAAGAGTTGATTTTCTTATGTCACAAATGGGGCTTATTGAAGCACCTACCACACGGGGCTGCAGTCAGGGTGAAGCTCGGGAACACATGGGCCCGAAAGAGGGTAAGTGTTTAACAAATGTCAGCTGGTGTTGTTGAGGAAAAGGTGATGATTGAAAAGAAACATAGAGTGCGTTTGCTCTTTGGGGGACCTGGTGGGGTGAGGAAGACCGGAGTCCCCTAGAGCAGCTAACCCAGCTGGGCTGCGGCCTCGGACGTCCCCTAGCTACCCAGCAAGTGGCCCTGCTAACCCAGCTCGACTTAGATCACTTAATGTAAAGGAGCAAGGGGCTGTGAATCGTTTAAAGCAATGAAGCACTGAAGGCAGGACGTGGGAAACTCTGGGTCATAGGACAGTGATAAGAAGGGAGAGATAAGGTCAAAGGGATATTCTGAAACCAAAGCAAGGAGCAGCTGAAAGGGACTGGGAGTGGGTCAGCAGTGGGATGACTCGTATTTCAGGGGTCCCACCAGACACAGGAAGAGCCTTCTTTTGTTGAACTGTGAAAGGGGAGCTCTGAATTTTGGTTCCCTGCCATGGGGGCACTTGGAAAGTCCAGCTCTCAAATCAGAACCCACCACACAAGCAGCTCCTTCAGAGGAAAACCATGAATGATGTACCCTCCCCAGAGACAGGGACCCTCCACACAGGTGTCCCTGACCTGTGCTGGTCTAGTTCCCACAGGAATTGAAAGCCTTATCTTGAGCTGGAAACTTTCTGCAAATCAGCAAAGACTGACAGCCTTCAGCGGCTAAAGACAGGCCTGCAAGATGGGAATTAGGACACTGTGGTTTTCTGTGGTGAAAACCATACTCGTCCTTTATAGTATCAACCACCATCCTCATTGTCCTCCTACCCTTCCTGTGCCTGAAGCCTCCTAACCCACTGCCATCCCAGTGTGGGGCCCGAGGAGAGCCCCAGTTGGAAGGTCTGCGATACAGCTCCCTGTGTGGCCAGCCTGTGTCCTGAAATCCAGTTGCCACCAGCCTCAGAGCAAGGAGCCCAATGAACTAGCAAAACACTCCCCGAGGAAGGGAGCCTTGGGACTTGGTGAAATGCATCTTAGGAGGGCCGCGCACAGTGGCTCATGCCTGTAATCCAACATTTTGGGAGGCCAAAGTAGGCGGATCACCTGAGGTCAGGAGTTCGAGACCAGCCTGGCCAACACGGTAAAACCCAGTCTCTACTAAAAATACAAAATTGGCCAGGCATGGTGCCACATACCTGTAATCCCAGCTGCTCGGGAGGCTGAGGCAGAATTGCTTGGGCCCGGGAGACAGAGGTTGCAGTGAACCAAGATTGCACCATTGCACTCCAGCACAGCCGACAAAGCGAGACTCTGTCTCAAAAAAAAAAAAAAGAAAATGCTTCTTTGGACTGTCTTCCATACACACATTTTATTAGCCATTAATAGTATGTAAATACTGGTATTCTATGAAAGACAATACAAAAAAGGAAAGGTGTCCTCTACTAGAAATAATTTGAAACTACAGTTCTACATGCTTTTTTAATGTCTATAGTATTTCTCCCCTCTCCTAACAAACACGCACACACACTGTCCTCTGGCCACTCCCACCGCCACCCTCCAACACTGACGCAGGGAAAATAAGTTGGATGGCAGGAAATGCACAGTTAAATGGATTAAGATTCAGAGATCAGAGTCAGAACTGATTTCAGGTGCATCCTAATTTTATTTTCCAGAGATGGGGTGACTTCATTTTTTCTGTTCCCAAGCTGGAGTGCAGTGGCACAGTCATAGAAGTCATTGAGCCCTCTCCTGAACTCAAGTGACCCTCCCACCTCAGCCTCTTGAGTATCTGGAACTACAGGCATGGTGTACCATGCCTGGCTAACTTTCTTAAAAATCTAGAGAAGAAGGAGATCTCACTACATTGCTCGGCTGGTCTCACTGTACTCCTGGCTTCAAGCAATTATCCCCTCTCAGCCTCTATTTTTTTTAATACAAGTAATATGTTTCTTGTGGAAATTTTTAAAATTTCAATTATGCAGAAAACAATAGGAAAAATTTAAGCATCCCAATCTTGCCATTCAGAAACTACTATTAAATTTTTAAGTTCCAGCCAGGCACAGTGGTTCATGCCTGTAATCCCAGCACTTTGGGACGACAAGGCAGGCGGATCACAAGGTCAGGAGATCGAAGACATCCTGGCCAATGTGGTAAAACCCGTCTCTACTAAAAATACAAAAATTAGCTGGGTGTGGTGGCACGTGCCTGTAATCCCAGCTACTCAGGAGGCTGAGGCAGGAGAATCACTTGAACCAGGGAGTCGGATGTTGCACTGAACTTAGATCATGCCACTGCATTCCAGCCTGGTGACAGAGCAAGACTCTATCTCAAAAAAAAAAAAAAAAATCAAGTTCCAATTTACACACACACACACACACACACACACACACACACAGGAATAGGGCTGGGACCCCCACCTCCCACCCTAGCTCATTTGAAGGGGAAGGTGGAGAGAGGCTGGGAGGTTGAAGCTAGGTGCATGGATGCATGGAGCCAGATGAGACTAGCAACAAGGAAGACAGCGTGACTGCTGGCATGGCCTGTGGTACCCAGCCTGCCCCTGAGCCACAGCTCAGCCCCATGGAAGGTTGTTTATCCTCCTGGTTCTTTGCAGAAATCGGCACAACCCGACCCCTCGCAGGACTGAGACGTGTGAGGGACAGGTGGGCATGCTGGCCAGATGGTGTCCCCTCCCAGGGCACCAGCAGGGGCTGCATTGTCCTCAGACACCTCAGTAGGCCATAGGAACCATGAAGCCAGGGAGAGAATTTGAGGGTTCATGCTCCTGACATATAGGAAACACCCCTAAGGCCCTTCAGGAATAAGCAGGGACACAGAGGGAAAAAGTGCTGCTGTTCCACAAGTGAAGTCCGCCAGCCAGGGGAATCTGAGTCATGTTCATGAATGTGACTTTATTTTTTCCAAAGACTGTTGAAGACTGGGAAAAAAAAATATATATATATAATATATACATACATATATTTTAAGTATAAAATTGGATCATACCATAATTCAATTAGTAAGCTATTTGCTTAAAAAGATCTCACGGGCTTTTTTTTTCCCCTGTAGATTAAGAGGCAATTATATAATAATGGGTTTCAAACTGTGTTCTATAGTTTTACCAAATTCTGGAGACCTGTGAAGGCATTTCAGGGCCCCTACGGAAGGGACACGACATTTTGCAGATAGAAGGAAGAGGTGCTGAGTCCCTACCCTCCTGCCCACCTAGAAGAGTTCTACTGTTCATTTATTTATTTTTTTTTTAATCCCAAAAAAATGTTTTCTTAGAGAAGTAAGACACAATAACAAACACATTTAGAAAATAAAATAAATTCCCAAAGAGTTCTTAAATCATCAGATATTTGGTCAATATTCATCCAGAGTTCACGTTACATTTAGTTGACAAGTCTGTAGGTTTCTCTTTGTAAAATCATATTTTTTGTTGTTGTTATAGCCACTTTCACAGACTTTAATGACCTTAGTGTCCTTTTTTTTTTATTATTTTCTGAGATGGAGTCTCTCTCTGTCACCCATGCTAGAGTGCAATGCTGCAATCCCAGTTCACTGCAACCTCCCCCTTCCCGGGTTCAAGCGACTTTTATGCCTCAGCCTCCAGAGCAGCTGGGACCACAGGCACATGCCACCATGCCCAGCTCATTTTTGCATTTTTAGTAGAGACAGGGTTTCAGCATCTTGGCCAGGCAGGTCTGGAAGTCCCACCTCAAGTGATCCGCCTACCTCAGCCTCCCAAAGTGAAAGAGCTCTACTTGTAAACAATTCTATACACTGGGATTCTAGAAAGACTGATTATGAAAAAGGGGAGGTGACCTCTACTAGAAATAATTTGAAACCACACTTCTGCATGATTTTTTAATGCTGTATAGCATTTCATTGTGTGGATAAATGATAATTTATTCATCAAGCCCCTATTTTTGGACATATAGGTTGTGTGCAAGTGAGGAGTTGTGTTCAGCTGTGAATATCAAACTCCTGAAAGACTGACCTGAACAAATTAGGAGATATACATATAAAATAAAAATTCTAGAAGGAGGCTGTACTGACATTGGTTGTTGGGTAATGGTCATGTCCCACAGCCCATGGGTGCCCAATTATAGGTCAGAGGATGCTGGTAACTGAGTGGATTCCCCTGGGAAAGTGTTTCCCTGCCTGGTGTCTCCCAGTGACTTCGGCTTACATCCCATTGGCCACTCTTACCTGCAAAGCATTCAGAACATGTGGATTGCATTGCCCACATCCAGCCACAAAACTGGGGTTCCGTTAGGAAGAAAAGATTAGAAAAACAAATAAACTGCCATGTGTGTACCTATGCACCTATCTTGCACGTTCTGCACATGTACCCCAAAACCTAAAATGCAATAAAAATTTAAAAAAAAAAAAAAGAAAAAGAAATAAACTTTTGTCATGAAAATCCTTTTCCCCGTATCTTTGGAGCTACATCACAACCTAATTTTTTCCTTAAGATCAAGTCACAGAAAGGAAATTTGTTCCTTTAAAGAGCTGTTGGCCAAAGGATATGTAATTACAACTACGTTGGAGGAATGAGTTCAAGAGATCTGTCCTGCAGCATGGTGATTACAGGTCATGAAAATACACTGCATTTCTGAAAAATGCAAAGAGGGTGGATATTAAGTGTTTTCACCAAAAAAAAGAAGAAGAAAAGAAAACCTCTGTGAGGTAATTGGCTAAATTTAACCATTCCACAATGTATAAATACTTCAAAAGATCATGTTGCACATGAAAAATACATAGCGTTTTATCTGTCAATTAAAAAAAAAGCTGTGCACTTGCTCTCAGACTTCTCTAATGATTTGCCCTTTAGGAACATTGTACTAAGAAACATTGAACCAACTTACATTCCCACCAGCTGCCAAACAGAAAAAGTATCTATTTAACAAAAATACTGGGATAGTCTTTTTATTTTGAATTTTTGCTAATTCAAAAAGGAAATTTTTATAACTTTTTTCTTAATTGTTTAAAAATATGTTCAAAATATGGAATAGTTTTGATTCGATTCATATCAGTGGGATGTGTTTGCCCTGAAGTGGGGCGTCTGAAATTTTCACAGGTATACAAATCACCTGGGATCTTATCAAAATGCAGGTTCTGATGTAGCCGGGGCTGGGGTCTGCTAAGAAGCCCAATTCTCACAAGCTCCCAGATGATACAGGGCTGCTGGCTCACAGACTACACTTTGGGTAGGGAGTTCTAGATGCCCCACTGGTGCAATTTCATTATGAGACAGAGTTAGTTCTGATGGTTGAGTGAGAACAGTTCTCTTCTCTGAAGACAACCAGCTTGCATACCTGAGGGTCAAGCTAACAAGCATCGTCAGAGTGGATTCAGTGTAAACCAAATCTCTCCTCACATGATACTGCAGAATGAACAACTCAGCTCTGCTCCATTCAACACAAGACTTCTGAGTGGGCTTGAAGGACCTGCAAAAAGTGACAGCTGCCTTAAACAGGTTAAGGTTTGGGAGGGGGGCCAAGAAAGCCAAGTACCTCCAAAGCAATGATCTAAACAAAGACAAGAGCCTGCAGGAGCCCAGGAGGCAGAAGCAATGATCCCTGACGGTGGGCACCTGAGGAAAGTGTCATGGCATCAAGGCCTTGCATGACCCTCTGTTACAATACTAATCTGGGTTCAGTTCCCTTTATTCTCACCTACATCAAATTCTGGTTAATGGCCCAGCTTCACACTTCCCGGCCTTAGGGATTTTAGCTGGCTGAAAAGATTCTTCCTGGCTTTTGTAAAAACTAAATCCCTGGATGAGATTATGCCAAAGGCCTGAGAGATGAGAGGAGAAGGGAAGGAAAGGAGGAAGAATCCAGAGCCAGATTATATAAGGAGCAGCTGTGGGGACTCAGGGGGTCTGGGGAACACCGGAGTGGGAGTTCAGGCATCCACGCAGGCAACCTGCTCCTGACCAAGATGCCTGCATGCATTAGTCCATTCTCATGCTGCTGACACAGACATATCTGAGACTGGGTCATTTATAAAGAAAAAGAAGTTTAATGGACTCACAGTTCCATGTGGCTGCAGAGGCTTCACAGTCATGCTGGAAAGCAAAAGGCACATCTTACATGGTGGCAGACAAGACAGAATGAGGGCCAAGCAAAATGGAGGACTCCTTATAAAACCGTCAGATCTCCTGAGACTTATTCACCACCACAAGAACAGTATGGGGAGTACCCATGATTCAGTCATCTCCCACCAGGTCCCTCCCATAATAAGTGGGAATTATGGGAGCTACAATTCAAGATATTTGGGTGGGGACATAGCCAAACCATACCACTGGACACAGACCATACCACACAGACACAGCCCAGCTGCAGGGTCTGAAGGACCTAGTACCAAGGTGGTACTAGGGGTGACAGACAGGGAGGGGATCTCTGGGGGGATCATCTGTTTACACTCTATACCTGGAAGTCCACTTTGTCTGATCATAAGATAGCCATTCCAGTCTTCTATGCTTCTATGCTTAGAGTTTGCAGAATACAGCACACCCTTTACCATCGTTGTACTCTGAGCCCGCCGTGTCCTTATCTTTAAAGTGTGTCTCTTTGTAAACCTTTTTGTCATAATTAGACTGGTCCATGGACTCCAGAAAAAGTAACATTTATTTGGTAGAAGAGGGATGTGAAATTTACAGGGCTAAGAAAGTCCCCAAGAGTCTTAAAATGAGTTTTTAACATCACTGACATAAATTAAGTATCTTGCTTTTTTGTTTCTTTTTTGTTTTTGTTTTTTGAGATGGAGTCTCACTCTATCTCCCAGGCTGGAGTGCAGTGGTGTGATGATCTCAGCTCACTGCCACCTCCGCCTCCCAGGTTCAAGCAATTCTCCTGCTTCTGCTTCCCAAAGTAGCTGGGATTACAGGCACATACTACCACGCTGGCTAACTTTTTGTGTTTTTAGTAGAGATGGGGTTTCACCATGTTAGCCAGGATGGTCTCGAACTCCTGACCTGGTGATTCACCCGCCTCAGCCGCCCAAAGTGCTGGGATTACAGGCGTGAGCCACAGTGCCCTGCCTAAGTATCTTCTTAATCAACAGGAAACCAGGATACAGGTGAGAAAGAATTAGAGAACAGATTCCAAGTTGACGTCATGGGGACAGCAGCTTCTGTGGCTCCCAGATACCCTATGGGTCCAACCAGGGGACTCCTGTGAGAGCTTTCCAACTGCAAAGAGGGTTTGAGAGAGAGAGAGAGAGAGAGAGCGCACGTGCACACGTGCGCATCCACGGTGCCCAGGCACTGCCCATTTCCCTAACAACAGGGCCACCAACCACAAAACCGCTTCCAGGGGCATGAACACTCTCCTGTGGCCTTTAGTCCACACCTACAAATGTCACGACACCACCCGCAGTGAGAGACAGAGACCCAGAAATGCCCATAAATATAGCTAAGAAACAGTCTCATTTCCTGAGCTCAGGCATTTTCAACCCAGCTGCACCTACCTGGGAAGATGTTTTAAGTGCCAATGTCCAGGTCACATCCCCAAGCGACTCTGCTTCTTTGATCTGAAGTGTCAGCACCCATCAAAGGCACCAGCCCACTGGGGAATACCTCTGACACTCCTGGTCCTGAGACTGCAGCGGGGAGAGACCCACAGCTACAGAACACCCAACACAAGCCCTGCTTATCCCACAGGAAATACTAAGGCCTGAGTTGCCCCATGACTTGATATCTATCTCCAAGGTCAGTGTGAATGAATAGGTCTCTTTGCTTGATTTCTTCCCCAAAGCAAAAGTTTCAATAATCTCCACACTCCTCCTCAATTCAGAGTCCATCGTCCAGCATGTTTGAGCCCCTCTAGGAAAACAAGCTCCTGTGTGGGTATAATGTAAATAAAACCATTTTCATCTGAAATGGTGTTTCTTGTTCAACCCTGCTTGCAAAAGCTTACTCAACCGGCAGAGACAAAAAGCAGTGCTTTTCAAAGTATAAAAACTACTCATTATCCCATTAGAGAGAAGCGGGTTAGAGAGATGCCGGTGGAAGTCAGAAATTTCTGGCTTCAGGCAGAACTAGTGAGTTTGAAACTCACTTTTTAAATAAAAAAATGTTCTTCTCTTCTTTGGGACTCACAGCAACTCGTTCATGGTGGGAAGCCACAAAACTAGATCTTTTGAAAATGATATTGTCCTAAGACGAGCAGGTTGGAAGAGGCGAGAAGGTTTTCACTTAAGGAATGAGAGCTTTTTCTGGCCCTTTGGCCAATCTGAATCCCATCCACTCATCCAATCCAAGATCCTCTTCCTGGAATCACTATCTCCAGATGGGAACTTGCTAGATTTCATTCATTAAAACCAAGGCTCCCCGCTTGCAGGCACAAGTTTCCATCTGCTGCCACATATTTGCAGTATCAGCTCAGCGTCTCCTCTTTTGGCACCAGTTTATGGCTGCTGTAGCACCAGAGGTAGGTGTGTGACAGGGGTTTTGTGCCTTGAGTGAAAAACTTACCCAAGACGAGCACGCCATTCCACATCCATTTTCTACAGACATTTCAACACAAAAATGATTGAGGCGGGAGGTGGGAACCCAGGGGAGGACTGAAGCATTATGTGGGGGATCTTGTGGCTGCCAGAACCCAAAATATACTTCCCTGCTGCTTATAAACAGCAGTAGAAGGTCACAGCCACCTCCGTCAGAACTTTTGTCTGCTTGGTAAGAGCAGTTGAAGATGTATAAACATTGCTTCTCCCATCTTCCATCACTCTCAATGAACAATACTATTTCAACACAATCAGGACACATCTTCAATATTTAACAGCTTGACTACGGCCCTGGCCTGCCAGAGTGGACACTGTGAGGACCAGAGCGGGTGGGGGAGAATCCTGTATTTCTTCTGAATCCTGAGATGGGGGTGGCTTTGCAAAACAGAAGGCCTTTCAAGTAAACAGACTGAGTCACCACCTAGAATAAGTGACAACATTAACACATTGCATGACCTTGGATTTTACATCAGCTGACGAAGATAATGAGATTTCTGCCTCCTCTTATACAGACATTCTACTGGCCACGTATCCTTGTCCCACTCAACATGCAATTACTTGCAGGATAATTTTAGCCTCGAGGATCCATTCTCTGGATTCACTGTCTCCAGGTGGAAATGTGCTAGGTTTCACTTTGCTACAATATTTTCTGTAGCTGGAACTTACAGTATGGAATGTGAAGAACAGAGTAACAGTAGGAGCTTCTCTGCACACCCAGCTACCCAGAGGCAGATTTTTCTGCCTGAAGGGGGACTTGCTATCATGATCCTGGGCACTAAGGACACTTTAAAAGTCAGCTGGCACTGCCCTCCATGGCTGGCTGCTCTGTGGACACCCTGGATTCTGACCTTAGCCCTGAAGTGTGTGATCTGTATGTGTGTGTGTGAGCATGTGTGTGGCTGTGTGCATGTACACACATGCATGTTCATCTTCTACGTCTTGTTCTCCCTCATCTGTCAAATAGCAATGATATCACCTGACCCATCTACCTTACAGGATTGCGTGGTACATCAAAAAAGAAATTGATGTATTAGGGTTTGTGTCAGTCCATTCTCAGACTTCTATAAAGAACCACCTGAGACTGGGTAATGTATAAACAACAGAGGTTTAATTGACTCACAGCTCTGCATGGCTGGGGAGGCCTCAGGAAACTTAAAATCATGGTGGAAGGTGAAGGGGAAGCAAGGCACCTTCTTCACAAGGCCACAAGGTAGCAGGAAGAAGTGCAGTACGAAGGGGCAAGAGCCCCTTATAAAACTATCAGATCTTGGCCGGGCGCAGTGGCTCAAGCCTGTAATCCCAGCACTTTGAGAGGCCGAGGCGGGTGGATCACGAGGTCAACAGATCGAGACCATCCTGGTCAACATGATGAAACCCCGTCTCTACTAAAAATACAAAAAATTAGCTGGGCATGGTGGCGCCTGCCTATAATCCCAGCTACTCAGGAGGCTGAGGCAGGAGAATTGCCTGAACCCAGGAGGCGGAGGTTGCAGTGAGCCGAGATTGCGTCATTGCACTCCAGCCTGGGTAACAAGAGCGAAACTCTGTCTCAAAAAAAAAACACATCAGATCTCATGAAACTCACTGTCATGAGAACAGCACAGGGGAAACCGCCCTGTGATGCAATTACCTCCACCTGCTTCCTCCCCTGACACATGGGGATTACAGGGATTATGGGATTTACAATTCAAGATGAGATTTGAGTGAGGACACAAAGCCTAACCGCATCATGGTTCTTCCAATGAAACAGAACCATAGGATGCATATAGAGAGATCTATTAGAAGGAATTGGCTCATGGAATTACAGAGGCTGGTAAGTCCCCAAATCTGCAGGATGAGTCAGCAAATGAAACCCAGGAAAGCCTGTGGTGCAGTTCCAGTCTGGGTCTGAAGGCCTGAGAACCAGGAGAGCTGATGGTATAAACTTCAATCTGAAGCCTGGCAGGTTGAAGACCTAGGTTGAAGAGCAGATGTTTCTGTTCAAGTCCAAAGGCAGGAAAAAGCTGATGTCCTAGTTGAAATGCAGTGAAGCAGACGAGATTTCCTCCTACTGAGGAAATCGGCTTTTTTGCTCTATTCAGGCTTTTGATGGATTGGATGAGGCCCGGCCACAACACGGAGGGCCATCTGCTTTACTCACTCTACCAATTTATATGTTAATCTCATCCAAAACACCCTCACAAAACACCCACAATTATGTCTGACCAAATATCTGGGCACCCCTGGGCCCAGCCAAGTTGACACATAAATTCAACCGCCACAATGGAGTCAGAGGCAGCATTGAGCACTGAAAAAAAACACCATTTCTGGAGGTCAACAGCTCAAGTTCATGTTCCAGGTCTCTTACTTCCTAGTTGTGTGATCTGCAGGTTACTCGAACTCTCTGGAGCTGCCTCAGTTGCCTCATCAGTAGAATGAGGATGACAGAAGAGCCAGTGTCTGACACACAGCAGGCACCAACATGTTGGCTGTTTTGGATGTGAAAACTACTTTTCAATGGTTCCGTTTTGCCCATTGCATTTAAGGTACATCATTATTTTAGGCAAAAGGGTCTGTCAGACACAGAAAATATTTAGGGATAAAAGAGGAGGCATTACTGTCAACAAAGAAAGATAATAAACCAGGAAGTGATGTAGACCTCGTTGATACAACCTTACTCTTAAGTTAGTAGACCAAGCTCTGTGGGCCTTGGAGAGACGTCAGATCTGCTAGACTGCATGGCTCAGCTCTCAACATGAAACTCCTCCTTTATTCCCCTGGGGGTCCGTGGATGATTTGCCTTGGAACCTAATGATGGCGTGGCTGTGGCCCTTGCAGAGCATAGGGCGTGTTTAACATTATGTGCATGCGTGCTAGAGGATAGTGACCTGACACTATCATGCACCGAAAAAGCAAAATATTTTCCCATCTAGAATCAAAGTAGAAAACCACTCTCACAGTTGGTTTAGGTTTTAAATCACAGCAATGGTTGAAAAATGGCTTGTGGGTCCAGACAAGGCTTGAGCCAACCCAACAGTTCATTACAGTGCTGGTTCCCCTTCCAGTGTCCTGCTGCAGCACGTGGGCGGTGTTAGCATCCCTCTGGCAGCTGAAATGGACCCAGAGAAGGGAATCATGGTTACAGGAGACCTAGATGGTACAGCAAGAAATGCACAGGCTGGGCTGGCCAGACAAGACTGCTGGGGGCCAGCGTACAGCTCTCTCACAGTGTGGGATATTTGGGGTTTGGCAAACGCGAAGAAGCTGCCTGCCAAGTCCCACAGCTCCCTCTCCCCCTGCTGTATTTCAAAGGAAATTAAATCCACATGCTTCTGATTTGCTGACACTTCAGGCTCATCCAAAGGTGGTTTTGCAAGAGTGGTTTGGACACGAGGAGCCCAGAGAAACCCTAATTATTATTGTTATTTTTCATTTTGAAATGCAGACCTGTACACTTACATAATCCATGCCATGTCTACAAAATCAGACCCCAGTTTTGCCTGACCAAAACTTTTTGTCTCGGGCCCACCGGTGACAGGTCATTGAAGTCAACTAGGGAAGAGAAACGATGACTTTAACATCCAACCTAGAAATCCGCCTTGAAAATAGCACCTGAGAAATGCCAATGCTGGCATTCAAAAGCAAAAGCACTGTATGGGTGGGGTCTATGGATCTCATAATTGCCTTAGACTCTAGGCCAAGGGGTAAAAACCTAAATTCAAGATGGTAGTGGTGTCTGAGGTGCAAGGATGTGGAGCTCAGAACCTCAAGAGGAAGGAGGCTTCACAAAAGTGTTCTCTAGAGTGTTGTAAAATGTCTGGCCATATCTGTGAAAGAAACTCACCACAAGCTGCAACCAAAATTCTGCTTCAGGGACATAGAATCTCATTATACACTTAGAAATAATTTAGCACTTTTGGATGTGACCTGTGACCTCTCCAAGCTCAGCCACATGCAAACAATTGACCCTCAGAGGGGTCAGGGACCAAAGAGCCCCTGTCTTCTGACCCCGGGGGCGAACATCTTCCATCCCTCCTATCCTCTCCCATGTACCGCTTTTCCTAGGATTCACTTCAAGGGGCCTCCTCTCCCGCGAGAAGAGGAGTGAGTGAGTTCTCCCGGCCGTGGCTCTGTCCTGGTACACAGCAGTGTGCTCGACACACATGATAAACGAGCAATGAAGACTGAGAAAAAGAACTGGGAAACAACCTCCCCCAGTCACTCCCTGCTCCTGGGTTGGAATTTTCAAGCTCCTGCTCCCCGGTCCTCAAACCTTCACATTTGTTCCCCGTTTTACCTGCCTCTCTAAAATCCAGGTAGCAGCCCAGCATTGCGGCTCACCTATAATCTCAGCACTTTTCGGAGGCTGAGGTGGGTGGATCCCTTGAGCCCAGGAGTTTGAGACCAGCCTGGGCGACATGGTGAAAACCCATCTCTACAAAAAATCCAAAAATTAGCCAGGCATAGTGGCGTGTGCCTGTGGTTCAAGCTACTTGGGAGGCTGAGATAGGAGGATCACTTGAGCCTGTGGAGGTTGAGGCTGCAGGGAGCATGATTGCACCATTGCACTCCAGCCTGGGCGACAGAATGAGATCCTGTCTTAAAAACGATAAAATAAAATAAAATGCAGGTGGCCCTTGCTTCTCAGGTCTCAGCTGAGATGTCCCATCCTGAAGAGGCTGTTTCTTTTCTTTTCAGCCCAGCTTGGGATACCCACCCCCCACCCACAGAGAGCTTCCCTCCCTCCCAGGTGTTTGTACATAGATACATGTTCATGTTTAGCTAATGAAGTACAGGGTCACCTGCACAGGCTGCCTGCCCACCGGACTGCTGGCCCCTTGAGGCCAGGAACCAGGCCATCTCTGTCACCCTCTTCCCAGCACTTGGCACTGGGGAGGTAGGAAATTGGTACTGGTCCTCTCACTGGCTTTGTTCCCTAACCCTGCAGCCAGCCTTGGCCACCAAGACTGCTCAGTTCTGTGAACTGTATGAACCAAGAGTCATTAGAGTCTTATCAGACGCTTTGAGACTAGTACCCACATGAGTAGTTTGCTAGGGCCGCAGTGACAAAGTGCCAAGGGCAGAGTAACTTAAACAACAGACATTTATTGTTGAACAGTTCTGGAGGCCAGATGTCGGAGATCAAGGTGCTGGCAGGGTTGGTTCTGACGGCTCTGGGGGAGAATCTGTTCCAGGCCCCTCACTTAACTTCTGGGGGTCGCCAGCAATCCTCGGATTCCTTGGCTTCTAGAAACATTGTTCCAGTCTCTGCCTTCACCTTCATATGGTGCCCTCCCTGTGACTGTGTCCAAAATGCCCCATTTTTAAAAACCACCAGTCATCCTGGATAAGGGCTCACCCTCACGGCCTCATCTTAACTGGATCATCTGCAAAGACCCTATTTCCACGTAAGGTCATGTTCACAGACACTGGGGGTCAGGACTCCAACATCTTTGTTGACAGGGACAAAATTCAACCTGTAACTCCTCAACCTCCAATACCACTCTTCTGGTAAAGAGAAACATCTTTTCTTTTTTTTTTTTTTTTTTTTTTGAGACGGAGTTTCGCTCTCGTTACCCAGGCTGGAATGCAATGGCGCAATCTCAGCTCACGGCAACCTCCACCTCCTGGGTTCAGGCAATTCTCCTGCCTCAGCCTCCTGAGTAGCTGGGATTACAGGCACGCGCCACCATGCCCAGCTAATTTTTTGTATTTTTAGTAGAGACGGGGTTTCACCATGTTGACCGGGACAGTCTCGATCTCTTGACCTCGTGATCACCCACCTCGGCCTCCCAAAGTGCTAGGATTACAGGCGTGAGCCACCACGCCCGGCCCAGAAAAACATCTTTTAATACAACTTAAAATTGGCATTGAAATACAATAACCATTTAATTTGTTGTCCAAACTGGAACATTGTTTGAGAATAAAAGAGAGTGCTATTGACAATTTTGTAGGGAAAACAGGGGCCGCCCAGTCCGGGCCCCATGGCCACCCTCTGTAGCTAAGCTCGTTTCTCAGCCCGCCCCATGCAAGGATGTGGTTTTACCTTTGCTGCAAATCCCTCTGTTTGTGTTCCCCAGCAGGTCCGGTGTGTTTTATACACAGTCGCCGCGAGACCAAGGGATTAGCCATCTTCCGGCTGTAGTTAATTCACTGTTTCCAGTTGTCAAATGCAAGCCCAATCTCAGCAATTAATGTGGCCAGATCAAATCAGGTTCTCTTTACACCTGTTCCCCTGCTTAATTAAGTTCTCATTTTCTAGCGGGGGACTCAAGGCACTGAAAACCATTAGCTCAAGCCTGGATTAGGAGGACAGCATCAGACCCCCGGACATCACCATCGTGCACAGGCGATATCCCCTGAGACAGCTCCAGGCCTTGCATCTAGAAATTTGTCTTGACAACTGTGATGCCCCCAGCAGGGCTGAGAGAACAATCCCCTTTTTTGTGGGAGACTTCCTTTCATGTCCTCCCAAGGGAAGGACGTGTTCCCAGCGGTGCTCCTTTCTGAGGTAATTGTTGGACAGGAGTCAGCCAGTTAAGCCTGCCCACCTAATTAACGGAGTCTGTTATGATTTATCAAAATAATGAGATAGGGAACAAAGATGTTGCTTCACCCCCCCCCCTCCACCGACCCACCTGCCTGATATTTTGGCCTCTTTTTTTCCTTTTGGAAGATTACCCAATATTAATGAGAAATGAGTCACTTATTGTTGGGGTGCAAATAGAGAGATAAATGACATCAGTAATTAAGTCTCAAGCCCTCTTTGGTATAATGGAGCCATTTGTCAGGCAATATTATTCAATTAATTAATTCCATTAGGGCTACCACACTTCTCCAACCCAGCCATTCAGCTGTCAGTTCTGATCATTTGTAGGATACAAAAATAGAATGGTTAATAAATGCATCATGAAACCAAAAAGAAAGTATTTTCTCCATCACAAGAAAGCTAACTCGAAGTGCATACTTGTGAATGTGTGAAGTGCTCACGGCCAGCCGCAAACCTCTTCCTATCATGGACTGAAATGTATCTGGTTATTCCTTAGTTCAAATCTCTAGGAAGAAAAACAGGGTAGGTCCAGCTCATCTTCGTATGCTCTGTGAGTAACCAGGGAAAAGAAAGGAGTCAGGTGACATGAAATGAAACTGTGTAAGGGACAAGGACAGGCCAATACAATGGGAGGGAAGGTTTCCAGAATGGCAGCTCCCAGCCTGTGTACTCCATGTGGGTCCGCTTTCTTTCCTGTCTTGCCAAGTTCAGAGGAGAATCCTAACCTCCGTCTATGCCCATCCACCTCTCATCGCCCACAACCCATGTTAGTTATGTCAGCTCCTGTTAATAAATAAACACACCGGCATTCTCTCCGATTCCATTACTCTTTCTGCTGTCCTTTTCAACCCTTGCCAGTCGGTCTCAGAATTCTTTACCTCCCTCCTAGTGAAAAATCTGCCTTCAGAAAAAAAGAAAGGTAACAGTCCAGAACCACATTTAAGGAAAGTCTGCCTAAATGAATATCATGATATTCTAGAGAAAGGCCAGATACTCCTTAGGAATCCTGACATATCCCAACTTACCACTTTATCCATCTCCAAATCAACCTTTTCCTTTGACCAGCAATACTGGCATACATAAAATACTATCTCCGTGTTTCATTTACTGTTCTGTTCTGCTTTGATTAAGTACTAATATGCCAGGAGCAGTGGGATCTGCTCATTTTCATTGTGATGCAGCAAATACTCAGCCAAGTTTGGAATTACATATGCCTCTATGTACATATAAAAAGCAATCTACCATTCCGAGGAAAACAGCTTCTATTCCAAACAGCTGACTTCCAAAGTCCAGAACATAATCTATTTGTAAGCTGGGTGGCTGCCTACACAGTTCCAGCCCCTTTTCCCTCACCTCCCAGCTAATCAAGTAATCTTTTGTTTCCTGAGACCATTCTGTGGACAGGAGTGTAAATCAATCAACAGCGAAGGCCCCCAAAGCCTGCAAGCCAGGATGAGCAGGAAAAGGCCAAGAGTAACGGTTCTCAAACTTCAGCCAGCATCAGAGTCGCCTGGAAGATCTGTCGCAACAGGTTGCCAAAGAACTGAGGTGCAACCCCGAAACTGGCATTTCTAACCTTCCTCCTAGTGGGAAATTTGCCTTCAGAAAACAAAGGCCCGATCCAGGGAAGAACCACTGGCTAGAGTATAGGGGACAGAGGTACGGGGAGGTAACTAGATGTTCAAAATCCTCAGCAGCCAGCCACATAACCTAGCTGGTCCAAAACCCACCCTCCCCTGGGATGGCTCATGATGGAATAAACAGCCCTCCTCGGTCTCCTCTGCCTTAATCTATAGGCAGACATGACACCCTAGCCTGAGATGAACAATTGCCTTGGAATAGGTCAGCATCACATGCCATTTTATAATTAGATCTACAAATGGTACAGAGGACTCACAAGATTTGGGGATTTCTGGATGTTGGTGAAAATATTTTGTTTTGTTTGCTGCTTCTTGTTAATTTCACACATACTCAAAGACATTCCACGGATTTAACAAGGATGGGGCCTCTTCTCCCACTGCTCTTCAAGGAAGACTCAGATTCTCAGCCATCTCTTAGAGATGGATTGCAATCCAACCAATCCCTTAGCAATTTGTGTTCATGTCTTCATGTCGGTGTATCATATATTTTAGTGTCTTCCCCTCAGAAGGCACAGCCTGCAACAAGGGCTTTGTAAAGGAAGGTTGGTTGGGAGAGTGATCTCAGCAGACAGGAGTCAGGGACTGAGGGTGTGAAGCAGGGAAGGAGGGAGAGAAGGTGGTGACACGACCCATCTCATCTTCTGAGAGGATCCTCTGAGAAGCCATGTGGAATGCACCTCAGAATTTCCAGCCCATGGGAAGGAAAAAAAGGGGCACTAATTTATAGACTCCCGTCCCTTTTTGGCCAAGGGTTGCCTCATAGAGTGTTGACTCTCTTACACTTCCAGGTTGCACAAGTCTCAATATCAGGATACTGTCTCAGAGAGGCCCAGAGTAGAAATGGAGACATATGGTGCAGCTGAAACAAGCCCCCTCTGGGTTACACCTGCACAAAGTTGCTGCCCCAGCAATGGACGGTGTCGAAGATGGGTCAGAAGGTAAGAGATACACACAGAAGATGTCCGGTGCGGTGTGTACGCAAAAGTAGAAACTGATAGTCCAAATATTTTCTATTTCGTCAACATAAATTTCATGTTGGCTATAATCTTTAATAATATCAATATATCTTAAATTTTAATCAAATGTGAAGATTAACATCAGGTTTCAAGAGTGTGTGGTTAAAACTCATAAACATTAAGAAGTGCCTACATGCCTCATTTCTGTCCATAAGATCTAGGAAATAGTGACTACACAATAAATTGTATGATAACCATTTCAGGGCCACCAGATACAAGGAGGAAGCCAATAAAAGAGTTATTTTGTGTCAGTTGTTGGGTGCTTAGATTGAAACAAAGATTGAAATTAACTAGGAATTGGGGCATCAAAAATTGCTTTCATGACCTCATGTCTGCAATTCTTATATTTTGTACTTAAAATATCAGCTAGCTGCTATTTATAATCACTTGTTTACAACCATTTGTTCTCTATAAATGAAAACCAAAATTAGACCTAATTGTCCCTGACTTTTCTTGCTGTAACAATGGGTTTCTGAGGTCCAGGGGCAGATTTTGACGAAACAAAGTCCATCTTCAGATAAAGTGAAGATTATCATGAGGCAATTTACTGAATTAATTAACCTGTATTTCAACATCTGTGTTGCTAATGCTTCTAGTCTTTAAAAAATGATTCATTCACGATATAGGCCAAAGAATAGATCGCTAAGAATAAAGGCCATTTGAAACCGTACGGGGGTCAGCATCTATGGGAACTCAACACAGTGAAATTGACTGGGGCCAAATCACAAGCATGAGCAATTGAGCAGCTCTACTGCCGCGCATGCGCACATAGAACCCACTCAGGGGCTCTGGAATCGTTCTGAGATGAAGCCGGGAGGTATTTAAATACTTCGTAAAAAATGTTTTATCACTTGAAATTTCCAAAAATGCACAGAAGTACAGAAACTAGTATAAGGAGCCCTCAAATAACTCACTTAGCTCAAACAACTATTATGGCTAATCTATAATACTTTTTTTAAAAAATTAAACAAGCATCCGTTTTGCTTCTAAAGACAGGAAACCTGGGAAGATTTTCATGACCCTCCGAGGGTTTGTGACCTGCTGTCTCTTTGGTTCACTGACCTTATTCAATCCTCTCTTTATACAAGGGAATGCTATGCTTCTCCCATTCTCTGGCTATTTCTCATGCTCGCAGCAAATTAAGTGGACTCTATGATTTCAGCAACGGTGACATATAATCCCAGTGTTAAAGGATGGAATTTTCCAGTGCAGAAGCAGCGGAAAGTGAACAGAGGAAACATTGCCATGAGCAAAGGCTCCTCAACACACTATCTCTGACTGTGCTACAAAGCCACCCAGAGTGTGGATGAAAAGTGGGAAAAAAAAAATCTGACAATTGCATGATTGTTCTCTCTCTACAAGCAATCCTACTATTTCTAATCCCTCCGTGGACTGCACTGGCAGCATGCAGCCATCACCTAGGTCTTCCTACAGAGGCCAGCGAGCCTGTTATTTTCCAACAGACCAAGATTCAACACCAGGATTGCAATCATCAGAACCTTTTACCCCGAAACAAAGAGGGAGTTGAGTAGGGCAGCTACTCACCTTGTCTCATTTGTTCACAAAGAATCCAAAGCCAGCAACATGGATCAGCTTCTTGCTTTTTGTCCAACTACTTGCCTACAACTCTAGAAAAACAACAGAGGTCTGCCAAGAATCTGCCGTCCCTTCAATCTCAAAATAATGACTAGCCTATCCAGTGTTTCCATCCAAGGAATTGTTGGTTCCTACACAAGAAAACCCTTGAGGGGGTGAGAGTCAGGAGTCCAAGAAAGGCATGTGGTTATTTTTGCCACTTTCTGGACCCTGTCTGTACTTTGGAAAGAAAGGGAAATCTATTTTTGATATTGGCTATTCAGCTTTCAAATAACATCAGCCATTAAAGCATATCTAATTTAAATCTGATTCAAAGTTTTGCTAAACATTAAGATGACTTTTTGGTCTCCTGCTTCCTACTGCCTGAGGCACACACACGGCTTCACATTCCCATTCTATTTTCTTGGCAAATATGAACTAAAGTTTTGGAATAGATTAAGGAATTAATGTCTCCATTTCCATATGACAATTTCCATCTTTTTAAAAATAATAATAAACTAGAGTGATCAAGTGAAGAGTTTCGTTTTTTTCATTCAGATTACAGCAATTCTAAGACTGGCCACAGCATTCAATACAACTTGCCATTAAAGAACGAATTGGGTGGTCATGAGATATGAGAGAAAAATGAAATACAGTGGGACCGGGGAAGGGAGAGCATTAGGATAAATAGCTAACGCATGTGCGACTTAATACCTAGGTGATGGGTTGATAGGTACAACAAACCACCATGGCACACGTTTACCTATGAACACACCTGCGCCCCCTGTACATGTATCCCTGAACTTAAAATTAAGTTAAACTAAATTTTAAATAAAGGAAAAGAAGGCCAGGCATGGTGGCTCAATGCCAATAATCCCAGCACTTTGGGAGGTTGAGGCGGGCGGATCACCTGAGGTCAGGAGTTCTAGACCAGCCTGGCCAACATGGTGAAACCCTATCTCTACTAAAAACACAAAAATTAGCCAGGGGTGCTGACGCATGCCTGTAATACCAGCTGTTCAGGAGGCTGAGGCAGGAGAATCGCTTAAACCTGGGAGGCAGAGGCTACAGTGGGCTGAGATTGTGCCATTGCACTCCAGCTTGGGCAACAAGAATGAAACTCCATCTCAAAAAAAAAAAAAAAAAGGTGGGGGGCAAGGAGCGGTGATTCACGCCTGTAATCCCAACACTTTGGGAGGCCGAGGTGGGCGGATCACAAGGTCAGGAATTCAAGACCAGACTGTTCAACATGGTGTAACCCTGTCTCTACTAAAAAATACAAAAATTAGCTGGGCATAGTGGCTCATGCCTGTAATCCCAGCTACTTGGGAGGCTGAGGAAGGAGAATTGCTTGCACCAGGACCCGGGAGGTGGAGGTTGCATTGAGCTGAGATCACGCTCCTGCACTCCAGCCTGCACTACAGAGCGAGACTCCATCTCAAAAACAAAAGAAAAAAGAAAGCAAAAGATAAACAAAATGAAACACAACGGGGTCAGGGGAAAAGAATGCAAAGGACATGGTAGTTTTGGAAGGTTACAGTGGGCACAGGAGTCATCACACATCAACCCTGAGACTAAAAATGCTGGGAATGAACATGAACTTCACTGGACTTTGCAAAAATGAGTAAGTATTGTGGTGTCACTGACAATACCACATCTGCATCCAGCATCCAGAGTGACTTCCCATGGCCGCTTGAAGAGAAAGCCAAGAATTTGCATTTCATTGTTTTAAAGAGAAAAAAACAAACTTTACTTCTAACAGCCATGAAAGCATTTGCAATCCAGACTTCAGCTTGTCTTTTAGTTAAGAAACAGAAAGCCGCACTATTTTACCAAAATGATTCCTAACATGAAAGGATGGAGTTGTTTTTGCCTTTAACTCATTTCAAAGGCAAAGAAAATTGCTCTTCTTCAAAGCCTTTGGTTGGAATTGTTCATCCAAAATAAAATAAAATTAGAAAAACAAAGCAGCTCGCCCTGCCCTCATCCCTGCTTAGCCACCGCCCACCTTCTCCCAGCTGGAGCCTTCTGCGGACGCAGGGTTGTGCCACACCTGATCTTCTAGCTGTCGATGGATACTTCTTACCCTTGATAGCTACCCTGACCTATCACTGAGGGCCCTGAAGGACTTTACATAGGTGTTTAACTGGTGGTGTTGAGAGACCGCATTTAAGAATTATAAGACTTTAGTTGTACTAATGAATTAATCTCTTTTTATGAAAATAAGAGAGACGTGAGTGAAATAAAACAAAAGCCATGATGGATGGTTAAGTATCAATGTGGAAATAGTAATAAAAATATTAAACTACAAGGAAACTGAGTTCGAATCCCCATAGGGGGCCAACTGTGCTAGTATGGCTGGGTCTGCTCCATTATAGGACCTCACGGCCCACATTCCATGAAACCCCTTAGTCCTGGGCAAACCCAGGGACACGTGATCACCCTACAGACTGCCAGTGACTCTTAGAGACAAAAATCCAAGTGTTGACTTAGTTGGAAATCAGAGGGCTCATCACAAATGCTCATGTACACCCCGTCCCCCGCCTCACTGTGAGGCTCCATCTCAGCCTCCTTTTTGTGTCCTTCCTTGCACTTAAAATAACATGAACATTGTTCTGTTTATTCCTTTATTGTCTGTTCTCCTTACTCAGTGTGAGCTCCATGTGGGCAGAAGAGTCACTGTTTCCCACTGAAGCCCTAGAACATTCCCCAGCAGACAAAGGATATTCAAGAAACATGTCATAAGTGCAGAACTCTCCCTCCCAAATTACGGAATCTGACAGAATTACTGCATTCTATGGATTTTAAGAGGCACAGTTTTCACAAGCTAACATCGCTGAGATCCAGATGTATCTTAATCAGTGGTATCTTTCAAAATCCATCAGCCACGTGACAGTCACACCATTCCTGCCACCGCCCTTGCCTCTGTGTCCACTCAGCTGTAGCTGTTCACGCTGTCATCACAGATTGAGATCTGTGCATTTGTTAGTTTAACCTGAGAGTTTAACTGCCATGCAGGAATCTCTCCAAAGAAACTGCGCTATGATTCAGCATTGAAATAACAAGCTATTTTGCAGTCAGAAAGGTACAGAAACCAAACAGTAGGATGCAGAGGTGGTGTCAGTGAACAACATTTATCACAGAAGGAATGATCATGAGTCCATATTTTCTTGCGAAGAAACAACCAAGTGCGCTAGAAACCTTGCAAAGAAGATACCCAGCAGGTGGACAAGCTGTGTTACTTTCTGTTGCCGAGTTACTTGATGCATTGCCAAATCTCTCAGAAGAGATCAAGATTAATTCAAAAGGAATCTGATGTCGTTGGTTTATATGTCATTCAGGACTGTCATTAAAGGCATCTGTCAGAGTGTACCGGCAGTGTTTTTCCTCTCCTATTGGTATATAAAGCAATGGCTGATCTTAGCATCAAGGCACCGTAGACTGGACTTGATGAAATAAGATCTTATAGCCTTTCCCAATCTTTTATTTCAGTCAATGAAACAGACTGCCCAGAGACCATCGGCAAGGAGATTGCTGGCACATGGCAGGGTCAGTAGTGCAGCAGTTCATTCCGTCTCTACAACGTTCCCAGAACCTTCTGGTGACTGAGTTCTTTGTGGGCCCCTACTGGTGAGGAATGAGAAAAAGGGCCTCTGACTCTAATACCAACCGTAGTTTTCAAGTCTTCATGCATTTCCCACGTTGCCCCTCATACCAAGTACTCTGTTGGGCTAGCTCAGTCCTGCCCCTCACTCTGGACTTCTGCCAGTGCAGATGCCCATTTGCAAGGTCTCATGACCTCAGCACTACCCCCCAAGTCCTGTCATATGTTACTGTTTGATAAATCTCAAAAACTAATTTCAATGTGTACGTCATTGACAGTTATCTACCATCTTTGGTGACAGCAGCTGCATAATTCGGGAGAAGGGATTTTGGTATCTAACTCTGTTGCTTCTACAGGACAGAAGCAGGAGAAATGCTCAGAAACGGTGCAGGTAGAACCACACAAGACAAGAGCTGGTCAGTGGCCCAAACAGAAGCACACAGTCAGGAGAGTCATTAGAGAGAGTCCAGCCTACAGTTAGCAATAGCGATCACTTGCTGCGTTAAACAAAATGTGTCCATTTTTCTTAAAGGTTTTAGAGCCTCTCAATGCATTGTCAGATGTTGAAATCATGTCAAAGTTTGTTCATTCATTTATTTTTTTTGTTCACCAAATAACTGAGTGCCCACTCTATGCCAGTTTACTCTGCAAGGCATGGGGCACAGAAGAATGAACAAAAAAGATACAATTCCTACACAGCATGTAGCATAGAGCAGGGTTTTCACTTAGGGCCCACAGACCCTCCCTCCAAGTAGTTCATAATTAGAACTCAAAGGTCTAAGGAATTTAGATGGGAAGAAACGACAACATTGTCTTTACTAAGCTCTCACTCCTAGAAATCATCGATTTCTTCTCCGTCACTTGTTTTATCTTTTTGAGAATTTTATATAAAGTATATAATTCAGTATACAGAACTTCTGAGATTGTCTCCCTTTACTCAGCATAATACCTTTGAGATCAGCCAAGTTGTTGGGTGTGTCAATAGTTCATTCCTTTTTTTGTTTTGTTTTAGACAGTCTCGCTCTGTTGCCCAGGCAGGCTGGAGTGCAGTGGTGCAATCTCGGCTCACTGCAACCTCTGACTCACTGGTTCAAGCAATTCCCCTGCCTCAGCCTCCCAAGTAGCTGGGATTACAGGCACGTGCCACCATGCCCAGCTAATTTTTGTATTTTTAGTAGAGACAGGTTTCACCATGTTGGGCAGGATGGTCTTGATATCCTGACCTCAGGTGATCTACCCACCTCGGCCTCCCAAGGCGGGAGGTGTGCCACCGCGTCCAGCCAATTCATTCCTTTTTACTGCTAAATTGAGTAGTATTCCATTGTAGAAACGTACTACAGTTTATTTACCCATTCACCCACTGAAAGACATTTGGATTGTTTTCTGTTATTAGTTATTATGAATACAGCTGCTATAAACATTCATGCGTAGGTCTTTCTGTGAATAAAGTCTTCAGTTCACTTGGCATTGCTGGGTCATATGCTAATTGTGTGTGTAGCTTTATAAGAAACTGCAAAGTAGGACCAGGCACAATAGCTCACACCTGTAATCCCAGCAATTTGGAAGCTTGAGGCCAGGAGTTCAAGACCAGCCCAGGCAACCTGGACCCTGTCTCTACAAAAAAAATTTAAAATTAGCCAAGTATGGTGGTGCCCACCTTTATAGTCCTAGCTACTCAGGAGGCTGAAGCGGGATGATCCTAGAGTGGCTGTGCAATTTTGCATTCCCATTAGCAACGTAGGAGAGCTCCAATTGCTTTGCATTATTGTGAGCACTGAGTATTGTCAGAATTTTTTATTTTTGCCATTCAATTGGTATGTAGTTATACCTCATCAGGGTTTTAGCTTGCATTTCCCTAAGAGACAATACTATTGACTATCTCTTTGTATACTTCCGTATGAATGGATATTTGCTAATACTTTGTTCAGAATTTTTGCATATATGATCATGAGGGATATTGTTTTGTACCATGTGTCTGGTTCCATTACCAGGGCAATGTTGGCCTTATAAAATGAGTTGAGAAGTTTTCCCTCCTCTTCTATTTTCTGAAAGAGATTGTGTACAATTCATTTTTTTTTTTTTTTTTTTGAGACGGAGTTTCGCTCCTTACCCAGGCTGGAGTGCAATGGCGCGATCTCGGCTCACCGCAACCTCCGCCTCCTGGGTTCAGGCAATTCTCCTGCCTCAGCCTCCTGAGTAGCTGGGATTACAGGCACGCACCACCGTGCCCAGCTAATTTTTTGTATTTTTAGTAGAGATGGGGTTTCACCGTATTGACCATGATGGTCTCGATCTCTTGACCTCGTGATCCACCCGCGTCGGCCTCCCAAAGTGTTGGGATTACAGGCTTGAGCCACCGCGCCCGGCCTAATTCATTTTATTTTTAGAAAATATTTGGTAGAATTCACTAGTGAATTTATCGTATTTCTTTTTAAAGCATTCAGTGGCATATGCTATATGCTGTGTGCTAGAATCTTGGCCTGAGGAATCCTTTTATAGAAGGTTTAAAAATACAAGCTCAATTTTTAAAATACTAATGTGCTAATTAAGTTACCTAAATGTTATTTTGGGTGAATTTTGGTAATTTGTGTCTTCTGCAGAATTCATCCATTTTATCTAAACTGTCAAATTTATGGGTAGGATGGGTAGTGATAACCCTTTTCATTCCTGATATTAGTAATTTGTGTTCTCTCATTCTCTCTGCTAGTCTCACTAGAGATGTATTGAACTCCTCATTATTTTTCTCTATTGTTTTTTAAATTGTTTACATTTATTTATGCACTTATTTTTATTATATCCTTTCTTTTGCTTATTTTGAGTTTATTTTGCTCTTCTTTTTCTAATTTCTTGTGGTAGCAGCTTAGATTATTGGTTTGATACCTTTTTGTTTTCTAATACAAATGCATCATAATGATGAAATTTCCATCTAACCCTAACTGCATCCCACAAATTTTGATATATTTTTATATTCTTTTGGTTCAAAATATTTTCTAACTTTCCTGAGACTTCCTCTTTGACCTGTGGATTATGTACAAGTGTGTTGTTTAATTTCTAAAGGTTTGTAAATTTTCTTGTCATTCTGTTTTTTATTTCTACCCATGATAGTTAGAGAGCATACTTTGCAAGATTTCAGTTTTTTAAATATGCTACAAATTTGTTTTATAGCCCCAGATATGGTCTATCTTGGTGAAAGTCCCATGTGTAAGTAAGAAAAATGTGTATTCTGCTATTACTGAGTGGGGTTATTCTATAAATGTCAATTAGAAACAATTGTTTTTCATTTAGTTCCATTTTCTATACTATACACTTTCTGACTCTCTGTTTACTAAGTTCTATTGATCACTGAGAGAGTAATGTTGAAGTTTCCAACTATATTTATGAATTTGTGTATTTCTTATCTCAGTTCTATGGGTTTTTGCTTCATGTATTTTCAAGCTTTGCTATTTGGTATACATAGATTTGGGATTGTTGGGTCCTCTTGATGAAATGCATTAGTATTGCCCCTTTTTATCCCTGATAATTTTCTTTGCTCTGAGGTCTACTTTGTCTGATAGTACTATAGCCCCTCTACCTTCATTCTGATTAATAATATACATGTTTTGAATATATATATTTCTTTACTTTTAGCCCACTTATGTCATTATACTTGAAACTAGTATAATGACATACTTGTATTACTTATGTACTTGTAAACAGTATATAAATCATTTTTTATATTTTAAATCATTTTTTTAAATCCATTCTAAAAATCTTTTAATTAGTATGTTTTGTCCATTTACATTTAATGTAATCACTGATATTTTTATTTAAGCCTGTCGTTTTACTGTTTGTTTTCTGTTTGTCACTCTATTTTTGGTTTCCATGTTTTCCCTTTGTTTGCTTTCTGTTTGGTTACTTAAACATTTTTAGTTATCTATTTTGCCTATTGCATTTTTGTTGCCTAACCCTTTGTGTAATTTTTAAGTAGTTGCTCTAGGGACTAAAATATATATTCTTTTACAGTCAGTGCATATTTTACCACTTCAAGTGATATATTACCACCACATATGGTTTTTTTTACCCACCTTCCTTCATGTTGTGGTTGTCTATCTGTTATATCAATATACACTGAAAACCTCACTAGACAATGTTATAATTTTTGCTTTCTACCTTCAAATATATTTTAAAGAATTCAAGAGAACAGTCTATTATGTTTGTCCAGGTATTTACCATTTTTGTTGCTCTTTATATCTTTTTGATATTCCAACCTTCCTTCTGGTGTCATTTCCCATATGCCTGAAGAACTTCCTATAACAACAGTGCTGGTGACAATGAAGCCTTCATTTTCCTTCACCTGGAATGTCTTTATTTTTTCTTCATTCTTGAAGGATTTTTTACTGAATATAGAATTATAGTTTGACAGTTCTTTTCCTCTAGCACTTAAAAAATATTCCATTTCCTTCTGTAAAATCTGTAGCTACTTGAATTACGTTGCCTTATAAGTAATGTGCTGTTTTTTTCTGGCTACTGTAAATATGTTTTTCTTTAGTTTGCAGCTGTTAATAAGAATGTGTTTGGGCATGGATTTCTTTGGATTTATCCTGTTTGAGATTTCCTGGGATTCTTAAATCTGTAAGTTTCTGTTTTTCTCCAAATTTGAAACTTTGTTTTTCTTTTTCTTTCTTTTTCTTTCTTTTTTTTTTTTTTGAGTTGGAGTCTCACTCTGTTGCCTAGGCCAGAGTGAAATGTCACGATCTCTGCTTACTACAACCTCTGCCTCCCAGGTTCAAGCAATTCTTCCTGCCTCAGCTTCCCAAATAGCTGAGATTACAGGCACCCGCCACTATGCCCAGCTAATTTTCATATTTTTTAGTAGAGATGCAGTTTCACCATGTTGACCAGGCTGAGCTTGAACTCCTGATCTCAGCTGATCCATTCACCTAGGCCTCCCAAAATGCTGGGATTCCAGGCATGAACCACTGCCCCTGGCCTCAGCCATTATTTCTTTGAATTTTTTTAATGTACCACATTCTTTCTCATTTCTTTCTACAAATCCTATTACAAGAGTGTTAGTTTTTTGGTATTCCTCCAAAGATTTATGAAGCTTGGTTATTCTTTATGTTTCCATCTGTTTTCTCTGTATTGTTCAGGTTGCATGATTTCTATTGATCTATATTGAAATTTATTCACTCTTTTCTTTGTTGTCTTCATTCTGCCATTGAGTCCTTCCAGTGAGATTTTTATTTTAATTATAGTATTTTTCATTTCTGAAATTCCCTTTTGGTTCTTCTTTATATCTTCTACCTCTTTTCTAAGATTTTTTTTCATTTATTTCAAGAATGTTTGCCTTTACATGTTGTAGTATTTTTATAATAGCTGCTTTAAATTCTGTGCCATCTCAGCATTGGCATGTTCACTGTCTTTTTCCATATTCATTGAAATTTTCCCAATTCTTCATATGTGTTGAGTAATTCTTGATTGTATCCTGGACATTTTGATGATTATAAGACTCTAGATCTTCTCTAAATCCTATAGAGAATGTTATTTTGTTTTGCTTATTTTTAAAGTAGGAAATCAATCTGGTTGAGTTCAGGTCACCAGTCCTACTGGTCTTCTATGGATCATGGTTCCAATATTAGTTCTGTTTTCAGATCTATCCCTTTGTACATGTACACTATCCAGTGACCAGTCTGAGACCTGGGCAATAGTTTATTTTGTAGTTCAGTTCTCTTAGTCTATGTATTTTATTTAGGGTAAGTTCTATTCTTGTACATCCCAGGGGTAAGTCTAGAAGTTCATAAACAACTTTATAGGGTTGCTTTTCCCAGCTCTTCCCACTTTCTGGTACTTTCCTGTTCCCAGGAGCTCAAGTTTTTGGTCATCTGGCCAGAAAGCTGGGTCTTTACTTAGCCTGCTCTGCTATATATTTCCCACAACTGTATCTGTGTGAAGGACAAGCAGTGGGATAATAGAGTAGGGAAAAAAAAGCATTGGGGATTTTCTTTACTCGTTTGGGACAGCAGCTCCTCTGATCACAGGAAAGATTCTCTTGCCTCAGAGTCTTGGGCTCCTGTGAGTTCTTGTGTCCCTGCTACCCCAGGATTGCCTGGGGGCTGAGACACAAGAGAATGAAGAAAAGGAAAAGCAAAACAAAATAGGGGATTTCTTCACTCCTTCTATGTATTAGGAGACTTTCTTTCTGCTCCCTTGAGCCAGACTAAAGGGCTCCTCCTGGGGCTCTCTCCATCTGCACCAGTGCCCACTTCTGGGTTTTCAGACTGCACTGAATCCAGACCAGGTGATTCTGAAAGGAGGAAAAATGGTAACTCACCACCAGTTCAGCGGTACTTGAGTTCTGTCTTCTTTACCAATTTGCTGGCTACCCCTTGCTTTTCAGAGTCTTTAAGTAGCTATTCCATACATTCCTGTATGAATTTTATAGCAACATTCACTTGGAGTCAGGGTGGAGTGTGCTTACTCCATCTTGCCTTGAACTAGAACCCAATGTGTTTTATTTTATGCATTTAAAATATAACTCTGGCAAAAGATCAATAGGCCTCATCAGCTGCCTAGAAGAATCCACGGCACAGAAAGAACCCTTAGCCAAAAGTAAGGAAGAGATGTATCAACAATTGCTTGCAAACCAGCATATGCTCAGGAGAAGTAGCAAGGATCTTTTGAAGCTCTTGAAGAGAGCTTGAAGAGCACCTAGGCTAGTTTGGGTTCCGGAAGGCCTCCCAGTAAGCAGGGGAGAAAAAAGTGTTCTCAGCAGGCAAAAAGTCATGTTCACAAGCCAGAAAACAACTGGAGCACAGAAAATATGGGTCATAGTCTGGGTGTGGTGGCTCATGCCTGTAATCCCAGCACTTTGGGAGGCTGAGGCAGGTGGATCAGCTGAGGTCAGGAGTTCAACCAGCCCGGCCAACATGGTGAAACCGCATCTCTACTAAATATTAAAAAAATTAGCCGGGCATGGTGGCACATACCTGTAATCCCAGGTACTCGGGGGGCTGAGGTACAAGAATCACTTCAACCTGGGAGGCAGAGGTTGCAGTGAGCCCAGATTGTACCACTGCACTCTAGCCTGGGCAACAGAGTGAGACTCCATCTCAAAAAGAAAAGAAAAAAGAAAGTGTGGGCCATTGCAAGAAGTCCAGAATGGCCAGGATGTGAATTTCTATGGGCTCTTGAGGCCATGTAGAGAAGAGAAGTACATTGTTTTATTAGATAGCACTGGTGAACTATTACATTCAATGAAATTCTATATCCACTGGAAGCTGTCATCTTGATGATATCCTTCATAGAACCCAATTCCAGACTTCCCTCTCACTTCTATACATAGACTCTGCTATGAAGGCATTTAACATGTGAATAAGGAATCCATTCATTTTGCATGCTTGGCAAGAAACTGTTGTGGATACATACATGATTGGATAGCTATTTTAAATTGCTATTTCAGAGATCAAAAATTCAACGAGGAGACAAAGCAAAATACAAAAATGAAGAATGAAAAAGAATGGAATAGCCAAAGGAAAAGACGTTTAATTCCATCTTTTATTATTATTATAAACTAGAAGAACACCTGCACATAACTGACATATTCAGCATAAAGCATTTCTCTGTGCTTTTGAAAAATTCAAATTTGTCAGAGCTTAAGACAGAGCACAAGAATAAATACAATGAAATGGAGAAAACATGTTTAGAAATAAAAAAGGAACTAAATTCCCAGGAAGGCAAATCCAGCATGCTATAACACAAGTCAAATCCCCATAGAGAAACCCACACAGGCCTGTTGTGAAAAATCCAGTGGCACTGCCACAGAGACTGTGAGCTGAAACTGACCACAGGTATAGAGCTCACCTCCTTTCCATGAAATAGAAGAAAAAAAAAGACCATGTATCCACACCACTGTAGAACTGCTTACAAAAGATGACTAAAGATAAACTGAAAATGGACAATAAGAGATAGTAATAGTTCTTAATTTAGCATAAGAAAAAATCTGGGCTGGGCGCAGTAGCTTACACCTGTAATCCCAACATTTTGGGAGGCCAAGGTAGATGTATATCTTGAGTGCAGAAGTTCAAGACCAGCCTGGACAACATAGTGAAACACTGTTTCTACAAAAAATTTAAAAATTAGCTGGGTGTGTGTGGGGGGTGTGCACTTGTAGTCTCAGCTACTCAGGAGACAGAGGTGGGATAATTGCTTGAGCCTGAGAGACAGAAGTTGCAGTAAGCTGAGATTATGCCACTGTACTCCAGCCTGGGCAACAGAATGAGAACCTATGCAAAAATAAATAAAAGAAAAAGAAGAAAAACGTGATGCCATCCCAGGCATCATAATTTGCTTGAAAATCAAAATAAGGAAAGAGAATACATTTAGAAGAGCTTCATTCAGGCACCTACTATAAGCCAAGCCTACACTAAGCTCTAGGAGTGTGTTACAGACCGACTTTTGTCCCCCTAAAATTCATATGTTGCAGTCCTAACCCCTGGTACCTAAGAATGTGACTATATTTCGAGATAAGGTCTCTAAAAAGGTAATTATGGTTAAATGAGGTCATTATAGTGGGCCCTAATCCAATCTGACTGGTGTTTTACAAGAGGAGGATACTTGGCTGGGTGTCATGGCTCACACCTATAGTTCTGGCACTTTGGAAGGCCGAGGTGGGTGGATCACTTGCCTGGTCAACATGGTGAAACCCCGTCTCTACAAAAAATACAAAAAGCTTGGCCAGGCATGGTGGCACACAACTGTTGTCCCAGCTACTTGGAAGGCTGAGGCAAGAGAATTGCTTGCACATGGGAGACAGAGGTTCCAGTGAGCCAAGACTGTGCCACTGCACTCCAGCCTGGGTAACAGAGTGAGACTCTGTCTCAAAAAAAGAAGAAGAAGAAGAAGAAACTTGAACATAGCAGAAAGAGACATCAGGAGTGTAGCACTCAGAGGAAAGACCACATGAAGACACAGCAAGAAGGCAGCCGTCTCCGAGCCAGAGAGAGAGGCCTCAGGAGAAACCAAACCTGCCAACACCTTTATCTGGACAGCCAGTGCCCAGGACCGTGAGAAAATAAATGTCTGTTGTTTGAGCCCCCAGACTGTGTGTGGTATCCTGTTACGGCAGCCTGAATGGACTAAAACAGGTGCACAGATGGACGGAACTCACAGGCTTGTGAGGAAGCTGACCCAGAGACAAACAGTGACAATAACCAGAACAGGCGGTGGGGTGATCAGCAAGTTGGGGGCCTTTAAACAGCAATGAGAGAACTGAGTCCAGCAAATCCAAGAGCATCAAATGATAAACTTTGAAACTGTCCATACTGCTACTGCCTCTAGAAGCTAAATTTATTCTGGGATCCATCAGAGCGGAAACTCCATCTGGGGCCAGCCTCAGAGTCTGAAGCTGCACCCTTACCAAGGTAGTATACTCACCAAGGGATCTGGGATCCTGTTGGCATCCAGGTGTAAACCATCTCAGAGCAATGAGTACAAAAAATGCAGAGTTCCATCCATCCTTCAGCCTTTACCCATCTCCTGATGGTACCTATAAACAAGCTGATCTGAATGGCAGAGAGAAACTGTCTCAGAACATGGAGCAAAAATTCTGTGAAGTGAAAATCATAAATAAAAATATAAGAGGCAGGAATACAGGTTCAAGAATATTGGCTACTGGAAGAATACTGACTATTGAGTATTGAATATTAGGAGTTCCAAAAAAAGAAAAAAAGGTGGGGGTAGGGGAGACATGGAGAAACAAACTTAACAAACGAATAGAAGAAAATGCTCCTTAATTGAATAAAAACCAGTTTGGGGATCAGAATGTAAACCAGTAAGTACCAAGCAAGAGTAATAATAATAATTTGAAAAGCATAAAAGAGAATCCCACTTGGACATAACCTGGTGGAATTCCCAAAATCCAGCCGCCAGAGAAAGAAAAGGAAACAGAAGAATTCTGTTTCAGGCCAGGTGTGATGGCTCATGACTGCAATCCCAGCACTTTGGGAGGCAGAGGATCACCTGAGTCCAGGAGCTTGAGACCAGCCTGGGCAATATAGTGAGACCTCACCTCTACCAAAAAATAAAGAAAAATTAGTCAGGCATGGTGGCTGGTGCCTGTAGTCCCAGCTACTCAGGAGGCTGAGGTGGGAGGATCACCTGAGTCCAGGAGTCAGCAATAAGTCATGATTGTGCCATTGCACTCCAGCCCGGGAAACAGTGCAAGGCCTTGTCTTAAAAAAAAAAACAAAAAAAAACAAACAAAAAAAACAACAACAAAAAAACTGTTCCATAACTGAGCTCAAAACCAAACAGAAAGCCCAGAAATAAAGGGATAATACAGAGCAGTGAGCTGTAGCTAAAGTCTCATAAACAGTCCAAGGCCCAGTTAAGTCAAATATTGGTCTAGCCAGCTGAGCTGGGGTTCTGGGTCCACACAGGAAGAGCATCCCAGATTGGGAACTGGAAGGAGCCGCCAGCACAAAAATGGGAGTTACCCAGAGTGACTTTGCTTCTGAAACCGAACTAGAACTCTACCCACAGGCCCAGGATGTTTGCCTCAAACCCAGCCTGAACCCTGGGGGATGGCAAAAGAACTACCTGCAAGAACTACCCACAAGTAATTAGAATGAATGAGTATATTATGGTTTCCTCCTGTCCCTGAATTCAGAACTGCCCCCACATTCATTATGGGGTACAGATACGAAACTGCATCTGCCCAAACCTGTTACCTAATTATCAAGTAGAACTGCACCCACCAGAACTGCAGACAGTGGCATGGCCTGTGCTTCCTGCTCCCACACTCAGAGAAATGTTTGTTGGAAAACAAGGAAACCACACTGCAACTGATTCTTGTCACCATTACTGCACCCTGCTCTGTTGCCCGAGATCAAGGGCATTCTGCAGGAGGCAGCACCCTTCTGAAAATGCCACTGTGGTACCAGCTACATGGTGGGCCTTGCACATTTCAGAAACCATCAGAAGGCAGATTATAAGACAGTGAATGAGGAAGGCCAGGCTCTGGAGACACAAGAGTTGGGGAGCTTTTTAAAAAGGATTCGAACCTCAGTTTCCATATTAGAAAATGGGAGTGATCGCAACTACTTTTGAAGGTTATCATGCAGTAGATAGAATAATAACTATAACAAACAAATTTAGGTATAAATAGGTTCCTTGATTTGAAGTTTAAAAAATGCCCCCAGTGGTTTGTTTTTACTTTTGGTTTCAATATGTTGCTGAAATTCCTGACAAAATTTGTGATTTATAGACAAAAGCTCAGTGCTTTGGGATGAGAAGAGTGGTCACCTGATGATGAGACAGCCAGGTGGGAGGGGGTTCCTGGAGAAACTCCAACCAGCCTCATGATGTTTGCAGCAGGGAGAGCCTGAGCCTGGCCCCTCCTCTTCCTGTGGAGCCTGGAATTCGAGCTGCAGGTGGTGGGAAGCGCTCTAGCAGGGACCCTGGCCTAGTGAGAGTCCCTGTTTGCCCTTTTGCTTCCTTTTCACTCAATAAAACCCTGTCTCACTCACCATTCAACTTGTATGCAAGCCTGAATTTTCAAAGAACCCTACCTTTACCTGAACTAAGGAAAAGTCCTGAAACATTTTTGGCGCCTAATATGGGGCTCATGAAGCTGTGAGTGAAATAGGGACTCGAAACCTCTCATTGTTGCTTCTAAGCCTTTTCCACACCCCTGCTCCCCCCACCTCTGAAATCCACCCTCCCCATTGCTCCAGGGCCTTTTCATGGTCTTTTCCTTCCTTTTACAGGACCCACCACTGAGCGGCAGCTCCCTGCCCTGCCAAGGCTGGGACACATAGCCCAAGGGTCCTGCACAGCTGGCTGGCTGGTTCCCTGGTTCTCAGCCACAGGCCGCTGCTGCAGCCTTACCCTTCCATGGCAAGGGGTTTAACTCTACTGAAGCTTAAACTTGTCTCCCTGGTGGAGCAACCACTTGCGTAAGAGTAACAGGTTCTTCCCCAGGCATTTTTAAACTGTTTGTTGTTGTTTTTTTCTTTCCCCTTATCTACCCAGTCAGCAGTTTACTTTTAAAGGTTTTTTCTTTTAGAAAACATTTTACTAACCCAGGTTCCCACCAACTATAACTGTTTGTATTTCTGTAAAGTTTTAATTGTGAAAAAGGATTTGTGGGGCTCGTCTTGGGCTGTGGCTGATCTGGTGTGCTTTGCATGTCTGTATGGTTTATGTTGCAAGCCTCCATCTTGCTTTACATCCTGGGGGCATGGCTGGTAATTGCTTGGCAAGGCTTTGTTTTGCAATGCTGCCTGCGGGGATCAGCCCTCTCAGTTGCATACCTGCAATGTTTTCCTAGCCCTGTCTCTTAAAGGGCCCCACCCAGAGACAATTCTCTTCTGCCTGTCTGTGTGTGTACTGTGTATGATGTCTGTAAAAAGTGCTCTAATTAATTTAGTCTAAAAAAGACAAGCACACCCAAAGGATTATAAATCATTCTATTATAAAGACACATGCACATGTATGTTCACTGCAGCCCTGTGTACAACAGCAAAGACTTGGAACCAACCAAATGCCCATCAATGATAGACTGAATAAAGAAAATGTGACACATATACACCATGGAACACTATGCAGCCATCGAAAAGGATGAGTTCATGTCCTTTGCAGGGACATGGATGAATCTGGAAACCATCATTCTCAGCAAACTGACACAATAACACAAAACCAAACACTGCATGTTTTCATTCATACGTGGGTGCTGAACAATGGGAACACATGGACACAGGGAAAGGGACATCACACACTGAGGCCTGTCGGGGTGTGGGAGCTAGAAGGATAGCAGGTGGTGGGGAAATTGGGGCAGGATAACCTTAGGAGAAATAATTAATGTAGATGACTGGGAGGTGGATGCAGCAAACCACCATGGCATGTGTATACCTATGTAACAATCCTGCACAGTCTGTACAAGTACCCCTGAACTTAAAGTGTAATTAAAAAAAAAATAGGAATGTGAGGAAGTAGTGCTCCTCGCTTGTTGAAGCCATTGTAGATTGAGGAGGTGCGCCTCATTACCTGCTCAACTCAACACTGTTCTAGGTTTAGGCTCAAGGTTTTCGGGAAGTTTATCTCTGAAAGTTTCTGAAAGCTTTTCTATTGATTATCCTACTCACTGGCTTGATCCCTAGTTGTCCTCTGAACTATAAGCTCAATAAAAGCAATGCATCTAAAAAACAAATAAACAGAGTCCTTTGTCAAATTAAAAAAAAAAAAGAAGAAGGAAGACAAGCACTTGGATCTAATATTTTTTAAGGGGAAGTTAAAAGCTGTGGTACCTTTCAGTTCACATAAAAGAAATAAAAACAGCCTTAAAGACGACTGGTAAAATGTAGGTCAGATGCAAAGTTTGCTAAGTATTTTGAAGTTACAAACTGCTTTTTGGGTTTTGATAAACTGTTTGACTTATCAGCTTCACAATTGGTAGGGCCTGGGGACATATGGAACTAACCACGCCCTTAATTACGCTGGAGTCAAACCTCAGCTGCACCTTGCACAAACTTAAAGCAACTTACCAAGTTTTACCTTAAAGTTAAAAATTGGTAGGAGTTGGCTGGGCACGGTGGCTCACACCTGTAATCCCAGCACTTTGGGAGGCCGAGGAGGGTGGATCACAAGGTCAACAGATCGAGACCATCCTGGTCAACATGGTGAAACCCTGTCTCTACTAAAAATACAAAAAATTAGCTGGGCATGGTGGCGCATGCCTGTAATCCCAGCTAGTCGGGAGGCTGAGGCAGGAGAATTGCCTGGACCCAGGAGGCGGAGGTTGCAGTGAGTCGAGATCACGCCATTGCACTCCAGCCTGGGTAACAAGGGCGAAACTCCATCTCAAAAAAAACATTGGTAAAAGTTAATTGAAACTACTAGAAACAGATTTACATGCAAGGTGTGTAAGAAACGTAAAATGTGTTTTTTTAGTAAAAGGTTGTAAGAAGGCATGGAAATGTCAACCTTTGCCTAGAGTTTAAAGATTGTTTTGAGTTAAATTAGGAAAAAGCTGAAGGTTCAAAGAAGTGGTGGAAGAATTGTGGAAATTAATCTTGCAGAAGAGGGTCTCTATGCAAATGCATTAGCTGAATTCAAGACTATTATATGGTTTTTCTTTAAATTGAGCATTAAAATAAAAACACAGGGAGGAATTCTTAAAATGCGAATCTGCTCTTTGGTAAAATTTATAAAGGGTTATAAAAAGTTTTTGCATCTTTAAATTTCTAAATCATCATTTTGGCAAAATAAATAACTTACGGTAATCTGGAACTCTATTTCATAATATCAAGTGTTTTAAACCTTGAACATTTAGTAGCCTTCCCAAAGGCTACTAAACACTTCAGGTTCAACACTGTCTTTCCTGACCCCTGACTTTCTGAATACTTCAGAGGGCCCCTGAAGTGTCCAGAAAAGAGAGGTAAACAGGATTATTTGACATGTTTGGGTAAATGGGATTGCCAAAATGATGCTCAATCTTTTTTAGGCTATATCTTAGTGAATAATGCTAAATATGCTCCAAAACTGTATGGAATTTCTAAAATTCTAATGTCTGAGTATATACTCTCAACCATAATTAAGGTTTTTATGTTAAGTTATTGTAAACCATAGAGATAACCAAACTTCTTTGTCAATTGTGTTTCTAACTGTACCTACTCTGGACATTTTGCTAATCATAGACAACTGTTGTCTTGCTTTAATCCTTTTCAAAAGATGGTTTATAATAGGCTATAAGACTGATAGATGCTCTCAGATACAATTTCTGGTTGTATTTGAGACAATCAGGTTTCTTATAACTTTGGAGATTGTGGCATTGAAATAAAGGAAAATGTATAGGACTCATAAGAAGCTGAAACCTTCACAAATATCAAGCAAAACCAGAGTTAACTAAACGGGCTGAACTCAGGAAACTGAAGCAACCTTTTTGACTTTTTGTTGAACTATTGTTGATCCTTGTTTTGTTTTTCATAATCAAGGAAACTTACTTTGAACTATTTATGGCCTTTAGATTGAGTAAGGTATACTCCTATGAACAAAAATGTGGAGTTTGTTTGTTTCTCTCTGCCTGGTTCCTCTAGAATTTGGAAACTATCTGTGAGTATTCTTACGGCAATATAGTTGTTCGCATCAGTGCAATTGGAATCTATTTTTCTTTTGCAACAGGACACAATTGGAGAAAGTGGTTATCTTACCAAGGTTTTGACTGGAAGGGTATGCTTCCCTTTAAAGAGGCAAGCTCTACTTGCAGAGGCAATAAAAGCCCCATGGGGGAAGCTGGCCTCATACCCTCATCTGTGCAGTCCCTGTACAGAGTTCCTGACCTATGGTCAGTAAAGAATGTCACTTTCGAACAAGTCTAGGAGCTCCAAGTTTATCTTGGGACCTTAAGAGGAGAGAATCACCCAACTCACAGGTGTTTGAGGATACAAACCCATGGTTGGGCTTGGCTTCAAAAGGTCTTATCTGAGACTCCTTGTGGAGCAAACTTCCATCAAAACCAATCCAAAAGGCCTATGTAGAAATAATTATTCTTGCAAATAATCAGGCCAAGAATAAGACTGAAGTTTATTTTGCAAACCATTCAGTCCTATGATGATTTTTTTAAACAAACATGAGGACTGAAGAGAGAGAAATCATGTTTCAAAACTTATCATCTATTTGTCATTAAATTCTAAACTCACTAGTTGTTTTTAAGTTTTTCTTACATTTTAAACTAATCCTTGTTCCTGTGAACCAACCAGCAATCTCCAGCTGCAGCTCAGAAAAAATAAGAGGGATTGGTAATGTAAACATTCGGATCAATATTCTAGTTCTGAGCAATTATCCTGCAAATCCTGCCAGGTGATGGGAATAAATAGGATGCCCATCACCCAGAGGTTTTTTTTGGGGAAAATAAAACCAAAGGAGGTAACCAAAGCCAAGTGCCATGCACCCAAATTCCAGAAAGCATAACTACCAGTTATCTGGGTGTGTCTCAAGACAGCCTTTATCTCTCTTCTCAGTTCCACAGCTTCACCTTAGCATTCAGCTTATGATAAGGAGTCCATGCAACCCCCCAGAGACAATTTTTTTTTTTTTTGAGACAGAGTTTCGCCCTTGTTGCCCAGGCTGGAGTGCAATGACGCAGTCTTGTCTCTCTGCAAACTCTGCCTCCCAGGCGCAAGCAATTCTCCTGCCTCAGTCTCCTGAGTAGCTGGGATTATAGGTGCCTGCCACCATGCCTGGCTAATTTTTGTGTTTTTAGTAGAGATGGGGTTTCGCCATGTTGGCCAGGCTGGTCTCCAGCTTCTGACCTCAGATGAACCACCTGCCTTGGCCTCCCAAAGTGCTGGAATTACAAGCATGAGCCACTATATCCAGCCTAGACACATTTTTATCCCAAACTCAATTCCAAGCTTTGGGTCAAAGCCCTATGAAAGAAAACTCGATCTAAGGGATCCAGATGCAAATGATAACAGAAGGTAAAAGACACAGCACAGGTGAGCATGGCTGATTCCTGCCTATTAAGCCAAGCCCAAGCTTCCTGTTTCATGGATAAAGGCCACGTTAATATCCATGGCATAAATGAGGTCCAGGGAACTCCAAAGCTACTGGAAATAGGTGGGAAAGAGACATAGGTGAGAGCGGATAATTCCTACTCTCTAGGCCCTCCCTGCTTCATGGATGCCAGCCACCTTGGCACTCATGGTGGGACCCCCCAAGGTCACCAGGACTGGAGGATGGAAGGATGGAAAAGGGAAAGAAGATGCTCTTCCCCCTCTCCCTCAAGTACCCCAGGTATCTGTTAGAAGAGAAGGGAACCAGCAATACCTGATCCCCTCTTTCCAGATGGGTAGCCATTCATCTTCAGTCTGTTCCCCTTTAGAATACATCCTGAACCCTGGGACTCCTTTGAAAAAAATACCTTATTTTTTTCATTTCTTCTCCTCTGTCCTCTCTTGACTGATAGGTAACGGTGTCTCTGTACTACAGGACACTCCCCTCAGATGCATCCTCCAAACATGAAAGGGTTAATTTCCCAAACCTTAACTGTTTGGCTTAGGATTGGCCTGGGGAAGGAAACCCAGAAGCCTGACATTCTGGCAAAAAGGTGAAGTTTTTTTAACCAGTTGGGCTTTTGGCCTTCCTCTCCCTGTGCAAACTGGTTAAAGGCCTCGGAATTTTTGAGGTGTCCTTCCCCTTCCCCTTGTTTCATATTGATTCATGTTTTCTAATAGCCCCATTTGTCTGTTCTTGCCTTCAGGCTATCAAACTCCAAAGTCATGCACCGGAAGCCTCTGACAATAGCCCGTTCTCCAGGAGACCCTTAGATAGGCCTCTGAGAGCGGTCTGACTGCCATTTCCCCAAAACAGCACCCCCTGTCAGCAGGAAGCAGATTGGTCTTTGCCCTTATCCTAAATCTAACAGCAATTAGATGTACTTTTTTTTTCCTCCAAGATGAGCCTCGATTTGTCGCTAGGCTGGAGTGCAATGGTGTGGTCTCTGCTCACTGCAACCTCCACGCTCCCAGGTTCAAGAGATTCTCTTGCCTCAGCCTCCTGAATAGCTGGGATTACAGTCACCCACCACCATGCCCAGCTAACTTTTGTATTTTTAGTGGAGATGGGGTTTCACCATGTTGGTCAGGCTGGTCTCGAACTCCTGATCTCAGGTAGATGTAATTCTTTAGAGGGGGGAATGAGACAGCCAGGTGGAAGCGGGTCCTGGAGAAACTCCAACCAGCCTCCCCACTGAGGTGGAACCTCAGAAAGTTCACAACGTTTGCAGCAGGGAGAGCCTTGAACCTGGCCCCTCCTCTTCCTGTGTGGAACCTGGAATTCGAGCTGTGGGCAGGAAGTGCTCTAGCAGGAACTCCAGCCTAGCCACAGTCCTGTTTCCCCCTTTGCTTTCTTTTTACTTGATAAAATCCTGTCTCACTCACCAAATTGTCCATGAGCCTGAATTTTCATGGCCATGGGACAAAGAATCCTGCCTTTAGCTGAACTAAGGAAAAGTCCTGCAACAATCATGCCTTCCTGAACCTTCAATGCTATGGCCAAGTGGCTACAAATGTGCAGGCCCACTCCACCCTGCCTGGGATTGAGAACCTGCAGAGGCCACCAGGGTGTGGTTCGAGACACATTATATTAGTTCTCACACTACTAGAAAGAAATACCTGAGACTGGGTAATTTCTAAAGAAAGGAGGTTGAATTGGCTCAGGTCCTGCAGGCTGTATAGGAAGCGTGGCAGCATCTGCTTCTGGGAGGCCTTACGGAGATTTGACTCATGGAAGAAGGCAAAGCAGGAGCAGGTGTCTTACCTGGAAGGAGCAGGGCAGAGAGGGAGAGAAGGAGGAGGTGCCACACACGTTTAAACCACCAGATCTCATGGGAACTATCGCGATGACAGCACCAAGGGAGGAGGGTGTTTACGAGAAACTGCCTCTGTGATCCAATCACCTCGCACCAGCCCCACCGCCAACACTGGGGATTACATTTGAACATGAGATTTGGGTGGGACACAGATCCAAACCATATCACACATCTTACAAGGACATCCAGAGTGTCCGTGTCTTCTCCCCAAGATCCCAAAGGTCTTGACCCCCTGGGAAAGCTAAATTCAGAAGTCTCGACAAGCCGGATGGTGTCCACATCCTCTGTCTCTCCCACATGAGATTAGACACTTTTTTAAGTAACAGCTCTATTGACATATAATTCACAGGCCAGGCAATCACCCATTTAAAGCAAACAATGCAGTGACTTCTAGCATAGTCACAGAGGTATATAACCACCACCACAATCTATTTAGAGCAGTTCTATTACCCCATAAAGGAACCCCTTACCCACTAGCTGTCACTCCCCATCTCCCCTCAATGTCCCAAGAATCTACCTTCATCTTTGGCATTTTCATCAGAATGGAATCATACAATACGTGGCCCTTTGGGACTGGCTTCCTCCACTCAGCTGCAGTTTATCTGCGGATCAGAACTTCACTCCTCTTTATTGCCAAATAATACTCCATTGCATGGAGAGACTACATGTTATTTACCTGTTTATCGGTGGATGGGCATTTGGGTTGTTTCCACTTCTGGGTGATTTCAAATAATGCTGGTGGGAAGATTTGTGAACAAGTCCTTGTGCGGACACATGTTTTCAATTCTCCAGGGTACATATGTAGGAGTGATCTATCTATCAGTGGGTTATATGGTAACTGTACGTCTAACTTTTTTGAGGAACTGCCAGACTGCTTTCCAGAGCAGCTGCACCATCTGACATTCCTACTAGCAGTGTATGAGGGGTCTGATTTCTCCACTTTGCTAGGATGCTCTTTAAAGCAACTGATGAGCAATGGTAATACAAAAAAAAAAAAAAAAGTAGAATATTCGGTATCCCCAACTCTTTCCTGAAGAGCATTACAAGTTGATAAAAATCTGCTTCCCTTTTAAAACAAAACAAAACTACCTTACAGATTAGATATGGCTGCTTCCCTTTCATTTGAACCAATTGAAACAGAAGCAGTAGGGTGTTATCAAAGCCCTTCCCTGAAATTGTGGGGATTTCTGGCACGTGTCCTCCCCTGAGATTCCATCTTCCTTACTAGAAATGATAATAGAGGGATCACCCCCTTATTTAAATACCTACTTAGCTCAGCACTGTGGTAAAAAAAAAATAATAATAACACATAGTAGAAAATGGTGGCAGGACGAGGTGGTTCACGCCTGTAATCCCAGCACTTTGGGAGGCCAAAGCAGGTGGATCACCTGAGGTCAGGAGTTCGAGACCAGCCTGACCAACATGGTGAAACCCTATCTCTACTAAAAATACAAAAATTAGCTGGGTATGGTGGTGGGTGCTTGTAATCCCAGCTATTTGGGAGGCTGAGGCAGGAGAATTGCTTGAACCCAGCAGGTGGAGGTTGCAATGAGCTGAAATCACACCACTGCACTCCAACCTGGGCAGCAGAGCAAGACTCCATCTCAAAAAAAAAAAAAAGAAAAGAAAAAGAAAATGCTTACCATGTGGATTCAGATCTAAGAATGAAAACCTGACAACATGTAACAAGAGTTTGTGTGAAATACAACCAGATCTTTTGCAAGCCTGTTTGAGCAAGTAAGGAACCCACTTGATTCCAAAGACGGAGGTTTTCCTTGTCCTCTTTCCAGAGCAAGAAAGCAAACACCAGGGCAATGAAGAGGTAACCTGGGAGCTACCATGCTGTAACCAAAGCTAGACCGAAGTACCTACAATTAAACGATGTTTTCAGTTGGTTTGAATAGAAAGGCAGAAGCACAAAATGAATGGTGTACTCAGCTTCTTTTCGGAAGCCGGAGCGCCCGTGCTCTGGCACATCGCAGCCTTGGAGAGAACCATCAGCAATGGAGGAAATGGACTTCGGGTGTGACACGTGGGGCTGGCCGTACTTTGAACCTTGTATCCACTTCTGTTGCGTTGACAGTGTTCACACGGAGAGTTCCTTGGAACGTAAAATGTAATTCTGTTGGTTACAGGCAAAAAATCATCATGCTACAGCTTGTTTTCCACCATCAACTAAGAGGGCAGGGCGGGGGAGTATTCTGTGTTCCTTTCCCTATGCAATTCAACATGCAAGGCGGTAGAATAATAAGATTAAATGCGCCATCATGGAAAAAACCAATTCCACTATAAATAAGCTTTATTGCTCCGAGAGAGAAGAAAGGGAGCTGGAGAGTGTGTGCCTCTTCCCTTTCAAAACCAAACTGTAATCAAAGGCAAACAGGCTCAAAAACACAACAGAGATAAAACTGGAATTTGCAGCTGTGACGGAGAGACACGGAGTAAAGCAGCCCACACAGCGCGCAGCACAGGGCGTTTTGTTTAGTTCAGGAGAAGCCTCTGAGAAGCTCAGGCCCCTTGAGTGGGGGCCTCAAGCCCTCCGCAGACACCAGCAGGCGGCTGAGTTTTGGACAGATTAGCAGCCCCAGGGTGGGATGCAGGAGTGGAGATAAACCATCTGCAGATCCTCCGCCACCAGCAAAATAAGCCCCACGGGCACAGAGGCCGCAGCACCTCTGTTGCGTTCTCTGGCTTGGGCAGGTGGGTCAGTTGCCCTCGGCTTTTCCCAGTGTCCGGCTAGCAAGGCAGGGGAAGCCGCTTCCTCCCTTTTTTCTTCCAGAGAAAAGTTTAGCGAAGGATTAAAGATTTAAACATAAGACCTAACACCATAAAAATCCTAGAAGAAAACCTAGGCAATACCATTCAGGACATAGGCATAGGCAAGGACTTCATGACTAAAACACCGAAAGCAATGGAAACAAAAGCCAAAATAGACAAATGGGACCTAATTAAACTAAAGAGCTTCTGCACAGCAAAAGAAACAATCCTTAGAGTGAACCGGCAACCAACAGAATGGGAAAAAATTTTGCAATCTACCCATCTGACAAAGGGGTAATATCCAGAATCTACAAAGAACTAAAACAGATTTATAAGGAAAAAAAACCAAACAATCTCATCAAAAAGTGGGTGAAGGATATGAACAGACACTTATCAAAAGAAGACATTTATGCAGCCAACAAACGAACATGAAAAAATGCTCATCAACACTGGTCATTAGAGAAATGCAAATCAAAACCACATTGAGATACCATCTCACGCCAGTTAGAATGGCGATCATTAAAAAATCTGGAGACAACAGATGCTGGAGAGGATGTGGAGAAATAGGAACACTCTTACACTGTTGGTGGGAGTACAAATTAGTTCAACCATGCGGAAGACAGTGTGACGATTCCTCAAGGATCTAGAAATAGAAATTCCATTTGACTCAGCAATCTCATTACTGGGTATATATCCAAAGGATTATAAATTATTCTATTATAAAGACACATGCACACGTATGTTCATTGTGGCACTGTTTACAAGAGCAAAGACCTGGAACCAACCCAAATGCCCATCAAGGATAGACTGGATAAAGAAAATGTGGCACATATATACCATGGAATACTATGCAGCCATAAAAAGGATGAGTTCGTGTCCTTTGCAGGGACATGGATGAATCTGGAAACCATCATTCTCAGCAAACTGATGAAAGAACAGAAAAGCAAACACTGCATGTTCTCATTCATAAGTGGGTGTTGAACAATGAGAACACATGGACACAGGGAGGGGAACATCACACACTGGGGTCTGTTGGGGGCTGGGGGGCTAGGGGAGAATAGCAGGGCGTTGGGGGATTGGGGAGGGATAACATTAGGAGAAATACCTAATGCAGGTGATGGGGGTGGAGACAGCAAACCACCATGGCATGTATATGCCTATGTAACAATCCTGCACGATCTGCACATGTACCCTAGAAATTAAAGTAAAAAAAAAAAGCTTAGCAGGAGACGTCCCTGCCCTACAAGCAGGTGTCTGAGGTTGCTCTCCCCTGTGCCTTTGGGCTTGGGCAGCATAGGCTGCGACCTCACTCAGGCACTCAGACCCTCTGATGATGTCACCAGGTAATTTCACGGTGGATGGGTTTCTCACAGCCTCCTCCATTCACGCCTGTCATCCTGGAGATCGTTTGGCTTGGTCCAAAATTTGGCTCTGGCCTGGCACAGTGGCTCACACCTGTACTCCCAGCACTTTGGAAGGCCGAGGTGGGATGGCTTGAGCCCACAAGTTCAAGGCCAGCCTGGGCGATGTGGTGAAACCCTGTCTGTATAAAAAAAATTTAAAAATTAGCCAGGCGTGATGACAGGTGCCTATAGTCCCAGCTCCGTGGGAGGTTGAGGTGGGAGGATCACTTAAACCTGGGAGGTTGAGGCTGCAGTGAGCCATGAACATGCCACTGCACTCCAGGCTGAGCAACAGAGTGAGACCTTGTCTCATTTAAAAAAAAAAAAAAGTTTCCTCTGGTTGCCACTCTCTCCTAGACCCTGGTTCCCTGTAGAGATCTACAGCACGCCCCCCACAACTCCTACCCCCATTCCATTTAAAAGAGACTCCCTGCCACTGCCACCCTTTGCCCTCCTGGAGCCCCTCCACCCTCTGGCCATGGCTGAGGCCTGGCTCTCCCCCAAGCACTCCTTCCCTCTGGGCAGCCCAGGGCAGGTGCTCCTGTTGCCATTCCAGGGCCTGTCACCACTAGGGAGGAGCTCGGCATCCCCACAGGTGGCTCCTTTGGCCTCCAGCCACTCTGCCTTAACTCCTCTGCTCCAAGGAGCTTCCCACCCGACCTGAGCCACCTTCTCCAGAACCACACCAGCACTTGTCTCTCCCTGAATTCCTTCCCTGCTGAAATCTGATTCTGCATTTGACCCTGGGCTCTTTACTGTTTGGCCCATCCACCAGGGCTCTTGTTAGAACCTCAGTCATACAACAGTCAGCATTCCCTCCTCCAGGCCGAGAGGCGGTGGCTCACACCTGTAATCCCAGCACTTTAGGAGGCAGAGGTGGGCGGATCACCTGAGGTCAGGAGTTTCAGACCAGCCTGGCCAACATGGCAAAACCCCATCTCCACTAAAAATACAAAATTTAGCCAGCTGTGGTGGCACGTGCCCAGCCACTCGGGAGGAGGCTGAGACATAAGAATTGCTTGAACTCAGGAGGCAGAGGTTGCAGTGAGCTGAGATCATACCACTGCACTCCAACCTGGGCAGCAGAGCGAGACTCTGTCTCAAAAAAAATTCCTTTCTTACCACCCTGGCTTCTCAGGGTGGCTTCACTCACAACCCACCAGGCAGACCGTGCTTAGCTAGCTGTTTAGGTTAGAAAAAAATCCAATAAACTATTGCTCACCAAGGGGTTAACTATTGATGGGTCACCTGAGAACTAATGTATCTTCCTGCTTCAAGGAATGACCTTATATTCATCTTAGGCAGAGGAGAATCAATGTCACACTCTTAAAGTTATTGCCCTAATGTCTCCTCTCCTTCCTGGCAAAGTATTGTTTCCAAAATCTAAACACATGACTCTTACACAAATATAAAATGAACATTGAACTCATTAATGAGCAAGCCAGTAGGATAGGAAAGAGGAATCAAAGAGCATTTGTGGAATTCATCAGCAGGTAAGAACAAAACAGAATGTGAGAACTGCTAGATTAGATACAAAACCGGGCCTGGCACGGTGGTGCACACCTGTAATCCCAGCTTGGGAGGCTGAGGTGGGTAGATCACTTGAGCCTAGGAATTCAAGACCAGCCTGGCAGCATGGCAAAATCCTGTCTCTACAAAAAAGAAAAAAAAAATTGGGTGTAGGTGGCAAGCAGCCTTGGGTCCTAGCCACTTGGGATGCTGAGCGGGGACAATCACTTGAGCCTGGGAGGTCGAGGCTGCAGTGAACTGTGAACTGTCCCACCGCACTCCATCCAGCCTGGGTGACAGAGCAAGAGCATGACCCTCTGTCTCTCTCTCTCTCTCTCTAACACACACACACACACACACACACACACACACACACACACACACACACACACACGTTAATGTCCTCCGCAGGAATAAGACCACACCTTTCTGGTTATCTTTTCTAGGAAATGGAAATTAACAAGTTAACGTGTGACTTCACTGTGTTTGGGCTTATCATCTAGTAAATAGTAAAGTTAAACACAGGTATATTCTCCCTCAAAATAAAATAACTCCTGGGTCAGCCTGTCAAACAATGTCCCAGCATAACACTAAGAGGACATGCCCCTTTCCGCTTTGCCTTAGTTCCAAGTTTTGGATAATTTTTCTTAACAATTCCTTAAGAGAGAAAATTCTAAACTAGTTATCTCAAAATCCCCAAACATTCCTTCCTGAACATAAGAAAAAAAAAAAGGAACCCCTAAGTGCATCCCTCATACCCCATGGAGTTCTCCATGACCAAAATTCAACAGATGCCCAGTAGGATCTCAGACGTGACCCGGCAGCAGGAATGGTATTTTGGCAGCCCACCAATCACACAGATGGCCACCAGCTCTCCCAGGACTGGGCCTGGCCAAAAATAGAGACACTGAGTTCCAGGATAGGTCATTCAGGAATGGATTAGGTGCATCTACACATTCATCAAGACATCACAGGACTGGAGCTTGAAGGAAGCTTCTGGCCAGCCTGGCTCAGGAAAATGGCCCCTAGATCTTCTATGACAGATGGTGTTTCCTCTTTTGAGTGCTTGTAGACTGAGGGAGCCCAGTGTTCATCAATAGCCAGTGTTTCATGAGCCTCCCTGGCAGGGATCTCTTAAGCTCTCCCTTTATGAATTTAGGGCCATTTCTTCTGGTTCTGTCTCTATGAAAATGGCTAACAATTGATCACTGTCTTCATCTAAAACCTCTTGACTAATGTAAAGACCATTTTTAAGCCATAATTTTCTGTTAGGCTAAATAATCCAAACTGTTATCATCTTAATTCTGTTATTAGTTGTGCCTCTCAGGCCAGGTCTCTCTTAAGAACAGAAAGAACATAATAAGGCCCCAGGCACGATGACTTCACAAACGAGGTCTCCGATCTTCCAAATCAAATTAGCTTCCTCTAAATAAAAGCCTGGCATTTCTCACATGTTTACAACCCAGGGAAGTCTGCTGTGATCACCCTTTAGGCTGTTTCTTATATTATTTTGCTAGTTCTTTCTTGATCATTACTGGAAATTATTCTAATGAGCTTTTTAACACAGTGTCCTTGGTTTAAAAAATTAGGAATTGTAGTTAAAAAGTAGAAAGTAAAGTCCTTATCATCACACTCAGAGATAACAACAGCTCACATGTTGGTGCTCAGCATTTAGGTCTGTTTTTCCCAGATAATTTTCTTTTTTCTTTTTCTTTTCTTTCTTTTTTTTTTTTTGAGACAGAGTTTCACTCTTGTTGCCCAGGCTGGAGTGCAGTGGCGTGATCTTGGCTCACTGCAACCTTCATCTCTCTGGGTTCAAGCAATTCTCATGCTTCAGCCTCCAGGGTAGCTGGGATTATGGGCATGTGCCACTATGCCCAGCTAATTTTTGTATGTATGTGTATATATATATATTTATATATATATATTTTTTTGAGACAGAGTTTCGCTCGTTACCCAGGCTGGAGTGCAATGGCGCGAACTCGGCTCACCACAACCTCTGCCTCCTGGGTTCAGGCAATTCTCCTGCCTCAGCCTCCCAAGTAGCTGGGACTACAGGTACGCGCCACCATGCCCAGCTAATTTTTTGTAGTTTTAGTAGAGACGGGGTTTCACCTTGTTGACCAGGATGGTCTCAATCTCTTGACCTCGTGATCCAGCCGCCTCGGCCTCCCAAAGTGCTGCGATTATAGGCGTGAGCCACTGTGCCCGGCCTAATTTTTGTATTTTTAATAGAGACAGAGTTTCACCATGTTGGCCAGGCTGGTCTCAAACTCCCGATCTCAGGTGATCCACCTCAGAGGCGTGAGCCACTGTGGGTGGCCAGTTTTCTTTTAAGAAGAGATCAGGCTGTACTGACATGCGCTGTAAGCTACGTTTTTTTCACATGGTAACATGGAACATGGGTGGACAACCAGTGCCCCACACCCTTTCCCGGCTCAGGGTGGCCTCACCTCCAACAGTGCTGGACTGTCACCATTGCCACAAACCCAATTCAACACAAAAGCAACTTCTACGTCAGAACCATTCCCCACAGAGGTTCAGATAGGCCTAGGAGGAAAAATGAAATGGATCTACCCGCATTGATTCATTTACCCTGGAGAGAAATCAGTTCAGCAAGTGGGAGAACACAACAGCCACAGGCACGCAACAGTGCTCAGACAGGAAGGCTTGAGTTGAGATGTATATATACATTTTATTTTTATTTTTCAATAGAGACGGGGTTTCACCACATTGGTCAGGCTGGTCTTGAACTCCTAACCTTGTGATCCACCCGCTTCAGCCTCCCAAAGTGCTGGGATTACAGGCATGAGCCACCGTGCCCAGCCACATTTTAATTTCTCAGTTGACAAGGACTAATTGTATATCTGTATGGTGTACAAATTGATGCTTGATACACATGTGTATCATGGAATGGCTAAATCAAGCTATTTAACAGATATATAACTTCACGTACTTTTTTGTGATGAAAACACTTAACATGTACTCTCTTGGCAATTTTCAATATATGATACATCGTTATTGACCTAGTCACGTCATGTACGATGGATCTCTTGAGCTACCTCCTCCCGTCTAAGTGAAGTTTTGTGGACTTTAACCCATATCTCCCCATTTGCCCCACTGACATAATTTTGAGCATGGAAACATCATTAGATCAGCACCAATTTGGAAGAAAACCAGCCAGCGTGAGAGTCATCTGAAAGGAAGGACTGGGTTGGCCCTATGCGCGCCATTCTGGGCCACAAAAACGCTCCTTCAGTTACAACATTGGTGCTGACATTAGGGCCCTCCCATAGGCAGTTCAGAAAACCCACTGTGGGGCACACAGCACCCCAAGGAAGGTCCCTTTTCAGGGCAAAGCAGGAGGCGGGGCAGTCCCAGAGGCGTGGGGGGCACTTTCGGGACAAAGCTTAGCTTCTCTTCCTTCACCATTACTTCATTAAAGAGACTGAGAGGAAATCACAAGAATTGCAGCTAACTCTTGAGTGTTTTTGTTTTCTTTGTTTGAAACAGAGTCTCGCTCTGTTACCCAGGCTGGAATAATGGTGCGATCTCGGCTCACTTCAACCTCCTTCACCTCCTGGGTTCAAGAGAGTCTCTTGTCTCAGCCTCCCAAGTAGCTGGGATTATAGGCACCTGCCACCATACCTGGCTAATCTTTGTATTTTTAGTAGAGAGGGGTTTCAACATGTTGCCCAGGCTGCCCTCGAACTCCTGACCTCAAGTAATCCACCTGCCTCGGCCTCCCAAAGTGTTGGGATTACAAGCATGAGCCACTGTGCCTGGCCTCTTTTGAGTTTTTTCCAGGAAAAACCAATACAGGTTTTTGCTGGTGGGAATGACCAGAAGACAGGGACAGTGTGATGATGCAGCAGGGTGGGGGGGGAAGTTTGTGAAGTGAGGCCCTCAGCAGATCTGATGGGACCAGACCTTGGGCACAGGAGTTAGGAACCCCCCCCCCACCCCCCTGCAATGAGACGCAGCATCAGGAACATTTGCTGGAGCGGGGCTGGAGGGTCCAGTGACAGACACAGGACAGCGCAAGTGATTCAAACATTTGTGGAACATTTCTTCTGATTTCCACAGCCCCCCACCTTTTTTTTTTTTTCAGTAAACTAGGAAACAAAGCCATCAGCAGAGGTAAAAGGTACTGGAAGACTGAGAAAGGAAAGGAGGACCTAGTTACCTGAGAAGGTAGAGGTTTGATGAGCCGTGCTGCTTTGGGGAGCACCACAGGCCCCTGTGTGAACATGAGACCAGTCAGCAGAGATGCATTTTTCCCCAGCCACATTCAGCTCACAGGTGCAGGCTGTGACTGAGTCTGAATTATCATCAAGAGAGGCTCTGGAGAGTTGCCTGCAGAGGTAGGCTTGAAATTTAAGAAGGGTGGGGAGGGCAGTGAGGACATGAGGAGAGACGATGGACAGCCAGTAGGATAGGTGGGGCCCTGTGGGGTTGAGGGAATGGGGTGGGAGCCAGGGTATAAGAGGGAGTAAGCTGGGAGGGAAGAGTGGGGTGTTTGAAATTAGGACTCTGGATAATGTCGTTTTCGGCAATGACAGGGCCTGAGGTATAACCCGGGAGTGGGTGACTAATGGTGAATGGCAGGATGGAGGGGAGGAGATTGGGTAGCCAGGAGGCCAGGCTTTTGGAAAGAATCACCTAGGTCCACCAGAGTCATGAGAGATTGGATTGGAGAGAGTAAGAGTGGCTGGGAGCTGAAGCCTTGAAGGAACACAGGAGGTGGCCTGGGGACCACAGATGACTGAGACTTGATGATGGCTTCTTTAGCCCAATAGCATGAAATTCATGGCTAGGGGTTCAGAAAGGCAAGGGGGCAATGGTCTGGATGGGAAAGAGAGGACAGAAGACACCTGCTCTACCTCTAGGCCTCGCAGGAGAGAAAAGAGCCACTTCTGAGAGGGGTGCAGGGGCAGCAGGGCCTTCAAGGGGCCCCAGTTTCCACTGGAGCAACAAGCAGGAAATGTTCACAGAAGAGGTGGAGCTGATCAGAGGCTGCTGCTGACTGTGAGTTTCAGAGGTTTCAGGATTGGAGAGGAAGTTGAGTCAAAGGAAGGAATGTATGGAGCTGAGTGGAGACTGGGTCACTAAGGGTGAGGAGTTTTCGGGAGGCCCTGGGATTCTCACAGTGACTCAAAATAGTCAAGAATAAAGGGTGTCATAATATTAGTCCCAAAGGTCTCAAGGAAGGTGATAGAGCCAGGCTCTGGGGGTCAGGAGGTGGGAAGCAAGGGCCTATTAGGGGGAAGCAGAAGTGCAAGAGGCGGCATGGAGAATTCATGGTGGTGTCTTAAACCCTCTCCAAACTGCACTTGTATAGTAAGCACTGATTTTCTGTTTTCTTAGGTTGGAAAACTGACAAACAATCCAGGAAGGAAATCAGCAAATTATTATGTTTATAAAATACTATAAACAGGCAATTAACAGGGAGAAAAACTCAGAATGGCCGTTCCTATGAAAGTTCATGCTTATTAATAATAGAGAAAATAGACAAGGCGTAGTGGCTCACACCTGCAGTCCCAGCACTTTGGGAGGCTGAGGTGAGTGGATCACCTGAGGTCAGGAGTTCAAGACCAGTCTGACCAATATGGTGAAACCCCATCTTTACTAAAAAAAAAAAAAATTGGCTAGGCGTGTCGGCAGGCACCTGTAATCCCACCTACTCAGGAGGCTAAGGCAGGAGAATTGCTTGAACCTGGGAGGCAGAGACCTCAGTGAGCAGAGATGGTGCCACTGCACTCCAGTCTGGATGACAGAGTAAGACTCCGTCTAAAAAAAAAAAAGAGAGAGAAGATACAACTTTAAAGAGACACTTCTTGACACTTATTAGACTGGCAAGGCTTTAAAAAACATAATACCACATATTGGGAGGTACTTGAAAACAGAATCTTGCTGATGGGTGTGTAAATTGATGCAATGACTTTGGAAAGAAATCTGTTTATAACGGAGCTGAAACTGAAAATCCCCAATGAACCAGTTCTTCCGTTCTCTAGCCAGCAGTCCTTCTCAGTATGCACATTCACATATATGCCCCAGGAGACAGCTAACTACCAGTAACTCCACGGCAGCATTGCTTGAAACTGTCAAACTGGAAAAGCCCTTGAATAGGCAGGTGAACAAATCGGACATAGTCACACATGGCATACTATATGACAGGAGAAATCAGTGAACTAGGTCTGCAAGGATCCACCCGATAGATCTCAAAATGAGTGTTGAATCAAAAGAAAAAAGCGTTATCACTGAAGCCTGCATACCACGAATCCATTTGGTTAATTAAAAATCCACAAAAGAATAGTGACTTGTAGCTACGTATATATGTAGCAAAAATATAAAATATGGATATGATACACATGGACTGATATGGTTTGAATCTGCGTCCTCGCCCAAATCTAAGGTTGAACCGTTTAATCCCCAGTGTAGGAGGAGGGGCCTGGTAGGAGGTGCTGGATCACCAGGGCAGCTACTCATGGTTTAACACCATTCCCCTAAGCACTGTCACAGCAATAGTGTCCCCGAGAGATCTTGTTGTTTAAACAAGTGTATAGCCCTTCCCCACTTTCTCTCGTCCTTCTCATCCAATCATGTAAGACATTCCTCCTTCTACCTCACCTTCTGCCATGATTGGAAGTTTCCTGAGGCCTCCCCCAAAAGCTGAGCAAATGCTGGCACCACCCTTCCCATCCAGCCTGCAGAACCATGAGCCAATTAAAACTCTTTTCTTTATAAACTATCCTTCACAAGAACGGACTATTCCACTGACTTTATACATGGCTACCTCTTTTTTTTTTTTTTTTTTTTTTGGAGACGGAGTTTCGCTCGTTACCCAGGCTGGAGTGCAATGGCGCGATCTCGGCTCACCGCAACCTCCGCCTCCTGGGTTCAGGCAATTCTCCTGTCTCAGCCTCCTGAGTAGCTGGGATTACAGGCACGCGCCACCATGCCCAGCTAATTTTTTGTATTTTTAGCAGAGACGGGGTTTCACCATGTTGACCAGGATGGTCTCGATCTCTTGACCTCGTTATCCACCCGCCTCGGCCTCCCAAAGTGCTGGGATTACATGGCTACCTCTTGAGAAGGAAAGACTAGCATAAGAGGGGATACAAAGAATTTCAACTCTACCTAATATTTTATTTCTTTAAATAAAAGCTCTGAAAGATATATAGCAAAAATACAGTATCTATTATATCTGAGTGGGAAGTTCCTCAGATTTGTTACATTGACTCGTTATTTTTAGGTATGTTTGGATTTTTACAAACATACGTTTCTGGTTTCTCAATCCATGTGGAAGTTTCAGGAAAGTATGAACAGCACTACAAGGTGCGGACACTCACTGTTACAGCATCGTGTTTGCCAGAATAGAGATTTAACCCCAAAACCATTTCTTATGACTAGGAGGTAGACGGTATTAACATTTCACTTAGCCACATTAAATAACTTCTTCATATTATCTTTAGATCTGGTAAGGTATATGGAAGAGGACCAAACTTTTAAAAACTTTGTTGTAACTGCTAACTTTATAAAATCAGCGCCTTTAAACTTCCTTGTGATTTTGCTTTGTAAATGACCCTTTGCAGGTGTTTTAAAAGTAACTGAAACATATTTATTTGGAGAGTATTCAAAAACTCCTGAGCTGTCATGGGGCCTGCAGAGGAGAGTTGCTATACTTACCTAATTATCCCTCTCCATGGCTTCACCGAACCCCACCCAATCTGCCTGCTCCTAAGGCTGGAAGGTAACAGGAGCACTGCATCCAGGCTCTTCTAGTACAGTCTGGTTCTTTCTGGCCACATCACCAAACTCTCTGCCAAGGTACTTTTCTAAGGGCTCCTTTCAAAGAGAAGGCCTCTGGCTCATGCAGATATCACAGCTGCCTAGTGGACAGGAGCTGGTGGAGAATGAAAGTGTGTGTGCATGAGAGGAGGAGGCAGCATGGTGGGAGACAAGCAAACAGGAAAAACGGTGGGAATCACACTCCCCTTTATTGCACATAAAAATTGCAGATTTACAGAAAGATGTCAAGGAGATCCTTAGCAGAAAACAAAGCAAAATTCCAGCATCAAATACAGCCAATTCTTGTTGTCTGCAGTAGTTATGTTCTTTAAAGTTGCTATCAACACTGACTTAGAAAACCCTTTGAAACATCACTCTTAGGGAAAATACGGGGTTAGGTTAGCCTCTGGTCACAACGCTTATGGCAACCCATCAATATATGAGCTTGTTTTATGTGTGTTTTGTTTTAAAGACGTTTACTACATATTGTTGATTAACACTGAACTCAAGGCCAACGGCACTAGAACTCATGGCTGAATGAAGCTTAACTAACACGTATCTTCTCCATAAGGCACATCACAGCCTTCCTGCGCTTAGAACACAGTCCTGCAGCACTACACCTGGGGGCCATTTTAAACAGCGAAAGCACCAAGAAAAAGCACACAAATGCAAAAAACTTGACACTAAATAGTGAAAAAGACACTTGTTTACAGTATGAGAGCTGGAACAAGAAGGCAGATTGCTGCTTTGTTCGACTGGGAACAGATTTGTCAAGCAACTCAAATTCTTTGCTACTCTACGCCTATCTGTGAGTGACTGCAAAACCACCACGGGTATTCATTTTGGGGATTCTAATACATTTTAGCAAGTAAGCAGATTCGCAAATACGGAATCTGCCAATAATGAGCATCGATGGTGCCGATCGACAGAGCCTGACACTTCTGCCGAAGTGTGATATCTGGTCTTCCACAAAGAGGTGTTTACATTTTGGGATCAGACTGGACAAAGGATGCTACATCCAAGTCACATCATTTAGCTCCACATAGTCTCCTACTTATTTGGAATGTGGGGGTCAAGAGTCTGTTGTGCATAATCCTTACTTCAGGCGTTGTCTGCTGAACAATGCATCCTTGTCTCTTCCACCACAATGGAATTGTCTCAAGGCAAATTGCTTTCTCTGAGAAATGTGATGATGCTGGTGTTCTGGAAGCCAGGGTTCAGATGCAACGCTCAGACACCAATGCTGCTCCCCTCCAGCAACCTAACGGACTTGAGTACTTTGGAGATGAAGTTCGGTTCCATGAGTCTGACTTGTAAATCTCACTGGGCTGTGGTGGTGCTGGGAATGTGCAGGATTACCCAGGTATGACTGCTGTCACTTTAAACTGAGAGGTCAATTCTTGGGGCTGTGGTGTAGCTCTCCAAAAACTACTTCACTACCAGTATGGACTTTCAGTTTCAACGTGGTTTTCCTCCTGCGACTAACAGAATGTGTCTTGCCTGTATTTGGCTCTAAGCCCATGTCCCTTAAAGCTTCATTTTCAGAGAACAAAAAGAATGCTGGCAATTTGAGCCCAGCGAATGACTGTGCTGACCTCTGGGACTCCTTTGCTGTTTTCTTGTGATTAAAGACAGTGCCTATTCTGTTTAGAATTAGAGTAATAGTCGGCCCCACAAAATCCACTGGCAGGTTATGAAAACAACAGCTATGCTTATCAGAAGATGAAAGGAAGTATACAGAGACTAAGCCTCTAAGAAATTATTTTAACCTTTCACCACCTCCATATCCTACCAACTTCCTAAATCATTGACGGAAAACTCCTTAGCAAACCAGGTAGTAATTTGGTCCAGGGCACTAGAGACTTGGACAGGCTCTTTGAGACCATCTGGTCCACTGGCCACATTTTCCATGTGAGGACGCTTAGGACAGGAGAAGAAACTGAACATGGTCAAGGCTGGTGGGTGGAGAGTTCTCTGAGCACGTCTCCACCCCAAAGTCCTACGATCATTCCAATACTGATTTTTTTTTTCAAGATGACCAAGAAGCCCACAAATTGCCTTGGAAACTTCCCACCATCCACACCACACTTGTCTGTTCCCAGGTGCAGACAACAGGCCAGGGACTGGCAGGTAGCATCACAAGGCCATTACAGGTACAGTGATCTCTCTGCTGAGACCTCCTAACACAAATGGCAGTAGCCCAGACCACAGCAGAGAGAGAATAATTTGCAGTTTCCACACGCTCCTACGCACATTTCAAAGCACTCGCTGTTCAGGAAGCAGTCACCTAGCAAGCACTGGCACTCCAGTCCACACTGCCCACCTTCTTGTAAACATCTGTAGGCCTTGCCTCAGCCCTCTATACTTCTCCATGGCAAATCGGTGGAGTTATTTCCTTCCTCACAAATATGCAGGCAGCATGGGGTTGCTCAATTAGGAGGCATATTTTATAGCAAGTTAACATACACAAGACTCATTATTGATTGAGATGAAGTATTTGGTTGAAAGATTAGAGAAGTATGGAAAACATGAGCCACTCTTCCAAGCTTTTAACTGAGTCTGGAAGAGCCCTGATGTAGTACAAAGAGCCTGAAGTCTTGCCTATTTTCAAGAAACCCTGAGCCACCTGCCTTCCCAGTCTCACTTCCAGCCACAAGCCCCGCAGCTCCGACATTCCACCATCCTTCCCACCATTGTACTGTACTTGTACCCTCTAGGGGCTCCCAAAGCCCACCATGCAGTCTCACCACCTCCCCACCTGGCTCCACTCTCATTCCAGACACCAGTGAACCAATTCTCCCTCAACCTCAGTTTCCTAGCCCTTGGTTTAAACATCTATTATTATTTGTACTATGGGCTGTTTTAGACAGCTTAACAGTTCAACCCCCACGTCTGGGAGAGCCCTGAGGCCAGGAACACCATGCCTCTGATCTCTGTATCCTGCCCAGTGCAGCACCTGCTGTGTGTCTCTTTAAGGACACCCCTAGAGCAATGTGGAGAGAACCAAGCGGTGGGAATTCCAGGGCAGGGACAATCAGGAGAAAAGGATGCCTCTTCTCCAGGAGACACCAACATCTTCTGACGTGCTCAGGGTTTCCACTGGAAGATCTGATTTAAAACACTCCCAAGGAACCCCAGCTCCACGCGCTCCCCTCCTCTGGCAGGGAGGAAGCCTGGGGCCTGGCTCTAAGTGAAAGGTTGGAAGGGCCCAGGGAAGCAGGTCATCCAGAGCTAGCCCCTCGCCGCATGACCGGGACTGGCAACGTTTACCCCCAGGAGCCCGTAGCAGGCCAAAATGGGCTTTGGAAAGAGGCAGAGATTTGACTCCCAACCCCAACTCCTCCTTTTGCGGCCTTAGGGAAGTTATCTATTGTCCTCAAAGCCTCAGGTATCTTATTCATAAAACAGTAGAACATTTGGCTCAGGGGGCTGTCGGGAGGGTAAAGGAATATCCATATTGAGCTCCTGCTGAAAGCACTGTGGGATCCCTCAGATGGGTGGGGGTACACCAGGGCTCTTCCAGACTCAACTAACAGCTTGTTAGAGTGGCTCATGTTTTGCATACTCCTCCAATCTTTTAACCAAATACTTCATCTCAATCAACAAACATTTGGTCTTTCAGCAAACATCTATTGGGTTCCATGGTCCCTTGCTGACAAGCGCCTGTCTCTGTTCAAACGCTTGGTCAGCAATCCATGGCGCCCGCCACTGTGAACGTCATGGCAGCAGCTTCTAAGGTACACCTTCGAGATTAGCTTCTTGGGGCCCCAGCCTCCATCTCATTTTCCACCTCCCTGGGCCCACCTTCAAAAAACAATCTCCTGGCTTGTCACAGGCCTGAACTGTGGCCACTACCTTTGGACTTGGGAGTGCAGCCTCCTGGAGGCATTACAGTCACAGAAAACACCTGGCCTTCTCTCAGGACCTCCACTCAGGTAGACTGGAGCCGTCACACTTTCCTCCAGCCAGGGGGCAGGGCCCACTGGCAAAAAGAAGCCTTTCGGAAACATTGGAAGGGGAAGGGGTTACTCTAAGTGCTGACAGGATCGTGAGGAAATCACTTATGTCATCCACCTTGAGCTCTTATCTTAAATGCTGATGATCCGCTTAAATTCTTCTTAGAAGTCCAAGTTTGGTGTCCTAAAATGCAGCCGGTCAAGCCAACAGTATAGGTGAGATCAAACCAAGTACTTGTGGAAGACTGAGCCTGTCCAAAGAGGACCACAAATAGTCAAGGCTGTGAATCACAGGAAGATGCCCTTTCCCAGGACACAAACCCCCCAGGGAACATCCTGGAGCTGGTGCCTCACCCAATCCTGTCTTTCAACTTTGGGGCCTCATTTCCCATTGGCAACCTCCTATCCCTTTGCACTTACTCCTCACGGGTCTCCCAGATGTGACCCCCTCAGTTCCTTGTCACATCGCATGACTGGCTCCTCACCCTTCAGAGCTCAGCTTGCTCACCCCGTTCCCACTCCACCCTCTGCACTTCCCCCAGCAGCTCCTGTCCAGCTAACTGCACCATAAACACTTTACTGTTTCCATGCCAATTCTCAGCTCCACGAGGCCAGGGACTGTCTTTGTCCACTGCTCTACTGCCAGAACTTTGTCCATCATCATCCTCTGAAGTAGACCACAGAGCCTCAGGCCACGACCAGCCTGGGCAGTGAGACCTAATGCTCTATTCTGACAAACAATTGGCCCAAAACCACCCACTGGCACGCCCTGCTCCAACACTAGGTATCCTGACAGACCACCGGCTGCCGGGGGGTGAGGACCCCTCAGCTGCTGAGGATCCAGCTATGTGCCGGTCACTCACATGAGAAAGATGGTGGCTTCGTTTTGGAGCTTCCAAGGAGGGGAACTGGCACACTGCCCGGCTGCCCTACTTTGCCAGCCTCCTTCCTAATGCTCTCCAAATTGTGCCACAAGATTCTGAACACTTGCATGACCTGGAATACCCAGTGCCGTCTTGTCAGGGACTGGCAAGTGCAGGAAGATAAAGTGGCAGTGCTACACCCGGGCCATGAGGCCAAATGCCACTACCTGAGTGGTGACAATTCACCCCAGACACCCAAGTGCCTTGTTTGACCTGAGAGGGCAAAGACAACCTTGCTATTACAGGAGGGAAAAACCAGATGGCATCAGGGTCCCCAGTTCAAGATTTCAGCTCTCACTGGCAGTTGTGGGATCAAGGGCAAATCTGAGTGGGTTTCCTCATTCAAACAACGGGTCTGAAATGCTGCCTTCCTGGGGCTGCTGAGTTAACTGAGGGAATGGCAAAAGGGTGCAGCATGGCACATAGTGTGCGCTTAATAAACTCCAAGCAAAACAGACCTCAGATAGCACCAGGTCAAAGAACATCAGGACGCAAAGCGTCTGCTAGAGCTGGTGCTCTCGCGAGCCCTGGCCGAGGGCCTGCGCTTTCAGGAAATTCTGAATAAAACAGGAAATAGCATTATTTTCCCAGATAATCTTCGCTCTACCCCTTTTAATTCTAGTCTACAGCTGTTAATGAGCCTCTTCACTGAATTATTGCTCTTCAAAAGACTTTAATAGCTTTTTGCCTCTGGAGGAAGTTAAGCTGGATACTGCCTAAGCTCTTAAAAAGCAAGGTGACAACACTGACGCCCCAGTGCAAACACAGGCAGCTGCCACAGAGGGAGGCGGCGTGGGCCGGAGCTGGGAGATGGTGCCCTCCTGGCGCTTTGGGTATCTCTTGCACATCTCTCCGTCGTCCGGTCTTGCCATAGTTAAAACTCAGCCAAGAGGCCAGAACTCTCAGCTCCCTCCTGCTTTTCAGATTCCCAGAACTGGCACTTCCCCAACACCTTATGCACAGAAGTTCTGTCATCTAGGATGGTGACAGACACCTTGTGCAGGGAACCTCCTTCCCACCACCTGGGAAGGAGGACGGGTGGGTCACGTCTTTCCAACCAGCCCTGAGGAGACGGAGGATGAGATGCAGGTGACTATTTTGGGAAACAGCCTCATCCTCACCCATCCTGGAAGCCATGCCACTGCCAAGAGTCTACTTCCTACAAGAGCCTTGCCTTGGGCTGAGGGACAGTAGAAGAGGCAGGTGCAAGTGGCAAAGCAATGACAGGGGTCAGAGCTTAACTGCGCCAGAACTGCACACGTCCCTCCACAAAGAGCAGCACTCACCACGACGACAAGCGAGGTGCGCGGGTAAAAGTCACTGACTTTATTGCCTGGCCAGTAAGGAAAAGACAGACACACCCCTCCTCCCCCACCCCACATAGGCTCTAGACCTCAGTGGTACGTACTGGGTGATGCCTCCCCCACACTGCCAGGCACTGCCAGCTAGACTGGAGCTGCAAGGCCCTGGGAAGAGCACTGCACTGGGGCAAGTGAAGGGACAAAACACCAGCATTTCTACAATCAAGTTTATTACTCAAAGCAAAAGTTGCCCATAGAACACACTGGTCTTCAATTTTTATTTCTGCATGGTCATACAGGCTGAATGACTAGCTCACAATCCCAGGAGGTATTTAGTTCTGTTCTTCAAAATGATGTTATTGTTTTAAAGGGAAAAGTCCTTGCTGACAAAGAAATGACATTAATGAAAACAAAATCAAAAATGACCCACTGGTACTTCAGATTACAGAGAAGCTGTCAGTGAGCAGTTCCCCACCTCATGGCAAAGGAAATCAAGGGCTAAAAATACCTTAGAAAAATCAAACAGCACCTGCAACACACGCTTACATAAAGGCCAAGCCTGCAAACTATTCCTCCTCGTCCACACTGCTCAAATGTGAAGGGATTACACATAAAGCTAAAATCTGGCGAATCTTCTCACTTCCTCCTCTTCTTTGTGGAATATAATTTTTCTTCAAGTGGGACTGGGACAATCCCTTCACACTCTTTTAGTTCCTGGGTCAGAGGGTGTTTGACGATATTCCCTCTAATGACATCTGTGTCTCTGGACAAGTAATTCATCATGCTTTCAACAGTTGTGGTGGGTGAATAAAAATCCACCAAGAAATACCTGCAATAAAATAAAAACTTGTGAGTGCCTGCATTTGAACTGTAACAATTCTATTATTTTGGTAAATGTTTCCACTTTACTCTTTCCAGATAGACATCAACTACACACAAACACACATACACATACATACCCTTGTCAAAACAGAAACAGCTGGTAAGCTGACCAGCAAACAGAACTGCAGTATGATGCCCAATCTCCCTTTTTCTATGGCCTTTCCCATTACACTCTTGTGAAAATATGAATCCAAACCAACTTTATGGTAGCAAAAACACACTGTGACATTACAGACAGCATCAAGTACTAGAAAGCATGGTAACTCCTAACCCATTGACGAGACTGAATTTTCCAAACTATTAATTCATGCTGTGTGTGTGTGTGTGTGTGTGTGTGTGTGTGTGTGTGTGTGTAAACATCTATTAGATATTCTTCTAACTTTCCAAAGGATTTTTCCTGTGAACTAACACACCTAAGAGAATCATGAACCCATAAACATGAGAAAAGATTAAGAAAGCCATGGGACTGCTCTATAAACATTTTCAATACACACAAGGAACAAGAAAATTACTTGAACCTTAGGTAAGAAAAATCATTTACCACTCATCACTCAAACCAGACTAAGGTCCACAGGCATCCCATGCGTCCTGGGTCTTCAAAGATCAACAGGTCCTCAGCAGCCTGCTGGATGACAGTGCAAGGAAAGAGCCCTACACTCCCCCTCCTCTCAGACCTAAAAGGCTAAGCCTCCCTTGTACTGTTTGGTTTGGACCGTTATGTGACTAAAGGTCTGTTTTCAGCACAGTATTTCAAAATCCTGCAATGTTCTAGCTGGTTAAGGTGATCTTTTCGCCATCACTTGCCTTATTCTAGCCATACATACTGTTCTCAGAACTCCCAAACACATTCTCCTCTCAGGCCTTGCACTCACTGATCCTTCTGTTGGAAATGTTCTCTGCCCAAATTCCACACAGCTCATCCCTTGCTTCTATGTCTCTGTCCAAATGTCACCCTCCTGGAGAGGCCTTCTGTGCCTACTCTCCTAAAGCAGCAGCCTCCTAGCCCCACCAAGGTCCCTTACTCTCCATCACCCTCACTCAAGGCTTTGTTTTGTTCCACAGAGCACTTTCTCACCTCTGGCACAGTGTGCATTTGCTTACTGTCGGCCTCGCTCCACTAAAGCACAATTACCATAGAAAGACAGACTCTGGTGCTATCCGTGTAACACCAATAGAGATGAACACGGAGCAGGTCCAGAGTAAGTCTCTGACCATGGTGGTGTTAGCATGAAATGTGGAACTCTTACAGGAAGCTGAAAGACCAAACTGAAAAGGAAAAAATTCACCAAGGAAGAAACTTATGAGAAAAGAGATGGCATCTTGTGTAATTCCAGACAAAGGGCAAAGAGGGTCAAAATGTATTAGAAAATTTACCAAGGGACCATTTGCTCTTGGATAAGCCTAGTGGAATAATTATTCAAGTAAACATATAATTAAATACAAGGACAAAAATATATGCCAACCAAAAACATTAATCTAAAGAAAGCTCAATGGCTATCGTAGTATCAGGCAAAGCAGACTTCAGAGCAAAGAAAATTACCAGGGATAAAAAGAGACAATACGTAACGAGTTTAGCAGGATTACAAGATAAAAAAGATGATACATAATGATGGGCTCACCAAGAAGATATAAATCTTAAATATACATGCACCAGATAACAGAGCTTCAACATATAAGAACAACAAAACTGAACAGAGAAAAGGACAAATCCATAATCACAGCTGAAGCCTTTTAACATTCCTCTTTCAGTAATAGATAAAACTTCTATACAGAAAATCAGCAAGGATATAGAAAAAGTGAACACCAACATTAACCAACTAGAATTAACTGATATTTATAGAACCCTTTACCCAACAACAGCATAATACACATTCCTCCTAAGTGTACACAGAAAATTTACCAAGGTCAACCATATTCTGGGCCATATAACATAAAGGGATTCAAGTTATATACAAAGATCTTGGAAACATTGGAATTAAATTAAATACTTGGAAACTAAACACATATCTAAATAACCTGGACAAACAGGCAGAAGGAAAAATCAAAAGGGAAATTACAACGTACTTTGAATTGAATAAAAAAGAAAATGCCACAAATCAAAATTTAGGGGACACCACTAAAACAGTACTTGTCGGGAAACTTATACCTGCTAAATGCCTAGGTAAGAAAAGAAAAAAGGCCTCAAATCAATAGTCTCAGCTTCTACTTCAAGAAACTGGGAAAAGAGCAAATTAAATCCAGGAAGATGATGGAAGAGAGGGAGGGAGGAGAAATTCCTAAAGCAGAAAAAAGAAAAACAGAGCATTTAACAAAATCCACAGCCATTCTTGATTTAAAAAAAAAAAAAAATCTCAGCAAACTAGAGACAGAAGTGACCTCCCTCAAACTTATAAAAGGCATCTTTGAAAAATCTACAGCTGACTTTTCACCAACTGGTGAACACACCTAAATGCTCTTCCCTTAAGACTGGGAACAAACCAGAAAGTCCACTGTCACTTTTATTCAACACTGAACTGGAGGTTCTAGCCAGTGCAATAAGGCAAGAAAAATAATAGGTATCCAGATTGACAAAGAAAAAGTAAGACTGTCTTATTTGCATATGACATGATTGTGTTGAGAAAATATTAAGAAATCTATTAAAAAAGTAGAACTAATGAGTTTAGGAGGATTGCAAGATACAAAAGTCAATGTTATTCCTATATACTAGCAACAAATGATCAGATCTTGAAATTAAAACATTCAATACTTACAGAGAAATCAGACAAAAGGTATGCAAAACTAGAACATGTTGCTGAAAGAAACAAAGCCTATCAAGCATGGTTCATGGGTAAGAAGACTCAAAATTTAGATGTCAACTCTCTCCAAGTTAAACATAAATTGAGATCTATTATTTATTTTACTGAAATAAAATCTATTGAGATTCAGTAGAACCTCAATCAAAACCCTAGAAGATTGATTATAAAGTTCGTAATGGTCCTAAAACAGCCAAAACAACTCTGATAGAGAATGTAAGCTGAAGGACTAATACTACCTGATTTTCAAGACTTAAGCTATGGCCATCAAAACAGTATGATATTCATGTACAAATAGAGAGATCTAAAGACTAGTACAGAGAGTACCCAAATAGAGATTTACAACAACAAATGGTGCTGGAATAATCCAGTATCCACATGTAAAAAAAAGGGAACTTTACTCCCTACTTGAACCATTGAAAAAATTAACTCTACTTTACGAAAGCAGACATACATGAGGCCAGCAAACATATGAAAAAGTGCTCATCGTCATTGGTCATTAGAGAGATGCAAATCAAAATCACATTGAGATACCATCTCACACCAGTTAGAATGGCGATCATTAAAAAATCTGGAGACAGCAGATGCTGGAGAGGATGTGGAGAAATAGGAACACTCTTACACTGTTGGTGGGAGTGTAAATTAGTTCAACCATTGTGGAAGACAGTGTGGCGATTCCTCAGGGACCTAGAAATAGAAATTCCATTTGACCCAGCAATCCCATTACTGGGTATCTATCCAAAGGACTATAAATCATTCTACTATAAGGACACATGCACACGAATGTTCATTGCAGCACTGTTTACAATAGCAAAGACCTGGAACCAACCCAAATGCCCAACAATGATAGACTGGACTGGGAAAATGTGGCACATATACACCATGGAATATTATGCAGCAATCAAAAATGATGAGTTTGTGTCCTTTGTAGGGACATGGATGAATCTGGAGAACATCATTCTCAGCAAACTGACACAAGAACAGAAAAAGAAATACCGCATATACTCACTCATAGGTGGGTGAGAAAAATGAGAACACGTGGACACAGAGAGGCGGTCTACTATACACTGGGGACTGTTGGGGGGAATGGGGGAGGGACAGCAGCGGGAGGCGGGGGGGGATAGCCTGGGGATGAATACCAAGTGTGGGTGAAGGGGAGGAAAGCAGCAAAGCACACTGCCATGTGTGTACCTATGCAACTATCTTGCTCGTTCTGCACATGTACCCCCAAACCTATAATGCAATAAAAATTAAAAAAAAAAAAAAAAAAAAATTAACTCTAAATGGGACACAGATTTAACTGTAAAATATAAAGCTAGGAAACTTATAAGCGTATGCAAATTTGAATTAAGCAAAGTTTGCTTAGACACAACACCAAAACCAAAATCCGTAATAGAAAAACTTGATAAACTAAACTTCACCAAAATGAAAAACTGCCCTTTGAATAAAAGATAAGCCACTAAGACTTGTGAATTACAAGTCTGATAAAGGATTTGCATCTAGAATAAAAAGAACTCTCAAAACTTAATTAAAAAAAACTTTATACAAAGGCCATAAAATTTGAACAGACATTTCACGGAAGACGTACAATAGCAAAGCAGCACATGAAAAGATACCTAAAATCATTAGTGGAGAGAGAAGTGCAAATTAAAACCACAAAGAGATACCTACTAGAGTGCAGTAAAATTACAAAGACTGACCACACCAAGTGTTGGCAGGGATGTAGAAAAACTGGCACTCCAGGGCAGCACATGGTCCATGCCAAGCGAAAGACACTCAGGCTGTGCCCTCAGGATGACTGAGTGGGAGAGAGCAGCACCAGCAATGGCAGAGAACCCTGGCATCAAGCCCTTTGGGAAGTGGAACACTGATGATGTGCAAATCAATGACATTTCCCTGCAGAATTACACTGCAGTGTAGAAGAAGTATGCCAAGTACCTGGCTCACAGTGCTGTGCGGTATGCCACCAAAAGATTCCGCAAAGCTCAGTGCCCCATATGTAGCGCCTCACTAACTCCATGATGATGCATGGCCACAGCAATGGCAAGAAGCTCGTGACTGTGCGCATCATCAAGCATGCCTTCGATTTCATCCACCTGCTCACAGGTGAGAACTCTGCAGGTCCTGGTGAACACCATCATCAACGGTGGTCCCTGGGAGGGATCCACGGCATCGGGGGAGCAGGGACGGTGAGATGACAGGCGGTGGACGTGGCCCCACTGCACCGTGTGCATCAGGCCATCTGGCTGCTGCGCACAGGCGCTCGTTGAGGCTGCCTTCCGGAACATGAAGACCACTGCTGAGTGCCTGGGAGAAGAGCTCATCAGTGCCACCAAGAGTTCTTCTGACTCCTATGGCATCAAGAAGGACAAGCTGGAGTGCATGGCCAAATCCAACCACTGATTTTCCCAGCTGCTGCCAATAAACCAGGCTGCCCTTTGGGGCAGCCCCACCTCACCACACACTAAAAAGAAAAACTGGCTCTCATATTCATTGCTAGTGGGAAAGCAAACGACAGTGATTTTGAAAAAACCGTTTGGCATTTTCCTAAATTAACATATACCTACCATTATGATGTAGCCATTCCACTCCTAGGTATTTACCCAAAAGAAATTAAAGCGTATGTCCACACAACAACCTGTACACAAATGTTCACAGCAGCTGTACCTATAACAACCCCTAAGCAGAAAAAACACAAATATTCATCAACATGTAAAATGATAAACACACAATGCCATACTACTCAGCAATGAAAAGGAGTCAACTATTGATACACACTATTGAGCTCAAAATAATTACTCTGAGTGAAAGAAACTACAGTAAAAGGTGTCCATACCATCCAGTTCTATCTATGTAAGCCTAAAAAATAAAGATGTTCCTCAACTTACAATATATGCATCTTGATAAACTGATGGTAGGTTGAAAACATTTTATGTTGAAAACGCATTTGATAGGCCTACCCTAACATCACTTAGACAAATGGCCAGAACACTTACATTACCCACAGTTGTGCAAAATCGTCTCACACAAAGCCTATTTTACATGAAGTGCTGCATAGCTCAGTAATACTGTACTGGAAGTGAAAACCGAATGGTTGCCTGGGTACTCAGCTACGCCTTCGGCTGCATCTAGGTCACTTTCGCACCATCATAAAGTGGAAGAAAATCTACGGTGAAAGAAAGCAGTTGAGTGGTTGCCTGAGATGAAGGACAAGTAGAGGAAGGAATCAAAGGGGCAGGAGGAAATTTTAGGGGTAACAAATATGTTTATTATCTTGATTGTGGTGATTTTGTGGGTGTATACATGTCAAACCTTATAAATTACACATTTTAAATATATGCAGTTTATTGTATGCTAATTATCTCTATAAAGCTGTTGATTTTAAAATGGCAGTTCAGAAGCTGAATGGGCAGGAGTGAGGAATGAGCTGATGTGGGACGGGGACAACTGGGGAGCAATTATAGCTGATGAAGACTCCCAGGGTTCCTCAAGCAACGAAATAAAAATGGTACAACTAATCCACTATCTCACAACTTCCTGAAGCAGTGACTTGCACATTTGCTCATGAATAAGACTGCCACTTGGGCTCACTCTGAAACTACAAATAATCCTGGCCACATTTTCCAAGGTTTAACTCCACTGGCTTATTTCTACTCCATATAGCAGGTAATAGGGTTGCAATGACCCAATATATGAATTCATTTGTTCAAGATTTAATTACTGATTACTTACTTTGAGTTGGGTGCTAGAACAGAGTTTAAATAGTGTGATCAACTTCCTATCACCTCCTCCTTGCAACCCTCAGCCTTTTACCCAGTCGCTCCCCCTGCCCCACAATAATTCCATTTGGTCACCTGGTGGCCAGGACACAGAACTCTGACCCAACAGAGCTCCAACATTTTTTTCCTTCCCATTTATCCATTTGCTCTTTCACTCGGTATTCATCAAAATGTCCTTCCAACCTACCACCGGTAAGTTATGACCTCACCCTGCTGCCAACATTCCCGCCATACCGAAGTCTATAGCAGGTGGTTTTTCTCTGAGTCCCCTCCTCCTCCTTGGCCTTGTCCACTTTCCCTAGAAGACTTCCTCTCTTGATTCATTCCACTTGAAGCCCTGTGCTTAGAGTAGTGCGCTGCTGAAATGCCGTGCATCAGGAGGGAGATGCCTAGCAAGGGCCTGACATGCTCTGGGCATCAAGTAACCCAGACACCACCACTGCTGAGTGCTCCATGGCCCTCCCTCCACAAAGTCCACAGGTTAAGCCTGCCCTTCCTTACAGTCAAGTATTCAATTTAATCAAATAGCACCTCTGGGGCTGTCTTGGTTTTACGTACAATATTGTTCATAGCAAGTACTGCTTTCTTCCATTTCTCATTCAATTGCTGCACAGGGTTAAAGGTTTGTGGGCTAGCCTAGGAGTCTAAACATGTTCTAAGAGAAAGTGTGTTTACAGATGCCAACAACCAACTCAACTGCCCACAAATCAATTCTCATCCAGCCCTCCTGAAAGTGTTCTCCGTATACTTAGCACTCACTAAATAATCCTAACAAATACACCCAAAGCTTTTGGATTCTATTTTGTGATAAGGGTAAAAAGAATACCCAAGGATGGGAACTGGAAGCCAGATATATCAGAAACCTTTTATTTCAGAACTTAGAAGTGTCTTTAGGACTCTCTAATTTTCAAAGTGCTTTCACAGCTTTCAGACAGCTTTTGAGGAAGAGGATGAAAGAGAAGTGTCAGCTCCACTCCGTGCAGCAATTGAAGAAATGGAAGAGGAAGTGGTGCCGAGTACTGGTTGGGGTCCAGCAGCCCTCTCCCCAGCAACAATACTCCTCTAGGAGTCTTCAAAGTGGTTTCCTACACATTGCCTCCTTTGAGTCTTACAATTTAATGGAGTTAAGAAGAGAGGCTCAAAAAGGTTAAGTCATTAGCCCAAGGTCACTCAGCTATGAAGTGGTCACTGCCAGGATTCAAACAGAGCAGGTCTTTTGACTCCAGGACACAAGAAACCACAGATAGCTTTAGGACCAAATGGGTTACAGAATCACAGAATGGAAGTGCTGGAAAGGACCATAAAGACAATCCAGCCCAAACCTTTCACAGGAGCAAACTGAAGCCCAGAAGGGAACCGATAGGCCCCTGGTCACAAAGTGAGAGTCAAGCTCTGGACTCCAGACCTGACAGCTCCCCACTCTGTATACTGTCTCTTGCTACCTAGCACCCGCATATTGGATGATTCTCAAGGATAAAAAGAAATAGTAGATAAAGACCTGGAAATCCTAAGACTGGGCTTTCCTTGCTTCAGGAGGCTCTCTGTTGCTACCAAAACCCCTCTTGCCTTCACTCTCTTAACTGCTCTGATTTCCTGCCACCAGGCATGACAACACTCCTTCAGCAACCAAACAAGAGCACAAGCCAGCATGCACAGCTGGTGACTGGCATCTCACGCTTGTCTTCCTACTGATCTGGGCCTGGGGCTGATGTGGCCAAAGACTGCTTCCACTCCCACCGCTCCTTATTATACCGTGGAAGGTTCCACAGAAAGGATACGCCACCAAAACAGCAAAGGTGAGAAGTGACTCCGAGATGGGCAGACCGTACTGTATTCGCCACTCTCCATTCAAAGTTGAACCTCTTACCACCCCCCTCCCGACCTCTTCTCCCAGGAAACCAAGTTGTCCCTCCCAGGCCATGAGAGAACTGATCAGAAGTCCAGGACAAAGTCAATCTCTGTCTGCTTCCATGGCCCAAGTACACAGATAAGTGGTCCATCAGGGCTTTCCAACACAGGAAGGACTTTGACCAATTTGTGGTTGCTTCCAGTATATATATCCTTTTCTTCTTAACTATTTATCTGGGCAAACTTAACTTGTTAATGAGCATCTACTATAGGCAAGCCTCAGGAGGCTAAAAGGATGAGGTACACATGGTCTCATCCTCCTGGAATATGCAGCCCAACTGGGCAGAGAGGCTGTAGGAGCTGCTGCGTGAGCAGAAACCCAGCCTTCCCCTGCAGTCCTGTGGGAGACTAGGCAATGACATGGCGGTCACGGACTCCTGACTCACCGCGGGGCTTTGGTAACCACAGACGGAACCTGAGGACTAAGAATGAGACTTTTTACACTATGAGAGCACCAAGTACAGTCCCACAGTCCTATTTTTACACATGAAGGAAGTAAGGCCTAGAAACAACCTGTGTGGAGTGGTGGGCTGGGCAGCTTTTGATGCCTGTGAGGACTCCTTTCTCATGACAGCAAAAGTCCACAAGAGACTTACAAAAATGGGAGTTAGGCTGAAAAAAATGGCCTTGGAACTCCCTTGATACCTGCTCCTTACATCCTCATGAAGGTTGCCATGGAGAAACCATTCTAACACTCAGAGGAGCTGCTGTTCAAGGGAAGGCAGCCAGAAAGGGGGCTCAGTGTCTCCAGGGGAATCTGAGAGCCCTCTGCCCCACCTTCCTCCTGACCCGGGGAAAGGGGAGAATCGAGAGGACTCTGCAGCCACAATGAGCTGTCAGTCCCTGCTTCTTCCCCTAGCCAAACAGGCAGAACCAAAACACAAGGCCAGAAGTCCCAACGCATGTGAACTTAGGATCAACTCCTTACTCCAGGTACAGAAGTGTGGATGTGACTACATCACAACTGTGCAGACACGCCCCAAAGCTGATGTTCTTATTGAACAAAAGCTCCCCAAATAGCTGGTTTTCCATTTTCCACTTTTACTATTGGTGACTGAATCAATAATTAGACAGATCATTTTGGGAAAACAGTCTAAAATCTAATTACACGACACGTTCCCAGCACCTTCGACCATGTGCTACATGGCACAAATGTCCCAGTTCCGCAGACCAGGTAGCCAGGGTCGATGCAAGCACCAGCTTCGCCTTGAACACAAAGCCAAGCAGTGTTTACATTTTAAAGGTTTGTTTTCCCATGTGTGGTGCTACGAAATCACTTCATCTATAAAGTTGATATTAGCTTCACAAAAGCATCTCTCTTTTCTATAGAAAAGCATGTAACTTATGCACACGAACTCTACAGAAGTGGAAGTGAGGAGATGAATGACTCCAGGCAACAAGGAACCAAGAAAGGTTTAGTACACAAATGCATTTCTCACTGCACTTACCAACGTTCAAAAGCTGGAGCAACGGTGAACTTCTTCCTAGGTAGAACTTGTCCACGTGGTCTTCAGGATGATAATGTGCCCTCTTTGTATTTCTTAAGACATTCACATGCCACAGAACTCTCTACTACAAGGCCAAAACCCTCTAGAGATCTGAAAATACTCAGACAAATGGCTTCCCCAAAACAGACTGTGCCCAATACTACAAAACAATGCCAGCAAAAACACTCCATTCATAGCAGCATGGTCGTAAGAGAGCCAGCAGCTCTCATGTCCTTTCTGTTCCTCCACCAGTCACCCATGCAGATAGACTGGTGCTGCCAGGCCTTCCCCCACTCCCCTAGTTGTCCAAGGGGAAATACGTATTTTCTTATAGTGCCTTTAAATGTAAAGGTTATATATTCTTTATTCACTTTTGTCTCAACCCTGTATTTATAAGTTTTCCATAAAAAGAGCTTGCTTGAATTTGAGTTACATTCTTTGTCTCGGTCTCTCTCACCCTCCCCTTCTCCCTAGCAGACAAGTGGAAATTTCCACTGAAGCACTCAGTGGCTCACACAGTGGGTGGAGGGGGGAGGGGAAGGGGGAAGGGAGGGCTTTGCAGCTCTGAAGCATCCTTGAGCCTTTCTGAAGATAGGAAACAGATCTGTCTGAATGCCAGTTCCTAGACTGTCTCAGTTAAACCTTGTTGGATTCAGGCTTCACTGAGGCAGTGAATTATTCACCTTCAAACTGAGGTACCTTGTACATGGAAAAGCCCCATTTCTTTTTATATCTGTTGGGTCTCATACATTCTCAAAACCACTAACACTAAACCTGCTGCAGAATCCTTACATATCTTGGGGCAGTGCCACTAAAAAGAAACCTCCAAGGCCATAGCAGCCCTGTCTGAAAACCTGGTGTGGAGTACCTACACACAAGAACAGGGTCAGGACGCTGGCAGGAAGGCACGAGAACAAGGAAATGTTCGCTAACGGGAAAACTACAGAGGAGAATCAATCTCCTCTAGAGAGGGTGCCAGCACTCCTGGAGTAAGCTGCAGACACATTTGGGAAGCAAGTCAGTAAAATTCCAATGATTCACCATGGAGCTGGTTATTTTTATCATTCTGCTTACCCGTACATAGAAGGGCATCTTATATGTAGGCCAGCAGATCTCTGCTATAAGCACCTATCCAAATTTTAAAGCAGATGAGAATAGGCAAAGAAGGGGCAAAACGGGCAAGAAAAACACCTTCTACCTAGAAATTCTTATGTGCAGGCATTTGGAAGCCAGCCCAGTCTCATTGCTATAAAATCAGACCTGGTAGAAAGGGCAGAGGCAACCTTTTACAAAGCAGCGCAAGCCCAACACTGAAATACGGACCACACTTTATCTTGTATAGCTTCCCCTCAGTCTCAGTTCAGCCCCATCTAGTGGAAAGAAAACCGTAAACTCCGTGCAGCCCTGGAGTGAGTGACGTGGTTCTGGCAAAGGGTGACTGTTACTATGATTCAGTAAGATGCCTGCCCCTTTTTAGCATGGGTCTAAATGAGCCTCTCCTATCACTGCTCTCTCGAGCGTAAATGGCATACATCTTCCCCTTTCAGATGCCCAGGCACACGGTAAGAATTTTCCACACCAACACCTTGTCTGTCCCACAGAGCAGGTTCGGCTGTCAGGGTGAGCATGTGCAGGCACAAAGGGTAGGTAATCTCGGGGGCCTGAAAGAGACCCCAGCAAATCCAGAGCTGGGAGCGAGTCCCAGGCCTCTAAGCAGTGCAGCTCCAGGTGGTGTGCCAATGATTTATTTGGTATTAATAAGTTAGATGGCTGAGATATTGTCCCAATCCCTGATAAGGGTGACCCAATCCAGGCCCCACTCTGCTGCCAGGGGAAACACTGAATCGCATTTTCAAAAACAAGTTTAAAATGATCCTCAGCTGAATACGAATGACTGACTGACTCCCCCAGTTCTAAGGACCTTCAGAGATTATGAATTAAGAAAATTTCTGTGGACTAGTCTGGGAACTTAACCATCAAGTTGTTCCATTGGGACAACAGACTTACAGACAAATTTCTGGAACATAACCTGTTTCTAAAGTGGAGTCTGACCAAACTAATATTTGAAATATAATGACTAGATTTTTCTTTTTGGCATAAGCTGGAAATAGTCTTGATATAATAATAAACATCAGGTACCATTTCCAAAGTATACCCTCCTCCTCCTCTGGGCAGATTTCCCAGATAACCCTAAAGTAACAGGCTCTCTCTTACCTACTCTTTTCCTCCAGCCTACTGGGCACGTATGTGATAATGGGGTTGATTTTGGGGGTAGGGGGATTGATTTGGGGGGTGGGCATGGGAGAAGAGTAGAGGCAACTGCCCAATATGCAGTGCAGTCATTAGAAGAGAGATGCCTACCTGTCAGCCCCAGGCCTAGATTCCTCCCTGCTGTGCTGGGCACTGTCACACACACTCCCTCAGCTGGTGCCTAGTTTAGCACTATGCAGCCAATTCTCTGATTAGACTGAAAACTCCTTGAGACCAGGAACCACAACAATCCTGAGAATCAACCTGAGACCTGTGGACGCCACTAGGACATGACATTTCTCCACACAAAACGTAAAAGCAACAAACACTTGATACCAACAGTACCATGAGAAAATGTGAATTCTCGGAAACATTGATGCTCACTCCATTAGCCAGCCAAAAGCTGGCTCTTGCACACCAGACAGGATTCAAATCAGCGCCTCACCATTAATTTCAGATACGTGTCATGGCCTCCAGGGCTGTTCAAAAAGACTCAAAACTTTGACTGCTGAACATGTAACCAGTAAGACCACTGTTTCTTCTCAACCACTTGAGAAAAGCAAGCCTCCCAGCACATAATCCTTACTACATGTTTCTAACACTTTCTGTGGCTATTATTAATGCACATGAAGAATTATGAACAAAATGCCTGGTACTGATGTGGTTAGGGTTAGTGATCACGGGGGCACTGTCTGAAGCCAAGAGAGTATCAGACTAACCTTAAGCTCCACACTGCAGACATGTAAACCCACCACCCAATTCCAAATCTTCACCCAGGTAGCTCCAAACTACGCTTGCCTCTCATATCCTCATTTCCCAAAAGTCACTGTGGAGAATAATGAGTGTTCTATAAACAAAAGGTAACATAATCAAATACAGTGAATCAATGAAGGGATCTTACTGATCCCTTTATGTGCCAATGTGCACTGTGAATCTCTAGAAGAAATTAGATCATGTGAGGCTTCCCGCATCTCACTGATCACATATACCCTACTTTTCTTTTTTTGATGGAACATCTCTATAGAATTAGTGTTTCAGAGACCACTTTAAAAAACATTACCTTAAACAAATAAATACCAAACAACGACTTATCCCAGAAAACAGGCTTAAGGCATGAACCTCCTCCACTGCAGCTGGGCACCACCTTTCTTTGTCTATATATAATAAACATATGAATACAGAATGCTGCTTCTCCTTTACTGAGAAGTCTGAAAGTAAAAGAACAGAAATAAAATCTTTAAATGTCAACGAACTAAGTGACTGCAATGTATTCCTTCCTCGGTGAGGTACATGTACCTTTGTCGGGGGAACCCAGAAGCAGGGCTAGTATTCTCAGCAGTTCTGTCTTGGTCCCAGACGGGCTGTTCCAAGACCTGAATTTATTCCGCCTATGAAGAGAAAAACATCCACCCACCCCCAACCCCCAGCACTGCACACAGAGGTCTGAAAATGAACTGACATATTAACACAGCGGTTCCTGAGCGTGGTCCTCAGACAACAACATCAGCATTACGCGGGCTGTTAGTGCAGATGCTAGGATGCTGGCCATGCCAACCTTAAACCAAGTAAAATCCTCTACTTGGAAAAAGGGCAGAAATGCCTGGAAGTACTACAAGAGTGAAGAAACTGACTTCGCTCTCCATTCACTGCCTTCCATCCAAGAACTGTACTAATAATTCTTGGACAGATTTTGTATGCTCCTCTTTAAACAAAAAGGCAAAAGGTTTCATAACTGTGCTGCCGAAACCACACCCATTTGTGATTAAGTTTAAAAGGAACAGACAGACAGACACGCGCAGGGTCTCCATCCCTCATTGTTATGATTGTGGATGAAGCCTAGCCACTGTGCATTTCCTGTTGCCTAGCAACACCTCAGGCACTCTCTTCAGAGGTGTTCTCAAGAAGCTGAACACTAGCACACAACAAGGTGAAGCAATCAAAAGATGAAATCTGCAGCACAGCAGAAGGTTTAAATGCAGTAAGAAAGCCTCGATGTGAGACGTGACTCCACTCAGGCCCTATCACACGTAGTGTACCTGCACAAGATGGCTAAATCCACGTGACTAAAAGCAGCACTCTCACCGCAGAGCACGTCTGCAGAGACTGTCTTGCTGGGTCCTTGTGGCAATGCAGATGGGAGACCCATTACCTGAGTTCAGTGCCCGAAGAGGCCGGAAGCAGAGAAGGGACCTCCTCAAGGTCACAGAGTTTCTGAATACCAGAGGGAGACAACTCTTCTACTCTCTCCCCACTGTGCTAAAACCCGATTCCCAACTTCTCTAACACCCACTCCTAGGAAACCCCACAACACAGGAAGATTCGAACCTACTCTACAAATTGTTCTCAAAGAACTTCTACACAGATAGTTATTACTACAGAATCAAATCTGTGGCGTGTATTTGAGGAAGTTTATGTACACAGTAGGAGACAAAATTCCAAACTGTGATCACTACTTGGAGTAGGTATAACCGTTTTTCTCTTGTGGATTAGGCTTGGGTTACATACATGTTAGTCAAATGCAGCACATTCTGTTATCTGCAACCCATATGTTTAAAACAGATACAATATATATATGGACAGCACTCTTCACTAAGGTATTTTAAAGGCAAAAGTTAAACAAATGCCAGGGAAAACAGTACTAAGGCTGACAAGGAAAGTTTCCCACAAGCTAGACATTACAAACCCACTGCTCCTAGGAGGGCCTGTTTTTGAACTCAGATCATAGTCCATTAAGGGCCAGCATACTATATCCCAAGTGCAACACAACACTACCAGCGTGTGTACCCAAAGGACACCCAGGTGCAATGGGGGTCTGACTGAAACTGTAAGAACTTCTAATGTTAATTGAACAGTGCTCTTCACTGAGCCTATCAAAAATGTTTTCCAAGCACTTCACGAAGAAACTTACCCGCCACTGTAGTACTGCTGATTGTGGGCGGAGATCCTGTAAGGAAGCGCTCGCTCACCCAGGTTTTCCAAGTCCCTCACTATTGCTCCTCTGTCCATCAGGGCCTCTATCGTACGTTTCAAAGCAGCAGCAGTCTCTGGCTGTTTTTGTTTGTATTTTTAAAGAAAAGAAAAAAAGGCATCAGTATCAATATAAGAACTAGAAAGATTAAGTCTGGTCAGTTCCAATCATAACAGCTCTACTGGTAGGAATCTTTGGGTAAAAGCAATAGAAGCTGGTTTTGGTTAACTTAAAATAAGAGAGAGAGAGAATTTATTGTAAGGATATGAGATAGCTCACAGATACGAAGGAGTATCTGAAGAACCAGGCTTCATAGAGTTTAGGGACCAGGGCAGCTCCAGGGATCTGGGAGGCAGGAACTAATGAGTGGCTTCTTCAGAGCACCTCAGCCAGGCTGAATCAGTGCCAATCACTGTCAGTCCTCATATCCCATGACTCAAAATTCAAATTCCAGGGGAAGACCACCCTGTCGTCAGGACACCTAAACTGCCCATCCTACCCAAACTGTGGCCAGGGGGAAAAGGTGTTGTCACCCAAAGAAAAATTGGGAGATTGTAACCAAAAGGGGGAAAAGATGAGTAAGACCCAATCTCTGCCCTCATGGAGCTTACAATCTAACAAAGGACAGAAGACAAAATACACATGTCTGGAGAGCAGAGGGCAGAACACAGGAAGCGGCATAGAGACCAGAGGGCTCACGCAAGGTAGAAACGTTCAGCTCGGAGAAGGATTTCGCTAAAGAAAGTTTACTTGAAAGGAGCCTGGAAAACGATGCGCAGAGATACAAAGAATGAATGAACCATCAACTGAGTAAAGGAGCAAGGGCAAGAAAGCATGAGTGCACTGAGGAAACAGCAAGGAGCCCCAGTGGTGAGGTTCAGGGCAAGGGAGAGCTAACAAGACAGACTGGATACAGGCTGGCCACAAGTCTGTAAGTAATTAAGGCCTATTATAAAAAACAAAGCTTGAACAATACAGAATTCCATTATCCAGAGATAGACTGGATGGTGAATTAAACTTTTTGGTGAATTTCTTTCCAGATAGCTCTCCATGCATATGTATACATGAGCAATTTTTGGAAGAAAAGATACTTCATAAGGATAAGCCTGAAAACTGCAATGAATACAATGTGGAGAATGAGGGCAAATGTGGCAAAGAAGGGCACTACAATCTGGTGGCTGTAAGAGTGTTTAACTGTCATTACAGCTAAGTGGAGAGCTGGAGAAGCTGGTGAGGACAGTCAGAGATGAATCTGGTTTAGGACATGTGGAGTCTGAGATGCCATGGCTCTCCTAGGTTGACCTCTCCAGATGTAAATCTTAAGCTCAAAACAGGTGGATCAGAAATACACATTTCATAGTCACCTGCACAGCCAGCTATCTGAAGCCTGAGAAGGAGATGAGATCATTAAGAAAGGGTAGTTGGGGAGAGGAAAGGAGATCACCAGCAGAACCTTGGGGAGAACAAACATTTAGGGGCTAATGAGAGGACTCAAAGTCAGAGAAGCAAATAGAAAATGTACAGTCAAACAGGACAAGGAAAATCGGGAGACTGTCTTGTCCAGAATGACGATGGGGTAGAGGACAGAGATAAAGAAAAAGCCGCAGTGTGGTAGCTGCATGGGCATTTAGCAAGATGGGGCCAGAAGGCAGACTGCAAATGTTCCAATGGAACCTTTATCATTCTAGTTCCTCCTGCACTTTAAACTCTCCCTGCTTGCTCTGAAACCTAAGATAGAGGCCCTGATGGACAGAGTAGCAATAGTGAGGAACTTGGAAAACCTGTGTGAGCAATAGCTTCCTTACAGGATCTCCACTCACGGGGTGAAGGAAAAAACGCCAGGGCTCCAGGGACAAGCAATTTGAGCAACGGTGGTGTTTCAAGAGAAAACACATGAGCAAGTTGGTAGTCAAAAGGGAGTGGACCAGGTGAGAGGATAAAATGTAGGAGTTCTAGAATAACAACGATGACAGCTACCATTTACTGGATAACTGCTACATGCCCGAAATTGGCCTAGTGTCTTCTTACATATTTTGTCTTAACCAAAAAAAAAAAAAAAAAAAAAAGCCAAGAAGATTTACAGATTTGGGATTAGGCCTCTAAGAGATGCTGACACGGCAGCTAGTAAGTGGAAATGCCTGCTGCAAGGAAAAGGAAAGCTGTGGAAATGGTGGGGGAGGAGGCCAGAGCCACACCTTGGCAAAGACCTAAGTGAAGGGGTGCAAGCAGGGAGATTTTAAAAGTGCAAGAGGAAACTTAAGGCTACCTCCCAGTGTTTCACTTGGGGGTCAAATGAAGAGAAAATTGCAGAACAAATATGCTTTCTGGTAACCAAACAAAATTCGCTATATTTTATTTTTCTTTCTTACGAGTACTGCTAAAATGGCATGAAATGTGTTAAGTATTGGCTTAAGGCTTCGAAAAAACATTCTTTACTTTCTTTTCATATTGAAGCCCATCAGGGATTTAAAAAATGCCTACTTAATCATTGTTTATATATTTAACCAACCTTAAGATAAAATAAAAATTTCCTGAAGACAGTAACTAACTTGGGGCCCAAATCTCTTCCATTAGCACAAGGTATAAAGTCCACAGCAACTGATCCTTATGACTGCATCAAACACATTCCTAGACAGCTCTACCCACATGAAGACTACATTCCTCCCACATTTCACTACAGTTCACAAAGACACAGCCATACATGCAGAGGACTCATTATTAACAGCAGTGCAGTATTTCATTTCACTGAAAATACTGTTTCTTGACCTGGCATTACATCAATTAACTTATGATAAGGTAAAGGAACAGTCTATCCAAATAAAGAGTGAGGTTCTCAGCTTTGTTACCTGCACTAAAAAAAAAAAAAAAAAGAAAAAAATCCTTTGATTGATTAGTTTTCTGCTTAGCTACCCAAATAAATTTTAATTCCAGTTTTGCCTAATTAAAAAGAATTCATCTAAGTATCTTCTGTTGAAGTTCCAACTGAAGTGTGTACGGTATAAAACTCATTACCCTCTTCTGAAGTAAGAGCTCATCAAGTAAAAAACATTTTCTTCTCACATCTGTCTCAAAACGGGGAAAGGCTACCTGACAAGAATGTAACTTAGAAAAATACAAAAATACATTTTATTTGACTTTGGTATGTCAAGGTCAAACTGTCAACTACTGGAATGGCCACATTCATCTCACTTTAATTTCAAAACACCCAGAAGTTTTAAAAAGAAAGGTAGAAGGAGGAGCAAAAATAATGCCCCATATACTTTACCTCACAAGAAAGGAGGGTTGGCAAACCAGGGCTTCTGGGCCAAATCTGGCTTGCTACCTGTATTTGCAAATAAAGTTATACTGGAACACAGCCAACTCACACATTTGCATAGTGTCTATGGCTGCTTCTGTGCTAAAGGCAGATCTGTAATTACAACAGAGACCATGTGGCTCCAGAGCCTAAACTATTTACTATCTGGCCAGCCCCTGGGCGGAGGGAAGCTGGCAGGGCCTTAATCCAGCCACCCTAAAATGCACCACAAATAAAACCATGAACCTGGGCCACCGAAGTGTAAAGGGTGTACTCCTCATGGGATGTATCATCAGGTAGACACACAGCGTACCACCTAATGAACACCATCAGCCTGGCTGTTCAACTCATTGCAGGGCTCAGAAATGATTCCGCAAACCCACTATTCCATCCGCCAAGCTCCTAATGTCTTTATCAACCTGGGTTGCTAACTTCAACGTTCCTCAATTGATGAAACCTATGTATCTATTAAAATAAAATTCTTATACTTAGGGGAGAAAAAATTCTGCTCAATCCAGTACAATGTTAACCTTCAAAAAGCATGTTGTTTACAGGAAGCAAATGATCTTGCTGCCATAATTCTCATTTATAAGATCTCTGAACCATTTAATTCTAACTATTCTAAGAGAATTTGTGCAGGTTTCTGATGGGCTTCTCTTACCGCACCTGAAAGCAACTCCCCAAGACTTTCCTTCAACCTACCAAATGCATCAATGAAACACACTTTTGGCAAGGCATGGACTGAAGGGTTGAAAACATTCATTTGAAAAAAAAATACAGAAAAAAATGAATGGGAATGGGAACTAGGAAAACTAGGATTCTAGTCCTAGCTCGTTCACTAATGAGTTATGCAAACCTGCACACGTTATTAAAATTTGTCAATTTTAAACTTGTACCTCAGTTTCCTTATATGCTAAATTGGTAGTTCTCCATTTTCCTGTTGCTACAAGCTTCACATGAATAAACAACATTCGTATTACAATTCTCAACATCTGCTGGAGGCATACAAAGTTTGATGAAAGTCTTTCTTTTTATGTCCCCCATTCTGATATCTTCATCACCCAAAATACACCCCCGTCCCCAGTTCTCCTGATGTTTACTTCTAACAGCACTGCGGCAATCTGTAAATATTCTTTCACTAACCAGAATGTAAGCAACAGAAAAGCAAGGACCTTTGTCTAAAATGATCCACGTCATGAAACACGTGCTACAAATAGCTGTGCCAACTGTACCTCCTTAAAAGGGTCTCTTGCTTACTTACTCCTATCTTTTCTCAAGAAATTCTAAATTTCCTTCTATCTCTAACATAACTTAAAGCCACTTTTCATATACAACATAGCTCACTGCCAGGGTGGTGACTGACACTGAAGCAAAATTCCAATACTATTGTTTTCCCCTTTACGCATACGAGCAAAATGCTGTTCATACCAATACTGTATTTCAAAAAGATCTACAATTTATCTAGAAGTGAAATTAAATATTTTATACATTTCAAATATGAATTCCAATACACATATAAATATAAATGTTAAAATTACATTCATATAATTATTTGCTGATAAGGTAACATAAAGTAATATCCAAAAATTTAACTAAATAGTATAATACTTAAAAAAGAAATCATGAATCCTGGAAAAAATTAAAACTAATTTTTGATATTATTAATTACTAAAACTAATGTTTAGCCTACAAAAGAAGACTTAGGGAAAACTCAGCAGTTAATTTCAAACCTTTGCAGGGCTATTATTGTTTTATTTGGATTGGATCCCAAGGGTGGGCTAGAATCAAAGGGTAAAAATGAGAGAAACCAAGCTGTATTTTGCAAAAAAGAACACATTTCCAAAAAATACAGCTGTATGAAAATGAAGTGGGCTGCCTTGTGAAGTAGTGACCGTCTCATCCTTGAAGTACACAAATAGATACAGGATGGCCGTCGGATTAATATTTGCATGGGTGAGAGGCTGAACTCAACAACTTTTTAAAGTCCCTCCCAAGACTAAATACTATTTCATTACCACTATCGCTCTGAAGGACGTTCTGCAGTGAAGCTAGTTTTGATAGCTGCAATTGCATAGCGGTGAAGAATACATGACTAGTAAAAGTTAATGCTGCTGACTAGATTCATGCTAATGTTCCAGCTATTCTACTTACTACTGTTTTCACAATGGTCTCCTGAAAGGGTCCCGTAAAGCCCAAGAGTCCTCAAACCATATTTTGAAAATCACAGTTCTAGAAATGAGAGCAAAAAGATGGGAAAAACAAAAGGAAGAAAGGCATCTCTCCTTTTCCCCCAAATAAAAGCCCTACTCAGGAAGGCTGTTAAAGCAAAGACTTCGTGGAAATATCATAACCACCACCATGGGTCAATGACCAACATTTAACCTAATTAAACGTATTTTCATCCTAGAAGGGAAACTTTTCAACAAAATTATCTTGCAAATTAGACTCCACAGGAAAGACAGTTTTAGGCCAGTGGCCTCCAATGTACCTAGCTAGCACTAATACACCCTAGTTTCCCAGAAAATAAAACACACACAGAATCCACAACATTCAATGCCATGCAGCATCTACCTACAGTTTGCCCTCCTCGTGTTACAAAGAGTTATACAATACCCAAGAGCAGGCAGGACTCAGGGAAGGCAGAGTCAAGACAGACAACTGTCAAAACCTGTGAAAATGTACACATAAAAGTCTTTGCTGAATCTTAATTCCAATCTTTCTTTGCTGAATCTTCATTCCAAATTCTGCCTCCTTTAAAAAATTTCCTTGCAATTTAAATTTCCAAATTGATTGTCCCTGTAAATTCTGCATTGATGTTCTCACAACAATTTGAAAATCTGTGAGCTCTAACTTTTCAACAGTCAAATGGGTTTCATGGAAAGTGGCTGAAGCTCTAGCAGACCTTAGGAGAATTGGATGGCTTAAACATCTACGTAAAAATATGTGAAGTGCCAGCCTTGCCTAATGACATACACAAAGCCCAACTATGAAATTGATTCCACAGGAACTGTTTGATCAAACAATCTTCAATGGAGAGAACCCCTTTTGCCCAACAATTTGTTGAATCAGGAGTTGCAGTCCTCTAAGTAATTAAGAAATAAAAATTATCAGACATAACAGAATAAAGACATAACAGGCTTTAAAAAGTAGGTAAATGGGAGTGGAAAGAAGAGACAGGAACCAAAAATTATCAAACAAAAACTATTTTAAAAATTAGAATAAAATTCAGTAAGGACAAGTCTAGAACACTAGAAACGTAAAGATGCCTAAGTACATGTTCAAACATGATTGACTACTTACCTCTACAGGCCTGAACTTGAAGTTACAATTTGAAGTGACTAGAAAAGTAACCTTTATAGGCATTGTAAAGGTCAAAGATAGAAAATACTTAGGAAAATTTAAATGCTATACTACTTTGCTTATGAATCATATTTAATAGGCCACATGTAAGAAATATGGAGTAGGCTGGGCACAGTGGCTCTTGCCTCTAATCCCAGCAGTTTGGGATGCCGAGGCAGGTAGATCACTTGAGGCCAGGAGTTCGAGACCAGCCTGGCCAAGCAAAAACCCATCTCTACCAAAAATACAAAAATTAGCCAGGCATGGTGGCGCATGCCTGTAGTCCCAGCTACTTGGGTGGCTGAGGCTCAAGAATTGCTTGAGCCGGAAGGAGGTTGCAGTGAGCTCAGACTCTGTCTCAAAAAAAAATGGAGTAACTACTGAATAAAGACATAACAGGCTTTAAAAAGTAGGTAAATGGGAGTGGAAAGAAGAGACAGGAACCAATATACAGAGACCCTCGAGCAATACAAGTTGAAACTGTGCAGGTCCACTTACAGTGAATTTTATTCAATAAATACATCGGAAAATTTTTTTAAGAGTCCCAATATTCTGGGAAAAAAACCTTGCTTTTTCTCTAGCTTATTTTATTGTAATATAGCATACAGTATACATAACATACAAAATAACACTGGTAAGGCATCCAGGTCAACAGAAGGCTACTGGAAAAGTTTCTGGGGAGTCAAAGTTTACAAACACATGCATACCCCTAGACTGTTCAAGGGTCTACCTATACATAAAGTGTAATAAGAAAATAACGAATAGTGTAATATGGAGAAAAACTCTTTTTAATAAATCAATGCTGTGTGCTCTGCAAAAACACACAAATACCCAAATTTAAAAAATTTTTAAATAATGTTGAAAAAGAATACTGCAGATTCATAGGTCAGACTTTTCAAGTGGTCATTTGTTAGGCTATAGTACAGAATCTTAAGAATTGCTTAAGTATTTAATAACTGAAAAGCACTCATGAATATGGTATTTATATAATCATCTTTCTGAGAAGGAGTTACAGGGGAAAAACATGAAGCATCTTTATGGGGAAGCCATTTTAAAATAACTTAAATGGCACAAGTCAGGTGTAGAGAGGAGATACATACATTCTGGCACCTGCATGTGGAGTGAGAGGGCAAACTGAACGATCTCTTATGGGCAGACCAAACTGTGCAGGCATCAGAAACGTAGTTTGAAACTTAAGAAATTGCCATTTTGGTTCAACTTAATATTTATCTGGAAACATTCTTCTCAAAGTGTCTTCCTCAAGACAAGTATGTCCAAGCTGCTCGCTGTGAAGTCCATCTTCAAAAGGGTGGTCACAAGCTTTTATCTAAAATAGTCTCTGTCCCTAAAGTCTGTGATACGGATAGGAAGACAGACCCTTTTAAGTTACTAATGAAAGGCAGATTGAAATACAGACAGCACTGATGTGGAAAGCAATGATGTCACAAACACTTAGAAAAAGGAATTACTACTACTAACTGGCTGGTTAGAGAAGGTAGATTTCAGCCAGACCCTAAAAAATGAATATCCTGTCAGGAGGGGAACTTCGGGTTACTTCAAGTCACTTCAAGAGGGCCACTTCGGGTACTCTCAGTGGATCTGAACAGCAGACAAAAAAAAGGCAGGGAGAAAATTCTGATAAAGTTTATACCTGGGGTAGAATCAACATGGTTACTGTATTTGGTATCGGTAGAAACCATAGTTTTCTTCCACCCATGGCACTATTTTGCCTAGAACATTAAGATTTCGGCTTCTTCAAACACTCACCTACACTGTCGGTAAAAACGTAAACTTTCTTCCGCAAGGCAATTTGGCAAAGCATATTAATTTAAAATGTCCATACCTTCAACCCCACAGCCACTTCTTGTGTGGGGGATCATTCAGAGTGGTGGGAGTAACTATAGGGAAAGGATGTAAATCTTCTGAAAGGTCAGAAAGTTCTGCAGAGCCCCTGGGGAGAACAGCTGAAGGCATCTGTTCTATACCCCTGAGGCAGAGGACGAGGAGTAGGTACAAGGGAGTGTAGGAGAATTTATCTTTAACAGGCTTGCTTACTAATGTCGGCCAGGAACTGACCTTTTATCATCATGCAGTGATGTGTCCTGAAAGGGGAGCAATGAATGTTAATTACCTATAGGTTGTGTTTGCTCCAGGTTTTCGACATTGTGCCTGCACTGAATAAAAGCAAGCAGCTCCAGCTTCTGGGGGATGCACTCTGGCCACTAGAGCCAGACAGTCACCTAGCTGCTCTTACACTGTATACCTATGTCTCAGTACTGATTTCATCAGTTGGCTAGGGTCTGCGGGACAGACTCGGCATTCTAGGAATTTAAGCAAACTACCTACCCATGTACCAGACTTAACTATGAAAAATGCTCATCATAAAGTTATTAGGATAGTGAATGTAGGAAATTAATTGTCCAACAGGAGACTGGTTCAATAAATGATCTCCACTGACTAAGTACTATACAACCATTTAAATAACCAAGATCTCAGAAATCACCACTCAAGAACTTATTAATGTAACCAAACACCACCGGTTCCCAGAAAACACCTATAGAAATTTAAAAAAAAAAAAAAAAAACCATGGATGATTGAGAGGCTGCAGTGGGCATATCGCCTGAGCCCAGGAGTTTGAGACTAGCCTGAGCAATATGGTTAAATCCCATATCTACAAAAAAAAAAATTAGCTGGGCATGGTGGCACACAACTATAGTCCCAGCTACTGAGAAAAGCTGAAATAGAAGATGGCTTGCGCCCAGGGAAGATGAGGCTGCAGAGAGCCATGACTGTGGCACCACACTCCATCCTGGGTAACAAGAGTGAAACCCTGTCAGGGGCGGGGGAGAATGATCCCTACATACTGGTGTAAAAACATTTTAATAATAAAATAAAATCGGCGTGGAGAGTACATCTACATTTTTTCAAAAAGAAAAAAGGACTATGTGGACAAACATGGAAAAAAGTATGGATGACTATGCAAGACATTAGTCTTCCTCAGGCAGTAAAACAAGTGGAGTATTCCATTTTCTTTTACATTCTGATTTCTTTTATGATGAGCAATTAAAAGGTGTTTCAGAGACAAACTTCTTTGGTGACAAATTCAATTTTGTCTCAAAAGAACTTCTTCTAAGTCTGTCTCAACCGCTATCTTGCCACAGATGCCATAATTTGTAAATTCTGTCTTCAAGTCCCAGATCTAAACTTGAACACTGAAAACTCATTCACTGACTCCATGTCCATCCAGGCTTTTAATAATATAATAATCAGAGAGGTATAAAAGGTGGCTTCCAGAGCATACTGAAAGAGCCTTGCAAGCTGGTACTTCCACCAGCATCATTAATTTTTACAACTGGTTATTTTGTCTCTTGGGGAATGAGAGGAAAAACTGGAATCCAGAAATACTGGTCCCAGAATCAGAGCACACCAAAAAGACATGACAGGAGAAGACCAAGTCCTGACACCACAGTGGCCAACGAAGCCAAGAGATGCAGGAACAGAAGCTTGCCCATTCTATGACCATGAGGCCAGGAAGAAGACTCTTGAGGCCTGGGAAATCCAACATTAAAAAGTATTCTTTGGGCTATGTGATGAAAATGAAAATAACTCAGGGAAGAATGGAGGTTAACAAAAAAAAAAAAAAAATGAATCAAGAGGACAATGACCGGTCCAGCAACTGATATGAGCCAAAACACAGATCAAGAACAAAGCAGGGCCTTGTTATCTTCTCAGTGAGATAATGCATGGCTGAATCTGCACAGGTAAAAAGCAGTAGGATAACTGACCAGGCAACTTGAGCTGCTAGGTAGGCAAAATGTCTTTAAGTTATAAACAAGGCTTACTCATCCAAGGGACCCCTGCACCAAGTGCAGGCTGAGCCATCAATATCAGGCATTGGAATCAAAAGGCTCATCAAAATGAGCAAATAAATGTAAAAAAGGAACCCACTGAGCAAGAGGGAAGACGTAATTATAGGAGATACAACCTATGTGAACTGACTAGTTGTCAGCTATATATTAGTTGTCATCTATATATATGTGTTAGTCATGTGCCTAACCACATTATTAACTAACGACATGATTAACTACATTAATCTCTGTAGTTCAGTGATAATGTACCTTTGTTCCTTAATCAACTAATTTCCAAGGTTTCAAATCAAAGAATACCATTCAGATGTAATTCATTTAAGGACAAATTTGGGGGCTCACTTACATATAATTACTCATTCCTTTCATGATTTGAGTAAGTCAAAAGAAAAGGGCAGAAATCACCAAGGAATTCCTCAGCACTGGAATCATCTGGGAGGTTTAAAAATAAAGATTCCTGCATCTTACCCTCAGATATTTCAATTGGCTTAGAGATTCAAAAATTCTAGACAATAAAAAAGGGCAGGAATCACCAAGGAAGTCCTGAGCACTGGAATCATCTGGGAGCTTTAAAAATGAAGATGCCTCCATTGTACCCTCAGATATTTCAATTCAATTGGCTTAGGGATTCAAAACTCCTGGACACTAAGATTTTTTTTTTTAAAGCTCCCCAGGTGCAGACAAAGGTGAGAACTGCACTCTAGTAGGAAGCTAGCTGGCTTCTCCTTCTCCCAAAGATGAATGACTCTGGCTGAATTGCAGTTGGTAAAAGATTTTAAGCAATGACCTTCTCCAACTCTAATTTAAGGAACATAAAAGTTTCACTCTTTCTCACAATAATATTGGAGTCTTGTCTGAACATGAATGGAGAAATGAAAACCCCAGTGGGTGACTATTTGGGGTAAATACTACTGCATAAGCTAGAAACAACACCGAAATGAAGGTACCCTGTTTGCTACTCTGAGGACATTTTGAAGTCCATGATCCTCCTGCTGAGAGGTTTTCATTTCTAAACTCCCCATCCCCCTTCAGATGCACTCACAGATAAAAGATAAATGGGAAGATTGGCAGGAGTCCTGGTTACTATGACAGCAAATAAAGGAAATGCCTAAGCTTGTGAAATGGATAGTGGGAGCAGGAATCAGGTAGACACGACTGAGCCACCTGCCTTGTTGACTGCTTGCCTTCATACACAATTCAGTTCCCTGCCTTCGCCTTATATTTCAGCCTCTTTACAGGGTAGATGGGAAACACGCTGGAATGACAGTAAAACCAGGGGAGGGAATAGTCAATCAAAGATTCAGATGGTAGAGACAAAAGGTTTTTAAGAAAATGAATCTTCTACATACCCATGTAAGGTTTAGCAAAAATATTACCTGGTGGACTGGGTTAAGAGAAGCTCTTAAAATCATGCATCAATAGAATGACAAACATGGACTTTGACAAGAAAGTAAGATTTGCATAATTTGCTAAACAACAGACCAAAAGCATGTCCACCAAGTAGGCCACTGAGGTGATGCTTACATTCAAGTGGTGGGAGGAAGGCACCGTGATGGATTGCTCTACTCTGCAGAGAAGAGAAAGGGCACAAATACAAAGGAATTATAGGATTAAAAACATGCATCAAGATTCAGCTACTTTTTCAGATGCCACATATGACGGAGATCATGTGTTATCTGTGTCTGGCGTATTTCACTTCACAGCATGTCCTCCAGGCTCATGCATGCTGTTGCACAGGATTTCCTTTTTTATGGCGGAAGAGTATTCTGCTGTGTATACCATACTTTCTTTACCCACTCATCCACTGATGAACACTCAGGTTGATTCACATCTCAGCTATTGTGAACAGTGTTGCAACACACACAGGAATACAGATACCTCTTTGATGCTGATTTTGGTCTGTTTATCCAGTAGTAAGACCACTGGATCATATGGTCATTCTATTTTTAATATTTTGAGAAATCTCCATACTGTTTTCCACAACAGCTGCACTAATAATTTATTCCCACCAATGGTGTACAAGAGTTCTTTTTCTCCATATCCTCGTCAAAATTTCTATTTTGTCTTTTTCATAATAGCTATCCTGACAGGTATAAGGTGATATCTCAATGTGTCTTATTTTTCATTTGTTTGTTTTGATAGAGACGGAGGTTTTACCATGTTGGTCAGGCTGGTCTCAAACATCTGACCTCAAGCAATCCACCCACCTCGGCCTCCCAAAGTGCTGGGATTACAGGCGTGAGCCACCATGCCCGGCCTCAATGTGGTTTTGTGTTTCTGTGAATTATGTTAAGTGAAATAAGCCAGGCAAAGAAAGACAAATACTTTATGATCTTAGTCATGACATTTTAAAAAGTTGATCTCACAGAAGTAGAGAGTAGAATGGTGGTTATCAGAGGCTTAGGTGGTTATGGAGAGGGGGGATTGCGAGCTGTCAGTTAAATGATACATAACCATAGACGGAGAAATATTTTTCAAAGTGTCCAGAATAGACAAATATAGAAAGTGGATAATTGTCTAGGCTAGATGGTAGTGGGGAGAGAACACGTTTGGGGAGGGAGAATTGGGGAGTAACGACTAATAATTATGAAGCTTCTTTCTGGGGTGACAAAAAAGGTTCTAAAATTGACTGTGGTGATGGTTGTAAAACCCTGAACAAACTAAGAACCACTGGACTGTACACTTCAAATCAGTGAACTGTATGATATATGAAGTTTATCTCAATGAAACTATTTTTTCAAAAAGATCCAGCTACTCTCTATAAATGTGCCTTTCTTCTGTAATCCCATAGGTATCTCTCTCATTCCACCTACATCTTACAAGTGTAATTATTTAGGAGTCTGTGCCCTCCCTTAAACCTCTTCTAGGATCCCTCTTACTCATGGTTATTAGATGCTGAAGGTCCAAAGAACCTGACTCACGATACACTTTCAATAAACGTGTGATGACTATGTAAGTCCAAGAATAAATGGAGAGTTGAGAAACTGAGTCATAAAATTTATGAGGATCTTCACTGCAAAGAGGAAAGCACATTATTTTTTGAAAGACAGAGATGCATAATGAAGTTAATGAACAATCCACTAGTCAAAAGGAGAGATACAGAGTAAAAGAACTAGAAATAAGACGAAAGACAGAAACAAAGGCAAAGGCACAGGCAGAAACACTTAACAGTGCATCCAAACTTCTAAAAATTCTTGGGATAAAATACAAAACCCAATGGATTTCAACTCCTGAAGCATATGGGAATACAGCAACAAAAAAACAAACCTCGACTCTGAAAAGCCATGGAAAAAAAACTTCTAGAAATGGTCAGCGAGCCCTATGAAGAGAAAACAGGACTTAACAGGGGCCTCCCTTAGGGTGTGACAGTGAGACTGCAAAATAGACTTGGAAGGGGAGCAAGCGTGAGGGAACCGTGGCTCTCAATTTGTTGCATTATTAGCAGTGTCTATCCTCAATTACTGAAACATGGGGGCCACACATGAAAAGGAACCTCAACTGCCTCAAAGTTATCCAGGGAAAAAACAGAAGACTAAGATGGTGAAGGGTCTGAAATCTATGCCCTGTGCTATAAACCCAGGGAATGAAGAACATTATATCTGATTTTGAGACTTCGGAGTACATTTATCTTCAACATTTCTCTTCAAATAAAAGTGGCGAGGGGGCTGGGCACAGTGGCTCACGCCTATAATCCCAGAACTCTGGGAGGCCAAGGTGGTGGATCACAAGACAGAGATCGAGACCATCCTGGCCAAAATGGTGAAACCCCACCCTACTAAAAATACAAAAATTAGCTGGGGGTGATGGCACACACCTGTAGTCCCAGCTATTTGGGAGGCTGAGGCAGGAGAACTGCTTGAACCCAGGAGGTGGAGGTTGCAGTGAGCTGAGATGGCGCCACTGCACTCTAGCCTGGCGACAGAGCTAGACTCCATCTCAAAAAAAAGTAGGGGAGGGAATAACACTTCAGAGGCAGAACTTGGGAGTAAAAGCCAGGGACAGATTTAAGGTCAATGAGAAAATCCCTTAAAGTTTAGAATTTTCTGAAAGTGGAATGAGCCTCCTTGGCAAGAAGATGGTGGTGGTGCTGGTAATGTTCTATTTCTTATGGGCGGCGGTTACATAGGTATTCGCTAATTACAAGTGATTCCCATTACTCATGGAATACATACATGCCCCTTTGCCTACTTGCTAAAATTTATTTGTAAGCCCCAAATCAATATTCCCAGCAATACTGCAGTCATGTGTACATATGCACACATGTAGAGTGTGGTGGAAAATTTGAGTTTCCTATTGCACACATTCCCAGCTGAGGTAGAAAAAGGTAATGTTCTGCCCTCGTTTCGGCTCACATGTTATAAACAACTGTCCTTTTGCCGTCTGTGTAGTACCACGTTTTTTGCGTGTGTGCTTTTTGGTGGTCATTTGTTTAAAATGGCTCCCAAGTGTAGTGCTGAAGGGCTGTCTAGTGTTCCTAAGCGCAAGAATGTGATGTGCCTTAGAAAATTTGTGCTAGATAAGCTTCATGCAGGCATGAGTTCTAGTGCTTTCAGTCTTGAGTGCAACATTATCATTGTTATCCATGTTATCAACAATCAATAAGTATGGTGTCTTTAAACAGAAACACACATAAAGCGAGGTCATGTATTGATTGACTAAAATGTATTGACAAAAATGACATGACCATACATTGGAAGGAATCTTAACGCAATGGGCAATGATTCAGAATTCACTCGGCAGCATTTGAGGTAAATTTACAGAACATAACTACCACAAATAACTTTACTACACACTGTACATTTGTGTCATTTTACAGAATATGGTAAAACTCACAATAAAATAGATTTAATGGGTGGTATTCACACATTGTGTAAACGAATCACCTATACAGCCTTTTTTTAAAAAAAAAAAAAATGAGACAGGATCTCACTCTGCTGCCTGGGCTGGAGTACAGTGGCACACAGTTCACTGTAGCCTCGACCTCCCAGGCTCAAGCAATCCTCCTGCCTTGGCCTCCTGAGTAGCTGTGACTACAGGTGTGCATCAGCACAGGTGTCTCATTTTTGTATATTTTGTAGATATGGGGTTTCACTATGTTGCCCAAGCTGGTCTCGAACTCCCAGGCTCAAGTGATCCATTGGCCTCAGCCTCCCAAATGTGCTGGGATCACAGGCATGAGTCACCATGCCCAGCCACCTACATAGCTTTTAAGGCCTCTTTAAGAAATGTGAACAATCTTCATAGTTTTGCTCTTAGAAATAAGCAGAATTTTATAGTCGGGCGTGGTGGCTCACGCCTGTAATCCTAGCACTTTGGGAGGCTGAGGTGGGTGGATCACCTGAGGTCAAGAGTTCAAGAAATAAGCAGAATTTTAAAACTCCAACTCTGCTTCTGGTAGTCAACCTGTTATCTGAGGGAAAGACAGAAATGGGCAATAGGCTCTGAAAATTTCTACCTTCAGAAGGTTTAAGAGTGGGTACCAGAGTTTCCAGGCAAGCCAGAGGATTCAACACAAGCACCTAATTATGCTCCCACCTGAAAACCTACTAGAACTACTATAAAGAGATTTTTTTTTTCAGCTTTATGGAGGTATAATTGTCAAATAAAAATGATATATATTCAAGGTATATACAACGTGATGTTTTGATGCACATATTGTACAGGGTTTTTTTTTTTACAGGTACAACCTTACAAGAATATGAGAAGAAACAGCAGCAATAAAACTTTGGAAGAAAGGAAGTAGATGTAGACAACCAAGAATGGGAAAAACCAAGAATCAACCATACCAACACCGGGCACCTCTGAAGTGAGGGTGAAGTGACACTAAAGTACATACAGTTGGTCAAAAGTTGAAGAACTAGTTGGATCCTGAGATGCATATTTGAAGGTTTATACTTCAAATAAAAAAGAGAGACATCTCTGCATTGGGAGACACCCAACGGTAAATGGTAGTACTATACCAAAAGAGAGTAAGGAAAAAGTGCAGGCTGTGAATGTGCTCTCTCGCCACGTGGCTCTCACAATCATGGCAAAAGGCCTTTTACCCTTCAGTTTAAAACTCAAAGAACTCTCTCTGGAAAACCTGACTTGTTCTAAAGATATTGCAGGACTTAACCCAACACACGGCCAGGCCGTGCAAGCCCAATTGCGATGCCAGCATGTTCCACCCTATTAAGAATAAGCAGATCAGCATATATCGGAGAAAAGCCTTTAACATGGAGGATTAACACAGAAAAAAACTATCTTGAAGTAAATAATGCAGGAGCAGAAGACAACAGTACCTTCAGAGATGAGAAAATACAGCATCCATAAGACAAGAATAAGAGGCTATAAAAAAGATTTCGGGAACAAAGAGCTCTTAAAATTGAAAAACTTGACAGAAATGTTATTCTTTTTCAACGTAAGTTTAGAAACTGCCCTAGAAAGAGCAAAGAGATGAAAATTAAGAGCAAGGATATGAAACCAAGTGTACCAGTCCAGGAGGTCCAAAGGGGCTCTAAGCAGAACAGCAGGGAGAACCACAGTCCCCAAGAGGAGCTGCCACATTGAAAGAACTCACCAAGGGCCAGTACTGTCCAAGAAAAAGTTTTGTCAAGGCACCTAACTACAATTTCAGAGCACAGGGGCTAGAGGCTAGAAAATTCCTATGGTCTTATGCTTTCAAATATCTGAAGGAAAGTGCTTTCTAGAATTCTACATTCAGCCAAACTTGCAAACAAATATGAGGTAGATTAAAGACTCTATCCATGCAAAAATTAATTTTAAGGAGTTATAGTATTCAAAAAAATGAGTTGTGGCCAGGCACATCACTCAGGAGTTCAAGACCAGCCTGGCCAACTTGATGAAACTTCAGCTCTACTAAAAATATAAAAAAAATAGCTGGGCATGGTGGCGGGCACCTGTAATCCCAGCTACTCAGGAGTCTGAGGCAGGAGAATCACTAGAAACCAGGAGGCGGAGGTTGCAGTGAGCTGAGATCGTGCCACTGTACTTCAGCCTGGGCAACAGTGCCAGCTCCATCCATGGTGTATGTCCGTTATGGTTATACCATTTTTTATCATCTGGGGGAAAAAAAAGTTTCATCAGTATTATCAGCAGGTTTCTTACAGCTGGAGAAGAGAAATACAAACACCGAGGTAAGGCTAAAAAGAAACCTCTGGTGCTGGTTTAGAACTGGAGACATCCATAGATGTGCACAGTCAGCAACAGGGACATGTTTTGAGAAATGTGTCGTTAGGCAGTTTTGTTGTGTACAATCATTAAGTGTACCTCTATACACCTAGATGGCATGCCCTACTACACACCTAGGCTACGTGGTATAGCCTACCGTTCTTAGACTACGTATGTGCGCAGTTACTGCAGGGAATACTGTAGGTAACTGCAGAACGATACTTGAGCATCTAAATTTAGGAAAGGTCCAGTCAAAATGATATAAAAGATAAAAAATGGTATACCCATAAAGGGCACTTACCATGAATGGAGCTGGCAAGACTGAAGTTGCTTTGGATGAGTGAGTGGTTAGTGAATGTGAAAGCCTAAGACATTACTGTCCACTCTTATATGCCCGGCAGCAGGGTTTACACCAGTACCACCACAAACAGGAGTAATGTGTTACAGTACGGTACAAGGTCACTAAGCTATAGAAATTTTTCAGCTCCATTACCTTATAGGATCATAATCATATTGTTGGTGTCATCCATTGTTGACTGAAACGCCATTATAAGATGTGTAACTCTATGTGTATTTCCTAGTTCTGTAAGCTGAAAGGGCCCAGAAGTCATGATACCCCTGCAGCAACAAGTACTCCAAGCCACTCTACTAAATGCCGGATCCCCAGACTGAGGCAGGGAAATGACACAGTGCACCCATAACACCTTAGTGTGCCGGAAAATGCAAAGCACTCGAGAACTGATAGAAACATCACAAAGGACAAAGAAACTATTGAAAGGGGTCTCTTCAGCTAAATCTGGAAACATCTGAGCAAAATAATGACAGTAATGGGTAATAACTCACTGAACAAAATCATCCAAGAGTTCATACTGACAAATTAACAGGAAAAAGGGGAAACTCTTGAGTTCAGTATCCTCCCCACCCAAAAAAAGTTGGAAAAGAACCATCACAGTAACAATTTAGGCAAGATTCATAGACAAACGAATGCTAAAATCAGGGGTTCAAATTTGATCAGAAATAGGTTATTTACATGGTCTTTAAGTATCCCCCCACCCCAACAAATTACCTGTTACCAAAGGGAAAAAACAGCAGCAGTGGAGAAACCTGGTGGACACCACCTTAATTATCAAAGTTAATGTCAGTGATAATGGGACAATACATCAAATGCCTCTTAAAATGTGAAGCTTTAGGGACGCAGCATCACTTTTGTATTTCTGCCAAAAATGCACAATGTGAATCTTAATAATGAGAGGAGATAAACCCAAACTGAAAAGGGACAGTCACTAAGTGATTGGCCTCTATTACTTTAAAAATGTCAATACTGGCTGGGCACAGTGTCTTATGAATATAATCCCAGCACTTTGGGAGGCAAAGGTGGGTGGATCACCTGAGGTCAGGAGTTCAAAACCAGCCTGGCCAACATGGCAAAACCCCATCTCTACTAAGAATACAAAAATTAGCTGGCGTGGTGGCATGTAGCTGTTATCTGAGCTACTCGGGGAGCTAAGGCACGAAAATCGCTTTAACTCGGGAGGCGGTGGCTGCAGTGAGCCAAGATCACACCACTGCACTCCAGACTGGGTGACAGAGCAAGCTGCATCTCCCCAAAAAAAACAACTCAATACCATGAAAGACAAGGCCATGAAATGATCCAGATTAAAGGGGGCAAAAGACAAGAAAACTAAATGCAATGGACTGGCTTCTGAAGGGGGGTGGGGGGGCGAAGCTGCTAAAAAGACATTACTGGAACCAGCAATAATTGAATAGTCTCCCGATTTAAAATCAGTTTCTGTCCAGAGTTTGATAATTATGAGTGACTGTCCTTAAGAAATATACCTGGAAAGTATTCAGGGAGTAAAGGGGAATGATGTCTGCAAATAGTATTTCAAATGGTTCTGAAAAAAATATTTATGCTTCAGAAGAATGGCAAGGCCAATATGACAGGCAGTATGTTAATCACTGGTGAGCCTGGATGAAGTCAGGTCCTAAATTCCTCATTCCATTCTTACAACTTGCTTGTAATGTGAAATTTCAAAATTAGAAGTGAAAAAACTAAGAGTATTTTAATTTACTCATTGTTTTAAATAGAATCCTATATACTCAGTCAACACCTGGGAGTCAGTGTTTACAAACATTAAAAGTGAAAAAACTTGGTAGGGGAAACTCACTGGAAACCATTCATGGGCCAAGAGCAAAGGAAACTGAGGTACAAATTCTTCAACTCTGAGGCCCAGAACACTAAATTGTGGAGGTGTTCATACTAAAAATACTTAGTCACAGAAATATAAATTTTTCATTTTATTCAAAGTTGGTACAGAACTGCTAACATTTCCATAAAATAATTACTATACTTCAGTTACAGGACAAAATACCACAGAAAGGAATGTACTTTGCAAGAAATGTAGTTCATCTTAAGTTTCCAAATACTTTTGAAGGCTAATGCAGCAGCTGGCAAAATAACACACAGTACACAAAGAACAGTGTATTTTACAGAGTCGGTAATGAAAACTGACAGCTCTTTAGCAGATATGCTTCATTTTTTTCATTTTTTAAACAATAACACTTTCAAAAACACATGAAACCAAGATCATACATGTTTACAATTTTAAAAAAATCAGATTGTACACAGTAGGTTAGAATAAACAAGTTAGAATTATCATGAATGATTTTAACATTCTTAAATCTACAATTTCAACTGTACTCCTTTCAATATAGAAATAACCTGCTTTATACCAAATTCTACTTTCTGCTTGCAACTAAAACATTGTACAATAAGATGGATCCAATTAGTCAAACCTTAAAATTAAAAAAGCTGTGGACAACAGAGGATAAACTGGAAATCCATTAACAATTCAAAAAACTCACTGATAAAATTAATGTTCGTCAACTTCATTTATAATCACATTTGGTCTACAATGCCTAACTAAAATGAGACATGTACACAATACACACTCCCAGTGTATTAACTGGTCTGTTACAAAAAAGTCTGAACAAAGCAACATAAGCAGGACACTGGGAAGAACATTTTTCAATGTAGACATTTTTTAAAAATGCATTAATACTTACATATCAAAATTACTAGATAAAAGGAGCAGCACTCTGCTGACATTTGGCTTAAAAATAAAGAAATGAATGAAGCAATTTCACAGGATACTATTAGAAAAAGAATTGGTTTTCTTCTTGAAGAAGACTACTAACTTTTGCACAGCAACTATTTTTGATAACCATCTTATCAAAAAGAAAAAACAGCACTGAGAAGTGTAACAGTTCATACGTGATTGCCAACATGGGTCTGGACAAAGAAAACGGTATGTCCAAGCAAAGAATGGGTAAATCCCTGCTCTATTTCTGAACTCTGCTGGCAATCTATAAACTGAAGCAGTAACAGTGGGGGAAAGCAGGGAACAAATTCCATACCATCATCTGACACTAATAGAGTATGGCGTTATTAGAAAAAAATAAAGCTTTTGCATTTTAATAACCCCACAGAAAAGTCTATGAGCAAAAGACTTGATCTGTTTGCCACTCAAAAGTTAGAGATCTCACAGTGAAATTAGAAAACTCTAATTATACATATTTACACTGCTAGGACTACTTTTCACCTAGGCTAATTAAAGCAGTTTTCCATGAAATTATAAATGAAAGACATTTCTGTCAAAGAAATCTCCAAAAGCATTCTTTTGTACAGATCTTACAAACGATTTTAAATTTTAAAACATGTAAAGGTACATAACACATAATATGTAGGATTAACAGGTTATAACAACTTTGCATTATCACATGTTGCTAAGCCAAGAATGTTCCTTGAACCTCTTTTTCCTGCACTTCTGGTACTCTTCTTGCCCTCATCCCCCTCAGGCCTGAGGTTTGATATTCTCAAATAATGTTGTAGGCTCACACCTGGCTAGCTTTTTGCTGGCAGGAATAATCTCTCCCTCAAAGTGTTCAGGTTAACTCTTCTAAAACATCTCATATTAGTCTACACTAGAGTCTTCCTTCTAGATACATGAGAGTTGACCAGGTCTTTCCCTAAAAAGATAATTTTATAAAACAGAAAAGAGTAGAAACAAAGGTAGTCATTTCTCTCCCATTCTGACAATTACATCTTTTGACACATGGGCAAAATTTAAGACAAAACACATTCATTCATTCTTGATAAGCTACTCAGAGATAAAGTGAGGAGGTGGAAAAGGGCAATACTGAGTAGAACAACATACATTTTCTTCTGAACACACATTCACAGATTTCATCTCATCTAGACTGGAAGAGGGTTCATGGGACAGATAAAACACTCTTCTCCATCCCATTGTGAAAAGCAAAGTAGCTCCTCTGGCAAATGTGTTTCAGAATTATTCTCATGTTCAGAACACTCAGATCAAATTATCCTTTATTAAAATTAAGCACGGTCAAGTATATGAAAAAAATAAAGGTAACTTCCTATCTCACATACAATCCTACACAAAAAAAATCAAAGACAAGTAGTATTTGCCCTTTTAAAGTATGACTTTCTGCATGTTTGGCGGGGGGCACTGTTGATGAGAGGTAATATTTCTTAAAAGATTTAAGATTTTTTTAAAAACTCCAATGACACTACAGCTTAAAGCAGAAATGTGTCACCTGCTCCACACACCAAAAACCTAGACATCTGTCCTTGTTTCTCTAGTTCCAAGTTGCAGTAAAAAGCCCCCATTTTAGCTAGTACCCCCCAAATATAATTTTGGCATTCTTGACATTTATATTCTCTTCCTCCATCAATGTGGCACAAACTTACTGAGATTATTCCCTTGGATCCCTTGTCACTTAGGACCAATAACTTAGACACCGCATTGTCTTGGGCTTATCAGTACTGTAGTCCTCATAGCAACTCAGACAAATACCTGGTGGCCTTTATGACTGGCACTTGTGGGATACTCAGAATACTATTAGTCTTGTGCTTTCTACGTGTGGATACACTAATGTGTGAACACGATTTTGTGCTTTCTATGGACTTTAGCTTTTTCTCTATCATGGAACATAAACTGCTGTCACATACCTGTTCTCAGATATACCTATCAAACCTACAATGGAAAAACAACAAATTAAGATCACAGAACATAAGTATCAGATATACCTATCAAACCTACAATGGAAAAACAACAAATTAAGATCACAGAACATAAGTAACTTGAAATTTTTAATTATGGATATAAAAGAAACAAATAAATAACATTCAGACTGCAACACAAATAAAGACCTACCTGGTTTCACTGAATCTAAATAAAGGCTGCACATAAAGTATGTAAATATAATGGATATGGTTTGTTTTTCACTTCCTTCACTAGTTACAACAAAATTTAAGAGGAGTAGCAAATATTTCTGTTAAGAACGGAAAGGTGCAAACTAGCAGAGTCAATACTGGTAACCAGAAGGCACTCATCCAAACACATAAATTTCAAAAGCGGTTATATTATGGAATACCATATATACTGGCCTTTGCCAGTTCAGGATTCCTACAACAGCAATAAGCCTCATTTCTATTTCCAATTATAACAAAAAGATGAGTAACTAACAAACATTCCACTTATAGAAGTCTAGGCTACACTGATAAATTGACTACTCTGTTAAAGAGCAATAAGAAGTAAACACTCCCTTAATCCAGCAGCACTAGGGAACAAGGTGAAGTTACCAAGATAAATTAGGCTGGGATAGCTACTGCCAACTTGTGCTATTGCTGAATTCACTGTAGTATGTATGTATTTCCCTTATTAATAAAGCTCTGAACCTAAACCACCTAGAAGTGAGGGGGAGATCTTCATTATCAGGGGCAACAATTACATTACAGTGCTTTTCTGTGGTATAGAACAAAACCACTGTTCCTACACTATGAAGAATCTGAGACCACTGTGCTTTGTCTTAATTTGCTCGTCAGCTGCTTACTTTACATAAAGTAAGATTATTGGTTTAAGTCAACAGCCTCAGATTATGTATGGTAGTGCCCTAAAAAGTGAAATGTACAAGATCAGCAATGATACAGATATACCAAACTGTTTTGTTTATTTCTGAGTGAAAGACTATATGCCAATGGTTAGGGTTGTTGGTTACCAGATAAATTAGGTGCTTACCCCAAAACAAAAAAACTAATCCCTCTTTTTATAAAGAAGTTTAGATGGAAACAAACACAAATTACATCAATTTTCACAACATTCCTTTTAAAGGTGAATCAGTAATTTAAAACCTTATTCCCAGCATTGGAGAGAGAGAAGTTTGAATAACATCTATATGACTACTAAGTGAATAATGGTGTGGGACTCATCACTGGCAAAGCCTGTTAATTACTTTGAACCTTAACTAAATTCTCTCCTAGGAGTCAAAGTAGCTGAACAGCTGAAGTATTCCAACAGAGGACAGAGTCTGACAAAAACATTCCACGTTAAGCGACCTTAATGGAAGAAAAAGATTTGCTGCCCCAAGGTAACCAAGTCTAGCAATCAACCAAGATTACTTTTTCACAATCCAGCCTCATATCTTCCAGTACAAAAGGGTTCCTCTATATGCCAACTAATTCCAAATTTTTACAGCAAAAAATACGCCTTTTTGGCATAAAAACTCCACAGTTTCTCCGCACTCTGACACCATCATTTCAAAGGGGCTCATAAATGTTCACTACTGCTCTCTCCCTAATTTTTGAAAAAAGGAGTTTTGACAATAAAATACTGAACTATTAGTGCTTTTATTATCAGCCAACACAAAGTGTGAGAATATCATTCTTGAGAATTAACATTTTAAGCCAACAGAAATCCAGTATACTTAAAATATAACTGTATTTAATGAATTATTATTTGGATCTGAAAGTCCTCAGTACTGGGGCAAAATGGCACTATGCCTGAAAGTGAACTAAGCTGACGAAATCAAAATTTGAACTTGCCAAGTGTTGAAAAGACTAGGTGTAGAACTGACACAGCAATGTGAAGGAAGACAAAGAGAAAAACCAGTCTCTCTGAATGGTAAGCAGGCATATGCACATATAGAAATATATCCTACCGGTAAATAAGTCTCCTCAGGCTATTACAAACACTGCAATGGCTTCAGCAACCTAGCACCTGGCTAATGCAAAATTTTACAAATACTGAAGCCTCAAAACATTTTTCTACTAAATTATCCCTAATGTGTTAATAAATTTTGTACTTTACAATGCTTAACATCAAACCAGGTTTAACAAGCTGACACTTACTTATTAGTGCCCTAATTTATATGGGGAGGAGTTTAAAGTAGCTGAGAACCAAGGTGCTTCAAAGTTCTAGAATCCAATGAAAATGATTCTATTTCTGCAGATTTTAAGCTAATATTTGTTGTCTTTTACCAATGTGCTAATGTCTGTCACCCAGGTACTTATCTCACTTAATCATTTTTCTGATTTCTTAGGAAACTTTTGTCCTGGCAAGTCTCTGTAGTCACATCATTCAACAGGAATGGTCCTGAATACTCTCTACCCAAACCTAGGAAATAGTGAGGTGTCACCATCAGCGAACCATGTGATCCCTTTCCAGTCATCATGCCTCTGATGAAAATGAGCCAGAGGAGTAAACATAAGGCAACCCCATAAGCTTTAACACTGTCAAGTAGGAACAGGGAAGACCTAACTTTTGAGTAGCAAATAACTGGGGAGCTAATAAGCCAAAGTATTTGGTGGTAAAGAATGAAAATAACCCATAGGCTACACCAAATGATATTCAAGGTCAGAGGGGAAGATCATGTGCCCACGATAGAGAAAATAAGCCATGGGCTGCGAATACAGACACACTGGAATTGCCCTGACAAGACTTAACCCCTTGCTTAGCCTCAGAAGGGCATAATAACCCTCTCAACTCATTTTTTGTTTGTTTGTTTTGTATTTTTTGAGATGGAGTCTTGCTCTGTCACCCATGCTGAAGTGCAGTGGTGTACAATCTTAGCTCACTGCAACCTCCGCCTCCCAGATTCAAGCAATTCTACCTCGGCCTCCCAAGTAGCTGGGATTACAGGCGCACGTTACCACACCTGGCTAATTTTTGTATTCTTACTAGAGATGGGGTTTCACCATGTTGATCAGGCTGGTCTCAAACTCCTGATCTCAGGTGATCCGCCCGCCTCAACCTCCCAAAGTGCTGGGATTACAGGTGTGAGCCACTCACTGCACCAGGCCTCAACTCAGTTCTTAAAATGTGAAGTTTCAGACAGTGATGGGTCCCAGCTAATTTCTTGAGGTACTATCCCTAAGAGCTACGGCTACATTACCCTGGCCAGCCTCTTTGTGCCAAAAGACAATGGATCCTTTGAGCTAAGTGAAAAGGAAGCCCTAGGAGATCAGATCTATTGAATTTAGGCCAAAGGACACAGCACCACGGCTATTGCTTGATGCTTCTCTAACCTAAAGACAAAACATAATTACCCCCAGGAAAGAATAGCTGGGGAAGAAACTGACTCAACTGTTTACCCTCTGGGGGTGGCAGGACAGAACATACTGAAAGATGACCAGGGAAATTAGAGGTCCCACAAAATACACAATAATCAACCAGCATACCAAATGTAATACACTCTTCTCATCAGATCTTGAGACTAATTTTAATTGCCTGAGAAGACAAAAAAGTCTAAGAACTGAGGATACCATTAACACCTGGTAAGACATGTATTTTTCTCTACCTTCCAAGACCAGTGTCCTCATCTCATTTTGACTTTTAGCTATGCTAGCTAATATCAATCTTCAATTCTGAACCTTAGCTTGAGCTAATATAAAAATATGCACACGTTAATGTCTAAAGACCAATGTCATTTAGGACCCACTTAGTCAGTGTAAAGTATGAACATTTTGCTAGCTTAAGACAGTCCATGTTTCATTCCAGCAACAATCATTCTGGAATATAGACTGAAGACTGGTCCCTGAATGAAGTTGCAATCAGCAATTCACATACTTATTCAAGCACATTATCTATTACTGGGAAGCAATAAGAAAGACAAGCTTCAGGGACTTTCCTCTAAATAAAGTGATGTTTATACTGGCAAGAATAAACAATTCTAATGAATATGCTAATAGTCATTCCTTATTTACAGACTTTAGTACTCTAAACTTGACCTACTGCTATATACACACAGACACAAGATGATGTACCTTATGTATCTTACTAAGACAAGAGCAGAGAGAAGGTAGAGGGACCCTAATTCTCCAAACTACTAGGACTCAATGTTAAATAAAAGGAGGAAAAAAAATCACAAACACTTCCTAGTCATTTATGCTGGATATGGAAGAGATAGAAAGGCTGCCTGGCCAATATGTCAATTATCACTGCCAAATTACACAGCAGTGTGGTTCGAAGAAAATTTTAATTCTTATAACTTAATGGCAATTTAAAAAAGCCAAACACCAAAAGGTTGTCTCAAGGAAAGATCAGTTCCTTTGAGAAAACAGAACAAAACACTGACAATCATTTGTCCAGACACATCTGAACAAACCATGAGTCCAGATTTGGAGAACTGATTTCTGTTCCTCCCAAATAAGACTTCATAACCTTGGACATGTCACAGCCTCAACCTCCAAACAAGGAAAGGATGATCTCTATTTGGCCCCCAAAATTATAAACCTCAAGAATAAAATTGAGAAAAAAATTCTACAAGGCACTCTAAGCTCTTCAGAAATACATGCTATCCGTACATAAATTATTTTTTCATTTATAAACTCAGTCCATCAGAAAGCCTCCTGATCATGGGAAGACACTAAACTATCTGATAATTTCTAAAATTAACTTTGGACTAATTAAGTCCATCATAATGAAACTAGTTTACACACTACAAAAAAATTAAAATCAAGACTGAGTTTTGATTCAAAATCTACAAAAGTATTTATAAAAGTAACTTCCCTAAATACAAGCCTAGTAAAATCATGCAATCTAAAAAGTATCAGAGATTAAAGAAAGTACATACATAATTTGCTTCTTTCATCTTTCATGGAGGACAAAGGACAGTGTTGAGCACACAAAGACACATAAGTACATAATCTGTAGAGCTCTTCTCTAACATCTTTTGTACCCTGCACCCACTACAGAGAAATAGCCTGTGAAAAAGATTCCCACCCACAGATGTTGCAACTGGGTGCCAAGCCACATCAAGTTAGAATTCTATAATTACACAGTCCTATAATACCCTCCACAAGACACACTACTAACCCCAAAAGTTCTTGTATGGCACCTCTCAAACATGCTATCCATCCTACAGAAAGACTATACTGACAACCTATCAACAGCAAAGTATGCACTGAGATTTCTGTTGCTGATGGCCAGCTTGCATTGAAACATCCTCATGCTCTAAGTTACTATAACAAAAATGAAGAGGCTGTGTACAGATGGCAAGTCTTTTGAGGAAAAAACAAAATAAGGGAAAAATGTATCAAGGATGAAATAAGATAACAGAATTAAATTTTCCCTCTAAAAATTCAACCTTGATGTATCAAGCAGAGCAATCCAGCACACAAAGGCAGCATCAATTTTTCTTCAGGGTTCTGGACATATCTTCCAACTGGAACCATCAAGGAAGGCATATGGCTAATAATTTTTCCAAATAACAAGAACAAAGCTAGAAAATTAGCAGAATATATGAGGAATCATCTGTTTAGCATAAGTTAGTCAAACACTGCTTGGGGGCTGGTCATTTCCAAACTATATGAACAACCTTAATCTGATCAATAAATATGGGGATCATCAGCAACATTTACTTCATTTTCTCCCCCATAATTATTTCAAAATACAATCATGACATGTAACTTTACAGGCAGACTTGCTGCTCATTTCAGTATGGTTCACTTAATATTCAAGTAGAAAAAAAAAAAAAAGGAATGGAACAATGTTTTTCCCTAACATTCCATATACTTGTTGTACAAAAATACCTACAGGAAAACATTCTTTCTTTTGGCAATCAGAATTCAAAGGCTCATGCTAACAAAATGAACCTGGCAAACAAACTTGTCCTGAAACAAGTATCACACAAGCACATTAGATTTTCAGTACATAACTGATTGCACAATGTCTAAAAAATCAGTTTTTTTAAATCGTAGGGATTACAGAGACAGAAAAAATTTTTAGAAATGAGCAAATCTTCTACACTTCAGGGTAAGAAGGTCTGCCAAGACTTGGCAGTGCAGACAGTATACCTTAATTCATGGTAACTTAACATATATTCTGCTCTAAGTGCTCTGTGAAAATAATTGGTCCCTCCTTACTTTGGTATGTAAAATTTAAAACCACATTTGCACAATTCAGTCTGTTAAGTTTTGCTTCATTTAAGTTGAAGATTTACTTTCATCCATCTCTGGGAAAATAAAGTCCTGTAAATAGATGATTTTCTGCTATGTAAAATTTGGCTAAAACCTACAGCGTAAACAATGCCTGAGAGATGCAACAGTTACATAACTTTTTTTCCCCAAAGACCAGTCAGTATTGTCTTAAGTTAGTGTCTCACCATATCCATAAGTTCATAAGGAGAAATAAACAAACATGAAAATTCCAAGTGAACACACAGCAAAAAGTCCAATATTTAGTATTAGTTTAACTTGCCGAGTCTCTTCCAGCATCTGTAAACAAACAGCCTCCTCCTCCATCAGGTCTCTGAGACTCCGCTTGCTGAGGTTCTTACTTTTAAAGCCACAAAACCAGTCTATGAAATTCCAGTACCGACCTCCATCCTCCGTTTCCTTCTTTTTCTCTTTCTCACCCATGAGAGCTGCTTGCCCATTGGAGTAAGCGTCAACTGGTGTTTCTGCCTCTGAATGACCTAAGGAAGCCACTGGGTTGCCCTCCTCTCTGCAGGTTACCAAAAGATTAACATCTTCAGGCTGAAGGCCCTTAATGCTGTCTTCAGATTTCCCGTTGGGAATGATGTGGTTGATGGCCTCATTATTCTCACTGCATCTCAGAATGCTCTTTTCTTGCATTTTGTATGGTTCCTCTTTTGGGGAGCAGCTCTCCTTCACCACCAGGTTCTTCTTAGACCAAAAGGTGGTGGTACGAATCTGTTCCTTTGTGGGAGGTGGCGTGAGAAGGCTCACAATTACAGTAATGAGTCCCGTGACCCAAAACAATACTGTGGCCACATACATATAATGGATGTCTTTGATGAAACCTGGCCTGTTATCAGGTTGGTCACACTCTGGGGCACGGTAGGCAAAGGCCAGTATCAAACGGATTGCTCCAAGAACAAAGCCAGCCATTCCACCATAGAAAGCCCCTTGTTCATTGCAGCGCTTCCAGAAAATTGCCAGAAGGAACAGGGCTGCCACTGGGGGTGTCAGGTAATCTGCTACCTCCTGAATATAAAGGTACATCTGGCCTCCTTGCATCTCCACGATGATTGGCACCCATGCTATGCTGATCACCACCATAAATGCCACAAACACCCTCCCCACAATCATTAACTCCCGGGAGCTTGCGCTCTTGCGGATAAGTTTGTACACATCGAGGGTGAATATGGTACTGGCACTGTTAAAGATAGAGTCCAAGTCACTCATCAGAGCTGCAATCATCACTGCCATCATTAAGCCCCGAAGGCCCACAGGAACCAGCTTCATCACCAGACGTGGGTAAGCAATATTGGAGCAACCAGCTCTGCTTCCACACACTAGCATGCAGTGCTCTGGATTGATGCAAGCTATATCATCAGCAAACAGTATCCTGGAAATCATTCCCGGAACAACTATGATAAACATTGGCAGAAGCTTTAAGAAGCCAGCCATAAGAGTAGAGCCTTTGGCATGAGCAATGTTTTTGGCTGCAAGGACCCTCTGCACGATGACTTGGTCAGCACACCAGTACCAAACCGAGGCTGGGGTCTGCCCAAGAATGAATCCAGGCCAAGGAACATCTTCATCTGTTGGATCTCGCAGCATTTTCAGGGCTTCTTTCTTAGGGTGGACATTACAAGAATTTGTGTTGGAAAGGTTGTATGTCAACAAGATGGAAGTGACATTGGGTGAAGCCAACATGTACCTTCTCTTAACTTCCTCAAACCCGCCAATCTCCATTATGCTAATAATCATAAGTGTGAGTGCCCCAACGATCATGAGCAGAGCCTGTAGAGTATCTGTGTAGATCACTGCAACAAGGCCTCCGGTGACAGTCAGCAAAGCAGTCATGCCAATGAGCAGGATGACAGACACATAAAGATTCCAACCCAAAGACTCCTGGATAAAGAGGGCACCTGAATACAGATCCACTGAGAGCTTGGTGAAAATATAGAGAATCAGAGACAAGGCTGCAAAATAGACCTGAATCCTATGACCACCAAATCGCTTGGACAAGTATTCAGGCATGGTATATACCCCTGACCGGATGTAAATTGGAATAAAAACCCATCCCAGAAGTTGTAAAAGCAGTAAGGCATTGAATTCCCATGCGCCCACTGCAAATCCACTTGCAGCTCCAGATCCTGCCAGCCCAATGAAGTGCTCACTCCCAATATTGCTCACAAACAGAGAGGCACCGATTGCTACCCAGGTCATAGAGCGCCCCGCCAGGAAGTATCCACTCACGGTGCTTCTATTAGATTTCCACATGGCAAAAAAACCAATGCACATGACCAGGATAAAATACAGGGCCACTATGGCAATGTCTGCTGTGTCCAGTACAGCTCTCATTCTGGTAACTTGTGAATAATAGCGTCCAATGACAGAAGTGTCCAACTTTATTTATTTTTAGTAACCCCAGCCAAGTCTGTAAACCATACGTGAACTGGACTATACAGAGCAACACAGCAGGTCAAAGTCTTTGTCCTTTGGTTTGCTGTCTTGATGGTGGTGGTTGTGATAAACTTTGAAGAAGACAGTTTAAATTTTCCGCTTCTTAATTGGGATTGAGAACTTAGCTCGTACTCTTAATCCACTCTCCACAAGACCATCAGCATTTACTCAGGTGCTGGAGGAGAAATTCTGAGTTGCAGCTAAGTCTAGTGAAGCCTACTGTACCAACCCTGCAAGGCAGCAAAGACAAAAGACAAAGATTGAATTAGAGGAGGGTCTCACCATGTGATGAGGAAACTTTCAGTCTAGCAATCACGGCGCAACAAGACATTCTTTATAAAAAGAAAAAAAAGCTTTTAAAATACACTTCAGTTCCACAGGAAAGAGCAATCTATATGATCACAGCTGATACTTCTATCAGTGAGAATATTAATCATTTCGAACTAAGGACAAAAACTCATCAACCTCATAACAAAGTGGCCTAACTTAAGCGCTTAACTAACTGCCTACTACAGCATTGCACTTTCTTGTCTTACTGTGGTAGTCTCATATCGGAACAGGTATTAAGATCTTAAAGCACCCTAAAGGGGAGAAAATACTAATTATATTCATAATAAAGGACACAAAAATGAATCTTAAAATACTATGAATCCTAACAGAGTTTGGGGCTAACCTTATGGCCAGTTAGGGTCCTGGATGGAATAAGCAGGTGGTGTTTACTAGATGTTATCATCTGCCTCAGAAAATTTAAATACAGAAAATCAAGCACTGCCTACTCTCTGGAAATATACTGTTATAAAGTTTCTTAAATGTCTGTAAATGGATATAGTTGTCATACAGTAACCTAGAAATTGTGAGACACCCACTGCCCTAATGGGTAACAAGACATTTCACACAAAACTAGAAACATCCAACTTACAAAACAACTTAAAAATTGTATTATTTCTGCTAGTTAGAAGACGCTGCAAGAAGATAAAATGAAAATTTTAGAAGAGGTAATTTCCTTCTCCTCCTTTTCGTCAGGCAGTATTTCCAAGAGAATCTGAGAAGATAAAGGCACTGACTAAAGGTTTGATTTTATTGTGTATGTTCTACTTTTAATGCTTTTTGTTGAAGGGTATAGAAAGCAGAGAAAAGGGGGAGGAGGAGAAAAGTTTTCTGAAGACTAAAAAATGATTATTATGTCCACCAAACCTCAACAAAACAGATATTTGTTGACCATCAGATAAATCTTCAGTAAGACCATCAGGAATTTTTCAGTTCTGGATTAAGACAACCACTCTGCAAAACAGACATTTAAATTTACCTAAAATTAAATTTATTAATTTGATTGCTTTTCTCCTGAAAAAAGAGACAAATTCTGAATCTTCGAAATTAATTGTAATTGTAGCTGATAGATCAATACGAAAAAACATTTTTATTCAACCTAATGCCCTCCAAATATGAATTTCTAAATGATTTCTCCTTTTGCAATAAGGCAACCTCAGAGCAGAATGTTTTTCCACACTTTCTCCAAGGCATTTTCCTTTTGAGACCTATAAATGATACTAAAGCCACCTCTTCTCCAAACTGTTCAAAACAGACCACGGTATTTAAAACTTTAAAACACACTTCTCACTGTCAAAAGGAGCTAGATGTAATACCTGGAGACTACTGCCCTACAAAATTAGCTTCTTAGGTAATCCATACAAATCCATTTGTATGGATTTGAGACATACAAATCTCAATCCATTTGTATGTCTCAAACCCATACAGATGGGTCTATATGCCTTTTTAAAGCATTAAGCACTAACTGTGCTATGAAAAGTGATTTAAATCCTTTCTAAGTCTCAATGGCTGGCATAAATAAAATTGTCAGAGAAAAGCAAAAAAAAAAAAAAAAAAAATCTTAAAAGTTGAAATGTATTATCACTTCATACATGCCAAATCCTGAAGCTGATCATATTTCTATGACCACCTTCCCCACCCCCAAACACTTTCAAGTTTTTAAACACTGTGACATTATGAAGAATCACCTAAATTTTTAATAAAATTTAATCAGATGATTAGTAAACATTTTTTAAAAGGGTACCTTTAAATGTTTCTGCATAAGGGAAGCTCATCAATTACAATGAAAACTGCTGTTCGCAGTTATGAAACCCTGCCTCCAGGGCTCTCTCTGCTACCCAACATCCACCCAAGTCATCCTCTGGCCACTTGTCTCAATTTTCAGGAGGGAGGCTAGCTGGCTGATCGAGTATCACTCTTCCCAATGGCAGCAGCAACCATGTGCTTTCCAAAGAAGGGACAGAAAAACAGTGGGTATTTCTGGTTTTATCTGGGGGCAGAGGGGAATAGGGTGGGGTATATGTCACAGCAGCTGCTGCAGCTTCTATGTTCAGAGAACAAAGGACTCAAAAAGAAAACAAGCACTTCCTCAATCACTGGGAAGCACTATTATCAGCAACACGTTTCTACTGTCAATTCTGATTTATGCAAGGTAGATACAGAATCTATATTCTGCTGCCTGTTGAATGCTCAAACTGCACCAAGTTCTCATGCTAGCCCTAACTCCTAACTTCTCTAGTAAAGTCGCTCTGCCCACAGGAGAGGCAGCAGAGTAGCCAAACAATAGCTCAAGGCTGAAGTCTCAACTCTCTGCCTAGGTTTCCTTAGATCCTTCAAAGCCACTATGGACAGTTCCCTTCTCACTGGATACCATACCAGTCTGTGGGTAGGTTTTTAGATTTTTTCCAATTTAAACAAAATACATCCATAGACCAGCACCTGGTAAAGACTGGAAAAGGAAAAACAAAACCAAAAACAGGTCAATTTAGTTTGCAGAAATATATAAAATACTATAATGCAATACAGCTAAATTTTATACTCTAGTCATAGTCATAGCCTTGAACTTCAGTCTTTCAAGATATAAACTATACATGCCTTAAAAATGGTTCCAAATAAATACACAGTAAGTTATGTATATGTTTTCCTTCCTTTTAAAGAAGTGAACATTTCTTCAACAAAATACAATGAGCACCGGGTTCCAGGGTTCCCTTATTTTTACAAGAATATACATGGAAGAATCTTCAGCTAACATGAGGTTTTTTAACTTGTATTTTTATATTTATATATGTCTTTTGTCACACACAGTTTACCATTCAGGCAAACCTCTCAAGTAAAAATTTTGAGACAATAAAATAGGTATAGTTATGAAAAGCATGTAGACAGGTTCCTTGGTACTACTTTTTTTTCCTTAAAAAACTTTTGTAATGGGAGTAATACTGGTAGAATGCAAAAAGAAACAGTCCTCTAGTGGTGATGGACGTATTTGGCCAAACCTCGAACACAAAGGTGCTTTGAAAGAGAGCAGATTCCCCCTCTTCCCAAAAGAAAAGGCATCCTTCTCGGAAAGTATTTTATTGTTTTGCACAGAATTAGAATGCAATTTTGGTTCTATTCCATTTATGTCGATAAATTAAACTGCAACTGAAGAATTAATCCAAATAGAGAAGTGTAAATATAAATATCTGCTGCATCTGACCAAATAATAGAAAAAAGGTAAGACCAAATTTAAATAAGCACTCCTTAAGGTAATATAACCATGGTGACCAAAATTTAATTAGTTATAATTACCAGATTTCTCTTGTACTATCTGGATAACCACATAATTTATCTTCCAAACCAGAAAATTATTCTGGAACAATAATTCTGTAAACTGCAGGATATACAGGCACTCTATAAAAAAAAAAAAAAAAATCACCTGCCATATGCCATAAAAACCAAACAAGGAACAAGGAAAATGATCTAAACTCAGTCAAGTCATAAGTTCAGTAACACACATAGGCCTGCAAAGGGTAGTATACAATAACCTTAAATATGACCAATCACCTCTTTAGCTTTGGAGTCAATTTACAAACCACCCACTCAAGGTACAGTATGAGAGGCCTAGCCCAGCACTCTGTCAATGGTAGGCTTGATGAGCCCTGCTCATCCTCTGATCCAAATGAAAAATCTTCACTTAACTAGCTAATAATTTAAGGGTTACAGAACACACAGGCACCTAATTACCTGAATTACAATCACGTTTGTGTAACCTACCAAAAAAAAGGGGGGCATACCGGTACAGCTTTGAAAGGCTGGGTTCCATACTCTGTCACTTCCTAACTGTAGGATCTCAGGCAACAACTTCATCCCAAAGAGTCTCAACAAGTCTCAACTGCCTGGCTTTTAAAATGAAACCAACTCACTCCTTATGGTTTAATAAGGAATAAGTAACACAGAGAAAGCTAGTATTGCCTAGTACAATACGAAGGTGGTTCAGTAAACATCAGTTTACTCCCTACAACCTGAATACACTAGAATTGGTTCCTTTCAAACTGTCAACTTGTGCAAGGCATATTAGAAGCTTCACAAGTTATTTATATAGAATAATTAGATAAAATAATGCATTAAAGATGCAGTTCTTTCCAACATTTTAGACTCCCAACTACCTCATCAACTATTACCTCCTACTTAAAGTAAAATACAAAAAGAAAAAATTTACATACAATTCTTAAGACTTTTCGTACATGCTTTCACTTTTGTCACCTTGACTCAAGGTCTAGGAAAGCAAATTCCAGTGGTAGACAGACTACCAGTACTTAAAGCAAAGTGTATGTGTACTCACACAGGACTGTCCTCAACCCCTGCTTACCTTAAAAATGTGGAGCAAGGACACTGTAGTGGTTCATCAATGACACAAAGAGCAAAACAGGTTTCTCTAATATAACTGACATGAACTCCAGCCAGTTTTAAAATTAAGTGGAGCTAAGGAAAACACTATGAATTAAGTATCCCTAATCCAAAAATCTGAAGTCTGAAATGCTCCTCCCAAATCCTAAACTTTTTGAGCACTGACATGATGCTCAAGGGAAATGCTCAAGGAACATTTTGAATTTGAGATTTTCAGATTTGGGATGCTTGGCCACTAAGTACTATGCAACATCCCACAATTCAAAACACTTCTGGTCCCAAGCATTTTAGATAAGGGATATTCAAGCTGTACCATACTGTTTTAATCGTTCCTAAAATATAAAGAATTTGCCCTTAAATCTTTGACAAAACATTTCTATTAAACTTGCACCCTTCCAGTTTTTAAAAGTTATTACATGAAGCCCTGACTGGACTAGTGCTCAATCTGTATTCTGACAGTGAAGTGAAGGCAGAGTAGAGAGAGATTGTGGCTCTCCTCCCATCCTCTACCACCAGAACAGCTCTACTTTTATCAGTTTCTCCTGGGGCAGGAGCAGGAGGTTAAGTTAAGAATGGATTTGGAATTTCCCAAGTAAACCATTTCCTCAAAATCTTATTCACCTAGAAAAGCTCATAAACCACCAGATTTACTTCATCCATATACACTCCGCCCAAGATATATTCATTTTATTCATTTTAACCTGATTCTATCATAAGTTTGGCTCATCATGAATTTTTTTTAAAGAAGTTTCAGAGAAAGAAGACCTAGATATGGCAGTTGGGGAGGAGAGACCAACTATGAAACTACTACTGGTTTTATGTGAATAACATCTATGTGAATATCAGATCACATTTAGAGCAAACTCCAACAACCCATTTCGTTAAAGATAAATGAAAACATGCAACAGGCTGGGCGTGGTGGCTCACACCTGCAATCCCAGCTCTTTGGGAGGCCAAAGCAGATGGATCACTTGAGGCCAGGAGTTCCAGACCAGCCTAACATGGCAAAACCCCATCTCAACAACAACAAAAAACCCACATCAGCTGGGTGTGGTAGCATGCGCCTGAAATCCCAGCTACACAGGAGGCTGTGGCGAGAGGATTGCTTGAACCCAGAGAAGCGGAGGCTGTAGTGAGCCGAGATCACGCCACTGCACTACAGCCTGGGTGACAGAGTGAGACTATCTCGAAAAGAAAATATAAAATAACAGAGCAGCAGTGCCTATTACCATGTAATCGCAACAAAACATTGTGTAACTCAATGAGAATTCAAGAGGCTTAACACTATCTGCTTGTAAAATATTGTTTATCAAAGATAAGTGAGTTATAAATAATGGAAATTAAAAAAAATCTGACACTAACCTAAGTCCTAACACTATCTAGGTACCATGTCTAGTTTTATGTGCATTACTTAATGCTCATAACCATGAGATAAGTACAATTATTACGACTATTTTACAGATGAGAAAACTGAAGCCAAGGAGGTAGGTAGTATAACTCACCCCAGGCCACAGCTGTCTGTGTTAAAGCAAGGATGTGCACTCACATCTATCTGAATAGCTTCTGCCCTTAATCACTATGCAATACTACCTTTGATGAAAAGGACATTTCTTTACTGACAGGCAGAAACACTAATGATACTGATAAAAGATCATTCATCATTCAAGATCATGCATGTTTAAAAAGTTGTGCTTGAAGAGAAAACCCAAGATGGTTATGTAGCAACTGTTAACAAAATAAGACTACAAACAGCACATAAGATAAAAACCAGTTGAAATTCTTTGGGTGATCATGTGAATGGATGTATATGGAGAAAATGAAGAGATTAAAAGCAAAAAGAAGTCCCAGGCATAGACTTCACATACAGCAGCAAAGTCCTGATGAGCCAGCTGTTAAGACCAGAACTTATTGATGTTCTCACCATCCAAGTTCAAGGCTTTCTGCCTTCATTCTTCTTATCAGTGTTAATTAGTCATTCCACCAAAGGGGGGAAAATAGTAGTCTTAAGGTCTATTCTATACTTGACCCAGTTACCACGGGCTATATGATTCTATCTGAGCCAATCTTTATCAACTCCCACAACTTTAAAACATTAAAAGAATTAGCTGTACAATCTACAGATGCAAGGGTTCTCACAGTAAAATCTATAGACCACTGCCCTTAATGGATGAAGTGTTGTAGATGCCTATCCCGTTGTTCAGGGTTATGAAAAATTTTCCTTTGCCCATAAAACCTGTTCTACTCTTAATCCTCCCCATCTCAGAATAGTAACTTCATCCTGACTGCTCACTTTCCCCCTCAACCCATATGCAATCAATCCATCAGCAAAGCCTATTGGCTCTATTTCAAATACACCCAGAATCAAAGACGACTACTAGCACCTTGGTTCCAATCACCATCCTATCTCATCCCGATCACTGTCCTGGCCCCTTGTCTCCATGCTTCTGCCCTTGGCCCACTACAGGAAACTAATACAGCAAGCAGTCACCCCTTTCATCACAATGGACCAAACCAACCTCTGGGACTGGCCATTCCCTATGCAGACAACTTTATACCCCCAAAAAACTTGCCCTCCTCTGTGTCTTTGCACAAAAGTAACTTCCCTGACCATCTCAACGCCTCCTCTCCAGCCTTGTTATTTATCCATAGTACTCAACACCTAATATGCTATAAAACTTACGTGTTTTCTGTCTCCTCACTACCACGTATGTAAACTCCATGAGGACAGAATCTTATCTGTGTTGTTCTGTTGTGTCCTAGTGTCCAGAACATCATCGTTCTGGACTACAGGTGCCCAAATGTTTGTTAAATAAACAAGTCAAATATTAACAACTAAGTTCTTCACCATCAGGACTGCTAAACTTCCAATATCCTGTATTACCATCAACAGTGGGTTTTTTTAAGCAACAAGAGATGCAGATTAAAGAGGCCTAAAGAGAAAAAGAGCCTCCTCCCTCCTCCACCAGTGATCTGCAATCTTGAATAGCTCCAGTTGAGGGTGTGTGGAATGACAAGGCAAACTGAACTAGACAACTACGTTCATTCAGATAAAAATCTGAGTGGGGCCGAGAGCGGTGGCTCAGGCCTGTAATCCCAGCACTTTGGGAGTGTGAGATGGGCAGATCACGAGGTCAAGAGATAGAGACCATCCTGACCAACATGGTGAAACCCCATCTCTACTAAAAATACAAAACCTAGCTGGGTGTGGTGGCGAGCGCCTGGAGTCACAGCTACTCAGGAGGCTGAGGCAGGAGAATCACTTGAACCCAGAAGGCAGAGGTTGCAGTGAGCTGAGATTGTGCCACTGCACTCTTGCCTGGCAACAGAGCAAGACTCCACTCCAAAAAAAAAAAAAAAAAAAACTCAGTGGACCATGACATAGTAAAAATCTGTATCTGGAGCCACCATCTCTCTTTCTACCTACCACCAGAGTGGCCCACTTCCCTTCACTGTGCTAACTCCATTGTGGAATGTGTTCCAGGTTTTACTGCTGCAATTGTCAACATCCACTACCTAGTATGCAGTGGTATGTGTAGACCATCCCTGTGCGTGTTTGTCTGGCCACTGTTTCCACACAGCTGAAAGAGTAGGTCAGTGCCTGCAAACAACAATTCCCTTCAGCTCACTCGACAAAAGCCCAAGCACCCTATGTCAACGCATGAAGAACTCCCTCTTTCACCTCTCCATTACACTTCCGTTCAAAGTTTCCACAAAACTAAATAAGTTAACTTAGTAGCTAGCACTTACCAAACACCATGCACCAAGCACTATATTCACACTATATGTTTGAGCTCATCTAATCCTCACAAAAACCCCAAGAGACAGACATAATGATCCCCAACTTACAAATGAGAAAACTGAGGACGTTTGAGAGGATCACTAAGGGGGTTCATGAACACCCTCTCTGAAATAAAGAATGCATCCTTTTACAACACTTTTCAGGAAGACACACACACACACACACACACACACACACACACACACAAAGAAATAAACACACGTCAGATAAAATCCAGCTGATGCAGACGGAATAATGCAATGAGAAAAATCACCATTAATGCACCCAGGCTATGAGTACAGGGATGCTAAAACCTTCAGGAAAATGGTTGCTGGAGGGCTTCAAAATGGACGGACGACACTGACAACAGCTGTACCCACACCAACAATTAATCTTATCTCTAAAAGGCAGACATGTGCCCTCTTGATGTGATCTATCCCTCCCAAGACCACTTAAGTACTCTTAGAAAACAAAACCTAAATCTAATTAAATTTCTACCTATGGGTCTACAGAAATTACCTGGAATAGAACAACATATAAAAACAGCAGAAGGGATCAGCCAAATCCAGAAAGGGAAAGAGTGGGGAAAGTTGTTACAGAGTAAGGGACTTAAGATCATTAAGTAAACATAACTCGTGGACCTTGTTTTAGATTGAGAGTCAACCAAAACTCTAAGAGACACTTTAGACAATTCAGGGAATTTGAACATCAACATTAGATGTTAAGGAATTAGATGTTAGGTATGATAAAGGCACTATAGTTGTTTTTTAAAAGTCCTTATTTCTTACATACTAATTAGTTACAGATGAAATGATAGATCTACATTTGCTTTAAAGTACTCCTGCAATAAACAATTCAGTCACTAACAGATGCTAAAACTAATGATCATTGGAGAACAAAATACTGTTTCAGGTTTGTTACTCCATGGATCACTTAATACAAAACAGAAATAGGGTACACTTACAATGGTGCATTCTGGTGAATGCCACATAACCAAATGATTGCTTAACAAAGTGGCATGCCTGTCGATGTGATGGACTGACATCCCTATGGAATATTCATTTGTCAACAATGTCTAACTCTAATCATGAAAATGCAACTACAGACAACTCCAAAGTGAAGGCTTATGCAAAACAGTGGGCCTGGACTCCAAAGCTCTTCAAAGTGCCACTGTTATTAATGACAAAGGCTTTGGAACTGTTCAAGGAGACTAAACAAGTAAATATATGATCCTTGACTGAATACTGAATTAAAACACTAAAAAGTATTACTGGAGAAGAGTGTAAATTTCAATATGAATTGAACATTTGGCGGTAGTACTGTATCAATGTCAAGTTTGAATGTGATGGCTATGTTATGGTTAGGAAGAAGGCCCTCCCTCATTCCTAAGAAAAGTATGTCAAAATGTCTGCAACTCTCAAAATAATGCAGATTATCAAAAAGAAAATATGGCATATTCTAACAATTAGTTATCCAGCCAAAAATCACACAAGTGTTAAATGAACTGCTCGTACAGTCTGATTTTTTTTTAGTCATGATAGCCAAGGGAAATTAAAAAAAAAAAATTTTTAAGAAAATAGAAGTGAGGAGACTGGAAATTAAGATTAAAAGATGAAGCCGAGTGATGGGTACAATATGAAGTTTCATTAAACTACTGTATTTACCGTTATATATGCCCAAGTCTGTGTTTTAATTCTTCAGTTTTCATTTGTAAAATGGAAATCACTCTACCTAACCTTAAGATGGCTGAGGATTCAAGAGAATGTATCTATGTGTGTAATATGTATGTGTGTGTGTGTATATATATACCTTAAATACATATACACACCTACCCCTGCACCCCTACTTCAATGAATTGCTAAGGTTAGGCATTATTAACTAACTCATCTATCCTCCCTCAAAGGCTAGCAACTATAAAGTTTATTGTTGCTGTAGAGGTAAAACATCCAACCAGGTCACAACTTTGTGTTGTTTTTTTTTGTTGTTGTTCTCAGCCCACTTGGTTCCAACTTTATGTTCCTAGAAAAAAACTGTGTCTAAAAAGAACAGATATTAACAGTTTCTACTCAACCTTCCATGTGACTAAGGCAGAAAACCTAGGCACAAGGGTTAGACCATATTCTAATTCTCCAGGCCAAGTTATAATTAGAAGATTCAGAAATTAGGGTATTTTCTCTGAAAGATACTTTAAGTTGGAAAACTTTAAAACCTTCTAATTTTCCCCTAGGTTTGGAGAATATAACGCTCAAGAAAGAAAAGCACAAATAGAGTAACTTTAACAGTATTTGGTGGGACTTGTAGAAATTAAGTCCTGAATTAAACCTAAGAAATAAAAACAGAAGCATGGTATTCTAGATTATAAAGGCAGCTGGATTTTCCTCTTGTATTGCAAACATAGGACAAGTAGAGGGATACAGAAATCTAGAGAAATAGGATCACATCTGTTTTCTTTGGATGCCAGATGATAAGAAATCTTGAAATTATCAATAGTTTCCAATGAATCCATCCTAATCAGATAAAATACTTAAGAAAATGACATTAGGAAAAATGTTTTCTTCAATCTTTTTACACACACAGAATTTGCAAAAACTCCTGGCCCTTACTTAGTCCACACATGAGAATGGCATTCCCATGAGACCAATAGTGGTACCAAAGTCTGACAGACTTATACTCCCTAATGGAAACTTAGTTTGTTAAAGCTTCAAGATACTATACTTCATACAATTGTTTTCTCATATGACTGTACACAAAACAGAAGGCAAGCAGTACACCAACAGAAAAATGGCAATCAAAACAACCCATGACTGGGTCATTTGCTTACTTAACAGCAATAAAAAACAAAACCACACAGGGTATGGTGGCTCACACCTATAATCCCAGCACTTTCGGAGGCTGAGGCGAGCGGATCACCTGAGGTCAGGAGTTTGAGACTAGCCTGACCAACATGGTGAAATACAAAAAATACAAAAAATTAGCAGGACACGGTGGCAGGCAGGCACCTGTAATCCCATCTACTTGGGAGGCTGAGACAGGAGAATTGCTTGAATCCAGGAGGCAGAGGTTGCAGTGAGCCATGATCACACCACTGCACTCCAGAAAAAGTCACTCTTCAGTACCATATACCTTTCCTACAACATGCCTGACAAAGAGCCTGCTCTCAAATTTAGCTTTCAACTGAACAACAGAAATTCACCTTAAATCTGAACCAAAACCAGTCTGAACAGATGTTTTATATTCAGAATTCATACACAGGACATCTGAGCACAAACTGAAAAGGGAGCAGATATCTGGAACTTAATACTGATTCGGCACCTTTCTAACAGAAGCAAAGACTACACATGGATTCACAGGAGCATCTTCCCAGCAGCTGAAATGCAACCACAACACTGTACTTCTGATCACCACAATGAGAATTTTCTCAAACTGGATTATATATCCACAGCAACTTGGCTACTGTAACTGCACCTGGATTCTTCGCCTGACAAAGCACTTAACCACCAGGGTAGGTGAAACTACCAGGTAGGAGAAACTTTTAAAAACTGAAGTTTAAACAAAAGCAAAACCAGTAATTCTCGATTCTGGGGCAGAAGCAGATAAATGCCAGTTTATGAGGACTGGGGGTTCCAATAAAGTTTTGCTAAGTTTGTGCTTTCACTTGCAATTTCATTTTTAAGCTTTCATCTGCACCAACCTCTACTGAAGTATGACCAAAGTGGATAGAAATTCCCTTACCTTTGACTGTAATCATAGTAAAAATGATTGGAAGGGGAAGCAAAACAAGTTAATCGTACCATGGGTCAAAAGGTAGATAAGAACAACCTGGGATCTGAGTTAGTTTTATTTGCAATTTGATGTTATCTATCTGGAGTGGGAGTGGAAAAAACAAAAGACAAAAAAATGGTCAAGTTAATAACTTGGCTTCTATTTTATGGAAACACAAAGCCTGGTCAAAAATAAAAATCTCATCACCCCCCGGCTCTACACTCTTCACTAAGACAGCACCTCAATTTTTTTTGTGGTAAGACTATTTTCTAGGATCATGGGTAAACTACTTTTGATTTCACAGATACACACTGAGCAAAAACAATATTTTCTAAACAAAGCAATCTTTGCATGCCGGTAGTATTTCAAACACCTAAGAGGTTAATACAATGGGTACAAACTAAATAGTACTAATACATGCTTAAAATAAGCAATCACTCAGAACACTGAAAGAAAAAGTGGACTATGAATATCACTCCCTGACAGTTTACACTGTGCACCTCTGAAGCCTACAACTACAGTTTAGCGTAAATGGACACATACAACCCAACAATCCAAAACTATAGATACTACTTTTAAGAACTGCTATGACTGAAATTAGTCCTACTGTAAACCAGTGGGCTTTGTCAACATAAGTGCTAAGAGGTTTACAGACCACCTACAGCTAATTATCTGAATATCTAGATTTTGAAATGAGCACCAACCCAACCTATAGACACATTACATTTGATCCATGCTACTTAAGTATTCAATTAGTTGGCAACATCTTAAAAAAAAAAAAAAAACTTCCTATAAAATCTGGATTTCTGGATGTTAGTGAGATGACAGAAGAAAAGCTAGCAAAACCAGGCCCACACCCCTCATGGCAATAATAGATGGGAGCAGAGTAGTAACATCAACCCCACTAATTCAAGCATTTACTGAGCAAGAACTGTATTTCAGGTTTGACTTAGTTTGGGATTCAGATGAAATAAACTTAGATATAAGTTTCATCTTTTGGAGTTTCTTCATCAATAAACTGGGAATGAAAAACGAGACAACGAACTTCACAGCAACTTGCCTGAGATCACAGCTACTTTAATGTCAGAACTACACTTAACCACTTTATCTTCAAATGCCCTCCCAAATTAATTACTTCCATTTTACAAAGGAGGAACTGAGGATCCAAAAAGATTAACATCCTGAGGAAGTAGGTGCTAGAATCCAAAACCCACTCCATCTCCTCTAAAGCTCCTTCTAGTCTGTCAGTGCCAGTCTTTTTTTATTCTATGGTAACACATGCAGTATCTTCATTTCAGATCTTAAAAGGTTCTTCAACTCATTTATAATAGAAAACAAAAAAATCAGAGCACTTTTCTAAAGCAGAAGCCTTCATACCCAAAGCCATATCCAGTCATAAAACCATATATATGTACCTTAAATATTTTATTTAACACACATACATTTATTTGCAAATCTCAATATGGGCGTCAAAGCATTTGCAGAATGGGATCAATAATGATTTGAGTTCCTTCTGCTTGATCTAAGCAACATCTACAAATGGCATAATCTACAATTTCCAGTTTCAGCTTCATTAAAGTGGAAAGTTTTAAGAGATCCTAGTAGAACACTCCATATACAGAATTCTCCTATTGTTATTGTTCCTCTCAAACTCTGCGTTACTTCAGCCATATCTAATTCTATGGCCATTATTTTAATGACTCACCTTTTATCAAGTCTTCCCAAAGAATCCAACTTGGTTTTCAGGAAATAAAGGTTTGCACTCATTTCATCAGCTCACATGATATTTAAAGTATTTTATAGAAGATTACCTGTCATAAAATAGTCTTGGAAATCAACACAACTTCTGGTAAGCATACAACTCGCCCAGCGTGAGTGAAGTGCACTGACTTGAAAGCAAACTACTAGGACATGAGGTCAACATGCCGTATCATAGCAGGCACCATTTTAGAGAGATGACAGTATTAACTCAAGGCAGCTTCGTATCTACCATATGTGCAAAGCATGGCAGGACAGAAATGAAAGACAACTCTCAAGAATTTGTCATCTAGCAAAGGAGGTAAAACATATTCACCAATTAACTGTAATACAAAGTAGAAAGTGATCCGTGTAATGGGAGACATGTGATAAGATCCTTGCAACCAAGGAATGATTAGTCTATACTCCTAATGGTGCAGGACCTTGATATTTGTTTAATGTACCAAATAGTACATTAAATGAACTTGGAAAAACATGAGACTAGTTTTCCATGGAGGTGGTGGGGTAATGTGGAAAGGGAGGGCACTCCAAACAGAAAAGCAGCATGATGCGGCATCAAACAAAATAAAAGGGAATGGTAAGGATCTGCACAACTCTGTTTACTAGGTATAAAAGGGAATGGGATTTCTAAGGATCTGCACAACTCTGTTTACTGGGTATATAAAATAGAGTGGTAAAAAAACTGAAAGATGAGGTTAAAAAAACAAGTTAGGAGTCATATCAGAGGTAGCCTTGGATGCGAGTTCATGCTTCATGTATTTGAAAATGAGAAGTATGCAGTAATTGGGCAAGTGTTGTTGATACAATCAATTAGCATGGGAATCAGAAACCCATCACTTAACGATGCTTTCTACTACTTCCTTGTTAAAAGTACACCTATTTAGTTGTTTTAAAGTATCTCAAGGACATATACTTGCACTACAAGCATATTTCTAGGTTGCATGTCAGAAGACACCAGCTAAGAAACTGCAAGACTCCAAGGAAGAAAAAAACAAGATCAGTTCAACTAGGGCAGAGACAACTATACGGGATTGAGAACGCAGGAATAGAAAGAACTGGATTTGTTCAGCACCAGATGACAGAAGACAAAGAAGCAATGAACAGAAAAAAGCAGTAACAGAGGCAACTTCTGGAATAGGCAACATGTTAATTATTTAACCACACTGAGTCTGCAGTGCCAAGGGGACCTTCAGGAGGCTATAACCAGCACAGAAGACAACAGGAAAAGCCAGAATTGTCAGCCTGTTAAAAAAAGACGGCAAATCATCCACACGAAAGTCAAATAAATTGTACATAAACGGAAGAGACTGTAATCCCAGCACTTTGGGAGGTCGAGGTGGGCAGATCACAACGTCAGGAGATCGAGAGCACCCTAACCAACATAGTGAAACCCCTTCTCTACTTAAAAAAAAAAAAATTAGCTGGGTCTAGTGGCGCATGCCTGTAATCTCAGCTACTTGGGAGGCTGAGGCACGAGAATCACTTGAACCCAGGAGGCAGAGGTTGCAGTGAACTGAGATTGCACCACTGCACTCCAGCCTGGTGACAGAGCAAGAGTCTGTCTAAAAAAAACAGGAGGAAGGAAGAAATCAAGGGACAAACATCAGAAAACAGCACCATAGGAAGCCAAGAAAAATGCTGCACCTAGCAAATTGTGTCTATATACCGTAAATCAGGGGCTGGCAAATTTCTTCTGTAAAGGACCAGATAATAAATGTAAAAAGAATAGGGTGATGTTCCAATGTAACTTTATTTATGGACTCTGAAATGTGGAAGTTTTATAAAATTCTACTGTCATAAAACTTGCTGTTTTTTCCCCCACCTATTGAACTGTAAAATCTTTTCCTAGTTCACAAGCCATAAAAATATAGGTGACAGGTTCAGATATGGCCTGCAAGCCACAGGCTGCCAACCCCTGCTCTAAGAGCAACAAAAAGGGTAAGCAGCTGAATTAACTGTCCTTTTCCAAACCCTTTAGGTAAGTTGATAACTTACCAGACATTCGTTTGACTAATTCCTTTAAAAAGGACTCCTCTAAATAAGAGGTAACTGCATGTGTTAACACCACTTGTCTTAAAAATACTGCCTTCCACTAAAAACTCATGAGAATATTGGAAATTCTAACATAAAGCTAAGAACATGAATTAGGAAAAGTTTGATAATTGCAACAGCTTTTTATAAAATAAGTAATCACACCATAGTTTTATCATCTGCTCTCTACCCTTCCTTCTACCTTGATGTTAAACCCCAATTCCGGTATTCCAGGTTTCTTTCAGATGAGTTAAACATGTAGTAGTACAAACACAGCAAAGGCACTAGATGAAAAATATTACTTCAGAATTCCCCCATCATTGCTTTTGAACTCTTAATTTTCTTTGAGGTGGTTTTATAATCTAAAAGGTTAGAAGCTTCAATAGCAGTCTGCATATAATACTAGACATAACCTAGGTCTTTCAAATCTAGAAACATCAGTATTGAATGTGTAAGTTATGAATTAAGAAAGAAAAATTAGTGCAGAATGTCAACTTCTGACAAGCAGTCTCCATAGATACAAACCATTATCTGGTGAGGAAGGACTCCTTACCCCCAAGCCATTCCTTGTACTCTAGCTGTAGCTCAGGGGCAGGAACAGGACTCCTTCCTTCTTCAATAGCTTGCTGCGGCAATAAGCTGTAACCCAAGAAAATTTAATACCAAATGAAAGTATATTGTCCACAGGGTCAAGTCTTCTATTATTGCGTAACTATTTTTAGTTGCCTGGTTTCAAGCAGATAAAACACAAAGAGAGATTATTAAAGACACAAGGCTAGGTAAGCTGTTTACGGAGGGCCCATGGGAAGAAAAAAATAAGATGACCAGACGACCACCTGACAGCTAGATGTTTCCATTTGAACTTAAGACTCTGAACTGATGTCTCCCATCAACACACAGCAGAAACTTCACTATTTCCTAGTTATCAAATGGTTGCCAAGCAAGCTACAAGGACCTAGGGTTGACCTGACCCATACATGAGTTTAATAGCACCCTCCATCTTCAAAAGGTTATCTGAAAACAGGCACTTTGTAGGAATTACTTTCAGAACATCCTAACTTGAACAGAACTCTAGAACAAATACAAAACCTTCTGCCAGGTGTTCTAATCAAAAAAGGCTCAAGTTTAGAGAAAAACTCTTCACCACTCCACCAGAAAACCAATTGCTTTCTACATTTTAGGAGGTGATTACCTTCACACTTTTTACATTTAAATTAAACCAAGTCACAACTTAAATTCAGAATACATAATAAAATTCCTTACCCTACAAAGTACTATTTCAATGAGTTAATGTAAAATACAATCTGCTTTGAGTATTGAACATAAAAATTACTGTTTAATAAGAACTTAAGATTTCCAAAATAGACACTTTATTCCTATTAGAAAAATATATACAAGAGGATATATACACTATTTTATTGTACATATGATCATTTAGCAAGCAAACTAGTTATTAAGCCGTTAACCTTTAATTCACGTAAAAATTCCTGAACGGCAGTGAGATTTCAGGAAAAGTATTATCCCAGGGCTTTCATAAATCTAAATATGCCAACTGTGAACACCTTCTGGGTAAAGGGCATGAGATGGAATTAGTGTTCCTAAAGTAAGTAACCAAGCAATAAGTAATGCATAGATTACTTTCCTCAGATTTCTTCTTCCTGTACATCCAAGGCATAAAAAGTGTCTACAAAGTTTTTTCCTAAGCTCCTCTATGTTACACAGTATGTGGCTTTACCATTCATGTATTGGCACTTCAATCTTTTACAAAACTAACTGAAATACCAACATTTAAAATCTAATTATCAAGTGAAACCAAAGGGCTTCAACCATTTTCCCACTCTCAAGAGAGGGCACTCACCAAATACATGACCCCCTTCTCCTCATCTACCTCAAAGTTCTCTCTGTAGGAGGGCAGGGTGGAGGTGGATAGAGACCTCACCATCTCATGGGAAATTCATTTCTTTTTCCATTGTCAGAGAAGGTCTTCCTCACACTGAAATGAGACTACCTGGGACTGCAGCCTTGGTCTCCTTTGTGGCTACGTCCTTTTGCATTACAGCCTTTGAATACTGTGTTTTCCAGAACTGAATAAAACTCACTTGATGCTATCTGATATGGATGTAACAGGACTTTTAAAATCTTTTTATTCTGGAGACTCTTCTATAAACATGGTCTAAGACTGGTCTAAGCAACTACTTTTTCAAATTGCTTGTCACCCTTAAAAGCCTAGTGTCACAACATCCATTACTTTACTGTCGTATTTTAGAATTTAACCACACTTTTACGTACTTCTCATGTTAGAGTAGGGAGAAAACAGAAATAATTTTATATACACACATTTTTTAAAAAATCAAGGTAAATGATACCTGTAAATACATTTCTTCTTAGGAAGCCTAGCATCTACGTTCATAAATGCCCAAACTTGGAAGTACAAAAGTAGATACTCATTATAATCAACTCCCACTTGGAAACTGAGAAAAACATAGTATTGGAATTTCTGAGTAAGTAATTGTACAATGGTACAGTTCAATAGGACTTATTCTACATAATACACTCTGAAATCTTTCAATGGGAGTTTCCACAAGTGACTCTGCTACAATGCAGATACTATGAGAACCCGCATAGGACCTGTATTTTAATTTTAAAATTTTTAAGCTCAATCTAAAGGAGTCAAACTAGGGTCAAAAAAAAAGTAATGACAGGGAGGAGTTAACACTCTCCAAAGAGACTAAGAACGCTCTCCAGGGTATGAGAACCACAGAGAAGAAACAGAACAGCTCTGGGAGTCTAAGAAAAGGCTGGAAAAACTACAGTTCTTAACTTCCATATCCACTGTTAAAGTTGCCTAAGACAGCATTTCCTCAATTCCAAGAAGCAAAAATGATTTGGGGGAGGAAAGGAAAATATATCGTATTGAAGGGGTAGAGATAAACACTTCAGAATCTAAAAACGTGAAAGATGCGCAACTTAGAATTGAGGAACTTCAATAATACCCCCTTCCTGCAACACAGGGCAAAATGCCTCAGGTCAGAACTGTGGTTTCTCCAGGGTCTGCTACAGGTGTGCAAGCTCAGTCACATTTTTCATTTCATAAGCCTAGAGTTAACTTTTTAAATTCGTTTCCCCCAAATACTCATCCTATTTTCCTAAACTGAAAGCAAGAAAACTGGCATAAAACCTGGAAGTCTCTGTGTTTGTTACACATTTACAAGCTACAGATAACGTTTTGAACAAATAAGTGAGGAGGTATTTTTTTTCATCTTTATTTAGGTCAAGGATCTCAACAGAACTTCACCATTATATATAACTTCACCATTTTTACAACCTTCTGTCTCCTGCCATGGGGCCTCTTTCTCCAAGAGGCAATTCACCCTACTTTCTAGCGCCTTTTTTTTTTTTTTTTTTTTTTTTTTGGTCCCTTGCCGTCATGCAAACATTTAAGGAAGGTTATTTATTATTTTAACTAAACTGCACTCCGTTTATATAAACTAGAGTAAAAAATGTGTGCTCCATATCCAAAGGCCAGGAGTCCTGGTTATCAGAAGACATAAAAAAGTAAGCCACATGGTAAAAGAAATACATTTAACTAATATTTGCAGCCATGTTAACCAAGATACTTGGCAACTACAGCAAAAACAAAGGGGAGGAGCTCGAGTCTTCATTTCAAAGGTTTATAGAATGAGCAAATATTATGCCTACAGGTTGCCTCTTTCAGTATAACCTGCTACTTCCCCAACACAAGGAAAGTAAACAAAAGGAATTTCAGTAACGAATGTCACAGGTTCCACATTTCCTAAAAAAGAGGTTAAACGGAGGTCTTAAACAACTTCCACATAATTAAAAATCTTCTCTTTTAATAATGTTTTCTTTTCACTGCTCCTATCCTTTTCGAGTTGTATATCCTGGTAAGGAAGGGGGAGGACCAAGAGGGATACTCAAGGGGCTAAACAATACAAACTTAACTTCTCCCAAATCCATGAAGAACAAGCTGGGGACACAATGGAAAGCCGGGCCAGGCTGTCTGGACCTGATAAAGAGGCACTGGCGTCCTTTCCCAGTTAACAGTGCAAAGCACACTTCCAAACAATCTCCCGACACTCCGTGATTGTTAGTTTATCAACTGAGCTTAAGTTCAAGCAAACTTGGTAATACTCCTTGCAACTGACCCGGAGCCTGATTCAAACGTAAAAATGCGTCCACTCCTCTAGCGCTGTATGTGGGAAGCTGCGCTTCCAAACTTCAGACGTGGTACACTGATTTTTATTACACCTGGTGGAGAAAAAAAAAAAAGCATACACCACACTACGTTACCGAATTCCAAATTCACGGGAGAATGGGGATTTCGGCGACGACTTGAGGAGTACCTGACCCAGAACAGAGGACGAAGAGAGCTGCCTCCGGGCCGCGGGCCCCTGTGCTTGGCCACGCCGTCACCTGAAGGGAATGGGCGGCTGCTTCCTTTAGCATCCCTCCAAACCTGTAATCCCCTACCTCAAGATCAATCAAAAGCAGGGGGGAGAAAGCGTCTTCTGGAGGCGCAAGAAAGGCCACAACTTGGATGAATGAAACTGGGCTAAGGACACCCGGAGCGGGATTTTCGCTGAAGTCAGAAAAAGAAAAGTCAAAGATTTTTTTAACATGAGAGCGATTGCAAGGGACCAGGATACAGATAACGGCACAAATACGCTTTGGAGGAACGCTTTATTGGGCGCGGACGTTCCAGGCAGCAGGCGGGCGGCGGAGCGGGACGGAGCAGGCGGCAGCGGCGGGGCCGGCGACGAGGCAGCTTCACGACGGGCGGGGGCTGGCCGGAGCCGGGCTGAGCGCTCGCGCGTGTCCTCCCGCGGACCTTCCACTGGACTCCCGCGGGCAGGCGCCGGGATCAGGGTCGGGGTCGGGGCCAGCTCGGGCCACCCCGCCCCCCGCCCGGCCGGCGGCTAGCAAGGCACACCCTCCCAGGCCGCGCACACGCGCAGGCACACCCCCGCCTCCCGCGCGCACGCGGCCGTGAGCGGCCGGCCCACGCGCGCCCCCACCCCGCGGACGCCTGCCGCCCGCCGCCCCGGCCTCCTCCGGGCAGCGCAGGGAGGCCCGGGGTCCCGCGGCCAGGGCGCGCGGGGGGACGGCGGCCTAGCGACGGCGGGGGCGCCCGCGCGGGAAGACCGGCTCTGAGGGAAGGTCACTTACCCGCTGCATGGCTTTCAGGATTAAAGCCAGCTCGTAGCGAGGCATGCCTGGATGCTCGACGCGTGCCGCTCAGAAGCGAGCCGGTTCCCGGGACACGAAGGGGCGGGACGGCGGGGACAGCAGGGACCGCTGGGACCTAGAAGCTACTGGGCCGGAAGGCTCCCGGGCGGCGAAAGCACGCTCCAGCCGCGCGAGCCCGGGCTTAAAGGCGCTGGCAGCTGCGCAGACGCCGCGCCACGCCCCCTCGGAGCGCCCCGCCCCACCCGCGCTCCCTGCCGCTGCCCCGCCCCCTCCCCGCCCGTGGGCTGCCGCCGCGCCCCCTCCGCAGCCCCGCCCCCGCCGGGACCCCATCCCAGCCCGCTGGCAGCGGCTAGGGGCAGCGTTGCGGACTCGGCCCCGAGCGGCTCGCGGCGGCCACCCGGCCCCTCGCGACCCTGCCTCCTCCCACCCCGCCTCGCGCCGCCCGCCGTGCCTGCTACCTACAGCTGTAGAACCGGCTGGAACTTTCCATGCCTTCCCTCTCCTACCGGGCGGCGGGCTAGTGAGTGCCGGCCACTGCGCGTGCGCTGCGGTACGGTCTGGTCCGTGCGCGCGCCCCTCGCCCGTGACTCCCGGGCGCTAGGGACCTTCCAAGCGGAAGGCGGGGTCGCGGCCGGCCTGGGGGCTCTGCGGCCCACGGCTGCTCGTGGGGGTTCTGGAACGTTCCCGTCCTTGGTCGGCTGAGGGGTGTCGATGGCGTCCCCATCCACAGCCCTCAGGCCTGGCGCGGCTGACTCGGCCAGCGGCGAGGGGCGCGCTGGCACAGGCCTTGCTCCGCGAGGCGCGGGCTCGGGTCTGGTTCCATCCCTCTGTGCCGCGTGACCTTGGGCCGGCTGCCTCTGCGGAAAGTGAGGACCCGATCCTTTGAGTGAGTGGATGCACGTAAACGTCCGAGGATGGTGCCTGGTACACACAGGCGCGACATGGGCATTCGTGGTGTGCGCCTGATTTGCCCCACGTGTTGTAGCCGAGGGCAGGCGAACACCTTAACTCTATGCCATTTCTTTAAATGTTTGCTCAGCTGCTAGGCTGAAAGCTTGGGAGACCCTTTAGCAACTGTCTACGGTGGGCGGTGGTGCGCATTCTGCACTCGCCCACCCCTTTACACACACACACGGTTCTCCACCCTCCAGCCACTGGCTCCAGCGCCTCTCCTTAGAGGTCCCCTGCAGCTGAGGCCCCTGCCCCTTGCTTGTCCCGTTAAAAGCTCTGTAAGTGAAATGTTTGTCAACTTAAAGTGCTTTAATGTTAGGTAAAGTTTAGTGAACACTTACTCTGCTTCAGGCCCCCTGCCAAGGCTGATTGATGAAGGTGTCTCCTAAAATTCTCTGGACAGCCCTGAAGTGACAACGATTCTTTGCTTGGCCAAACTTTAGTCAGGCCCCTGAATCTTCTAGGGCCATCTGTGCACTTCCTTGTAAAATCTAATTCTAGCACGGAACCCCCAGCCCCTGGTAGCAGATCAGGTTCCTCATGTCTTTTCACCCTGGCTTGTCTTCTACAAGAATCCTGTAGATCGGTTTAGCCAGAATTCCTCTTCCCCATGATGGTTCCACTTAGTGATTTGACGTGGCCATAAATTCCCACTTGCGCACGCTGCATTCGGAGTTGAGACCCCTCTCTCCCCACTGCAAAACCGGGTTGCCCTGATCCCTGTACCCATCGCGTTGGTCCTGAATAAAGTCTTCCTTACCATGCTTTAGAAAGCATAATTGAGTAATTTTTTTTTAACAGAGGCCAAGCACTACTAACCCCATTTTAGGGATTCGGAAATATGGACACAAAAAGTTTTGTAACTAGTCCAAGGTCATACAGCAATAGAAACAAAGTACTATTACCCGCCACTCTACCCTTCTGGCCTCTGGTTCTCCTACCACACAGATCAGCATGCTGCTGTTATTCAGTGGATTAACCATGTAGTCCATGTAAACCAAAAACAGAGTCCCTTTGTCACCTTACCCAGAGATGTTACCATTTCACATCTGTCTCCCATGCGTCTTTTGTGGCATATGGCAGGTGGAAGATGAACCCAAGTTTTTCTGAGATAGCTGGATTTCCACATTTTCTATTCTTAGATTTGTCTGCAACCCATGTTCTTTGAAAGAGAAGCCACACAAGTAATCCAAAATGCCTGGTTAAGTGTCAAGTAACTTCATGTTTGGTTTAAACAAGTAGCATGCTATAAATAAATAACAGAAGGAAACAGGAATTTCCGGAGCTTCAGAATTGAGTTACAGGCCAGGCACAGTGGCCCACACCTGTAATCCCAGCATTTTGGGAGGCCGAGGCAGGTGAATTACTTGAGGTCAAGAGTTTGAGACCAGCCTGGGCAACATCGTGAAACCCCATCTCTACTAAAAATACAAAAATCAGCTGGGTGTGGTGGTGCATGCCTATAATCCCAGCTACTTGGGAGGCTGAGGCAGAAGAATGGCTTGAACCCAGGAGGCATAGGTTACAGTGCACTGTAGCCTGGGCAACAGAGCAAGACTCCATCTCAAAAAAAAAAGTCAGTTACAGATTTTCTAGAAAGGTCTCACCTCAACTGTCTCCCCCTGTTGTCAATTACATGACCCAGTTTAGGAATGAGTAAATATAGACCCCACAGTAATATGCCAAGTCAAAGGTGGAGGCAGCACAATGAGCTGACTTCAACTCTGAGCATTTCCTCTTGGAAGCTCTCTAGTTTTCCCCTAATGCGCAGGGATGAGTGAAGACCTGGCATCTTCTCTACTCTTTCTAACTTGACAAGTGATATAAGGAAATTAGCCTGATTGCATAATGCCTCACCACAGAGTCAGCACCCCCAAGCCCTCCCAATCTGGTAGCCACCCACAGACTCATTCCATTTCTTAGAGGAAGACAGAGGGCAGCTACCATGATTTTCCCCTTAAACTTTTTTTAAAAAGCACAGAAGCAGCTGAGTGTGGTGGCTCACACCTGTGATCCCAGTAATTCGGGAGGCCAAGGCAGGCGGATCACCCAAGGTTGCAAGTTTGAGACCAGCGTGACAAACGTGGAGAAACTCCATCTCTACTAAAAATACAAAATTAGCCAGGAATGATGGCACATGCCTGTAATCCCAGCTACTCGGGAGGCTGAGGCAGGAGAATTCCTTGAACCTGGGAGGCAGAAGTTGCAGTGAGCCAAGATCACATCATGACCCTCCAGCCTGGGCAACAAGAGCAAAACTCCATCTCAAAAAAATCGATAAATAAAAAATAAAAAGCACCAAAGAGAATGCTTGGGCTTCATTTAAAAAAAAAAAAAGATTTTTTTTAATCACAAGGAATGCTGTTGCAGATTTAGTGCCTTCCTACTATAACTACAAACTTAAATTCACCAAAACAATTTTTAACGTGACACTATGTATAGTCAGCATAGTAGAAGTATAATAATATTGTAGCATTTGATCTATTAATTTTAAAATTACTCTACCTCTTAGGTTCTCCAAAACATTTATTATGGTCTGAGTTTCAGATTTGATTAACCACAAGCTTGATTAATTTTCAAGTAAGTTTTTTTGAGGGGGAACAGGAAAGAAGAATAAGAACAGAAGTTGAAACCCAGCCCTGTTTTTAAAAGGGAGCCTCAAGATACACCCTGGCTCAGTTTAATTACCTTTGCCTTCTTATTTTATATTGCTGCCTAATGAGACTTGACCTTGAGCTTTAAATCGTTAGTCCTCAAAGATGGTCATTACTTTTATTACCAAGTCTAACATTTTGAGCATTCACTATGAGCCAAAACCTATTTTAAATGATTTTCATGTGTTAACTCTCAGTTCTCACCACAAAGCTAGGTATTTTAACTGCCCCCATTTTACACGTAGGGAAAAGGAGACTTCATAAGATCTTCAGCAACTTACCCCAAGTCATGCAGAACTCAGAGCCTGCATGCTTAACCCCAATACCACACAGCACAGTGTTTTTGAGCCAGTACAAACAGAGCAACTACCTGTCAATCAGCCAAATTGTATTGTAGTCCTACTCTGCCCTCTCCCCTGGCTGACTGCAGTCTTCCACACCCTGTACTCATATAACACCCTCCCTTGAGTCCCCAGATTCTCCCCTTTCACAGACTTCTTCCTTCTACCCTGAAGCATACATAGGTCTCTTCTAGCGAGGGGTGCGGGGGAAAGCCTTTCCATAACCATGTTACCCTCTCCAGTTGTCATTCTTTTTTTCTTCTCACAGCCACATTTCCCCAGACCCACAGCATCTCCCAGCCTTTGCAGTCTGTGTTCCCTCACACTGTCACCACAGGTCTTCCATTTGCCCACCAAGTAGCAGTTTCCCTGGCATCATTGTCAGGGACCTCTCTGCAGTCCTGAGGGTCTCTTTTTAGCCATCCATGATCCTGTACTCTTGGGGTTTTCATTTGCCTCCTTGGTCCCCTTGTCTGGCTATTTTTGCCCCTCCTTTCCCTAAATGTGGCTGTTCCGAAAAGCAAGGAGGTGTCTCAGCAACAAGGATTGAAGGCAAGACTTGCCCATAACATGAGTTCCCATGATCCAAGAGCATTGGAGTTTGGCCCCGAACAACTTTAAACTGATCTTTCCTGCCAAAATCCTGGGATACTGTAACAGTACAGGTGGGCAATGGGAAGTGTATAAATGAATGATCTTGTCTATAGATAAAGAATCTGGTAAGAAAACAAGGTACATTATTTATCCCAAGCCATAGAGCCTTGGGGTGGCACAATTCAAAGAAAAACCTTTTGCTTACCGTATTCTCCTTCCTACCCAGGCACTTCGTATTATGACAGTTTTACTGTTGCTAATGGATTAATCCACTGTGAGTGTGATACTCCTGTATTCTAGAAGGCGAGTTCTTTTTCTTTTCTTTTTTTTTTTTTGAGCCAGAGTCTCTCTAGTAGCTGGGTTTAAAGGTGCCCGCCACCATGCCTGGCTGATTTTTGTATTTTTAATGGAGACGGGGTTTCACCATGTTGGCCAGGCTGGTCTTGAACTCCTGACCTCAAATGATCTGCCCACCTCGGCCTCCCAAAATGCTGGGATTACAGGCCTGAATGACTGCACCTGGCCCTAAAAGTTGTGTTCTAACTGTCATTGGAAAGAGGTACGATAAACAGAAATCATCATTCTGCTTAGGTAACCTTGTGTCTGTAAATACTGCCCCCAGAAAGTGGAGAAATGTGACTGTTTCCAGTTAATGGAGACGGTGATCCCACAGTAGCACCAAATCATCTGTTCAGCTGTCAATCATCACTCTCATCAGTCTATCATGTTCTCCTGGATAAAAGTGAGCCTCTATTCATGGCAAAGTATACTCCATCTCCCTAGTTTTGGGTCACCAAGTCCTGGGATTGTTCCCTAGCTAACTCCTAGGACCTGGACCTGTAAAACTCCATTTCATTGCCTAGCTGCCCTGCATGTTATCTGTGTTCCTCAGCCAATGGCCCAAATGCAAGTCACAGCATTTCAATTGTATTTCGTTTGTAACTGTTTTATCAGTGAACCCACTGGTATTTCCTGATCCCCCTACACACTCCCTCACTCACCCTTTCAGACCTTCTTGGTCATGACCATTTGCTTTGAATCTTCTTTTTCTTCTCTGTAAGCCTCCAGGTGCTACGTAGGCTACTTTGTACCTGTCTAACTCTGCCAGCTTGCAAGTGCTAATGGTTGTGTTCCTTGCACGATGGAATACTGTATGGAACTTCTCTTCTTAGGGCAGACATTTGGAGAGCTCTGAACATTTTCTTTTAATCCACCAATTTCATGATTATTTTTCTAACTTTTATCAACTAACGGGGGGCGTGGTTCAACTTGGACTCTACTTACAAGAAAAAAGGTAAAGGAAAGATTGCCTAAATGTCATGTTCTCTTATTTCCAGTCCCGCCATACCTTACCCTGAAAAAAAAAAAAATTATGGGATGTTTTTGGGAGATATTCTTCTTACTACAATATCTTTTTTAGGAAAGACAGAACTTATTTTTTTTTAATTCTATGGCTTTAAAAAGACAAAAAATACTGTTTGCATCACTACTTGCTGAGTTAGTCTTTTCTAGTAACAAGATTGTAAAGTATCCCCTGACAGGCCTACAAGTGTTCTTAATGTTAAATGTCAATAAAGTTGGAGGTATTAAACAGTCTCATGTTCTTTCTCCACGAGTGCAAAATCAGAAGAACACACGTGGAAGTGTTTTGGATTTAGTAAAGGGAACAAAGGCCAGGGGCTGGAGAGGGCTGGGGGCGGGGAGGACCACCTATGCTGGGGTCTCCAGGGGGTGGGCCTCCCAGGCCAGGTGCTAAACAAAGGGCCTCAGGAGGACCCCACAAAGTCAACTTGTCGGGGCAGTCTTCAGGGGCAGGCAGGAGAGCTGGGTGTGTCAGGCCCCCTCAGCACAAAGGAGTTTTAAGGCTGGAGATGAAAGGACAGAAGGAGATGAGGCCTAAATGGCTTCAAAGCGGGCAGGTGTGCGTGCTTTGGAACACAGAGGAGGGCTTTGTGGTGACCACAGAGAGGAGCCGTGGAGACCAGAATCCACAAGGCTTGGCGAGTGCTGGGATGGGGGAAGGGCAGCTTGTGGGACCAGTGTCAACTGAGGTCTTGGGTTTCTTCTCCAGAAACATTCTTCACCAACTAGCCTTTGTTCTAGCCACATGCACCTTTGGTATTTCCTCAGCTCCTAATGTAAGGCTTCTATTACACTTCAATTCATTAGCATTTCTTCTCAGATGTTTTATTTTCATCCGTCTTCATAGCAACATGTTAATCTTCTGATGAGCTGAGGTAGTAACTCTTATTTCTCTAATAGTCTCTTAATTTGGGGCATTAACCAAGAGGAGGAGGGGGACAGTCCCAAAGCCTGCACTGGATCTCCACTTAAGTGATCCAGCCACTCGAGGAATATTGATAGCTGGTGTCACGACACCACCAGGCAACACTTCCTGGTAAGACAGTCAGCATGCAGGTGTCGTCTCAAAGCCCAGCCCTCTGTGAGGCTCATGCCACCCCCTGTTGCTGGAACTGACTGGACGTAGTTCTGTTGATCCACATGGGAGAATGCCCTCGTGATCGTCAGCCAGGGTTGAACAGAGACCTAGTAAAAGAAAACAGAAAACAACCCATTTTTTAAAAATTTTAAATGAACAGGCACTTCATCAAAGAAGATAGTCAATAAGCACATGAAAAGATCTTCAACATCATTAGTTACTAAGAAAATGCAGATTAAAACTAGAATGAGATACCACTGCATACCTATTAGAATGGCTAAAATTAAAAAGACTCCAAACTGCTGGTGGGAAGATGGAGCAACTGAAATGTGCACAGCTGGTGGGAAAGTACATGGTGTGATCATTTCAGTAATTTCTTACAATTATACACAGACCTACCATGTGACCAGCCATTGTACTCCTAGGTATTTGCCTAAGAACAATAAAAGCATGTTCCCACACAAAGACTTGTACACAAATGTTCACAGCAGCTTTGTTTGTAATAGTCAATAATTGAAACAACACAAATAACCATCAACAGGCGAATGGAAGGACAAATTGTGACATACCTATACAATGAAATTCTGCTCAGCAATAAGGAGGAATGAACAATTGGTATATTCAACAATATGGATGAATCTAAAAATAATTATGCTGAGTGAAAGAAGCCAGACAAAAAAGAGTACACACTGAATGGCTCTATCTATATGCAATTCTAGAAAATGCAAACTTACAGTGACGTAAAACGATGTTATACAAGTCACAAATGGTTAATCGCCCATAACTTTCTAACACTCAGTCATGGTTGGATATTTTGCAATGATTATCAGGCTGGAGTTACTGAGAGTTGAGTTGTAGGTAAGTTTGATTTTACGGGCTCACCAGGGCACATGCCTTGCATCAGCCCCTGTACTCTCTAACCCAAAGTGCAGATCCACACTGGAATTTTTCACTGATTGAGACAACCAAGCAGCTATCTCTTTTGAAAACAAAACTCACAAGATTGCTTCACACAATGAGTTCAATTATATATTTTCAGGCATGGTAGGTAGAATTCTTTTGGTTACAAATAGTAGAAACTGACTCTCGATGAATTATTCTAAGTGTACCGGATATCTCCCAGGACTCAAGGCAATATGTAGCTAACAGTCTCTGGAACTGACTAGAACCAGGATGCTCTCCACATTTTTTTTCTGTTTCTCTGCCCATCAGCTTTCTTCTCTCCCTGAAAGCAACCTTTTTCTCTGCTCTCCAAACTGAACAATAGCTGTTAGTCGTTCTCAGCTTCATGGTCTACATATAATTCCTCTAACCACCAATGGATAATCCGAGGCTCTCCTTCAATTGGCACTCGGTTCATTGGTCCACCCTTGGGCCAATCAGCCAGATCTAAAGAGTAGATCAAATCATATCACTGTGGCTGCTAGTAACTACCTCTGAACCCTACAAATTTGGGAGATTACAGGTAAGGAGAAACAGTTTGCAGCAAAGAGGAGGCTAGACAGGCAACCCAATGGGTATCATGGTGTCTCCTCCATTCATGCATATGTTGAGAGTTGTCATAATTTTAGAAATGTAGCTGTGAGTTCTGTGACATAAAGACACATAGAAACATAAGGGGGTTGGAGGAGAAACTGTGTCTTCCTCAGGCTTTTTTGGTCATAAGTAATAGAAACCCATCCAAAGGCTCTGCTATGGTTTGAATGTGTCCTATGGTTTGAATGTGTCCTTTGAAAAATTCAAGTGTTGCCAGTATGATGAAAGGTGAGGCCTTTAAGAGACAATGAGGCCCATGTGGATTCCTCTATCTTGAACAGGATTAGGTGCCCTTTTAAAAGGGCTTGATGGAGGGAATACATCTTGCTTGCCCTTCTGCCTTCCACCATGTGAAGACACAGCATTCCTCCAGAGGATGCAGCATTCAAAGCACCATCTTGAATGCAGAGACCAAACCCTCACCAGACAACTGAACTTTCCAGCACCTTGATCTTGGACTTCCCAGCCTCCAGAACTATGAGACAAGACATTTCTGTTCTTTATAAGATACAGTCTCAGATATTCTGTTATAGCAGCACAGCAACTAAGACAGGCTCTTAAATTAAGCATGTACCAAGATTTTAAATAATTGAGGAAGGCTTTTATATGCAGAGGAAAAAATGATTTTGATTAATACTCAAGTTATTAAAGTTGTAGTCTTTTAAAACCTAGGCTTTTCATGTCTTTATGTTTAACTCACAACTTTTATCCTTTTTGATATCCAGTAATTTCTATATAAAAAAAAAAATTGATCATTTTCATTTTTTCTTTGATTAGCATTAAATTGACTCTCAAGTTTGAATAGTAAATCATCCTTGATAACTCACCTTATTTATAAACTTTGGCTAGGTTTGGGACCCAGCTGGAGGCTTGAGGAGCCTCAATCTTGGAGCCATGGGTTCCATTTGGGACATAGGTCTCTGCCATTTCTGCTCCTCCTGCATCCTCTACCCCTGGAGGTGACTTCAGCATGATACCCCTCAGGAGGCCTGAAACACCAACAGCCTAGGAGGAATAGAAGAGAGCAGGAACCTTCCAATCTAGAGTAGGCAGGAAAGGGTGCCCTTCTTTTCTGGGTCCACAGCTGTGCAAAACAGTAACACTGCAACACCACTGGTGTTTTTCTCCCTCCTTTAGTGGAAAATATTTATTCTGCCTAGAGCAGCTACAACACAACACTGGTGTCCCGTCCCTGTGCCCAGGTCCCTATCTTCCCACGCCATCCAGTTCCCCCTTCCTGTCCTCTTGTTGGCAGACCTCCCAGGTACTGGGAAGCTTACCCTGCCTCAGCCAGCATGCCTCTCTGTGCCAGCCTCTGAGTTTCCCTGAGGGGATACCTGTGATGCCATCGCTCTGGCCTTGACAGTGTTATTTCCTTATGACCTGGAAGTCTCTTGGCCTGCCCTGCTCAGTGGGAGCACCCCACAAGAGGATGCATGCCTCACTCCCATGAGCCCCATCCCAGGATTTTTATAGGCGGTGTCAGTGACAAGTTATGGGAAATGGGCCTCAAATGCTTTCCAGAAGCTTCCTTGCTCACTGCATGTAAAGCTTTAATGCCCTCATTTTAATTGTCATCTTCCCATATTTTAAAGGTCAGCACCCCTGAGGTGGGGCATGGTGGCTCACACTTCTAATCCCAGCACTTTGGGAGGCCAAGGCGGACGGATCACTTGAGGACAGGAGTTAGAGACCAGCCTGGCCAACATGGCAAAACCCCATCTCTACTAAAAATACAAAAATTAGCCAGGTGTGGTGGCACGTGTCTGTAATCCCAGCTACTCAGGAGGCGGAGGTATGACAATTGCTTGAACCCAGGAGGTGAAGGTTGCAGTGAACTGAGATCCTGCCACTGCACTCCAACTTGGGTGACAGAGTGAGACTCTGTCTCAAAAACCAAAATAAAACAAAACAGAGCCTTGGCTGCTCCACCCCAGGGAGGGGGTCTGGTTCTGCACACAAGCTTCTGGCTAGCCTCTGTTAAACTCCCCAGATCAATAGATAAGCCAAGGGGAGGAATCCAGTCAGATGGAGTGGGGAGGCCAGGCTGGGGACAGGACAGGGAGAGCCCATGCTTGAGAGACAGCCGAGAAGAGGAGTTACTTCTCAAAGTAGGCTTCGGAGTTTTAAAAGATTGCTATTTGTATTTTTCTATTATAAGATTACTGTAACCTCACTACAGAAAATTTGGGAAACCAAAAGTTGCTGATAATCCCACAGCCCAAACTAAGCCACTGTTGTCACTTTAGAGGTTTCTTTCTAGACTTCTTATGGATATGTGTTATTTAATTAGACTGTACATCTAATCTTATATGCCATTTTTCATTGATACCTAATTATGAGCTTGTCCATGTTTTTCTGGTTTGTTTTTTTGTTTTTCTGAGACAGAGTTTCGCTCTTGTTACCCAGGCTGGAGTGCAATGGCGCGATCTCGGCTCACCGCAACCTCCGCCTCCTGGGTTCAGGCAATTCTCCTGCCTCAGCCTCCTGAGTAGCTGGGATTACAGGCACGCGCCACCATGCCCAGCTAATTTTTGTATTTTTAGTAGAGACAGGGTTTCACCGTGTTGACCGGGATGGTCTCGATCTCTTGACCTCGTGATCCACCCGCCTCGGCCTCCCAAAGTCATGTTTTAATTAACATTTATAACTGTTATTTAGACTTGCTGTGTTATACTCGACTCCAGGAAATGCAGGAAGTGTCGGTGTCCGTTTAATCTTTCCCCTGCCCTGGAATGTTTCAGTTGACACTTTTTGACTCTTCGTTTATAACGCAAATCACTAGATGAACATCTTTGTTCCCTGGCTTTTTGTGCATTTAGGAATGCTGCCTTTGCTTTGCCTTCCAGAGTAGAATTTCTCCGATCATTGATGGCTCCTTGCGTTCATTGCTGTGGGAAGTACAAAATTTCCTTTTTAAAGTTTCTTTTCTTGTTAAAGAATAAGTGTGCTAATAACTTTAAGCCCTGTCCTATGTAGCTGTTAAACATGCCAGGCTTACAGGCACGTAGTACATTCTCTGTCCCTGTACTTTAACCAAGATATCTGTGCCGAACGTGCTCACAGGCATACCCCAGCTCTCCATTGCTTTTACCTGTTTGGAAAAGTTTTAAGTTATTAGCCAGTTAGGTTTTAGTTTAGATTGCGAGGTCTGGCTCCAGCCAAAGGAGATCAGACACAGAAGTAAGGACAAGCCCAAATGCGTAAGGAATAAATTTGTCTGTTTTCCTTTATTCATTGTACTCTTGTAGAACGATTGGCTAGTGAGGGTACCCTTCCTGCCGTCCAGGAAGTAAAAATCGCATTACTGAAAGATCCTTTGTCTCAGTGCTAATTTTTCTTTGCAGCACCAAGCATCTATTTTCAACAATTGCCGAATGTTTTTTTCCAAATAGGCCATCAGCAGTGCTGAGCAGCCTCAGGTTAGAATCGGAGCTAGAGGCCCGGGTACAGTGGCTCATGCCTGTAATCCCAGCACTTTGGAAGGCCCAGGCGGGAGGATCACCTGAGGTCAGAAGTTCAAGACCAACCTGGCCAACATAGTGAAGCCTCCGTCTATACTAAAAATACAGAAAAATTATCTGGGCATGGTGGCGCCCATGGTAGCCTAGTCCCAGCTACTCAGGAGGCTGAGGCAGGATAATCGCTTGAACCTGGGAGGCAGAGGTTGCAATGAGCCGAGGTCATGCCACTGCACTCCAGCTTGGGCAACAGAGTGAGACTCCATCTCAAAAAAAAAAAAATCAAATCTAAGGGAAACTGAGACCAGAACAACAAGGATCCTATGTTCTCAATACCTGAAACACTGCAATAAGGTATCTCCAGGGCTAGGATAGGAGGTTAGATCTAGGAAGAGGAACTACGGATGACTAGAAATGTCTGAATCGTGTGGAATCAGTGCCAAAAGAAAATGAGTAATGAGTCTAGACATGTAATTGCCCACGTGCATATGGTGCCTCCAGCTGTACCACCCTGAACAGCTGATTGCTCAAGTGCTATACAATAAAGACCAAGAGGTGGAAAATTACGGGCAAAGTATAGGTGAAGGCCAGGACCCCAGGGCGTATTTTAGAAAGAAGCTCTAATCTCCTGGGAGGTGGCATGGAAAGTTACTCAAAGGCAGAAACTGCCCCATCTCAATGGTTTATGAAAGCCACCCCACCCTGTACTTCGCCCAGGGAATTCTATAAAAAGGGAGTTCCAGCAGGGCACAGTAGCTCATGCCTGTAATTCCAGCACTTTGGGAGGCCAAGGCAGGCAGATCACGAGGTCAAGAGTTCAAGACCGGCCTGCCCAACATAGTGAAACCCCATCTCTACTAAAAATATAAAACTTAGCCAGGTGTAGTGGTGAGTGCCTATAGTCCCAGCTACTCAGAAGGCTGAGGCAGGAGAATCACTTGAATCCAGGAGGCGGAGGTTGCAGTGAGCCAAGATTGCACCACTGCACTCCAGCCTGGGCAACAGAGTGAGACTCCATCTCAAAAAAAAAAAAAGAGAGTTCCAGCATCCACTCCCTGCTTGGTTCCAGGCTGCCTGTCTCAGCCCATTCTCCCACCTCATTCTATCTTGGATTTTATTTTTTCAGCTTCCAACCTGGGCATTCTTTCATGATTGAAGGTGAAAATGATAAGGTCCTCTTGCAGCTGCTGTTGACTTTTGCAAACCATAACTGGTTCCACTGCCACCAGCTAGCCAGCTTTGGGTCACCTCTGCTGATTCCTTCTGTCTGCCCACAAGACCACTGCTGTGCCCACCCCACAGGGCCCCCTCTCTGAGTACTCCCCTCATACTGTCTGGTTTCTGGCACTGCCCAGACCCTGCTGACATCCAGACCTTCTTCCAGCCCAGACCTGTCTCCTGGGCCCCGGGCCCAGGTTTGGACTGACCATTAGACATTTCTTCCTGGGTGTTCCAGGAGTCAGCTGAACCCAGTATCTCGCCTTTAGGCTGCGCCACCTCCAGTCCCATGTCCCGTGAATGGTCCCAACCATACACCCAAGTCTTGTGCCAGAAATCGGAAAACCTCCTAGAGTTGACCTTACTTCTTACTTCCATCCAGAAGGTCACCAAGGAGCAATCAAATGCATTCCTTCCTTGCCACCCACATCAGTCCACCCCTCAAATGCACTCCCACTTGCACCTTTTTACCTGCCTCACAGACCCAGGTCTTCCCTCTTCTACTCTGGGGCTCCCCAGAGTGGTCCTTCTCAAAGAGCATGTTGATCAGGTCCCATCTCTGTTTCCATAAAACTCTAACTGCCTCCTGGAATGAGGGGTGCTGGAGATAACATTCCAAATCCATTCATTCATTCACTCATTCAGGAAATATTTACTGAAGGCCTTCCTTCAGAGAGTTACCGCGCTAGCTCTGAATATCTGCTGGAAAATAGAGCAGACGTGGAGAAGTGATATCCACTGATATTCAGGGTCATCTGTGAAGGACTACCCCATGCACATCGAGTTGGACCCCTCACCACACCCCAGCATTCTCCACTGTTACACTCAGGACCTACAGCTCCCAAAACATGGCACTTCCCTGCCCAGAACAAATTGCTTCTCCGGCCTTGTACATGCTTTCCCATTCTTTCTTTAGATAATCACTATTTGTCCTTCCCAACTCAGCTGTAGTCTCAGCTTCTCGAGAAAGCTTTCTCAACACCCTTCTCTAGCCCCCTTCAGATCTACCTGCCCTTCCGCATGTCACCAGCACCTGTGTTTACCCCATAATTGTATCAACCACACAGTATAGTGACATTGTTTACTAGCCTGTATTTTCTTTCCCACCCACTTCCTACACACAGACACACACACACACACACACACACACACACACACACACACACACCACCTTTATGATCGCCTTAAGGTAAGGGCCTGGGTGTTTTTTATCACCGGTGCCTAAAAATGACTGCTGTATGGTCTGCATTTGGTAAATAAACCGTATGAAGATAATACAGATCATTCTTACTGTTGAGTTAATAAAATATTTGTTGACTACATTTATTTATATAGTTCATTATAAATGCAGGTTAATGTCTTGGTCACCTTGCATACATTTAATAAACTCTTGAGAGAGTAGCATGAAGTTCATTGGGCTAGTGCCTCCTGAACAGATTTTTACTGAGAGCCTACTATGTGCCAAGCATCATTTTGGCACAGGGGATATGGCAGTGAAAAATTAGCGTCCCTCTCCTCATGGGGCTAGTGGGAAAAAGCTGGCTGTAAACACATAAACAAATGGAAATCTCAGAGTGATAAATGCTATCAAGAAAATATTGTAATGGGAGGAGGCATTCTTGGAGGTGGGAGAGTGGACTCTGCATTAGCTGGGGTGATTTGGGAAGCCCCCCCTTTTTTTTTCTTTTGAGAGTCTCACTCTGTCACCAAGGCTGGAGCGCAGTGGCAAGAGCCCGGCTCTCCACAACATCCACCTCCTGGGTTCAAGCAATTCCGCTGCCTCAGCCTCCCACATAGCCAGGATTCCAGGTGCCTGCCACCACGCCCTGCTGATTTTTGTATTTTTAGTAGAGATGGCATTTCACCATGTTGGCAGGGCTGGTCTCAAATTCCTGACCTCAAGTGATCTGCCCACTTTGGCCTCCCAAAGTGCTGGGATTACAGGCATGAGCCACCTGGCCTTGAAAGGCCCTTCTTTACCCCAACTTGCCCATCAGTGAGTTGGGAATGATGATGGTACTGGGGTGCTTGGAAACTTGGGAAGATTACATGAGAAAAATATGAACACAGCACTGGATACTTAATAAAAATTGTACTTATTGTAGGGTTTTAAGCAAGAAAGACAGATGATTTAATTTTCTTCTTCTTCTTTTTTAAGACAGATTCTCCCTCTGTTACCCAGGCTGGAGTCCAGTGGCACAATCTTAGCTCACTACAACCTCCACCTTCCCGATTCTCCCACCTCAGCTTCCCAAGTAGCTAGAATTACAGGCCCATGACACCACGCCTGGCTATTTTTTTCTATTTTTAGTAGAGACCGTGTTTCACCATGTTGCTCAGGCTCGTCTCAAACTCCTGCCTTGAACTCCTGAGCTCAAGAGATCCATCCGCTAAGCATGAGCCACTGCACCTGGCTCCTAATTTACACTCTTTTTTTAAATTATTTATTTATTTATTTATTTTTGAGACGGAGTTTCGCTCTTGTTACCCAGGCTGGAGTGCAATGGCGCGATCTCGGCTCACCGCAACCTCCGCCTCCTGGGTTCAGGCAATTCTCCTGCCTCAGCCTCCTGAGTAGCTGGGATTACAGGCACACGCCACCATGCCCAGCTAATTTTTTGTATTTTTAGTAGAGACGGGGTTTCACCATGTTGACCAGGATGGTCTCGATCTCTTGACCTCGTGATCCACCCACCTCGGCCTCCCAAAGTGCTGGGATTACAGGCGTGAGCCACCACCGCACCCAGCCCTAATTTACACTCTTAAAGGAGCATGCCAACTGCAGGTGGAGAATGAAATGTCAAGAGTAGGGGGAGAAGGAGACTACACAGGAGGCTGTGGCGATGCAAAGAAAGATGAAGCTTCTGACTGTTTCTAGAAGCAGATCTAGTCAAGTTTCAGGGATTTACTGACATGTGCCACTGGAAAGGCCAAGTTTAGAAGATGGTCTCTTGGATATGAAGGGCACATCTGTGCCTGACGGAATACATGAAAACATGCCTATATTTCCTGCCACACGTATGTCTTGCATCAAGTTCAGCCTTGATCATCACACCTGGGCCCTCGTTCACATCTGCTTCTATAATGGCTGGTGCAACTGCGTGTCTCTCTTTTCACTGCACCTTGGCTGTCTCCTTAGGGTTTCATTTTCATCACTAAGTCTATTAAATTCCTCTTTAAGGTTTCATGAGTATTTCCCCTGCAGTTTCCCAGAGTACTACAAGCTACTAAACCATTGTTATATTTTTGAGACTTTTAAAGCTTTAACTTAATAAAAACACATACAATTTTTTTTTTTTAGATAGGGTCTTACTTTGTCACTCAGGCTGCAGTGCAGTGGTGCAATCTAGGCTACTACAACCTTGACCTCCTGGGCTCAAGTGATCCTCCCACCTCAGCCCCCTCAAGTGACTGAGACTACAGGCATGCACCACCATGCCCAGTTAATTTTTGTTTTATTTTTAGTAGAGATGGAGTTTTGCTACATTGCCCAGGTTGGTCTTGAACTCCTGGACTCAATCAGTCTACCTGCCTCAGCCTCGCAAAGTACTAGGATTACATTTGTGAGCCAGTGCTTCCAGCCTAAACACGTACAATTCTAAACACTCAGAAATGCACACAATTCTTATAAACATGATCTACCCAGCACCTGTTCGTGGTGAAGGTTTTGAATGTTATTCAAGTGAGGTTTTCAAATGTTGGCCCACTCAGTGGCTGGACTGAAACAGAAAAACTTCCAACAGCTCTGCCTTAGCAAACACAAAAATATGCATATTTGTTGAATGAATGAGTGAAGAAACAAATTCTTAAAACTTATGGCAGCCCCAAAAGTGGAAGTAGGAAAGAAATGTTCAAGGAACATTCTAGATGAAGTTGCTCAATACCATCTCCATTGTGATCTTGGGTGGTTTGGCTCAGAATTCTAGGTTTGGTCATCTCTCCATCCTTCCCTCCCCTCTTTCCTCTCTTCCTCCTTTCTTCTTCTTTTGTTTGCTTATTTATTTTTAGTTATACCAGTCATATATATAGCCCCCTCAACAAATACCCAGTTCCCTTTCTAGAAGTAGCCACTGTTGGATGTATGTCTCTGAAATTAATTCTGTGTACTTCTATGCATGAATGACTGTACTGTATATGTAAACACGTATAGCATTGTTTTGATATATATATGCATTGCATTGTTTGCATCATTCTGCAAACTTGTATTTTCTCAATGGTAATGGTACAGCTTCAAAAACTCTCCATGTCGCTATGTACAAATCTACTTCATGTACGAATACTGATACACAGCATTTCATAATTTTCTGTACTTAGTATATGTAATCATTCTCTTTTAAATAATTGTGTGCCTGCATATGTTGTGTGTGTGTGTGTGTGTAAACAAATATAGAACAGAGAAAAAACAAAAATGTATAGCTCAATGGTTTATCCCAAAGTGAACAACCATATAACCTATTAGAGAATTAAATATTACAAGCATTCCAGAAACCCCCTCTGTATTCCAATTACCATTACCATTCCTCTCTGATTAAAGTAGCCACTACCCTGATTTTTATGGAAGTCACCTCCCTGATTTTTTAAAAGATAGTTTTACCACCTAAACTTGTATTCTTAAACATTACAGTTTAGTTTTGCTGCTTTTTGAATTTCATGTAAATGGAATCTTTCCGTACACCTTCTTTTGCGTTCGGTTTCTTTCACTCAAAATTATTTTTGGAGATTTCTCATAATTTCTCCTTGCAGCCGAGGTTCGTTTGTTTTCATTGCTACTATATTTTAGTCAGCTAATACACCACACAATTTATTTATCCATCCTACTGTTAAGGACAATTGGGCTGTGTAAAGGACAATTTGAGGCTGTTGGGAACAGCTCTCTGTTGACCTTTCTTTCTTTTTTTTTTTTTTTTTTTTGAGACAGAGTTTCACTCTTGTTACCCAGGCTGGAGTGCAATGGCGCGATCTCGGCTCACCGCAACCTCCGCCTCCTGGGTTCAGGCAGTTCTCCTGCCTCAGCCTTCTGAGTAGCTGGGACTACAGGCATGCACCACCATGCCCAGCTAATTTTTTGTGTGTTTTTAGTAGAGACGGGGTTTCACCGTGTTGACCACGATGGTCTCGATCTCTTGGACCTCGTGATCCACCCGCCTTGGCATCCCAAAGTGCTGGGATTACAAACATGAGCCACTGTGCCCGGCCCTCTGTTGACCATTCTTGTACATGTTTCTTGGTGCATGCCCATGTACATGCATTTCTATTGGGCATATATCTAGGAGTGAAATTGTTGGGTCATAATATATGCATGTCTTCTACTTTAATAGATAATGCTAAACTGTTTTTTCAAAGTGGCTATAGCAATTTATTCTCTTACCAGCCACGTATGAGAATTCCCTTTCCTTTATATCCTCACTAACAGTTAGTCTTTTTAATTGTAACCGTTATGATGCATATGTAGTTGAATCTCCATTATGATAAATACGTAGTTGAATCTCATTGAACTTATAAGTTCTCTGATTTATAGGTTTATTAATCATCTGGATAGCCTGTTTTATGAAGTACCCATCCCAGTGTCTTGTCCCTTTTTCCTTTTTTTTTCCTGCAATGTATATAGAAATTTATTTATTTATTTATTTCATTGCATTTTAGGTCCTGGGGTACATGTAAAAAGCATGCAGGATTGTTGCATAGGTATGTACATGGCAATGTGGTTTGCTGCCTCCTTCCTCATCACCTATATCTGGCATTTCTCCCCATGTTATCCCTCCCCAACTCCCTACCCCCCACTGCCCCTCCCCTAGTCCTCCCAACAGACCTCAGTGTGTGATGCTCCCCTCCCTGTATCCACGTGTTTTCATTGTTCAACACCCGCCCATGAGTGAGAACATGCCATGTTTGATTTTCTATTCTTGTGTCAGTTTGCTGAGAATGATGGTTTCTAGGTTCATCCATGTCCCTACAAAGGACACAATTTCATTGTTTTTTATGGCTGCATAGTATTCCATGGTGTATATGTGCCACATTTTCCCTGTCCAGTCTATCATCAATGGGCATTATTTGGGTCGGTTACAAGACTTTGCTCTTGTAAACAGTGCTGCAATGAACATACATGTGCATGTGTCCTTATAATAGAACAATTTATAATCCCTTGTATATATACTCAGTAATAGGATTGCTGGGTCAAATGGAATTTCTATTTCTAAGTCCTTGAGGAATCGCCACACTGTCTTCCACAATGGTTGAACTAATTTACACTCCTACCAACAGTGTAAAAGTGTTCCTATTTCTCCACATCCTCTCTAGCATCTGTAGTCTCCAGATTTTTTAATGATCGCCATTCTAACTGGCCTGAGATGGTATCTCAATGTAGTTTTGATTTGCATCTCTCTAATGACCAGTGATGATGAGCATTTTTTATATGTTTATTGGCCTCGTATATGTCTTCTTTTGAAAAGTGTCTGTTCATATCCTTTGCCCACTTTTGAATGAGTTTGTTTGTTTTTTTCTTGTATATCTGTTTTAGTTCTTTGTAGATTTTGGATATAAGTCCTTTGTCAGATGGGTAGATTGCAAAATTTTTCCCATTCTGTTGGTTGCCGATTCACTCTAATGACTGTCCTTCTTTTGCTGTACAGAAGCTCTGGAGTTTAATTAGATCCCTTTTGTCTATTTTGGCTTTTGTTGCCAGTGCTTTTGGCATTTTAGTCATGAAGTCCTTGCCTATGCCTATGTCCTGAATGGTTTTGTCTAGGTTTTCTTCTAAGGTTTTTATGATGTTAGGTCTTATGTTTAAGTCTTTAATCCATCTGGAGTTAATTTTAGTGTAAGGTGTCAGGAAGGGGTCCAGTTTCTGCTTTCTGCACATGGCTAGCCAATTTTCCCAACATTATTTATTAAACAGGGAATCCTTTCCCCATTGCTTGTTTTTGTCAGGTTTGTCAAAGATCAGATGGCTGTAGATGTGTGGCATTGCCTCCGAGGCCTCTGTTCTGGGGGTCTATATCTCTGTTTTGGTACGAGTACCATGCTGTTTTGATTACTGTAGCCTTGTAGTATAGTTTGAAGTCAGGTAGCATGATGCCTCCAGCTTTGTTCTTTTTGCTTAGAATTGACTTGGCTATGTGGGCTCTCTTTTGGTTCCATATGAAGTTTAAGGTGGTTTTTTCCAGTTCTGTGAAGAAGGTCATTGGTAGCTTGATGGGGATAGCTTTGAATCTATAAATTACTTTGGGCTGTATGGCCATTTTCACAATATTGATTCTTCCTAACCTTGAGCATGGAATGTCTCTCCATCTGTTTGTGTCCTCTCTTATTTCGTTGAGCAGTGGTTTGTAGTTCTCCTTGAAGAGGTCCTTTACAACCTTTGTTAGTTGTATTCCTAGGCATTTTATTCTCTTTGTAGCAATTGTGAATGGCAGTCCGTTCTTGATTTGGCTCTCTTTATGTCTGTTATTGGTGTATAGGAATGCTTGTGATTTTTGCACATTGATTTTGTATCCTGAGACTTTGCTGAAGTTGTTTATCAGTTTAAGAAATTTGGGGCTTCTAAATATACAGTCATGTCATCTGCAAATAGAGACAATTTGACTTCCTCCTTTCCTAATTGAATACCCTTTATTTCTATTTCTTACCTGATTGCTCTGGCTAGAACTTCCAATACTATATTGAATAGGAGTGGTGAGAGAGGGCATCCTTGTCTAGTGCCAGATTGCAAAGGGAGTGCTTCCAGTTTTTGCCCATTCAGTATGATATTGGCTGTGGGTTTGTCGTAAATAGCTTTTATTATTTTGAGATACGTTCTGTCGATACCTAGTTTATTAAGAGTTTTTAGCATAAAGGACTGTTGAATATTGTCAAAGGTCTTCTCTGCATCAATTGAGATAATCATGTGGTTTTTGTTTTTGGTTCTGTTTATGTGGTGAATTACATTTATAGACTTGCATGTGTTGAACCAGCCTTGCATCCCTGGGATGAAGCCTACTTGATTGTAATGGCTAAGCTTTTTGATGTGCTGTTGCAATCTGTTTGCTAGTATTTTATTGAAGATTTTTGCATCTGTGTTCATCATGGATATTGGCCTGAAGATTTTTTTTCTTGTTGAGTCTCTGCTGGGTTTTGGTATCAGGATGATGTTGGTCTCATAAAATGCTTTGAGGAGGATTCCCTCTTTTTGGATTCTTCGGAATCATTTCAGAAGGAATGGTATCAGCTCCTCTGTATGTCTGGTAGAATTCGGCTGGTATATCCATCTGGACCTGGGCTTTTTTGCTTGGTAGGCTATTAATTGCTGCCTCAACTTCAGCCCTTGTTATTGGTCTATTCAGGGTTTCAACTTCTTCCTGGTTTAGGGTTGGGAGGACACAAGTGTCCAGGAATTTATCTATTTCTTCCAGGTTTACTGGTTTATGTGCATAGAGTTGTTTATAGTAATCTCTAATGGTGGTTTGTATTTCTGTGGAATCTGTGGTGATATCTCCTTTATCGTTTTTTATTGCATCTATTTGATTCTTCTCTCTTTTCTTTTTTATTAATCTGGCTAGTGGTCTGTCTATTTTGTTGATCTTTTCAAAAAACCAGCTCCTGGATTTATTGATTTTTTTTTGAAGGATTTTTTTGTATGTCTCTATCTCCTTCAGTTCTGCTCTGATCTTCGTTATTTCTTGTCTTCTGCTAGCTTTTTTGAGTATTTTTGATGTTGCTCCTCTAGCTCTTTCAATTTTGACCATAGGGTGTCGATTTTAGATCTTTCCTTCCTTCTGATGTGGGCATTTATTGCTATAAACTTTCCTCTAGACACTGCTTTAAATGTGTCCCAGAGATTTTGGTACGTTGTGTCTTCGTTCTTGTTGGTTTCAAAGAACATCTTTATTTCTGCCTTCATTTCATTGTTTATGCAGTCAACATTCAAGAGCCAGTTGTTCAGTTTCCATGAAGTTGTGTGGTTCTGAGTTAGTTTCTGAATTCTGAGTTCTAATTTGATTGCACTGTGGTCTGAGAGACTGTTGTGATTATGCAGTCAATTTTAGAGTAGGTGTGTTGTGGTGCTGAGAAGAATGTATATTCTGTAGATTTGGGGTGGAGAGCTCTGTAAATGTCTATTAGGTTTGCTTGGTCCAGGTCTGAGTTCAAGTCCTGGATATCCTTGTTAATTTTCTGTCCCATTGATCTGACTAATATTGACAGTGGAGTGTTAAAGTCTCCCAATATTATTGTGTGGGAATCTAAGTCTCTTTGTAGGTCATTAAGAACTTGCTTTATGTTTCTGACTGCTCCTGTATTGGGCATGTATATATTTCGGATTGTTAGCTCTTCTTGTTGCATTGATCCTTTTACCATTATGTAATGCCCTTCTTTGTCTCTTTTGACCTTTGTTGCTTTAAAGTCTATTTTGTCAGAGATGAGAATTGCAACTCCTGCTTTTTTTGCTTTCCATTTGCTTGGTAGATCTTCCTCCATCTCTTTATTTTGAGCCTATGTGTATCCTTGCATGTGAGATGGGTTTCCTGGATACAGCACATTGATGAGTTTTTACCTTTTATCCAATTTGCCAGTCTGTGTCTTTTGATTGGGGCATTTAGCCTATTTATACTTAAGGTTAATATTGTTATGTGTGAATTTTATCCTGCCATTTTGATGCTAGCAGGTTGTTTTGCGCGTTAGTTCACGCAGTTTCTTCATTCTGTCGACGCTCTTTACCATTTAGTACGTTTTTGGAGTGGCTGGTACTGGTTGTTCCTTTCTATATTTAGTGCTTCTTTCAGGTGCTCTTGTAAAGCAGGCCTGGTAGTAATGAAATCTCTGAGCAATTGATTGTTCATAAAGGATTTTATTTCTCCTTCACTTATTAAGCTTAGTTTGACTGGATCTGAAATTCTGGGTTGAAAGTTCTTTTCTTTAGGGATGTTGAATATATGCCCCCACTCTCTTCTGGCTTGTAGGGTTTCTGCTGAGAGATCCACTGTGAGTCTGATGGGCTTCCTTTTGTGGGTAACCCAACTTTTCTCTCTGGCTGTGATTAGCATTTTTTTCTTCATTTCAACCCTGGTGAATCTGACGATTATGTGCCTTGGGGTTGCTCTACTTGAGGAATATCTTTGTGGTGTTCTCTGTATTTCCTGGACTTTAATGTTGGCCTGCCTTGCTAGGTTGGGGAAGTTCTCCTGGATTATAGCCTGAAGAGTGTTTTCTAGCTTGGATTCATTCTCTCTGTCACATTCAGGTGCACCTATCAAACCTATCAGACCTATCAAATTAGGTCTCTTCACATAGTCCCATATTTCTTGGAGGCTTTGTTCATTTCTGAGACTGTGCCACTGCACTCCAGCCTGGGCAACAAAGTGAGATTCAGTCTTTAAAAAACAAGATGTGAACTTAATATACCTACATAGTAAAAGTAAAACTATGAAGTTACAGTGTATTTATAAAAACTGTAGAGAAGGAAATAAGCAAAATGAAACTAAAGTAGAGAAGAAAACCATTTTCACCAGGACCTAAGGAAAAGCACCCTTTTGTTAGAAAGTCTGAGGAACATTGTCCAGATATGGTGCAACGTGCACTAACTTAAAGGCAGCTCCAGGAGCCCCTATACGATTCTACGGTGAACAAGCCTAGTGCAATAGGACAGGGAAACCCATTTGAAGAGCCATTGGAAATAGAAAAACATAAAGACATTGAGGGTACGGCAGAAAACTTGAGGAAGCTTTCAAAAATTCCTAGTTCTCAGCCTTATTTATTTCTGTGAAGATTTTACATTCAAAATGCAATTTTCTATGCACATGGAGAATATCTCTCAGGAAAAAAATTCTGAAGTACATCAAAGCAACTTCACGGGGGCACTGAATAGCAAAATGAACACTTCTGAAACTCAACGTACAAATCGCTTTTAAAAATTCTCCAAAAATGCAAACCAAAGAAATAGACATTTTAAGACTAAGATGTGAGACATGAGGTGTGATCTAAGAGAGTCAGGCACTTCAGTGAGTTTCATTAGACAATAATTTCACTTGGAAGAGAAGCCATAATGAAAAAATAATAAAGGAAAATTTTCTTTTGCTAAAGAAAGACCTAGATCTTGATATCAAAAGGACCCACCCAACGCTAGGTAGGAATACTAAAGAAGACAGCCAACAAAACACGTCACGGTCAAATTCTTGAATCTTGACAATGAAGAGAAAGTTCCATAAACTTCCAAACAAAAACAGAGAACTATGTATTGAGAACAACATCGACCAAATTGAGGGAATTCTAGAAATCTCTTCCCAGCCAAACTATGTTTGACATGTGATTGTAAAAGGGAGACAGGTTTGGGCACGTAAAGATGAAGACTACATACCACCCATGTTTCTTCTGAAGAAGTTACTTAAAGAGTAATCCAGTAGAAATGTGTCAGAGTAGGCCAGGCGAGGGGTCTCACGCCTGTAAGACCAGCACTTTGGGATTAAATAATAAAAAAGTATCACCCTTTTATACCCGGGGGTGGATCTTGAAGTCAGAAGATCAAGATTATCTTTGTCAATATGGTGAAACCCCGTCTCTACTAAAAAACACAAAAAATAGTGAGGTGTAGTGGCATGCGCCTGTAGTCCCAGGTGCTCAGGAGGCTGAGGCAGGAAAATCACTTAAACCCGGGAGGCAGAGGTCGCAGGCGGCAGAGGTCGCGGTGAGCCGAGATGGCGCCACAACACTCTGGTGACAGAGCAGGACTCTGTACAAAAAAAAAGGAAAGAAAGAGAGAAAGAAACAAAGAAAGAAAGAAAGGGAAAGAAGGAAGGAAGGAAGAAAAGGGAAGAGAAAGGAACGGAAAAGAAAAAAGAGAAATGCATCAGAGTAAGAATAACCAGAAAGGGAAGGTTTTGTGTATTCTAAACATAGTATTAGGTTGATGCAAAAGCAATGGCAAAAACTGCACTTTTCCACCAACCTGACAGGGAACATTTATTGAGCATTTACTATGGGTCAAGCACGTGATAATCAAAAGAAAAAACTTTTGGAATGCAGGAAAGTAGAACATTCATCATTTTTTACTCTTTCTAAGAATAACCAAATTAAAAAGAACAAACAGGATAAAGACATCAAGGAAAAAAGTCTGGTGTGTAATTGTAATAATAATAGCCAACATTAATTGTGGATTTACTCTGATTCTCAAGTACTATTCTGAACAACTTTAGATATAGTATCTCATTTAATCACTCCAATATTACCATGGAGTAAGTGTTATTATTATCCCTACTATACAGGTTAGAAAACTGAGATATAAGAATAATTTGTCTGGCCAGGTGCAGTGGCCCACCCCTGTAATCCCAGCACTTTGGGAGGCTGAAGTGGGCAGATCATCTGAGGTGAGGAGTTTAAGACCAGCCCGGCCAACGCAGCAAAACCCCATCTCTACTAAAAATACAAAAATTAGCCAGGTGGTGGTGTGCGCCTGCAGTCCCAGCTACTCAGGAGGCTGAGGCAGGAGAATTGCTTGAACCTGGGAGGCAGAGGTTGCAGTGAGCCGAGATCGCGCCACTGCACTCCAGCCTGGGCCATAGAGCAAGACTCTGTCTCAAAACAAACAAACAAAAACAATAGAAAGGCCAATGTGGTTGGAGTGAAGATAATGCAAAGAAAACAGTGAGAAGTGGAACGGAAGCAGGGCACAGGAACCAGGTCGCCTAAGGTCTGCAGACCCGGTGTGATAAGAAACTATAGCGAGGATCACTCTGTCTTCAGTTTGGAGACAAGATTCTAGGGAGGAAAGAAGGAAAGAATCAAGACTGTTAGGAGCCTACTGTAGTATCCACGGAGCTCACAGTGAGTCGAAGTCGTGTCATTGTACTCCAACCCGAGCAACAAAAGTGAAACTCCATCTCGAAAAAAAGAGCCTACTGTGGTATTCCAGAAGTGTGGTGGTGCTCTGGGCCAGGACAGTATTAGTGGAGGAACCAGAGATGTACTTTGAAGGTAGAGCCAACAGGATTGAATTTGGGGAGTGTTGAGAGAAAGAGAGGATTCCAGTTTGATTCTAAAGTTTTTGACCTGAGTAACTGGATGACTAAGTGCCATTCACAAAGACAGAGAACACTAGAGGAAGAGCAAGTCTGGGGACAGAATCAAGTTTGATTGTGGACGTGTTACGTTTGAGATGCGTATTGGACATCCAAGTGAACACGTCAAATTGACAGGTGGACTTTAGGAGAGAGGTTAAGACTGGAGATATAAATTTGAGAATTATCTGCAAAAGGTGACGTTCAAGGCCATGGGACCAGATGAGGTCACCCAAGGTGTCAATCTGAGGACTTAGTGTTGGAGCACCCCAATATGTAGGGGTGATGACGAATATTTAGGAGAACCAAGCAAAAGAGTGAGAGGGAATCTCTAAGAGGTAAAGGAACACTGAGATTATGCAGTATCACAGAAGCTACAGAAGTGGCTTTAAGAAACCCATACAAAAAACTCATTGACAGAGTATTTGTACCATTTAATTTAAAATTGTTTAAAGGAGGCTTAAAATAGAAGATATAATGTTTTGAAAAATCCCTAAACAGTCTGAGAGGTAGTTTGAAGTAGTAGTTAAGAGCTTGGGAAAAATAAGATAATGCATATAAAACAAACACGATACATGGTACTTAACATTCAACAAGTAATAATTACAGATTCTTTCCATCATCATCATCGAGAAAATCTAGTTTGTAGAGAGGTGACTAGGAGAATGAAATCATGTTAAGTTTCTTGCATTGTGGAGATGATAGAAGGGAAGGAGGGTTACATGTGCTGTTTAATCCTTGATGTCGATAGAGAAATGTAGATTAAAATAGATTTGTTAAAAATTTGAGAATATTTAATAGAATATAATGTTTTCTTTGATTTAAAAAATACTTCATATTAAAAATTGAGATATAGTCATATACTGTAAAATTCACCTTTTAAAGTTTACAATTTAATGTATTTTAATATAGTCACAGAGTCATGCAAGCATTCTCATTATCTCATTTTAATCACCACAGAAAGAGCCTCCAAACCCATTAGTAGTCCTCCCATTTTCCTCTCTCCCCACGCCCAGGTCCTGGCAGCCACAAATCTTTCTGTGTCTATGGATTTGCCTCTTCTGGACATTTTACATATAATAGTTTCCCCGTTATCTGCACTTTCCATTTTCTGTAGTTTCGGTTACCCATGGTCAATCATAATCAGAAAATATTAAGTAGAAAATTCCAGAAGTAAAGAATTCATACTCTTTAAATTGCACGCCATTCTGAGTAGCATGATGAAATTTTGTGTCGTCCCATCTGGGATGTGAATCATCCTTGGTCCAGCATAGCCATGCTGCATATACGACCTGCTCGTTAATCATTTAGTAGCCATCTTGGTTAACAGATTGAAAAACATTGTATACATAGTTCCAGGCATCCAGGGGGTCTTGGAATGTAGAAAAGGGGGGCTACTATAAATGGAATCATCCAGTATGTGGCTGTTGATGTCTGCCTTCTTTAATTTAGCACAATGTTTTGTTTTTTTCTAGTTATACTTTAAGTTCTGGGGTACATGTGCAGATTGCGCAGGACTATTACATAGGTATACACATGCCATGGTGGTTTCTGCCTCCAACACGCCATCATCTACATTAGGTATTTCTCCTAATGTTATCCCTCCCCAGTCCCTCCACCCCCTGATATCCCTCCTCTAGCTCTCCCACCCCACAACAGGCCCTGGTCTATGATGTTGCCCTCCCTGTGTCCATGTGTTTTCATTGTTCAACAACCACTTATGAGTGAGAACATGCGGTGTTTTTTTGTTGTTGTTGTTCTTGTGTCAGTTTGCTGAGAATGATGGTTTCCAGATTCATCCATGTCCCTGAAAAGGACATGAACTCATCCTTTTTTATAGCTTCATAGTACTCCATGGTGTATATGTGCCACATTTTCTTTACCCAGGACTTCTTTACTCCTGGAAGTCCCTGCCTTCATCATCTGCTGATGGGGATCATGGCCACTCCCAGGAGTCTCTGCCAAAGTTCCACCTTGTATAAGAGCTCACGGTGCCACTTCTGAGCCTGGACCTTGAGAACAGTCAGAACGTGGTGTGTGACATCTGCATGGACAAAGTGTGGGACAAGCCGGAGGCCCAGCGGGTCTTCGGCATCCTGCCCAACTGTAGCCACGCCCACTGCCTTGGCTGCCTGCGTACCTGGCAGAAGAACCGGCAGGATTTCCCACTGGATGTCATCAAGGCCTGTCCCCAGTGCCGTGTCCATTCCAGCTACATCATCCCCCACAAGTTCTGGGTGAGCAAGGGGGCTCAGATGGAGCAACTCATCAGGAACTTCAAGGCTCGGACCAGCCAGATACTATGCCAGTTCTTAGTGCGAGGGAATGGCCGCTGCCCCTTCAAATCTGAGTGCATCTACCTGCACCAGCTCCCAGCTAAGGCCCTGACCTCCAGTTCTCCTTGGCCTAAGAGAGTGCAACTGGCCTCTGGGAGTGAGGTGCCAGGCCCAGCATCGTTCCTAAGGGGTGCTGAGCCACAGTACAATGCGTTCTTCACAAACAGTGCCTGGCCGTGACCTTCTGGGGTTCAGGACCCCAGCAGTACTTGCCATGGCCTTCTGTAACCAGGATGAGCTTGAGGGAGATTGGGGTGGGGGAAGGCGTTTCTAGGTGGTAGATCTTTCCCTTTTTGGGTTTGGTGGGCATGAACTGCAGCAGTGACATAGATGGGGACATGGGCGAGTTGCGGGGGAGGCTCCTAGCATGAGGAAGGTTCAAAACCTCTCACCAGGGTCTTGGGTTTTAACTTTGCTCTTTTGTAGAATGACTCTGAAAGAAAACCAATAAAATATACTAAGTTGTCAAAAAAAAAAAGTCCATCATTGATGGACATTTAAGTTGGTTCCAAGTCTTTGCTACTATAAACTGCTGCAATGAACATACATGTGCATGTGTCTTTGTAATAGAATGATTTATAATCCCTTGGGTATATAACCAGTAATGGGATTGCTGGGTCAAATGGTATTTCTATGTCTAGACCCTTGAGGAATTGCCACACTGCCTTCCACAATGGTTGAATTAATTTACACTCCCACCAACAGTGTAAGTGTTCCTATTTCTCCACATTCTCTCCAGCATCTGTTGTCTCCAAATTTTTTAATGATCACCATTCTAATTGGCATGAGGTGGTATCTCAATGTGGTTTTGATTTGCATCTCTCTAATGACCAGTGATGATGAGCTTTTTTTCATATGTTTGTTGGCTGCATAAATGTCTTCTTTTGAAAAGTATCTGTTTCTATCCTTCACCCACTTTTTGATGGGGTTGTTTATTTTTTTTCTTCTAAATTTGTTTAAGTTCTTTGTAGATTCTGGATATTAGCCCCTTGTCAGATGGGTAGACTGCAAAAATTGTTTCCCATTCCGTTAGTTGCCAGTTCACCCTAATGATAGTTTATTTTGCTATTCGGAAGCTCGTAAGTATAATCAGATCCCATTTGTCTATTTTGGCTTTTGTTGCCGTTGCTTTTTGTGTTTTAGTCATGAAGTTCTTGCCTATGCCTATGTCCTGAATGGTTTTGTCTAGGTTTTCTTCTAGAGTTTTCATGGTGTTAGGTCTTATGCTTAAATCATTAATTCATCTGGAGTTAATTTTTGTGTAAGGTATAAGGAAGGGGTCCAGTTTCAGCTTTCTGCACATGGCTAACCAGTTTTCCCAACACCATTTATTAAATAGGCAATCCTTTCCCCATTTCTTGTTTTTGTCAGGTTTGTCAAAGATCAGATGGCTGTAGATGTGTGGCATTACTTCCAAGGTCTCTGTTCTGTTCCACTGGTCTATATCTCTGTTTTGGTACCAGTACCATGCTGTTTTGATTACTGTAGCCTTGTAGTATAGTTTGAGGTCAGGTAGCATGATGCCTCCAGCTTTGTTTTTTGTTGTTGTTGTTGTTGTTGTTTTTTGCTTAGGATTGTGTTGGCTATGCAGGCTCTTCTTTGGTTCCATATGAAGTTTAAGGTTGTTTTTTACAGTTCTGTGAAGAAGGTCAATGGTAGCTTGATGGGGATAGCATTGAATCTATAAATTACTTTGGGCAGTATGGCCATTTTCACAATATTGATTCTTCCTAACCATGATCATGGAATGTTTTTTTATCTGTTCGTGTCCTTTCTTATTTCTTTGAGCAGTGGTTTGTAGTTCTCCTTGAAGAAGTCCTTCACATCCTTGTTAGTTGTATTCCTAGGTATTTTATTCTCTTTGTAGCAATTGTGAATGAGAGTTTGATCATGATTTGGCTCTCTTTAGGTCTGTTATTGGTGTATAGGAATGCTTGTGATTTTTGCACATCGATTTTGTATCCTGAGACTTTGCTGAAGTTGCGTATCATCTTAAGGAGACTTTGGCCTGAGATGATGGGGTCTTGTAAATATACAATCATGTCATCTGCAAATAGAGACAATTTGACTTCCTCTTTTCCTAATTGAATACCTTTTATTTCTTTTTCTTATCTGATTGCTCTGGACAGAACTTTCAATACTATGTTGAATAGGAGTGGTGAGAAAGGGCACCCTTGTCTTGTGCCAGTTTTCAAAGGGAATGCTTCCAGTTTTTACCCATTCAGTATGATATTGGCATGGGTTTGTCATAAATAGCTTTTATTATTTTGAGATATGTTCCATCGATACCTAGTTTATTGACAGTTTTTAGCATAAAGGGCTGTTGAATTTTGTTGAGGGCCTTCTCTGCATCTGTTGAGATAATCATGTGGTTTTTGTCTTTGGTTCTGTTTATGTGATGGATTACATTTATAGATTTGTATATGTTGAACCAGCCTTGTATCCCCAGGATGAAGCCAACTCGATTGTGATGGATAAGCTTTTTGATGTAGCACAATGTTTTTAAGGTGCATTCCTGTTGTATCATGAATCAGTATTTCATTCCTTTTTATGGCAGAAAAATATTCCATTAGGTAGGTATACCACCTTTTGTTTGTCTGTTCATTAGTTGATGAACATTTGAATTGTTTTTATTTTCTGGCTATTGTGAATAATGCTGCTGCAAATATTCATGTGCAAGGTTTTTGTGGGCAAATGTCATTTTGAGTATGTACCTAAGAGTGGAACAGCTGAGTCATGTGAAAACCCTATGTTAAACTTTTTGAGGAACTGTCAAACTCTTTTCCAAAGCAACTGCAGTTTTCTGTTTCCATGAGTAATGTATGGAGGATTCAGCTTCTCCATATACTTGGGAACACTTGTTATTGACTGCCTTAATTGTGACCATTGTAGGGAATGTGATGTGATATCTCACTGTGGTTTTAACTTGCATTTCCCTATGACTAATGGTATTGAGCATCTATTCATGTGTTCATTAGCACATGAAAAATGTAAAGTAAAAAAAGATATTTTTACTTTACTGGAAAAATATGTATTCAACTATGGTACCCATTTTTAAACTGTGTTGTCTTTTCATTGTTAAGTTGGAATAGTCCGTTATATTATAGCGGGAAGGAGAGAACACTTTATCCATCACCCTTTGAAGGTTTGCTGAAAATAAACTGACAAAAACAGAATAATAGAAGAAAAAAGTATACAAATTTATTTTAACATGTCACAGTGAAATTACAGGAGAATAATTACCCAATAACCCAAAGGGACACAAATGCTTATATGTTCTTCTTCATAGGGAAAAAGAACTTGGGGAAATGCGGATGATTTGAGAGATAGTAAATGATTTTTAGGGAAATGAATGGGCCCAATACTCAGACAATGGTTAGTAAATAGTTTTCTTTGGAAATTGAATGGGACAGAGAGCAGACAGTGGTTTGGGACAAAGTTCATCTGGTGTTCAATTTTCAGTCTCTTCTGTGTTATGAGTTTTAATCTCCTCTAGTTAAATTTCAGGGAAGGCAATTGTGTTTCTCTTTGGTAGGTTCAGTTTCTAGGTAGATAAGGGAACTTAGGTGAAGAATCGCATCCGGTGCTTTGAGAGAGAGAGAGGTTGGGTGGGATGCAGGGATCAGGGACGTCAGAGAGATCTTGAGGCTGCTTCATGTCAAAGTGCTCTGTTTGGGGGTAATGTTTTCTGAGGCCCAACAATATATTCTGGATTCCAGACCCTTATCAGATATGTGATTATGTGATTTAACAATATTTTCTCTCACTCTTTGATTTGTTTTTTACCTTTCTTGACCGTACTTTGAAGCACAAATTCTTGAAATTTTTAAAGTCCAATTTATTTTTTCTTTGATTGCGTATGCTTTTAGTGTCATATCCAAGAAACTTGCTTAATTAAAGGTAATGATAATTTACATGTATGTTCTCTCCTAAGAGTCTTACAATAAAGTCTTTGATCCATTTTGAGTTAAATTTTGTATATGGCGTAAAGGGTCCAATTTCTTCTTTTGTGCATGTGGATATCCAGTTATCTCAGCACCATTTGTTGAAAAGACAATTTTTCTCCCCAAACGATGGTCGTGGCACTATTGTTGAAAATCAATAGACTATAAACCTATGGGTTTATTTCTGGGCTCTTAATTCTATTCCATTGTCTATATCTATCCTTAGGTCAGACCACACCGTCTTGATTGCTGTGGCTTATGTTTTGAAATTGGGAAATGTGAGTCCTCCAACGTGTTTATTCTTTTTCAGGATTGTTTTAGCTATTATGGATCACTTGCATTTTTATATGAATTCTAGAATCAGCTTGTCAATGTCTAAAACAAAACAAAACAAAAAACCCAGCATCTGGAATTTTGATAGCAATTGCAATTTGGAGAATATTGACATCTTCCAGTCCATGAACACAGGAATGTCTTTCCATTTATGGAAAGACATTTATTTAGGTCTTCTTTAATTTCTTTTGCCAACATTTGATAGTTTTCAGTTAAAATTCTTACACTTCTTTCTTTTTTTTGAGACAGAGTCTCGCTCTGTCACCAGGCTGGAGTGCAGTGGCTCAATCTTGGCTCACTGCAACCTCCGCCTCACGGGTTCTGACGATTCTCCTGCTTCAGCCTCCCAAGTAGCCATTACTGCAGCCATTACATACATCACCATGGCCAGCTAATTTTGTATTTTTAGTAGAAATGGGGATTCACCATGTTGGCTAGGACGGTTTCAATCTCTTGACCTTGTGATCCACCCACTTCAGCCTCCCAAAGTGCTGGGATTACAGGTGTGAGCCACTGTGCCTGGCCAAAAGTTACTGCTTTTATTAAATTTATTCCTAAGCATTTTTGTATGCTAAGTGGAATTGTTTTCTTAATTTCACTTTTGTATTGTTCACTGCTAGCTTACAGAAATAAAATTGATTTTTGTATATTGATCTTGTGTTTTGTGAATTACATAGGATTTTTCTGTATATGAGACATTTTTCTCCATATAGCCATGGTTTCCTTTAGTTTTGGGGGTTCTTAAAAAACATATTTAACATAACGGATTTAAGTCTTTGTATAGAAAATCCAATGTCTGCGCCCTCTTGGGGACAGTTTCTATTGAGTGTCTTTTTTCCTGCGTACAAGACAGACTCTCTTGTTTCTTGGCATGTTTCAGAATTTTGGGTTAAAACTGGACATTCAAAACAATATAACATAGCAACTCTGGAAATTAGATTTTACCCTGGGTTTGTTGTTACTGTTTAATTGTTCTGTTCAGTTGGATGGTTGGTGACTTTCCTGAACTAATTCTATAAATGATATATCTTAGTTTTGTGGGGCCAGTGATGTCTCTGACCAGTTAGCTTAGCGGTCACTTAATGATTCAACAAAGATTTCCTTAGATGACCGGAACCAATAAGACTCTCAGTCTTTGCCAAGAAGTTCTGTGTGTGCTTCCTTCAGCATTCAGCCAAGCACCTTACAGCTTCATAACCTCCACGTCCTGCTTGAGCAGAGGCTTAAAGTTGGGCAGAGGTGAGAGCTAGGGTCTTCTTGGATATTTCCTGAGCGCACACACAGCGCTGGGTGTCCGCACAGCCTTACACATTTATATGGCTTTCGATATTCCCAGGAATATTATTAGAACTTTTAAAAGCCCCCGCTCCCTCCAAGGAGATCCCATTCCTCTGCTTTTCTTTTTTACATTTTTTCTTTAGCCCATTGTCTGTCCCACTTGTTATCCACCACCTCAGTCAGCTGTGAGGTTCAATAATTGACTCTATTCTCAAGGCTGCTTTCATTTGTGCTGGATGAACTCTAAGTTAGCTCAAATACAAACAGCCTTGCAAGTAGGGTGAGCAGGGAGGTCCAATAATGACAGTTCTCTGAGAATGGGCTTCCAAGAGCTCTAAGCCCTTCCAGTGACTCCCGGGCCTTCCCCTGTGGTCACAGGTCGTTTTGCAGGCTGTTGGATTTCAGGGCTAACTTGGTGCTGGGGAGGGTGGGGATGGGAATACAGCAAGTTAAAGTGCCACAAAGCGCCCTGTTTTTACCAAGATTCTGCTATTTTTCCTAAATAAATGTTTCTCAGATCGCTGCAAGCCTTTGGTTAATCTCCAAAGTTCTGAAAATGTTGATTCTGACATTTTTTGATGACGTTCTTGTTGCTTTTATGGAGGAGAGAATTTTCGGAGTTCCTTATTTGCCATTTTGGCTGATGTCCTAGAGTACAATTTTAATGGAAACTTTCAAGCCTCTAGGAGTGCACCGCATAGCACAGCAGCCACCACTAATACGTGTGGCTGTCAAACCCTTGAAATGTGGCTGCTGCAAACTGAGATGTGCTCTAAGTGTGAAACACACACTGGCTTTTAAAACACACACAAAAGTTTATTATCTCCATAATAATTTTTACTCCCAAATATATTTTGAAATGATAATATTCTGGTTACATTAGATTCAGTAACATGTATTCTTAAAATTAATTTGGGGCCTGATGCAGTAGCTCACACTATATCCCAGCACTTTGGGAAGCTGAGGTAGGAGGATTGCTTGAGCCCAGGAGTTTGGGGCCAGCCTAGGAAACATAGTTGGACTTTGTCTCTATAATAACAACATATTTTCAGAAATTAATTTTGCTTCTTTAAACATTTTTCAATGTGTGTGGTAAGCAGGATTCTAAGATGATTCCCAATGAGCCATGCCTTCATGGTTGCTAGAAAGGTTTAAATCACGTATGTGGCTCTTGTTATATTTCTATTGGACAGGATTGATCTAGGAGGTAAAAAGTACAATGGAAACTAGTAATCTGTTCAAATGAAACAAAATTAAAATCAGAAAGAAAACAAGGAAAAATAATAAACAGAAAATATCAAACATGATTATAGGAACGAAACTAAATGTGTTGTTTATTAGATTCCATACAGTGGAATGCTTGAAGATGTCAACGTGATGAGCATTGTGTTAGACTGATTTCTGGGGAACATCTGAGATGGAGGTTTGTGGCCTGGCATCTTACTGGGAAAGGCCCTCAGGTACAATGAATACCTGAGGGAATGAGGGCAGCAGGAAGGGACAGAAAGAGAAGTCAAACTGAGATACAGGTGGAGCGGGGGTCTCAGCTGATCCCACAGGAAATTCTGGAGCTGGAGAGCTTTTCAGAGGGAAGACTGAGCCTCCATACACATTGACCAAAGCTTGAATGTGAACTGTCCTCTAGAGAGAAGGTGTAACCTTGGCCAAGGGTAACTTCTGGGAAAGGACTTAGCTGTGACCCACCACCAATCAGCTTCCTGACAGCCGGGGAATGAGTGCCTTGACTCTGAAGCAGGATCTGGGAGCATACCACATCATCTGCTACAGAAGTGGTCTGCCATGTAGTAAGTGAAAAAGAAGCAGATTATAGACACTATATATGTTAAGCATTAAAATATATGTCAATTATATAGACATTAGAAAGGCCAGAAAAGGAGCACATGAAATCATTAATGAAGGCTCTCCTGGGAAGGATGTGGGGAAGGGTTAGTGGTGGCTGAGATGGGGGAAAATATGTAACATCAGGTATTCAGATATTTTACATTGACCACATATTACTGGGAAAAAAAAGTATAAAAACGAATGGGAGGTTTCCAGTATAGGCATGCCGTATGGTGTTCAACCGTGGGTTCAGGACTGAAAACCTCAGAATCAGAATTGCTTTCTGAATTTTGCCTTCAATATCTCCCTAGACTCTGCAAACAGACAACAACCCCGGGCAGTTCTGACATTAACGAGAACGATGCCACCATTCCTACATTCCTCCTGGGCCAGGTGGCATCTGCCTCATTGTACAAACTTCATCTTTTTAAAGTCACTTATCTAATTGTTTTATCTGGTTGAATTATTCCAGTGACTTTCTTGGCACCAAAAAAAGAGAAAGCAAATATTAATTCTGCTCTTTTTATCATGTCAGTGGAGTTTCTTCTCCGCACTTCGTTTTCTCAACTGCTTAAACCAAAATACTGGTTAGGGCCTCCTTTCCTCCTGAAAGGAATTTTCCAGGGAAAGGAAGGCATGGCATCTGCCACCCCCTTGTTGGGAGAGGATTTGTTTTCATTGTTCCATTATCTGGGATGTCAACTATTCAGCAATCAGGGTAATAACAGAAACCAACCAATTAGAATGAACATGAGCCCTTGGGGAGGTTGGAAGGTGTCAGGCAGTAGTTATTTGGCAATCAGTGTGAAAGTGGCTCAATATTTTAGCAGGTCGAGATGTACCTGCCAAACACCGGTGCAAATGCAGGCACACGGTGGGTGAGGGACGATTTGATGAAGCTCATTGGGTGAATGAATGGCTCCAAATTAGACTAACAATCCACCATACTTAACCTCTGGAACATGTCAGCTGGATAGGAAAGCACGCCACGAATTCATTCGGCTTCGACTCGCCCACTTCTTCCTGTGACCCAGCCTGAGTCACCGGCATCTGTAGGTTTATCACAGCACCCCACTTCAGGAAAGACAAAGGTACACAAAACAGAGAAGAGCCATCTCCCCTTGATTGAAAGTCCGTGTGTGTTCCGCAGTCTTCTCCAGAACACCAAGAGTGGGAGGCAGGAAAAGGATGGTGGGTTTTTTATTACACTTTGAAATGCCACCAGACTTGTGGTAAATTGAAACATTGTTTTAAGGAATTATAGGTATTTCCAGGCAGGAGAAATATGAGCTCCATTTGATCACAGTAATGTTGACTTTAATTAGGGTTCCTTGGGCAGAAATCTAAAACCAACATGGGCAAATGGATGCTCTAAAATCCCTAACCATGGGTAGGGTACTGAATATTTGGCTATGCCTCTGCTTTTTTATTTATATGTGAAGAATTGCACAAGCCACCCCCTTCTATCTCATTTGACCTCTGCCTTTAGTCCCCCTCACAGCCCAGATCAGGTGATGAGACTCTCCAAGGTCCAATCTCCCTTCTAGGTCCAACTTCCCCACTGGGTATAACCTTCCCACTGGCTGCCAGTCTCCCAGTGTGCAGCACACTCCCTACTGGGTGCCAACCTCCCCACTGGTGCCAGTCTCCCCAGGGGATACAACCTTTCCCTTGGGGAAACCTTCCCCCTGGTACCAGTCTTTCTAATGGGTACAACCTCTTCCCTAGGTAAAACCTTCACCCTGGTACCAATCTCTCCAATGGGTGCCAATCTCCCCAGGGAGTACTTATTTTCCCACTGGGTGCCATCCTCCTTCCTAACAGCCTCCTCACTGAGTCCCCACCTCCTCACTGGGAACCAGCCTCCCCATTTGAACAACCACCTCTCTGTATACCACTCACCTCGCTGGGTGCCAATCTCACTGGGTGCCATTTTCTGCTAAAGACGAGTACTCTCATGTTGCCTGAATGTGTGTTACCCTCCCAACCAAGAGCAAGAATCACCCATATCTATATGGTCCTGAACAACTGACAAAGCACCTTCATTCTCAAGGTCCCCTTTGATCCTTACCCCTGCCCGGGAGGAAGTGAGAGTGGCACCCTCCATTTTACGGATGAGGAAGTGGGGACTCACGAGGGATATTGATTTGATTCATTTTTTAATTTTAATTTTAATTTTTTTGAGACGGAGTTTCGCTCTTGTTACCCAGGCTGGAGTGCAATGGCACGATCTCGGCTCACTGCAACCTCCGCCTCCTGGGTTCAGGCAATTCTCCTGCCTCAGCCTCCTGAGTAGCTGGGATTATAGGCACGCGCCACCATGCCCAGCTAATTTTTTGTATTTTTAGTAGAGACGGGGTTTCACCATGTTGACCAGGATGGTCTCGATCTCTTGACCTCGTGATCTACCCGCCTTGATTCATATTCTTAACTTTTTACCCAAATGCCCTGTTCTTTTCTCTTCTTTCTTTCTTTCCTTCCTTCCTTCCTTCTTTTCTTTCTTTTTTTGAGATGGAGTCTTGCTCTGTCACCCAGGCTGAAGTGTAGTGGCGTGATCTTGGCTCACTGCAGTCTCCACCTCCCGGGTTTAAGCAATTTTCCTGCCTCAGCCTCCTGAGTAACTAGGATTATAGGCATGTGCCACCATGCCTGGCTAATTTTTGTATTTTAGTAGAGATGGGGTTTCGCCATGTTGGCCAGGCTGGTCTCAAACTCCTGACCTTAGGTGATCCACCCACCTCAGCCTTCCAAAGTGCTGGGATTACAGGCATGAGCCACCACATGTGGCCACCCTGTTCTTTTGATGATGCTATGCTGCACCATGGTACCCGTGGGGTGTTGACATCTGTGCAAACTGGCTCAACCTGAGAGGACAAGCCCATGCCCCTACCTCCTGCTGCTCTCATATCCCAAACCACAGGGTGCAGGTTCTCTGGGTGCCTAGCTTGGAAGGTGATGGAGAAATGTAGGCACTTGGAAGAAGTTGCCCTGCTGTTTCTGTACCTACTTTCCAAGTCTGGTGAGAAGATAAAGCGATGACATAGATCAAGCATGTATTGTCATGCCTGTCACAACAAATGGCTGGGGTTGGAATGGGCCCAGTATAGAAGGATACGTGGGAGAAAAGGCTACTTTACACCCAGGGCAGCACATTCAGGCCAAGGTGGGCTAACTGAGTAGTTCATGCCTGACATGAAACCTGAGGGTTTGTCCAAATAATTTCCTTTGCAAAGCAATGCACTGTGCCTCTCATGAGGTCTCCATGTCTGTGCAAACTCGTTCTAAACCTGCAGAGGACCAGGCATGTGCCTATACCACATGTTGTGCCCACATTCCAGGCCTCTTACGTCTGCACAGCAGGGAGGGGACTTGTACCACCGTGCACAAAGAGGGCTCCCAGGCCAACATCCGGCCAGGCCTGGCAGGGGAGCGCATTCAGTGACTACGAAAGACATTATCTTCCTGAGCTCAACTTCAAGACTAACAAATGGGTGGGTCTAGCCCCACTGATCTTATACAAGACAACTGTCCTTGGCTCCAAAGGACCGTTGGGGCCTTTAGTTTCCAACATTCTCAGTGTGGCTAGTGAACCACGAGAGTACATCAGGATTTCCGTAGATAGAGACTCAGCAGTTCTAGATGATGTACCACAATAGAACAGCTTGTATGGAAGGAAGTGTGCTTGGTGAGTTACGCAAGGTATTACTACAGAGGTATTATAAATGGAAGGAGAGGAGAGGAGCTGATGAACCATTTTGTTTTGAGAGCTCTATGACCTGAACAAGTTTGAGGAGTTTGTGGAGCTTGGGGGCAAATCAGCTGATTTCCAAATTCCAGACCCTCTTTCGGGAGTCAGAGCTTGGCTCACCAAAATTGCATCTGGAAAACAACCATCTCTTTGTTTTTGAGCTTAACCTCAGAAGACTTCTGGGATCTAATGGGATCAGAATTGAAAGGGGACCTGGTAATTTTTCTTTAGATGAAAAAAAAAGCAAAAATAACAAAACAGCTTTCTGCTACACCCCCACCCCGGAACCCCCACCCCACCGCCCACCAAAAAAAAAAGAAGAAAAAACAAAACAGATCCGGGGGGATTTTCCTCTTTCTCCCTGCTTCCTTTTCTTAGAGTGTTTTGTCAACTATTGTAGTGGGTGGCATCTGAGCTACTGGTGTTTTTCTACTTAGAGGAGAAAGAAAATTCCATTAACTGAAGAATAATATGGTTGACTGCCCCACACGGCCGAGGCATGAAGCACACTGCAGTCTTGTTTTCTCAGTCGCTCTCAGGACTCTGAGGTCTAGACTCGCTGGCTCCTGTTCATCCAGGTCTTTGGAGGCGTGACTACCACCCACAGGGAAAGGACAGTGCACGCTGAGGTAGACCACAGGGACACAGGAGGGAGACAGAGGATGAGAGCGGTGTATCCGGTGAACCATTTCCTGTTCAAGAAAGAAAATAAAGAAAAACTCATCTGTACTAGATGCTGCATAAATCTGTGCTAGAGCTCATGCTGAGACTCTGCACGTACAGTTGGGGTCTAGAATCATCCAGAACACACCCACGGATTGACTCCCATCAGTCCCTTACCCTTTCGGGTGAATGACCCCAACCTTCCTGGTGTGTGTGTTTCAAGATGGTCAGGTCTCATAGTATAAGTGTAAAATGGTAAAACCAATTGGGAAACGGAAAGTTTCTTAAACAATTAAACACATACCTACTATGTACCTCTGCAATTCCATTCCTAGCTATATTTACCCAAGAGAAATGAAAACATATATCCACACAAGGACTTGCATAAGAATGTTCCTAGCAGCTTTATTCAGAATAGCTCCAAACGGCAAATAACCCCCATTCATCAAGAGGTGAATGGATAAACAAATTGTGTTAAAAATCATATTAGTTTCCTATGGTCACTGTAACAAATTACCACAAAATTAGTGGCTTAAAACAGTTCAGGCATGGTGACTCATGCTTGTAATTGCAGCACTTTGGGAAGTTGAGGCAGGTGGATCACCTGAGGTCAGGAGTTCGAGACCAGCCTGGTCAGCATGGTGAAACCCTGTCTCTACTAAAACTACAAAAATTAGCTGGGTGTGGTGGTGGGCACCTGTAATCCCAGATACTCGGGTGGCCGAGGCAGGAGAATCCCTTGAACCGAGAGGCAGAGGTTGCAGTGAGCCAATATCGCACCACTGAACTCTATCCAGCCTGGAAGCCTCCGTCTCAAACAACAACAACAAAAACGTACAAATTTATTCTTTTTCAGTTCTAGAGGTCAGAAGTATAAACTAAATTTCACTGGACTAAAGTCAAGGTGTTGGCTGGTTCCCTCTAGAGGCTCTAGGAAAGAATCTATTTCCTGGCCTTTCCATCTTCTGGTGGCCCCCTACGCTCCTCCAATCTCTGCCTCTGTGGTCACATTGTCACTCTTCTGTCGTCAATCTCCCCCGGCCTCTCTCTTACTTGTGATGACATCTAAGGCCCACCTGGATAATCTAAGCTAATCCTTCCTCTCAAGATCTTTAATTCAGTCAACACCTGCAAAATCCCTTTTGCAGCTTAACATTCACAGGTTCCAGGATTAAGACCTGGATATCTTTGGAGCCATCATTCAGGAATATACTAATTAGGAATAAAAAGGAATGAGCTGTGATACAAACAACATAGATGACTCTCAAAAACAGAATGTGAAGCCAAAGAAGCCAGACCAAAAAAAAAAAAGAGGCCAGCCAAATGCTTCCATTGAGATGAAGTTCTAGAACACGTAAAACTAATCTATGATGATGGCGATCAGAACACTGGTGGTCTGGGGGCAGGTGATTTACTGGACAGGGACACAGAGAACTTTCTGGGGTGATGGCAGTGCCCTCTATCTTGATTATCTTGATGGGAGGGTTGATCACAGTGGTGTATACATTTGTCAAAACTCCGAGAGCTGTACGCATTAGAACTGTGCATTCTGTTATATGTAAATTTTTCTCCAATGGAAAAAAAGTATTGGAGGAAAGGTAAATAACAAGAAACAAAACAGAGAGAGAGAGTAGGGGAGGGAGGAGAAGGAGGAGAAGGTGGCAGGGAGGGTACGCAGGGAAAGAAAAGCAAAGCTCTATCTATTTGAGGAACACATTTTACATTTTCCTCTCTTATTACAGAAGGAGCTTTGACACAGAGGAGGGAAGGAATGGACTCTAACTTGCTCGAGGTCAGCTATTCCCCAGCCCGTTCTCGCACTTAAAGCACCTGAACCCATTAGCCCACCTTAGACAAATTTACAAAACAAGACACCCAATGGGAAACCTGAAATACTTTGAACACTTCCTTCCACTAGAAGCGAGAAAATGATCATATTTTTAATATATCAACTGTTTCCACTTTTCACACTCCCTTCTAGAAGCCACACATATTCCTATTTATTTTTTAGAGTGTTCTTATCACGGCAGAGGGATCACTTATCTTCTGCCTTTTTCATTTAACGTCATACAGACACGTTTTCCAATTTTGCTAGGGAGGCTTCATAAACAACGCTTTTGATCATGCGATAGTATTTCACCGAGTTGATTGATTTGTTATCATTGACTTAGCCTTTTCTGTCATATTGGACACTTAGGCTGTTTCCTTTTATTTCCCCCATGGAAAAATAATAGAGTAATGATTATGTTCATACGCAGGCTTCTGTTCTTTTTTTGAATTATTTAAGACAGGAATACTGAAATAAGAAATAAATAAGGGAGAAAAGGAAGCAGTGAAGAAACCCCTATCATAGAATTTAGAGTTCAAGGTACCTCCAGAATAACTGGTCTAAAGCCCTCATTACACAGAAGAGGAAACTGAGGCCAGGGCGTGTTTGAACTCACATGCCCAAGGCCGCAGGGCGGCTAAATCACAGACCTGCAACTCAACTGAGGACTTCTGAGTGAGTGCAGCGCTCTCTAATTCAAACAAAATCAGTACAAGCCAGACTGTCTGCCTCACCTGCACAGCAAACACCAACAGGAACGAATTGCTGTTGTCTAACCTTGTCATAAAACTGCGTCTCCCAGCTCAATTGTGAGAGAAATCACTTAACTGAAAAGAACAGTTGGTTGAGCCCGTAGTGCTGGCATGAGATTCAATTGTAAGCTATCCTTCAGCTCAGTTGCAAAGATAAATACCTCATCTGGAAATTGGAGAGAAAATTCCATTCTTGGCCTCTATGTGTTTGGGAGATGCTGTGAGTACATGTGAGTGAAAATGAAAGATTGTTGAGTCTCAATTTTTCACGAATAGCAGGAAACCCTGTCATAGATCATCCAAAGCAGAAACTAATCCAAATAGAATTTTCAATGTGCTTTACATGATTTTCTGGCAGCAGATACACCTTCTTAATTACGTTTACCATAAAACTTGAGTCTTTAGAGTATTCATCTATTGAAATGGCTTGATCTATACAACATACTGGAAGGAGAAGGACCGCTACTTACAATGTGCCTGTTTTGTGCCAGGCCATAAGCTAGACACTTTACATATGCTCTCTTGTGGATCGTTATTCTCAGTAAGTAGGAATCTGAGGATCAGATAGATTAAGGAACTTCCCAAGATCACCCAATGAGAATCATAAAGTCAAAATTCCATTCCAACACTAAACCCCACTCATTTTCAATTCCACCAGGAAGATCGGTTCAAACTTTTTTCAACAATTTTCTTTTTTTGAGACAGAGTCTCACTCTGTCACCCAGGCTGGAGTGCAATGGTGTGATCTTGGCTCACTGCAACCTCTGCCTCCGGATTCAAGCAGTTCTCCCGCCTCAGCCTCCCAGGTAACTGGGATTACAGGCACCTACTACCACACCTGGCTAAGTTTTGTATTATTATTAGAGACAGGGTTTCACCATGTTGATCAGGCTGGTCTTGAACTCCTGATCTCAGGTCATTCACCTGCCTCAGCCTCTCATGAGATCATAATGGAGCTGAAAAATTCCTATTGCCCAGTGACATGGTAGCCATTGTAATGATATCGCACAATTACTTCATCTGTTGATAGCTTTAGTGCAGTCCTAACCATACAGTGTTAATAAAGTCTACAGGAGTGGGCAGTAATGCCCTTCACATTCACTCACCACTCACTCAGTCACCTACAGCGAACTTCAGTCCTGTAAGTGCCATTTATGGCAACTGCCCCCTACAGGTAGACCTTTTTTTTTTTTTTTTTATCTTTTTTGCCCTATATTTACTGTACCTTTTCTATGTTTTCAGATGTTTAGATACACAAATACTTACCATTAAGTTCCAGTTGCCCACAGTGTTCAGTACAGTACCATGTTGTGCAAGTTTGTAGGATACACCATACAGCCTAGGTGTGTAGTGGTTTATACCATCTAGCTTTGAGTAAGTACACTCTATGACGGTCACACAATGACAAAATCACCTAACGTATTTCTCAGCACATGTCTTCATTGTTGGCTGGGCATGGTGGCTCATGCCTATAATTCCAGCACTTTGGAGGCCAAGGCAGGTGAATCACTTGAGGCCAGGAGTTCAAGACCAGCCTGGCCCACGGTGAAACCCCATCTCTACAAAAATACAAAAATGGTGTCTCATGCCTGTAGTCCCAGCTATTCAGGCGGCTGAGGCATGAGAATTGCTTGAACCTGGGAGGTGGAGGTTTCAGTGAGCTGAGATCACACCACTGTACTCCAGCCTGGGCTGCAGAGTGATACTCTGTCAAAGAAGAGGAAGAAAAAGAAGAAGAGAAGAAGAAGAAGGTGGAGGAGGAGGTATCTCTCTTGTTAAGTGACACATGACTGTATTTTACGAAAATGTTTTCCTCTCCAATGACTTCCCATCGGCATTTAAATCTGATCAAATCTTCATATGAAAAGTAAAATCTCATCAGGGAAATGTAAATCAAAACCACTATAAGATATTCACCTCACGTGGTGAAGATGGCTGTTGTCAAATACAGCGGTCCTCAGCCTTTTTGGCACCGGGGACCAGTTTTGTGGAAGACAGTCTTTCCATGGACCAGGGTGGGGGTTGATTTGGGGATGATTCAAGCACATTACGTATATGGTGCACTTTATTTCTATTATTACTGCATTGTAATATATAATGAAATAATTATACAACTTATTATAACATAGAATCAATGAGAGCCCTGAGCTTGTTTTCCTGCTAGATGGTCTCATCTGGTGATGGGAGACAGTTACGGATCATTGGGCATTAGATTCTCATAAGGAGTGCACCACCTTGGTCCCTCGAGTGTGCAGTTCACAGTAGGGGTTGCCCTCCTCGGAGAATCAAATGCCTCTGCTGATTCGATGGGAGGCATAGCTAAGGCAGTAATGTGAGCAATGGGGAGTGGCTGTAAACACAGGTAAAGCTGGAACTCACTTGCCTGCTGCTTACCTCCTGCTATGAGCCCACTTCCTAACAGGCCATGGACTGTTATGGTCTCTTTCAGAGAAAAAAGAACTCTTGTACACTTGATGGAAATGTAAATTAGTACAGCCTCTATGGAGAAATTCCTCAAAAAACTAAAAACAGACCTCCCATATGATCCAGCAATCCCACTTCTAGGTATATATCCAAAAGAAATGAAATCAGTATCTTGAATACACATATGCACCCCCATGTTTATTGCAGTATTATTCACAACAGCCAAGATATGAAATTAACCTAAATGTCCATCAACAGATGAGTGGATAAAGAAAATATGAAACATACACCTCACGTACACATAGAGTGGAATATTATTTAGCCTTAAAGAGAAGGAAATCCTGACATTTTGAACAACATAGATGAGACTGGAAGATATTGCGCTAAGTGAAATAAGCCAGGTACAAAGGGATAAATATGACATGATCTCATGTCTTTAAAAAAAAATGGAACTTATGGCCGGGTGTGGTGGCTCACGCCTGTAACCCCAGCACTTTGGGAGGCCAAGGCAAGTGGATCACCTGAAGCTGGGAGTTCAAGACCAGCCTGGTCAACATGGTGAAACCCTGTCTCTACTAAAAATACAAAAATTAGCTGGGCTTGGTGGTGTGCTCCTGTAGTCCCAGCTACTTGGGATGCTGAGGTAGGAGAATTGCTTGAACCTGGGAGGTGGAGGTTGCAGCGAGCCAAGATCATACCACTGCACTCCAGCCTTGGTGACAGAGGGAGACTTCGTCTCAAAAAAATAAAAGTGTAACTCACAAAAGCAGGGAGTAGCATGGTGGTTGCCAGGGTCTGAGGGGGCAGTGGGAGAAATGGGGAAATATTGGTCAAAGGGTACAAAGTTCCAGTTATAGAGGAGCAATGCATTCTGGGGAGCTAATATGCGGCATAGTAACTATACTTAATAATGCTGTATTGAATATGCTAAATTTGCTGAAAGAGTTGATCATTAAATGTTCTCACCACACACACAGAGGCACACAAATTGTAACTATGTAAGGTGATGGATATCTTAATTAGTTACTTAAAATAGATAGGTAAGTAGGTGGATGGATGGATGGATGAATAGATATAGATAAATAGAAGATGATTGATAGAGATAGATAATAGATAGATGATAGATAGATAGATAGATAGATAGATAGATAGATAGATAGATAGATAGATAGATAGATAGCTGGCCAGGCATGGTTGCTCACACCTGAATCCTAGCACTTTGGGAAGTCAAGGTGGGCAGATTGCCCAAGCTCAGGAGTTTGAAACCAGCCTGGGCAACACAGTGAAACTTTGTCTTTACTAAAATACAAAAAATTAGCTGAGCAAGGTGGTGCGTACCTCTAATCCCCAGCTGCTCAAGAAGCTGAGGCACGAGAATTGCTTGAACCCAGGTGGAGGAGGTTGCAGTGAGCTGACATCGTGCCACTGCACTCCAGCCTGGGCAACAGAGCGAGAGTCTGTCTCAAAAAAAAAAAAATGAAAAAGGAAGCTCAAGATAGATGGATAGATGGATAGATCATTTGATAGATTGTTCAGTAGATCTCATTGACACCTTCTAGCTACTGTATAATGATAAGTAGTCTCCTCTCTTTCCCTGAGTAGCCGGGTTTGGGGAAAGGGTTGCCTACACCTGGTCTCCATTTCTCCCCTGTGATTAGCTTCACTGCTGTCTCCGGTCTGAGCCTCCCTCACTGCTCGGCTGAAGCTAGTTTCAGCACGGTTTCTAATGACTTCCTTACTGCTGCATCTGTGGACGCTTTCCCTTCCTGTGTTAGGTTTGTAGGACTGCTTTAACAGATTGCCACGAACCAGGTAGCTTAAAGCAGCAGAAACATATTGTCTCACAGTTTGGAGGCCAGAAGTCTAAAATCACGGTGTCAGGTCATCATCTTCTTGCTCTCGGCCTAGGAAGAAAGCTTCCTCATGGTCTCCCTGTCCCAAGCTGTGTGGAAACTCAGATCTTATCATCACTTCCATTATTAAATACTCAACTGTCCTTACAACCCTCAGAATAAAGTCCAAGCCCTTGAACTCACTCTTCACCATCTGGCCCTATCTACTTCCCCAGTCTGATCTCTCCATATTCCACCCTCACATGTTAATACTCCAGCCAAACCCAACCACCTACACTTGGCCTCCTGGTCTTTGCTTATGGTTTTCTGCTCCTGGAATATTCTTTCCAGCCCTCCTGGCTGCCCAAATCACACTTACATTTTATATTCATTTATTCAACAAACATTTCTCAAGTTATGTGTGCCTGTGATGTGTCACGAACCATCTTAGGCATGGAGAATGCAGTAGGAAACAAAACAGAAAAACACCTCACCTCAAGAGCTTACATTTTGGTTAAGAGAGACAGACATGAAATATCAGCAAGTGAACATCAGAGAGTGACAGTTCTTTAAAGAAAAATAAAACCAGAGGGAAGGGGTTACGTTTTTAACTAAGCAGGACGTGAGAATCCTCACTGAGGAGATGGCGTTCAGGCTTGGCTTGAACATCACTCCCTCCTGGAAGCCTTCTGGAAATTTTCCAAGACCAGGGCAAGTGTCATCTTTGCAAACTTCTGTGAAGCCTGTATTTACCCCACACTTCAAAGGCTTTTTCTGTTTATGTGGGAGTATCAACTTTAAACTTTGTGAGGGCAGAGACTGAGTCTGTTATTTATTGTATATCGACAGATCCTTGTAGTTATATGTTTCTTGAACAAATGAATGCACTGACAACTTACATTATTTGCAAGTTATATTATATAAAAAAATTATGTAGTATTTATGGTAATGTTCTGTGTTACAAATCACTTTCTCACCCACTGTCTTGTTTGAGAGAGGCAGGTCTTATTGTCACGTTTTAACAGAGACTCAGAAAAGTTTCTTGCCCAGGGCGTCACAATAAGGGCTAACCCCAGCTCAATCCCAGCTCTTACATCTTCAGACCCAGGATGTTTTCTAGAAGAGCCGCCTACCTTCCTGCAAGTTCTGAGAAAACACAAACCACTAACCCCAGGGCATTAGCCATCCTCAGCCAATGCATATCCATTTTTACTGTTCTTCCCTGGGAGCTCATATTCTCATCTCCCCAGAAAACTTCCACCAAATACTAACGCCAACATGTAAATCCAAAGGTAAAACCTTCTGGAATTCCTTGATGTAGACACTGCACAGCTGGCCTGTGTTCTCACACAAGTTTTCAGAACATTCCTTGCCCTTCTGCAAGTCAATATTTAGCAGACCGGCTCAGACAACTACAGAGTGAGGATCAATTGAATTCCTTTCCTATCTGACCCTTTTGAACTAAGGTTGTCTTTCTATTTGTTAATTTTAAAATGTGGCTTTCATAAAAGCTGCAGGCAGAATAGCAGATGGAAGTAAGTTAGAAATTACTAGGATCCTCTATTCATTGCCTGCCCCTCCAATTGATAAAGTGTCACTCCGTTTGGGCAAAAGAGGTCAAAAAGGGAGCAGGGCAGGAAAACCTGCTGTTGAAGGAAAGCTGTCCTGTGCTGTAAAGAGCTGGCGCCATCAGAGCGCCTGGGTCCTGCAGGGTTTGGAGAAGTGAGCCTCAGCTACCCTCCCTTGAGCGAGGTGAGGTTTGCTGCAGGAGTGATGGGCCAGTTCTTGGTAGTTTTCCACTTGCTACTCATGAGTTCTCGCCCTCTTTGGCTCTTTGTCACTTAGTCGCATAAAAACGCCCACTGCAGGACGCTTGCTCATGCCACCCACCCACCAGATGGCATGTGGCAAAGAGGGTCAGAAGTTCACACACTCTTCCTCTTTGTTTTCTTGTGTTTCTTTCTGCATAAGCCCCCTCCACAGGCCAAGTGGTTGTTGTTGCTGCATGGATTTTGTATTGATGATTTCCTGCCGTCCCTTCAGTCTCAAGAGGGGTGGGGGAAGATGGGGAGAGTTAACTGTTTTGATAAAGAGCAGTTTATAGGATGAACAGGCACAGACCACAGCAGTAAGCCTAGATGCTTTGAAATGAACTGCTTTGTGTTGAAGGACTTGCTTCTGCCATGCAATAAAGAGTAAACACACTTATCTCTCTTAAGAAGAAAAAAGAAAATTGTGTTCTCAGGAACTGGAAAATTCTCCTATAGGTATAAACATTTAGGAAAAAGAAGAGATAAGCCCCCTAATTCTCATAACTAGGAATAACCAATTAGGTCATCTGTCCTCACCTCTGTCACTTCTCTGTGAGGCTTTCAGTGTTCCAATTCTTCTACCCTTAACTTTCTAGAAGGAGGAAGCAATACTTCCATTCCTTTCCACTCTTCCAGTTCAGATGGTTCAAACATCTGGACTTCTCTGAAAAAAAAAAAAAGACTTTAATCATGACAAAAACATATCACTTGCAATACAGAAGAGACAGAAGAGAAAAACATTTTCTGTGATAGTTTTCCCTTTTGGTTTCTGAAAAGTGAGCAAAATTTTTAATTTAAAAAACGCACAAAATTGTCTTAGGACATGCTTGACACAGATGAGAGAAGACAGCCATTAAAATAAATTGCAGAATGGGAAATGGCACCATTACCATTCTCCACTGATTTTTTTTTTTTAGAAATGACTTTTACCAAAAACCTTTTTGACATCTAATAAAAGTAAAATGTTTTAAGTTAGGAGTGGCTTTTCAGAGTGATATTCCTGTGCCTCAGTGGTTACTAACCAAAATAAATGAACAAGATAAATCTGAATAAAAGCAAGAACTAAACCAAATTGAATTAACTTCTTCTCAGCCAGAGGTTAATTTAAAGCGTTAAGCTGAACCATCATTCCTGATGACTGTGGACTGAAGTATATGGAAGTATATACGTTTCATCAACAACTGAAAAACACGGAGTGTGGCTAGGAGAACGCCTTGGAATTACACAGTGCTGGGTTCAAACCTGAATGGAGTCATTTCCTAGTTGTGTTCTCTTGAGCAAGTTAGCTAGCTTCTCTAAACCTGCGTTTCTTCATCCATAAGCTGCGAATAATAATAACTTCATCCATCACAAGGTTGTAAAAAGGATTAAAAGATAACACAAAATGCTTAGAGATACAAAAGGTGTAGTAGGGTATCTGGCATCTTTTAAGCAGTGCTATTATTACCACATGGAATATTTAGAAAAACTACTAACTACTACACAATGCACACAATCTTTTCCTCATGTGTGCAAGGACTTGAAACTAAAGAATAGAGTTTGGGGCTGGGCACGGTGGCTTACGCCTGTGATCCCGGCACTTTGGGAGGCAGGGCGAGCGGATCACAAGGTCAGGAGTTAGAGACCAGCCTGGCCAACATAGTGAAACCCCATCTCTACTAAAAATACAAAAAATTAGCTGGGCATGGTGGCAAGCGCCTGTAATCCCAGCTATTCGGGAGGCTAAGGCAGGAGAATTGCTTGAACCCGGGAAGTTCAAGCAATTGAACCCGGGAGGTTGCAGTGAGCTGATATCATGTCATTGCACTCCAGCCTAGGCAATGGTGTGAGATTCCATCTCAAAAAAAAAAAAAAAAAAAACAGAATTTGGGATCTTCCCACATGGAAGCATGTTAATCATGGTCTCAAAACCAAATTGAATAATATTTGTAAAGTCTGCTTGTGACTTTTCACAGTGTCAGGTCACATGGGATGGTTCTCAGGGTCCCGGGAGAAGGACTGAATTGTGTTCTCCTCAAAATTTATATGTTGAAGCCTCAACCCCCCCAGTGAGATTGTATTTGGAGATAGGGCATTTCGGAGATATTTAAGGTTAAATGAGGTCGGAAGGGTGGGGCCCTAATCCAATAGAATTGGTTGCCTTATAAGAGGAGGAAGAAAAGTTCCTCTCTTCCTCACTCCTGACTCCCACCCCACCCTGCTACATGCACAAACTAAGGAAAGGCCATGTGAGGACACAGCAAGAAGGCCACCATCTGCAAACCAGGAAGAGAGCCCTTACTTGGAAGCCAATCAGCTGGCACCTTCACCTTCCTGCCTCCAAAACTATGAAAAATGCAGGTCTGTTGGTTTAGCCACACAATCTACAGTATCTTATTATGGCAATCTGAGTCATTAATACAGAAAGAAAGCACTAATTTTACCCCACAACCAGAAAATCAAAAACATGCCTTCATTAGCAGAGAATGCTTCCTCTCTTGAATACCCTTGTCTTACTCTTGGGAGGTGGCCAAATGTACATAAAATTGACAGTGACTTTATCTGATTTTTGAAAGAGAAATACATCAAATCCCAATTTTTTTAAGTTAAGTGGTTTTCACAGGGGAAAAAAAATTCACCACCCAAAGGAAAGCATAATTTGTATAGTCGTTTGTTGCACAATTCAAACCTGTAGCCAGGACTGAGTAAGAAAGCAACTTGAATGATTTTGGAAGAAACTGCCCTAAAACCGGAAGGCTTAGTTCCCTTCTGAAATACATTTCTACAAGTGGTTCACAAGTTTAAAGAGAGATGCTATCACGTTATTGAAATGATAGTTTCCCCAGGGAAATGGGCACTGCCCCAAGAGAGACAAAAATGTAGACAGAGAACGAATAAATCCTGGAATGTTCTAGTAATTTCTGTGACAACGACTCTCCCTCCTTGCCAGCTCTCTCTAAGCAGATGTTGCTGAGCCCTCTGAACCTTAGAAGGGTGGCCTCTGCGGGGTAGAGGCAGAGGCACTGGCTGGGATTCAGCAGATCTGACTTCAGTTTCATTTATTTGCTTGACAGCTCTTCATTGAGGACCTGTTTTGCATTACTGGAGAGTATCAAGGAACTGAGTCTAAAGCCAAATTGTAAGATCAAATCCTGCTGTGCCCTTTACCATGGCCATGTGGCCTTGAGCAAGTCAGTCCATCTTCCCAGGCCTTGGTTTCCCAAGATGGATGGGTGGACTGGGAAAGCACTTGAACGTCATCACACCCCTGTGTGTGCTTGTGGTTTTCACTGCTGCTGCCTGGCCCAGGGTCTATTCCTGGTACTGGCGTCAGCTATCCCTTTTCTGATATAGTGTAGCTCTGTGACCTTCAGCAAAAAATTTAACTTGCATGTGCTTTCATTTCCTCATCTGCAAAATGGAGACAACAGTGCCTGCCTCACTGGATTATAGGCACATCCAGTGAAATATATATGCAAAGTGCATAGTATAAAATAGTTGCACAAGAAATGTTTTTCTTATTAATATGGGTTAATTTTTTTTTTGCTTCCATCTTCACCCTACCCTTTTATTATTCAACATAGAGAGTCCTTCTGAGCCCTTGGCCACGGACAAATCCTGAGAATGCTCCTCGTGAAAGAGGCAGCTGTGTTTCTTCCATGTGAACTTTCTCTCATTGGTCATGTGGGGTCAGGGTCTTATACACACAGCATGTTGTGGAAGTTGAAGTAGTTATGTAAATCAGGGGTCAGCTAACTTTTCCTGTAAACGGCCAGATAGTAAATATGGTTGCCCTTTCAGGTCATACAGTCACTGTCACAGTTATTCAACTCTGCTGATGTGGTGTGAAAGCAGCTTTAGACAATCCACAAATGCATGAGAATAGCTGTGTTCCAATAAAACTTTATATACAAAACAGGAAATGGGCCAGATTTGGCCTGTGGGCTGCACTTTGCTGGCCTCCGTTCTAGATTCATCCACTCAACAAATCTACTGCATGCCTTTTATGTAACAGGCACCATTCCAGGTGCTAGGAATATAGCTGTAAACAAAATGAAGTCCTCACATAATGGAGCTCATGTTACTTTATAAAGGTATTAATATTTGTTATTGTCTGTTTCTCAGACTGTTGACAGAGCAAGTGGAGACAGTTTTACAAAAAGGGAGTAACCATTTGGGTGAAATGCTGCTGAAGTTTGAGTAAACCCAGGACTGAGAACTGGCCATTGGGTTTGGCAACAAAGGAATCACTGGTGACCTTGATGAGTGCACTTTCAGAACAGTGAAGACAGGCCAGGTGTGTGGCCGTAAAGGGCAGCACAGCAGTGAGGAGGGAGCGAGGAGGGGCTCAGGCTCAAGGGAGAAGGTTGTTGTGTTGTTAAGATGGAACGATTAGAGCTCATTTGCATAGAGAATGACTGAATGACCCAAAAGAAAGGTACAGTTGGATGTCATGATGTAGGAGAGGGAAGTGATGTTCCAGAGTGGCAAGAGGACACGGTCCCAGTGCTCTGGTGAGGTGCCCTCCTCTGCAAGGAGCAGACCCGGCTCATCCCTGGGAACAGGAAGGAAGGCAGAGCCAAGAGGCAGAGATTCGGTTCTAGGAAAATAAATCAGTTCTCCTCCAATTGCTTCTATTTTGTCACTACAATCAATGAGAAGCAATATCATCAGATGGGAATGAAGAAGGGAAGAAGTTCTAAGAAGATATGAGAACATTTGAAACAGCCATCTCAGAGGTAAGAAACTTTCCTACTGGGACCCTTGGTCAGTATCTGGCGAGCCTACAAAATGGGCTCTTTGGGTCGTCTACAAAATGGGCTCTTTGGGTTGAATGTCCAGTTTTGGTGCAACCAGCCGAGTCAAGGGATGTCCTTGGAACATGCATTACAGCCTATTCTCTCTGCATAACCATCGAGTTCCCCTTAGCCAGTAACGGGCTATATGTTGAGTGGGGTAGTTTTCCTAGAATGATCTGTAGGCATAGACCCCTAGAAAGGGGCAGAGAGAGGGAACACCAGTCTGAGAGTAGGCCTGGCCAGATCCACTTAATAACAGATGACCCTGATCTTTCACATGACAATGAAATCCAGAAGCTGCATCATATTCAAAGTGTCCAAGACACAGTGCTGCCAAATCATGCTCTAGTTTTTTGTTTTTGTTTTTGTTTTTTGAGACAAGGTCTTACTCTGTCACCAAGGCTAGAGTACAGTGTCATGATCTCTGCTCATTGCAATCTCTGCCTCTTAGGTGCAAGTGATTCTCCTGCCTCAGCCTCCTGAGTAGCTGGGAATAGCGGGTCCCACCACCACATCCAGCTAATTTTTGTATTTTTAGCAGAGTCGAGGTTTCACCATGTTGGTCAGGCTGGTCTCGAACTCCTGACCTCAAGTGATCCCCCGCCTTGGCCTCCCAAAGTGCTGGGATTACAGGCGTGAGCCACTGCACCAGCCTGCACCCTAGTTTGAAAACTTCTTGTACATAACTGTGCACCCTCTATCTGTATTGGAAAGCAACTTCAATTTCGCTACCATCTAATCCGTTGTTGGTATGTGTCAGGCACTGAGCTAATTCGCTCTTAAAATATATCAACTTATTCTTAAAACAATCCAGTGGTCGGTACTATTGTTGATTCCACTTCACAAATGAAGTACCTGAAGTTGTGAACTGTGAAGCAGTATGTCCAAGGTCATGTAGCACAACATATCAGTAGGTCTGTCAGACCTCAAAGTCCATACTTTCAAATGCTAGTATAGACTGAAAATACCTCTGATTCAGTTAGATTGGATTTGACTGAAAGTAACAGAAACTCCCAAAATATTGACTTACACAAATGGGAGGCTTTGCTTTTCTCGTGTAAAGGGCTGCCGTGGTAAGCCATTCAGAACTGATATGGCAGCTGCACAGCACTGTCTAGAACTGATGTTTCTTTAGCTGTCTGCTTCCATGCTTAGTGTGTGCCCATGAGCTCTCAGTCACCGCATGACTACAAAATGGCGACCCTACCTGCAACATTGCAACAGCATTCCAGGGAGAAGAAATGGGACAAGAGATGATAAAAGGTTCAGGCCAATTTATTCCCCTGACCCCAACACTTTTTTTTCTGTCTTCTTTTAAAGAGTTTTCCTGGAAGCCCCACCCTGTAACATCTGCTTACTTCTCATTAGCCAGAATTGCTAAAGGTCTCCCCTGGCTACAAGGGAGCTGAGAAATGTACAATCCTAGCTGAGTTTATTGCCAACCTGAAGAAAATTGACGCTCTGCCACCCCTCCCTTTTTTTTTCTAGCAACCCCCTTAACATTGCTGAAGCAATATGAACTTCCTTTGTTTCTTTTTTTGAGGCAGAGTCTCACTCTGTTGCCCAGGCTAGAGTGCAATAGCGCACTCTTGGCTCACTGCGACCCCCGCCTCCCGGGTTCAAGCGATTCTTCTGCTTCAGCCTCCTGAGTAGCTGGGATTATAGGTGCACAGCACCATGCCTGGCTAATTTTTAATTTTTGTATTTTTGGTAGAAATGGGATTTCACCATGTTGGTCAGGCTGGTCTCAAACTCCTGACCTCGTGATCTACCTGCCTCAGCCTCCCAAAATGCTAGGATTACAGGTGCGAGCCACCGCATCTGGCTGCAATATGGACTTTTTAAGATTACAAGAGCCACCTGGTTAATATTACTGGAATGTATTCATAAGTGTGAAATGCGGTTGTCACAGAGAAGCTTCTACTCATCATCTTAAGGTAAACACCAAACTTCAGAATAACTGATTCCCCCTACAAGGAGCAATATCCAAGAATATCCAATACCCACCCAAACAGTCCAGTTATTTAAATGTGTCAGGCCTCATACAGTGGCTCACGCCTGTAATCCTAGCACTTTGGTAGGCGGAGGCAGGCGGTTCACAAGGTCAGGAGATTGAGACCATCCTGGCCAACATGGTGAAACCCTGTCACTACTAAAAATACAAAAATAAGCTGGATGCGGTGACACACACCTGTAGTCCCAGCTACTAGGGAGGCTGAGGCAGGAGAATAGCTTGAACCTGGGAGGCAGAGGTTGCAGTGAATTGCACCACACTCCATCCTGGGTGACAAGAGTGAAACTCTGTCTCAAATAGAAAACAAGGCCAGGTGCAGTGGCTCATGCTTGTAATCCCAGCACTTTGGGAGGCCGAGGCAGGCAGATCACCCGCGGTCAAGAGTTCAAGACTAGCTTGGTCAACGTGGCGAGACCCCGTCTCTACTACAAATACAAATTAGCTTGATGTGGTGGCACATGCCTGTAATCCTAGCTGCTCGGGAGGCAGAAGTAGGAGAATCACTTGAACCAGGAGGCAGAGGCTGCAGTGAGCTGAGATTATGCCACTGCACTCCATCCTGGGAGACAGAGTGAGATGCCATCTCAAAAAAAGAAGAAAAAAGAAAAATTTCTTCCAGTGTCCCAAGACAATACCCTAAGTATCTGGAATTTCAGAAAGAAGACCAGACATAATTCTATCCAGAATTCATTGCTACACTTGGGAGTTAAAAAGACCCCTCTTTACCACGGAAAACAGATGAAAGACCTTATGCTTCTAATAAAACAAGATGCTCTTCAATCTGCTGCTCCCGTGTCCAGGGAGCTAACCCAAGTGTGCTGGTAGTAAGGCTTAATGGCAAGAAGACATCATGGGAAAGTCAAGGACACCTAGATCCGACAGTTTACCTGGGAACGGCTCTAATTGCTTTCCCGTTAGGATATTAATTCAAATGCACGAACAGTGATTGTTCATCAGAGGGCATTGTGACCTTCCCTAGTACCATTTTTAATAGACATTTTTAGAGTAATTTTGGGTTTGCAGAAAAATTGATCAGAAAGTATAGAGAGTGCCTGTGTATCCCCACATGCCATCACCATTTTCCCCTATTATTAATACCTTGCATTTATGTGGTACATCTGTTTCCATGATGAGACAATATTGATGCATCATTATGAACTGAAGTCCGTAGTCTACATTAGGCTTCCCTCTTTGTGTCGTACATTCTGTGAGGTTTGAGACTATCTAATGACATATATCCACCATCACAGTATCCCGCAGATTAGTTTCACTGCCTCTAAAAGTCCTCTGTGTTCCTCCTCTATATAGTTTGGATTTGTGTCCCCACCCAAATCTCATATCAAAATGTAATCCCAAATGTTAGAGGTGGCGCTGATGGGAGGTGATTGGATCATGGGGTTGGATTTCTCATTAATGGTTTAGCAGCATTCTCTTGGTACTGTCCTTGAAGTAATGCATGAGTTCTCACAAGAACTGGTCATTTAAAAGTGTGTGGCACCTCCCCTGTGTCTCTCTTGCCTCTGCTCCTGCCATGTGAGACACCGGTTCTCCCTTCATCTTCCCCCATGGTTGAAAGCTTCCTGAGGTCTCCCCAGAAGTAGATATCTGTGTTATGCTTCCTGTACAGCCTGCTGAACCATGAGCTAAGTAAACCTCTTTTCTTTCTAAATTACCCGGTCTCAGGTATTTCTTTATGGCAGTGTGAGAACAGACTAATACACACTTATTCATCCCTCCCTCCCTCTGAACCTCTGGCAACCACTGATCTTTTTACTGTCTCCATCATTTTGCCTTTTCCAGAATATCTTATATTTGGAGTTATATAGTATGTAGCCTTTCAGATGGGCTTCTTTCACTTAACAGTGTGCATGTACAGTTTCTCTGTGTCTTTTCATGGCTCAATAGCTCCTTTTTATTGCTGAACAATGTTCCACTGTCTGGATATGCCACAGTTTATTTATTCATTCACCTATTGAAGGAGGTCTTAATTGTTTCTAAATTTTGGCAATTATAAATAAAGCTGCTATGAATATGAACACAAATGTTCAACTCCTTTGGGTACCAATGAGTATCACTGCTGGACCACATGGCAAAAGTATGTTTAGGTTTTGTAAGAAACTGCCAAACTGTCTTCCAAAGTGATGCTGCCGTGTTGCATTCCCGCCAGCAGTCAATGAGAGGTCCAGTTACTCTACATTGTCACAAGCATTTGGTGTTATCAGCGTTTTGGATTTTAGCCACTTCTGTACTCTTCCTTTTTTTTTTTTTTTTTTGGAGACAGAGTCTCACTCTGTTGCCCAGGCTGGAGTGCAGTGGCGTGATCTCAGCTCACTGTAACCTCTGCCTGCTGGGTTCAGGCAATTCTTTTGCCTCAGCCTCCTGAGTAGCTGGGATTACAGACATGTGCCACCATGCCTTGCTAATTTTTGTGTCTTTAGTAGAGTCGGGGTTTCACTATGCTGGCCAGGCAGGTCTCGAACTCCTGACCTCAAGTGATCAGCCTGCCTCGGCCTCCATTCAACAATTATTTACTGCATATCTACTTAATGGCATATGCAAGAGAAAATCAGTCTCTACCTCAAAATGCTTGGAGTTTCAAGGGTCTTTAGGATTTCAATGCAAAGTTGTGGAAAGTCCTGCATCCTTTGGATCAATGGTTCCTGACATGGTTTGGCTGTGTCCCCACCCAAATCTCATCTTGAATTGCAGCTCCCATAATTCCCACATGTTGTGGGAGGGACCTGGTGGAAGATAATTGATTCATGGGATGATTCCCCCATACTGTTCTCGTGATAATAAATCACATGAGATCTGATGATTTTATAAAGGGTTTTCCCTTTTGCTTGGCTCTTGTTTTCCTCTTGCCGGCTGCCATGTAAGAAACGCCTTTCACCTTCCACCATGATTATGAGGTCTCCCCAGCCACGTGCAACTGTAAGTCCGTTAAACCTCTTTTTCTTTATAAATGACCCATTCTCAGGTATGCCTTTATCAACAGCATGAAAATGGACTACTACAGTTCTTAAACTTTAGCTGGCATCCTAGTCACCTGGAGTGTTTATTAAAGCATAGATTGCAGTGGGCAGAGAAGAGGAGTGATGCCCAGCCCCAGAGTTCCTAATTAAGTATATCTGGGATGGAACCCAAGAAGTTGTGTTTCCAACAAGTTCCTAGGTGAGACTGCTGCTGGTGGTCCAGGGACCACACCTTGAAAATCACTGGCCTAGATGCTTCTCAAGTAAAGGAAAAACACCAATGGGGATAGTTATGCCCTCCCTCAGGTATTGGAAAAACCAGTGGAACAGCCATTGTATCTCAGGACTGTGGGGATGCCCCTCACCTAGCATCGTAGGAAAGTTCATGACATTCATGCTTTGCCTGCTCCGTAAAGAAGGTCTCAACCCTCTCTGAAGCAGCTCAGTCTAGGTCCTGTTTTCTTTCCAGAACAGAAAACCCTGTGTTAAGCATATTGTCACCCTCTGGGGGAGCAGCTTTATGGTTGGGTACTCCAGCATGAGGACTCCTTGTGAATGTCAAGCAGGTATTGATGGCAGAAGCTACGCTAATGCATTTTGAGGAGTGCAAATTGTAACCACTGCATTTCGTTTTTGTAGCCGATGCCATACCTCCTGACACTAGAGTTGTGCTGAGCCACCAAATGCTAAGTGACCCCTAGGTCCTGATCGTTGATGGTTTACTACTCAAGAGAAATGTCATCTGCAGAACAGACCTGCCTTTGACCCCAGGCATCAGCTGGTTCCACAGCTACTTCCTTGGCTCCGCCTCTGCCACCTGTGTTCATTATATCTTCCTCTCCAACTCTGTCCTAGGAATCAGCTGCTACTCCAAAGTGATTTTATCCCAAGAGGAACACTGACTGTTGTCACTGTTTTGCTCACCAGCATTTTCTGTGCCTGGCTGTGCAGACACTGGGCTGGACATTCCACAAGCCTTCCCTTTAATCTTCCTAAGGGCTTCTGGAGGGGGTTCCTTTTAGCATCACCACCCCCAAATTAAGGATGAGGAAACTGAGGTTCAGTGCAGTTAAGACACTTGTTCCAGATCACATGGCTACTAAGTGGGAGAGCTAGGATCTAAACTGGGGTCAGCCTGATATTATAGACCCTGGAAGGGTAGATCTGAACAGGGCTACCAAGCTATGGACTTTGAGGATAGGAGATAAAGCTGGAATCAGGAGCAAAGTCTCTTTCCACCTTTACACACTCTATGAGCTCTACTCATAGCTCGCAGGCAGCACTCTTCTTGGACTACAGAGTAATAGAGTTACTTGCACCCCATTTTTCTTGCCTGCCTCAGAGTCTTACCCAAAGTCGGGACCCAGAAAATGTGTATGTTTAGTAAATGAATGGATGGATTAAAAGTGGCCAGGCTGCCACCAGGCACAGTGGCTCACACCTGTAATCCCAGCACTTCAGGAGGGTGAGATGGGAGGATGGCTCAAGCTCAGGAGTTCGAGACCAGCCTGGGCAACACGGAGAAACCCCATCTGTACAAAGAAATGCAAAAATTAGCTGAGTGTGGTGGTACACACCTGTGGTCACAGCTACTCAGGAGGCTGAAGTGGGAAAATGGCTTGAGCCAAGGAAGTGGAGGTTGTGGTGAGGTGAGATAGCACCACTGCACTCCAGCTTGGGCAACAGAGAGAGATCTTGTCTCAGAAAAAAGTGGCCACGTTGGACACATTTAGCATCCAGATCTTGGTTTCTGAAAGGATTCTTCAACAATGGTTTATCCACGGCTTCCTGGAACAATGGCTGATTCTAAGACTGGCACAGGAGATAGCCTGGGGCATTTTGCAGTGCCAAAAAGTAATGATGTGCTAAACAACCTAGGAAACCAGAAAACCGAAATGCTGGGGATGTACCAAAGGAACAGAAAAGCCAACGAAAGAACTCCCACCCACCAGAGCAGGGACCATGTCAGCAAAAACCAAAGTACTATCGAATGACAGCCCCAAAGAGAAAGTAAGTCCCCATGAGTTCATTACTAATATGAATAAATGATCAAATATTTAAATAATAAATGGGGAAGAGTAGACAAACCTCCAGTACAGAGGAATTCCAAATAAATCGTGTAGATATTCACTCCTCAAGAAAGTAGAGCATCAATCAAAATGACTTCCTTCTGGCTGGGCGCAGTGGTTCCCGCCTATAATCTCAACACCTTGGGAGGCTGAGCTGGTGGATCGCCTGAGGTCAGGAGTTTGAGACCAGCCTGGACAACACGGTGAAACCCTATTTCTACTAAAAATACAAAAATTAGCTAGGCATGGTGGTAGGTACCTGTAATCCCAGCTACCCAGGAGGCTGAGGCAGGAGAACCACTTGGACCTGGGAGACAGAGGTTGCAGTGAGCCGAGATCGTACCACCGCACCCCAGCCTGGGTGACAGAGGGAGACTCTGTCTCAAAAAAAAAAAAAAGACTTCCTTCCAAAGAGCACAGCATGGAGGAAGAGGAGTTTTGCACTAGAGGAGTCTGACCAGCACTACCTCAGCCAGGTCACCAAGGTCAACATCAACAGTGATGAATCTTTGACATGACGTATCCTTGACATGATTGACTAAAAATGATGCTTCACCTCTTTGGTCTTCCCGTAACTCCATAACCCCAGTCTAATCGAGCGAAAAACATCAGACAAATCTCAACTCCACATTCAAACAGGTGACCAGTGTTGCTGGGAACTGTCAAGGTTACCAAAGACTAAGAAATCTGAGAAACTGTCACAACCGAGAGGAGCCTAAAGAGACCTGATTAAATGTAATGTGGTGTCCCCAGTGGAATCCTAGAACAGAAACCAGTACATATAGGACACTAGGAAAATCTGAAGAAAATACGAATAAAGTGTGAACTTTAGTTAATAATAACGTATCCAGCTCATTAATTGTGACAAATGTATTCAACTTACATAAGATGCTAATAACAGGGAACAGCAGACGTGAGGCCTATGGGAACTCTCTGTACTATGCTTGCAATTTTTCTGTAAATCTAAAACTGCTTTGAAATTTAAATTTTTTTTAAGGCCAGGTCATGCCACTAAGTAAGTGACATTCCAGATTGGTTACTGTCTGTATTGAGGGGAGGCAGTAGAGAAAATGGAAAACAAAGCTATTTACAGTTCTCAACCTCAGCTGTGTTACCATAACGAATGCATTTTATAGATGGATTGTTATTCTAATAATAAGTACTACATTTTCTTGCCTATATTAGGTCAATGTATCCTCTAAAGAGTACAGGTTAGTACAACTCTCCAGAGATAGAGGCTCTTCCTTGAGAAGAACCAATATGAATTCATGAAGAGTCTCCAACCCAGTTTCCCAAGAACAGCCTAGAGGAGAATTAACGAAAGGCATGGCCCTCTTAGCAGCTGTCAAAGGCCTTCCAGCTGCATTTCTAACCCGTAGCACTGCCCCAGGTAGTCAGGCATGGTGGTTTCTGATAAAGGTCTGCCTGTGACTTATCTATGGTTTTCTTAACTTTCAATTTTTAATTTTTTAAATTTTAAATTATTTATTATTATTGTCATCATCATTATTTTTTGAGACAGAGTTTCACTCTGTCATCCAGGCTGGAGTGCAGTGGCGCAATCTCAGCTCACTGCAACTTCTGCCCCCTGGGTTCAAGCGATTCTCCCGCCTCAGCCTCTCAAGTAACTGGGATTACAGGCACCCACCACTGCGCCCGACTAATTTTTGTGTTTTTAGTGGAGACAGGGTTTTACCATGTTGGCCGGGCTAGTCTCGAACTGCTGACCTTGAGTAATCAGCCCACCTCGGCCTCCCAAAGTGCTGGGTTTATAGGTGTGAGCCACCACACCCAGGCTATTCTTCTTCTTTTTCTTTTTCTTTTTTTGAGACAAAGTCTTCCTCTGTCACCTAGCCTGGAGTGCCGTGGCATAATCACAGCTGACGGCAGCCTCCAACTCCTGGGCTTGAGGGATCCTGTCACCTCAGCCTCCCAAGTATCTGGGGCCACAGGCACACACCACCACACCCAGCGATTTATCTGTGTTTTAAAGGTCATGGATCATCACCCTCAAGCAACAAAATGGTTCAGATGAAAAGACCCCTAAAGTAGGTGCTTGAGGTGATGGCCAGAGTTCCTCTAGTTCAATGAATCCCACATTCGTCAGCCTGGAGTCAGTCCTGCCATATTCCTTACAGAGCACTGAGCTGTCAGATCCAGCGCTTCTCCCCCTGCGCTGGTCAATGGGGCTGATCCATGCGGATTGTTTTCCTGGCTTCCAGGTGAGTTTGGCTAAGCGAGGTATTGGAGATTGAGAGTAGGAAGAAGGGAGAAGCCCCTTCTCTCTCTACCTCACCAGGCATCTCAGCCACTCCTGCAAATCGCACGACTCCAGTTCTTCCCACACTTGCCCACGGTGGCTGCTGAGTAACCCAGCTCCTGACTTTAGCGACCTCCCCTCCTTTTGACTCCCAACCCCAGAAACGTAGTGGCTTCCTGCTGATATCAACTTCTGAGTTCCTCCACACACCGTTGTTTGGCCTCTCAGAGCTTTCATCACCCACTGAACCATTTCTTTGTAGTAAATGAAATGCCTTTGCAAAATTATGACTGAGACAGTGAGAGAGATCTAACTTACCTGACTCCATCTTGCTTCTAACCTCCAAGCTGTCCTTGTTCATTCCTGGGCATAGGCTGAACAAACTTTGGGAGAAACTCAGTTTATATTTTATTAAAACAAAGACGGTAACAGCCCTTTCTCAAAGCAGACCTCCTTCTTGCCTGGGGACTACTGCCTTTGTAGGACTAACAGCCACAAGATTAGAAAATGTGGCTTAAGAGTCACAGAGCTGGAGGTTACAAGATTCTGACCCTCCCTAAACCACTCCTAAGACCAGTGCTTGAGATATTTTGCAGACCCTGCACTTGATGGATCAACTGGCATCACCCAGATCAATAAACTGGCTCATCTGATCTTGTGGCCCCTGCCCAGGAACTGACTCAGCGAAAGAAGACAACCTCGACTCCCTGTGATTTCATCTCTAATCAATCAGCACTCCTGGCTCACTGGCCTCCCGCGCCCACACTCACCAAGTCGTCCTTAAAAACTCTGCTTCCTGAATGCTTGGGGAGACTGATTTGAGTAATAATAAAACTCCGGTCTCCCGCACAGCCAGCTCTGCGTGAATTACTTTTTCTCTATTGCAATTCCCCTGTCATGATAAATCAGCTCTGTCTGGGCAGCAGGCAAGGGGAACCCCCTTGGGCAGTTGCATAAATACCATCTGTCCGCCAGTGCCGTGGCTCACGCCTGTAACCTCAACATTTTGGGAGGCCAAGGTGGAAGGATCACTTGAGCCCAGGAGTTCAAGACCAGGCTGGGCAACATAGTGAGATACTACCTCCTCAAAAAATAGAATAAAAATTAGCCATGTGTGGTGGCGCATGCCTGTAATCCCAGCTACTCAGGAGGCTGAGGCAGGAGGTGCACCTGAACCCAGGACTTTAAGGCTACCCTGAGCTGTGATTGTGCCACTGCTCTCCAGCCTGGGGGACAGAGCAAGACCCTATCTTTAAATAAATAAATTAAACAACATCCGTTTTTCCTGAGACATGGCATAGTTTTTTTTAATACCCTCTTTTAAAATGCTTAGATTTCAATTTCCTTGTTAAACTCTGCAAGGTTTTTTGTTGTTTTTTTGTTTGTTTGTTTGTTTGTTTGAGACAGAGTCTTGCTCTGTCTTTCTGGCTGGAGTGCAATGGCACAATCTTGGCTTACTGCAACCTCTGCCTCCCAGATTCAAGCAATTCTCCCACCGCAGCCTCCCAAGTAGCTGGGATTACAAAAACCCACCATCATGCCCAGCTAATTTTGTATCTTTGTAGAGACAGGGTTTCAACATGTTGGCCAGATTGTTCTTGAACTCCTGACCTCAGGTGATCCACCCACATCGGTCTCCTAAAGTGCTGGGAATACAGGTATGAGCCACTGCACCCAGCCTCTGCAATGTCTAAAGACCTGATTTTTTTTCATTTCCCAACACACATACACACACACACACACACACACACACACACACACACACACACTTTGAAAGCACTTTGCATTTGTCTTCCTGATTCCACGTCATAGCAGTTAATGTTTCCTAGGAATATGGGAGTTGAACAAGGTGGACCCTACCATGATGATTGAACCAGGAAGTTGTAAGCGGACCTGGGAGAATGATCTAGAGGCATAGCTGGACTCTAAATGAACTTCTGGCCCAACAACCGCAGCAAAATCATGAGATGTATCTTCTCTAAAACTAACAAAACTTTGGCTACACACTTTCCTTTTGTTACTGTGATGTCTCAGTGGGGTCACCCTGGTGTTTCTAGATTTACCAGGAAAACTAAAAAGAGCCTCCGTTGTGGATAAAAGAGTCCACTGTTCATAAGAAGAAAGATGTTGTGACTTTGGTCTAGCCCTGGCATCGTCATAGTATTCTACTGACTTTATATTGTCCCTGGATGGAACAGTTTGGGGGATTTTAGAGAAGCATTTTGTAGTGATTTCAGAATAATTCTGAATTCCTAAATATTCCTGAATATTTGGAATATTCAGGAATATTTGGTTAAAGGTCCATTTGTTGCTTGGCAGGCGGGTCATTTCTTTTCATTGCTGTCTAATGTAATAGACTTTGCCTAAGTTACCCAGATAACTATAACGTTTTAAACTAAGAAGTTTAATTTGTGCTATTAGCAATTTAGATCCACCCAAATTCGTCAGAAAATGGCAAATTCAGCTCTTGCTGCGTAGGTCTAATGTCAGTATCCTTTAGGCAGCAAATGTCATTCTAGATTTGTGTACAGTGTAAATTCTAAAAAGCACATATGTGAAGGAGCAGGAAACTCAGACTCTTAGGTGATAATGTGCGCATGAACTGGCGTGTGAATACACAAGTACACGTGTATTCTGTTCAGTTCCACTGAATTGCTTTCTTATCACTCAAAAACTGCTTGGCTTCAGAGAGATGAGATATTCAAGCAATGATTTTGTTTTTCTTTTGCTTTTACCAACATGTTGCAATCACATGTAATTGAAGGACATATTCTTCCCCAGAAGATACACAGAAACAACTTCTTAGAAATACTGTTCTTGGGCAAATAATGAACCATAACTGCAAAAGGATGAGAGACACATATCAATCCACAAAAGCAAAGGCTTAAAGTCATCCCTGTCTTTCCATCCCCGTCTTTTGTGGTTCAAACTTTCACTGCCACAGACACACAATTAAATAAGCTCACTTGGATGTGAGCAAAAGAAACCAATCTTACTGTCCATCATAATTTGCTTTAATTACTTTAAAAATATATGAAGAGGGCCAGGCACAGTGTATCACACCTGTAATCCCAGCACTTTGGGAGGCTGAGGCAGGCGGATCACTCGATGTCAGGAGTTGGAGACCAGCCTGGCCAGCACGGTGAAACCCCGTCTCTACTAAAAATACAAAAATTAGCTGGGTGTGGTGGCGCATGCCTATAATCCCAGCTACTCAGGAGGCTGAGACAAGAGAATGGCTTGAACCCAGGAGACAGAGGTGGCAGTGAGCTGAGATCGCACCATTGCACTCCAGCCTTGGAGACGGAGCTAGACTCGTCTCTAAAACAAAAGAACAACAACAACAAACACACACACACACACACACACACACACACACACACACGCGAAGGGTTTTTTACATTCAATGGCTCACAAACTTTGGGATATATCAGGATTTTCTGGGTGATTGGTACAATGAAAATTCTTGGCTCTAGCTCCCACATATTTGGTTGATGGTTTGGTCAGGAATTTATAATTGAAACAGGTCCCCTGATTCAGACATAGGGAGGTCACTAGATCGTGCTTTGAGAAATGCTGGGTGACACACTACTCAGGAGAAGACACAGCCCTGACCCTAAAATATGATGTATTTTTACCTTAAAGCAAATTTTTAATTGGAAAGGTGCCACCAGTTATACTGTAGTTGGATTCACTTCTTGAGGGCAGGGACCCTAGGGCAGGGAAAAAATGTTTCTTTTGTTTGTTCAGCTGTTTGTTTTTGTTTTTGAGATGGAGTCTCACTCTGTTGCCCAGGCTGGAATTCAGTGGCTTGATCTTGGCTCACTGCAACCTCTGCCTGCTGGGATCAAGCAATTCCCTGCCTCAGCCTCCCACTCCCACGTAGCAGGTATTATAGGCGCCCACCACCACACCAGCCTAATTTTTGTATTTTTAGTACAGACGGGGTTTCACCATGTTGGCCAACCTGGTCTCGAACTCCTGACCTCAGGTGATCCGCCTGCCTCAGCCTCCCAAAGTGCTGGGATTATAGATGTAAGCCACTGTGCCCCGCCCCCCAAAAAATGTTTGTTGTTGGTCAATACACAGAAGCCCCTCAATACCTTTGCTTGTGTTAAACTCTTGGGGTGCATCTGAAACACCTCTTGCACTTTCATTCCATGTGCTTTTTTCCAAGGAGGTCATCTGAAGAACAAATCACTCGCCTTTCTCGGCCAGGGTCCCTGCAGAGATCCAGCCAGTGTTTTTCAGAGCCTGGCGCTCTGCCCAGGGCTTAGAGGCACCTTTTGACTTGCTCTGGACAAGACTTGACAGTCGGAACCAAATGTGGAATGGGTTTCCGAAAGCCACTATTGGAGCCCTTGTGATTGAAACCTGCCGAATAATGTGTCAGGAATGTCCAATTCCTTTCCCATGCCGAGTGGCAGTGTTTAATGAAAAAGGACAGCTCTGAAAAATGAGATGTTTTGTGCATTATCCATACTCATTAAAACTGGAACCCAACCCCGGAAAATAAAGATGGCTTCCATCATCCACACCTCACCTTTTTTCCTGTGGGTACTTAATACAAATGTCACAGCAGCTATTCTACAAGGACATGTCACGTGGCAGCATCTGCAGGCCACTGTCCCCTTTCTTCTTGTCCAGCCTGATGCTAGGCAGTGGGAGGGGAGGTATGGGGGTGGTGAATTAAACAAAATCTTTAAAAACAAGCCTCTGGCTCTGACTTCCACTGCACAGATTACCAAGCGGACAGGCATTTTATTTTGCTAAATGAAAGGGCTAGTTTATATCTTCCCGGGATCATTTTCTAACCTAACTGCAGTGGAAACATTCTCAGAAAGAAAGACTTTCTTGTTTGTTTGCCCTTTATATAGCCACTGGTCATCCCACTTGGAGAATTTGGCCAGTGACCTGCTGCTTCTGCTTGGGGCCAGGCCAGCTAGCAAACTCCTCCATGAGTTGGCCAACACAGCGTTTCATCAGATGATCACAGCCAGCTCAGAAGCCCTCGGGGGCACCATATTGAAAGGCAGACCACATTCCAAGCCCATCTTTGACGGATGAAAATGGCTCGTCTCACTGGCTCCTCCAGGCAGGGAACCACATTTAACCCAAATTGTCTACATTCCACAGACTGGTCTTTTTGTTTGTTTGGGGTTTTGTTTTTTCAATCGAGCATCTAGCAGCAATTTTCCTCTGGAAGGAAGTCATGAAAAGATGGCTCCCCCAAAACTGTAGGAAATCCCTGTGTAATCGTTCATTTTAATACGCCAACTCGACTGCGCTAAGGGATGCCCACATAGCTGGTAAAAGATTATTCCTGGGTGTGTCTATGAGGGTGTTTCTGGAAAAGATTAGCATGTGAATTGGTCGGCTGAGCAAAGGAGATAGACCTCAGCAGTGTGGGTAGGCCTCATTCCATCCATTAAGGGCCTGAATAGGACACAATGGCAGAGGAAGCATGAATTTTTTTCTCTTCTTCAACCAGGGCATTCATTTTTCTTGGGCCTTTGGACTTTGGAGCTCCTGGTTCTCAAGCCTTTAGAGTCTGGAACTTACACCAGCCTCCTCCTACCACCTCCATTTTCAGCGCTACATTATACCACCAGCTTTTCTGGGTTTCCAGCTCATATGGAAGATCAGACTGTGGGACTTCTCAGCCTCCATAATCATATGAGCCAATTCCCACGATCGATTGGTTGACTGACAGATAGATAGATGGTAGATAGATAGATAGATAGATAGATAGATAGATAGATAGACAGATAAATAGTTGGTGGATGACAGATGATAGATTGACAGTTACTAAATAGATTATTGATAGATACTAGATAGATAATAAATAGATGGTAAATAGTTGATAGATGAGAGATGATAGTTGATAAATAGATGATAGAGAATAGATAGGAGATAAATACACAGATAGATAGACAGACAAACAGATAGATGGATAGATAATAGAGAGAGAGATGATAGGCAGATAGATCCTATTAGTTCTGTTTCTCTGGAAACCCTTGACTAATACACCCTGCAACTGGTTCCTATTAAGATCTCTTGCAACCAAACCCCACAGTTTGCTTCTCACAAAATCATGATAAGGCGGTGGGGCTTGGCCAGCATCCACCTCTCCTGAGGTCTGACAAAGCCGGAGCGCTCATGTTCCCCCTTTCCTCCCTGTCTCCTTCCTCCCCTAGCAGCGGTTGCGTGGCAGAAGCAGATCTCCACTGCAAGGCATTTGAATCTCAGTTCTTCTTCTAAACCAGTTAGCAAGGTTCTGAGCCATCCTGAGCCTCCTTTCCTCAGTCGATGAAACAGTCAGGGAGAATACTTCAGAGGCTTTGGGGGTGAATGCAGCGAGATGGGGAACACAAAGGGACCTGAAAGGATGGCGGCTCTCGCTTTTGGTTCTATCGTCTTTCTTAGACGAGGGGAATGACTCAGAGATGGGAAAGTGCCATTGTTCACATGGAACTTGAAAATCCCTTCATGAGTGAAATTTGAGGCTGTTCTCATTCTAGCCACCGTTGCAGTGACGCTGCAGTCATTTCTCCCGGAGGTCTGCCTCTCCCACTCTGAGTGCTGCCCAGCCTTCAGGCACCCGCTCTAGGACAATGCCGGTTTCCTGCATTGTGAAACACAGTCCTGGTGCTCACTCAAGTGATCTAATCTCACAGGGGCATTCTTTGTAGACATTTGGAATGTAAATAAAAAGGAACTTTTAAAATGGTCATTTTAGGGTTTCACAGATGGGATGTTAAGCAGTCCATGTTACCCCTGGAAATTGTATGAATGTTCATGGGTCCTGGGTATGTATAAAATTTCCCAGGACAGACTCTACAGATGCACTGTTCAATCAATACGTAACGTGAGCCACATAGTTAATTTAGAGTTCTCTGGTAGCCACGCTTTAAAATTAGCAAAATTAGGCTGTGCATGGTGTAATCACAACACTCTGGGAGGCTGAGGTGAGAGGATTGCTTGAGCCCAGGAGTTCAAGACCAGCCTGGGCAACATGACAAAACTCCATCTCCACAAAAAATGCACACACAAAAGAAACTGAGCCGGGTTTGGTGGCACAAACCTGTGGTCCCGACTACCTATGAGGCTGTGGTGGGAAGATCACTTGAACCCAGGAGGCTGCAGTGAGCCATGATCACGCCACTGCATTTCAACCTAGGCCACACAGTAAGACCATGTCTCAAAAAAAATTTTTTTAATTACCTAAATAATATTATTCAATTTAACCCAAAATATCAAAAATATATTCAATATAAAAGATTTACTTTTTTTTTTACTGAATTCACAATCTAGTGTGTATTTTATACTCACAGCACATCTCAATTCTGGCTAGCCTCATTTCAGCTGCATGTGGCTGCTGGCTACTATGATGAAGAGTGCACATTTATAGCTTTTGTCAGCTTTCGATAACAAGTAGTATCATGACATTATAGACGGCAGTAAGAGATCACCGTTGAAAACTCCCAAACCAAGTTCTTAGCAGTACCAAAAGTCTCCTTAGGAGCTCACAAAAAGCTTTCACTTAAATCATCTCACTGGATGCTCACTTTTAAAAACACACTAAGTGGACATGGCAGATGTCATTTTAGAAAAAACTAAAGCTTAAAAAAATTAAATAGGCTAGGTGCAATGGCTCACACCTATAATCCCAGCACTTTGGGAGCCCAGGGTGGGAGAATCTCTTGAGCTCAGGAGTTTGAGGCCAGCCTGGGCAACATAGCAAGACCTCATCTCTACTAAAAATAAAAACTAAAAAATCAGCTGGGTGCAGTCTTCACGCCTTTAGTCCCAGACACTCAGGAGGCTGAGGTGAGAGGATTGTATGAGCTCAGGAGTTCGAGACCAGCCTGGGCAACATAGAGAGACTCCTGTCTTTATAACAGATTAAAACATTAGCCAGGCCTGGTGATGTGCAGCTGTAGTCCCAGCTTCATGGGAGGCTGAGATGGGAGGGTCACTTGAGCCCAGGAATTCAAGACTGCAGTGAGCTGTGATCACACCACTGCACTCCAGCCTGGGAAACAGAACAAGACCTTGTCTCAAATACATAAATAAATAAATAAATAATTGGCCTCAAGCCAAACAGCTGGAAGTTGAAAGTCTAGAAATGTCAACGGGGTCTTTAGACTCCAAATCCCAGTTCTAGCTAGGAAAGGGACGGCCACATCCCACTGTCATCAGGACACTGTAGAAGTGGCTTTCTTTACATCCTCTGCCAGGTACTAAGGCCCAAAGGGCAGAAATTGATCTACATTTTGTGCATTCCCAGCACCTGACAGTGCCTGGCACAGAGCAAGCACACAATTCCTCCCTGATGAATTAAATTCAACTGAGAGGAAAGGCACACAGCGGACACGCTCGTAATTAGAATCCAAGTCACTCCATCTCTGGGACCTTTTGGTGAAGCCAAAATCACAAAAACTACCTTCACACGGAAGTGAACTTGTCCCTCCTTTGACACTCTCTCCTTTACCACCACACACAAAAATATCAGCACATCTTTTTTTGATCAAATAAGCTTTGCCATGCCTCTGTGTTAATGCTCACTTTGCATTTTTAAGTGGAAATTTACATCTCCAGTGCAAAATAGATCTTGAAAGTAGACTCAGCCTGAAGCAATTTGGATGCCAACCTCTGCCCCTCCTTCTACCCACCCAAGGCCGCCTGAAGGGGCCCATGGCCCACCCCAACAGGCTGTGAAGCTACGATATTAGCACAAGAGAAACATCACATTGCCCCTCCGCCTTGCCAGTTGTATTGGGTTGAATCATGCAGACCTGGAAGAGCAGTCAAGTCTGACTAGCTAGATCAGAGGATGGCTTGAGGCTCAGTGGAGGCACAGCCCATTCCCAGCCACCCCTGGCACAATCTGCTACCAGCCCCTGGCTCACTTCTACACCCCTGTCAGCAGCAGCCTCCTCCACTGATGGTCTCTTGCCTCCCTGTGTGGCAGTCCTGGCATTCCATGTCTGGGTTACTTTGCCAGGGTTTAGTGGAAACCTGGGCCAGGTGCTGAGAGCTTCTATCTTCCCAGAGGTGTTAGGATGTGGGGGCAAGGCAGAGATCCAGGACCAGCACATTCTGCCCATGCCCTCAGCTGCTACTTCTTGGGAACCCAAGAGGAATGCAGAGCAGGGGGCAGGAGCAGAAGCTGATTCTGAACTTTTTATGAGTTCCTCAAATCTGATTGGCAAACATTTCTCAGCCCAGGGCGTCCCGCATTTACCCTTACGAATGCAAACTAGAGTCTGAGGCCCATGCTATTTCTGTCAAATGGATCTTATTTTTGTAACATTTCTCCATGAATTACTTTTTCCAGAGGACACCCCAGATTGCTGCCCACATTTTGGTTGAAGGAAAAACATCCTTTGTTAAATGAACGAACTGAGATTAAGTGCAGTGAAAAATTCAAGATTCATCCAACTAATAATCAAGGACGTCCCACTGCTGCAGGTCAAAGCTCCAGGCACTGGAGATACTAAGGTGGCGCTAAGAGACAGACTCGCTTGTACGGTTTACAACTCAGTGGTAGGGGGTGAGGACACGGGGAGAGAGAATGAATGAGAAAACATCAATAGGTCAGAGAGTTCCAGTAGTCATAACTGCTATGAAGATATTAGAACAAGTTATGGGGGACACAGCCATTTTGGCGCCACTTAGAAGGGTGGTCTTCCTTTGGAAGCAGTGACATTGAAGCTGTGAGATGAGTGAAAAGAAGCAGCCAGCTACATGGAGAGCTGGGGAAGAGTGTGTTGGCAGAAGGAATAGTAACTGGGAGACCAGGCCCAGTGGCTCACACCTGTGATCCCAGCACTTTGGGAGGCCGAGGCGAGTGGATCACCTGACTTCACGAGTTCAAGACCAGCCTGGCCAACATGATGAAACACAGTCTCTACCAAAAATACAAAAATTAGCCGGGCGTGATGATGCACACCTGTAATCCCAGCTACTCGGGAGGCTGAGGCTGGAGAATTGCTTGAACCCTGGAGGCAGAGGTTGCAGTGAGCTGAGATCCTCCACTGCACTCCAGCCTGGGTGACAGAGCAAGACTCCATCTCAAAAAGAGAAAAGAAAGAAGAAAAGCAGAACAGCAACTTGGAAGTGCCTGAGGTAGGAGTGGGCTTATTGCATGGAGAGAGGCCAGTGTGGCTGGAGCAGGGTGACAAGGGGCAGTGGTGAAGGATGACATTGCAGGGTTTTTAGGGACCAGATAGGATGGGAACAAGTATGGATTTTACTCCAAGCATCAAGTACCTCCTTGGAGGGCTCCAAGCAGGAGAGTGAAACCCCTTAGGTTTTTTAAAGTCTGCCCAGGCTGCGTTTCGGGATGGGTGGTGGAAGGGGCTGGAAGGAAAGCAGGGAGACATGGTGGGGGCAATGAGAAAAAGTTACTCCAGCCGAGGAGACTTGGTGCCATTCAGGCCCGAACCTGGGCTTTGGGTACAACCATCTCAAATTTGTTCTACAATTAGTTTATGTTTTTCAGTCACCACATGAGGTTACTCTGATGCCAAGCAGCCATTCTCAATCAGCCCGTCCCCATGGAGGACACAGTTAATGTCTTCCAGAGCCTTATACTCGGCCACAGGGTACAAGGCCAAGCTTTCAATAGGAGCAATATTATTAGTTTCCATCTGGGTAACAGCAGCAAGAAGGCATCTGATTTCTTTGACTTCAGGAGTTCAGAAGATGCTGGAAACCACAGAAGGGGAGGATTTATTTACCGGTTAGATACTAAGAGATGTGTCCCTGGGTGGAGCCTACCTTGGCAAACCTGTGACGCTCTCCTGGTTTCAGGGATCAGAGCGGTTCAAAACTGCAAAGGATCTCATCTGTCATCCGGTCTAGCATCTCCCAAGTCCAATGGTAGCCCTGGAACAGGAAGTGCTGGAAACGCAGTCTCCAGCCTTCATGGGCCAGAATCTGCATTTTCACAAGCTCTCCAAGCGATATGCATGTGTATTGTAGTTTGAGAAGCACGGCTCTGAAGATTCTCACCTTCAATGGGTAATAGATTCACCAGCATAGTTTAAAAAAATAAAACTGTAATCCCAGCACTTTGGGAGGCCGAGGCAGGTGGATCACGAGGTCAGGAGTTTATGACCAGCCTGAACAACATGGTGAAACCCCGTCTCTACTAAACATACAAAAAATTAGCCGGGTATGGTGACGCATGCCTGTAATCCCAGCTACTCGGGAGGCTGAGGCAGGAGAATTGCCTGAACCCAGGAGGCGGAGGTTGTGGTGAGCCGAGACCGTGCCATTGCACTCCAGTCTGGGCAACAAGAGCAAAACTCCTCTCAAAAAAACAAAAATAGAGCCGGGTGCAGTGGCTCATGCCTGTAATCCCAGCACTTTGGGAGGCCGAGGCGGGTGGATCACGAGGTCAAGAGATCAAGACCATCCTGGTCAACATGGTGAAACCCTGTCTCTACTAAAAATACAAAAAAAATTAGCTGGGCATGGTGGTGTGTGCCTGTAATCCCAGCCACTCAGGAGGCTGAGGCAGGAGAATTGCTTGAACCCAGGAGGCGGAGGTTGTGGTGAGCCAAGATCGCGCCATTGCACTCCAGCCTGGGTAACAAGAGTGAAACTCCGTCTCAAAAAAACAAAAACAAAAACAACAATAACAAAAAGCTGTAAGAGATACCTGGCCCTGTTCTAGGGATTTGGTTTCAATTGGTCTGGGGTGAGCCTAGGCAGTTTTATGTCACTGTTTTTTTTTTTAAGGTCCCTGATTATGAAGTGACATTAGAGAATCGCTTACATAATCCAAAGTTCTTACTGAAGCTCTGGCACAATACACTGAAAAGATTTACATCTGATTCCAATGCAAGGATCTTGGCAAAAGTGCCCGAGATTCTACATTTCTAACAAGCTCTCAGGTGAGGCCAATGCTGGTCCTCAGACCATACTTGCAGTAGCAGGTGTAATGGTTAATTTTGTGTGTTGATGTGATTGGGCCATGGGGTGCCCAGATATTTGGTCAAACACCATTCTGGGTGTGAGTTTGGTTTTGGATATTATTAACATTTGGTTTTGGATAATAAGATTAAAATTGAGACCCATAGACTTAGGGTAGATTGCCCTCCATTATATTGGTGGGTCTCCTCCAAATAGTTGAAGGTCTGAATAAAAAAAACAGAAAGACTGTCCTTGTCTGAGCAAGAGAGGATTCTGCAGCAGGTGGCCTTTGGACTTCATCTGCAACACTGGCTCCTCCTGGGTCTCCTGCAGACTGCCTTTGAACTAGAACTAGAATTAAAGCATTGCTTCTCCGGGGTCTCCAGGCTGCCAGCTTACCCTGAAGATTTTGGATTTATCAGCTTCCATAGTCTCATGAGCCAATTCCATGTAATAAATCCCTTTCTATAAATATATACACATTCTATTTGTTCTGTTTCTCTGGAGAAGCCTGACTAATTCTTTAGTTTAGAAAGAAACTAAAGAAAAAACTGTGAGAACACTGAAAGAGAAACTGCTGTGTATGTGTGGTGGTAGGAGTGGTAAGGGTTGCAGCCTGGGACAGGGCAGCTGGTGCTGCTGTATGAGGGTACAGCAGAAAAAGCAACTTGAGTTCCAGTCTTCTCCTCCCTCATTGTCTTGGGACAATCACTATCTTTTCTCAATCTTTAGAAATTGACAATAGTGGCCCAGACTGCTGACACAAGAATAAAATCAGGGCATCCCAGAAGATCCATTCCAGCGAAACCTTATAGAACGAAAGTGAAGGCTGAGTACCCTCTGCATGCCCTGCCCTCCCAATCCCCGAGTTGGGGATGATAAACCATGCATGCCTGTTCCTGTTGCTGCTTCCACCTGAGGATCTGAAGAAGAAGCTCTGGCCTCAAGTGTTGCTTGGTGGGTGATACCAAAGGGGGAATCCTATTTGGGGTTCTCTCCCATGCTTGCCCATTCTCTCTCTTCATTCATCCAAACATAGCAACATAAAACAAGAACAGGGAGAAAATAAAAGGTATGGAAATTACATAATGGGAATAAAGAGCACAATAAATGGGCTTCATGGTCGAATGGATACAGCTAAAGAATGAATTAGTGAATTAGAAAATCAGATTGAGGAATTCTCCAGAAAGCAGCAGGGGAAAGTTCAAATGTAAAAATATAAAAGTTAAGAGACTTGGAGAATGAGAGTAAAACTACTGGCATCCAGGCAATAGGTCACAGAATAGGAAAAAAACAGAAATGAAGAGAAGAAAATAGATGGAAAATTCATGGAGATACATTTCCAAGCATTAAAGATGAATATATTTAAATTAAAAGAGTGCATAGAACATCAAGGAGAGAGAAGAAAATGCCACATCTAGACACACTAGAATTAAATTTAAGAATACCATGTGGAATCATGGAAATAACTAACTGATTAATTTAGGAATACCAAACTCAAAGAGAAAATTTTGAAAACTCTCAGAAGGAGCATATCACCTACAAAGGAAAAATAACCAAATGAGTATCATACTTTTAAACCACAGCAGTTAATGCAAAAAGATAATGAAGTGTGAGTTTTAAAGTACTGAAGGACTGGGAGCCATGGCACATGCCTGTAATTCCAGCACTTTGGGAGGCCAAGGCAGGGGGATAACTTAGTCTTAGGAGTTCGAGACGAGCCTGGGCAGCATGGCAAAACTCCATCTCTACAAAAAATACAAAAATTAGCTGGGAATAGTAGCACCACAAGTTCCAGCTACTTGAGAGACTGAAGTGGGTGGGAGGGTCGCTTGAGCCCATGAGGTCGAGGCTGAAGTAGGCCATGATAAGGTCACTGCACTCCAGACTGGGACACAGAGTGAAACCTTGTCTCTAAAAAATATTAATAAATACAGTTCTAGGAAAGTACTTCTAACTTAAAATTCCATTTCTGGCAAGACTGCCATTCAAATGTAGGGTATAATAAAAATACTCTCAGGCATACAAGACTTGAGGAAGTTTGCCATGCTACAGTCCACATTTAAAAACACTTGTGGAAGAAGTGATATTCAAATAAGAAAAATAAATCCAGAAAAAGCTGCAAGAAATATGTGAAATAAGGCTGGGCATTGACTCATGCCTGTAATCCCAGCACTTTGGGAAGCTGAAGTGGGTGGATTACCTGAGGTCAGGAGTTCGATATCAACCTGGCCAACATGGCAAAACCCTGTCTTTACTAAAACCACAAAAAACTAGCTGGGCATAGTGGCAGGCACCTGTAATCCCAGCTACAGGGGAGGCTTGAGAGGAGGCTAAGACAGGAGAATCGCTTGAACCCAGGAGGTGGAGGTTGCAGTGAGCCGAGATTGAGCCACTGCACTCCAGCCTGGGCAACAGAGCAAGACTCTGTCTAAAAATAAAAATTAAAAATTAAAAAACAAAACAATATGTGAAATAAGGGGAATCATGTACCTTGAAAATTTTGTGTGTGTGGATATTAACATGAGAGATGGGATGAACTGAAAGGATCTGAGGACATGCTAAAGCTATTTTGCTAAAGAGAAGCCATAGATACAGAAGTTTCTAAATAACAGCAGCAGAAATTTTTAATTTTTAATTTTTTTCGACAGGGTCTCATTCTGTCCTCCTGGCTGCAGTGCAGTGGTGCAATCGCTGCTCACTGCAGCCTCTACCTCCTGGGCTCAAGCAGTCCTCCCAGCTCAGCTTCCCAAGTAGCTGGAACTGCAGGCACACATCAGCACATCTGGCTAGTTTTCTGTATTTTTGATAAAGATGGGGTCCCACTATGTGACCCAGGCTGATCTCAAACTCCTGGGCTCAAGTGATCCTTCCACCTTTCCTCCCAACATGCTGGGATTATAGGCAAGAGCCACTACACCAGCCAATTTTTAATTTTAAATTTAAATTTAAATTTAAATTAAGAAGGCAGAAAAAAAGTTCAAATACATTTAAAAATCTGGCTGGGAGTGGTGGCTCATGCCTATAATCTCAGCACTTTGGGAGACTGAGGTGGCCGGATAACCTGATGTCAGGAGTTCAAGACCAGCCTGGGCGACATGGCGAAACCCCATCTCTACTAAAAATACAGAAAATTAGCTAGGCAAGTGCCTGTAACCCCAGCTACTCAGGAGGCTGAGGCAGGAGAATTGCTTGAACTCCAGGGGCGGAGGTTGCAGTGAGCTGAGATTGTGCCACTATAGTCCAGCCTGGGTGACAGAGAAGCCATCTTAAAATAAATAAATTAATTGAATTAAATTAAAATTTAAAAATAAAAATAAAACAATATAAGTGGTCTAAATTTGCCAACTAAAAAAAATGATCAGATTGAATTTAAAAAACAAAATCTACCTACATACTATTATAAAAGGCATATATAAAGTATAAAAACATGAAAATGCTGAAATTAAAAGAATGAAGAAAGGTAACGTATGTCAATATAAGATAAATATACTTTAAAAAAAAGAATACTTAGGGCTAGAGAGGATCACTGGATGCAGAGAAAAGGGTTAGTTCTCGCAGAAGACATAAAAGCTAAATATGAATGCATCTAATGAACGAAACTCAAAATGCATAAAATAAAAAATTGATAGAAATACATGGGGAAATTGACAAATCCACATTGCAATCACTAAATATGAATGCATCTAATTAACCTCAAAATATATAAAACAAAAAACTGATAGAAATACATGGAGAAATTGACAAACTCACTATTGTCAAGAGAGGTCTCGATTATTGATAGGTCTCGATTATTGATGAGTCAGGCCGACAAAACAGCCAAACAAATTGCAAGCTTGAACTAATGGCCATATACAGAATTCTGCATCCAACAGTTAGAGAATGCCATTTTCTTACACATGCACGAAACATTTATCTTTTTACGTCTTCTAATACTTAATAGAGATTTTCGCTGGTTTCCCAGACATCCACATAAAGACTACATTTCCCAGCCTCACCTGCCTCTAAGTAATATGTTACCAAGAGCTAACCAAGGCGATGTGAGTGGCTGTGATGTGTACAACTTCTGAATCAGGCCCTGAAAGGGCTTCCTACTACATGGATCAATAAATGATTGGGAGCCATTGTGGGTCCTGCAAAAGGCAGCAACACCCTAGAGATGGCAAAGCAATGTGGCAGAGGGAGCCTGGGAGGCTGACACTAAGGGCTGCTAGATGGCTTATTCTCGGTCTCATAAGAAGGAAAGAGAATTCTGTCTTGTTTAAAGCTCTTCTTGAAATAGAACAAGTCCCTTTTAGCTTTGTCTCTTTCAGGATCCCTACTACAGAGTATGCGTGGAATTGTCTACATACCAGACTGACCCCAGAAACAGAAGATGTGGATAAGGAGGAAGGATGAAAAACCAGCTTTTGCCTTGCAGCAAAGACCTTAAAACGCTGCTGGAAAACGTGAAGGGAGACCTGAAATGATCAGAATCTTCTGCTGGTCACTAAGCAGACCCCGGTGGGAGGACATCCTGCAGAAATTTATATTGTTTGAGAACACAAGTGATACAGTTTGGCTGCCCCGGTGCCCTCAGAGGAGGAAGGGCAGAGAAACAAAGAGGAACGGGGGAGGAAACACAGGAGGGCAGAATAGAAACTGGCACGGGGGAGCAGCTGTTACCTCGAGGAGGCAGGCTTGTTGCGCCAAAACCGTATTTGTTATAAGATGGCATTGGAGGGAAGACTGCTCCTCCCTCCTTTGTGAAAGTAACTAGTTTCTGAAGGCAAAAGGAAAACTGGGAGGCAGGTGGCAGGCTGAGGTCACAGTGATAAAAACATATCCCCTTATCACAAATTACTGAAGACGAGCAACACGAGACCAACGGGAGGGGAGCTGAAGATGGAATGACCCAGAACAAAAGAACATCTGTGGTGACCTCCACAGAGTCACCAGGCCACCATTGCAGGGTGCAGCCAACACTTAAAGAGTCCTCCAGAGAAGCCCAGTGTTCCACGAAATCACTCGGGAGTATGTGCCAGCAGTTCCAGATCAGTATATGGAGTGGAAAAGTACCAGTGTTAGATGGTTGTGCCATGGTTTCTTTCCAGGTATTTCCTCAGCGGATGGGCATGCCCCACCCACAGCAGGGAAGGGGAGAGGCTGAAGATAAGTGTGCCTGAGGTCCAAGGGCATGGACCTGCACAGCCAAGACCCAGCTCCCTATTGCCTCTCTTCTGGAAGCCTCTCCAACCATCTAGATCTTTATCTACCTTGTCCTCTGCTGTTTTGCCCCCCGAAGGCACCCATTGCTGCCATGCTCCAAACTCCTTCCAGAATCTTCTTTCTGAGCCCTCCCTGCACCCCATTGCTCTACCCCAGATGGGCACACCAGTTCTGCTGCACACCTGGCAAAACACCCATGGAAAGTCTAGAGCAACACCACTTTCCCAGGGCTACTTACATCTAAAATAGGGCTCCAGATGACACAAGTGAGGCTGGGTATGGTGGCCTGTGATCCTAGCATTTTGGGAGGCCAAGGCGGGAGGATTGCTTAAGTCCAGGAGTTTGAGACCGGCCTGGCCAACAAGGCAAGACCCCATCTCTACAAAATAAAAATTTGAAAAATTAGCCTTGTGTGGTGGCACATCCCTGTGGTCCCAGCCACTCAGGAGGCTGAGACAGGAGGATCGCTTGCGACCAGGAGGTCAAGGTTGCAGTAAGCCATGTTCATGCCACTACAGTCCAGCCTGGGCAACAGAGAGACTCCATCTCAAAAAGATAAAAAATGAAAGAGAGAGAGAGAACACAAGTGATACAGTATTGGCTGTGTCCCCACCCAAATATCATCTTGAACTGTAGCTCCCATAATTCTCACAGGTTGTGGGAGGGACCCAGTATGAAATAACTGAATCATGGGTGTAGTTTCTCCCATACTGTTCTTGTGGTAGGGAATAAGTCTCATGAGAACTGATGGTTTTATAAGAGGAAACCCCTTTCACTTAATTCTCATTCTCTCTTGTCTGCCGCCATGTAAGATGTGCCTATTGCCTTCTGCCATGATTGTGAGACCTCCCCAGCCACATGGAACTGTGAGTCCATTAAACCTCTTTTTCTTTGGAAATTACCCAGTCTTTGGTATGTCTTTATCAGCAGCATAAACACAGATTAATAAAACAAGTGAGCCTCCAAGTCAGTACCTTAACCCCAGGTAAAGCATCCAAAGCCCCCCTGTGGAACTTTAGAAACTACAGAGTTTGCGCTTCCTCTCCACATCCCGGTAAACAGAAGACCCAGGAAGGGGCAGGGAGGAAGGGGCTGGGAATGTGCAGTTTTCAATCTTTTGTTTAAGCATTTCTGCTGCCTGCCAAGGTTGAGAACCAGAGCCCCAAGGCAAGATCCAAGAGATGTTTTGGAGCTCCAAGTTCACTAAATTGCAAAGTATAAAAAATTAAAACAAGAGCACAAGCATACCAAGATGTACATAAGGATGTGGCTTGTTCTTCTCTCCAGCCATCTCCCAGGTCTTCCTCCTCTTCCCTCTGCCCACCTGGGATGGAGTCCAGCTTCTCAGTTTGCAAAAGGGAATGAGGGAAGAGAAAATGAGAATGGAAGAGGCATAGCTGATGCCCTTCAAAGCCATCAGTACCTGCACCTTTCTGCTTCTCCCTCTTCCCCAGAGACTGGCAGTAAATATCTATTTTTAAAAAGCAACAGCTATTAATAATTTCTCTATCAATTCGGGTAATGTTCAACCTCTTATTATCAACGACAGTGGTTTGTGGACAAGGGACTTCTGATTCATTATTGTCATTACTGTCTTACTGTTAGTTTTCCAAAATGTATTTTCATTTTACTTTTATTAGGGAAGTGCAGACTCTTTAATTCCTTGGCAAACCCAAACTCAATCAATATATTTATTGTACTAAGTCTTCTAAAACCCAACAAATTACCGTCCCTCCTGTTAAGGGCCTTAATTAGATTGCTAATAAGTATTCCCTGTTTAAGGATGTGTTCCTGAAAAAGCACAGGGAAGTCATCGACCTCAAATGTAATTTTCATGGAGTTACTTCCTGAACCCAGCTGTGGCCCCCATCATGTCTCAAATTAAATTAAAATCACGATTCCCATGCAGGCTCTCCACCATCAGCCTTACCCTGCCTAACAGCCTTCTTTTAGTGTCCCCTTCCCCCAATGGATGTCTTCTCATTCCCTCTGCCTAGAATCTTCTGCTCTCTCTGTTACCTGGCAAGCTCTCAACTGTCCCTTAAGGCTGGCAATCAGCATCCCTTCTCTCCTTCTAGGAAGCCTTTCGAATCCTCTCCAGCAGAATTGGCATATTTTTCCTCTGAGCCTTCTTCTAGCAGACCTCAGATATCCTGTCCTAAAAAGCCTGTGCCTCCATGCCCCAGATTTTGAACTTCTCAAGTGCAAGAGATGAGACTTGGTCATCTCCGTATCCCCAGTGTCTTGCATAAAATCTGCCCATGGAAGGTGGGCCATAAATGATGGATTAATTGAACGAATGTATAAAAGAAGCCAGCCCACCCGCAGTCCTCTACACAACCCTCACTCTCTCCTTCATCTTTCCCAGTGTTCATCCTTTTGGTCCAGAGTAACCTGAAAACCACACACCTACCATGAGAGCAGGAGGCGTGTCTGGTCTGTTCCCTGTTGTATCTCCAGTGCCTAGAGCCATGCCTGGCGTATTGTAGGTGCTCAGTAGACATTTGTTGACCATATGAATGAATCTTTCAAAACCCACCTCCTCTACCCAACTCTCACCATTCCCAGAGGACTGTCCTCCATCTACGTCCCTCCTCCTTTCTGTGTCCCCAGGGCATGACTAACTCAGATATGACAGAAGAAGTAAGGCCACACAAACCCATGCCTGCGCAAATCAGTCATCTCAGGAGCTTTCTGCCCAAAAGCAGATATGGTCTGATGATCCGAGGGATTACTGATGTAGTGAGACAAGGTGGAACACAGAGGGAAAGCTGCTTTCTGTAAATCTCTGTTCATCACACCATTCTGTCTTTTCTTTTCTTTCTTTTTTTTTTTTTTTTTTTTGCATTTGGTTTTGGTTTTGTTTTTTGGGACAGAGTCTGTCGCCCAGGCTGGAGTACAGTGGCACAATCTGAGCTCACTGCAACCTCCACCTCCTGGGCTCAAGCAATTCTTGTGCCTCAGCCTCCCGAGTAGCTGGGACTACTGGTACATGCTGGCACACTGGGCTAATTTTTGTATTTTTAGCAGAGACGGGGTTTTACCATGTTGGCCAGGTTGGTCTTGAACTGCTGACCTCAAATGATCCACCTGCCTCGGCCTCCCAAAACAGTATATAAAACTTTCAGATTACAGACATGAGCCACCACACCTTGTCCTGTCTTTATCAAGAATTTTGGTTCATATATACTGGTTTGGAATTAAATTCCTCCCAATTTGATACAATCCAGAAATCAACCATGTTTCATGTACTCATTTTTTTCCCTATGTGAAAAAATTAAAACTCTGTTCTGTAAACATTATGAGCCTATTTAACAATCAGATTTAGGTAACTATTCAAGTAGGCAGGAGAACAGAGGATCAGAGTATTCTGCTCTGTTCAACATTGTGGTCGATAGTGTTGCAATTTACATCATTCATCCATTCTAAGTTTCCAAGAATGAGAACACAATGTAATGTGCTTCATGGTAAAAATCCACTGAATAGAATCTAAATTTTGTTTGATGGTTTCTGGATCTACATAGGATTACTCTGAACATCAATATCTTTTTATGAAAGTTTTACAGAAGCACTTCAGTCAAGGAGCCTGTTTGCAGGAGTCCTGTGTGCACTGGCTGGGGTACGCACAGCACACACTCCAGGTCTCTCTGTGCCTCAGTGCCCACCCATTAAGAATGTCATGTTAATAAACTCCAGTGACCCCTCCTAACTGGCCTATTTGCTGGTAAAACCAGCTGCTGAACTACCCCTCCAACTCTCCCACTTCCAAACTCCATCTCCTTCAAATTCCAGTGAAAAAGAAAATTCTTTCATTTTGTCTTAGTCTTTTAATTCCCTTCTCCTTCTATTTACTTTTCCGAAACTTAGAGCTAAAAAGGACTTTGATACGCCCAACCAGTCATTGCTATAGAAGACTATAAAGTCTTATATATATGTATAAAAGTTGGACGTATACATAAAATGTCAGAGGGTCACCACACCATAGGATGAAACAGCAATAAAAACTTTATACTTGGCCAAGTGTGCAGTGGCTCATGCCTGTAATGCCAGCACTTTGGGAGGCCAAGGAGGGCGTATCACAGGTCAGGAGATCGAGACCATCCTGGCTAACAGGGTGAAACCCCCTGTCTACTAAAAATACAAAAAAAAATAGCATGGTGGCATGTGTCTGTGGTCCCAGCTGCTTGGAGGCTGCGGTAGGAGGCTTGAACCAGGGAGGCAGAGGTTGCAGTGAGCCAAGATTGTGCCACTGCACTCCAGCCTGGTGACAGAGCAGGACTCCATCTCAATAAACAAAACAAAACAACTTTCTACTTAGAGCTTAGGTTAATCCTTTTAAAAGCACCTGCCTTTGGAGGACTGCATCAGGACTCAGGCATAAAAAGCTGATTTGACTATCTGTGCTGGAGAGACAGATAAAAATTAGAAGGTCAGTCTAACCAGACTTTGTGGTTAGGCTTAGAGTTCATGGCTGAGGCACACCGTGTTCTGATGTACCTCACCATGCTATGATGGCTATCAGGATATTTCCAATTATAACATCTACTATAATAACACCGTTTTGTGAGACAGGCGTCAGTATCCCAGTTTTGCTGACAAGGAAACTGAGGCTGGGACAGGCTGGATATCGCCAGGACTGAGAGACAGTAAGTGAGACTGCTGGTACTCAGACCCAACTGCCTGATGCCAAAGCTCATTCTCTTAACTACTGGGCTCCTTCCCAGCCCTGCCCTGCACATACACACACACCCTAACATAGAGAACATTTGTAATCATCCTGGCTGCCCAGCATCTGAACTCCCTTCCTGGGTTCAGGAAATCCTCTATTTACGGGTGAATTTTGTAGGAGGCAGGGCATAGAGCCTCCTGGTACAGAAGCCGAGCCCCTTGACTCCCACCTTTTCCAGCCTCCTTTGCTGCTGGGGCTCAAGCACGTGACTTAGGCCCGGTCAATCAGATGTGCCCTCCTGGATTCTAACTCAGGAGCTGAAGGGGTGAGAAGGGGGCCCACGGGAAGCCCTTCCAGCAGCAGAGGCAGCCACACTGAGGGGCAGGGCCAGTAGCGCCAGTGTCCAGGGTGGCCTGGGGTGGTCAGCGGTGGTCCTGGGCCACAGCCTCGGCTGCCATCTTGTCTGCAACCTGCCTTGTAGCCTTGTGAGCCTTGCTTGCAACAAAAGCCCCATAGATCCAACAATCAAGGGCACACATCTCAGCGCTGAGAGCAACGATCCTCAAGTGCATCTCACGGGTCCCTGGGGATGGAGAAGAGCTGACCAGGTACGATCCCCTCCAGCCTCATCCACAGGTGGTCGGAAGTGTGAACAGTACTAGACAACCTTTCGAGTTGACGCCTCTTTTCATGGCTGTATTGGTCTGCTCGGGCTGCCCTAACAGCATAGTATATATAGCCTGGCTGACTTTTTTTTTTTTTTGAGATAGTCTTGCTCTGTTGCCCAGGCTGTAGTGCCGTGGTGTGATCAGCTCACTGCAACCTCCACCTCCCAGGTTCCAGCCACTCTCCTTCCTCAGCCTCCCAAGTAGCTGGGATTACAGGCATGCACCACCACACCCGGCTAATTTTTGTATTTTTAGTAGAGATGGGGTTTCACCATGTTGTCCAGGCTGGTCTCAAACTCCTGATCTCAGGTGATCCTCCCATCTCAGTCTCTCAAAGTGCTGGGATTACAGGCATGAGCCACCACGCCCAGCCGACTGGGTGACTTAAACAGCAGAAATTCTCTCATAATCCTGGAGCCTGGAAGTCCAAGATCAAGGGCCTGGCAGGTGTGGCTTCTCCTGAGGCCTCTCTCCTTGGCATGCAGACCCCCACCTTCTTTCTGTGTCTTCACAGGGTGTTTCCTCTGTGTGCTTTGCTGTCTCTATGTGTCCCAATCTCTTCTTACAAGGACACCAGTCCGATTGGGTCAGGGCTCACCAACAGGCTCATTTTAACTCCTTAAAGTCCATATCTCCAAATCCATTCACAACCTGAGGTACTAGAGGTTAGCGCTTCAACATATAAATTTTGGGGAAACACTTTCAGCCCATAGTAATGTCAAATCATTTCATTTGTCCCTATTATATTTTAGTATATGGTAAATGTTAGTCTATATTAAATATTAGTCTCTGTTAAGAATATGGAGATATATATATAGTTGTGGGGTTTTTTGCTTTTTGTTTTTAGACAGAGTCATGCTCTGTTGCCCAGGCTGGAGTGCAGTGGTGCAGTCTCAGCTCACTGCAACGTCTGCCTCCTGGGTTCAAGCAATTTCCCTGTCTTAGCCTCCTGAATAGCTGGGATTACAGGTGTGTGCCACCACACCCAGCTCATTTTTGTATTTTTAGTAGAGACAGGGTTTCACCATGTTGGCCAGGCTAGTCTCGAACTCCTAACCTCAGGTGATCTGTCCACCTTGGCCTCCCAGTGCTGGGATTATAGGCGTGAGCCACTGCGCCTGCAGTTAATGATATATTACTAAAACATTTAAGTTGGTATTTTATTCATCTACATGATCACATATATTTGAAAAATAGAGCTTGTAGAAGTGGAAGGCACATTGGTTTATAGGTAACACTTGGTGTACAGACTGCTTCAGCCCCTTGCAAGGCTCCCAGGCTTCCCCAGGCACTGGGACCCAGACTCTGGGGACTGGGAGCTGGTCAGGGAGAGGCACAAAAGCCCAAGCTGGCTGCCACCAGAGGGACACCTTGGAGAGAGGACCAGTGCTTTCCTCCCATCCTGTCCTGCCTGCCAAGGTTCCACCCATCCTGCAGGGCCATCTTAGCCTATGGGAATTGGGGAGCAGGAAAGGGATGAACGCCTGGGTTGTGTCCATAGAAAAGCTGGCCTGGCTTTGCTGTGGGAAGGATCCATGAGGCCAGAGCCATGGACACTTTCATCCCAAGATTTGAGGTGTGCAGGTGGGAACCCTGCCCAAATGTCCCATGAGCCAGAGAAGCTTTAAGCCATGGGCAAAGGACAGGAGCTCAACACAGAATGAAGAGTCCAGCTTGGTATAATCCTCTGGGTTTATTTGCATGAACTGCTGCACACCAAGGCTGTGGGGAGAATTTTGTTAAGACAGAAGAGTTTAGATGAATGGGTTCTGTTGGCCCCAGTGAAGAGAAAGTAGCAAGAGCTTTCTATTTTCTAATAGAGAGGGTGGGCTGGGTGTGATGGCTCACACCTGTAATCGCAGCATTTTGGGATGCCAAGGTGGGAGGTTGGCTTGAGCTCAGGAGTTTGAGACCAGCCTGAGCAACATGGCAAAACACTCTCTACAAAAATTAGCCAGGCATGGTGGCACATGCCTGTAGTGCCAGCTACTCAGGAGATTGAGGTGGGAGAATCACTTGAACTCAGGAGGCAGAGGTTACAGTAAGCCACTGCACTCCAGCCTGGATGACAGAGCAAGACCCTGTCTCAATAAAAATTAATTAATTAACTAATTAGTAGATGGGGTGTGGCTGAGGGTAATGGATGAGACAAAGGTATCAGCGGGTGACAGAGATCAGGTAAAAACCAAATCCTCCCATTCTGTGTGAGGACCATCCCACTTCAGAGCACCCCAAACTCAAGGACACTTTGAGTTGGTGGCTCTTTGCTCCTAACTGTCACCTGCAACCAAAAAGCTCCCTTCTCCCTCCAATTTTAATCAAGGCCCTCCTCAGCTGTGGCCATGTTCATGATTCCTTCCCAGACCCTCCCTCAGGTGAACCTTTGTGAGCACCCCTCCCCCATATCACTGGCTCTACCTCCTGAGAGGGCCACGCACGAGGCCTGAAGACCCAAGTTCCAACTCCAACTAACAGTGTGATTTTTGTACAAGTTTCTCCATCCTTTTGAATATGGGATAAAAATTCTCTCCATTGGCAACAAAAGCCAAAATAGACAAATGGGACCTAATCAAACTCCACAGCTTCTGCACAGCAAAAGAAACAGTCTCTAGAGTGAATCGGCAACCAACAGAATGGGAAAAAAATCTTTGTCAGATGCAGTTTACCCATCTGACAAAGGGCTGATATCCAGAATTTACAAAGAACTCAAACAGATTTACAGGAAAAAAACAAACAAGCCCATTCGAAAATGGGCAAAGGATATGAACAGACACTTTTCAAAAGAAGACATACATGAGGCCAACAAACATATGAAAAAATGCTCATCATCACTGGTCATTAGAGAGATGCAAATCAAAACCACATTGAGATACCATCTCACGCCAGTTAAAATAGCGATCATTAAAAAATCTGGAGACAACAGATGCTGGAGAGGATGCGGAGAAATAGGAACACTCTTACACTGTTGGTGGGAGTGTAAATTAGTTCTACCATTGTGGAAGACAGTGTGGTGATTCCTCAAGGCCTTAGAAATAGAAGTTCCATTTGACCCAGCAATCCCATTACTGGGTATATATTCAAAGGACTATAAATCGTTCTACTATAAGGACACATGCACATGAATGTTCATTGCAGCACTGTTTACAATAGCAAAGAACTGGAACCAACCCAAATGCCCAATGATGATAGACTGGACTGGGAAAATGTGGCACATATACACCATGGAATATTATGCAGCAATCAAAAATGATGAGTTCGTGTCCTTTGTAAGGACATGGATGAATCTGGAGAACATCATTCTCAGCAAACTGACACAAGAACAGAAAATGAAATACCACATATTCTCACTCATAGGCGGGTGAGGAAAAATGAGAACACATGGACACAGGGAAGGGGGTACTACACCCTGGGGTCTATTGGCGGGAATAGGGGAGGGACAGCGTTGGGGGGGAGCTGGGGAGGGATAGCCTGGGGAGAAATGCCAAATGTGGGTGAAGGGGAGGAAGGCAGCAAAACACATGGCCATGTGTATACCTATGCAACTATCTTGCACATTCTGCACATGTACCCCAAAACCTAAAATGCAATAAAAAAAAAAAATTCTCTCCAGACCTTTCTCTCAAGGTTGCTTTTTGTGAGGCTGGCATGGCTAATAAGCAGGAAGATGCTTTGGCAGCTCTGAATGGCCCCAGGCAATTGTCAAGATTTATTGAGAGCAGTTCTGTCTTGAGGGCCCAGGGACAAGCCTCTGTTCACCTGTGCACTCCTCCTCATCCTCAACGCCTGACCTGCTCAACATCCCGGGCATCCTGACCTCGGAGTGGAAAGCCCCAGAAGACAGGGGGCCCCAGAATCGGTGAGCGTGTACACCTGCTTCGATGGGGTGAATTGCGGCTCCCACCACCCAAATTCATCTTTCGAAGTTCTAACCCTCAGCTCCTCAGAAGGTGGCCTTCTGTGGAAAAGGGGCGTTGCAGATACAGTCGAGAAGAGACAGTATAGGAGCCGGGTGCACCCCCAATCCAGCCTGACTGGTGTCCTTATGAAAAGGGGAAGTGTGGACACAGACACACACAGGGAGGTGAAGGTGAAGGCAGAGATCTGGGCGATGTTCTAGAAGTTAAGGAACGCCCAGGATGGCCGGCACCCCCAACAGAAGCCAGGGAGGGCCTGGGACAGCGCCTCCCTCACAGCCTCCGAGGAACCTGCCTTGCCACCACCTCCATCTGGGACACATGACTTCTGGAACTGTGAGGGAGGACATCTCTGTAGGTGCAGCGTGGCTCATGGTGCTTTGTCACTGTGGCCATGGCAAACTGTGACACCTGCAAACGCCAGCCTGGGATTCACTGAATTTGCCAGGCAGGGAATTGGAGCTGCGAACCCTGGGAAATGCTGGTTCAGGCTGTTCCTCAAGCGTTTCTGCTCCTTGAGGAGCTGTGAACACAGCCCTGCAGGGTGTGGGGTGTGTGTACATGCTGTGGGGAGGGTGTGCAATATGATGTGTGTGTGGCATATGTGTGTGATGTGTGTATGTGTAGTGTGGGGGGGGTGTATGTGTGTGGTGTGTGTGTGGTGTGTGTGGGTGGTGGTGTGTGTAGTGTGTAATGTGGTATAGTATAGTGTGATGTGTGTAGGTGGTATGGTGTGTATGTGTAGTGTGTGGTGTGTGTGTGGTGTAGTGTGTAGTGTGTTGTGTATGTGTGGTGTTGTGTGGGTGGTATGTGTAGTGTATGGTGTATGTGTGTGGTGTGGTGCGTATGTGTAGTGTATGGTGTGTGGGTGTGGTATAGTACAGTGTGGTATAGTGTGGTGTGTGTGGTGTGTATGCGTAGTGTGTATGTGTAGTGTGTGGTGTGGTATGTAGTGAATGTGGTGTTGGTGGTGTGTGGGTGTGGTGTGGTGTGTGTGGTGTGGTGTGGTGTGTGGTGTGTGGGTGTAGTGTGGTATAGTGTGGTGTGGTATGTGGTGTGTGGTGTGTGTGGTATGTGTGGTGTGTGATGTAGTGTGTGTGTGCTGTGGTGTGTGATGTAGTGTGTGTGTGCTGTGGCATGTGTAGTATGTGTGGTGTGTGGTGTGTGTGTGGTGTGTATGTGTAGTGTGTGGTGTGGTGTGGTATAGTGTGGTATGGTATGTGTGGTGTGTATGTGTAGTGTGTGGTGTGGTATGTAGTGAATGTGGTGTTGGTGGTGTGTGGGGTGTGGTGTGGTGTGTGTGGTGTGGTGTGGTGTGTGGTGTGTGGGTGTAGTGTGGTATAGTGTGGTGTGGTGTGTGGTGTGTGGTGTGTGTGGTATGTGTGGTGTGTGATGTAGTGTGTGTGTGCTGTGGCGTGTGTAGTATGTGTGGTGTGTGGTGTGTGTGTGGTGTGTTTGTGTAGTGTGTGGTGTGGTGTGGTATAGTGTGGTATGGTATGTGTGGTGTGTATGTGTAGTGTGTGGTGTGGTGTATTGTGTGGTGTAGTGTGGTGTGTATGTGTAGTGTGTGATGTGCGGGTGTGGTGTGGTGTGGTGTGTGATATATGGTGTGTGTATGTGTGGTGTGGTTGGTACAGTGTGGTGCGGTATAGTGTGGCATGTGTAATGTGTGCTGTGTGTGTGGTGTGGTGTGTGTTGGGGGCAGCGTGGCCAGGAGCAGGGTAGCCCTGAGACACACAGCTCCCCATCTGGCCCCCATCCACCCCATTCCACCCAGGGCCCCATCAAACCCAACTGCCTTTCCGTTTCCTTTGGCCTGGAGCAGGCTGGAAGAGGAGAAGAGAAAAGAAGAAAAGTAGGAAAGTACAAATCCTTCCTAGATTCTTCTCCTAGTCCTTTTCCTCCCCTTCCTGCTCCCTGCATCCAGTGTCAAATGGCAACCAGGAGCATCAAGGTGACCTAACATTTTCTGAACTTGGCAGTTCCCTTTTGGGCCATGCAGCACGAAATAGACATCTTCAGGATTGACTGAAAACAAAGTTGGAAAGATGAGAGAAAGAGAGGGAGGGAGGGAGGGAGGGAGGGAGGGAAGGGAGGGAGGGAGGGAGGAAGGAAGGAAGGAAAGAAGGAAGGAAGGAAGGAAGGAAGGAAGGAAGGAAGGAAGGAAGGAAGGAAGGAAGGAAGGAAGGAAGGAAGGAAGGAAGGAAGGAAAACCAGAAGAGGACACTGCTCCTCCCACTGTTGGTGCCCCTCCCCAGATTGCTGTCTCCAAATACAAAATGCAGCGTGGAATCTCGGCCAGAGCTCCAGCACAGCCTCAGAGACCAGAACAGAAGTTACCTGAAAAGGAAGGGCACCCCCATTTCAGATCGGAGCGGGCACTAGGATGTATCCTTGGCCTCTGGAACCTGGAGCCATACAGACCCCACAGGCGGGGGAGAGGCCAAAAGTCAGGCCCAGAGGCTGATTCCTAAGCTGACAGCCCAGCTCTCAGCAGAACAGCTAGGCAAGGGCTGTGAAAATTATGCAGCCTCATGTGCCATGCCAGCCTGGCTCATGCACCTGCATATTTTGGGCCTTCCCCCAGCTGATGAGGACAGCTTGCATGGAATGACCTGGCACCCCTAGGTCAGGGACAACTTTGTTTTTGAAAACATTGTTTCCTGTAACAGCTCGTAAAGAACTGAAAACCAAAAACGAATGCCCCCAGGCGCCAGAAATTCTGCACAGCGTCTCTCAGTCAAAGATGATTATTCTTGTGACATTACTGTCTCCTCAATCTCTTCCTGTGGCAGGTACCCATCCACAAAGGCGGTTCAGCCCAGGCCGGCACTTCCAGAATGGACGTTGTCCTTCAAAGGCTATCCCCCCATGAAGGGCAGGAGGGTTACTTGGTCATCCAAGGCGACCGTGGTAAATGGCAAGGTGACTCCAGGCCATCGTCCCGGGATAAAAATGCTGCCACATGAAAGAGGGTGCTCGAGTAGACACTCACCTAATCCATCACAATGATCCAGAGACACGACTCCCCTGGGGTTTTATCCCATGTAAGAGGAGAGGGAACAGGGATGGGTGCCCCAGGTCACACCAGCAGACTGAGGGATCCTTTGACCCCACATTTTTTCCAACACTCCAGAATATTAAGAATAAATGACACTTGACTGAGACAATTCATTCAAGGTGGTTGCATGCAGATGAAGTCATTGTGGATTACATGTGTGAGTTATTATGAGTTCACGGCCATGTGTCTGAATATAAGCTGGGATGCCTTTTCTTCTCTCCTAGGAGACAATAGAATGTTCCATGAGGATCAAGGAGCCATGAGAGCCAGGCCATTGTGAGAGGAGTGTGGAGAGAGGGTCTGGGAAAAGAGAAAATGGGCAGTACCAGTAGACCCATTAGAATAGAGTAAGTTGTCGTCAGAAGTCATAGGCTGGGAGCAGGCAGACCCCGCAGATGCAACTCCTCAACCAGCAGCACCAGGCAAGAGGTGGCGAGGAAGAGGAACTTGATTCAGATCAAATCCAGGAACCACGGAAACTGTCCCCAAGCTGGCCAGAGCAATCCTCGCTTTTACCCAAAAGAGTCCAGTGTCCTCACCGCAGGATCAGCACTGTGGCTCTGAGACCTGACTGAATGAATATCCTTGGTGCCCCCCCAGGAGAAGTCACTGAGGGGATCAGAGTGGGTAACCCACTGGCTGCACCCAGGGTCTCTGACCAAAACAGGGAAGACGGAGAGCAAGCAGTCAGCTGGCCCAGGACACTCAGGCCAGATGCAGGAGGGGCTGCTGCATTTACTAAACCGAGTGTGAAATCATTATCTGGGAGAAATTGGAAGCCTCATGTCCCGCTGGTAGAAATGCAAAATGATGCAGGTGCAGCCACCATGGAAAACAGTTTGGTGGTTCATCAAGTTAAACCCAGAACTACCACTTGACCCAGAAATTCCACTCCTAGGTATATACCTAAGAGAACTGAAAGCAGATGTTCGAACAAAAATGTGTGCAGAATGTTCATTATAGTTCATGGCAGCGTTATTCATGATAGAAGATGGAAACAACCCAAATGTTCATCAATAAATGAATAAACAAAATACGGCATACCCACCCAGTTGAATATTATTCAACCGTAAAAAGAAATGAAATACTGATATATGCTACAACATGGGTGAACCTGAGAGCATTATGCTGAGTGAAAGAAACTAGACATGGCCGGGCACTGTGGCTCACTCCTGTAATCCCAGCACTTTGGGAGGCCGAGGCAAGTGGATCACCTGAGATTGGGAGTTGGAGACCAGCCTGGCCAACATGGTGAAACTCTGTCTCTACTAAAAATACAAAATTAGCAAAATTGCTTGAAGCTGGGAAGCAGAGGTTGCAGTGAGCGAAGATTGCACCATTGTGCTCCAGCCTGGGCAACAAAAGCAAAATTCCATCTCAAAAAAAAAAAAAGAAGAAGCCAGACACAAAAGGCCACATATCGTATGACTTCACTATATGAAATAGCCAAAATAGCACCAGGAGCAGTGGCTCACGCCTGTAATCCCAGCATCTTGTGAGGCTGAGGCGGGCGGATCGGTTGAGGCCAGGAGTTTGAGACCAGCCTAGTCAACATGGTGAAACTCTGTCTCTATTAAAAAACATACAAAAAAAAATAGGCCTGGTGGTGGAGCCTGTAATCCCAGCTTTTCAGGAGGCTGAGGCGGAGAATCTTTTGAACCCGGGAGGTGGAGGATGCAGTGAGTCAAGATCACACCTGCACTCCAGCCTAGGTGACAGAGCGAGACACTCTGTCTTAAAAAAAGAAAATAAATATCCAAAATAGGCAAATCTATACAGGCAGACACAGATTCATGGTAGCCGGGAGCTGGGGAGAGGCTGCTAATGAGTATGGATATTCCATCTGGGATTATGAAAAAATTCTGGAACTAGAATATACTTAAAGCCACTGAATCAAACACTTTGAAATGGTTAAATTGGTGGAGAGACCCCCCCACAAAAGGTATCCAGCAATTTTCCTCCTTCCTAAGTTCACACATTTTGATTTATTTGAAAAGGAACTTGATCCACAACAGAGTAAAAGCAAAGTTTCAAGCTTTTAGTCATTCTCTGATGTCAGATTTGCCTCATCTGGAAGCAACATGATGTCTGGAGACTGCTCTGAGAAGCTGGTGCCGAAGGAGGAGGACGGTGCCTGGCCAGCCACATCCAAGTCACTGTCCAGTAATACCCTTAGCTTTGCAGAGGACTTGCAAGACCTTCGCAACGCCTCCCTTTTCACCTCCCATCCTCACGTCTACATTATGACAGACAGACGGGGCTGAGGTTGGTTATTTTCTTACTACAGAGGAAGAAGCTGAGATCCTTGGGGATGAGTCTAGATTCAGCATCTAGACTCTGTCCAGTGCTGCTTTCCCCAAGAGCACCTCCCTGGTTTGACATATCATCTCAGGCTGAAAGCCTCAGAATCTTTGGCAGAGAACCACTGTGAAGCTCCACAGTGTGTTGCCTGAGCGCAGTAGTGACATCAGAGAGACTTGTATTCTTTCTCCAATTCTGCCCCTAGGGAGGCAGCTGGCCCGCCCGAAGGCAGCAGGGAGTGGTGAGGAAATGAAATACAACTCAGGGTCTTAAAACCAACACTGGGGAATTTTTCTTTCTTTCTTTTTTTTTCTTTCCCAAGATTAATCAACTGGCCACCGTCCTTTTAAAAAACATCACAAGAACCCAAATATCCTTAGACTGAACGACGTGAAATCTGCATGTGTGTGTAAGTATAGTGAGTAGAATTTTGTCCCTCAGAAAGATATATTCAAGTCCTAACCATCATACCTGTGACTATGACTTTATTTGGAAACAAGGACTTTACCAATGCAATCACATTAATATGAAGTCATACCAGATTAGGGTGGGCCCTGATCCAATGACTAATATCCTTACAAGAAGAGGGACATTTGGACATAGAGACACGGAAGCAACCCAGGGATGAAGGCATGTAGTGACCAAAGCGGAGATTGGAGTGATGCCACTGCAAGCCAAGGAGTGCGGGCAACCCCTAGAAATGAGGAGGTTTCCCTAGAGCTGTCTTTGGGAGCATGACCCTGCTGCCACCTTGACTGATTGGAAGAACATCCTCTAGGACTGTGAGAGAATACATTCCCATTGTTTTAAGTCACTCAGTTTGTAGTCAATAGTTCCTGCAGCAGTAGGAAATTATTAATATAGTAAGAGCAAGACGGTTGGATGCTGGTCCTTTCACATGGCACCATCTCACAGTGGGTCAGGAGCCTGTTATGGGTTTCTCAACTTCAGCCACCCACTAGACGCCCAGCTGGCCCCTGGGGAAGAGGTGAGCAGCCTCAGCTTGCTGGGCCCTGGGCTTGGGTGCTCACAGAGCAGGCACCATCGTGGCATCTTTGACTCACAGCAATGGTTACTGCCTCTTGACAGGCCCTGGGCAGAGCTCAGTCCATCACTTCTCTCTTCTCTCATGACTCACTCTCCTAGCCAAGAGTTTGGCAAACAGCTTCTACAAAGGGAAGTATCTTCAGCTACGTGGGCCATGTGGTCTCTGCCATGACTTCTCAACCTGCTGCCGTAGCGTGGAAGCAGCCGTAACAATACCTAAATGAGTGAGCATGTTATGTTCCTATAACACTTTATTTGTGGACGATGAAATTTGAATTTCATAAAATTGAATATGAATGTAAATTGCATATACTTGAAATTTCATATAAACTGAATTTCATATAATTTTTATGTGTCACAAAATGGTACTCTTGAAAAAATTTTTTGAAATATTCAAAAATGTGGAAGCCATTCTTAGCTTGCCAAACAGTAAAAAAACAGACAGCAGTGGCTGAGCACGGTGGCTCACACCTGTAATCCCAGCACTTTGGGAGGCCGAGGTGGGTGGATCACCTTAGGTCAGGAGTTCGAGACCAGTCTAGCCAACATGGTGAAACCCTAACTCTATTAAAAATAAAAAAAATTAGCCATGCATGGTGGCAGACGCCTATAATCCCAGCTACTCAGGAGGCTGAGGTAGGAGAATCGCTTGAATCCGGGAGGCGGAGGTTGCAGTGAGCCAAGATCACACCTGGGCAACAAGAGTGAAACTCCATCTCAGGAGAAAAAAAAAAACACAGGCAGTGGCCCTGTGCCTGTAAATACTAAATATATTAGATGATCCACAAATTCCTGTCTCCAGCTTAGGCATCTTTTCTGAGCTTCAAATATCTCCATCTATGTCCACTTGGATATCGAATGTATTAGATATTTCAAACGTAACATGTTCTAAATACCACTTTTGAGCTCCCTCTCCACCTGATACCTATCCCATCCCTACAGTTTTCAAACATGAGTATACCCCATCTCAGAACTTAATCAACCAATCAGGCCGGGCGTGGTGGCTCATGCCTATAATCCCAGCACTTTGGGAGGCCGAGGCAGGTGGATCACCTAAGGTCAGGAGTTTGAGACCAGCCTGGCCAACATGGTAAAACCCTGTCTCTACCAAAAATACAAAATTTAGCCTGGCGTGGTGGCACGTGCTGGTAGTTCCAGCTACTCCAGAGGCAGAGGCACGATAATTGCTTGAACCTGGGAGGCGGAAGCTGCAGTGAGCCGGGATCTCACCACTGCACTCCAGTCTGGGTGGCAGAGCGAGACTCTGTCTCAAAAATTAAAATAAATCAAAAACACCACATGATTTAATAATTCCACTTCTGGGTATACATCCAAAAGAATTAAAAGCAAGGTAACCAAGAGATAATTGTATACTCATCTTCACAGCAGTATTATTCACAATAGCAACCCAAGCGTCCATCCACAGGTGAACAGATAAGCAAAATGTAGTCTATGCACACAATGGAATATTACACAGTCTTAAGAAGGAATAAGAATCTGACCCATGCTACAACATGGATGAACCTTTTTTTTTTTTTTTGAGACAGAGTTTCACTCTTGTTGCCTAGTCTGGAACTCAATGGCGCAATCTCAGCTCACTGCAACCTCTGCCTCCCGGGTTCAAGCAATTCTCCTGCCTCAGTTTCCCAAGTAGCTGGGATTACAGGTGCCCACCACCACACTTGGCTAATTTTCATATTTTTAGTAGAGACGGGGTTTCACCATGTCGATCAGGCTGGTCTCGAACTCCTGACCTTAGGTAATCCACCCTCCTTAGCCTCCCAAAGTGCTGTGATTATAGGCGTGAGCCACTGCGTCTGGCCCAACATGGATGATTCTTAAGGACATTACGTGAAGTGAAATACATCCATCACAAAAGGACACACACTGTATGATTCCACTTAGATGATACTCTGAATAGTAAAATTTACAGAGACAGAAAGAAGAATGTTGGCTTCCACGAATGAGAGGGAAGAGGAAACGGGAATTGTTTAACTGGCACCGAATTTTAGTTTTGCAAGATGCAGTGAGTTGTGGAGATTGGCTGAATAACAATGTGAATGTATTTAACACTACTAAACTGTATACTTAAAATGATAAAGATAATACATTTAAATTTTATTTTTGTATTTTGCCACAATCTTTTCCAAAACTCCAATTCCTTCCTCGTTCTCTGTGCCCCTCTGTGATCTGGCCACACCTCCATCTCTGACCTCATTTTCTACGCCCCCTCCCCTACTCCCTCAGCTCCAGCCATTCTGGCCTTCCGGCTAACACCCGTTAAAGCATTTAACACCCGCTAAGGCATTTCCACCTGGAATCTTCTTCCTCCAGAGAGTCTCATGACTAACCCTTCCACTTCCACAGTGTCTGCTCAAGGAGACCTTCCCTCACCACCCTTTCTAGAATGGCAGTCGCCCCCTCTTTGTTCCTTTTTGCCACACTTCCTAACTTGACATTAGGTTGTTTGTTTGTTTGCAAACAGGGTCTTGGTCCGTGGCCCAGGCTAGAGTGCAGTGGTGTGATCACAGCTCACTGCAGCCTCAACCTCCCAAGCTCAAGTGATTCACCCACCTCAGCCTCCCAAGGCCTCTGTTCCCAAGGGACCAGGCCATCACCCCCAGCTAATTTTTTGCTTTTTGTAGAGACAAGTGTTATAAGTAGAATTTTCAATGCCACAAAAGAAGTAGCACTTGAATATAAATTTCCTCAGCAAGGCAATTTACTTTCATAGAAGGGTGCAGCTCACAGATGGAACAATGGCGAGCACATACTTGAACAAGTGGGGAAGAGGTACTTATGCCTGATGGGGATCATCCCTAGTGCTGTGTCATTACCCTGTTGGCTAGGGTTAGACTACACAAGCTAGACTAATCCCAACTGGCTATTTTAAAGAGAGCAGGGGTCCCAGCTGGAGTGGTGGCAGGGTGGGTGTTTTGGCAGGAAGGACAGTTACCGGTGGGTCAGAGCAGGTAGTCAGGGGTGATCTAGGTCAAAGAAGGTGACTGGAGCAGGTGATGGGGATGAGTCAGGACAGAGCTGGGGGCCAGGGGAACAGATGTGAACTACTAATTACAACCTGGTGGAGAAGGTTGTTTACTGGAATTACAAGGAAGTTAAACTTTAAAATAGAGAATTAAAGAATAAGAGAGCTGAACACACTGACATACTGATTCTTTGAAGAGAAACTTGGGTTCACTATAACACAGGTCTTGCTATGTTGCCCAGGCTGGTCTTGAACTCCTGAGTTAAAGCAGTCCTCCCACTGCCACCTCCCAAAGTGCTAGGATTCCAGGAGTGAGCCACCACTCCCAGCTGACATTATAGGTGCAATTGTCTGCTTATTTATTCTTTCTCCTTGTGAGAGCAGGAGTTTTTGTCTGCTTAGCTTACCACATAGCTCCTGGCACACAGTAGGTGCTCAGTAAATGAACTGTCTGTGCAACGAGTTGCTAAGAGAATAAATGTGAGCCCTGCAATACAATCACACATAGAAAGACAAGGGTGGGGCTCTCCAGGGACTTCAAATCACCTTCTTAATGCTCAGTAAATTCAACTTTTTCCCCGGACAATAGAGAATGAAATTGTATGTGTAAAATACTTAGAGCTCTTAGAGAAAATAGTTACAAAATTCATAGAACCCACACACAGTAAAGCTCAATGTTCGTGGAATGCAGCTCTTTAGTACTGACTTGATTTAAACATTCAAACATAAGCTGTTTTTTCCATGTTCTTTAATCACAAATAAGGCTGCTGGTCTGGGATCAGGACACCTGGACTGGTGGAGTCAGGACTCCTGGGTGACTAGTGGCAGCACTCACTTGTGGCATGACCCTGGGGAGGCCACTGTTCCTTGCTGCGCTTCCATTTTCTTTCCAGTCCTATACAAGAACCAGGTCCCTTCCGGGTCCCATGGGTCCCTTCTAACTTGAACATTTTTGCAACTTCCCATGGGTTCCCCTTGGTTCCCATGGGTCCATTCTGATTTCAACATTTTCACAACTTCAAAAAGTTATAGTTCATTCATTCTTCAAGGTTTCTGAGAGTTTAAGTTCATCTGAAACTGCTAATTTGTCGGGTTTCTTTTTTGCCCTTCCATCATTTGGCAACGCAATACAGAAAAGCAGTTCTACCCAGGCGTAAAACCACAATGATTCATGTCATATCAAACCCAAATGCAATGGGGAGGGGAGGGAAGAGGGACATTTACTCATTCTTGGAATAAGAAGGCGTTTGAACTCAAAACTGCATTATTTACGGTAACACCATTCATCCTGACAAGCTGCTGTGTTTTTTATGAGGCTGTAAGATGTAATTGCTCAGGCATTCAGATGGTATTAGAACAAGGGAGTGTCATCCTATCAAGAGAAACAAAACAAATTCTGTCTTTGGGGAGGCCAAGAGTGGGGCATAAGTGAGGCCAAGAGTGAGGCCACAGCGAGGGAGACTGAGGCTGGGACATCAAGCACTGGGGCTGGGGGTGGGGTGGCTGCAGCAGTTCCCCGCCCCAGCCTGCCCTTCCTACAAGCCCGCCCCGGACTCACCCCCGCTGAAGTGAAGCAGGAAGTGGAGCAGGTGATCCTCGGGCCCCAGGAGCTCAGGGGAAGGAGGGCAGCAGGGACTTTCAGTGCATGGCTACAGGAAATTTACCAAGTGGAACAGGAGACTCCAGAGAGTTCATGTGCTTTTCTGAAGAAGGACCCAAAAGGTACTTAGGCCAAAAATAGATGACTAGATGAGTGTGTGTGTACGCGTGTGCGTGTGTGTGTGTGTGTGTGTGTGTGTACATGTGGCAGTTCTGGTAATCTACAAAGACAGGACTGGCTCTTCCCAACTTAATCCTCCCACTCGCCCCCTCAGCCCCTGCCGTTCTTGTGTCTGAGCCTGTCTGTCTGGCAGATCGAAAGGTGAACCTAGCAGCCTCTGGGGAGAATTAGAAAGGAAGAGAAAATTAGGCTAACAAGTTTGGCCACCCCGCTCCCCCCCGCTCCCCGAAAAAAGCTGCTATCGTAAAAGGGGAAGGGCCGTTACATTGATTTTCTACTCTGGCCTCTGTGAGCAGAATTTGTTCTCGTGGAATGTAGCCAGAGAAACTACAAGTGAAAATGCAAGGCATTGTTTTCACCCAGGATATAAAAAGCTGTGGCCCCGGCAGTGTAGGTGCCCACCACTGCCGCTGCTCATCCACCTCACCCCACTGTCACTCATGCACAGATGGCCCTGTGGCCTCGTTTGCTGAGAACCTCAGAGGATGTGGAACCACTCTAGCCCTCTGAAAACTCCTTAGCGCCTTAGCACTGTGAGCCGGAGTGGCCTCAGTTGTTTGAGGAAGTGGCAGTGACCAGCAGAAGACAACCTTCATTGAAGGCAAAAATGAGGTGATTTCACACAGTTCTGCAGATAGCAGAGTCTTCTCCTTGAATGCAAAGGTCACCGTGACAGGAGACAAACACATGGCCATTCACTGGGCAGTAATGAACAGGTGTGCCCTCTGGGTGTGCCCAGAAATAACTGGGGTTGGACATATTCAAAGACAATCAGACATCCAGGAAACCATGACGCCATGAGTAGAGCCAGCAGACGAAAGAGACTCCCAGAGCTTTCAGATATTCAACTCACTAGACAGAGACTAAAACAGTTCTAGTTACTCTATGCAAAGAAATAGTCAACAAATTGGCAAATTCTAACCAGGAACTGGAAAGTAAAAAAGTGTCACATAGTTAACATGAAAAGAAGAACTCAAAAGAACTTTGAGAGGTGAAAGTACAATAACTAAAATTAAAAGCCATATAAATGGCTTTAACCACGCTTTGAACACAGCTGAAGAATTTGTATACCAAAATTAAAGCAGAAGAAACATCCAGATTACAGTATAAGGAGACAGAAAGATTAAAAACCAAAAGAGAGGGTAATTGACTTTGAGTATACAGTGAGGCGACCTAACATCCATTTAATGGCAGTATCAAAAGAAGTAAACAAGCAAAGGCCCAAAAGAAAATATTTTAATATATCGTGATGGAGGAAGGAGGGAGGGCGGGAGAAAGGAAAAAAGGAAGGAAAGAGGGAGGAAAGGAGGATGGGAGGAAGGGAGGAAGGGAGGAAGAGTGATGGGGTAGTGGGGAGGGAGGGAGGAAAGGAAAAAAAATTTTTTTTGAGACGGAGGCTCGCTCCGTTGCCCATGCTGGAGTGCAGTGGTGTGATCTCTGCTCACCACAACCTCTGCCTCCTGGGTTCAAGCAATTCTCCTTCCTCAGTCTCCTGAGTAGCTGGGATTACAGGTGCGTGCCACCATGCTCAGCTAATTTTTGTATTTTTAGTAGAGACGAGGTTTCACTATGTTGGCCAGGCTGGTTTCGAACTCCTGACCTCATGATCTGCCCGCCTCAGCCTCCCAAAGTGCTGGGATTACAGGCATGAGCCACCCTGTCCAGCCAGGAAAACTTTCAAAACAGTCTTAGAAAGAAAGAGATCGCCTTTAAAGAAGCCATAAATAAATAGTCCGCTGACATTTTTCAAAGCCACATTGGAATCCAAAAGAAAAGCCTAGATCCTCTACCCATGAAAAGTATCCTTTAAGAGTGAAGTTGAAATATAGACATTTGGGACAAGAAAAAAAACCTACAAACAAAGCCCCAAGAGCATTCACCACTAGCAGGTCAGCATCTTTGCAGAGGAAAAGGAGAGTGGTGCCCAGAGCCGTGTGGAATGCTGGAGCTGACATTTTGCTTGGAGTTTCCAAGGAAAATCGCTCCTTGGTGACCTGTGTGGACCAATGATCATGGACATCAGTGTGAATCAGATGGACCCCACATATGTCTTTATTATTCTCTAGAGCGTATATATATTTATACACACATACATTCCAGGGCCTCCAGGGCCTCTGAGGCCCCGGAATGTGTGTGTAGATATATACACTCTGGAAAATAATAAAGTTATGCTTCTTGTGGTGCACAGATTTCTGAAGGCAGGCTTTGCAAAGAGCTTGGAGACCTCTGTTGTTACATCTTAGCCACTCTCCTGAGCACTAGGGGAGTCAAAGGACACAAGTCCTTTTAAAGCACCTCAAAGGCAAGGAAAGCCATACAGATTTGAGGCAATGATCATACGTGAAATCACTCCCTTAAAGTGACTGAAAGAGTATCAGTTGGGCTCAAGCAGTTAAACAAATGTCAAATGCATCGTGCATCTGTGATATGAATTTACAGGCACATCTGAGCAAGAACCCAACACAAGTCCTCATGTTGTGACTGGATCTTGGGGGGACCCCTGGAATTCTCTGGGAGAGCGCCTACCTAGGACTGGCCCCCTCTCCTGGCTTCCCTGCCAGGAGCCACCTTCAGACACCAAAGGACTATGAGTTCCTTCTCCCTAGCTTCTCCCTTGTAATTCCCAACGTCTCTGACCACTGGCAGCTCTTCCCCCAAGGCTGGAGGGCTACTGATGATTCCAGGGAAGTGCTACGTGCACTGATCCCAACCCCAGACAACCTTGAGGAGGCTGGGGGGAATCTTATTCCCAGGATCATAAAACTTGCGGGAGAGGAGGAGTCTGAAAACAATTAATAACCTGCTGAGGACGTGACCAGACTCAGACTAACTTCCTGAAAACGAGGGACTTGTGTGTGTCTTCTCTCCCGATATAACATCACAACTGCCTGGTGAACCACCAGCTCAAGGAACAGAAAAAAGAGATTTGCTGCTGTCGCTAGGGCTAGGGCCCCAAATGCATTAAGGCCCTTGATGGGGGAGTTAAGCCTGCATTATGGGGGTCCAGCATTATGGGGTAACCAAGAACTGTCAGCTCTCTAAGTGGTAAACATAATTTTCCCATGTGGGAGACACTATTCCACACCTTGATGAAAGCAAAGTTATAAAGTGAGACTGTTCCACCCACCCCACCCCCCACCAGCCTCAGTCATGAGCATCCAAGGTGCCTTTTCTTTTTAGAGACAGGGTGTCACTTAGGCTGGAGTACAGTGGTGTGATCATAGCTCACGAAAGCCTCGAACTCCTGGCTCAAGCCATCCTCCCACCTCAGCCTCCTGTGTAGCTGGAACCACAGGCACACACCACCATGCCTGTCTCAGGTGCCATTTCTTGAAGCATCTTCCACCTGGGTCTGAGTCTTGCTCCTGGAGTTGTCCTTTGGCCAGGGCTGCTGGCACCTGAAGCCATCCTGACCCCTGAACATCCCCCAGACACACTAGTCCTGGCTCTCTCATTCTCCATGATGTCCATCAGGGCAGAGACCAGCCAATGGGAGGTCAGACCCTCCCTCCTCCAGACTCAGCGACATGTATAGGCTTTCGTTATGTGCTTCTTCACAGATTTTATCTTTTTTCATTTTTGTGTCCCTTAGGATAGGAATTTCTAGCTCTACTTAATAGATGAGTGTGGCGCCAGGCACAATGGCTCACGCCTGTAATCTCAGCACTTTAAGAGGCCAAGGTAGGCGAATCACTTGAGATCAGGAGTTCAAGACTAGCCAGGCCAACATGGTGAAACCCTGTCTCTACAAAAAATACAAAAATTAGCCAGACTTGGTACAGGTAGGTACCTGTAATTCCAGCTACTTGGGAGGTTGAGGCAGGAGAATTGCTTGAATCTGGGAGGCAGAAGTTGCAGTGAGCTGAGTTTGTACCACTGCACTCCAGCCTGGGTGACACAGCAAGACTCCATCTCAAAATAAATAAATAAAGATGAGTGTGGTACACAGAATAAAGTCCCCCAAAGAAGCACACAGCCTGACCCCTGAGACCTGTGAGTGTTTCCCTCTGTGGCAAAAGAGACTTTGAAGACGAGACTAAGTCAAAGATCTTGAGATAAAGATATTATTCTGGATTATCATAGCAGCCTCTAAATGCAACCACAAGTGTTCTTATAAGCAGGAGGCGGAGGGAGATTTGACAGGAAAGAAGGCAATGAAACAAGGCACTGCTCTGCTGGCTTTGAAGATGGGGCAAGGGGTCAGCAATCGAGGAATGCAAGGAATGCAGCATTAGAAGCTGGCAAAGGCAAGAAAATGGGTCCCCCAGAGCCTCCACGGGATCTTGGTCCCACCAACATCTGGATTTTAGCCCGATGAAATTGATTTCAGACTTCTGACCTGCAGAATGCTAAGAGAATAAATGAGTTTTGTTTTAAGTCAAGTTTGTGGTGATGTATTACAGAGGCAACAGGAAAGTAATAAAATGAGGAAACAGAGACATTTAATCACTTGCTTCAAGTCACCCAGCAAGTCAGTGGCGCTGGAATTCACACTCTGGCTTTTGGATTCTAAGCCTCATATTCTTTCTGTTGTACCATATACCATGCTGCTTCTGAGACTCAGCAGCAATTGAGAGTGTAATAATTGGGGAACAGAATAGGTAAGCAGTGTGTGTGTGTGTGTGTGTGTGTGTGTGTGTTAGCAGAGGAAGAGAAAAGGGTAAGAAAGAGAACATGTCATTGACTTGTATTTATCTCTCAAACTATCCAATGGGAAATTGAGAAACACTAAATACAAACTATAAAAAGGTATTATTAAGCTCAACGTTTTGCCTCTGTTTTCTCTAGCCATAGTGCAGTTAGTCTTCACACTGCAATACAGTGATGACCTTGTTCTGGTCAGGTGTTCACCTAAACTACTGGTCTTACAGAAGGGCTCGAAAGAAAACAAATGGGTTGGGTGTACTGACTCATATCTGCAATCCCAGCACTTTGGGAGGCCAAGGAGGACAGATCACTTGAGATCAGGGGTTCGAGATCAGCTTAGCCAATATGGTGAAACCCCACCTCTACTAAAAATACAAAAATTATCTGGGAGTGATGGCACATACCCATAGTCCCAGCTACTCAGGAGGCTGAGACAGGAGAATTGCTTGAACCTGGGAGGTGGAGGTTGCAGTGAGCCAAGATCATACCATTGCACTCCAGCCTGGGTGACAGAGTGAGACTCCGTCTCTCAAAAAACAAACAACAAAAATAAAAAAATGACTGTCCCTTGTGAGCCTTATCAAATAACAGAAAGCATATAGAATAGATACAAGCCAGGGCTCAGGTCCTGAAGGCTGGGGTTCAATGTCTGCATTTCCTAAAGAAAATCTAGGGCAAGCACATCTCTAATGGACAGGGGTCACTTGTGCGCCAGAGATCAGCCTTGAGCTCTTGCTTAGTTGGTACATATTGCATTTTCTCCTTCATTTTTAGCTCCTCAGGAACCCCTAGAATGGTAAACTGGGAAGGCATCTCACTTAACAAGGAATCTGGGGCCCAGAGAGGTTAGGGGTGGTTCAGATGCTACTGGTTATGACTGCAATCTGATGGGTCATCATTACTTGAAGGAGTGAGCAGAGCCTCGCTTAACTTCCTTAAAGCTGTCAATGAAAGAACCACAAGTGTCTGTCCCTTTGTTAAGAAAGCAATTTATCATGAAATCCTCCCTGTTGCTGAACTATTCAATACTTTTTTACATACGAAAACTCCACTCTGGCTAGTTACTGCTTGGACATGATGCCTTATCTGAGGCATTATCTGAGAGGTCACAACACATTTTATGTCCTTGGTCAGAAATAGAAAAACAGAAGCACAAGACCCCGAGTCAGAAGATGACAGCATGCCAGAACTTAGTGTCACCAAGCTTTCCTTTCTGTTTTGGGAAACTTTAACGTACCATCCAACAAACACTGGGAAATGTAAGTTGGAAAGGCCCCGCTGTTGATTAAATTCCCTCATTATCTTCCAAGGCTCTCCCCCAAAACTGAAATCCCCTTATCAGCCCTCATAAGAACAAAAGAAGAAAACAAGCATTTTCTAAGCCTTTGTTCCTTCTCCTGCCTAACCTCCTCCTAACTCAATCTTCACCCCCGGTTTTAAAGCCACTAACACCTCCACTGCTCCCAGGACTTTTCTATAGCTGGGACGCCCATCAGCTGCTTTAATTAGAAGATGTAGTGAAGAGCTGTCTGAAGCCCACTTTGGGGAATCAATGTGGAATCAAAGTAGAAGACTCTTGATGCCCAGGTGGCCATCTTCCACCTAAACAGGGTCCTGCCAACATCATTGTACTGCCTAGCTCACGACAGCACAGTGACAAGATGTGCTGGTGATATCTTTCAGGACTTGCCCTGGACAAGTCCTCATAGATGTTGAACTCATATCGGACAATAAAGCAGGGGTGTAAATAGCATGGCAGAGGCAATCTAGAGCTATCAGAAACTCTCATTCTCTGAATCGGGGGACTTTGCTTATTTTGTCAATAATATCTACTGGCAGAGAACTCCCCAACCAGGGAAGCAGTGGGACTCCCCACAGGAAGGAGAGTCACTGGCAACGAACCATGCATGATTTATCTTCACAGTGGACAACTGGTGCCTTAGACATCATCTTCTACAATCACATCTACATCCTCCCCTTTCTGTTTCAAGTTGTTCTCCGGGGAAACTGTTCACATTTTGAGGAGCTGAAAATGGACTACCTTAAATCAGACTCATGTCGAGATTTCCGAGTTTGCTTTGAGGAATCCACTGATGGTGACTTGTTTAAAATTCTGCAGCTATTCTGTTAGGTCCAATTCGACAGATAGTTACTGAGTAATTGCTGTAGCCAGTTTTTGGTGAGCTGGGAGTCTCTGGGTTGTCTCGGACCTCAAAGAGTTCCCAGTCTATCTGGGAAGACAAAGTTAAGAAGTAATGAGCGTTGCAAAGTACACTATAAATAGCAAGGAGATGTTAGTCTAGAGGGCCAGCTGCTGCTGTTGCCACTGCAGCAAATTGAAGCCAGAAAGAGAACCAGAGGAAATGCAGAAAATGTGCCTGGAAAAAAAATAATAATAATAACATGGTGGCCACCCACAATGGTGATCAAGGTTTTTTCCAAGTTCTAATGAAACATCCATTCATTTTTATTTTGTAAGATCCAAGCAGTAATGGCTGGGTATATAAAGAAGTTCCTGTAGATTAATATGAAGCTGGAAGGAGTTGATAGACTTCAGCAGTGATTTGGGCTATTAATCCAAGCCAGTCATTCATTAACCCTCGGGAAGTTTTCTGTGCCAAAGTCATTATTATTGTTATAAACTAAACCCCAATCCCCAAATGGGTGTATGGCTACTTTTCTCTCCAGGATCCTGAGTGTTTGAGTCAGCCAGGGAGCCTGAATCATTTCCTGAATTCCTTTCTGGTTCATGGGGAGTTAGATTTTGCACAGTGCACTTGCTGCCAAGGGAACCCAGCAAAGAGCCCTTTTGATAGGTAACTAGCACTCTTGCCTTTTTACATGAGGTCCTAAGTCGTGATGGCAGATGTATCCCAATGTTTGTTTTTCTATACTTCTCTGGTATACGTTTTAGCTGGCAACATGGCTGCCTGGCCAAAGACTACATTTCCCAGCCTCCCTTGCAGTAGCTATGGTCATGTGACTGGGTAAAGGCAGTGGAAATGATGAGGATCACATCTTGATCTTGCCCTCAAAAAATTGATAGTATCATCAACCCCCACACCCAGTCCCTTTCCACTGCTGGAGGAGAGAACAAGAACCGAGGCATCTCCTTAGACAACAGAGATGGAAAGCATGTATTAAGGATGTTGAGCTGCCCCAGGTCAGGACCTGCTGACCTCCAGACTGTGACATGGGAACATCAGCTTCTCTTTTGGTAAGTCACTGTATTTTGGAGTCTCTTTGTTACAGCAGCTAAGACTGTACTCCTACAAACACAGTGCCTACCAAGCAAACCTGTGGCCCCAGTTCAGGGACGCTTCCATATTATACGTTGACGTATCAAGGCAGTGGCTTTATTTTTCTTTGAAACAGGGTCTCAGGCTGGAGTTCGGTGGCACAATCTTGGCTCATTGCAACCTCTGCTTCCCAGGTTCAAGTGATCCTCCCACCTCAGCCTTCCGAGTAGCTGAGACTACATGCAAATGCCAACCATGCCCAGGTAATTTTTTTCATATTTTTGTAGAGATGGGTGTCTCAAACTCCTGAGTTCTAGTGATCCAACTGCTTCAGCTTCCCAAAGTTCTGGGACTACAGGCATGAGCCACCACGCTTGGCTGGCAGTGGCTCTTTTTAATATTGTCTCATTTAATTACCCCAATAGTCCTGTGTGGTTGGTATTATTGCTGTACTATTTTAAAGATGAGAAAATTGTGGTAGAAATATATCAAAAAAACTTGCTCAAGTTTCCACAAGCGAGTAGGCGGTAGAGTGAAGATCCCAACCCAGCAGCGTAACTCCCTGTTACCTCTTCCCTGTCTTGCCATTTCCCTGTAAGATGACATGGTCACATCAACATTCCCTTTGAGGTCCAGATAAATATATACGCCGGGTTAAACAAATTCCAGAAAATAGTCTAACTTGGCTCTGTGTGGGTGTAATCCACCAGTCTTACTTTTCTAAAGGCAACATCGATTGGTCACCATCGAAAGCTCTACCAGGTGGTTCAATAGTTCAGCAGCTCCACATTGGTTGAATTCCTATTGTTTTCCCAGGCATTAAGTTTGACACTGGGGACATAAAAATGGATAACACATGGCCCTGGATCTCAAGGAACCAGCTGCCTGATGGAAAATAAAAGAGAAGAGACTTAAATGGATGATTTCAGCATAATGAATGTGACAGGTGATAAGATAAGGCAAAGCATCTGGTATCACTGCTTTTCCAAGGCTTCTCAATACTTACATTTCTTGTGTTTATTTCTGATTTTATATATTATGTACTTTATGTATATAATATTCATATATAAAGTACATATGATTTTACATATAGAATATTATATTTATATATCTGTGTATTATATTTATTATGTTTTATATTTTTACCTGTTTCTTATATTTGTTATTTGAGTGCATAGAGTTTTGACCGGGCATGGTGCCTCCCACCTGTAATCCCAGCACTTTGGGAGGCTAGGGTGGGAGTATCTCTTGAGGTCAGGAGCTCAAGACCAGCTTGGGCAACACAGTAAGACCCTTAGCTCTACAAAAAATCGTAAAAGTTAGCATGGTGGCATGCCCCTGTAGTCCTCCAGGTATTCCAGAGAATACCTTGAGGCCAGAAGTTCAAAGCTTCAGGGAGCTATGATTGCACCACTGCACTCCAGCCTGGGCAACAGAGTAAGACCCTGTCTCAAAACAAACAAACAAAAACTTAAGAGTTTTTTAAGTTCTGAGAATTTCAGGCACCCCACCATTTTCAAATGAAACCACAAAGACAAAGGCTAAGGTTAAATATTTGGAATCACCATCTTTTTATGTGGCTCCTATGGCAGAAGTTTTTCATGCATTTCTTAACTAAGGTCTGGTCCTCATTTTTATTTGTAAGTTGCCAAGGATGCAGACAGTACCTTCTGGCTTAGTCACCAGCCCCACTCTGTGAGATGTCAGCTATGCATATTTAAAGAGTTGTTAAATTTATGTTTCCACCTGAATTGCCATCTTTGTCTAACAAAACCCATGCTATGATAAACTACTTCCATTTTTTCTTCTTCTAAAAGGTATTACTCAAAATGAATTTCCCCAGGATTTCACAGTTTTCTAGACTGTATGACCAAAAGTGGAACTATTTTCCATCTCTATACTGGGGGCCCGGGCTGAAGTGTAAGCAGGTTTGGGGGTGCCTACTTGGTGTGTCATCAGGGCTTTGGGGTTCCTGCCTCACTCCAGAGCCTTAACGTGTGCTTCCTGGGGTCCAAGAGTTCTTGCCCATGGAGCAACCTCAGTTAGAGATGCCTTTAGAATGTAATTCTGCCTGCAAGAGGTGACACATGGATAATTCCACAGTAAGAAACAAATAGCTGAGAGCCAATTCTTTCTAATTCTGCAAGGAGAAAGAGTGAAGTGAGAAAAGGTGGGCAGAGGCTGCCTGATCCTGGGAGAAGCAGCCCACAAATGGGGAGTGAGGAGGAGGGATTCTGAAGGAGGAGGCCGAGAGTACGGGAGCTGCCCTCACAGCTCAGCCTGGCCAGCCATGGCATAATCCTGCCTGTGGCTTCTACTAGCCACGTGACCTCAGGCAATGCCTTAACTTCTCAGTATCCTCATCTGGTAGTGGAGACAATCAAACCTACATCACAGGGTGTTGTCTTCCTAAAATCTCTCAAATCAATGGAGGGCACAACATGATGCATGAGGTTCACCATCAGTGGACAGAAATTTAATCCCTAAGGATATCAGGTAAATATTTGTTGAATGCTAGTCAATTAATGAATGAATGAATGCATGAATAAATAAATAGTCACCCCTCCCTCCATTCAGTCAACCAGTCAGCAACCTCCTATCTCACCACATTCCACATTCATTCAATAGATTACTTATTGAATGCCTGCTATGTACCTGGAGGTCAGAACCTGCTCCATAATTTGCCAGGTCTAGCATAAAATGAAAGGGAAGGGTCTTGTCCACAACTTACTAAGGATTTCAAAAAATAGAGAGAGGAGGGCATGTAGCTGGCCACACTGTCAGCATTTTAGGAGCCAGGGACACAATGGTGACAAATAAGCAAGCACTCCTACCCTTGTGGAGTTTACATTCTAGCAAGAAGAGATAGACAATAAAACAAATCATTTTGTTTATACAAGAAATATAAATAAATATATCAGAAAAAATATAGAGAATGTTAGAGAGTGATTAGGACTAGTGGGTAAATGAATGAGGGAAACGGGTGAGGGAGCAGAGGGGTGGGGTTATTTGATTTTAATGAGGATGGCCAGAAAGGCTTCACTGAGAAGGAGAATCTGAGTCAGAACTGAAACAGACAAGGAAGGAACTGAGCAGATATCTGGGGAAAGACTTCCCAACAAAGGGAATAGCGAGTGCAAAGGCTCTGCCAGGAGCATGCCAGGTATGTCCAAGGAAGAGCATGGGGCTTGGAGTAGCACACGATGAAGTCAAAGAGGTAGAAGGTCCGGAGGACTCAATCCAAGGCTCCTGCGATGATGCAAGTGACACACAGGGTGGCCTGACGCAGAGTGAGACAGAGAGGTGGTGAGAAGTGAACAGATTCTGGATGTCTTTGGAAGGCAAGGCCAAAGGATTTGCCAACACACTGAATATGGTGTGTGGGCAATAGAGAGGGGTCAAGAATCTCTCCAAGGTTGGGGGACTGAACAGAGCCCAAAGAAGAATTAAGCTGCTGCCACTGGCTGAGAGGAGGAGGTGGGGAGGAGCAGCTTTGGGGGCATCACAGGATATCAGTTTGGGGCACTTTAAGGCTGAGATGCCTCTCAGTGGTTCAAGTAGAGATACCGAGTAGACAGAGATAGGAATTTTGGAGTTGGGGGTGGGGACGTCCAAGCAGGAGGTACAAATCTGGGTGTCATCAACAGCAGTGCAAGACATAGAAGGTGTCAACCTAAATAATGACAGAGAGAGATAGGATCTCCACAGAAAGAGCTTATTTGGGAATCGCAGGGGAGTACAACCTGGGGAACATGTGCTATAATGAATCATAGACGTATCCGAAGAGATTGGGGCCAAAGAAAACTTTTAAAGACAAAAAAAAAAAAAAAAGGAGAATTCCACATAAGCTGTTTGGAAACAGAGACCACGGATGACGGGAGTTGGCAGTGTCTCATTGGTGGAGGCTGCCATTGTTGGGCAATTTGCCTTGAGCGAATGGCTTACCTCAAATCTTGCATATTTGAGGAGTTCCTGGCATAGTCCTTGTCATAGGCATATGTGCAGGGATTCCTTGTGACAAGTCCTGTTACAGGCATGTATTCACGTAGACTTGTTCTTCATGGCCTCCGCCTCCATTTTGTTAGTGTTTGACATAAGTGACTCCATTCTGATACTGATAACCTCCACAGAGGAAAGGACCCCCAGCATCTCCAGGCCACCTGGAGAGATGAGACACAAACAGAGGCTTTCTAGCAGTACCAGGCAGTCACAAATGAGTGCAGGCAAAGAGCTGAAAGAGGGCATCAGAAAATGGACTCGTGAATGTAGGGAGTGGCATGGGCCAGACCTGGAGGAATGGGGGCAGGCTGACCAAGAAGAATCCACAGAAAGAGCTGAGCCTGAGCAGCTGAGCTCAGTGGACCCCAGGGGATCTCACAGAATTCACCTGTCCATTCTACCTGCAGAATAACTTTCAAATCAACCTGTTTCTCTCCAACGCTACTCCAGCAGCCCAGGTTCTTCTGCTGTTGCTGAGACGACCACAGGTGGGCTCCCTTCTACTCTCACTCCCGAGGCTTCCTCTTCACAGGAGCACCTGTTCTTAGAATGCAAATCACATCTCATCACTCCTTAGTTTAAAACCCACTCATGGTTTCCATAGGTTTAGCATTCTGGCCAAGGAAAATCATGTGAAAACTTCTCAAGGCAGTAGGGCTCCAACGAGCTGTTGAAAATTCATTGGCAGGTGACACTAAGCTTTATTATTCAAGGCAAAAGGAATCATGGAAACCAGTGTTTCTCAAGCTTCTTTTGGCCAAAACCCACAATGATAAATATGTTTATACCCACACACTGAAACAATCGTTACCCTAACTATACAAATTCACTTTTTAAAAATGCTATTTGTGGAAAGTAGAAAAGTTCCTTTTAAAGTTTCCTTTCTTGTTAAAGAATAAGTGTGCTAATAACGTTGTTAAGCTCTATCCTATGTAGCTGTTAAACATGCCAGGCTTACAGGCATGTAGTATATTCTATGTCCTTGTACTTTAACCAAGATATCTGTGCTGGACAGGCATGTCCCAGGTCTCCATTGCTTTTACCGGTTTAAAAAAGTTTTAAGTTTTTAGCCAATCAGGTTTTCGTTTAGATTGTGAGGTCTGACTCCCGCCAATGGAGATCAGACTCAGCAGGAAGGACGGCCCCAAATGTGTAAGGGATAAATTCGCGTGTTTTTCCTTTGTTTATTGTACTTTCACGGCACAATGGCTAGCAAGGATAACCTTCCTGCCGTCCAGGAAGTAAACATTGTATTGCTGAAAAATCCTTTGTCTCAGTGCTAATTTTTCTTTGCAGCACTGAGCATCTATTTCCAACACTATTCTATTCTGTTCTTTTCAATTCTGTTAAATTCCAATCCATTCTATTCTGTTGTATATCATTTCATTACAATTTTTTAATGCTGGTCACAATAAACTCAGTTGATTTTGCCAGCCATTAATGTGTTGCAATCTTTGTTTTGTTAGTAGTAAAAGGCAAGGAATTAGGATGACCTACAGTGGAATGAGTGACTCGGCCAGGTGAATCAGTCTAGCTAATAACAGCTCATGTTCATGGAACAATTCCTGTGTGCCTACCATTTTGCCATTACTTAGATACAATATTACATTTATTCCTCAAAATAAACCCTTAGGTAGTGTTATACTTATTTTACAGTTGAAGTCTTCTGAGGTTTAAGAAAGTTAAAGTCCTTTGGACATGATCACCAGGTAAGATGTAGAATTTGAGTTTAGGTAGCCTGATTCCAGATCCTAAGCTCTGGCCCCACATCAGTCTAGTTGTAAGGACTAGAGAGAAAAAGATGAGACATCAGTTTGGAGCCAGGTATCTAGAGATCTTATATGCCCATCTAAAGGGCATTGATATTTTTTCTTTTATTTTTAGTTGATATGCAATAATTGTGCATATTTATGGAACACAGAGTGATATTTGTTACATGTATACAATGTATAATGATCAATCAGGGTAATTAGCATGTCCATCACCTCGAACATTTATCATTTCTTTGTGTTATGGACAATCAAAATCCTCTCTTTTAGGCCAGGCTCAGTGGCTCACATCTGTAATTACAGCACTTTGGGAGATCGAGGTAGTGGATTGCCTCAGCTCACAAGACCAGCCTGGCCAACATGACAAAACCCCATCTCTACCAAAAATACAAAAAGTTAGCCAGACATGATGGTGCATGCCTATAATCCCAGCTATAGAGGCATGAGAATCTGAGGCACAAGAGGCTGAGACACAAGAATCGCTACAGAGTGGCCAGGCATGGTGGCTCACATCTGTAATCTCAGCACTCTGGGAGACTGAGGTGGGTGGATCATGAGGTCAGGAGATCGACACCAAACTGACCAACATGGCAAAACCCCATCTATACTAAAAACAAAAATTAGCACGTATGGTGGCAAGCGCCTGTAGTCCCAGCTACTCGGGAGGCTGAGGCAGGGGAATCGCTTGAACCTGGGAGGTGGAGATTGCAGTGAGCCAAGATTGGGCCACTGCACTTCAGCCTTGTGGCAGAGCAAGACTCCATCTAAAAAAAAAGAATTGCTACAGAGCTACAGAGGTGTGAGAGACCAAGGCACAAGAATTGCTTAACCTCAGGAGGCAGGGGTTGCAGTGAGCTGAGATCACTCCACTTCACTCCAGCCTGAGTGACAGAGTAAGACTCTGTTTCCAAAAAAAACATTCTTTCTTCCAGTTTTTTGAACATGTATATTTAATTATTGTTAACCATATTCACCCTAAAGTGCTATAGAACACTAGAACTTAACCCTGCCATCTTGCTGTCACTTGTATCCATTAACCATTCTTTATTTCCTCCCCTAGAGAACTAGAATATTTATATAAAAAATTATCCAACCACCTTTTATTGTTATTATGAATATTTCAAACATATAGAATATAATAGCAAGTAACAAAATTAACTCACAGGTATCTACCACTTGGTTCTATCATTTCATCATATTTGCTTTATATAATTTCCTTTTTTAACCTATGTCGTATTTAAATTAGCTCTTTGTAGACAGCTTATATTTGAGTCTTTTTTTTATCCAATCTGACAATCTCTGTTTTTTAAGTGGTATGTTTAGATCGTTTACATTTAATGTAATTATTGGTATGGATGAATTTATGTCTATGATTGTATTATGTGGTTTCTGTTTGTCCTCTATGTGTTTTGGTTCTGTTCCATTGTTCCTGTCTTCTTTTGAATTACTTGTTGTTAGTATTTCATTTTAATATATCTGTTGGCTTTTTTGGCAATATCTCTTTCAATATCTCTCTCTCTTTCTCTCTCTGTGTGTGTGTGTGTGTGTGTGTGTGTGTGTGTGTGTGTGTGATTGTTCTAGATGTTGCAATATACATTCCTAGTCTTTTACAGTCTACTTCAAGTTACTATTTTACAAATTCAAAGTAAAATGTAGGAGCCTGATAAACCCTCCCCCTTTATGTTATAGTTATCATATGTTTATATCTATATACATTGAAAACCTTACCAATGTTATGATTTTTGCCTTCAACAGCCATAAATATTTACAGAATTTAAGAGGAAAAAAATAGTCTATTTTATTTAGCCCAGTATTTACCATTTCTGTTGCTCTTCCTTCATTCCTGAAATTTCAAGTTTCCCACTGGTATCATTTACCTTCAGCCTGTAAGACTCTCTTTGGCATTTATTTTAGAGCAGGTTTAATATCAAAGAATTATCTTACTTTTTCTTAATCTGAGAATCTCTTTATTCTACCATCATTCCTGAAGAATATTTATTTTAGATGGAGTAGTGCTCTGTTGCCCAGGCTGGAGTGCAGTGGTGTAATCTTGTCTCACTGTAATCTACGCCTCCCAGGTTCAAGTGATTCTCCTGCCTCAGCCTCTCCCGAGTAGCTGGGACTACAGCCACACACCACACCGAGCTGATTTTTGTATTTTTAGTAGAGATAGGATTTCACCATATTGGTCAAGCTAGAAGCTAATCTTGAACTCCTGGTCTTGATCCTCCTGCCTCAGCCTCCGAAAGTGCTGGGATTACAGGCATGAGTCACCACACCCAGCCTAAAGGATATTTTTCCTGAATATAGAATTCTGGGTTAAAAGCTTTTTTCTTTAAGCACTTTAAAAATGTTATTCCACTGTCTTCTGGCTTCCATGGTTTCTGGTGAAAAATACTCAGTCATATGAATAATTGTTCCCCTGTATATAATGAGTTACTTATTTCTGGCTGCTTTCAAGATTTTTCCATTGAATCTGGTTTTCAACCGTGTGTGATATGTCTGGACATAATTTCCTTACAGTTTATTCTGTTTGAAACTTGCCAAGCTTCTTAAATTAACAAATTTATATTTTTCCCAAATGTAAGACATTTTCAGCTATTAATTCTTCAAATACATGTTTTTTTCTAATCCAATCTCTTTTCTCTTTCCTTTTGGTGCTACAAGAACAAGAATGTCAGACCTTTTGGTCTTGTACCACAGGCCACTGAGATTTTGTTTTTTCCAATTATTTTTTTCTCTCTGTCCTTTTGACCAGATAATTTTTATAGATTAATCTTCAAGTTCACTGCATCCTCTGCCATCTCCATATTGCTGTTAAACCCATTCAATGAATTTTGCTTTTCAGATATTATAATTTTCCTTTTCAAAAGTTGTATTGTAGTCTTTTAATAGTTTCTATTTCTTTGCCAAACCCTTCTCTCTTTCCATCTGAAGGTGTTCACCTTTACCTCGTGGGCTTGGTTACAACAGCTAAAGTATTTGATAACTTCAGCATCTGGTGCCTCTCAGGATAAACATAATTGATTGCCTTTTCCTTTGAAAAATGATCACATTTTCCTGCTTCTTTATGTGTTAAGTAAGTTTGGATTGTATCCTGAACATTTCTAATATTATTGCATGAAACTCTAGATTATGATTTTAAAATTTCTAAGCATGTTGGTTTCGTTTTGTTTAGCAGGCCACCAACCCTAATTGTGTTCAGATCTCAGGTTCTGTCTTACCTTCTGTTTGCAGGGTTCTAGTGCCAGGTCAGTTGTCAAAACCTTTGCAGTGCTGTTTTTAGGTCTGTCCTAGGTGTATGCAACTTCAGGCTGAACCCGAGATTTGTGTTGGTCCATACACGGAATTAAGGAATCCCTCTTCTCCAGCATTTCCCCAACTCCACGAGCCCCCAGTCCCCAGGACATGGACTGGTAGAGGACATGGACACAGCAGAAGGTGAGCTGTGGCAAGCAAGTAAAGCTTCATCTGTATTTACAGCCATCTCACTCACATTACTTCCTGATCCCTGCCACCTGCCAGATAAGCACAGCCATCAGATTCTTAGAGGAGCACGAACCCTATTATGAACTGTGCATGTGAGGGATCTAGGTCACTGCTCCTTATGAGAATCTAATGCCTGATGATCTGTCACTGTCTCCCATCACACCCAGATGGGACCATCTAGCTGCAAGAAAACAAGCTCAGGGCTCCCACTGATTCTCCCTTATGGTGAGTTGAGTAATTATTTCATTATATGTTACAATGTAATAACAATAGAAATAAAAGGGAACTATAAAATGTAATGCACTTGAATCATCCTGGAACCAACCCCCTACCCTAGTCCATGGAAAAATTGTCTTCCATGAAACCGGTCCCTGGTGCCAAAAAGGTTGGGGACTGCTGCCCTATGATCTAGGTCCCAGGGATCCATTTTCTCAGTCCTCTAGTCAGAAAGACAGGGTTCTCGCAGGAATTTAGGTCCACAACTAGGCTGCCCTCAGATCAAAGTTGGTAAATAAAAGAGGGGAAAAATGAGAAATTCAGTTCTAAACAGTTCATTCTTCCAATTTTGACTCCCTTCCTCAGTCGGATTATTATGATTTTTCCAAGTCTTAAGTAGTTTCTGCTTTTAAAAGTTTTAGTTGTAATAGTGGGAGAGAGAGAGGCTTAGAAGTTAGACTCCTTCTGGACCAGGACAGGCAGCTGACCTTTTATTTAAGGTTGTCTTAAGCACTACAGAGACCACAGAGGTCCCTAATATGCCCCTCCCCGATCCCCTGTTCCTCCTTCCAAAAGCAGAAATACCTACATCCTGAATTTAGGGTCTATTGTTCCCACATACTTTATGGTTTTCTTTGTTTGTTTGTTTGTTTGTTTGAGACAGAGTCTTGCCCTGTCACCAGGCTGGAGTGCAGTGGCGCGACGGCTCACTGCAACCTCTGCCTCCTGGGTTCAAGTGATTTTCCTGCCTCAGCCTCCCAAGTAGCTGGGATTACAGGCATGCACTACCATGCCCAGCTCACTTTTATATTTTTTAGTAGAGATGGGGTTTCACCATGTTGGACAGGATGGTCTTGATCTCTTGACCTTGTGATCCGCCCACCTCGACCTCCCAAAGTTCTGGGATTACAGGCATGAGCCACCGCACCCGGCTATTTTATGGTTTCTATAAAGATAATATCCATGAATATGATACAGTATAGTTTTATAAGTTTTTAAGCTTTACATAAATAGCTTCATGATATAAATATCTAGTACATGGTCAAAATCTGTACATTTTCTGTATCTGCTTAGAAATAATGTATATTCTCTAATTCTTTCAGTGGGAGGTGTTGTTGTTTGAAATGAAGTCTCGCTTGGTCACCCAGGCTGGAGTGCAGTGTCGCGATCTTGGCTCACTGCAATCTCCACCTCCCAGGTTCAAGTGATTCTCATACTTCAGCCTCCCGAGTAGCTGAGATTACAGGTGCCCACCACCATGCCCAGCTAATTTTTGTATTTTTAGTAAAGATGGAGTTTCACCGTGTTGTCCAGGCTGGTCTCAAACTCCTAACCTCAAGAGAGCTGCCTGCCTTGAGCTCCCAAAGTGCTGGGATTACAGACGTGAACCACTGCACCTGGCCTAGTTTCTGATCGTTGGGTATAAAATTATAAATATAATTATTGTTCAAGCTTCTTATATTGTTCATATGTTCTATAATCATACTAATTTTCTGTCTTCTTCGTTTATCAATTACTATGAGAGGTATGTTAAAAGCTCTCACTGTGAGGATGGGCTTGTCTATTTTTCCTCCTAATTATGTAAATTTTTGCTATATATGATTTAAGGTGATCTTGTTCAGTACAATGGAGGTGAATGTGTCTTAATGAATGTTTCCTTTTATCATATGTAGTGACTGTTTTTCTCTTTAAAGTGCTTTATACTTGTATTAAAAAGACCATTTTGCCTGTTATTACTATAGCTGAACTAGCTTTCTTTTGATTAGTATTCGCCCGGTATGTATTTTCAACCTTTCTGTATCACTCTCATAAACAAGACGCATACTAGAATACTAGATTGTGTGTGCATGTGTGTGTGTGTTTAACCTATTCTAACAATCTTTTTTTTTTTTGAGATGGGGTCTCACTGTGGTGCTCAGGCTGGCCTCAAGCTCCTAGGCTCAAGCAGTCCTCCCACACTATCCTCCCAAGTAGCTGGGACTTCAGGCCATGAGCCACCACGCCTAGCTTGTCTTTTAACTGAATAATTTATTCTATTTATAAGTATTATGATTACTCATATGTTTAGGTTTATTATCATTGCTTTATTTCATCCTTCCTACTTACTCTGTCTTTTCTTTGTTTCTTTTCTCTTTTTCTCTTTCTTTTGGTTTGAGTTTTACTGATTTCCCCTTTGTCCTCTAAATTATACATATATATCTTTTAAATTCTTCTCAAGACTAATCAGACTTGATTTTTAGGATTTAAGTCTTAAATCAATTCTAAAAAATTTTTAGCCACTTTCACTTTGACTACTGCCTCTTCCCCATTATCTATATATATATTTTTTTGAGATGGAGTCTTGCTCTGTCACCCAGGCTGAAGTGCAATGGCGCTATCTCAGCTCACTGCAACCTCCGCCTCCCAGGTTCAAATGATTCTCCTGCATCAGCCTCCTGAGTAGCTGGGATTATAGGCTCCCACCACCACACCTAACTAATTTATATATATTTTGGGGGGGGGGGTAGAGATGGGGTTTCACCATGTTTTCCAGGCTGGTCTTGAACTCCTGAGCACAAGTGACCCACTCACCTCAGCCTCCCAAAGTGTTAGGATTATAGGCACCAGCCACTACACGCAGCCCCATTATCTATCTTCTTTCCTTCTGGAAACTCCATTACATGTATATTAGAGTTTCTTAAACTGTCCTATTTGTCTCTTAATCTCTCTTTCATATTTTCCATCTCTTAATCTCTCTAAGCTGCTTTCTATGAAATTTCCTCTACTCTACCTTCCAATTCCTTAATTCTCCTTCAGCTGTCTCTAATCTGTTCATTGAATTTTTAATTTTAATGACTATATACTTTTCATTTTTATTAATATTATTAGATTATTTTTCAAACCTGCCTCCTCCTTATAATAGTCTTACTCTCTTTATCAATTTTCAATTCCTTTTTAAGTCTTTAATCATTTTAAATATATTTATTTTATAGTATATTTGACAATTCTATTATCCTAAGTTCTTAAAATATAATCTGTCAGTTGCTTTGTCTGCTGACTCTTGCTTATGATGAATTTATTTCTCATATGTTTTGTAATTGGATTGTGAACTCATATTTAGAAGAACTCTGTTTGTAGCAATCTCGAACTGCCTGGATTGAGGGCATGCTCCTCCAGATAATTTTTTATTGCTTCTGACAGACATTGCAGGGATACCATCACTGCTTGATACCACTTCTATATTAATGTTTTGTCTTAAGAATTGCCAGGCCAAATTGGTAATATGCATTTGAAACTTGACCCTGCATGAAGAATTTACAGTATGTTATGTACTGAATGTTTATGTCTATGTTATGTACTGAATGTTTATGTCCCTCCAAAATTCATATGTTGAAGCCCTAACCCCCAACATATTATATTTGAAAATGGGGCTTTAGGGAAGTAATTAAGGTTACATGAGAACATGAAGGTGGGCCTTTCATGATGGGATTAGTGCCCTTATAAGAAGAGACACCGGGGATCTTGCTCGCTTGATATCTCTCCTTTCATACCCACAAAGAAGAGATCATGTGAACACATAGCAAGATGGTGGCCACCTAAAAGAAGAACCCTCTTCTACACCAGGAAGAATGCTCACTAGGAACCAAATTGGCTGGTACCTTGAATTTGAACTTCCCAACCTCCAGAACTGTGAGAAATAAATTTCTGTTATTTAAGCTACCCAGTCTATGTTATTTTGTTATGGCAGCCTGAACAGACTAATATAGAGTAGCATCCAAAAAATCACAAACCTAGGTATGAACATAATGGAAGTTGTGTAAGAGCTCTATCATTCAATATTAGAAGATTCAACATTATAAAGCCATACACTCTTTACAGTCTGGCATATCTAGAATTTCAGTGTAATTCTAATAAAAATCCCAGCAGGTTTATTGTGAGCTGTCATGGAAATTGACGAGCTGATTCTAAATTTTGTAGGGAAATGTAAATGGCCAAAAAGAACTAAGACAATGTTGAAGAAGAACAAAGTTGGAAGACTTTCCCTATTTGATATCAAGACTCGTTATAAAATGAAATAATGGTATACAGTAAGATAATGTCACAAGGATAAACAAATAGAACAATGGAACAGAATTCAGAATCCAGACACTGACCTATAGATACACGGTCACTTGATTTACAGCAAGGATGACAACACAACACAATAAGAGCGATAATATTATTTTGAATAAATAGTATTGGGTCCGTTGGCTATCTAGATGTAAAAAAATTAATATCGGTCTCTATATATTTTTTAAAACTGTATATACAAAAAAAGAATTCGAGATTGATTGTAGTTCTAAATTTGAAAAATATAAAAAGAAAGCTTCTAAAAGAAATCATAGGAACATATATGATTTTGGACTAAGCAAATATTTCTTAAATAAGTCACACAAAGTGATAACTATAAAAAAATAAGAGAATTGACCTTTAATAAAATAAAGGACACCTGCTTATCAAAAGCATCATTAAGAGAGTGAGGCCAGGCATGGTGGCTCATGCCCGTTATCCCAGCACTTTGGGAGGCCAAGGCAGGTGGATCACCTGAGGACAGGAGTTTGAGACCAGCCTGGCCAACATAGTGATACCCCATCTCTACTAAAAATACAAAAAAGTTAACTAGGCATGGTGGTGGGCATCCCAGCTACTTGGGAGGCTGAGGCAGGAGAATCACTTGAACCCAGGAGGCAGAGGTTGCAGTGAGTCGAGATCTCACCATTGCACTCCAGCCTGGGCAACAGAGTGAGACTCCATCTCAAAGAAGAATAATTTAAAAAAAAAAGAGTGAAAAGGCAAGCTAAAGAATGGGAGAAGATATTTGCAATATATTTATGTTCACAAGAATTTCAAGTATATAAAGAAATATAAATCGGTAAGAAAAATACAGATGACCCACTAGAAAAAAATGAGCAAAATACTTGAACAGACACTTTATAAGAGCATGTGTCAAATTCCCACAATACATAGGAGAAAGTACACTCTCATTCATCATCCTGGAAATGCAAATCCAACCAGAGCGATTAAAATAAGCCTGAGGAAAAAACAACACAAATTGCTGGGGAAAATGCAGAGTAATTAGAATGCTCCTACATTGTTGTCATTGCAGTTGGAATTTTTTTTTTTTTGAGGCAGGGTCTCGCTTTGTTGCCTAGGCTGGAGTGCATTGGCACAATCGCAGCTCACTGCAGACTCCATCTCCTGGACTCAAGTGATCCTCCTATCTCAGCTTTCCACATAGCTGGAAGTACAGGTGCACACCACCAAACCCAGCTAACATTTTAATATTTTGTAGAGATGGGGTTTCACTATATTACCCAGGATGGTCTCAAACTCCTGGCCTCAAGTGATCCTCCTACCTTGGCTTCCCAAAGTGTTGGAATTACAGGTGAGAGCCACAGTGTCTGGCCCATATGCTAAATAATTCTAATTATTTAAAATGAACAACCACTTTGAAAAACTGTTCAGCAGTATTCTCCAAATCTGAGTTTGTACATAATTTTTCTCTTAAATATTTGTCTAACGTAAATATCTTATGTTCAACAAAAACTCACATACCAGAATGTTCTAAGCAGCACTATTCACCAATATCCAAAAACTGAGAGCCACACAAATGTCCTACATGAACTTTCAAACCTAAGGGATACACCATATTAGTCACGTACTTGAAGCTCTGACTCCCAGTTCTCTCTTCATTTGGCCCCTAGAGATTTGCTTTACTTTCTTATGAGCTCAGTTTTGCACTGAAGAGGCTGCATGTGACTGTTCATTCAGCATGTCAGGAGGTTTTGCAGCACAACTATTACGAGGTTACATAGTTCCTGATATGCCTCATCACCTTTCCATGGCCCCATCTAACTGTAAAGATTCTTCCTGGCCCTGGTTTTGCAGACTAAAGACATATGTGTTGTAAAGGGGAGAGAGCAGAGAGGAAAAGAGAAGATACTTTCACTGAACACCCAAAGCTTGGGGGAGCATGGTTGGGGTGGTGTCTCTTCCCTAGTTTGTCAGACTGCAGTGAGCCCTGTCCGGGGCCCACTGGAGAACCCATGCCCTGCCTGGCTGGAAATCAGCACCCTGTCTGTCCTAAGAGCCCATCTCTAGTTCAATAAGATTGACAACAATTTCTGGAGCCTCCCATCACCCAGCTGAGCAGCTGTCCACCTCCAGCGGGTCTCTGGGTTGCTTTGGGCAGGGCTGGAATCCAGGCTGTCAGACACCCCTGGCTGAGATGTGCTGAGAGGGTCGATCCTGGAGAGTCTCTCCCACCTTCTGCTTTGCCCCTGGCTCCTGGATGGATGCCTTTCAAGGTCACACCTCTCTCTGATAGAGGAACCCGTTTGATCACCAGGTGCTGCTTGGACTTCTTGTGTCGTAATTTTCAAATAGCCCACAGGGCCCCAGGCCACATGTTAACAGGCAGGGAAAACAGTAGCTCCTCCTGAGGGCTGTGCGTGGCCCCAGCATCCAGAATGATGAGTTTTCTGCTGACCACTTCTTTGTGGTTAAGTAAAAAGGCTTTCACATTTGGGGATAGAACTGAGGTTCCTTAGGAGCTACTGTCATCTTCTACCTGTGGCTAAGGAACAAGGGCTGGTGAACAGAGAGATGCTCAGGTCATAACAACAAGAAGAGGTGACAGTTATGAAGTATCCTACATGCCAGGCACAGTACCCAGAGCTTTACATGGGTTATCTCATTTAATTCTCCAAACGACCCTGAAGATGGAGATAGATACATGCATACATATATTATAAATAAATACAGGCTGGGTGCTGGGGCTCACGCCTGTAATCCCAGCACTTTGGGAGGCTGAGGCAGGCAGATCACGAGGTCAGTAGTTCAAGACCAGCCTGGCCAATATGGTGAAACCCTGTCTCTACTAGAAAAAAAATACAGAAAATTACCTGGGCATGGTGGTGCATGCCTGTAATCCCAGCTACTCAGGAGGCTGAGGCAGAAGAATTGCTTGAACCCAGGAGGCAGAGGTTGCAGTGAGCTGAGATCACACCACTGCACTCCAGCCTGGGCAACAGAGCAAGACTCTGTCTCAAAATAAATAAATAAATATTGTAAATTAAGGTATAATTATATATTTATATATAACCCCCATTTGTGATTATTATAATCATATATAATTATATATACACATATGTTATAAATAAGTATATAATTATATATATATATATTATATATATAATCCCCATTTTTCTGATGAGCCACTGAGACTGCAAGAGGTATGTGACTTGCTCCGAGTGACACAGTAAAGTGACAGAGCCAGGACTGAGCCCCAGAAAATCTGGCTCATGTCCTTGACCACGGTTCTAGATGTGAGTCCTTTGTCACTGATCCCAGACTCCACATCACCTCTAGTGCATGCCAGGCGCTGCCCCTGGCAGACCCTGTCCACGCTTCCTGCTTTGGTGTCTCAGTGGACCCTTCAGTGGGTGTCTCAGCAGGAGGGGTTCACAGAATGCCTCCTTGGCAGGATCTCCAAGAGCCCCTCCTCATTTCCCTCTTCTTGTCCACCAAGGTTACCCTCTCCCTTTCCTTGTAGCTGGGGTCTCCTGCATGCCTTGGCCTTTCTGTCTCCTTCCCACTGATTTTGCCCAGCAACTACTATAACTATTCTCACATGGCTCTGACCCACGCAAACCTAGACCAATCCCCCTGTTCCCCTCTCTGCCTCCTAGAGAGCGGGTTCCCCAGCTGGACCATAAGGACACAGCTGCCTTGGGCTGAGGTTGAGGGGCATCTGCTTGGCTCTTCCTTCACTGGGAATGCCAAACCAGGAATGGCCCCAGCTTTCCTTAAGGAGGAATGGTTTCTCTGAGAGGCAATGGAATGTGTTCCACAGGCAATAACCATCTTCAGTGGTTGTGGTTTAAAACTCAGAATAAGAAAGTCACCTTCACAGAAGGCATGCCGCACATTTCCTGTTTAGGAGCTCAGTCTAGACTAGATGAGGGGCTCACGCCTGTAGTCCCAACACTGGCAGGCTGAGGCCCAACCCTACCCTGGAGGCTCACCTCTGAGCAGCCTTCCACCACCCGCCAGAGCCCTTGCTGATTCTCCGAAGGGAGAGGGAGGAATGACAGTTCCCGTCCCTGCTGGGAGGAACCAGATGACATCTTAAAGGCCCTTTCTACTGGGACTCACTCCAACCTGGTAATATCTGCCATTGAATAAGCACCATGGCCCCCCATAGAGATGCAGGACCACACTCGGCCTTCCCAGCAACCCAACCAGACTCTTACTGTGAATATCCTGTTCAGAAATGGAGACAGTCACTTGCCAAGATGCCAAAGCAGGTTGGGGGAAGAGAAAGGGTTTGGGTCCAGGTCTGTCAAACCCAAAGGCTGCCCCTGGGACTTCCCCAGCTCTGGAAGCCCGCTGCCTCTTGACAGGAAGTGAAAGGGACAGATAGATGGTGCTCTGGTGGAGTCCTACCCAGAAGAATGGCCACTTCTGGAGCAAAACTGCCGCAGCAACAGGCCTTGTCAACAGCGGCCTCCAACCGTTAGCCACAGGGCCCTCTCACCTCTAAAAATCGCCTCCCTCTTCTCCACACATCCCTACACACAAACACTAACTCCGTCACTCGGGAGACCACAGAACAAAGGGAAGGAGAGAGAGGGACAAAATGGGGCATAAATAAGATGCTGGACGGACAGACAGGAAGTAAACACTTAAAGGCTGAGCACACCGGGACGTATTAGAAAGGAACATTTGATGCACCGGCTTTTAAGTGAAGCCGACACTCCTTATGCGGGGAGTGAACACAAATGAGTCTGTATTTTCATCCACATCACAGGCACTGCCTTGCAACCCCAAACAATATCTGCGCTTCAGGGGCTGCACTGCGCTGTTTTATACACAGAATCACCTGGCACAGCTCCTGTCCCTGAGATGCAAATGAATGTTCTCATGGGTGGGAGGAGGTCGAGAGAGGCGAGGGGGAGGGGAGCAAGTGTACTCCGCAGGCCACACTCAGGCGCTGACATTGCTGGGCATGATGGGTGCTGCCAGCGCTGTTGCTTAGCAACCCAATACCCTTCCAGAAAATCCAGCAGCCTCGCTGGCTTGCAGAAGCAGGCAGGGCTGGTTCAGCATGGCATTGGGCATGGAAAGATAATAATAGGGGTTTTTTTCCAGTTATTAATAATCATTCTTCCTGATTTCCCGCACAGACCGAGATACCTGAGAGGACCCAGAGTCATCCACAACACTGGGGCTGGAAAAAGCCCAGGTTTTTCAATTGCCTCCCAATCGGCCTCGGAGAGTAGTGGAATTTTACTGGCTGGTCCCATGACGCTCCTTCCAGCCCCGGCCCTCGCCACAACACAAAGGCAGAGCTCCGCGGTGACTCACCAGCATACCTTCAGATGCTTGTTTGTCAGCCCATGTCATGAGTCATGGTTTCTTCAGCCTGCTTTGTTCTCAAAACTGAAACACTTGACATTTCAGAATAGGGTTGGGGGGAGGCTTTTCTTTTCTTCTTTTTTTTTTTTTTTTAAGCCACTCTGTGGCTTTGTGTGCAAGTGCGGGGGCGTGTGGGAAGAGGTGAGTAATGGATGCATGAACAGGTAAACATGAGCGAGGTTCTCCACGTCGTCAGTCGCCTGGCAACCATCAGTGCTCGAGGAAGCTGTCGTGGAGGACATGGGAAGGCCCCTGGGCTATACATCTCGGGAGAGACCAGGCGCTGGACAGCATTCCGCCCTCCGTCCATGGCATCCCAGCAGTGTGACGCGCTCCCTTTATTCCCACACACAAAGAGGTCGGCTTCATTTTGTGCAGCGTGGTAACAGCTTTCAGAAAAATCCTGCAGGAGTTACAAGAAACCAAGTAAACTGAGATGTAAGATGAGAAAAGAGAAGTGGAATTGCCACACAGAAACTGTGCTGGGCCAGACGGTTGGTGGGTCCCTGGCTTTGGGTTCTGATTCTGACATAAATTGGGTGGGTGATGAGCTCCCGCTTATTTGCATGGCTCAGCAGGCAGCATGGCATTGGCATGGAAAAATAATAATAGGGTGCTCTCCATGAAGCCCTCAACCTGTCACATGTATTCACTTAGACAGCACAGCCTTCCCCCTAGAGTGTGAATCCCTCAAAGTCAGGCACCATTTTATAAATCTCTATATAGTATCAACCCAGCACACATCGAATACATACTAGATGTTCAGTCATACTCCCTGTCTGTATGGAGAGACGGAGAAACAAAAATTAACTAACTAAATCCAATTAATGTTTTGGAATCCTTATTTGTTCCCATGCTTTACAGGATGGATTCAATCGGCCCTGTCCAGTCCCGGAAAAGTAATGAAGACCTAGGAATGGATGCATCAGAAAACGTTTTGAAGGTTACACAATTCGAAATGCCATGATGCTATAAAGCATTCTTAGAAAAGGGAATCGTTGGCCGGTGAGGTAGCTCACGCCTATAATCGTAGCACTTTGGGAGGCCGAGGTCAGGAGTTCGAGACCAGCCTGGCCAACAGGCCAACAGGGTGAAACCCCATCACTACTAAAAATACAAAAATTCACTGGCGAGGTGGCAGGCACCTGTAATTCCAGCCACTCAGGAGGCCGAAGCAGGAGAATTGCTTGAACCTGGGAAGCGGAAGTTGCAGTGAGCTGAGATGGTGCCACTGCACTCCAGCCTGGATGACAGAGTGAAACCCTATCTCAAAAAAAAAAAAAGGAAAGAAAGAAAGAGAAAAGGTAATAATTATCCAAAGTCTCCCCACAGTCAGGGACGAGGACCAATTCTATATATAGGTAAATTGGGGAAGGGGAATGTTAGAACTAATACAAAATACTTCCCCTGTCAGATTGGGGGAATGTCTGAAATCTCCACAATAGTCGTTCCTTTAGGTTAAGATATTGAAGATCCGTGTCAAAGTGTAAATGTTCTCTAGCTGCAGCAATGTATTAATCCATTATTAACCTCAAGGTGCCTTTGCTAAATTTATTAAATCCACTCCCAGAGTGCAAGAGACCTAGGGATTGAGACTTGAAGCACGTAATTACGTTTTTACTTTGTATTATGGAAACGTCCAAACGTGTACAAAACTTGGAGTAATAGTATAATCAAGCCCTGTGTGCTCATCAGCTAGCTTCAACGATCATCATCCTACCACCGACCACGTTTCATCAGCTTCCCCCCAGCACACACACACTGGATTATTTTGAAACAAATCCAAAACCTCCCAGCATTTCATTCATATATGTAACTCTAAAATATAAAGACTTACTTTTTATTTTTTTAGAGACAAGGACTCACCATGTTGTGCAGGCTGGTCTCAAGCTCCTGGCCTCAAGTAATCCTCCCACATAGCTGGAATTACAGTCCTGAGCCACCACACCCAACTAAAAACATAAAGACTTTTTAAAAACATAACCACAATACCAGTATCACACACACAAAAAAATCAAAACAACAATAACCAAAAAATAAAAAAAAAAAAACCAACAAATTTTTTTTTGAGATAGAGTCTTGCTCCTCTCTTTTCTTTTCTTTCTTTTTTTTTTTTTTTTTTTTGAGTTGGAGTTCACTCTGTTGCCCAGGCTAGAATGCAGTGGCAGCACAATATTGGCTCACTGCAACCTCTACCTCCCAGGTTCAAGTGATTCTCCTGCCTCAGCCCCGCAAATAGATGAGACTACAGGTGTGCACCACCATGCCTGGCTAATTTTTGTTATTTTTAATAGAGACAGGGTATCACCCTGTTGGCCAGGCTGGTCTCAAATTCCTGACCTCAGGTGATTCAACTGCCTTGGCATCCCATAGTGCTGGGATTACAGGCGTGAGCTACCACATCCACCCAACAATTTCTTAATATCATCAATATCTGGTTGGTAGTCAGTATTCAAATATCCCTGTTAAAATAGTTCAGAGGTTGGTTCCAAATCTTGGCTATTGTGAAGAGTGCTATGGTAAACATACGTGTACATGCATCTTTACAATAGAATGATTTACACTCCTTTGGGTATATACCCAGTAATGGGCTTGCTAGGTCAAATGGTATTTCTATTTCTAGATCCTTGAAGAATCGCCACACTGTCTTCCACAATGGTTGAATTAATTTACACTCCCACCAACAGTATAAAGCGTTCCTATTTCTCCACATCCTCGCCAGCATCTGTTGTCTCCTGATTTTCTAATGATCACCATTCTAACTGGCGTGATGTGGTATCTCAATGTGGTTTTGAATTGCATTTCTCTAATGACCAGTGATGGATGCAGCAAACCACTACCATGGCACGTGTATACATGTGTAACAAACCTGCACGATCTGCACATGTACCCCAGCACTTACAGTGTGATAAATAAATTTTTAAAAATAAATCAAAAAAAATCGTTCAGGGGTTCTTTTTAAATGAATGAACTTGAATTGTTAGAGCAGATTTAAGTTCACAGCAAAATTGGGCAGCAAGGACAGCTCCCACATGCTCCCTGTCCCCAGATATGCACTATCCCCTACTATGGATGTCCCCCACCAGAGAAGGACCTTTGTTACAATCAACGAACCTTCATTGACACATCATTTTCACCCAATGTCCGTAGTTTACATTGGAGTTCTTTCTTGGTGTTGTATACTCTATGGGTTTGGACAACCGTATCATGACATGGATCAACTATTACATCATACAGAATAGTTTCAGTACCCTAAAAACCCTCCGTGTTCTGCCTGTTGATTCTGTCCTCCCTCCAGCCCCTGACAACCACCAGTCTCCATGATTTTGCCTTTTCCAAATGTCATATAGTTGGAATCACATCGTATGTAGCCTTTTCAGATGGGTTATTTCACTTAGTAATCTGCATTTAAGTTTCCTCCATGTCTTTTCATGGCTTGACAGCTCATTTCCATTTAGTACTGAATAATATTCCACTGTCCAGACATACCACAGTGTGTTTATCCATTCCCCTACTGGAGGACATCTTGGTTGCTTCCAAGTTTTGACAATTATGAATAAAGCAGGTATAAAATCCTGTGTAGGTTTCTGTATTGATGTTTTCAACTCATTTGGGTAAATACCAAGGAGTGTAATTGCTGGATAATGATGTAGGAGTATGTTAGTTTTGTAAGAAACTGGCAAAGTGTCTTCCAAAGTGTCTGTATCATTTTGCATTCTCAGCAGCAAAGAATGAGAGTTCTTCTTGTTCCAGTTCCTCGTCAGCATTTGGTGTTGTGAGTGTTTGGATTTTGGCCCTTGTAATAGGCATGTATTTGTATCTTTTGTCATTTTTATTTGCAATTCCCTAACAACAAATGATGTTAAATATCTTTTCATATGCTTATTTCCCATCTGTATGTCTTCTTTGGTGAGGTGTCTGTTCAGATCTTTTGCCCATTTTTTGATTGAACTTCTCATTTTTTTTTTAGACAGGGTCTTGTTCTGTTGACCAGGCTGGAGTGCATGCAGTAGTGTGATCTCAGCTCATTGCAACCTCAGCCACCTGGGCTCAAGCAATCCTCCCACCTCAGCTTCCTGAGTAGCTGAGACTACAAGTGCACAGTACCACGATTTGGAGGGGTTTGTTTGTTTGTTTGTTAGGTAGAGATGGGGTTTCACCACATTGCCTAGGCTGGTCTCGAATGCCTGGACTCAAGTGATCCGCCTGTCTTGGCCTCCCAAAGTGATGGGATAACAGGTGTAAGTCACCGCACCTGGCCTGGACTGTTCCTTTTCTTATTGTTGAGCCTCAACAGTACACTGTTGAGGTTAAAGTGGTCAGATTCAGAACATGGCCAGGACTGGTCTTAAGAGTATGCCCAGGGAAAAACAAGGCACAGATTTCGAATTTCACCTGTTTCACCATTTTATTTTCCTGTTTCACAGTTGTTGAGAGCAATTTATGCATGAGGCAGGACACAGATGTGGAATTCAGAATATGAATTTCTCCTCCTATCAGCCAGTGTCACACACCAGCTTCTCCCAGCTGTTATAAAATAACAGAGAGCTGGGTTTTCTTAACCTGACGGCAGCAGGACTTGATTATTTAATCCCATTGTCAGCTATACCTGATCATAGATAAGCTTGATATCTTTGTGTGAGCCTCAGTTTCCTTGTAAAATGGACATAATAATAGAACCTTCCTCATACAGCTCTTAAGAGATTTAAAGAGGATAATGTATGTAAAGCACTTAGGAAAGCTCTTGGCACGGCACACTCATAATGAAGATGAACTATTATATTGTTACTTCCCAGTCTCCTTGGAAACCAAAGCTGTGGGCAAGCTGATGCTTGATGAAGATTCTAATGGCCCATCATAGCCTCTCCTCTGCTTGACAAAACACTAAATCTGAAATGTTTCAAGCTAGTATTCTTGTTGGGTTTCAGACCACTGACCTTCAAATCATACCAAACAATTATTTAAAATGTGGATCACCGGCTGGGGGTGGTGGCTCATGCCTGTAATCCCAGCACTTTGGGAGGCCAAGGCAAACTAATCACTTGAGGTCAGGAGTTCAAGACCAGCTTGGCAAACATGGTGAGATCCCATCTCTATTAAAAATACAAAAATTAGCCAGGCGTGGTGGCAGGCACCAGTAGCGTCAGCTACTCCAGAGGCTGCGGCAGGAGAATCACTTGAACCCAGGAGGCGGAGGTTGCAGTGAGCCGAGATCGTGCCACTGCACTCCAGCCTGGGAGACTCTGTCTCAAAAGTAAAAATGAGGCTCCCTAAGCCCTGGGCAATTCTTAAGAGCACTGACATTTGAAAACTTCAGCCTTAAGCTTGTCTTACTGGTTGTGGAATAACTGACCCAACCAGAGAGAAACTGTGGTGGCCAAAAGTGACAAGTAGCAGAGAGGACCCAGAACCTGGGATCATGAGGCTGGCAGTGGACCCTGGCCACTTGTGGGATGGAATTAACAAGAACTCACTCATGGGACCACAGCTAGCTCAATATATTCCATTAAATTGATTAATGTACAATGTCACTTGTATTATTATTCCAACTCCAAGAACCTAAATATAGAATTCCTATTTGGTGCTTCCAAAAGAAGACCATGTGGTCTAGTGATTTCCATAACAAAGGACATCACTCATGAGAGTCTCATCCATTCATTCATTACCAAATATTTATTGAGTGTCTGTTCTTTGCCAGGCACCGAGCTGGCAACAAAACAGGGAACAAAGTAGCCACATCTCCTACCCTCTTGAGTAGAGGGCTCTGAAATATCCACAGACAAAGAAGGGATGGGAGAAATTTAAAACAAAGCTTACAAAATCCAAAAACTAGCAAAGGACCTTAATGGGTACAAGCTCCAATTCCCTCAATAGAACAGGTGAGGAGGCACAGAGGAGATGAAGCAACTCCACGCCCAACTCAAGCTGGCAGCTAGGAAGGCACCTGCCCCTTAGTTCTCAGCACTCTTCTTACCCTGTTTGTCTTTGCAAAACAAACAGGGAGTTGCTCTTTCTCTGTGTCACTGGAATGCTCTCTCAAGTTGACAGCAGCAAAATTGTTCCCACTTAATGCAGTCCTATTAAATTTTAACTCTGTATTTTAATTTAAAGCCATGTTATAAAGCAGTATGCAGAGCGGAATCTCATTTTTGTAAAGAATGTGTATGTGGTGTTTGTATATGCATAGAAAAAATGGCTAAGTGAAAGATTATCAGTAGACAGCCCATAGGGGCTAGGATTACGGGAGCTTTCAATTTTCTTCTTTATCTTCTTGGAACTTTCTCAGAAGTTTCTAAATCTCCAATGAACACAAATCACAGTACTTCTGTAAGAAATTAAAAGATTGTTTCAAAAATAATGTTTGTCTGTTTTTCTTTTGAAGTCAGTGTGCTTTGCCTTCTTGACACTAAATCCAATCTCATGAGAGGTTTCAAGAATCTTCTTGTCCAGATTACGCCCAAAAGGTAAACTCAGGAGAGATGCAGCACAACATAGTGACCTGTTGCCAGAACTCCTCTAAGATATTCTTTTTTTGAGACAGAGCCTCACTTGCACCAGGCTGGAGTGTTGTGGTGCGATCTCGGCTCACTGCAACCTCTGACTCCCAGGTTCAAGCGATTGTCCTGCCTCAGCCTCCCGAGTAGCAGGGATTACAGACACACACCACCGCACCCAGCTAGTTATTTTTGTATTTTTAGTGGAGACAGGGTTTTACCATGTTGGCCAGGATGGTCTCAATCTTCTGACCTCGGGATCTGCCAGCCTCTGCCTCCCAAAGTGCTGGGATTACAGGTGTGAGCCACCGCACCTGGCCTCCTCTAAGATATTCGTAGGTGTATCCACGTAAAGACTAGTTCTGGTCATGAATGGAATCAACTAATCTACAAATATTCCCAGACCCCTAACAAGTACAAGCAAAAGCACTGTGCCCTGTGTCTGGAGGTCAAAGGCATGATCCTCATCTCCAAGAAACTTGCAGTCTGGCAACAAAGACATAAACATATACAAAGTGAATTAACAGTATGTTCCCGGAAGCGTGATATCGGGACATACGCTGTGTGCTGGAGTGGCAAAGGGAGTTTGTTTAGGAAACCATGAGAGCCAAGAAGTGGACAGAAGGTGAAGGAGGCTCCTGGGGTCTGGGCCTGAAGGCAGTGGGGAGCCACTGTGTTTTTTATCAGCAGGGCAGTGACATGATGAGATCTGTATTTCAGGAAGATTAGGTCAGTGGAATGTACAATCCTACTGGAGCAGGAAGAGACTAAAGAGAGAGAGGAAAACAATTGCAATAAAGGCCCAGTGAAAAGAACACCGAGCGTCAGGTCCAGCTCAGCCACCAGGCAGGCCGCTCCAAACATGCCACTTCTACTGCCTAATAGGCACCAGCTGCCCCCCCGACAGACGAGAGAGTTGGGCTAGAATCTTTGAGGTCCTTGTCAACTGCCAACATTCTTTGGTTCCATGATCCAGGTAGGAGTGTGAAAGGCCTGAACCAGTGTGCTGACCGTGGTGAGGGCAGAAAGGGCTTCATTCCAGCAAATGCCTCACTGAGGGAGCCGTTAAATCATCTTCAACACAGGCGCCAATAAAATGAAATTATGGTTTCTTTCTCTTCCTCTTATTTTAACCCCAAGGGAGGCTTTACAGCATTTTCTTTTTCCTTTTTTTTTTTTTAAATTGAGATGTAGTTTACACACTATAAAATTTGCCCTCTGAAAGTATACAATTCAGTGTTTTTGGTATAGTCACAAAGTTGTGCAACTGTCACTACTGATTCCAGAATCTTTATCACCCCAAAAAGAAATGCTGTATCGATTAGCAGTCACTTCCCTTCTCCCTCCCCCAGACCGTGGCAACCACTCATCCACTTTCTGTCTTGTGGGTTTGTTTATTTGTTGACAAGTCATGTAAATGGAATCATACAAGTAGCCTTTTGTGTCTGGCTTCCGTTACTTAGCATCATCTTTTCAAGGGGGTAGCATGTGTCAGTACTTCATTCCTTTTTATGGCTGAATAATACTCCATTGTATGGATATGCCACAGTTTGTCTATTCACGCATCCATTGATAAACACGTGAGAGGTTTCCAATTCTTTTCAAGTGCAGTGAATCTTATTCTCTGGTTTACCAGTAGAAAGCTGTCACATGAGCTTCCACTATTTGAATTTTTTTTAAGTGGAATTTGGGGGTGAACGAGGCTGCAGTCACATCTGGACAGAACAATCCTATCTTCATCTGCACTAATATTCATTCCGCTAAGTCTTACCACAGATACTACAGGGGTAACTGAAACATTTGTACCTCCAAAAGAGTGTGTGACTTTAAGTGAAAATTGTTGAGCATCAAAGCCCATTCCATGGATTTTAAAATGCCACAGGATTAGGGGGTAATCTTTAGCTTTTATGTTCTGCCAGTGAGAGGGCATTGAGTTTGTAGATTCCCAGGCATGACAGAAGCCAAGTCTCAGCTTATGTGTCACTCGCTTTTCATTCTGTAAACAGCATACTCAGACCCTTGCTTATCAGAGTTTCAGCTTTACTTCTTTTCCCACAGTCCAAGCTGTTAATTTCCTTGCTGTAGAAAAACATGAAATATCACAGAACTGCAATTACAACATGATTCTAGATGTCCTTGTCTTTTCCTAAATCAAACTAAGTTAAGAATAAAGCCAATAAAACAATTATCCAGTTGACATAAAACCTCTGAGTTCAGACTTTTCTAAATGGGGGGTGGGGAGGGCAGAATCCAACTCAGCTGTATGTTGTCTTCTTCTACACATGTAGTATAGTTTTTTTTTTTGAGACGGAGTCTCACTCTGTCGCTGGGCTGGAGTGCAGTGCTGCGATCTTGGCTCACTGCAAACCCCGCCCCCTGGGTTCAAGCGATTCTCCTGCCTCAGTCTCCCAAGTAGCTGCAATTATAGGTGTGTGCCATGCCTGGCTAATTTTTGCATTTTTAGTAGAGATGGGGTTTTGCCGTGTTGGCCAGGCTGGTCTTGAACTCCTGACCTCCTCAGGAGTACAGGGATTACAGGTGTGAGCCAGCATGCCCAGCCTATAATTTTAAATATATATATACCAGCAAAAAGAGTAGAGAGTCTTAACTAAAAGCTTTGTCTCTCTCTCTCTCTCTCTCACACACACACACACACACACACACACACACACAATTTACTAGATGCCTGTTTTGTGCCAAAAAGAGTAATGAGTTCCATGGTCTCTTGTTATGTAATTGAAAAGATTTAACCATTAAAACCATCAGAATTTGCCAGGGGCTGTGGGGAGGAGGGAATGGAGAGTGGCCGCTAATGGGTATGAAGTTTCTTTGGGGCTGAAGAAAGTGTTCTAGAACTAGGTAGCGGCAATGGTGGCACAACCTCGTGTATGTACTGAAAACCACTGAAATGTACAGTTTGAAAGGGTACAGAAGGTTCATGGTACCTACCATACCATAAAATTGAAAACAACTTTGAATAATTTGAAAAGTGAAATAATAATGACACATCATAATATGGTTCAAAGGAAAACTTCAGCCGAATTAAATGTGAGGGAGTTTAATTGAGCAACAAACAAATGTGCGAATGGGGCAGGCTCAGGATCACGGTCTTGCCTCGCCTTGCCTGGAGTTGCCTTGCCTTGCTTTGCCTTGCTTTCACGGCAGGTTCAAAGAGACTCCAGGGATGCCTCGGGTCGGAACGAATTTATGGACAAAAAAAGGGAAGTGATGTGTAGAAACCGGAGGTGAGATCCCAAAACAGCTGGGTCGGTGACAGCTTGGCGCTTGCCTTATTTGAACACAACGTGAGCACTCAGCAGTGTAGGAATGGATGAAGTATGGCTGCTGGGATTGGCCAGGACTCAGCAGTTGCTACGGGTGCATATCCTAAATTAGGGTTGCAATCTTGTCCACCTATTAACTTAGGTTGCAGTTCATCCGCAAGAACTCAAATATGGAAGTAGGAGGTCCAGGGCTGGGCGCAGTGGCTCACGCCTGTAATCCCAGCACTTTGGGAGCCCAAGGCAGGCGGATTACTTGAAGTCAGGAGTTTGCGACCAGCCTGGGCAACATGGTGAAACCCTAACTCTACGAAAAATATAAAAGTTAGCTGGGTGTGGCGGTAGGCACCTGTAATCCCAGCTACTCAGGAGGCTGAGGCAGGAGAATCTCTTGAACCCAGGAGGTGGAGGCTACAGTAAGCCAAGATTGTGCCACCGCACTCCAGCCTGGGCAACAGAGCGAGACTTTGTCCCCGCAAACCCCCCAGAAAAAGAAGTAGGGAGTCCTTCTCAGGCCATATCCATATTTAGTTTGCTTTAACAGTATCTTTTAAAGAGTTAGAAAATATGCCTGGGGTGAGGTAGAGGAGAGGCTCTCATTCAAAACATTTTGCTACTGAGCAAAAACTAGAGTCAATTTCCCCGTCCTGTCGCCTCTACCAGATTGGCTGCAGCCCTCCCCTGGCTGTTCCCACTGCAGGGCTCTGGCATCCCGAAAGGCCCAGCTTTCTCTGGTTCAGTGGACACCCCAGTCCACACGCTGCAGTGGAAGCTCTCTTAACTGCTTTGCCCCCAAGGATGTGTGTTTTGAGAGAATGCTGCCTGGCTTACAACGTGATTTGGAAATACGCTGCTGGCTGTGTTTTATGCGTTTTATCAAGTGTTTTTAACTTTGTACTAGCTGGGACCATGAAGGGCACAGTGTTAGAAGGTTGAAGTTTAATAATAATGTCACACCAGAAAATGTTCAGCAGGGGCCGAGCAGCAAGCTGCCGGACAACGGTCAATATTCTTGAACCCTGGAGGCAGCCGCACAGCCAGTTTGCACAGTGGCTGCTGGTAGAGTTCAGGGTTGGATAATACAGCAGTTAAGCCCAGGGTCTTTGGGGACAAGCTAACTGAGTGGCCATGTAGTCTTGGGCAAGATCATTCACCTCTCTAAAGCTCAGTTTCCTCATCTGTAAAGTGGGGATGATTTTACCTGTAGAGATACTATAGATTTTGGGAGGACTACATGAGTAAATGAACATAAAGTGCTTAGACAGTGCTAAGTAGATGCTGCTGTTAGAATTATTAAGACTTCCTGAGCTGTTGTTTTCTTACTGTCCGGAAGGAAGGAAGAAAGGAAGGAAGGAAGGAAGGAAGGAAGGAAGGAAGGAAGGAAGGAAGGAAGGAAGGAAGGAAGGAAGGAAGGAAGGAAGGAAGGAAGGGAAGAAGGGAGGAAGGGAGGGATGGATGGAGGGAGGGAGGGAGGGAGGTAAGGGTGTCTGCCACATCTAACAACCTTCAAGGATGCTGGCAACTTCCTAGCTGGGTATATCTTGATTGTCATCTCACTTAGACATGTCACATTTAAACTCAGGCATTTCAGCTAAGGGGCATGGGTCCAGGGACATTCTGGGGAGACTTAGTTGAGATTCCAGGATGAAACCAACAAACCAGGTCTTCACATTCTGCCTCATTGTCTTTAGGCTTGAAGCAATTTAAGCCCCATTCACAGGTTCTCAGACACCAGTGCCAGATAGCTCAGAATCACATGAGGAGCTGGTTAAAAATAGGAAATTCCTGGCCCCACCCAGAACTACCTCACTGAGTGTCTCGGGGGACAATCTGCATTTCGACACACTTGTTGCCTCTTTTGTGAGCTGGAGAATAAGAACTACAGCACTTGAGCCAAACACAGCGGCTCATGCCTGTAATCCCAGCACTTTGGGAAGCCAAGGTGGGAGAACTGCTTGAGCCCAGGAGTTCAAGTCCAGCCTGGACAACTTGGCAAGACCCCATCTCTACAAGGCATAAAAAAATTAGCCAGATGTGGTGGTGCACACCTGTGGTCCCAGATACTCGGGAGGTTGAGAGGGGAGGATCACTTGAGTATGGGAGGTTGAGGCTGCAGCAAGCTGTGATAGCACCACTGTACGCCAGCCGGGGTGACAGAGCAGACTCTGACTCAAAAAAAAAGAGGGTGGGGCAAAAGGAACTGCAGCACATGGCTGCTTCATTTATTCATTCATGATTTTTGATTAGCTTTTGAAAAGTTTACGTTTCAATTTTATTTAGTCTTTTTTTCTACTTACAAAGAAAATAAAAGTCTTAGGCACTTGCTCTGCAGAGGTCAGTTTCTCAAGTCCAAGTGCTGTGATTCTTTCGGCCCTTTTTTATTTTTTGAGTCAGGCTCTGCTGGGTCACCCAGGCTGGAGTACAATGGTGCGATCACAGCTCACTGCAGGCTCAACCTCCCAAACTCAAGTGATCCTCCCACGTCAACCTCCCAAGTATCTGGGACCACAGGTGTGCACCACCACAACCGGCTAATTTTTCTTTCTGGTAGAGATGGGTCTTGCCATGTTGTCCAGTCTGGTCTTGAACTCCTGGGCTCAAGCAAGACTAAATAAAATTGAAAAATAAACTTTCAAAGGCTAACCAAAATTCACGAATCAATAAATGAGGCAGCCACGTGTACCTCATTTCTTCTTTGCTCCTCACCATGTTGTCCCTGAAGGGGAAAGCATTAATATTTATTGAGGGGATTCTTCCTCAGTACAAAAGTAACGTGATTGATGCTTAAAACTCCAAAAACACAGAGAAACACTAAAGAAAAGACAAGCAGGCTGAGTGTGGTGGCTCACACCTGTCATCCCAGCACTTTGGAGGCCAAGGCAGGAGGACTACTTGAGGTCAGGAGTTGGAGACCAGCTTGGCCAACATGGAGAAACCCCATCTCTGCTAAAATTACCAAAGATTAGCTGGGTGTGGCAGTGCACGCCTGTAATCCCAACTACTTGGGAGGCTAGGGAAGGAGAATTGCTTGAACCTGGGAGGCGGAGGTTGCAGTGAGCTGGTATGACACCACTGCATTCCAGCCTGGGTGCCACAGCAGGACTCCTCAAAAAGAAAAAGAAAGAAAAGAAATATGTTAAATAAGGGGATCATATATAATTGTTAGCTCTAGGGATACTTTAGAATAATGTGTTTAAAACTGTTTCGTCTGGAGACTTGATGTATAGCACGGTGACTATAGGTAATAACAATGTATAGTACGCTTGAGATTTGCTAACAGAGTAGATGGTAAGTATTCTCACCGTACACACGCATACACAAAAAGGTAGCTATGGGAGGTGAGGAATATGTTCATTAAGTTGATTGTGGTAAGCATCTTACATTGTTTATGTATATCAAGTCATTACATTCTACACCTTAAATATATTTGATTTTACTTGTCAATTATACCTCAATAAAACAGGGGGCAAGATAAATAATTTTTTTTTATTTCGCATGCAAAAAGTTTTTTAAAAAAACGTTCCAAAGCTGAGTCCACAGTGTTGATTTTACCTGTACAAAATATTTCTGCAAAGTTTATGCTATCATTTGGTTCACTCCAGTCCCATCCCAGAAACCTGTCACACTTTCAGTTCAGGACCTACAGACTCATTGCAACTGGTCAGCTGTTGCTGCTGCCATGAAGGAAGGTCCCAAGTCATCAAAGGGGACACTGTCCCTAAGGTCAGCTGTAACCTTCCACTGGAGTGTCTTCTTGTTATTATGAAACATGGCTAAGGCCAGGCGTGGTGGCTCATGCTTATAATCCCAGCATTTTGGGAGGCCAATGCCAGTGGATCACCTGAGGTCAGGAGTTCAAGACCAGCCTGACCAACACAGCAAAAACCCGTCTCTAGTAAGAATAAAACAATTAGCTAGGTGTGGTGGCCATGCCTGTAATCCCAGCTACTCAGGGGGCTGAGGCACCAGAATTGCATGAATCCAGAAGGTGGAAGCTGCAGTGAGCTGAGATCGTGCCACTGCACTCCACCCTGGGCAACAGAGTAAAGACTCGTCTTAAAAAATAATCATCATCATCATCATTGCTCAGAGGCAACCGCTGTCAACAGTTTTTGAGGTTCTTTATTGCCTTTTGTATCATGTGTATAAATACACTATTATTTCATAAAAACTTCATTTATACACTGGCTACTCTTTTTTGAATATGAGCCCGCTTTTTTTTTTAACTTAGCAAGGCATTATGAATTTTGTCTCAGGTCAACAAATTATTTTCAACCATAGTTTTAAACAGCAGCATAGTGTTCCACCATAAGCATGCTGGAATATTTAATCCCTATTCAATCACTGAACATTCAAACTCAACAATTAACTAAAAATAAAATAAGGCTTGGCACAGCACTTTGGGAGGCTGAGGTGGGTAGATCACCTGAGGTCAGGAGTTTGAGACCAGCCTGGTCAACATGGTGAAACCCCGTCTCTACTAAAAATACAAAAATTAGCTGGGCATGGTGGTGGACACCTGTAATCTCAGCTACTCAGGAGGCCGAGACATGAAAATCGCTTGAACCTGGGAGGTGGAAGTTGCAGTGAGCCAAAATCATGCCACTGCACTGCAGCTTGGGTGACAGAGTAAGACTCTGTCTCTAAAAAAATAATAGTAAAATAAAATATACACAGTAGATTCTAATTCATAGGCTTCAGTGGGCATGTGAAGTTTTTTGTTTGTTTGTTTTTGAGACTGAGTCTCACTCTGTTGCCAGCTGGAGTGCAGTGGCATGATCTTGGCTCACTGCAACTTCTGCCTCCTGAGTTCAAGCGATTCACCTGCCTCAGCCTCCTGAGTAGCCGGGATTACAGGTGCCGGCCACCATGCCCAGCTAATTTTTGTATTTTTAATAGAGACAGGGTTTTCACCATGTTAGCCAGGATGGTCTCGATCACTTGACCTCGTGTTTTACCTGCCTTGCCCTCCTAAAGTGCTGGGATTATAGGTGTGTAGCCGGGATTGATGGCTACCGTGAAAGACTATTTATAGAATATTCTCAGGCAAACTTTAGAATTGTAACACAAACAAGGAAAATTTCCAGGCCTAAGGACATCAGCAAATCTGGATTACACAGAGTCTGTTAATTCCAGGGTGAGCAGTGCTGTCATACATCACAAAAGGAAAGACCACTCACTGCTCCTGCTGTCCTTGTCACAAGTGGACTGTCTTGATCCAATGCCCCTAAGATGGTGCCAACTTCATTTCTGATGAGCAACACTTTGAGAACTATACCGTGAGGCTCTGCCAACTGGATTGACTTGTTATCATTTTATTCTCTCTCTCTTTCATTTCTTTATTTAGTTGCCAAGCTGTGATCGGAGTTTGCTGTGTCTTTGGGGCTCAGGTGTACCAGGAATTCCTACAAATTAAAAAATATATTCAAGAAAGCTCAGAGTTTTTGAAATAATATGCAATTTAGCTTGATATTAGTCTAATGCCCATCTCAGTTCTTCTTCAACGTATAACAAAGAAAGGTGATTTTTGCAAGTTAAAATTGGTTCAAGCCAGGCACAGTGGCTCACATCTATAATCCTAGCACTTTGGGAGGCTGAGGCAGGCAGATCACTTGAGATCACCTGGCCAACATGTCGAAACTTCGTCTCTACGAAAAATACAAAAATTAGCCGGGTGTGGTGATGTGAGCCTATGGTCCCAGATACATGACAGGCTGAGGTGGGAGGATGGCTTGAGCCCAGGAGGCAGAGGTTTCAGTGAGCTGAGTTCACGCCACTGCACTCCAGCCTGAGCTCAGAAAAAGAAAAAAGTTAACATTGATTCAAAGGGAGTTGGTGACAGCTCCTTACAGGGTCAGTCTTGGTTGCCTCTTTATTCCCTACAATTTCTGTCATGATCTCAAATAGGCCACGCATGTTTGTTTAAAGAGTTCATGCCTGCATGAACGAGCGAATAAATGAAGGAATGAACCAGGAGATGGCTTTCTATTCCATTTCAAGCTGTGCAATATAGATGGTCTGAATTACTCTGCTGTCCTGCAGATTTGGCCTTGGTTTCCAAAGACCACCCCAGTAATAGCCCCCTGATCGCTTGAAAACTCAAAATAGCCCATGCTTTTATCCAACCGTACAGTTCTATCCGCAGAACCATAAACCCATAGAAATATGCTACCAGCCCACTCTCCCCGCAGGAGGCGCCCCGCAAAATGAAAAGCATGGCATTCTTTACCACTTTCAGGTAGAGGGGCCATCTGCAAGGTCACACAAATTCATTCGCTACAGAAACTGTGGCTGCCTTTAAACCCTGGGCCAGAAAAAGCCTCCTTTATTCTCCAGTCACCTCGTCTACACTTTTCCCAGCCTCTCCGTGGGGTCAGCGGTGACCACTTCCTTGTACCAAATTTCACTGCCCCAAACAGAACGCGACCCTGATTCACCAGGATCTGCAAAGCGAGTGTTCTTTTCTGTGTGTTCTTTATGGATAAAAAGAAGCAAAATGATTCCTCTGTCACCAAGTTTTGCCAACAGTTTTTGGGGTGATGCATCTCACCGAGGCATCCAGGAAGCTCACATTCTCTCTGGGGCATTTCAAAATCGGACTGCGCCACCGGCTGTGTCCCGTGTTCTGGGAGAACTTCCCGACATCTGAATGCGTTTCCTTGACTTTTACTTTCACTTTTGCCCCAGCTAAATAATATAGAAAGAAAAAAATGTATGATTTCTTTTTTTTAACCATATAATTTCCTTTTTCAAGCTGAACTCCTACAAAGTGTAGGCCATTCTCACATTTTCGTGTGGACCAAACATAAACACTCTTTTTTATAAAATAATTCATGTTCAACGCTTGCTTGCCAACATGCCCTGATTGCTGATTGTTCTTAAATCTCTAGTCTGCCTTTCCTTGTAAATCCCCGGGTGAGAACCCACTTCTGACTCGCCTCACTGTGGTCCCCTGCAGGTGCCTCCAAACTGGGGCTGGTGTTGACAATAACCATTTCCCAGCTTTTAGGAAGCGATGATGGAGCTCTGTTGTAGTGCCCGAGCCTCAGCTCAAGAAGGAAATGAAACAAAGCCTTAACATTCCGTAGTGGAAGGCCAGGTGCGATGGCTCATGCCTGTAATCCCAGCACTTCAGGAGGTTGAGGCAGGCAGATCGCTTGAGGCTAAGAGTTCGAGACCAGCCCGGCCAACATGGTGAAATCTCATCTCTACTAAAAAATACAAAAAAATTAGCCGGATGTAGTGGCACGTGTCTGTAGTCCTAGCTACTCTGGAGGCATAGGCAGGAGAAGTGCTTGAACCCAGGAGGCAGAGGTTGCAGTGAGCTGAGATCATGCCTCTGCACTCACTCCAGCCTAGGGGCAGAGCGAAACTCGGTCTCAAAAAAAAAAAAAAATCCATAATGAAGAATGATCCATGTTTGCATTCATCTTGCCTCTATCGAAAGACAAAATACTGCATTTAGAGGGGAATGCATCCTGGGGTTGAAAGTAGCAGCTCTAGTTTGTGTGTGCTCACTCCGTGCCCATGCTGTGTTAAATATTTTGTAGGCATTACATAATTTACATGATATCTACCGTCACTATCTCCATTCTCCAGGTGAGGAAACTGAGGCATGGAGGTTAGTGTCTTGCCCAAGGCACACAGCTGGTGAAGGGAAAGGCTGGGATTCCAACCCAGGCCCTGGGGCTGCAGAACCTGCTGCCGCTGCAGGAACAACAGGATCATAACAGACCCCAGGGACCCAGGCCCCAAGGCTTGGCTGCAGCTGGAACTGCAGAGGGCTTCATGACATCAAAAAAGGGCACCAAGCAGGTCCAGTTGACTGTTCATACATTCATTATTCATCTCAATGTACAATCTATGTTTTGATGCAAATCAATGAACAGAAGAATGTTCTGCTGCTTCTCATTTGTTCATTCCTGCTGTCATGACCGGCTTCCTCAACAAGGCACCCACTTAGTGTCATAACTTCTCTCCGAACTGCCCTAGCCCCAAAAGAAAAAGGACTTTGAAGGCTGGGCGCGATGGCTCATGTCTGTAATCCCAGCACTTTGGGAGATCGAGGCAGGTGGATCACAAGTTTCAAAGTTCAAGACCAACATGGTAAAACCCCATATCTACTAAAAATACAAAAATTAGCTGGGTGTGGTGGTGCATGCCTGTAATCCCAGCTACTCAGGAGGCTGAAGCAGGAGAATCATTTGAACTCGGGAGGTGGAGGTTGCAGTCAGCCAAGGTCATACTACTGCACTCCAGCCTGGGTGGCAGAGCAAGACTCCATCTCAAAAAGAAAGAAAAGGAAAGAAAAAGGACTTAGATAAATGTGGAGCAAATATCGAAACCTGGGCGAGATGACCCCAACCTGAGTTGCAATGGGAAGTCTGAGGGGCTGGGTGGGCAGGAGCTGTGGAGCCGAAACATTAGGAGGGGTTTGTTCCTAGGGTTTCTAGGGGTAGAAAGTCCTAGAAGGTTTGCAGCCAGGGAACAAGAAACCGCAGCTATCTGGGCCCCCAAATACCAGGAGCCAGGATTAGAGCATTTGGCAAGGGACCCTTTCATTTGCAAACCTCACAATACTCTGATTCTTTCTTGCATGTGAGCGAGCACATCAAGGTTTGGAGGTTTCCTTCTCCGAGGTTTGGAGAAGGAAAGCTCTAGAAGGAAATTCATCCCAATGCCAGGGGCGTCCTCACAATGTGAGGTGATGGCGCCCCCTAGTGTGGAGATGAGCCTTAAGCAGCTGGACCAAACTGGGAGCGCTGACCTTGAGCGCTAAGCAGGTGGTGGCTTCAAGATAGGCGTGACCGGCAGTGGGGAGAGGCCTGCGCGCCCCGCGGTAGGTGATCGGTTCCCACGGCTTGGGGTCCTCCTTCTGTCGCCTTCCAGATACAGGAGGTCTATACTGCAGACCCTCCTAAAGCAGCTTTCTCTAAAGATGCAAAAACACAACCAAGCTGTTTTTTTTGTTTTGGTTTTTTTTTTAGAATTTTCTTTATTTATTTATTTTTAATTTTAAATTTTTATTGCATTTTAGGTTTTGGGGTACATATGCAGAACGTGCAAGATAGTTGCATAGGTACACACATGGCAGTGTGTTTTGCTGCCTTCCTCCCCTTCACCCACACTTGGCATTTATCCCCAGGCTATCCCTCCCCAGCTCCCCCACCCCCGCTGTCCCTCCCCCATTCCCCCCAATAGACCCCTGTGTGTAGTAGCCCCCCTCCCTGTGTCCATGTGTTCTCATTTTTCTCACCCGCCTATGAGTGAGAATATGCGGTATTTCCTTTTCTGTTCTTGTGTCAGTTTGCTGAGAATGATGTTCTCCAGATTCATCCATGTCCTTACAAAGGACACAAACTCATCATTTTTGATTGCTGCATAATATTCCATGGTGTATATGTGCCACATTTTCCCAGTCCAGTCTATCATCAATGGGCATTTGGGTTGGTTGTGCTATTTGCTGTTTTTCTCTGTAGCAGATGCACCAGATCCTAATGATAAACTGTTTAAAATATGGACGCAGTACCTGGAGTCCCACTGTCCATTTCTATCAACACTTTGTTGAAAGTCTGATCAGTTCCAGCCCAGCGAACTCGGCAGATTGGCATGACTTCCCTAAAGCCCCCTTTGGTGAGGAAGTGCTACAGACCCTTGCTGAAAGCTGTCAAGGGCATTTTCACATCCTTTGGGTTTAAACAGAAAGATTAGCTTCATGTAAAAAGCCCGTGACCCCAAGACAACAAATGGCTTTGGTCTGCTGGAAAGGATTCATGCACAGCTTTTAAAAATGAACTCAGAAAAGAACAGAAAGAAAGACAAAATTGAAGCAGAATTCACTCCTAGATAAATAAATATTTGAATAATGCAAACATGTCTCAGGTCCTTCTGGTATAACAAAATATATAGGGGCCAGGCATGGTGGCTCACATCTGTAGTCCCAGCTACTCTGGAGGCTGAGGCAGGAGGATCGCTTCAGCCCAGGGAGGTTGAGGCTGCAAGTAAGCTGTGATGGTGCCACTGCACTCCAGCCTGAGGGTTGGAGCAAGACCCTGACTTAAAAAAAAAAAAAAAAGCACAGGAAAATTGTTATTACCACCCTTTGCCCTGAACAGATACCATCCTTATCTGAATTCTGCAATGCTAAAGAAAATTCCCCCAGGTTGGAGGAGTGTACGTTGAAGCTAATCTTTGGAAGGAATTTAGGAGGTAATCTGATCCAATTTCTTAGTCTTTCGTAGATCTCCTTAACTTGAAGCAATTGCCTTTCCTGTCAGAAGCTTTTATCAGAAACCACAGCAGATGCATCTCCCCTTAAAGGGTCATAGTAATTAATAAGTGACAGGATCGTGTCATCCATTTATTCTCATTATAGTACTGACATGTGCTCATTGTAGAAAAATACAGAATGTGGTGTGCAATTTTTTCCTGTCATTAAGTATTTTTATGTCATTAAATACTTTTTGGAAAATGTCTCTTTTTTTTTTTTTAGACAGGGTCCCACTCTGTTGCTCAGGCTGGAGTGCAGTGGCACAATCACAGCTCACCGCCGCCTTGACCTCCCAGCCTCAAGCAATCCTCCCTCCTTAGCCTCCTGAGTAGCTGGAACCACAGGCATGTGCCACCACGTCTGGCTAATTTTTTTATTTTTTTGTAGAGACAAGGTCTCACTATGTTGCCCAGGCTGATCTAGAACTCCTGGGCTCAAGTGATCCTCCTGCCTCGACCTCCCTAAGCAGTGAGATTACAGATATAAGCCACTGCACCCAAGCCTGAAAATCTCATTTTAGTGGCTACATAATATGCCATTTGAAAAGCCATTTTCTTATGTTCGGACATGGATTTCTAGTCTTTTGCTGTTTTAAAGTTGAGTGTGGTGGGCATTTTGCAAATTAATACTAGCCTAGATTTCTGGCTAGTATAGATTGGAAGTGTTCTTTCTGGGTTAAAGGGAAAGTCACTTTTGGCTGGGTATGGTGGCTCATGCCTGTAATCCCAGCACATTAGGACATTAGGAGGTGGAGGGGGGAATATGGCTTAAGCCCAGGATTTCAAAACCAGCCTGGACAACATAGAAAGACCTCATCTCTACAAAATAAAAACAGAATTAGCCAAGGGCATGGTGGTGCATGCCTATAGTCCCAGCTACTAGGGAGGCTGAGATGGGAGTATAGCTTGAGCCTGGGAGGTTGAGGCTGTAGTGAGCCATTATTGCGCCACTGCACTGCAGCCTGGATGACAGAGTAAGACCCTGTCACATTCACAAAAAAAATTATTTTAAGTCAGTTTTTTTTAGATGATGTATAAATATGCTTATAAGCATGAATGCGTAATTCATATATAACTTTGCATTCTTTTTTTCTTGTATTAAAGAAAGTACAATACATATATTCTTCCAGTACAGGCCAGAGTGCAATGGCACAATCTAGGCTCACTTCAATCTCAGCCTCCCAGGTTCAAATAATTCTCTCAGCCTCCCAAGTAGCTGGGATTATGGGCATGCACCACCACTCCTGGCTAATTTTTGTATTTTCAGTAGAAACAAGGTTTCACCATGTTGATGAGTCTGGACTCGAACTCCCGACCTCAAGCAATCCGCCTGCCTCAGCCTCCCAAAGTGCTGGGATTATAGGCATGAGGCTTTAGGTCACTTTTTAAGCCTTTAAGTCACTTTTTAAAAAGCATGCACAGTTGAGAGTGTGATGCTGCCACGCTGCTCATTTTTACCACTGATACGGTTTCTTTGTAGAGAAAGTAAAACAGCCAGCAATATTTGTTTTGAATTGAAAGTCAGTGTAAACAAAACCCTTGAGATTAGACATCTGAGTTTTGCCCTGTGGCCTTGGGCAAGTACCCTTGACTCCATTGGCCTCAACTACTTAAATATTAAAATAACTCATTTTTAAATGATTTGAGTTTGTGCAGAGAGAAAGCACCATAACCACAGAGTGCTAAGTCTCTTCCCTTCTTTTTCTTTTCATTTTTTATTTTTATTTATTTTTTTTTTTTTATTTTTTTTTTTTTGAGACATGGTCTCACTCTGTCACCCAGGCTGGAGCATAGGGGTGCAATCTTGGCTTATTGCAACCTCCACCCCTCAGGATTCAAGTGATTCTCCCACTTCAGCCTCCCAAGCAGCTGGGACCACAGGCATACAGCCAGCTCATTTTTTGTGGGGGGCAGGTACAGGTATTTCTTATAAAGACGAGGTTTCACCATGTTGCCCAGGCTGGTCTCAAACTCCTGAGCTCAAGGGATCTACCCGCTCAGCCTCGCAAAGTACTGAGACTGCAGGCGTGAGCCACAGTGCCCAGCCTCTTCCCTTCCTCTATAGGATACAACCCTTTGTCCCTTTCCAAATGCTCTGTTCGTGCAGAGCAGAGGGTGTGGCAGTGTCATGGCTGGAAAGTTTCTGCCAGCTCCCACCACATGGGAGTTTGTACCTGGAGCCCTGGCCTGACATGGCAGTGATTTGCCTACAGTCGGGCTCAGAAATCCAAGAGCAGGCAGGAGGGAGGTGTGGATGCAGGGGCACCAGGCTTCAGGGCTTCTGTGTTTCTCCTTTTGCCCACACCATTAAAATACACTGGCATCCAAATCCCATCCCAGAAGCACATCCTGAATGATTCACTATTCATTCAACCATGGAGATGGAAAGAGATTGGACTTGGTGCAGGTGCCTGGGTTTGAGATGCAAACTGCCATTTCTTAGACAAGCTGCCTAAGCAGGATGTGAAACGTTTTCACCATCTATAAAATGGGGGAATACCACGCCCATCTACATATTGAATCATCCTAAAACTCAAAATAAAAATGGAACCATATATGTGCAACCACTTAACAAATCCTAAAATTGGAATGACCATAAACTACTATTTTGGAGATGTGCAAGGGGCAGGAAATTATTCTAGATATGAAAAAAGTGTATCTAAACATGCTTAGACAGTTCAGAATTGTTTAAAATGTCAAAAAGTAGAGGGCAGGGCGCCAATCGCAGCGGCTCACACCTGTAATCCCAGCACTTTGAGAGGCCAGTGTGGGTGGATCACTTGAAGCCAGGAGTTTGAGACCAGCCTGGGCATTTCTCTGCTGCTGTGCAACCCTGCAGTTTACTTATAATTGATTTTGTGTTTTCTTCTTTTTTGCTCTTTATAATTAATTTTTGATGCAGATTTTCAATTTTCTCACCAAGTTGTGCCAGTTTTGGAAATGTATTTCAAAATTTTTCTAGATATGGAGGAAAAAAAAAAGATGCTTAGAAGACTCAGAATTGTTTAAAATGGCAAAAAAAAAAAAAAAGATGGAGGGTGAGGTGACTCATATCCGTAATCCCAGCACTTTGGGAGGCCAAGGGGAGGATCACTGGAGCTCAGGAGTTCAAGACCAGCCTGGGCAACATGGCAAAAACCTGTGTCCATAAAATACAAAATTAGCTAGGCGTAGCTGTATGCACATGTAGTCCCAGCCACTCAGGAGGCTGAGGTGGGAGGATCGCTTGAGCCTGGGAGGTTGAAGCTGTAGTGAGGCATGATTGTGCCACTGCACTTTAGCCTGGGCAACAGAGTGAGACCCTTTCCCAAAAAATAAGCAAATAAATAAAATAAAATGGCAAAAAAAAAAAGGAAACCATCTGAATTATATTCAGAGTCTAGAGTTTCCCAAGTATATTTGACCTGAGAACTTTTGATTTGCATTACATCTGTTAACACCCACACTTCAGAAAACACAGGTTTTGCAGTTTAATTTCTCATAGAACATGAAGTTGATGAAGGTAGGCACTGTGTCTTGTGCCCTGTTGTAGCTTCAGGAAATAGAACAGCTGACTGCACATAATAGCTGCTCACTAAATTGTGTTAAATAATGTGTTAAATACTTTTCACTAGGCTTATTTGAAAATAGTCTCTGAAAATAGTTCGCAAAGTAGAGTGAAACAACGGTTTTCATGTGCTGCTATGGAAAGTATAAATTGGTTAAAACTTTTGAAAAGCAGCTTGGCCCCATTTGGAAATTTTCCTAAATATGAAAAAAAAAAATGGCTGGGCATGGTGGTGTGCGCCGGTAGTCCCAGCTACTTGGGAGGCTGATGCAGGAGGATGGCCTTAGTCCAGGAGCTCTCAGCTATAGTGCACTATGCCGATCGGGTGTCCACGCTAAGTTACACATCAATATGGCGACCTCCCAGGAGCAGAGGACCACCAGGTTGCCTAAGGAGAGGTGAATCAGCCCAGGTCAGAAGCGGAGTAGGTCAAAACTCCCATGGTTAGGCCAGAAACGGTAGCTCACACCTGTAATCCCAGCACTTTGGGAGGTCGAGGAGGGCAGATCACCTGAGGCCAGAAGTTCAAGATCAGCCTGGCCAACATGGCAAAACTCCATCTCTACTAAAAATACAAAAACTAGCTGGATATGGTCGCAGGCACCTGTAATCCCAGCTACTCTAGAGGCTGAGGTAGAAGAATAGCTTTAACCCAGGAGGCAGAGGCTGCAGTGAGCCGAGATTGCACCGCTGCATTCCAGCCTGGGAGACAGAGCAAGACTCCACCTCAAAAATTAAAAACAAAATAAACAAAAATTTAAATTAAAAAATAAAATTCCCATGCTGATTATTAGTGGGACATGCCTGTGAATAGCTACTGTACTCTAGACTACGCACCATAGCTGACAGACACCATCTCTTAAAAAAAAAAAAGGTGGGGGGCTGGGCGTGGTGGCTCATACCTATAATCCCACCACCTTGGGAGGCCTCCCAAGGTGGTGGGATTATAGGTGTGAGCCTGAGATAAGGAGTTCGAGACCAACCTGGCCAATATGGTGAAACCCCCATCTCTTCTAAAAATGCAAAAAAAATTACCCAGGTGTGGTGGCACATGTCTGTAATCCCCCAGCTACTTGGGAGGTTGAGGCAGGAGAATCACTCGAACCCAGGAGGCAGAGGTTGCAGTGCGCCAAGATCGCTCCATTGCACTCCAGCCTGGGCAACAAGAGCAAAACTCTGTCTCAAAAAGAAAGAAAACAAATCTGTGTCTAAATATGCTTACAAGATTCAGTATTGTTTAAAATGGCAAAAAAAAAAAAAAAAAGGAAACCATCTGAATTATGTTCAAAAACCATAGAAAATTAAGTGCAGAATATTCATTTGATGGACTACCCTGCAGCCATTAAAATGATACTTAGAAACTTAGATTTTGGAAACACACTTATAAGCATGAATGCTCTTTTTCTTCCTCTTTCTTCCTCTCCTTCACTCCTTTTTCTTTTTTCTTTCCTTCTCTCAAAAAAAAAAAGGAAATCAACTTGTAGACCTCTAGATCCAGGTCGGCAATGTCTCTCTCATTGCCTGATTTCCTTCCTTCCCTTCTCTTCCTCCCTCCCTCCCTCCCTCCCTTCCTTCCTCCTTTCCTCCCTTCCTGCCTTCCTCCAAAAATAAAAAAAATTAAAAATTTTTTTAAATGGCAGTTTTTAAAAAAAAGCATGAATGCATAACTCATATGTAATTTTGCATCATTTTTTTCTTGCATTAACGAAAAAGGCAAAACACCAAATCGTATAAATATTGTGAATCAGTATGTATAATAAAAACAAACAAAATAAAGAACTAAATAACCGGGTGTGGTGGCATGCACTTGTAGTCCCAGCTACTCCAGAAGCTGAGATGGGAAGACTGCTTGAGCCCAGGAATTGAAGACAAGCCTGGGCAACATAGTGAGACCCTCATCTCTTAAAAACAAATTTTATTAGCCAGGCTTGGTAGCAGGTGTCTAAAGGGCCAAGCTACCGGGGAGGCTAAGGTGGGAGGATCACTTGCACCTAGAAGGTCAAGGTTGCAGTGAGTCATGTTCACACGACTGCACTCCAGCCTGGTGTTGTCTCAAAAACAAAACAAAACAAAACACTAAATGAATGAGTACCACTCTGTCAGGCAATTGTTCTAAATAGTTTACATATATAGATTTTATTTCTCCTAGCGACCTATAGGCAGATACTATTATAATACTCATTTTATAGGTAAGAAAACTGAGGCACAGAGAATTTATATAATTGAGCCAAGGTCATGGAACTGATTGGGATCCAGGCCAGGGTAGTGCAGGCTACAGCCTAAGCAAATATTGAGAAACAAGACACCAAAATATTTACAACAGTTGCCTCCAAGTGGAAGAAAAGAGGACAATTACATTCTTCATCTTTTCCACATTTTAAAAAGTTTTTAGGGGGGCAGGTGTTGTGGCTCACACCTGTAATTCCAGCACTTTGGGAGGCCAAGGCAGGCTGGGGCAGAATCACTTACTTCTCCTGCCTCTCCAACTCTCCAACGCAGAGGCAGAAGTTGCAGTGAGTTGGAATCACAATGCTGCACTCCAGCATGGGTGACAAAGCGAGACCTTGTCTTAAAAAAAAAAAAAAAAAAAAAAAAAAAAAAAATTAACAATGAGAAAACTGCTCTCTAAAAGGGCAAAATAGTGAATTAATGTGTTTTTTTTAATAAATCTGAGCAGAAAACTTTTTTTAAGTTGATTACAGAACCCCCACTATTTCAACCAGGAATACTGACCCTTGCTCTGCCAGCCAGTCTCTTCTCTGACAGAGGAGAAAATTTGATGGAGTTTGAATTCTAGAGAATAGGTTGAAGATAGCTTGTTTTTATGCATGCAGAGAAACTATCCAAGGCTGATTTCCAGTTCTCAATTTCAATATCAGATTTGCTCAAACCCCGGCTCTCCTATTTTAGGCTTGATGCTCAGATAGTCACTCTTTCCTAGCCATAATCAAGAATCTAGTCACCAGAATCCCACATACCCTCACAAACCAACAGCTCAGTTCTATACCCAGGTGAGATGAGGGAGAAAGGAGCAGAATGGAGGGCCACAGAGATTCTTTGCTTTTGCTTGGCCAAACTTTGGTGAGGCTTCTTGTTACATGTAAAATTTTCTGTTCCACAAAAGAAGTAGCACTCAAATATAAATTTCCTCAGCAAGGCAATTTACTTCTATAGAAGGGTGCAGTTCACAGATGGAGCAATGGCGAGCACGCACCTGGACAAGGGAGGGGAAGGGGTACTTATTCCTGATGGAGGTCACCACTGCTGCTGTGTCATTCCCCTGTTGGCTAGGGTTAGATGGCACAGTCTAGTCTAATTCCAATTGGCTATTTTAAAAGGAGCAGGGGTACAAGCTGGAGTGGCAGGGTGGGTACTTTGGTGGGAAGAACGGTTACAGGCAGATCAGACTAGGTAACCAGAGGTCAAAGCAGGTGACCAGAGCAGGTGACCGGAATGAGTCAGGACGGAGCAGGGGACCTTGGGAACAGATGTGAACTAGTGATTAGAACTGGTGGAAATGTTTGTTTACTGAAACTACAAAGGAGTCAAACTTTAAAATGGAGAATTAAAGAATAGGAGAGCTGAACACACTGACACACTGATTCTTTGAAGAGAAACTTGGGGTTCACTGTGTCTAACATTCTGAACCTTCTCGTAGGCCTATCTATGCACCTCCTTGTAAAAATCCAGTTTTACCAAAACTGCTAAGTCAGTTTAGCCAGAACCCCCAATTCCCGATAACTGATCATCCTTGATATCTGATCAGGGTCCTCATCTTTCACCGTCCCCCAGGTGAAGTCTGATCACCCTGGCCCGTCTTCTACAAGATTCCTTTAGGTCGATTTAGCCAGAATCCCCCTTACACTTGTTTCCCTTTAGTAATTTTATATCCACTGACCTTCCCACTGCTTCTTGGCCATTATGGGAATTTATGAGGAGTTGAGCTCAATCTCTCTGCTAACTCCAAGACTCAATTGCACTGGCCCTATATCCATCGCTATGTTCCTGAATAGTCTTCCTTACCAACAAGCATCATTGGATAATGTTTTATTTAACAGCGGGCAGTCACGGCCCAGGTAAGAGGGACGTGATGTCTGCTCCTGGAGGGGCAGGTCTCCTGGGGGCTTTTTATTTTGGTTTGGTTTTGTCTTTGTATGCAAAAAAAGCCATTGATGCAGGCTTTAGCATGATATGAAGGATGTGTAAAGAAGCCAGTGACGCCGGGCGCGGTTGCTCTCGCCTGTAATCCCAGCACTTTGGGAGGCCGAGGCGGGTGGATCACGAGATCAAGAGATCGAGACCATCCTGGTCAACATGGTGAAACCCCGTCTCTACTAAAAATACAAAAAATTAGCTGGGCATGGTGGCGCGTGCCTGTAATCCCAGCTACTCGGGAGGCTGAGGCAGGAGAACTGCCTGAACCCAGGAGGCGGAGGTTGCGGTGAGCCGAGATCGCGCCATTGCACTCCAGCCTGGGTAACCAGCGAAACTCCGTCAAAAAAAAAAGCCAGTGTCTCTGATATTAACTGTGAAACTGAACAAATGCCGCCATATTTACCTAAACGTAAATTTTAAAACTGGGGACAGCAAATCCATTCTACAGCGAGGGCCGCTTAGCCAGTAAGAAGGATTTAATTTTCAGGTGCAGTCGAAGCCCTCTGGCTCCAACCCCAGGGTCCAGCACCCTTACCGCTACTAAGAACTACAACTCCCAGCGGGAGGGACGTCTCTGCGCATGCTGCCTGACGCCCTACGACCTACACTTCCCAGAGAACCTAGCGATTACGCTAACGTGCGCCTGCGCCCTTGTGCACCTCCCTCTTCTCACTCTGGTTTGACCTACAGCCGCCCGGGAGAAGATGGCCGCCCCAGCAGTGTCCGGGCTCTCCCGGCAGGTGAGAGAAAGGTGGTCCTGAGAGCCAAAGGGAGGATCCCTCCTGGGGTGACCGGTACCAGACCCTGAGCGCAAGGGTGCGATGCTTAGGCTGGGGAAGTCTGGCAGTCTTCAAGGTTGCGGGGCCCGGCGACTCAGGTGTTTGTCCCCCGGGATGCTTACGGGGCAATAGGCGCGGGGCTGCGCGTTCCATGACCTTGGCGTCCTCCGAGCACAGCCCTGGAACTGCTAGTCTGAGAGGCACCGGAGAGAGGGTCTGCGCTTCGCTGGATTCCTGAGAAGGGGCACGGCCCATCCCCTAAATCAGCTTTCTTTGCCATTCTGGTAAAACTTATCAGAGATCGCTAGTAATGCTAAGGAACATTCGTAAAATACATTTCAGTTTTGCAAAGAAAATAAGGCCGAAAAGTTTAAATGAGTCTTTGGCTGCTTAGCCAGTGAGTGGTAGAGTTGAGATTTGAATCCACGGAGTCACCCAGAAGATGGAGTTTGAAAAAATTTTATGCTCTTTGTACTGCATCTCCTCTTGGTGCCTTACGTATCATGACCCCTTCCTTGCATCTTAGGCAATTTTTACGTAAGCATTAAAAAGTCTTTTCATCCTCACAAGCAGTTTGATAAAACACATTCCATAGCTGGAAGTATTTGAAGGTGACCTGTGATCTGTGACCTGTGCGCTTGCAGGTGATTTTTAAACTGATTCCAGCTCTGTCTTCTGATGAGCAGCAGACCTCTCAGATCTAGGGCTCTTGCCGGGTGAAACTCTGCAGCAGTACTCAAAAACTTTATTTTCAGATAGCATTTGGATTTCGAGGAAGGTATATCTGTTGCAAATTATCTGCCTAAGGATGTTGTAATAGAAACGCCAAAATTTCCGTTCAATATTTTTGAAACATCACTCTTTGGAAGTTAGTGTTTCTCTATCATACAGGTGTGCTAGTCTCCGCCCATTCCTAGCAAACTAGGATGTTAGTGGGAAGGTGATTTCCCAAGCAACTTAAGATAATCCTTACTGGGTAAGTTTACTCCTTAGTAATAAAAAGTAGCTAAATGTAATATGTGATGATACAAAGAGACAAAACTAATGATTTTAAGGTCATTTAAAAAATTGTTTTGTTGTTACTGAGTTAAATGCAGAAATTCTTCAAGTAATCTTGTTTGATCTATTTTCCTTTATTGCTTTGAAGGTGCGATACTTCAGTACATCTTCGGTCAGACCATTTGCCAAGCTTGTGAGGGTATGTTAATTTATGTTCTTCTGTAATTATAAAGCACATGCAGGTGTGAGTCAAACAGCAGTACAGTTAGGGCGTGGATTTTTGGGTAGTTACTATCTAAACCTTTTTGCACATCTTGGTTCCCAGAATGTGAGGTATGCGTAGGGTGGAGAAAGGAATGATGTTGAGTACTTGCTTTGTGACAAGCCTATGTGTAATCTTTAAATATGAGAACTTTGTTTTGAATCATTTGTTTTTCCATTATCCCTCTAAAATAGGCAAGTTAGCATTTACTTATTCTTTTAATGAAAGAAACAGGTTTAACAAAGTGGCATGCCCAAGTTATCACAGAAGGTTATTGTTGGAGTTGATACTAAAACCTAGGTACCAGACTGGGTGCGCTGGCTCACTCCTGTAATCCCAACACTTTGGGAGGCCAAGGCAGGCAAATCATGAGGTCAGGAGTTCAGGACCAGCCTGACTGACAAAGTGAAACCCCGTCTCTACCAAAAATGCAAAAAATTAGTTAGGCATGGTAGCAGGCACTTATAATCCCAGCTACTTGGGAGGCAGGATAATTGCTTGAACCCCGAAGGCAGAGGTTGCAGTGAGCCAAAATCACACCACTGCACTCCAGCCCAGGCAACAGTGTGAGACTCCATCTAAAAAAAAAAAAATCAAGGTACCTTGGTTTCTAATGTAATTCTGTTGCAAATCTCAATGTTCCATTCTGGTAAGGACTGTTCATACTCTTTACAACCTTTCTCTCCACTAAGCACCACGGAGGCTCACTATTTCTGAGAGTTGCCAGTCCCTTTCTTTTCAAACCAGTAGTCCAGCTGCCCCCAGATAAAGAAGACTGTTAGTGACACATAATAAATGAAGTTCCCCAGGAGGCCTCCAGAAATGACACATGGCTAACAGCTGGTAGCAGCCCTGTTGGAACATGAAGTCTGACTCCATTTCTGTGGGTTATTTTGAAATTTCTTTATTTGATTAAAGACAGTTCCTGTGTGATAGAGAATTGATTCAACTGTCAGGGAGCAGGAACTTCTCAAAGATGTGCTGGGACATCTAGCCTACCCACACTTTTCCCCTACCAAATCAACAGTGAGCCAATCCTCCCCTTGGAAAAAGATTATAATATGAGATCTATGTTCTTAGTGAACCCACATCAGGTGGAATTTAGGAAAATAATTATTATGTCCCATCATTACCAGCCCCAAATCTCTCAAATCAAATGATCAAAATCATTTTATCCTTCATGTGAGAGCTTAAAATGTCATAACAGTGTTAGGGAGTAACTGGTCTTCCCATTTTACAAAATGGGAAACAGGCCCTGGGAGAATATACCTGGGGTTACTCAGCTTAGTCTTAAAGCTGGAGTGGAACTAAATCTTCCTCATCCAAGCCTGAGCTTTCCCACTACAACCATACAGCACCACTAAGAACATGTAGTCGTACATCAGTGGTAGAAAAACATCTACAGTTTATTGTGAAAAATAATTCAAGCATCAGGTTTTTTTGTAAATTGCTAAAAGGCTCTGTTAAATTGAACGTCGATGGGGAGGCTATGTAAGGGAAAATGTATAGTGTTGGTATGAAGTGTATAAAAGTATACTTGTATGTTTCATAAACACCTGTTTTCCTAGCTCTAACATACTCAAAACTGTCTTATCAGTGTTCACAATCTACCATACTTGAAACTAAATAGTTACTGAGTTCAAAAGAAACATAAGCTCATCTCAAAATTAAAGTGCAAGTAATTGATAAAGGTCAGTAAACCTGGAAGGGACTTTAGAGACTGCCTACTAAGCCCCTTATTTTACAGTTGAGGAATTGGAGGCTCAAAGATTGAGTGACCTGACCGAGGAAACATCCGTAGTTTACTTGCAAATTACCATTTAGGACAGCTGTTGGTTGACATATTTAATCTGTTTGTGTTAAAGAGATATATTTTTTTAAATATAAATTTTAAGTTCTCTTTAGTGTATACTATTGTCTTAACTGGTTTTCCTTTTTCCTTCCTCCCCATCCCATCTTTTTCTTAAAGCCTCCTGTTCAGGTGTATGGTGTTGAAGGTCGCTATGCCACGGCTCTTTATTCTGCTGCATCAAAACAGAAAAAGCTGGAGCAAGTAGAAAAGGAGTTGTTGAGAGTAGCAGTAAGTAGCTGTCCTATTCATTACATATTAAGTTCCTCTTTGTATATTTTTTCCTTTGATTATTTGACGGTGCTTCTCTAATTAGATGTATCCTACAAGAAAAAGAACTGGGAAAAAGCTATGTAAACATGTTTTTAGTAATAATATTGAGTGTTTATTATTTTGAAACTTATATAAAAAGAACAAACAGATACATAGTATTAGGAACCAAGATTTAGGACTAAGAGAAGGTAAAAATATAAAATTAAAATATAAGATGATAATTTAGGAAAATCGCTATTTCAGTAGAGAATTTAAAAGCCACCTTTAAAAATCTATGCTTATGGGCTGGGTCTTTAGAATATATTGTGATTTGGATTTACTGAGAATTTGTTTTCATAAAAACTTTTTCTCGGGTTCTAATTACCATATTCTATGCTTGTTGAATCAGAGGAGGCTCCAATATGTCTTACGGGTTTTCATTTGGTAGAGATGCCTTTGCAATTGCCAGAACCCCAGAAGTAACCATGTAGAGCTTTTCATTGTTTTGGTAAACGTTTTAATTATTTTATTCCCAAAATGTGAGAGAAGAATGACAGGGTGAGGCGTGCTGGGCAGCAGCGTTCATAAAGCGGTGTGGGCTTCCCAGTGCTAATAGAGGACTGAGAGGCAAAGACTGTGAGGCTGCTGCAGGATGTTTTTTACTTTATTCTTTTTTTTAACATGCAAAGCAGAATAAATAAACTGTATTACCAGAGGCCTACATTGTAACTGAATAGGAGAATGTCTGCTTTTGCTTTCACTGAATTTTCTAGTTAACAAGTTTCTACACATTCTGTTGCTTCCCTCTTTGATTTTCTAGCTGCCACCACTGGCAATATGGTCTGCATTAGAAAAGGTGAGGGAGACCCAGTCTAGCACACAGTCTTTTCAGAGAAAATTTGGTTCTTTCTTGCTTTTAAGATTCTTGATTCTTGGCCAGGCACAGTGGCACACGCCTATAATCCTAGCACTTTGCGAGGCCGAGGTGGGTAGATTGCCTGAGCTCAGGGGTTCAAGATCAGCCTGGGCAACATGGAGAAACCCTGTCTCTAATAAAATACAAAATATTAGGTGGGCATGGCGACGTGCACCTGTGATCCCAGCTACTCAGGAGGCTGAGGCAGGAGAATTGCTGGAACCTGGGAGGCAGAGGTTGCAGTGAGCTGAGATCACACCACTGCATGCTAGCTTGGGCGATAGAGCAAGACTTCATCTGAAAAAAAAAAGATTATTCATTCTTTAATTCATATATCTGTAAGCTTTTATTGTTTAGGAAAACAATTCATAGGCTGGTTGTATAGAGTAATGATACTTACGTTCTATATTCGTCATTGTATGTATATTCAATAAGTATTACTATTCTGTGCTGTTTATATTTTATTCATTTTTCACTTGAGCATCTGTTGGAACTTTCGTCTTAACAGACAGAATAATTTTAACTCCATAGTCCTTCCTTTAACCATTTATCTCTGCTTAGCTGGTGTGATAAACTCTTAATAATTCTCACGGATCCCAGGGGGCCCAGACCTGTTGCTGGAGACATTTGAGGGAAGGGCCTGCAGGAGCAGATGGGGTCTCACAGGCATTTTTGGAGGTGATGGTTATTGTCTGCTGCTTGTTGGTTATGCCCATTTTAAATGCAGTCGTGTTTACAATGGAGAGAATGACTTGGATTGTGGACATTAGAATGGAGTTTGTCTGAAGCCTGAAAGTCAGTCAAGACGTGGAGAAAACTGGAGGCAATTACCTTCAGACTCTTTATAAATGAAAATTAGCAATGTTTTGTCACTAAGAGGGAAGATGATACAAGCATCATACTGTCCTCTGGTTGATGCAGGAGACACAGATAAACATGAAAAACTAGGTAACCTAAATTCCAGAATGCTTTAAATCTATATATGCCTGCATTTTTTATGGAAAAATGTCATTTCTATGGGGTCACTCAAGTGGAAATGTTAGCACTGGATGATAATATCTGACCAGTATCGTGGGTCAGAGATAGTTAGGATTCTGGCCAGGAGCCTGGGAGGAAGTGCTAGGAGAGTAATTGAAAGGCATTAGAGGGGTGAGTTAACTGAAGGTGCTTGACTGGAAACTGCCATTGCTGGTTTGTTGGAACCCTGGAGTAACATGCTGGAAGCGGCACTTGGTCACTGAATTCAGACATTTGTGATACGACAGAATGAGAAGGAGGTTGTTTCCCGTGATGGTTGTGCTCCTGTTTTTTTGTCCACTCTGCCTCTCAGACTCTTTGGGGTTGCTGTGGCAGCATCAGAGGTCTCGCAGAATCTCCTTGGTTCCCTGGAGCTCTGTAAGAGGCACAGCCACTCCGCAGGAACGGTGAGGAGGCCTCTGCAGTTAGAGCGCATTTTCTAGGTCTGCACCCTAGAAACAGCACTGCTAGAAAAACCAGACTATTGCTCTCTGAAATGCAGTAAAATATGCAATCAAATCAAGTTTTGTCTGTTAGTGTTTTATAAATCTTTCTTGAAAAGCAAAAAGAAATTTAAGAAACTTCATACAGTATTTTTAAACTTTTTTGAGGAACATCATTCTATCTTTATAAAATCCTGGTGTAGTCAAGGGTCTTCTGAAAGGCAGTCAAAAAATTATTTGATTATAATCTTTTTTTCATATATTCTTTAGCAGTGCTAATTTAATTCATAAGAAAGTGTGTGCATGGCCGGATGCAGTGGCTCATGCCTGTAATCCCAGCACTTTGGGAGGCTGAGGTGAGTGGATCACTTAAGTTCAGGAGTTCAAGACCAAACCTGGCCAACATGGCAAAACCCCATCGCTACTAAAAATACAAAAATTAGCCAGGCATGGTGGCATGCACCTGTATTCCCAGTTACTCAGGAGGCTGAGGCAAGAAAATCACTTGAACCTAGGAGGCAGAGGTTACAGTGAGCCAAGATTTCCCCACTGCACTCCAGCCTGGGCAACAAAGTGACACTTTGTCTCCAAAAAAGAAAGAAAGAAAGTGTGTGCATGACACATCCTTCATTTGTGCTCTGAAAAATTTAAGAAATTATTTTTTGAAACTTTCAGCAAATCCTGAAGGAACCCAAAGTGGCTGCTTCTGTTTTGAATCCCTATGTGAAGCATTCCATTAAAGTGAAAAGCCTAAGTGACATCATAGCAAAAGAGAGGTTCTCTCCCCTCACAACGAACCTGATCAGTGAGTATGAGAACGTTTTCATTTGAGGTGTCTTTAAAACTGTGATTGGAAATGTGGCCCATGGACCGTGGGCATCAGCATCACTTTGGAGCCTGTTGGCAGTGAAGCATCTCAGGCCTCACAGCAACCTGCTGGATCGGAGTCTGCATGTTAACCAGCTCCTTAAGTGAATTGTTTGCACATTCAAGTGTGAGGGGCACTGTCTAAAGGATACTAGGACCTAAGCGTGTCTAATTGAATAGTCAGTTAGACTAGTTTCAGCCATGGAGGCGGCCAATGTAATGCCTACCAAGAAAGCCACAGGTTTGTGGCCTGTGGCTGTACCTTGATCCTTAGACACATTTGCATTCTCGGATACATTTGGACTGCTTTTCGTTTTCTTTTTCCTTTTTTTTCTTTTTCTTTTTCTTTTTTTTTTTTAAAGACATAGTCTTTGTCACACAGGCTGGAATGCAGTGGCACGATCTCAGCTCAGTGTAGCCTCAGTCTCCCAGGCTCAAGCCATCCTCCCACCTCAGCCTCCCTAGTAGCTGGGAATACAGCACACACCACCATGCCCAGCTAATTTTTTGTATTTTTTGTAGAGATGGGGTTTCTCCATGTCACCTAGCCTGGTCTTGAACTCCTGGGCTCAAGCCCTCTGCCTGCCTTGGCTTCCCAAAGTGCTGGGATTACAGGCGCGAGCCGCTCCGCGGCTGGGTCGCTTCTGAGATCCTCATAGCCAGCTCAAAAGTTCCAAAGAAAGTGTATTCATGTTATCATCTTTGAATTTGTAGCCAACGTTATAATCTGTAACCTAAATGTGAAAATCAGATTGCAAGCTGAGTATAAGAAGTCTGTTGCCGATCCGTATGGGTGAGAACTCCCCATACTTAATTTGAATCCTTGTCAGTATGGTCTATTAAAAAAATAAAATTGGATATGCATTTTAAATAACAAGTTGTATCTTCTCCATTCATTTTTTTTTTTTTTACCTTTAGACTGGATGTCCCTCTCTTGTCACCCAGGCTCGAGTGCAGTGGCACAGTCTCGCCTTACTGCAACCTCTGCCTGCTGGGCTTAAGTGCTCCTTCTGCCTCAGCCTCCTGAGGACTGGGACTATAAGCATGTGCCACCACGCCCACCTAATTTTTGTGGGTCTTTTTGTAGAGACAGGGTTCACCGTGTTACCCAGGCTAGTCTCAAACTCCTGGACTCAAGGAATCTGCCCACCTCAGGCTCCCAAAGTGCTGGGATTACAGGCATGAGCCACTACACTCAGCCTCTATTCACATTCTTAAAGGACATTGAATATACTGTGACTTTTAAGAGACAAGATCTTACTCTGTCACCCAGGCTGGGGTGCAATGGCACAATTATAGCCCACTGCAGCCTTAAACTGCTGGGCTCAAGCAATCTTCCTGCCTCAGCTTCCTGAGTAGCTGGGGTTATAGACACATACCACCAAGCCCTAATGTTTTTTATAGAGACAGGGTCTCACTATGTTGGCTGGTCTTGAACTCATGGACTCAAGCAGTCCTCACACCTCAGCCTCCAGTAGTTGGGATTATAGGCATGCGCCACTCAATATGGTGTTTTAAGGCCAGAAATCTAAGTTTGTGTTTTGGGTTAAGTATACAGCTTCATGAATAACTTGTTCAAATGAGTTTCATGTTACTGAGACACCTTCACTTCACCAGATTTACTTGCTGAAAATGGTCGCTTAAGCAATACTCAAGGAGTTGTTTCTGCCTTTTCTACCATGATGAGTGTCCACCGCGGAGAGGTTCCTTGCACAGTGACCACTGCATCTGTAAGTAACGGGTTGTTGCTGCTGTGTTTGCCTTGATGCTACATATGTTGCCTTTTGCAGAAAAGGGAAAAAACAAGGTAAAAATCAAGAAATTGGAAAAAGTAACTTGTCAGCTGGGATGTTTGCTTCATTTTTATATCAGCTTCTGTGACCCTTTGCTTTGGAAACAGCATATATCTTACTAGTGCTTCTGTAACCAGTGATTATTCATAAGGCCTGGGTTAAACGGAAAGAACATCAAAATGTGTGAGAAAAGGGTGGTTTAGACCTACCACTGAAGTAGTTTACTGGAAGTGCAGTGGCACAATCTCGGCTCACCGAAGCCTCTGCCTCCTGGGTTCAGGTAGTTCTGCCTCAGCCTCCCAAGTAGCTGGGATTACAGGTGCCCACCTCCACACCCGGCTAATTTTTTTTCTTTGAGACGGAGTCTCACTCTGTCATCCAGGCTGGAGTGCAATGGCATGATCTCAGCTCACTGCAGCCTCTGCCTCCCAGGTTAAATCAAGTCTCCTGCCTCAGTCTCTTGAAAAACTGGGATTACAGATGCATGCCCCACCATACCCAGCTAATTTTCTTTCTTTCTTTTTTTTTTTTTTTTTTTGTTTTTGAGAAGGAGTCTTGCTCTATCACCAGTCTGGAGTGCAGTGCTGTGATCTCAGCTCACTGCACCTTCCACCTCCTGTGTACAAGCGATTCTCCTGCCTTAGCCTCCCAAATAGCTGAGACTACAGGCACGCACCACCACGCCCAGCTAATTTTTGTATTTTAGTAGAGATGGGGTTTCACCATGTTGGCCAGGATGGTCTCAATCTCCTGACCTCGTGATCCACCCATCTCGGCCTCCCAACGTGCTGGGATTACAGGCGTGAGCCACCACACCCAGCCTGAGTTTATTTTTTTGAAACAGAGTCTCACTTTGTCAACCAGGCTGGAGTGCAGTGGCACAGTCACACCTCACTGCAGCCTCAACCTCCTGGGCTCAGGTGATCCTCCTGCCTCAGCCTCCTGAGTAACTGGGACTACAGATACACCCCCACCACACCTGGCTAATTGTTTTGTATTTTTGTAGAGGTGGGGTTTTACCATGTTCCTCAGGCTTGTCTCAAACTTCTGGGCTCAAGTGATCCACCTGTCTTGGCCACCTAAAGTGCTGGGAGTAGAGGTGTAAGCTGCCACACCCGGCCTGAAACTAGAGTTACTAATCTTTCCTCTTTTGTGGTGGCAAATGCGAAGGAGTAGAGCAGATGGGCCTTTGTATCTTTTTGACTTGATAGAGTGGGCTATAATGGGCTACCATTTATGGAACCCTACTATATGCCGAGTACTTCATTATTTTATACACTATCAAAAGATTCATGTGAGATAGAATTGTAATTATCCTCATTTTACAGATGAGGAAACCGAACGCAGGAAAATGAAGTCGCTTACCCAAGGTCACTATGAGATGGGACCAGAATTTGAACACAGGCCTCTTAGAAGTCATATTCCTTACACTACACTACATTGCTCCCTAGAATTACTTTTGTTGTTTTCTTAAATATGTGTTTTCTTCCCTGTGTAGCTCAGTCAAATGTAACATAGCCCACTCTACCGGAAAACAGGAGAGTGTGGTAGATTTACTTGGGATTCATCGCATCTGACCTCATCTAGATTAATAATTCTAGCATTTGACTGGGTGCGGTGGCCCATGCCTATAAATCCCAGCACTTGGGAGGCTGAGGCAGGTGGATCACAACGTCAAGAGATTGAGACCATCCTGGCCAATAGGTGAAACCCCATCTCTACTAAAATACAAAAATTGGCCAGGTATGGTGGCTCGCACCTGTAATCCCAGCTACTCAGGAGGCTGAGGCAAGAGAATTGCTTGAACCCAGGAGGCGGAGGTTGCAGTGAGCCGAGATCATGCTACTGCAATCCAGCCTGGCAACAGAGCGAGACTCTGTCTCAAAAAAAAAAAAAATAGTTCTAACGTTGAAAGGACACTCTACCTTTCCAGTTAGCACAGTTTCAAGGAGAACCATCCTAGTACATCATACTTACTTGCACACTTGTAGGTCAGTAGTTGGTGCCCCCAAAACATGTACCTGGCTACAATCATTATAGCTCAGACATAGGCAGGGCTCCCTCTGTGGCCGCACTGAGGATCCCTAACAGTGTGGCACAGGTTAGGCGTTCACCTGCCCCCTGGTCACCCATCGTGAAGCGCTGGTGCAGGACATACTTCAGTGCATACAAGGACATGATTTTCTTTTCTTTTCTTTTCTTTTTTTTTTTTTTTTTGAGACTGAGTCTCACTCTCCACCCAGGCTGGAGTGCAGTGGCAGAATCTTGGCTCACTGCAACCTCCACCTCCCAGGTTCAAGCGATTCTTCTGCCTCAGCCTCCCAGGTAGCTGGGATTTTAGGCACCCTCCTCCATGCCCAGCTAATTTTTTTGTATTTTCAGTAGAGACGAGATTTCACCACATTGACCAGGCTGGTCTCAAACTCCTGACCTCAAGCCATCCACCTGCCTCGGCCTCCCAAAGTGCTGGGGCCACAGGCATGAGCCACTGCACCTGCCCAGAAGGATGTGGTTTTCTTTTAAAGGATGCTTATTTTTGCAAAAGATCTTAGAACCAACTGTTACTAATGCTTTTGATGTTGATACCAGTGGGTGTATAAGTCTGTACTGTATGGAAAAAATTACACCTTGATGAATGACTAGGAGCACAGGTTTTAGAAATACACAGACCAATTTCAAATATTGGGGTTAGTCCTCACTTGCTGATGTGACCTCAGGTGAGTTTCTTAACCACTCTGATCCTCGGTTCCCTTATCTGTAAAATGGGAATCATAACCACTGGCTCCCAGGGTTGCTCACATTAAGGGAGGTCGTAGGTGTGAAATGCCTGGCATAGTCAGGCACCTGGCAGTTGCTACATGTCTCAGTGGAGCGTGTGTTATGTGTCAGAGTTCCCTAACCTTGCAGTCTCAGCAGATAATGTTTTGAACGTAAGTAGACTTTGACCATCTCCACCCCCTGCCAAAAAAAAGATATTGTTAGATCTTTACAAAGATACAAATTCTTTTTGCTAAATTTCTTTAGGCTCTTGGAGAAGAGGCTAGAGGTAGGATTTATGACAAGTTAAAAAAAGGTCTTTGCAGCAGGGCACAGTGGCTCAGGCTTATAATCCCAGCATTTTGGGAGGCCCAACTGGGTGGATCACTTGAGGCCAGGAGTTCAAGACCAGCCTGGCCAACATGGTAAAACCCTGTTTCTACCAAAAATATAAAAATTAGCCAGGTGTGGTGGCATGTGCCTGTAATTCCAGCTACTTGGGAGGCTGAGGCAGGAGAATCACTTGAACTCGGGAGCCAGAGGCTGTGGTGAGCCGAGATCTCACCACTGTATTCTAGCCTGGGTAACAGAGCAAGACTCAGTCTCAAAAAAAAAAGCAGGGGGTTGGGGGTGAGGGGGCACCTTTGCTTCAACCACTTTTTTCATTTTCACCATTGTAACACCTAACTAACCAGGAGTAACAGTTGGGGCTGAGAGGAGAATGCAGTCGGGACATTTAGGGTGCTTGCTCTAAAGTGAATTATGGAGTTGAGCTGACTTCAGGAAAAGCCAGCTGCTCCAGGTTCTCTTCCTGGGGTTCAGAGAGTGGAGTGGCCTGCCAGAGCTCCAGTTAACCATGGATGCAGGGAGATGACAGCCAGTGGAGCTCGAGAAACATAAAGATGTAAAACCGGGTTAAAATGGCAACTTTTCACCCAAGGACACGATAGGGACATGTCGTGACCCTGGGGCTGCACCCAGGAGAGGCCTTATCCTCCTGCATTGATGGGGCTGCATCTTCAAGCATTATCAACTTTAGAGCTTTTCCTCCTCCATTCCACGTTGTTCTGCTAGCACACGGAGCAGAGACAGGGAGTGGTATTTAGGGGCCGTCCATGAACCGCTGAGTGGGAGCTGCCGGGGTGATGCTATGAGGCTGGGCCTTCCCGTGCTCCCCGAACCACCCACCAGCTCAAACGGAGTGAGTGCTGCCGTGCCGCTCCACGATGGTCCCAAGTAGCTAGTGGAGGAGATTACAGGCCTGTCTTGGTGATGTGGGCCTGGTGTGTTTTAACCACGGAAGTTTCTATTTTGCTTTAAATTGAAAGGATGGTTTTTGTCTTTCAGCCTTTAGAAGAAGCCACACTCTCTGAATTAAAAGCAGTCCTGAAGAGCTTCCTAAGTCAAGGCCAGATACTGAAATTGGAGGTTAAGGTGGGTTTTAAATTATTCATGGTATGTTTCCTCAGGTCATTTTAAATTTAAAATGGCTACAGAAAGTATTAATGAAATATTAGATCTGATTCTGTACTAATTTTTTTGTAGTTAAAATTTTGCATTTATTTTAAATTTAAATGATTATCTGACTCCGTGCAGTTTTACTTTTGCCTTTTTCTAGGTGTGATTATAAAATCTTACATTCCTGTGGCACGTTTAGCCTTTCAAAGCACTTTTTCATGCGTCCCGTTTGATTGGTGTGTTTTCACATTTCCAATCTGTTTCTTTTGTAGACTGATCCATCAATCATGGGTGGAATGATTGTGCGTATTGGAGAGAAATACATTGACATGTCTGCCAAGACCAAGATTCAGAAGCTGAGCAAGGCTATGAGGGAGGTTATCTGAAAGTGTTGTTCTCCTGCCATCAGTGAAAATTCTTTAACTTGGAGCAACAATAAAAAGCTTCCAGAACAGACCATAGTATGTTCACTGTCTTTTAAAGTAGAATGTAGAAGGGTTTACTTTTATGTCTTTCTTTTGGTATCCTCTGAGTATAAAGGTCAAAAATCCCTTTTGGCCCAGAGAATTTGAGTAGACTGTTTTTAGGAATAGATCGTTTAGACGTGGTGCCTAGCACATGGTCACTTAGCAAAGCCTGTCTGGTACTGCCTGCCAAAATCCCATGTTTTTAGGGGTTGCTCAGAACTCCTGCTCCCTGCTAGGTCGTCGGATCTGCGCTTGCTCCGTCAGTTCTCCAGGAAGGCCTCTTTCTAATAAAATACCCTTAGTCCTGACATGAACATACCTTGTCGTAGGCTGCTCTGTAGCTTTCAGGGCCATTTCATGTACATTTAAGCTTCATGACAGCCTTGTCATACGGGTGGGACAGACATCACCCCACTTTACAAATGAGGAAAGAGATAAAGGAGCTCAGAGTCACCTGTGTGGACAGCTGGTCACCAGGCTCTAGAGCCCATGTTTGTCCCACTGTACAACTGACAGCACGCCCTGACACGTTGCTGGAGCAAACAGGCAAAAGTCCTCATAGGTAGGTCCCCTGCCCCTTCCCATTTTGTCCCTAAGATATTCCCAATTCTCTTATCCAAAACCAGTTCCCAGGTCAGCTCTACCCCTACATTTTACCTTTTGGCCTCTAGAGAAAGTAAAGAGTTCCCCAGGCAACAGCCCACTCAGGCACCTGTTGCCTAGTCACCCTCCAGGAGCTTTGGGCCAACCAATTCTCTTCCCAGAACTGCCCTGGTTGGGCAGGGGCAGGACCATTGCAGCAAGGAACTCTTAAAGAGCAATTACATGGCCCAAGGCTACTCCCTGCATTCTAGTGCTGGGACCAGCATGCCCTCCACGTGGCACGACACTCCTGGCTCTCATGCTTGGCTTCAACTCCAGTTTCCTCCTGGCAGAGCTTTTAATACATCACCTAACATAACCAGCAGAGACACCATGTGGCCCCTCAACTTTTCCAGGAACCAGGAGTGCTGAGGCTGTTGGTTGGCCTGAAGTCCATTCACCTACCTTTTAGGTGGGCCTAGTGCTATCAGCTAAAGACTGTATTTTGAGCCTCTGGTAGTACCTTAATGTGATGCTGAGTTGTAGCAAATGGGAGAGGAGAGGAAGTGATGTGTGCTTTCCTGGACTGCCCTCATGTCCCTCTGGCTAGATGCAGACAACATGGCAAGCCATGCCAAGGGCAAAGCCACCCTTCCAGGCCTGACCGCTGCCCTGAGCTGTTAAACATGATGAAGAAATAGACCTCTCACCAAAGCCACGGGATACTGAGCTCTGTCTCCGCAGCTGAGTGCAACCTAACCACAACGACGTTCCAGGTTCCGCCGACTCGCTGCCTGCAGTGAGGCCCGCTCTGCACAAGGTGGCGTCATATACACAATCACAGCTCCTACAGACACGTGACCGCCAATGGACGGACTGCTAGAGCCTCATGCTGCTGAATCTGCCCAGATCTTTCAAACTCAGCAACCTTCCTGTTGATCAAATATATAATCTCGGGGAATAATGAGGCGCTTCATATGTCACCTTACAAGGTCACCAGAGAGAACCCAGAGATCTGTGTACAATAATTTGTTTTGTTTTGTATTTTGAGATAGTCTGTCACCCAGGCTGGAGTGTGGAGGCACGACCACGGCTCACTGCAACCTCAACCTCCTGAGGATGGCTCAAGCCATCCTCCCACCTCAGCCTCCTGAGTAGCTGGAACTACAGGCGGTACCACCACACCCAGCTAGTTTTAGTATTTTTAGTAGAGATGGAGTCTTGCCATGATGCTTAGGCTGGTTTTTAACTCCCAGGCTCAAGAGATCTGCTGGCCATGGCCTCCCAAAGTGCTGGAATTACAGGCATGAGCCTCTGTACCCAGCCTACAGTTATTTTCTTCACTATATATATATATATATATATATATTTTTTTTTTTTTTTTTTTTTTTTTTTTTTTTTTGAGACAGAGTTTCGCTCTTGTTACCCAGGCTGGAGTGCAATGGCGTGATCTTGGCTCACTGCAACCTCCGCCTCCTGGGTTCAGGCAATTCTCCTACCTCAGCCTCCTGAGTAGCTGGGATTACAGGCATGTGTCACCATGCCCAGTTAGTTTTTTGTATTTTTAGTAGAGATGGGGTTTTACCATGTTGACCAGGATGGTCTCGATCTCTCGACCTCGTGATCCACCCACCTCAGCCTCCCAAAGTGCTGGGATTACAGGCTTGAGCCACCTTTGTTTTTTGGGTGTTTTTTTTTTTTTCCTTTTTTTGAGACAGAGTCTCGTACTGTTGCCCAGGCTGGCGTGCAATGGTGCAATCTCCGCTCGCTGCAACCTCTGCCTCCCAAGTTCAAGCGATTCTCCTGCCTCAGCCTCCTGAGTAGCCGGGACTACATGGCGTGTGCGACCATGTCCAGCTAATTTTTTGTATTTTTTAGTAGAGACAGGGTTTCACTATGTTGGCCAGGCTGGTTTCGAACTCCTGACATGATCCTCCCACCTCCGCCTCCCAAAGTGTTGGGATTAACAGGCGTGAGCCACTGCGCCCAGCCAAGGTGAAAGTTTTACAGTACCTTGTATATGGGATGTTTTTGATGCAAATTAGCTATTAAATAATACAAGAGGCCAGGCACGGCCTGGGCAACAGAGCAAGACTCCATCTCATAAATAAATACATAAATAGTAAAAGAGTATTTAAAATGCACACACACAAAAATAATACAGAAATGAAGTGCATCAAAACTTTAACCTTTATTTTTGTGTAGAATATGTCCATTAAGTGATTTTATTTCCTTTGTTTTCCTTTCTTGCTGAATTTTCTGCATTAACAAGTATTACTCTGTAATGAGAAGAAAATTAAATATTTGAGAATAAAGTATTTCCTTAATTATGCTGGCTACTAACTGTGGTTAAATAGGTATTAGTTACATGTTTTCTACTAGTGATTCAATCTACTGTATGCTATGTGACTGGGGCTTCATCAGACTCAGAGAGAACTAGGTAAAGTTTGGGAAAGTTAATTATTGCATTTGTTTTTAATGGCATTTAACTTTTATTTTTAGGACAGGTTTTCACTCTGTCACCCAGACTGGAGTACAGTGACACAATCATGGCTTACTGCAGCCTTGACCTCCTGGACTCAAGAGATCCTCCTGCCTCAGCCTTCCGAGTAGCTGGGACCACAAGCATGTGCCGCCATGCCTGGCTAATTTTTTATTTTTTGTAGAGACAAGGTCTTGCTGTGTTGCTCAGGCTGGTCTTGAACTCCTGGATGCAAGCGATCCTGCCTCAGCCTCCCAAAGCACTGGGATTACAGGTGTGAGCCACCATGTCCTGCCTTATTTTTAAAACTTCAAATAACAACCAAGAAAATGGCAAAAGATTTTTATGTTTTTCAAAAATGGGGCATACTAGTTTCAAAAAGGCAAAGACATACTGCTTTAGGGTCAGCTTTTTAAAAATGTGCTACATAGCAATTCAACTAGTGTCCAAGCCAGCTAGAGAATTTAAAGGACTTATTTATAGTCAGTTAAATCAGTGATGAAATAGGTAGGAATGACCTTAAAACAAGAACAGGAAGAAACAACCGGATAAAATTTAGTGTTGGGTTTTATGGAACTCAGAATTACAAATCACCCAAGTTCTGAACATGCGGAGTTACGTGTGGTGTTAGAAGTTTCTTCCTGGAAATCCAGTGACCCTTCTGAATGTCTCTTTTTTTTAAAGATGGAAATCCAGCGACCCTTCTGAATGTCTTTTTTTTTTTTAAGATGGAAATCCAGTGACGCCTTCTGAATGTCTTTTTTTTTTAAGATGAAAATCCAGTGACCCTTCTGAATGTCTTTTTTTTTTTTTAAGATGGAAATCCAGCGACCCTTCTGAATGTCTTTTTTTTTTTTTTTTTTTTTTAAGATGGAGTTTCGCTCTTGTTGCCCAAGCTGGAGAGCAACGGCGCAATCTTGGCGCATACAACTTCTGCCTTCTGGGTTCAAGCAGTTCTGCCCCAGCCCCCCAAACAGCTGGGATTACAGGCACCACCACGCCCGGCTAATTTTTGTATTTTTAGTAGAGACGGGGTTTCTCCATGTTGATCAGCCTGGTCTCGAACTCCTGCCCTCAGGTGATCTGCCCGCCTTGGCCTCCCAAAGTTTTGGGATTACAGGCATGAGCCACCACGCCCAGCTCAATGTCTTTATAAGAAAATCAGCTTTTTGCGCCACCTCCCCAACCCCACCCATAGAATTTCTTACACTGTACAACACAGAACTTCTCCTATTCTCAGAAATACTTTGTATAGAGAAATCTATATCTGCGGCGTTAGATAACATTTATCTGAAGAAGCCATAGGAGAGTTGAAAGGGTTGCTGGTTGGTTTTGTTTTCTAGGTTTATTTTTGCACAACTTTCCTTGCACAGCTACAACCTTATCTGTGGGAAGAGGAAGAGACAACATTTGCAGGGCTGTTCGCTTCCTGTGCTCTCAGAAAAGAGTGGGGCAGAAGGAACCCGAAATAATCCACCATCACAGGTTGGCTTTTCTCATTTTATTCATGAACTATTTGAATTTAAACCACACAGGTCAAAATGACCAAAGAGTTGTTTTTTGTTTTTGTTATTTTTGTAGAGATTGTTCTTTTTAGGTTCAAGATACACAGGAATAGCAATTTGTACTGATGTTGCTACTGGTTTGAAGAAAGATCTCAGTTACCATCATCTGAACTGGTAAAATTAACATTTCACACATAGTAAGTTGCCAAAGGAACACTCAAACAGCAAAAAGGAACCTCAGCTTCTTTCAAACAAACAAACAAAAAAAGAAAATGTTTTGGCCCTGCTTCATCAACCCCTTACACAAATACATACGTCTACAATTTACAATAGTGTAGTAATTCTTAGAATTCCATTAACATTACATATCAGACAATATAGTCTCTCTTTTATGGAAAATTAAACAGTACCATTATTTGGCAACAGAAGTATATTACAATCAACAGCACGTCCATCGCAGGGCGGGCCTGGTCACCCCTGGGCAGGGCCGCGAGGGGAGCAACATGCCACCAGCACTGTGACCCACTTGCCACCAGAAGCACAAAGAGCTCATGTTCTGGTGGATTACATTCTTTTCCAAACAGGCAAAGGCTCCTGGGAGGGTTCGCCAGCACTCCTGGGCAGGGAGGGCCCCATGTTCTAGCTTTTTTGTCCCCAGACTTTTTTGAAACAACCAGGGCCCAAGGGCCAGTTGACTGGCTGACTTGTTCCCACTCACAGCCCTCTTGCCACCCCAGCCAGAGGGATCATTCTAAGGAAGGAGAGTCAGGGCCTATTTGGGGTGGGTGGACCAGAGCTCCTCTGCTGGCATGCCTTAGGTGGCCTTTCAAGGCTGCGCCTGAACAAAGACATCTCTAAACAGCTCCATCTCTAGGCATAAAGCCAGTTATGGACCACATGGACAGTGCCTCTAAGCGATTAGCAGATTATTCATACACCTCAGTAGACTCCAGGAAGCTTCCAGAAGTCACAGCTTCCCACATTCCTGAAGTCAGGAGCTTTACACAGGCCTCTCAAAAAAGAGGCTTCAGTTGCTGGTTGACAGCATTAAGATGCATGCAGCCTGTTAAAGAAATATTGAAAACCTAACACATTCTTCAGATGTCCTTTCAGACCACAGGCCCTCAACTTCCTACCAACGGTGATCACCCCCAAAAGCAATGTGCTCAGATCACTGAAACCAGCTCTTTTAGTCACTGCAGAATTTCCAGGCTGCCAGGGGAAAGCTGGACCCCTGGGGTTGCTCCCTCCTGAAATCACCTCTGAACGCCTCTCTCAGGGGTTTAGATGTTAAGTTTCATGGAATCCTCCTTGGGTGGCCTACAGGGACACTTCTGGTGGCCAAGTACAGAAAGTTTGTGCTCCAGACACAGCCTGGTCTCCTGATCCTTTTCTGGGAGGAGAGAGGGGAGGAAAGCATCCTCCCACTGGGGTCTCCATGGGAACACAGGCATCCAGAAGCCTGCCCCAGAACAGCTTCACCGAGAAACCTAAACCATCCATCCACCCACCCGGCTGTGCAACAGTTGGAGACGGTGAGGATGCATCAGGAAATTTCATGGAATACACAAATGCTAATTAGGGATAAACTGAATCAATCCAGATAGAGAAGTGGAAAGGGTGACCTGGAAGTCAGAGAGTAGCCTCGCTAGTGAGATAGCTGGGTCAGCCCCAGAGTCCTAACGAATCCACTAGAACCCAAGGCAGCCTGTGTGGCATGTGGAGCTGATACAAAACAGACTCCCGACTCTCTCATCCTTCCTGACCCAGTGCCCTCTCAGATATGTGATCTGCATAAATCCATTTTGAATGCAACACCAAGGCCTCCTGCAAGGTCGTGGTTACAGAATACTTTTCATTTGATCACACCACCACCCATTACACTGAAATTTATCCTATTTCCTGCAGGAAAATGAAATGACTCCTTTGAATTTCTAACATATACAACTTGGATTTTTTTTAAATATATATATAAGAAATTTAGTTGAGTTGAACACAAGTAATCTGATTAAGCATTTTCTACTCTTGGAATAGGTTTTAAATTTTTTTCTATAGTTTTATCCACTTAAATTAGATTCCTAAAATACTCTCATATACATACAGAAAAATAATCTCTCAATGACAAATCACGTTTTACAATAACAAGTTAAATATTTTCGACTATAGAATCTGTGTTAGTTTATGCAACATTTAACAGCATAGCCTCTTACATACCATATATACATTTAGTCGTGGCCATTCCATAAACATACAGCGGAGATTTCACGATGAACATGAAATGAATACCCTTTGTCCCTTTATGTAGTGGGAGTTCGAATTCTTCTTAGCTGGAAACAGCACAAAATGTAGAAAACCAGAAACTGAGCTGATTATCATCCACAGGACGATTCTGTTGCAGTTTCTCATCTGTACACATGTATTTACACGTAAGTTCACCACCTATACATGTGAGGGTACAAAGCTGATGGAACTAAGGCAATACAACATGGGATGCGGGGGCCAACGCCCCATCTATGCAGGCGGCCAAGGGATAAGAAGGGGCCGTGGAGGGCACAGACACCGGCTTGCGGGGCTACAGCAGACGAGATCTGAGGTTGATTTCACAGTTCAAAGATACTTGGGCCATTGGCCGTGTATGCTTTAAACGCAGGTCTACAATTAGGTAGCATTAACATAGATCTTGCTAAAATATCTACTTTCTGTCACAGTGAATGTTTAGCAGATGACACTTTAAGGATGCTGATTTATAAAATGTACCTCAAATGTTCATTCATTAAAACTAACGCTGATGCCCCTGGAGAACACTCTCAGAACTTCCCGTAGTCCGGAAGATTGCATGACACATGAAAACAAAGCTATAATGTGTTATGTCATTCACGGTGACTCAATCACATCCAGGTGAGATGAGTTTGCAATTTCTGTTCGACCTTCTGTCAACGTTTTTAGTTAGAAAATATAATCCCCTACAGAATCAGGAAACAGGATTATTGCTTGGTGTGTACGGAGATGGAGACCTATTTGCAAAAAAGCACATGGAACTGCAAAAGTTTTGGGGTGTCCAGCCCAGGGCAAGTCAAAGCTCAAAGAAAGCAACAACAGGAATCCCAGTTCCTTGGTCAACTGCCTCCCCGGGCCACAGTCTTCTAGAACTTGAGGCTACTTACACAGAGGGTTCTTTTCTGTCCTACCTTCCCCTACTTAAAAGCCATGCATGGGATCCTAAGGGGAGAGTCTGGCTGAGAAGTCGCAGCCTCTCAGAAGCAGGTCCCTCCCAGACACCTGCAGACCAGATCACGTGACCCAGCTGGGCAGGGAGGCGCTGGCTCCACAAACTCCCCTTCTCTCCAGGGGGGTGAAGGCTGGAGGAGCAAGCGTCCAGGGACACTGAGCACTTCTATGACCCTCCCTGCTTTTCTTTGAAGGCAGAAGGTTGGAAACGGCTTGCAGTCCTCCCAGAAAAGGGGAGAAAGGCTCCCTGTGGATGACAGAGGCCCAGAGGAAGGGTTTTATTTCCAAGCACTGAGCTCAATGGTAAAGGCTCACAGCTGCTTGAGGCCCTGTGGCACACCCTGAACTGGGAGCCCAGAGCACCTGCCGCCACCGGCAACCCCCTCTCCAGCCTTGGGGGGCAGCTGTGAACTAGGGGCTCGATTCTGCACCCTCTAGCTAGGGTCATTTGTGCTTTTAGGAAATAAATGCAGACATTTAGAAAAGCATATCCACCCAGCTCACCACAGCCTGCGGGGAGACCTTTCAAAGTAAGAAGACCTAAGACAGAGCCCACCTGCTTCGGGTACCAACCAAGAACAGCATGGTCAGGGCTGGCCTCATGGGTGTGTGGCCTGGCAGCCACACGGGGCCATGCACTCAGGAGGGACCTGAGCTTGGCTTAATGCTCTCCTGTCACTGTCTAGAAATACTGCATCACCTGAATAAGGGGCCTCGAATTTTCTTTTGCACTCTATCCACAAACCACATGAATAGTCCTGAGCAGGACGACAGGACAGTGGAGCAAAGCGTTGTTTCCCTGTCCAAGCCACTGAGCCATGCATCCCCTCAAGTGTGTGTATGCACGCACGCACTCACACATGCACACACATGCACACACACATACATGCACACACAAACAGCATAGCATGCATGTACACACACAAACATGAACAGGCAGGGACACACAAACGCACATGCAAACACATACACAATCACACATGCACACATGTACAAACATGCACACACGCACAAACGCACACACTGACACACAAACACATGCGCACACAAACACCCAACACGCACAAACACACGCACAAACACACGCACAAATGCGCGCACACAAACACACCGAAACGCGCGCACTGAGCGGCTGCATCTCACCAACAAAAATTCCCTTCCATCTAAAGTTCCAGAGGTCAAAGTCTGCAAGTAGAGACTAATCCAGTCCAAGTAGAGCGCACCAGAACTCCTAGAACCCTTATCGGGGAGCGGGGCCTCCTCCAGTTCACCTGCCTTGCAGCCCACCCAGCCGACAGACACTGAAGCAGATGCAGAAAGAGTGGAAAGGCTGAGGACCTCCGTGCAGCCCCCACCCCAGCGGTAGGGAAGAGCAAGGTCTCACTGGAAACCCCTGGCGCGTAGACTCAAACCCCAGGCCCGCCGCGAGCTTCCTTCCCACCCAGCGTTCGGTCTCTGCCAGGCCCACATTCCTAGCTCTGAGTCAGTTTTCCTGTCTTCCCCTACACCCCACATCACCTTCTGCGATCTACAAGAGCAACTCCAGGCAGCTGCTGTAGGTGGAACCGGCACCTTGAAATCCGCCAGTGAAAACAGCGAATTTCCTCCAGCGAGTTTCCTCCTCCTCCAGGGGGACCCTCCACCCCTGGCGGTGACAGTGCACAGAACGTCAGCCGCTGCTCCTCATCCAGTGCTGCAAAGCCACTACCCTTTCTTTGGTTCCTGTCTGCCCGAGGCCCCCATTCTGTTTAGATAAAGGAACGGCAGGAAATAAGAGATTTGAGTGAAAAAAAGAGAAATGCAAAGGCGAAGAGAAGCAGCGTCGCAAAGGAATGTTACTCTTTCAAAAGACGAAAGTACAAAACCAGAGCTTCTGGAAGAAGAAAATATGCATTCTTACCACTGCCTAAAAAGAAACCTTAGTTTCTGGTTAATCCTCAGGAAATATCGGAGAAACACTGATTTTTGTTTTCAAGGCTGACGAAATAATCCACTTTTGAACACAGCTTTATTTGGTGGGCTTTGAACACTAAAATATTCAAACTAGGCAAATGATACTAGCAATATAGGCTGGCACAGAAAATAGAACAGAATCCTATTAACTCACAACTCACAAAACACCTCTGACATCCAGTAGGGGAAACTGACCCTGAAATATGACAAGCACACATAGTGTCAAAAACATCATTATGTGGTTATAATCTGGTTCCCGCAGGGCTAGAGTAAAGAGGGTTCCTTTGAATGGAGGAACTGACTGAGGCTGCACCGAACTAAAGAAGTTACTGGGAGGTTGATGTGAACTTTTTAAAATAAGTGTTGGGTGTTATTTTAATGACTTCAAGTTAGTTTGCCATTAAGAGCAACGGCAAAAACCACAATTACTTTTGCACCAACCTAACGCAATTAAGCTTTGAATACCACCAAGGCAGGCCCGTCCGAGCTGGCTCTCAGCTTCTCGGAGGGTGTCCTGGACCAGAGACCCTCCAAGAAGCTGAGAGTCTTGGAGGGACTCCCTAAATGAACAGTACATTAACTATTAAGATGTTTCTGAGAGATCACAACCCAAAGATGGATTGTCTAGTGTGCTGGTGTCTGGGTTTGAATACTCCCAAGACAGACAGCTGTTAGATGTTTCTTTCATACTAAGCTCCCATGCCTATCAGGAACTGATTTTTTTTCTCTGGCTGCTGCTGATATAGAGTTATGTATATCTTAGTGGATCTTGATGACCTGCAGACATATCCTGGATCTGATGCAGCGCAGGGTGAGGAAACAGGAGTTCTAGAACTTTCCTTTCCTCTAGCTCAAATAAACAACTGCTTTCCAAGTACCAAGAAGCAGGATCCTTACTCAGAAAGAGGAAGCCGTACGGTGTCATTAAGTTGACCAGCCAATCACTTCCTCCAAGTCATATCTAACAAGAAGAGGTCTGCATTCATTTTTTTTTTTTTTTTTTTTTTGAGAAGGAGTCTCTCTCTGTCACTCGGGCTGGAGTGTAGTGGCACCATCTTGGCTCACTGCAAAACCTCCATCTCCTGAGTTCGAGCAATTCTCCTGCATCAGCGTCCCGAGTAGCTGGGATTATAGGTGCCTGTCACCATGCCCAGCTAATTTTTGTATTTTTAATAGAGATGGTGTTTTGCCATGTTGGCCAGGCTGGTCTCAAACTCCTGACCTCAGTTAATCTGCCTTCCAAAGTGTTGGGATTACAGGCGTGAGCCTCCGTGCCTGGCCGGTCTGCATTATTTCTTTGAAAAACCCTGCACAAAGCAGTGGTTATTCATCGGGACCATTCAAACTAGAATAAAAATATCCAAGGGCTTGAGGGAAATATTCCCTCTAGAAGGTGGGCCCTGGGCTACTGCACAGGAAGTACAAGCCACTGTAACAAGGAGAGCAGGGACTGAGCCGTGTCTTTCTCAGAGACCAGGCTGGCAGGCACATGGGAGTGGCAGGGGGTGAGAACTGCAAACGGGCCTAAGGCTGCTTCTCCTGGAATGGGCTGACCTGTGGATCCCCTAGAAGGAGGAAGTTACAGGGAATACATTCCTTGGCCCCCAGGATGGCTCTAGTCAGGCTCCTCTTAAGCTTGTAACATCACTGGGCAGAAGAGCTGGAGGGAGCTGCCCCCTGAGTGGCAGCTGGGCTTTCTTTGCACCCTCAGTCTTTCTGCTGCTTTACAGTATCACCTCCTGAGTGCAGCCTGATGGACAGGGAAAGCCCACCTTTCTCTAGAAGGGGCCCAGGCAGATAGGCAATTACACTGTAGTTGGGGAAAAATGAAAGGAAAGAAAATGGCCCTATTTTATCAAGCATTGAACATCCCTAAAAGGAACGGAGGGTCTGTGTGCAGGAGGCTGCTACATCCATGTTTTGGTTCCCGTGTGGCAATTCCTGACCCTGCCTCACTAGTGCAGGTTAGGGCTCTTCTAGGAAAGTACCTACCACTTATACTTAATACAAGCCTGTTTCTGCCCCTGAGATCTGCCCAGAACATAGGCTGGCCTATCAATCCTCATCTGAGCTCAGCCTCCCCAGAAGTGGATTCATCTTCTGTGTCATTTGAACGAATGAACTGGAAACAAAGCACAAGCATTTGGTCTCACTGGGCCACTCCAGGGAAAAAGAGGGAATGAACATCCTCACTAGACACTAGGCAGCCCGTGGGCCATTCCTGGAAGTAAGGGGAAGTCTCTAGCAGGCATTTCAGCACCCTGGGGTGCAAAGAGAAGGAGGTATTCGTTTTCCCTGATGCCTCTTCTGGTGGCTCAGACTACACTATCTGAGGACTCGTCATGCCACTGGTTTCTAGGGCTACCGGTCAGGCTTCTGCCTGGTGTGAGCTTAAGCTCTTATATCTAGAAGCAAAACAAAGGCATCCAGGTGCATTTGTTTTCATCTCACCTTCCAGCATAGGATGCTCTAAACTTGTAAACAAGCTATCTGGACCAAGCAGACCCATTACTAATTGCACACTCACCTCAAGCCCAAAAGGACCCTGTTACATCCAAAGTACACCAGATGTTCATGTAAAAGTGCTAGTGTCTCCTATAAAGCACATCACTAACCTTGAAAAGGAGCAGAGAATTTAGAAATCAAATCAAATCATATTTTATGTTTCCAATGGAAATTCTTAAAGTTGTTACACATACAAAACATAATTTCTTCTTATCAATCAAAAAGGCCCAATCAACTAGAAAAAAACAACTGGTAGGAGCTAGAAGAGTCTTTTTCTGCCTATACAAAGTACTAGCCTTTTCTAAAATGCACTCCAGGAGCCCCACCTTTCCAGTAAAGCCAGAAGTGCCTCGTCCATTTCTCCCTTTATCTTCAGCCCCATCGGATTCTAGAACACGCTCGTTCTGTGTGGTCAGTGGCCTTACACTTGTCCTAGCCAGCTGCTGGAGAGACAGCCGGCCTGCTCAGCCTTGGAAGGCAGACCTGCAATTGTCCGTCCCTGCTGGTTCTAGCACCTGACTCCTCTGCCACCCCAGAATACACCCCTGGAGGACAAGGTCACCGAGATAAGACATAACGTGGGTGGTCAGTTTACTCATTTTCTGATGGGATTTTTTTTTTTCCCCAGTTAAATTCAGGTCTACTCTAGATGAAATCAGTTACTTTCATACACTTAGGCCATACTGTAGGTTGTTTAAAGAGCAAAGAAGAAAAAAACGCCTTCTCTTACGTGAATGTTCTTTGGGCGCAGAGCTTTCTCCTCTGCTGTCAGAGGACAGGGACATAGTAACCAAACAAGGAAATCTGGCTCTAGTTTCTCAAGCATTCCTGGTGACCTGCACCTAGAAAAGTCCCTCTTTCCACATTAGACCAGGCCTGTATCTGAATGAACCACATCTTCAGGCTGTAATGGTCACAGCAAACCTGGTTCCAGGAGACGATGCTGTCCCTCTACCTGCCAGGATGATGCCAGCAGCCAGAGAGGCCCTGCCCCGGCGGGACTGGGATGTGGACTCTCCCTTCTAGAGAGCTGCTGAAGAAGGCTCAGCCCAAAAGGTCCCGGGGTAGTTCAGTTCTCGGGGATGACTGAGGGTCACTGGGTAACCCCTATAACCAGGACAGCCCCTTTGTGGGCTGAAGGAAATCAGCGTGCACAGGAGGAGCTAGCAATATGGCTCACAGCAGAGGGGCACTTAAAGGGTGTCTAAAAGGCTGGGATCAGGATGCCAGGATGCAGTGGCCTAGAGAACTCCTATATCTAGAAAACAGAGCTAGGAGACAGACTCCTTGTTGGCAAGAGGCATTTAATTTCTAGGAAATATAGCCCAGATGATCAAAAAGGCAGAGGTGAAGGAACAGTGGGACCCGAGGTTTGAGACTCCATGCATCGCCCATGTTCCTCAATCCCCTTGACACAACCCATGAATCACAGCTGGATCCGAGGGCCAGCCAGACTCATCATCCATAAGCACGACTGGTCACATGACAAAGTACACCAGTAAATACAAGGACACGGATCCAGAACTTGCTACACGGCAGGAGCATCTCAAGAATGCTCAACGGAGTCACATATTGCTTTCTCATGCTACATTAATTCCAATACTAGGATACTAGGAGTGGGTGACCTGGGACCTAAAAGGATTGTTTGTCATTGTGCAAACCACACGCTACCTACACGAACCATGATGACCAACACCAACACGCAAATAAAGTCAATGAAGAAAAGACTGGACAGAAAACAAGAAGAGATTGGAATGGAGACCCACGCTGCCCCATTTACACATTCGATACTTTTTGTCTATCATGGTAACATGTCTTTCATAAATACACTGAACAAACTGTGTTGGTTCTAGAGCTAGGAAGGTATGAGTTGCATGTCTGTTTATAGATTTAAAAGTTTCTTAACAACATCAAAAAATATAAACAAAGTATCTTAACCATGTTTTTTGCCGGGAAATGGTAAACAAATGCATGCCTGAACTTTAATTTGGTCTCTAACATGTTCAGTTGAAAGTTTCTAACTAAAGGGTATATCTGCTTGTTTCAAAAAATATGTATGTCTGTTGTTCTTGATACAAAATTCTACACTATCTTCAATAAATAAATAATAAGTATTTCTTTAAAGTATGAAATGTAAACTTTGTTGTCCTTTCCAACACACACTTTTAAAACATTGCTTGAAATATGACCGGGCTGTCATGGGAAATTATAACACTACACATTCAGTTCCCAGCAGAGGGGGTACTCTGCCACGAAGCTGATGCTATCACTTGGAAAGCACTTTTACAACCCTATTTAAAGTCTAAGGACCGACAATCAAAGAGAACACCATCTACTGCAGGAAAGCTAGACTCCAGTACCTACAGAACATGCAAAGAACATTTCATGACCACGACAAACTAGGATTATGAGAACATGAACATGCGAACAAAATACGGCCCCCACCTTTCATTAGCAAATCAAGTCACTATCTAACCAACCAGACTATCTCCTGGCATTTAAGGGGGAAAAAAAATTAAAGAACTCAAACCAACAGCTTGGCACATGGTCATAGACTCCTGCCTCTCGCAACAAGCACATTGCTGCGAGGCTGGGGTGGATGGGGTGGAGGGTGGGAAAGTGTCTTAGGTCTTCGTCCCAGGATGTGTGGGGCTTGCACGCTCCTAGGGTCTTTCCCCCACCACATAATGGATTGCCTTCATTTTTTCCCCAACCTCTAGCTTGACATTTTCCCTTTTCACGCCTTGGGGATCTAGGACATGGCTTCTGGGGAATGTACCAAAGACAGCTGTTGAAATTTCCCACCACAGTCAGGATTCAGCACATTCAAGCACAGAACAGGTCACCAGCAACTACTGCTGCATGAAATATCACAGGGCCTCCGAGCCAAAAGAGATTTTTTCCAACATGGCTGCCAACTGAGACAGTTGTCAAGTTGCCTTTCTGGTGACCTGCAGTGACCTGATCCAGCGCAGGGTGACTTTCTAGATAATGACTTCCTGTGACCATATTCCAAGCATGCTGGCAATCAACTGAATCCACGCAACAATACACCGGTGTTTTCACTGACATATATTAATACAAGATCTAGAGGGGAAGGACGGCTATCACGGCGCACATGCTGGAACCTTCCATAGACCAGCTCTTCAAAGAGCTAAGCCAGGGCCTGACCAGACCGTCTCACCGAGTGATCAGCTCCAGGCAGCATTTCCCAGTGGGAGAGATGGGATTCTGAAACCATGACAGGACCGTCATCAGTTTCTAAATGCACACCAAGGACTGGGCATTGTAGGCCAAGAAGTCTACTTGGGGACTGGTGGATGTAAGAAATAGCAGGGTTATGTGAGTTCTCCAAAAATATAGACATTGCATTTATAAATCTATTTTATAGTAACCAGACCATCCCTCAAGTCTGGGAAGGGGCTGGATTCCCAACTGCACTCTGTTGAGACCTATGGGATTTCAGCGACCCTAGAAGCCATAATGAGACCTGGAGTGAGGACAAAGGAAAACACAGCTGAGTTTCATAAAACAGGAAATTGTTTTGGGGCAGGGAGGATTGTCGAGAATTATTCCTAGGAGCTTTGAGGGTCCTGTCTTTGCCGTCCCATATCCCCGTGACTGAACACCAGACAGTGGTTTCTTAGAGGAACACTATTTTCAGACAGCATGTGCTGCCGTGGGCTGGGACCCTGCTGAGCACATCGAGCCCGCCGCCTACGGTTCATCAAACAACTGCAAGTCCAAGCGGACCACAATCTCTCCCGTGGGGACTTCGTGCAGCAGAAGACACTTGGTAACAGGACCCTTGGAGCCCTGGTCTTTCTTGATGTCCGCCACGCGGATCTCCGTCCGGCCCAAAAAATCTGAAAAGAGAACAAACAGACTCAGCTAAGAGGGACCGTGCCCTCTCTTCAAGGCATGTGTCTGGCATATTGGGACCTCCTGATGAACTGCTACAACCTCCCTTCTCTGGGCTCTGATGTAAACCAACACTAGGATTTCCAACTCACCCCCCAGCGGAGTGGGTTGACTTAAAGCCCCTGTTACTAAATCTATACCAAATAAATAGGAAGAGGGCGAACTACTAAGCACCGTGTAGCTGTGATCTCTCTCTGTGAGTGGCTCACAACCCCTTGGCCCATTCATTCACTGGAAATTTGTGTCTGGGTGCATGTATTCATCCATCGTGCAGCTGGGGTCTGTGTCACAGACCCCAGCAACAGGGTCTTGCTTTGTCGCCTAGGCTGGAGTGTAGCACCATCATGGCTCACTGCAGCCTCGACCGCCCAGGCTCAAGCGATTCTCCTGCTTCAGCCTCCCAAGTAGCTGGAACTACAAGTGCATGCCACCATGCCTGGCTAAGTTTTGTATTTTTTGTAGAGACAAGGTCCCATTATGTTGCCCAGGCTGGTCTTAGACTCCTGGGCTCAAGCGATCCTCCTGCCTCAGTCTCCCAAAATGTTGGGATTCCAGGCCTGCACCACCATGCCCAGTGGTGATTTTTATTGGGTTGAGGGAGAGACAGCTAGTTTCTTGGAATCACGGGGCCAAAACTATTCTTTTCCCGGCCCAAGCAGAAAGAGAAGGCTGGTTGAAGAAATGATTCATCCAACACGACTGCACCCATTCGCCTACTTAATAACTGCCACAGAAATGCCACCCAAAGGGACCTGGCCGATTCTGAGGCTCCTGCTGTGGGCTAACATTCTTGTTCCATTAGCCAGTTTCAAACATTGCCAGCACGGCTTTTTTGCCAAGGACTGAAGAACTATGCTGAGGCTCTTAAATACACCCGTCTCCACAGTCACTTCTGCTGTAGAAAGCAGAAGATGGTAGTGTTTGCCCAGGGCAGCTGGCACAATTCTAGACCAAGCATGCTCCGTCCACATGTGATGAGACGCCTCAAGAAGACACCTCCAGGGGAGACGGAGCCTTGTCTTGTGCCAGCCAGCCTCATCTCTTGGGAGGGAAACCCCAGGAATCCTGGCACCAAGTCCCCAGGTAAGAAAACATGAACCCACGCAAACTAGTACCAGGGAAGAAGGAATCACCGCAGAGCTGCATTCCACTCACCATCTGGTGAAAACTGGTCCCTCTCAAACACAGTGATGCAGAGGACTTCCTGCTCCAGGTCTCGGATGAAAAACTGGCAGTTGGAGTTCCACTTGGGGTTCAGAGTGTCCTGGATTGTCTTTGTGATGTGGCATTGGGAACCCATGGTCACCTCGCAGTATGGGTTGCTCTTCCCTGGAGGGAACAAAAACCTTTACCAGGTGGAAATTACACCTCATTTTGATCCCCACTCTTTTTTTTTTTTCATTTTTTTTAGATGGAGTCTTGGTCTGTCGCCCAGGCTGGAGTGCAGTGGTATGATCTCACCTCACCACAACCTCCACCTCCTGGGCTCAAGTGATTCTCCTACCTCATCCTCCTGAATAGCTAGCATTGTAGGTGCCTGCCACCACACCCGGCTAAGTTTTCTTTTTCTTTTTAGTAGAAACGGAGTTTTGCCATGTTGGCCAGGCTGGTCTTGAACTCCTGACCTCAGGTGATCTGCCTGCCTTGGCCTTCCAAAGTGCTGGGATTACAGGTGTGAGCCACCACGCCCAGTCAACCCTCCTCTTAATAACTACCACGCCTAATAAGTGGCAGTTATTTCACCTGGATTTCAATGGCGAATCCAGGTGAAAACCCCCAGAAGTCAGGTTCATCCTTAAACTAAGCTCAAATGATTACTTGAGTGGGCTTTGAAACTAGGCCCTTTCTGTCTCCTCACTTTGGCCTTATTCTGTGTCATAGCCCCTGTGGATGCTGCCACTCAGATCCCTTGGAGAAACAGAACGGTAGGAAGGATTTTAAAAAACACAAAACCTCCAGGTTTTTAACAAGTGCTAGTTAAACCAATTCTGGAAGGAGATGGGGAGTATGGAAATAGCACATTCGATTTGGAGCTGGGTGGGGGTGTGGGGAACGCAGACCCAGCTTCCAACCCTAAAGCAGGAGCCCAGACCACCTCAGAGCCTTACCATGTGATCGACAGGGTTTCAGCTCAATGCCTTCAACGACGTTCACCATCAACCTTCCAATGCCTGTTGCCCTCTGGGAACGGACTATGATGGCAGGAAAAACGCAAAACGCTTCATTTGAACATGCCCATCTCTGTGAGCCTCACAATTCATGTCACGTACCTCTCCCTACTCAAAAGTAATTCTCCCCTCCTCTCCTTAAACTCTGGCTTCCTTGCTCCTGGCATTTGCCCTCCATCCCCCATCCGCATCTCACCCCAAGCTCGCATTCATCCCATCTCACGCCACTCCTCTAGGTCCAGGGGAATCTTCTATTCTGAGGATTCTCAGCCCAGCCAAATGGCCCTCCCTCCTGCCCAGCTGTGCAGGACACCCCACAGGGCCATGCATTACCCAGGTACGCTTTCTCGCGCTTCTTTTTCTCAGTCTCTATGTAGAGTTCAGAAGCAGCTTTGATTTTCTGCACCCAGGCAGTCCTTGGACAGAAAAAGACAGAAAGTTGCCAAACAGAAACTCAGGAAAAGGGCTCCAGGTCTGTTCAAACACTGTTGCCAGGACTCTGTTTTCTTTGTTCAGTTGATTTTAACAACAAACGCTTGGGAAAGAGAATCTGATTTTATGTCACGTGATGCTAATACTTACTCCTGCCATCAGTTGTAAAGGCATGAGGGCCATTTCCATGGATGACCTCAAGACCTGAATTCATGTTCCCGGGGAAGAAAATATGTGATAGATGCTGTCTTGGAGGCCACATCAGGACGCAACTCCTCTTCCTTCCTTACTAAAGGCCAGCACATATTTGCCTAACCCAGGCCAGAAGGATCTTGCTTATGAAATCACCCAAAGAAAGAACAAAAGCCACTTCCCAGATTGGGAACGACTTCACATGAAAGAGCAGAATGCCCCGGAGGGAGGCATTTGTGGCTGCTGTTTTCTCCTTCATTTTTTCTGAGAACCATATGCACAAAAGCTTTAGCCAATTTTCTTGCTTGATGCAAATGCTCTTTGGAATGATGCTGGCCTTGTGTCAAGTTCACCCTTCAGAAAATGATCTGTTTCATTTGGCTCCAGGGCAGAGTCTTGAAGACAGATTGAAGCAAAATACCCACAGCCCTAGGTTCCAGAAGCCCTATTTAAGTAAGCCAAAGTGAGGAAGGGTTTGGGTCTGGGTGGTCCTGTTAACTCCGAAATCGCTTTCCTATTGCTTTCTGCCACCTGGGAAGCCAGGGGAAACTTGAGATGCTCCGTTTACCTCAAAGAATGCTACATGTTTCAAAAAGAAAAAAGAAACTGCTATGTGCAGTGGCTCATGCCTGTAATCCCAGCATTTTGGCATTTTGGGAGGCCAAGGCAGGTGGATCCCTTGAGCCCAGGAGTTTAAGACCAGCCTGGGCAACATGGCAAGACTCCAGCTCCAAAAAAAAAAAAAATACAAAAAATTAGTCAGGCTTGGTAGCACACGCTACCTGGGAGGCTAGGGTGGGAGGATTACCTGAGCCCAGGAGGTCGAGGCTGCAGTGAGCTGTGACTGTGCCACTGCACTCCAGCCTGGGTGACAGAGTCAGACCCTGCCTTAAAAAAAAAAATAAAAACAAAACTCAAGCAAAATTAGTTTCAATCCATGTTATTTTGCAAAGTGCATGCCATGTGTCAGATTTTTGAGAGGCTGTAGGAAAAAGTAACAGCCCCATCCCCACTGCCAGCCAGAGGTGTGGCGTTGCCACTTGGGAAACATTGGTACCTGCTGATTAATCACATGCCCCTTGTGTCTCCCAGAGCCAGGGGGCCCCGGGGCCCAGTGCTGGGGAGGGGCAGGTCTTACCTTTCATTTATGCTTTCTGCCCGGAGGGTATAGACTCGGTCAATGTGGGAAATGTGGAAGATGGGCTCATCTCCAGAAGGATCCGTGGGTAATTTTACTAGAACCTCATTCAGGAAAATAGGCTGGAAAGTAACACACAGGTATTACAAAGCGAGGCTGGGGGTCTGTGTGCTCTGGTAAACCATGAGTACGTGAGCACACTTATGCGAACGTGTTCTAGTAAACAAGACTGCAAGTCAGCCTGTGTGTGCATGCTCGTGCTTGCCTTCAGTAACCTAGACTGAGCATGTGTGCGTGTTCGTGGGTGTGTTCCAGTAAACCAGACTAAGGGGGGGTGTGTTTTCCAGTAAAGAATCCCAGAGGCCAGGTGCGGGGGCTCAAGCCTGTTATCCCAGCACTTTGGGAGGCTGAGGTGAGCAGATCACGAGGTCAGGAGTTCAAGACCAGCCTGGCCAACATGGTGAAACCCCATCTCTACTAAAAATACAAAAAGATTAGCCAGGCAAGTTGGTGCGAACATGTAATCCCAGCTACTTAGGAAGCTGAGGCAGGAGAATCGCTTGAACCTGGGAGGTTGCAGTGAGCCGAGATCATGCCACAGCATTCCAGCCTGGCAACAGAGCAAGATTTTGTCTCAAAAAAAAAAAAATCCCAGAATAATGATTTTGTATTAATATCAACTTTTATATATTACAAATTATAAGGATGAGTCCATCACCTCCCCACCCACCCCGCCGATTTTGCAGGTATTTTTTAAGTCCTTCGGAATAAGATCTAACTGGTGTCTGCTTTTCCCTGAGTATCCTAAACAGCAGTCTTCATCCACTTCACATCAAACAATTCCCTCCAAAGATTTCACATGAAGTTACTAGTAACGAAATACATAGCTCTTTTCTCTCCAGAATAAAGCTAACTGCTGCTTCTGAGAAAATTCTTCTATAAAAACACCCCCATGCAGACAAATTTAGAAAAACAATGTCCCATGACAGGAAGACACACAAACACGGACACACAGATGAGCAGACCGTATACACAGCTGAGGGACATTCTTCACTCAGCAACTGTTTAGAGAGGCTTTGCTGGAAAGGGGAGGGCTCGGATGTTTCAAGCTACCCGGAGAAGTCTGGTGGGGGACTTAAGACCATTTAGAGCTGACAGTGGGCCCTGGGTGCTGTTTTGTGCCTCTTCTCCCAAACTTTTTCACACTTGCCTCATCTGTACCCAAGACTTCGCTCCTACAGGCTAAGGCATGCCTTTGTCACATCCCAGGGGACCACAGCAGCCATTTGGCAGCCAATATATGTTCCACGGATAGCACTGAGTGTGGGAGAAACTGCGGCGGGAGATGGATTGTCCTCCGCTCCGGTTACTCTAAATCGCAGCTCGGCTCCTGGCCTCCTCCTCCACGCCACAACCCCTGACCCTGCTAAAACTCTAGCTCCTTTTTGGAAACTTCTTCCTCCCCAAACACGTCCACTCCGGTAATCCGATCTAGAATCCAACTTACTGTTTTGTACATTTTATACTGCAGGTTTGATTTGGGGCTGAAGACTTTGTCAGTGCCCGATGACCCCAAGGGCTTGGTGATCTGAGTCAGCAGGAGGAAGTCGTTGAAAAGGAAACCGTACAGCTCCTTGTTGCTCTTGGCCTTGTAGAGCTTCCCACTGTGCAGAAATTTGCGTGGCCCCAAGCAGTTGGTCACGGAATTGAACACAAGTTGCTGAGAAAGGAAAACAAAACGAAGTGTAACGTTTTTGTTTCTCCGCATCGAGATCACGGGCTCCGTCAAGATGAGAGGCCAGGCCCCAGCACACTCGGACTTAGGCCAAAGTCAAGGACGCCTTTGAAGACTTTGGAGCCAAGAAATCAGTCAGACCAAGGCACTGTTCAGGGGTTTCCAAGTATCAGGAAGAGTCTCAATGACCATTTCGGAGGCTTCCCCCAGGGGTATGCTAGTGTCTTATGGGACAATTGGTGTTTTTCTCCTTTTCTTTTTTTGAGACAGGGTCTCACTATGTTGCCCAGGCTGGAGTGCAGTGGTGTGATTATAGTTCAGGGAGCCTTGACCTCCCAGGCTCAAGCAATTCTCCCATCTCAGCTCCCTAACCCATGCCTGGCTAATTAAAAAAAATTCTGGGGCGGTGGGGGGGGTGTCTCACTGCCCAAGCTGGTCTTGAACTCCTGGCCTCAAGCGATCCTTCCACCTCAGGCTCTCAAAATACTGGGATCACAGGTGTGAGCCACTGAGCCTGGCTGCTTCTCTTTTTTATCTCCTGGGGAAATGAAGGAGCAGAAAGCAAAGTGCCCAGCTGGCTCCCACCTTGGGGAACTCCCTGCTCTATGCAGGGTCCGTGCAGGAAGCAGCTCCAAGGAGAAGATCCCACACAGGTTCAGACAGTCCTTTGTGCTTCTGGAAAGCAGCAGGCCCCCTCCTCCAATTCCATGAACAAAAGAATGCTACCTTCCAAGGCACAACTGCAGCCTGGGCCTCTGGCACGTGTGTGACTGCAGAAACCAGTGGCATTTAGCAACCTCTCAATGCCAAGCAGAACAGGCACAATACTGTGCAAATGAAATGTCACCCCACTCACCTGCTTAGCGAACAGGAAGGGAGCAGCTCCCTCCCTCCACTTACTGACCCTCAGAGACGCTGGGGGCACTGAAGTGCAGCTCTACCATCTCTCTGGGGTCTGAGACCTCACCCCAGTAGGTTCTGAAGGGGCAGGGGGCACTGAGGTGGAGACGAACCCACACAGGCCCCCCACTTTTTTTGAGATAGAGTCTTACTCTGTCACCCAGGCTGGAGTGCAATGGCGCGATCTCGGCTCACTGCAACCTCCGCCTCCTGGGTTCAAGTGATTCTCCTGTCTCAGCCTCCAGAGTGGCTGGGACTACAGGTGCCCGCCACTGCATTGGCATTTCTGCCTGGCAGTGCAGGGGCCGCTTGAGTCCCTTGTCTTCAGGATCAAGTTAATGTTACTTTGCATGACCACAGGCCTCCTCGGCCCCATGGCCCATCATTCTTCTATATTCCTCCCCAGTGCCCTGCTCAGAATCTCAGAATAGTCCTCCACTCCTAATGCCCTGCTCCAATCTTTTTATTTTTTTAAGACAGGGTCTTGCTCTGTTGCCCAGGTCAGAGTGCAGTGGTGCAATCATGGTTCACTGCAGCCTCAAACTCCTGGGCTCAAGCAATCCTTCTGCCCCAGCCTCCCAAGTGGCTGAGAATACAGGTGCATGCCACCACACCCAGTTAACTTTCTAAACATTTTTTTGAAGAGACAAGGTCTCACTATGTTGCCCAGGCTGGTCTTGAACTTCTGGCTTCAAAGGATCCTCCCACCTTGGCCTCTCAAAGTGCTGGGATTACAGGCCTGAGCCATGGTGCCTGGCCTGCCTCCAAGGCTTCCTCCCCCAACTCCCAGTCAACCATCACCTCCAAGGTCCCCGAGAGTCCCCCATATAACTGTCCCTTGCTCCCATTACATGTCCCCATAGCACTTGGCACCCAGCTCTGCCTCCTCACCCCTCACATCTTGTTGTAAATGTTGGTTTAGCCCCAGCTTACTCCTGGGCCATAAGCTCCTTGAGAGTGGGGGTCACATCTTATTTTTTTTGTGTCCTAGGGTTCAGTACTGAGCCGTGGCACATGGGTGGATACCCACTAAGTGCTTCTTGAATGAATAAGCCTCCCTGTCCACCTTCAGTTTGCGTGGGATGAGCAAAAGTGTGGGAACAGCCCCATGGAAACTGAAGGGACAGCTATGGGCTCGCATTTGGGGATCGTTTGTTGCTCTGCAATCAGTGGGTTGGCTCATTTATTCACTCACCTTTTGACCTTGGTGTAGTGAAGGAAAAGATGTTCTGAAAATGTGTGGTTTATCAGGCAGCAGTCACACAAGTTTACAGCCACAATTCACACAAGGGGTGTGATGCCCAAACCCCTCTAAACTTAGTTTTGGATGATCACAATGACAATCCTCCCAGAAGGGATGCAATTTTAGACAATAAAGATGCCCGCAGGTAGGCCAGGTGTGGTGGCTCACGCCTGTATTCCCCACACTTTGGGAGGCCGAGGTGGGTGGATCTTCTGAGGTCAGGAGTTCAAGACCAGCCTGGCCAACATGGTGAACCCCCATCTCTACTAAAAATACAAAAATTAGCCAGGAATGGTGGTGCACACCTGTAATCCCAGCTATCAGGAGCTGAGGCAGAATTGCTTGAACCCAGGAGGCGGAGGTTGCAGGGAGCCAAGATTTTGCACTGCACTCTAGCCTGGGCAACAGAGAAAAAAAAATATGCCCACAGGTGAAGTTCAAGGAACATTTAGTTCACAGTCAAAAATCAGAATACGGCCGGGCACGGTGGCTCAAGCCTGTAATCCCAGCACTTTGGGAGGCTGAGGCGGGTGGATCATGAGGTCAAGCGATCGAGACCATCCTGGTCAACAGGGTGAAACCCCGTCTCTACTAAAGATACAAAAAATTAGCTGGGCATGGTGGTGCATGCCTGTAATCCCAGCTACTCGGGAGGCTGAGGCAGGAGAATTGCCTAAACCCAGGAGGCGGAGGTTGCCGTGAGCTGAGATTGTGCCATTGTACTCCAGCCTGGGTAACAAGAGTGAAACTCCATCTCAAAAAAAAAAAAAAAAAAAAATCAGAATACATATGAGAAACAAGGTAAGTTTAGCAAGAGCTGGCAGAAACAACAGATAAAACAATAAGACCCATAACTTCAGGCTATGGGTTATATAACTATCTATATCTATATCTATATCTATATCTATATCTATATCTATATCTATATCTATTTGTTGTTTTAAGACAAGGTCTGCTCTGTTGCCCAGGCTGGAGTGCAGTAGCATGATCATAGCTCACTGAAGCCTTGAACTCCTGGGTTCAAACAATCCTCCCACGTCAAGTATGAACCACCACACCCAGCCAATTTTTTCTTTTTGTATAGACAGGGTCTCACTCTGTTGCCCAGGGTGGTCTTGAACTCAAACTATCCTCCTGCCTCCACTTCCCAAAGCACTGGGATTACAGGAGTGAGCCACTGAACCTGGTCAGGAATATCTATGTTTAAATGTGTTAAGAAATAAACAAGAAGCGCTAACATTTGAGCAAAAAACAAGATACAAGAAAGAAACCAGCATAGCTGGGTATGGTGGCACGCACCTGTGGTCCCAGCTACTTGGGATGCTAAAGTGGGAGGATCACTTGAGCCCAGGAGGTCCAGGCTTCAGTGATTGTGCCACTGTACTCCAGCAGCCTGGGTGACAGAGCAAGACCCTGTCTCAAAAAGAAGGAAGAAGGGAAGGAAGGAAGGAAGGGAGGGAAGGAGGGAGGGAGGGAGGGAATAAAGGAAGGAAACCAGAAGACAGGAGAAAATAAATGGAACTTCTGACAATGGGAAATGATATCATTTAAATTTAAAAAACAGGAAGAAGGAAAGAAAGAAAGGAGGAAGGAAAATGAAGGAAGAAGGGAGGGAGGGAAGGAAGGAAGGAAGGAAAGAAGGGAGGGAGGGAGGAAGGGAGGGAGGGAGGGAGGGAACCAGCAGACAGGAGAAAATAAATAGAACTTCTGGCAATGGGAAATGATGTAATGTAAATTTAAAACTCAGTGGATGGCCAAGAGAGGTGGCTCATGCTTGTAATCCCAGCACTCTGGGAGGCCGAGGTGGGTGAATTACCTGAGACCAGGAGTTTGAGACCAGCCTGAACAACATGGTGAAACCCCATCTCTGCTAAAAATACAAAAATTATCCAGGCATGGTGGCGCGTGCCTGTAATCCCAGCTACTAAGGAGGCTGACGCAGGAGAATCGCTTGAACCCAGGAGGCAGAGGTTGCAATGAGCCGAGATTGTGCCATTGCACTCCAGCCTGGGTGACAGAGTGAGACTCCATCTTAAATAAAAAATAAACAAATAAATAAATAAACAAAAACTCAGTGGATGGATGAAACAGATGAGAAGCAGCTAGATGGAAATGAGGGTGCCATTGGCTGGAGAGGAGGAGGGTTCATGTTTTTCCTTGTCCTCCTCCAGGTGGTGGCCGAGGCTCAGCCGGGGGTGGCCGGGGTCCAGCCTGGGAGCAGCTACCTCAGACAGGCCTTCGCACTGCACGTGGGCCTGGATCCACTCCAGCCGGTCGGAGTTCTCCTTCTCCCGAACTCCTTCGTTCACCTGGGAGCAGAGCTCTTCCGCCTTCTCCAGGGCATGCTTCAAGTGGCTGTGGTCCGGGTGGTTTTCAGGGGTGTTCTCCAGGATCTACACAAGAAAACAAAAGCAACCACCTCCTTTCAGGCAATGTGGGTGGGCTTGTGATCTGGAGCCCTGCAGGACCAGCCCCAGTGGGGCAGGGCACCATCCTTTCATGAACGGCGCCCATTAGAGCAACCGCAGCTCTGAGCACCCACGTGTCAATCACGTGGCAGATGACGGCCACTCCTTCTTGGCTCCAGTGGGTGGCCCTGCAGAATAGTGGATGGTCCCACCCCTGAGGCCTCAGCCCAGCCACACACCCTGAATGTCCAGGGCAAGCTGTGTGATCTGTCCTGCAAAATGCTAACATCATAGGGTGGACCCTGAGCCACACACGCAGACTTACAGGATCGCAGCGTGTACCTATAACCATGGAGCCAGGGGGTCCCTTAGAATTTCTCTTCAAAAACATTCACCCTGTTTCACAGAGGAATAAACTAGTTCCCAAGACCAGGAGCAGAGCCCAGCCATCCTAGCCCCAGTTCCACACTGCTTTCCCACCTGTCCACTCACCTGGGGGAACTTAAAATACAATTCTGGCATTTGATGTGCAGAATGTTCCATCAACCCACTGATGAGGGTCAAAGAGCCAACAGGTGCCCTTCGGGGGCAGGGCAGGACAGCGCAGTCTCTGCTTAGCATGCAGCCTGGGGCATAGGGGGAGTGGTGGCTGCAGCAAGGGTGAGGGCACCCACACAGAGAATGGCTCTATTCTGGGTCCACGCACCTCTGGAACCACATGCAGATGGGTGCATCGGAGCAAGAGTGAGATTTTCTGATCAGACCATTCAAGGTGGGGGTTGAGTGCCAGCTCTGGAGCTGGACCTCCTGAATTTAAATCCCTGCCCCACCACAGACCAGCCATGATTTGGGCTGGTCTCATAAATGGTCTTTGTTTTTTGTTGTTGTTGTTTTTCTTTTTTTCTGAGATGGAGTTTTGATCTCATTGCCCAGGCTGGAGTGCAGTGGTACAGTCTCGGCTCACTGCAACCTCTACCTGCTGGGTTCAAGCAATTCCCCTGCCTCAGCCTCCTGAGTAGCAGGGATTACAGGCACCCACCACCACACCCAGCTAAATTTTGTATTTTTAGTAGAGACAGGTTTCACCATGTTGACCAGGCTGGTCTCAAACTCCTGACCTCAGGTGATCCACCTGCCTTGGCCTCCCAAAGTGCTGGGATTACAGGCGTGAGCCACTGTACCCAGTCATAAATCTTCTTTTTGTCTTGCTTTGTCGCCCAGGCAGGAGTGCAGTGGCACAATCTTGGCTCACAGCAATCTCTGCCTCCCAGGTTCAAGCAATCCTCCTGCCGCAGCTTCCTGAGTAGCTGGGACGTCTCTACTAAAAATACAAAAATTAGCCACCATGCCTGGCAGCTAACTTTAATAGAGATGGGGGTTTTGCCATGTTGGCCAGGCTGATCCCAAACTCCTGGCCTCAAGTGATCTGCCTGCCTCAGCTTCCCGAAGTGCTGGAATTAGAGGCGTGAGCTACCACACCCGGCCCACATGAATGTTCTGAGTTTCAGGTTACTCCCATGAGAACTGGGGAGGTTAGCCTCCTTTATAAGGTTGTGTGGAGGACTAAGCGACTTGATACACATGGATCTCTTGGCAAAGCACCTGGCCCTTAGAAAGTGCTTAATAAGCAGGAGTGATGACCATCAGACCCTCAAAGGACTTGAAAACAGTCACCACCCTATGCTGAAGAATGCTGAGGACATATTTGCCCAGGCCTTGTCCACACACAAATAATGTAAATGGCCCAGATGCTGAATAATATCTCATCCCAAAGGCATACTGTGCTTTAAAGTCCTAAGCAGGTGCTCAAATGGAGAAAAATAGGAACTGTTTTCTCTGTCTTGTGTGTCCACAAATCAATTCCAAGCAACAACCCCAACCTCTGGGCCAATCCTGGACTGTACCTTAGAATCCATCTGGAAAATCTGAAGCCTCATCCATGACTAAATCAAAATCCCTGGGGGTGAAACTCAGGCTCAGGGATTTTCTAGAGCTTTCCAGGCGTTCTAATAGGCAGCCAAGTCTGAGAATCACTACTCTAGGCTAGGAACCCACCCAGCTGTCTTGAGTAAATCCATTTGTTTTGTTTAGTTTCAAAATCCAAACGCAGTTATCCATTTTTCTAATTATAAAATATTGGACAATGTACGAAATTTAGAAAATTCAAAAAGTTATGAAGAGCCTAAAAAACCACCCACAATCTCCCCATCTGAAGAGAACCTCTGTCTAGGTGTTACTTAATATACTCTGCCTAGAGACATACATACACAATTTTATAAAAATAAAAATTGCTTTGGGAGGCCAAGGTGGGGGGATCACCTGAGGTCAGGAGTTTGAGACCAACCTGGCCAACACGGTGAAACGCCATCTCTACTAAAAACACACAATTTAGTCAAACGTGGTGGCGCACGCCTTTAGTCTCAGCTACTCAGGAGGCTGAGGCAGGAGAATCTCTTGAACCCAGGAGGTAGACACTGCGGTGAGCCAAGATTGTGCCACTGCACTCCAGACTGGGTAGAGTGAGACTGTCTCAAAAAAAATGAAAAAATAAAAATTGGATCATAGTACTACTTTGTACACTGTACTGTTTTGCACACTGCTTTATAGTACAAAGTTCCATATCCATTCCATACATACTATCTTTTTTTTTTTGAGACAGAGTTTCGCTCTTGTTACCCAGGCTGGAGTGCAATGGCACGATCTCGGCTCACCGCAACCTCCGCCTCCTGGGTTCAAGCAATTCTCCTGCCTCAGCCTCCTGAGCAGCTGGGATTACAGGCACGCGCCACCAGGCCCAGCTAATTTTTGTATTTTTAGTAGAGACGGGGTTTCACCATGTTGACCAGGATGGTCTCGATCTCTTGACCTCGTGATCCACCCGCCTTGGCCTCCAAAAGTGCTGGGACATGCTATCATTTTTTAGGGTTTTATAACATATCATTATTGGGGCAGATCCCGGTGATGGGGACCTCATTGGACACGATGCATTTAAATAGTTCCCTTACCATAAAATTTTATGTTGTTTCCAACTTTTTGATATTTCTCAAATTAATTCCTTAGAATAAATTCCTAGAGATGGAATTGCTGAGCCAAAGAGAAATTATAGTTGGATCTATACATCCCCTTCCAGAAAAAGGCTGTATCAATTTAACTTCCATCCAGATCCTTGCCAACACTGGGGAACTACAATCTTTTCAACATACGCCCATCTGGCAAGATGCATCAAAGTATCAATATATGCCCATTTGGCAAATCAAAGTATTTTCTTCTTTTGTTATATATTTTCATTTATTGCTTGTGAGTTTGAACTTTTTATACATTTAGTACATATGTGTTCTCAATGATAAAGTTAACATTTATAGACTGCCTAGTATAAGCCACTTTGCATATGTGAACTCAGCTAATTCTCACATCACTATGCAGTAGGTACCACCAGTAACCCTATTTTACAGACTAGAAACTGAGGCCCAGAGAGGTTATGGAACTTATCGCATACAGCGGTAAATACCAAGATTTAAATCCAGCCAGCCCAGCTCCAGGCTATGCGCACTTCGCTGCTATTCTACACCGCCTCTCAGCAACTTCTATATTCTATCTTTTTTTTTTGAGACAGAGTTTCATTCCGTCACCCAGGCTGGAGTGCAGTGGCTCAATTATAGCTCACGGCAGCCTGACCTTCCAGACTCAAGTGATTCTCCCACCTCAACCTCCTGATACATGCCACCAAGCCTGGCTAATTTTTTTTATTTTTATTTTTTGTAGAGATGGGGTTTTATCGTGTTGCCCAGGCTGGTCTTCAACTCTTGGGCTCAAGCAGTCCTTCTGCCTCAGCCTCCCAAAGTGCCGGGATTACAGACGTGAGCCGTCGTGCCTGGCCTTTGCCTGTTTTTCTATTACAGTATTTGTGGTTGTTGTAAGGGTGCTCGATATAGCTACAGATATCTACTTATATTTTAGTACCTATGCATGTACAGTTAAAAATGTTTACCCAGTTTATGCCTGTCATTTGTCTTTTTCTTTTCTTTCTGTCACCGAGGTTGGAGTGCAGTGGCATGATCACAGCTCACTGCAGCCCCGAACTCCTGGGCTCAAGGATCTTCCTGCCTCAGCCTCTGGAGTAGCTAGGACCACATATATATCCCACCATGCCTGGCTGAGTTTTTAATAAATGTTGTAGAGATGAGGGGTCTCACTATGTTTCCCAGGCTGGTCTTGCATTCCTGGCCTCAAGCAATCCTCCCACACCTTGTCCTCCCAAAGTGCTGGGATTACAGGTGTGTGTAATCCCATACCCAGCTTGTCATTTGTCTTATATTTTGTTGTGAGAAATGTTTAAGAAAAATTTTTATGCAAATAACATATTAATATATTCTTGGTATGCAAGATTCAATCACTACAGAAATATGTACAGCAAATGTGAAACTACCCTGAGGTAACCACTGCCAACAGACTGAAGGGCATTCCTTTAGATGCTCTTTATATATTTAATAGTCACATGTAAAGATTTTTCCCTCTTTTTGCAAAATGCATCATACCGTAGAATTGTTTAGTGAGTTTAGTGTTGCTTTTTTCTTTTTTTTTTTTTGAGACGGAGTTTCGCTCTTGTTACCCAGGCTGGAGTGCAATGGCGCGATCTCGGCTCACCGCAACCTCCACCTCCTGGGATCAGGCAATTCTCCTGCCTCAGCCTCCCGAGTAGCTGGGATTACAGGCACACGCCACCATGCCCAGCTAATTTTTTTTTGTATCTTTAGTAGAGACAGGGTTTCACCATGTTGACCAGGATGGTCTCGATCTGTTGACCTCGTGATCCACCCACCTCGGCCTCCCAAAGTGCTGGGATTACAGGCTTGAGCCACCGCGCCCGGCCGCTTTTTTCAAATAACAGCATTTTCTCAGTGTCTTTCCATGCTAATACATACAGTAGAAGTTGCCCTGTACCTTTTTAAATATTTTCATAGTACAGATCTGCCATATTTATTTAACTATTCCCATTAATGAACATCTAGGTTGTTCCCAGAACAAAAGTTAGGGTTTTTCGGGTTTTTTATTTTGGGGACAGAGTCCTACTCTGTTACCCAGGCTGGAGTGCTGGAGTGTGATCTCAGCTCATTGCAACTTCTGCTTCCTGGGTTCAAGATATTTTCCTGTCTCAGCCTCCCGAGTAGCTGGGATTACAGGTATGCACCATGTAAGGAACATGGCTGTGCTGCAGCCAGGCAGACATAGGCTGAAGTAAACATCCTGCATGACTCAGCGGGATTAGAGTGCAAGTGCACAGTTCCATGCATCACACAATCACAGCTTTGTAGCCATTACATGGGAGGCTCGTCACCTGGCTCCAAGCCCCTATTATGTGTGAGGCGTATAAAGGCAACACCGACACTGTGAAAAAGCTGCTGAATAAAGCCATGTCCCATCTACCTGCTGTCTCTCGAGTGTTCTTCCAGCTCCCTGCCCTATGTCCACACATTCCCCTTGGACTTCAGCTGGGGCTCAATCCTGACACGCCATTACTCCCAGCTAATTTTTTCCATGTTTTTAGTGCAGACAGGGTCTCAGCATGTTGGCCAGGCTGGTCTTGAACGCCTGACCTCAAGTGATCCACCTGTCTCAGTCTCCTAAAGTGCTGGGATTACAGGTGTGAGCCACCACACTCAGTCGAAAGTTTGGGTATTTTTTAGGTTTCTGTGATCTAAATCCTTTAAGTTTCTGTCTTTGAGACCATGCTAAGAATTTTTCCACATCAGTATCATAAAAATATTTAGTCTTAGTACTTTGGTGGATTTCATATGTATCTCATAGATGACCACTTTTCAATTCTCTTCTTAGTTCAGCTGGTTTTCAGTTCATTCTTCTGGGTGCTCTGGAAGTAATCAATAGTGCTTCTGCAAATAATGATAGTTATTTTTTTCCCCCTTTTTATTTATTTTATTTATTATTTTTTTTTTTGAGATGGAGTCTTGCTCTGTCACCAGGTGCCAGGCTGGAGTGCAGTGGTGCAATCTCGGCTCACTGCAACCTCCACCTCCCAGGTTCAAGTAATTCTCCTGCCTCAGCCTCCCAAGTAGCTGGAACTACAGGCACACACCACCATGCCCAGCTAATTTTTGTATTTTCTCTTTTTTTGAGACAGAGTTTCACTGTTGTTACCCAGGCTGGAGTGCAATGGCACGATCTCGGCTCACTGCAACCTCCACCTCCTGGGTTCAAGCAATTCTCCTGCCTCAGCCTCCCGAGTAGCTGGGACTACAGGCGTGCACCACCATATTTTTGTATTTTTTTAGTAGAGACAGGGTTTCACTATGTTGGCCAGGATGGTCTCAATCTCTTGACCATGTGATCCGCCCACCTCGGCCTCCCAAAGTGCTGGAATTACAGGCGTGAGCCACTGCGCCCGGCCTCCCCCTTTTTATATTTGTGCTGTTCAGTCCTTTTCTTGTTTTAGTTTTTCTCCCATTGGCTAGATCTAGAACACCTATTTTAAAAGCTTGTTTTCTGCTTCCATTTGCAATTAAACATTGGGAGAAAAAAGAGAAGTACTGAGTTAATTAAACAGTAACTGTGGTATTGGAAGAGAGAAAACAGTAGGTTGAAAGCTTATTTCAGAACTAATTATTTAATTCAGCCAAAGATCCACAGTGTATTTTGTGGAGTTGAGCTGGGGCTGGAAAGAGGAGCTGGCTTATGTGGGAGGGAGATTTGTCGCATGTAAGAAGATGGAGCAAATAAGGAAACACAATGAGGATACTGAGAGCCAGGCTCCTCACAGAGCAGGGAGTTACAAATGCAGAAAGCGGAAGGCTGGATTCGATTCTGCAGTACTAGATTAGAATAGGAGGTATTGGTGTGAATTCATGAGTTCTAATATACATGGATAGATGGATCTAGAAATAAATATAAATATATGGTATATACATTGGCATTTGTAAATATGTGTGCATGAAAAGACATTCATATATTTCCCAGCTCTGCCACTGAGAGGAACACAAAGCAAAAACACCCCAGCAGCAATGAGCACACCAGTGCCCACATCTGAGTTTCTAAATACCATTCTCTATTAAAAGGAACCAGATCTAAAACCTCTTTCCAGGAGCTACACTCCCTGTGGTTTTATGAGCATAGGCTCAGAGGACATCTAACTCTGTTCACTTGTTTTACAGGTGGAGACACTGAAACCCTAATTTGGTTCTTTTTTTTTCTTTTGGTATTGGCTTTCTCAAAGCGACAGGAGAAGAACAGTCATCTAATATCAACACAGTGTCTGATAGGGTTTGGCTGTGTCTCTACCCAAATCTCATCTTGAATTGTAGTTCCCATAATTCCCACATGTTGTGGGAGAGACCAGGTGGAGATAATTGAATCATTAGAGTGGTTTCCCTCATCCTGTTATTGTAATAGTGAATGAGTTTTCACAATATCCTCTGATTTTATAAGGGGTTTCCCCCTTCGTTGGGCTCCCATTCTTCTCCTTCCTGCCATCATGTGAAGAAGGATGTGTTTGCTTCCCCTTCCATCATGATTGTAAGATTTCTTACAATCAGGCATCCCCAGCCATGTGGAACTGAGTCAATTAAACCTTTCCTTATTAATTACCCAGTCTTGGGCAGTCCTTTACAGCAGTGTGAGAATGGACTCATAGTGTCTCACAATGGCCTTCTGAAGACAGCTTATGGGCATTATGTTTCTTTCTCTTTCCTGCTAAGAAAATCAAGGCCTAGAGGCACTGGGGCCGTCTTTGAGAAAGAATTGGCTGGGTGCGGTGGCTCACACCTGTAATTCTATAATCCCAGTACTTTGCGAGGCTGAGGCGGGCAGTTCACCTGAGGTTGGGAGTTTGAGACCAGCTCGACCAACATGGAGAAACCCTGTCTCTACTAAAAATATAAAATTAGCCGGGTGTGGTGGCGCATGCCTGTAGTCCCAACTATTTGGAAGACTGAGGCAGGAGAATGGCTTGAACCCAGGAAGTGGAGGTTGCAGTGACCCAAGATCGTGCCATTGCACTCCAGCCTGAGTGACAAGAGCAAAAATCTTATCTTAAAAAAAAAAGAAAGAATCAAGGGAGAAAGGCACAGACCACAGACTGTTTCTGTGATTCCGTGTTATTTTCTTTCAGAAAAAAATAAAAATAAAAAAATTAAGGACTAAGGGCTCATTTCCTGACTTACAAGTAGAAGTCACTTGGTCCTTGACCACACACCTGAAGACTGTGCAGTATTAGCTCTCGTGGGTTTTTGTTTTGGTTCTTATTTTTTGAGACAGAGTCTTGTTCTGTTGCCCAGGCTGGAGTGCAGTGGCACAATCTCGGCTCACTGCAATCTCTGCCTCCTGGGTTCAAGATATTCTCCTGCCTCAGCGTCCTGCATAGCTGGGACTACAGGCACATGCCATCATGCCCAGCTAATTTTTTGTATTTTTAATAGAGACGGGGTTTCACCGTGTGAGCCAGAATGGTCTCGATCTCCTGACTTCGTGATCCACTCATCTTGGCCTCCCAAAGTGCTGCTTTTTGTTTGTGTTTAGAGAGAGACAGCCCAGGCTGAGCTTAAACTCCTGGGCTCAAGCAATCGGCCCACCTTGGCCTCCCGAGTGCTGGGATTACAGGCATGAGCCAACGCGCCCGGCCAGCTCTTTGCGTGGTAAACTAGCTTTTCTTTCTGAGTTACCAGGCAGACCTCTGAGGACACATTGTTGTCTTCTGCTTTCTACACGACAGCTACCAGGTATGTTCGCTGGGAAACTTGTCCCTGGCCCACCCCCTCCAATGTAGAGAAAGCAGTCCCCTGCTTGAAAAGGCAAGATGGGTACTTACATTTTTAATGATCAGTGGGTATCTTGTTACCCGTTGCATAGGCTTCAGTATAAAACTAGAGAGTGGCATCCCTTTACACCGAGGGTCCATTGCCAATCTCTGAAATAAGAGAGGTTTTTAAATGCACTTAAGAAACTTGCAAAATCCACAGTTAGTGACATCAATGCTAATGTCAGTGAGGACTCCCCACCCGTTCTCTCATTTATGTGGACGACAACTGAGAGACTTGGGGTTGGAAGGGCCCGACAAGTTACCCTGTCCAGGATGACGCACTTTCCAGATGGAGAATGGAGCTCCATTCTCCAGACATGACTCAGCGAGCAGGGTGAGGCCCTGCACTCCGGACCCAGCATACCTTCCACAGGATGCGTGGTTCCTTACGCACAGAGATGAGATGCTGGCTTTACAGAGAATATTTCATCTGGATGTCTGCAAAAACTTTATAACATTCCCAGGAACAAGAGTCATGAGACTGTACAGTTAGAGGAAAAATTCTCCTTACATCCTAGAGCTGCTGGAAGGGCTGAATCTCATTGTCTATTTTCAGGCGGAGCCTGCATGTGGAGCCTCTGGGAGTCCCAGGTAGGGCTGAGAGAGAGAAGCTGAGACATAAGGGGTCAAGACTCCAGTCTCAGGGTCTGGTGACTTTGCTGTCAAAGACTGTGGTCCAGTTTAATGCCTTAGAAACGGGCAGCTGCATTGACTGGAGCCCTGAGACCTGATAACTGTCAGCACCGGGACCTGCTCCAGCTGTGGACACCATCATCCCAGGAACACCGCACAGCTGGCAATGACGTGCCAGATTCCTGCTGGGATGAGGTGGGGAGAGATGAAGAGGAGAGGGGCGGGGAGGGATGAGGAGGCCCCTGCCCTGGGCTGGTGTCAGCACTTCCCTGAAGTTCAAGCACATCCAACAATGAACTCATCTTGCCTGGGCCCGGGAAGAGCCCAGACCTTAGCTGAAGCCCCAGGCGGTCCATGGCACCCAGCAACCCAGCATCTGCTCTCCCGTCTCCATCCACCCAAGGCCTCCTTCTTAGCAATCTTTCTCCCCTTGGAATGGCCTCAGGGTGCCCAGTGCCTTGGCTGGCAAGTCTAGGCATTTGATGCTGAGAACCACCACGAGGGGCAGAAACAACACACCCACGTGAGGCCCTGACCAAGAAGGACCCACGCTTGTACCTCACCACAGTGATTCCACAAGCACCACTCCAGGGCAGGTGAGTGTGGCCTGTCCCCAAAATTCATGAGATCCAAAGATATGCCTGTTGTTATTATTTTTCTGTTTACTCATCAAAAGGCACCTGTTTCATAGAAGGGACTTTATGCTCTTCCTACTTTTCTTCTCCAGGAGAGATGGGGGCTGTTCGAATGGCCCAGCATGGCCAGCAGAGACCCACCCTGGCCAAGGCCAAGTCCCAGAGCTGCAGGTCTTCCAGGAGCATCTGTGTTACCTCCCCAAACATCCCTTGGTGGACACCCTACTCTCCAGATGCCTGCTACCCCCAAGGAAGAGGTCCTGACATCCCACACTGACTGTCACGGGCTGCCTAGGGCTGGAGCCCATCAAGCAGAACCAACTGGGAAAGGAATGAAGGGGCCCCTGGGAATCCTGGCCATTCCCTCTGCAGGTGAAGGGCAGAGACTGGCAAAGAACTTGTGATTAAACACAAGAGGAAATCTGGGACCTGCCTGGATCTTGCAAATGAAATGAGATGTAAACATGCATCCAAATCACACCACTAGCCTCTGGAAAACAGATCCCTTGAAGACACTTCAAAGCTTCCGAGCCCAGGGCTCGCCCCTCCTCTCCAAGTCCACCCCATTGGTGACAGCCACACTTGCGAGGGAGTGCCAGTCCCCTAGGGCTCAGGCAAGACCCCAGACCCTGTTGGCCTCGAGTGGGAACGCACTTGCAGACTTTTGAACTAGCCCCTCACATGTCCAGCAGCCCAACGATCGCCACTCTGGGGCCCAGTCTCTGCACAGCCTGGATCCTTACTTTGACAAACTCTTTGAAGTCTGGGGCCTCGTCTGTCTTCTGCTGGATCAGGGCAGCCCCGTTGAGCTGGCGGCTGCAGAAGCGGATGTAGGGCTGCATGTGCGGCAGCTGGGCGCTCAGGATGTCACCAATCATCTTCACGGGCATCTTCTCCCCAGACATCTTCTTGCGGACTCTCAGCGCTCTGCACGGAAACACGGGAGGTGAGCCCCCCGCCTTCACGCTGCCTCACAGCACCACGGCACACTTCTAGGTTGCACAGAAACAGAATGTGTGTGAGGGGCACAGACTCAAGGGCTGCTAAAGGATCTATGTGGGAGACAAGGAATGGAGAAAGAAACGAGTCTAGGGCTACAGAGAGGTAGCACCAGGGCATTTTTCTTTGGCAGAGTGGCTGTTTGCTACAATTTTTGTTTTCTTGTGTAGAAATATGGAGTTTTTTCTTTAACAACCCAGACGGGTCCCCTGTGTCGATGTCTCACTATGCAGATTATCGGTGGTGAAAGCCCCTGGCTGATGTGGCCTGAGCACCCCCCCTATTTCCAGCAGGCACTTCTGCCCAATAGAAGTTGCTACTGCCAGAGGATGGGAAGGCAGTTTTGGATGAAAAACATAATGAAGATGGCAAGACAACTGCCTTGGCAAAATAATCCCACTAGATTTGGCAAAAGCCAGGCATAAATGACCGTTTGAACTATTTCTGTCATTTGCTGCTTCATTGCTGGAGCTAAGTTAACTCAATTAAGAGGAGTTCAGAAAACAGTTCTATTACTATGATAATGGGCCAATGAACCAAAAAAAAATGTATATCCTGGAATCCAGGAGAGGTGATGATAGGACTGGGAAGTGTTTGTTCTGGGGTCTGCCCGCAGCGTGAGTGCTCAGAGCTATGGTAACTAGGACTGTGCTTCCACTCTTCTGACTTCAACCCTTAACACCAGCATCTGGAAGAAGGGCACCGTACTGAGCTTATACACGGTAAGGACAGCAATGTACTACATGGCAGGACCACAACACGAGGCCATGAGTGTGTTCGGCTCTCCTCGTTATGATCATGGGTGGATGGAACAAAATGGCATGCCCTATGGATTTAACACGAGGCTGGGAGGCTGGCCCTATTTAGTTCCTTTGGCTGCCTCCATGGTCATGTTGGAGAAGCCTTTGAGGTATGGGGCGGGCTATCGAATTCCAGGGAGGCTCTGCAATATTTATATTCAGCTGCAAAAACTTCAGATCACTTTCTTTTCTTCCTCCCACATTTGTGGCTACAATAAAATCCCTTAGACTGACAAGCCAGGGAGAGAAACTTAGGGACCATAAATGACGTGGCGTGAGCAGTCAGCAAATCCACCTGAAGTGGATTCCCTAACCGGCAGATCAGCACCGGCTGCCTGCGGTGTAGGGAGCGTTGGCAGCTTGGTGTCCTCAGAATGGCCCAACAGCCACTGCCCCATTGAGGGATTGGTGTGAAATACCCCAACGGTGCAGAAACGTGCTCAAGGGTGATGGTGACAGTAATTTGAGGGGATGAGAGCCCTGAATTGCCATGTTATAAACTTGCCAAGAATGCAAACAGGAAGACATTCCATCATTCCATCATTTTCCTATGAGGAGTAGTTTTTTTTTTTTTTAACAAGGGAATAAAATATACTTTCACCCTTTCCTTCTCCTGTTCTGCTTTGTTTTGTTTTGTTTGAGACAGAGTCGTACTCTGTGGCCCAGGCTGGAGTGCAGTGGTGCAATCCCAGCTCACTGCAACCTCTGCCTCAGCCTCCCGAGTGACTGGAACTACAGGTGCCTGCCACCACACCCTGCTAATTTTTGTATTTTTAGTAGAGACGAGGTTTTGCCATGTTGGCCAGGCTGGTCTCGAACTCCTGATCTCAAGTGATCCACCTGCCTTGGCCTCCTGAAGTGCTGAGATTACATGCGTGAGCCACCGTCCTGGCCTGCGTTTTCTTAAAAGATGAGGGAGACAAGAAAAAAGGAAAAAAAGGAAGATCGTCTACAGTGATTGTCTTGAGGAATTAGTTCCCGGCTTCTGCAGACCCACGCTTGTGGACTGGAGTTGCCCAACCAGCAGACGGGCCTAAAATTAAGGCCTGATTTGCTATGGACGAGGCACCTATTGGGTTCAGCTGTGGGTCTTCGTCCAGGATGATCTGCATAGGCCAAGACTTATGAGGACTGGAGGGTGTTACAGGCCCAGGGGTCACGTGACTCAGCTGCTGCAGCCACCCCCGAGACTACTCTGCCCTGTGGTGAGCTGATCGGCATTCTCCTAGAAAGATTTATAGATGAGAGGCCTTGAACTGACTGCAAAAGGCAATCGACTGGCTAACAAACGTTTCAAAGAACAATCAGTGTTTGCGGAACACATGAGTGTCCCTAACCCTCTGACGTCTGCAGACCAAGTGGACAGTCATGGAGCTAGCAGGTATGGATGCTTCCTACGTGTCCAACACAGCTTTACGTATATTATTATCCCCATTTCCTGTAGGGGAAACTGAGGCACACAGAAATTGAATGACTTGACCAAAGTCACCGAGCTAATAGGTGGCAGAGGTAACCCGGGAACCCAGGTCTGACTCCAGAGCCCATGGTTGGGACCACAGCCTCAGAGGCCCCAACGCACCTCCTGCCACGACTGCCCCCCATCTTCCCAGATGCGGCTGCCCTGCTCCTCCCATCTCACCCTCAGGCCTTTCCCTGCTGGTCCCAGCCTCAGCCTCTGTACTTCCTGCCCCACCGGACTTTCCACCTCTGCTCCATGCCCTCTCTCCTTCCATCTTCTCATTCTCCCAGCCCCATGTCCTTTTCTTCTTTCTCACCACCTGTCTTTACCACCCAAAACTGATATTTGTTTTTATTTTTCCTTCATTTTCTGCTTTAAAAAAATGGAATCCATTCTTCTTTAGTTAAAAAGAAGATGCGTCAACTATGATACAGTGAACTCCAGGTTTCTCTTCAATGAGTCAGTGTGTCAGTGTGTTCAGCTCTCTTATTCCTCAATTCTCTATTTTGAAGTTTAACTTCCTTGTAGTTATTGTAAACAACCTTCTCCACCAGTTCTAATCAGTAGTTCACATCTGTTCCCCTGGCCCTCGGCTCTGTCCTGACTCATCCCCGTCACCTGCTCCGGTCACCTTCTTTGACGTAGGTGACCCCTGGCTACCTGCTCTGACCCATCCATAACTGTCCTTCCTGCCAAAACCACCCACCCTGCCGCTCCAGCTTGGACCCCTGCTCTCTTTAAAATAGCCAATCGGGATTAGTCTAGCTTGCGCGGTCTAACCCTAGCCAATAGGGGAACAGCACAGTAGTAGGGATGACCCCCATCAGGCATAAGTACCCCTTTTCCTCCCTTGTCCAAATGTGCGGTCCTCCATTGCTCCACCCGTAGCTGCACCATTCTATAGCAGTAAACTGCCTTGCTGAAAGGATTTACCTTTGAGTGCTATTTCTTTTGTGGCATTGAAATTTTACTTACAACAAATATTTAAGAAAACCACTTTTTTGGGACAAGCTCTTTTTTTTTCTTTTCTTTTTTATTTTTCCAGCAAGGGGACAGGAAAGGCTCTTGATAAAAAAACAGTTCACCAAACCTGGGTTGGCCACTCACCTCACTTCTGCTTCCCTTCTGCTACCATTTCTCTCTTTTTTTTTTTTTTTTTTGTGACACAGTCTTGCTCTGTTGGCCAAGCTGGAGTGCAGTGGTGCCATTTCAGCTCACTGCAACCTCCGCCTCCTGGGTTCAAGCAACTCTCCTGCCTCAGACTCCTGAGTAGTTTGTATTACAGGCATGCACCATCATGCCCAGCTAATTTTTTTTTTTTTTTTTTTTTTTTGAGAAGGAGTCTCCTCTGTCACCCAGGCTGGAGTGCAGTGGTGCCATTTCAGCTCACTGCAACCTCCGCCTCCTGGGTTCAAGTGATTCTCCTGCCTCAGACTCCTGAGTAGTTTGTATTACAGGCATGCACCATCATGCCCGGCTAATTTTTTTTTTTTTTTTTTGAGACGGTGTCTCCTCTGTCACCCAGGCTGGAGTGCAGTGGTGCCATTTCAGCTCACTGCAACCTCCGCCTCCTGGGTTCAAGTGATTCTCCTGCCTCAGCCTCCCAAGTAGTTGGGTCTACAGGTACATGCCACCACTCCCAGCTAATCTTTTGTATATTTAGTAGAGATGGGGTTTCACCGTGTTAGCTAGGATGGTCTCAATCTCCTGACCTTATGATCTGCCCACGTCAGCCTCCCAAAGTGCTGAGATTACAGGCATAAGCCACCATACGTGGCCCTTTTTTTGTTTGTTTGTATTTTTAGTAGAGACGAGGTTTTGCCATGTTAACCGAACTGGTCTCCAATTCCTGACCTCATGTGATCCGTCTGCTTCAGCCTCCCAAAGTACTGGGATTACAAGCTAATGCCACCGTGCTCAGCCCTTCTGCCCCTGAGGGGCCTGCTCCAGGCTCGGGATATAAAAAGGTTCTAGATCTTTCTGCCCTTCCTTGTCTATGAAAGGCACATTTCTCAGCTCTCAGCTTCCTTGTAAGAGAGGCAGCCATTTGCTCTAACCCTCAATGAGGCATCATTAGTAGGAAGTCCATGGGTCCCAGTTAGCCCTTTTTATTTTCATTTTACTTATTTATGGTCGACTTGCGTGATAACTGCCATGGCCCCTGCCACACCCCAAATCCAAGAGGTACAGGCTCAGGAGTAGCAGGCACGTGGCTGCTCGGTGGTGGCATTCCAGGGCTTGCTGCCTTAACTTCTTATCCTCAAACGCCTCCCTCTCTTGGCTTCCAGGACCCTCTAGCTCCCCTCACCACGGTCATTCCTTGGCATGAAGAAACTATGTCTATGCAGTCGTGCAAATACAGCACAATGGTCAATGACCAGTTTGCCATGTGGGTGTTTACAATTCTTTCACATTTTCTGTATGTTTGAGATATTTTTTCTAATAAAATGTAGAAAGGAAGAAAAAGAAATCAGGTCCACAGAAGGCTCCGGTTAAATACAAGATTTTATCCGGAGGATGAAGACATGAGCCAGTGAGTCCAAACTAGCTAATCCAGGAATAAGAGGAATGGGGTAGAGAACAGGGACCTTGGGGTGGAAAGGTCCCGGCCGCTCTTGCGCACATCAGCGCCCTGATCGACAGTGTGCCCCTGGGACACCCGATCTCTTGCTCTCAGAATAATCCTGCACAGTAGGCGGGACAGGCACTGTAACTGCCATCTTGATACCCAATTAAGATTGTGTTTTCAGTAGAGATGGGGTTTCAGGCTGGTCTTGAACTCCCAACCTCAGGTGATCTGCCCGCCTTGGCCTCCCAAAGTGCTGGGATTACAGGCATGAGCCACTGTAATCTCCATTCTGGGACCTAGGCATCATCCCTAGAGCAGCCACCCTCCTGTGCGACTTCAGGGAAATCACTCAGCCTCTCTGAGCTTCAGTGCTTCAGCCATCACAGGGCTGTCCCTCCCACCTCCGAGACAGTGGAGCAAGTCAGAGCTGACAGTAAAAGAAGCACTCAGGCCCAGCCCCGGCATAGCTCAAGAAAGGGGCTGCTGCTTCCCTGACGAGGGTTAAAAGACAACAGAAAGGGATGGGGAGCTAAGGCCAGCAGCACTTTCCCTCAGGCCAACTCTGGAGTGGGGGAAGCCCTCTCTAAGGGGGACTTGGGAACCTCAGACACATCTCCCTCCTCCCCAACCCTCATGGATAGCTGCCCAAGAAAAAAGGTTTTAATTTACAGGCATATTTTCTTTTCTTTTTTTGAGACAGAGTTTCACTCCTGTGGCCCAAGCTGGAGTCCAGTGGTGCGATCTCAGCTACAACCCCCACCTCCAAGGTTCAAGAGATTCTCCTGCCTCAGCCTCCCTAGTAGCTGGGACTACAGGTGCAAACCACCACACCCGGCTGATTTTTGTATTTTCAATAGAGACTGGGTTTCACCGTGTTGCAGGGGTTGATCTCAAACTCCTGGCCTCAAGTGATTCTCCCGCCTCGGCCTCCCAAAGCACTGGGATTACCGGCGTGAGCCACCACACCCAGCTATCATCCATGTAGACGAGAACACTGAGGCTCAGGGATCAAAGGGACCTGCCTGATGACACACAGCCAGCGTCAACAGCGGATGTGAGCCCAAGGGTCTGACGCCAGACCTAACTTGGAAAGGCTTCCACAGCACCAGGAGGCCAGTGGAGTCCAGACCTTCTCTAAAAGCCTGCTGGGGTCACCTTGGATTATTCGTTTTGTAGAGCACCAAGCCAGCAGACATGATGTCTCTTTCTTCATGTCCACCTCTTCCCCATCCCTTCATCCACTCCCAAACACATGCTCAAGAAAGTAGGGACCTGAAGTTATAAGAACAATGCAGAGACCACATTTAGGCCATGGTGGCTTCCCAATGACACGGATGAAGATCAGGAATGGATGCAAGGTTCTGGGAGCCTGCCCTCCCTCCTCAGGCCCAGGAAGTGGGTGGCCCTTCCTCCCAGCAGGTAGTATCTCGTGACCTGGAGGCTGTGGCTTCATCTGTGTTCTAGCAAGTGATGTTACAATGACAGCCTGGTGGATTCTGATTTTGGTTTTTGACCTTTTTTTTTTTCTTTAGACTAAGTCTTGCTCTGTCATCCAGGCTGGAGTGCAGTGGCGTTATCTCAACTCACTGCAACCTCCGCCTCCCAAGTTCAAGCAATTCTCCCATCTCAGCCTCCTGCATAGCTGGGATTACAGAAGCCCACCACCAATTTTTAGTAGAGATGGGGTTTCACCATGTTGGTCAGGCTGGTCTCGAACTCCTGACCTCGTGATCTGCCTGCCTCAGCCTCCCAAAGTGCTGGGATTACAGGTGTAGGCCACTGCACCCGGCCTGTCCCCCAATTCTTTTTTTAAGAATTGGAAGAGAACTTTGTGATGATCACATCCAACCCCTTCATTTTACAGATGGGAAGACTAAGGTTCAAAAAGGAAAGGCGGTAAGTCAGAATCCAAACCCAGGTCTCTTGAGTCCTGGCCCTCCAGCTGCCTCTGCAAACTAAAGTTGGAAGAAAATACAAATTGTCCCGGGCCGGCTTCCCGGAGTGATCCTGAGAAACTGCTGACTTTAGGAAGGGAACAGTTCCATGCTTTTCCATCTGCAGGTCCAAGAATGCCTCAAAAGTCCAATATTCCCCCACGGGATCCCGCGTCCTGGGGAAGCCGTGGAGAAGACTGCCCCATGCCCAGGATGGAGCCAGCACCACGGGAGCCAGCCTCAGCCAAGCCCTGGACATTCGTCACCACAGTAATTCACCCCACGGCAGGCTCTGGGGTGCCTGGGCAACCTACTCTTGCAATGAGAGATTCGGGGTGCGTTTCCAGAAAGCATGAAGGCACAAAAGGGTGATGGTGCTTGTGAGTGGCAACGAGCAGAAAGAAACACAGGGTGGCATGCAGGAAGGACACACAGACCCACAGAGGTGCTAGTGCGTGACAGCCGAGGAGGCCAAGCCAGGCTGGGGATTAGAGGAGAGGCTTACTTCAGTAGTTTGATATTACACATAATCAGCTCCTTCCAGTTCACAAAAATCATAGCAACCTCTTTTTCTGTCAGCAGCTCAGACTCCATCAGGGGTTTTTGAAAGATCTACAGGTGCAGAAAACGAAGCAGTTCAGAAAGCAGTTAGTTTGAAACTCACACGCGCACACACCCATCCGCGGAGAGCAGGAGAGGGCTCAGGTGTCTGCGCCTCGGCTGAGAGGCCGTGAGGTGACCACCCACTTTCCTGCAGTTTCTGAAGCAGACAGCCCCTCCTCTGATCCGGGGGCTGGAGGGCGGTCCCCAGCAGGGCCTGCATTGTTTTACAGGGGAAGGAAGCCAGCTGAAGTCTCCAGGGGACAGGTCCTAACTCCACCAGACAAGTAGGGAGACCAGTACCAAGTCACGCTCGCAGGCAAGGCGGTCTCACTGCCCACCGGGAGGAGATGGCCCCGTGAGAAAAGCGGGGCTTAAAGATGCCCATGGCTGTGGGCACTCCCTTCATCTGCACAGGTAAACCTGGGCATTCCGAGAGGAGCAGCCCAGGCGGCGAGCCCTCTAATAAGTTCCAGGCCACCGTGGTGACTGACTCCATTGCCGTGTCCTCAGCCTCCTGGGCTGACCCTGGACAGAGCCAGCACTTGCGGGCCCACTATAAAGGGGGAGGTGCCGCCCTTCTCCTGAGGTCTATAAAATAAATGAGCCCCTCCCGAGCTCTGTGTGGTTGGGCAACTGGCAGTAAATCACAGATCTCAGTGGAACCCCATGTGGTAGAGCCCCCACCTGCAAGGAGGTCATTTTCTCCCAAGGGAGGCAGGAGGCGCTTCTGAATGCTCTTTAGGGATGGGGACAGCCCATCTTCAACAGAAACTTGGCTGGGTGGCGGCTGGTCCCTGGGAGCCCTATTCCACAGGAGTCCATGAGCTGACGTTGAACCCAGCATCCACCAGGGCAACCACATACGGTGGTGCGTTCTGCGCACTGCACAAAGGGGCCGTGTCTAAGGGGGGCCCCTAGCATCCTGGACATCCTGAACTGTATATGTAATAACAGCCAATGCCTTGAGAAAAGGGCATCTTTTGAATCCACGCCAATGCTTCCTAACTGTTAACGGTGGTCTTATGGCCAACAACCCACCCTGTACTCCTCCAACGGCGGCGAGCCCTGCTGTGTCTCTCCCGGATGTCAAGACTATCAGACAAGATGGTTTCAAAACCACTTGGTGTTGTGGTGCTGGGCGTTTTCACACTATCACAGCGCCTTTCACACTGCAGGCCCATCCCCACAAATCCCCGTCTCCTAATATGGCAGCTTCCCACAGATGGGACAAAAAGGCCTGCTGAGAAGCAGGAGTGTGACCAGCCCTGCATCTCCCCGTAGTTCTGTTTGTTTGTTTTTGAGACAGAGTCTTGCTCTGTTGCCCAGGCTAGAGTGCAGTGGCCCGACCTCAGCTCACACACCCTCTGCCTCCCGGGTTCAAGAGATTCTCCTGCCTCAGCCTCCTGAGTAGCTAGGATTACAGGCACATCTATCATGCCTGGCTAATTTTTGTATTTTTAGTAGACACGGGGTTTCACCATGTTGGTCAGGCTGGTCTCAAACTCCTGAGATCCGCCCGCCTTGGCCTCCCAAAATGCTGAGATTACAGGCGTGAGCCACCGCACCCGGCCTTCCCCATAGTTCTGGAAGGGGTGGCCAGGGCCCTTCTGGGAGGACAGATGAGGCATCACCTCAGGTTGGGGTTTTGTGGGGGTCTGGGAGGAGACGTTTTCATTCTCGGTGACAGATTTGTCTCGGGGTAATATGTGGCAGGAATGACTTGAGACAGCAGCCAGATGGCCGCCATCTTCAGATGCCAACACTGTGGGCTGGGGGAGGTGTGGCGGGCTCCATGGCGCCCCCTCCTTGGTAGCTGAGCTTCGACTGCTCTGAGTAGAGCGTGGACTCCAGACTGTTAGTCCACATGACTCCATCCACCAACTGCTCAGGGACTCACTGGCCCTTGGTGTAAGCGATCTCCGTCCCTCCATGAGAATGACTCAATGTCGGCCATAAATAAGCACCGGACCATCTCTGGGGTCAGAATCTCCTACAGCATTTGCCGTCCAGATGCTCCCCACACATCGCCAGAAAGTGTCTTGGGCTCAGAATCAGGACGTAGACGTCCTTGACGGAGCCCTCCACCCTCTCCCCTCCCTCCTTGCCCCCTGCTGTGCCCCCTGCCCCACCAGCTCTCTTACCTCTGTGACCAGCTGCAGGTCATTCACGTAGTTCTCCTCCGTGACAATGAGCTCATGGATGTACCCTTGTCGTTTTCTTTCAGTTGGGGTCAACATATCCAAGAGATGTAAGTCCGAACACCCTGGAAAACACAACCGTGTGGGAGAATTTAGTACCAGTCTGGAGAAGCCCGGATGACTTCAGATGGAAGATCCTTGAGGCTGCCGGGCCCCAAGGCCTCACTCCAGTCCAGCGGGTCATGGGCTGAATACGTCCTCCCCAATCATAGGCGGAAGCCCTAACCCCCGGTACCTGTGAATGTTACCTTATTTGGAAACTGGGTCTTTTCACATATAATCAAATTAAGATAAAATCATCACAGGGTGGGGGCCTGACGCAATATGACCACGGTCCTTATGAGAAGAAGACACGGAGACAGGCAGAACCTGGAGAGATTCGTCTCCAACCAAGGCACACCCCAGCCTTCAGAGTGAGTGTGGCACTTCTGGCCTCCAGAAACGTGTGGCAATACGTCCCTGTTGTTTTAAGTCCTCCAGTTTGTGGTCGTTTGTCAGGGCAGCCCCAGAAACTGACTCAGGCAGCACACTCCTGCTTCATCGGAAACACTAAAATAATGTGAAAACGAGACACACAGTGGCGATTGGCCAGAACTCCCGAGGGCTGACACCATGTCGGGTGGTGAACTGCGTTGAATGCTCAAGTATTATTATACCAGAACTATCCCCATTTTACAGGTGAGGACACTGAGGTTTACATAGGGTGATTCGCCCCTGTTCTCTCGGCTCAGAAGTGGTGAAGGCAAGAGCTGAACCCCGAGACTTGGACGGCAGAGGCTGTGCTGAGGCCACGGGTTACCTATGTCCAGGTTGGTTTGTGGAGGACGAGGGGGCTGTGCTGAGGCTCTGATGGTCGTGGGGGCCAGGCAGATGCCAGGTGCATCCAGACAGCACTGGGCACACTCTCCTGGACAAGGCTGCTGCTGGGCCTTGGGGCAGCCGAGCAGCAAGCTTGCTGCAGACAGGGAATTCCCTTCCACTGCAGAGAGCCTCCCACGAGACCACCACGGAGGCCAAGGCTGCCTGCGAGGAAGGCCTACTCTGCTGCCCTGAAATGGTGCCCGCACTGGAAGTGGGGCTGACTCATGGCTCTCCTCACTTAGCTTGTTATTTGGGGTTTTGTTTGAATGTCTGAGCCTCTTGCCCCAGACACACTGGAATGAGGGATGGGGAGGCTTGGTTCTTGGGAGCATCTCGTGTGCAGGCCTGGGCCACCTCTCCTTTTTATCAGAGGTTCTTTATTAACTCACAGAAGCCAGACTTGACCTCGGGGAGGTCACCCGAATGTAGGTGAGAGCGTCCGGGCTGAGTCCCCTTTACTTCTTTTTCCCATCCCCTCTGTTCCCCTCAAGGGGGCGTAAGGGAGCACAGTGCAAAAACCCTTGCTGGGGACCAGTGGTTGTCAGTGAGGTCCCCAGGCTGGCAGCATCAGCATCACCAAGAGCTCACCAGAGATTCCCATGCTGAAGTGACTCTGGAGTTGGGGGCTGAGTATCAGTGATTTAACAAGCTCTACAGGGGATTTTTGTTTTTAGGTGCATTAATATTCAAGAATCCTGCTCTGGACTACCAGGGGTTCCTCGAGTTTCCATCTTCCCTTGAGGAAGTTGTCTGGGGTCATGACTGATCTAGCCTATATGCTAAAAGCTGCTGCAAATGGTACAATCCCTTTGGGGCAAATGGTATCAGAGATTTCTTGGCAAATGCCTTGCTGCTTTAGAGGTGAACTCTCGGGCTGTGTTGCTTTCAGCCCTTGCTTTTGTCCCTTCTCTGGGCCAACTGTCCTTTCTGGATTCTGTAGCTTCTCTTGCTAGGACAGGAACATCCCAGGACCAGCAGGAGGATGCTGGGAAAGCAGCAGAAATGAGCCATCATTATATTAACATCCTCAACCTCACTCAGAGTTCCCTGCCCGAGGTCAAGCAGAATTCCCCAGGGCTGCAAGGTGAGCTCGCACCTTTGCACAGGGCTGCAGGTGTGCCTGAGCTTTCGCCCTCTGCTCAGCCACAGGCTTGGCCCAACTGTTTTTCCTGTCTCAGGGCATAGATTGTCTTTTATTGAAACAGCTGCACCAACAATAAACTCTCAGGAAGGAGGCGGGCCATGGGGCTCTCTCATTCAGTACAGCTGGGCTGCTGTGTGAGCTTGGTTTTGTGGGAAGCTGAGTGATGTTTCCAAGTTCTTTGACTTTTATTGGGAAGGTCACCCAAGAAACACTCGAGTTTGAGGGGAAATAGATCTTGTTCCTGCCCTCTTTTTACCCCACTGTCCTGTGACTGAGTGAAAGGACCCAGGCCTCAGGCCACTTCTTGTGAAACAGCTGAATGCAGCCCTCGTGTTAGGTAACTTGGACGCCCTCTCACTGAAGCAGAGCCCCTGGAGTGGCCAGGACGTTCCCTTCTGCGGGGAGATTACAGTATTGGCACACAGCATTAGCTGTAAAAGTCACTGCACAAACACGGGGCAGTGACGTTTGCAGCCACACAAACAGGCTAGTAGTGGCTACTGATTGGGCCAGTTTTCCAAATGTCCCTTTGAGAATGCCCCACAGTTCCCTTGGAGAATCTGAGGGATGTTACGGGTTCTTGCTTCAGCAAATACACGTGTACGACACACACATTTGGGGCACACTTTTATCGGGTTCACAGGCCCTCTTCAAGACTGTTCATAGATTTCATTCATTCATTGGGCAAATATTTACTGATGTCCTACTGTGAGTCTAGCACTAACCACTCAGGGTGCTGGGGATTCAGGACTGAAGCGGAGAGGCTCCTGCCCTCTGGGGTACAGCTAAGCACCTTGGGGTCTGATGGTCCTCAACAGGGGGTGGTATTGCGCCACCCTCCGCTGAAGGTGGTACTGCTCCCCACCATGTTGAGATCAGTACAGTCCCCAAGGCTGACCTCAATGTGCTGAGGTCTGAGGGTTGTACTGCACCTCACTCCAGCCCCAGGGCTGAAAGTGTTCTTGTCACAGTAGAATATAGCAGGCCGGCCAGGACTGCTGAATGACCCACAACATGCAGGACACAGAACTGCCCACCCCAAATGCCAACAGAGGTGCACCCTGTTAAGAAACACTGGCATGACTTGAAACTGACAACCCCACCAGAGTTACAGGCTGCAGCACGGAGGTGCGAGGGGCCAGCAGACACGCATCGAATGACGAGGAATCAGAAGAAAGGACCTATGAGGAAAGGTCCTGGCTGGCTTTGGGTTTCAGAGGTTCTCGTGAGTCTACAAGTTTTATGCAGTGCAGGTTGTGAAGAAGCTCAGAGCCAGAGCAACAGCAGAAGCTTCAGGGCATATTTGGGCCTATGGCCGGGCATGGTGGCTCACAGCTGGAATCCCAGCACTTTGGGAGGCCCACGCGGGCGGATCATGTGAGGTCAGGGGTTTGAGACTAGCCTGACCAACATGGTGAAACCCCATCTCTACTAAAAATACAAAAAAATTAGCTGGGCATGATGGCAGGCACCTGTAATCCCACCTACTCAAGAGGCTGAGGCAGGAGAATCACTCGAACCTGGGAGGTGGAGGTTGCAGTGAGTGAGCTGAGATCGCACCACGCACACCAGCTAGGTGTCAGAGCAAGACTGTGTCTCAAAAAAGGAAAAAACAATTGGGCCGTTTGTCCAAGATTCCTAGGAGTCCGGGGCCAGTTGGGGACAAGCTGGAGGGGCTACTGTGTGGCCTCCTGCTCCAGGTAGCGTTGGCCTCTGGCCCAAACACTTTGCAAGGCCCAAGTCAGAGCTGATGGAGTTTGGAGGTCAGGGGAGACACTGGGCAAGTCTGGGCTGTTTGCACCCCAAATTCCACCCCCTGCAGGTCCACCTACCAGCCTGCCTGGAGACAGGGAGATGGCCCCGTTGGCCTCTGTAGAACGCAATGAAAAGCAAAGGTTTTGTGGGGAGTCTTCTCTACATTATGTGCCAACAATGTTGGCTTGGAATCATCTTGGTAGCCATCAGATTGACCCATTGGAGGCTGTTTTAAAACTTCTTGCTGGTGAATGCCAGACCAAGAGAACCATTAAAGACTGGAAATAGGCACTTTGAACTACAAAAATATCCTCCTTTGAAAATTTAATATTTAGAAAATCAAGTGAGTTTAAAAACTCCATTATTCAAAGCAGGGTAAATGGAAAAGATTTCAAATAAAAGCATTTTCTTTAGGGGTAGAGGGACGTGGTCGTTCCCTCCTTTGGGTCCTAAGATAAACATGGTTTCTGGCCCCCTTTCCCAGGGAAAAACGAGAGGAGAAAGCAAAGCAAATGGTTTTCCATGAACATCTCAGTGTGACTGAGGGATTCTCAAAACGAACTGAAATCCACACACAGCTGAAACAATATTGCAAATGACTCGAGGCGGTTACAAATGATCCCCCATTACAGCCCACATAAAATTCCTAATCTATGTGCCATCCCTTAGAATGCTGTGTAGTTAGACACATTTACGAAATGGAGAGACATGTGATGGCCTCTGGAAGGATTTTTTAGTCTAGGCCCTGGAGAAAAGCATGGGGGAAAAAAATCTTACCAATAAAAGGTCATCTTGCTTCCCTCAACTGATATTCATATGAACAGCATTATTTCAAGAACTTGTTTTATTGCAGAAGCAATACAGAAACACATGCTGATTATAAAATTTCAAGGACTACAGAGCATTTAGGGTAAAAAGTGCACCTCACCCCTCTCCACACCTCCAATTATTCTACCTTTCCCGGCAAGGAGCAGAATGTTGAAAACCAAGCCAACCCCCCCAGCAAGTTGCCCATTGAGCAAAGCAAATACACAGACCTCGTTCCTGTATGAAAGGGGCCAAAATATATAATAAGCTGGTCCATAAATAACTATTAAGTTCCTCTGAAGTCCAAGAGACACAGAAATAAGCAAGATACTGTCCTTGTCCTCAAGGAAACTCACAACCTTGGGGGAGAGTTTCCTAATTAAATAGGAAAATTAAATTTAAAATATTAATAGCAAGCAGCTGGGCTTGGTGGCTTATGCCTGTAATCCCAGTACTTTGGAAGGCAGAGGTGGGTGGATTTCTTGAGCCCAGGAGTTTATGGCCAGACTGGGCAACATAGTGAGACTCCATATCTACAAAAAATTTAAAAATTAGCCATGCATGGTGGTACATGCCTATAGTCCCAGCTACTTGGGAGGCTGAAGCAGGAGGATTACGTGAGCCCAGGAGGTGGAGGCTGCAGTGAGCTATGATCACGCCACTGCACTCCAGCCTGGGCAACAGCAAGAATCTGTCTCAAAAAAAAAAAAAAAAAAAAGAAATGAGGGAAAAAAAGAAATTAAACAGCAAGCATTAAAAGAAGAGCTCAGGCTAGGCATGGGCTCACGACTGTAATCCCAGCACTTTGGGAGGCTGAGGTAGGTGGATCACTTCAGGTCAGGCGTTCCAGATCAGCCTGGTCAACATGGTGAAACCTCATCTCTACTAAAAATACAAAAATTAGCTGGGTGTGGTGGTGGGTGCCTGTAATCCCAGCTACTTGGAAGGCTGAAGCAGGAGAATCCATTGAACACAGGAGGTGGAGGTTGCAGTGAACCGAGATCATACCACTGCACTCCAGCCTGGGTGACAGAGTGAGACTCTGTCTCAAAAAAAAACAAAAGAGAGAGAGAGAGCCCATGCGCACTATGCTGATGATGGAGACAGTAGGACCTCAGAAAGGAGCAACTCCTCATGCTGAGGGGAGGCTTCCTCAAGGGTCCTGCCTGAGGCTGGGTCTCCAAATGGCTGGGAGGTCAAGGCCATATATAAATGGGAATAGGAACCAGCAAGAGCAAGCCTTCACCCAGGTGCCAGGTCAATGCAGAGACACTGTGGGAGATAGGTGGGAAGGAGGGAGGGGCCAGATGATGGGGCGACGGTGATTGTGATGCCAGAACAAGAGTTCAGAAACAACATGTGCGAGGGCCAGGAGAGAGCAATAAGCAAGCTCGGGAGATGGCTTTCATCTCTAAGGGAAAGGTTCTACCAACGTCTCTGGGGACATTCGGCCCAAATCCTCTGGCTAAATGGCCCTGAATCAGCAGGATCTATGCTACTTGGGCTCCTGGAGGTCTCATCTATACTGCAGGCTTCTCCCAACCGCCCGAGTCTCTCCTTCCAGGTCAGCCCATGCTCCCGAGGGCTGCACTGGATTCTCCTGGGAAAATCAAGCTAACTTGCATTCCCTTAAACAGCCGGGGCATCTCCTGGTAGGTGTGGGGCAGCCTATCATGTATGAAAAGCAGATGAAGGCACGTGGCTATGACATGAAGAAAGTTCTCTGGCCAAACACTCTGTCCCTTTTCCTGCAGCTGATGTCTGAAACTCCAGCGTTATCCAAGCCACGAAGTTGTGCACTCCTGCCGTGAACCAGCAGCCATGCTCGGCCCTGGGGTTCTGAGAGGGAGGCAGGCCAGGTCCTTGTCCTCTGGGAGCCTGCTGGTTGCTAGACTTGGATCTGAGACCGTGGACTTGCAAATCCTCAAGATGTGATTTCTATGGGGGTCTGGGGAAGCCAGTGAGCACAGAGGTGGGAGGGGAAGGAATGTCCTCGATGGCACCAGAGACCGTCGTGGGTCCAGCAGAGCTCAGGCATCCCACCCCAGCCTGTCCTGGTGACCCACCGTGCCCCATGTAGGTGGATCCTCAGGAGGCTTCCACTCAGATGTAACCCAGAAGCTTAAATGTGCCGCTGTAATTCCAAATAAGCTTTGTTTTCTCCCAAGGAGGGGAATCCAGTCCACATGGGTTGCCAGGCAGTTTAGTGATTGCTGAGGAGTGATGAAGATAAAATTCTTCTCAGGGATAAATCATCTCTTAATTTTCCACAAATATGCACATTTCAGGGAGTGAAAGGGCGTATCATTTTACGGCCTTCTGATGGGCACTGGAAGTCCTGGCGTAGCTTTACCTCCTCCACGGCATGCACGCTTCAGCTCATTCCAGGTCCCTTTATGTCCCGGCCGGGTTTTCTTTCTTCCTGACTGACTTCTCTTACTGCGCCCTCTCCTGTAGTATTCTAGGTGTCCCGAGTCGCTCCTGTTAATAAGTTTTTGGGTACAAAGGCAGATTGATTTGTTATAATGAAAGTACAAATGCATTTTCACTGGAATCTGAAGGAGCCTGCTGGCTTTTTATTTTCCATTTTTAATTTTTGTGGGTACATCGTAGGTGTATATATTTATGGGGCGCATGAGCGATTTTGGTAGAGGTATGCAATGCATAATGATCACACCATGGAGAATGGGGGATCTGTCCTCTGAAGCATTTATCCTTTGTGTTACAAATAATCCAATTACAGTCTTTTAGTTATTTTAAAGGTACAAATAAATTACTATTGATTATAGTTCCTCGGCTGTGCTATCAAACACTAGGTCTTTTTTTTTTTTTGAGACAGAGTCTTGCTCTGTTGCTCAGGCTGGAGTGCAGTGGCGCGATCTTGGCTCACTGCAGCCTCTACCTCCTAGGATGAAGCAATTCTCCTGCCTCAGCCTTCCGAGTAGCTGGGATTACAGGCATGCACCACCAGGCCCGGCTAATTTTTGTATTTTTAGTAGAGATGGGGTTTCACTATGTTAGCCAGGCTGGTCTCAAACTCCTAGCCTCAAGTGATCCATCTGTCTTGGCCTCCCAAAGTGTTGGGATTATGGGCATGAGCCATTGTACTCGTGCCCAGCCAAGTACTAGATTTTTTTTTTTTTTTTTTGTAGACAGAGTCTCACTATGTTGCCCAGGCTAGACAATCTCAGCTCACTGCAAATTCCACCTCCTGAGTTCAAGTGATTCTCCTGCCTCAGCATCCTGAGTAGCTAGGACCACAGGCACGTGCTACCATGCCCAGCTGACTTTCGTATTTTTAGTGGAATCAGGGTTTCACCATGTTGGCCAGGCTGGTCTTGAACTCCTAACCTTAGGTGATCAGCCTGTCTTGGCCTCCCAAGGTGCTGGGACTACAGGCATGAGCTGCCGTGCCTGTCCAAATACTAGGTCTTATTCAAGGGGGCCTGTCATTTTGATAGAGGGATTTGAAAATATTTAGCAGAGGAGGAGGAATTTGAGTTGGACTTCAGCAGGCTAAATATATTTTTTATATATATGGGCAGGCAATGGTGAGGGCTCCAAATGGAGGAAGGAAGAATGGGAGTAAATAGAATTCAGAGTGGGGCGTGGAACCCTGGGGGCAGCTGCAGAGGAGGCAGCAGGCTCTGTGTGATGGCGAGTCATGGGCGTTAATGAGGAATGCCACTGGAACTCACAATGCTGGGCGCTGCACATGTGCGAACTCATTGAATCCTCACCAGGAATCCTATGCAGTAGCTACACTGTTGTTATCCCCCATTGAGCAAAGGAGGAAACTGAGGCACGGGGAGGGTAAGTCAGTTGATAAATGGCAGAAGTCTGACCCCAGAGCTCAATGCTTTCCCTGAGACGGCTTCCTTCTCGCTCAGTCTGCTCAGGCGGCCAAAACAAAGACCACAGACCCAGCAACTTAAACATGTATTTTCTCACAGTTCTAAAGATACAAGGTCCAAGATGAAGGTGACAAAGTCCCAGATCAGGGCTGGCTCCTCCTGTGGGCTCTCTCCTTGGCAGGGTCTTTCCTCTGTGGATGCAAATCTCCAGTGAATGTGTGTCCACATTTCCCTTCTTATTAAGGGCACCCATCAGATGGAATCAGAGCTCACCCTAACAGCCTCATGTTCACTTCAGCACCTCCTTAAAGAATTTATCTCCAAACAAAGTCATATTCTGATGTCCTGGGAGTCAGGGCCTCAACATGTGAATCTGACGGCACAGTGCAGCCCTAACCCGTGGGCAAGTTCAGTCGAGGAGGCTCTGGCTGCAGAGCTGGGAAGATCTCGGCTGGATTTCAGGGGATCAGTGTGCGAGCTGTGTGTGGCATGGTTGGGGCTGTGGCTCTGGAATCTGGCCGCACACTAGGGTCACTCAAGGAGTTTTGAAAACTCCCAGTGCCTCTGCTCACCAACTAAACTGGACTGGCTGGAGTGGGGCCGGGCACCTGTTGTCTGCAAAGCTCCCATGTGGTTCCAATGTGCAGCCAGGAGATCAGAGGAAAGATGGCCTGGAAATCAAGACACCTGGCACAGAAAAGGAGCAGGATTTGGAAACTGATCTGTCCAGGCCCAGGGAGCATAAAAGCTGCCACAACTGTGGAGCTGAACCCAGCCCATGGCCGGTCACTCAAGCCCTCATTCAAGAGGCTTGATGGCTGTAACCACAGAACGCCATCTCTCTGAGGCCACCGGTGATGAGCCAGAGACCATCTGACACTGCTCTTGGGGCCCCTTTAAGCTGCACCTCAGGCCATGCTGCCACCACTGACCCCCAGCCCCTAGGGCTGTGGCTTCAAAGGCCACTCTCTCTGCTCAATGCCCTCATTTTATGAATGAAACAGCAGATCCCAGAGATATACAGTGACCTTCCCCATCAAGAAGCAAATTTTTGCTGGTGATACGTCAGGAAATGAAATTGTGAGGAAACCACCAGCTTTTCAAAGGGCAGGCCTGAGGGTGGGCCATACGCTTTTCTCTCTCAGTAGATTCCTGCAAGATCAGGCTCCTTGGAACCCAGGGCTGGCGGGGGCTGGCAGTGGCCAGTCTAGGTCAAGGCAGCCAGGTCTTCTCTGAAAATGACCCTTGGCTGACTCGTCCCTGGACAGTCCCAGCACACGGGAAGCTCTGGAGGCCAGACCAGCTCTGAGCTGTCCAGAGGGGCAGGTGAACTTCTCATCTCAACGGAACTTTCTTCAGAAGGGTCTACCCACACACAGCCTGCTCCCTGGGGTTGGTCTCTCCTAACTCAGCAAACTGATCCCATAGAGACTCAAGAGGCAACCTCAGCCATGCCATTTCCTGCTTATCACAGACGCTGCATAGACCCGCAGAAGCCCTGCTCTTGTGGGGCTTCCGATCTGCTGGGGGAGCCAGAAAAGCAAGTACATACATAAATAGACAACACTGAGGATGGTTATAGGAACGATGAAGAACAATCCTTATGCTTCATAAGCTCACTTCTGGCTTCAGGGTCTTTCCATGAGAATTTATGTGGTAAACAATGCTGCCTCATCTACCATTCCCTTTCCTCCTGGGGAGGGAAAGCCAAGCACAGGTTTTGTGTTGGGTTCCAGGCTACACGCAGTAGGGAGCACGAACACTCATGTGTCCTGCCTCGCACAGCCTAGCTGGGGAGGAAGGACCAAGCCTGTGAACAGGCAGGTAGAAGGGCAACCCAGGACTGTCTGCCACAGCGCTTCCTGAGCAGCTGGCAAGAGTGAGGCACCGGGGTGGGGATATGCGCGTGTGGGAGGTGGGCCCTGCCCTCTGGTTTGTAATCAGAGAGGAGGCTGGGAGCCCTGCAATAAGTCAACTCTGCAAGGAAAGGGACTATCGCTGCTCATTAGTGTTGTTACCATGGAGGTCTTAATGGGGATGTAACGAAGCATAAGATTTGGGCCCTGCCTCCACGGAGCTCAGTCTAACCGGGGAGGTAAGAGTATCTGCGTATTACCATGTCAGCCTTTCTATCTAGTCATCTTTCTGTGTGATAAGGAATTCAGGAAAGAGCTGAGTCGTTACAAGTTAATGGAGCAGGAGAGGTGGCAGAGAAATCAGGAGAGGTGAAGGCAGGTGGGCAGGAGAGGCAGGGGAGGTGGGGCAAAGGCATCTGCAGCTGGGGCATACCTGTGGCTTTAATGAGACCCAAGAATCCTGGGGTGGCGGTGGAGGCTGACATGATGCAGGGAAGGCTCTGGGTTGGTAAGACCGGACAGCAGAGCGGGGCTAGATGATGAAGGAAGTCCCTAGACCCAAGCACCACCTCCCTATTGGACAGGTGGGCACATAGGAGCCCTGGGAAGTAGTCGAGGGGGGCTGAGTCATGCAGTCTCTGAGGCTGCGGGAGGTTTCTTGCCCACATTGCCTGCCTGCACCCCCATCACTTCCTGCTGACGTGGGCCCAGGATGCCAGAGTGGGCCGCAGATGTGGGTTCTAGCTCTCTCTGAGGAGGGACTTCCATGAGAAAAATGGACCTTTCCATAAAGTCGTTTGGGGGGGCATCAAAGGAGGTGTTTGCAACAGGCCCATTTGGAAATCCATGGGGGCCACAAAAGCCTGACTTTCATGACAAGTCAGAACCATGATTCGAAGGTGGCAGAGAAAGAACACTGAGCGGACTCTTGGAGAGCAGCTCCGTCACCAGCCAGCCCGGTTCCCTCTGCGAGCACAGAAGAGTGCATGGGTTAGGGAAGGCGTCCTCAAGGAGGTGACGACTAAGTTGTGCTAAAATTCAGCACAAATAGGAATAAATGAGGAGAGGGAAGGCAAGAGGGCTGGAGAAAAGGGAAGGTCAGGCAGGGCTTGAAGACCAAGTAGATTTGGGTCTTTTATCTTGGAGGACTGGGAAGCCCCAGATGATTTTCTTGCTCTATTACCCAGGCTGGAGTGCAGTAGCACAATCTCAGCTCACTGCAACCTCTGCCTCCTGGGTTCAAGGAATTCTTCTGCCTCAGCCTCCTGAGAAGCTGGAACTACAGGTGCCCACCATTACACCCGGCTAATTTTTGTATTTTTAGTAGAGACAGGGTTTCACCATACTGGCCAGGCTGATCTTGAACTCCTGACCTCATGATCCTCCGCCTTGGGCTCCCAAAGTGCTGGGATTACAGGTGTGAGCCAATGCACCTTGCCCCACCCCCTGGATGATTTTAAGCAGAAGAAGCGATGTTTTTAGAATAGCTCTCTGCCTGCAGTGTGGGGGGAGCTGGAAGGAGAGAGTGGGTGCAGCCAGACCAGGTGGAAAACTCAGCCATCCTTCTGCAAGGGGCAGAGCAGCTCCTTTAGCCCTGGCCTTTGCACTTGCTGTCCCTTGGGGGGAGAAATGATCTTTGCACATGCCTCCTCTGCAACCAGGCCTCCATCCCCGTGTCACCTCTTCAGAGGGCCTTCGTGGCCCCCAGTCACGCTCTGTGCCACCTTATTCTTCACTAGCTGGAACCACCAGTCATTTCTCTGCTGCTTGTTGGCTGCTCCTGAAAGCTCCAGGTGTCTCCTCAGCTTGTATTCCGCTGAGCATGGCCCTATCACCAGGCTGGTTCCATGTACCTCGGCCACAACTCTCAGGAGGCAGTGGGAGAGGGAAACAGAGTTGGCTGGGCCCCTCCTGGGCTCCCAGGCCACACAGCAGGAGGCGGGGAGAGAAGACAGGATGCAGGAGGGAAGGGGAGGCAGAGAGGACCTGCAGATGTACTTCTATCCCTAGAGGATGGGATGGAGTGAGGCATCCTACTGGATTCCAAGTCAGTGGAGGCTGTTACTGAGGATTCAGCCGCGTGGAGCTTTGGCATGGGGCCTCAGGACTCCAAGGTAACGCTGCAGCGAGGAAAGAGGCATCCCTGGCCTGGTCCCCTCTGCTGGAGGCCTGACAAACAGAGCGGAACCGCAGGTCTGGATCTTGGGAGGCATCTCGGGGTGCATGCGGTAGGCAGGGAGGGAATTAAGCATGCCAGGGGCAGCTGCTCTGGAGACGGCGCCGGGGGACAGCACCCCCGGCAGCCCATGTCCCTTATCTAAGCTGGACGATGGCTTAAAAAATCCAGGAGCCGGCATATCTAGGGGGCTGAACGTTCCATTCTTTGCTGGCAAGAGAATACAAGGCCACAGAATGCTGTGATGAGAAATAAAGGACCCAGTGACTCAAACCATTTGTGACAGGTTTATTGTGGAATGCTGCATGGGCCTGCCAACACAGTCCAGACGTGACATTTAAAAGCCCTGCACATTCCATTTTCCCTGGTGACCTCCCCACCGTCGACCGTGTGAAACACAGGCAGCTTGTCCACATCAACCAAGAGTCTGCTGAGGAGGCTCTGGTCTTTCGTTCAGAGAACGTCTCTGCGCATTTGAGGAGAGCAGTGAAGATGTTTAAAAAGCCGCTTGCTTCCACAGGTGGACCTCCTGCCAACAGAGCAAAGGGGGCCAATCTTGCAATGAGACATCTGAAAGTTTCTAGGGAAGCTGTCCAGTCTTTTGTCTCTGAAATGCCTAATCTGTAACAGCATGTTTAAAAATCTTTTTTTTTCTTTTGGAGATGGAGTCTCCTCTGCCGCCAGGCTGGAGTACAGTGGCTCCATCTCGGCTCCCTGCAACCTCCGCCTCCCGGGTTCAAGCGATTCTCCTGCCTCAGCTTCCCAAGTAGCTGGGACTACAGGTGTGCACCACCATGCCCAGCTAAGTTTTGTTTTTTAGTAGAAACAGGGTTTCACAACGTTGGCCAGGATGGTCTCAATCTCTTGACCTCATGATCTACCCACCTGGGCCTTCCAAGGTGCTGGGATTACAGGTTTGAGTCACAGGGCCCCGCCTCTAAAATGTCTTAAAAATGCACATAACCTACCTGCTGTTTTGGTTTAATGAAAGAAGCCATTTCATTGGATCTCGTGATGCTCACTGACCAGGCCCAAATGCCTTTCTCTCCAATAAAAGCAACAGCAACAAAGCTATTATTCTCTACTAGATGTCATCATTATCTCTCCATATGTAAATGAGGAAACTGAAGCAATTACATAACTTGCCCAAGATCATACCACTAGTAAGCAGCAGAGCTGGGATTTGAACCCGTGCTCTGAGCCACCACCATGGATTGCTGCTTAGCCTCCATAAGGTCCCCGGATGCAGTTATGTTGATGCCCCCTCTGAATCACTATCTTCCTATAGGGAAGTGGTTTACAGGGAAACAGAATGTTGCAAAATTATGAGAGAAATGGAGTAAGGTATGAGGCTGAACATGCAGAGAAGCCATGTTGTTATATATGGCACCATGTTTTTCTGGAGGCCAGGAATGAAAATTGAAAAGCTACAGCAACATAGGTTCTTACGTTTGGCTCAGCCTGAGGATGTCTTAGGCAACCCTGAGCCTTTGGCAAACTCCCCCAGTGGAGGCGAGAAGGACAAAGGGCTGAGGTGGGTCAGCATTGAGCTTGCGGGTTGAAAATGTGTTGGAATCCTTACCAATGGCTCCAAACTCCCATGGCAACCCTGGCAGTGAGGGAATTGCATGAGGGAAGAGGGGCCCCTTCCCCATCTTTCCAAAGATGTAGCCACTGGTTCTGTGGAGGTGGGAGCTCTGGAGCTGTGGACACATGCATGCATATATCTGTGCATCAAATGGTACACCTAGAACAAGGATTTGCCAGAGTTTGAAAAGCTGACTTGAGGGCCGGGCGTGGTGTCTCACGCCTGTAATTGCAGCACAGGCGAATCATGAGGTCAGGAGTTTGAGACCAGCCTGGTCAACCCGGTGAAACCCTGTCTCTTCTAAAAATACAAAAATCAGCCAGGCGTGGTTGTGCATGCCTGTAATCCCAGCTACTCGGGAGGTTGAGGAAGAATTGCTTGAACCGGGGAGGTGGAGGTTGTGGGGCAACAGAGTGAGACTCTGTCTCAAAAAAAAAAAAAAAAGAAAAAGAAAAGAAAAGAAAAGCTGACTTGAAAACATCACTGTTTCCCAAGCCCCTCCGTGCCCTCAGCTCCAGGTGTAGGCCTTGTGCTCAGTGTTCTCTAAGATACAGACTTCACTGGATAATCCTCAGAGCACAGCTCTGCACTCCATCCCCAGCCCAGGCTTTTCCCCACTCTCTGGGTGGGGCCTGGGAAGCAACACAGTGGGTCAGCGTGCATGAGTGTGTGGCGACAGGTATCAGAAGGGGAGAGGACAGCATGGGAAACGTGAGGGAAAAGCAGGGGCCTCAGGGGCTTCTCCTCACTAAGGGAAACAGCTTTCTTGATGAAAAATGGCAGATCAAAAGTGTTCTCTCCTCTTCTGGGTCAGAGTTCAGAGAAACTGTATCAAGAGAAGGAACTGTTCAGCTCTTAAAGACATGATAGGCTGCGTCAAAATAAGGAACATTTCTTTTGAGGCTTGCAACATCACTCAGAATCGATGTGCCAAGCAGATTGGAAACAGCAGCTGGCAGCCTCTGCCAGGATCTTCTATAGAGCAGTATTTATCTATCGATCTGTCTTCTGGCTGTACCCTGAACTCACCGTTTGACCTACTGTTACCAAGCTACAGATGTAGGCATTTAAGTCACCTGAAAGTTGCTGCTCACTGCCCTCCTCTCTTTCACACACGCACACACACAAAGTTGACATCATAAAACAATAACATGGTAGCTGGTTGCTTCTAAGAGGTAGTATGCCCAACAGCAAGTTGCACGGACACTGTGTGTGTGTGTGTGTGTGTGTGTGTGTGTGTGTGTGTGTGTATCTTACAGCTGATGCTCTTTTATTTTTCTTTTTTTGAGACGGAGTTTCACTCTTGTTGCCCAGGTGTGTGTGTGTGTGTGTGTGTGTGTGTGTGTGTGTGTGTGTGTGTGTATCTTACAGCTGATGCTCTTTTATTTTTCTTTTTTTGAGACGGAGTTTCACTCTTGTTGCCCAGGCTGGAGTGCAATGGCATGATCTTGGCTCACTGCAACCTCCGCTTCCCAGATTCAAGCAATTCTCCTGCCTCGGCCTCCTGAGTAACTGGGATTACATGCACCACCATGCCCAGCTAATTTTGTATTTTTAGTAGAGACAGGGTTTCTCCGTGTTGGTCAGGCTGGTCTCGAACTCCTGACCTCAGGCAATCCACCCGCTTCGGTCTCCTAAAGTGCTGGGATTACAGGCATGAGCCACCATGCCCAGGCCAGGTGCTCACTTTTTATTAAAAAAAAACATTTTTGTGAATCAGGTCACACACCTTAAAAATGCCTGGGGAGGCATTTACTTTAAAGAATAGACTTTTCCTAAGAGGCTATGGAACCCTCTGAAAGGGAATAGCTATCTGGACATCAGGAGACACTCTGGAAGCGTGGATTTTCCTATGTGGGGTTTTCTCAAAGAAGGGCCCAAGAGAACTCTAGCTGAAGGAACCATTCACATAAGGCTACTGTGATCTTGGACTTCATCATGTTTCCCTATCCTACCAGACATTTCAAAGGAGGAGCTATTTTTCCTTGAATTTTTGGGACTATTGGCATCCAATGCCGTTTCCATAAAAATTCTCTTGGTATTTTTGGAACTAAAGACAATGAATAGGATTAATGAAGCAGGACTGTGATTTCCTGTGCCTGTTCCCCAACTGTTACCTGGGTGGGGTGCTGCCCCGCCCTGTGCTGGTGGGGAGACATGGCCCAGATAACGGTCCCTGGTCCTCAGCCTCCTTCTTAGACCAAATGAGCAAGACTCCAGGAGCAGCCCCTTCCAAGGGCACTGTTGCTTTTGGGAAGCTCACATCTAAAGGAAAAGGAAACTGGAGAGAGAGCATGGTCTCCTCTCTGAGGGTGATGTGGAATGTGTCATAAGCTGAGACTCTGGTGTTTTCTATAGTGCTAGTTTATTTCACTCACTCATGTTTTTTTTTTTTTTAACCCAACCTACCACGTGCCACGTGATGATATATTGTACTAGTCTGAATCATATAGATTGCTGTTTTTATAGGTAAGAACTGACAATTTCATATGGTTAAATCTAGATTTGGAGGGTTTTCCTAAGCTAGTTAGGTTTTCTTCTGATGGCATCAATGAAGGCATAGATAACCCAATCATCGCTATTTGCTATGGCGGCCTAGGTCTGCCGGGGTTTCCTTCCAGAAACAGGGCAGATACCAGTTTCTACCATGCATGTAATGGTGTGATACTTTGTGACTTAACGTAGGGCTGAGTTACCGCTTTACATCAGCTTCTCCCAGATGCCCTTTTTTTGAAACGGAGTCTTGCTGTTACCCAGACTGGAGTGCAGTGTCACAATTTCAGCTCACTGCAATGTCCACCTCCCGGGTCCAAGTGATTCTCCTGCCTCAGCCTCCCGAGTAGCTGGGATGACAGACGCCCACCCCCACTCTGGGCTAATTTTCAGATGTTTAATAGAGACGGGGTTTCGCCATGTTGGCCAGGCTGGTCTTGAACTCCTGACTTCAGGTGATTCACCTGCTTCACCCTCCCAAAGTACTGGGATTACAAGTGTGAGCCACCACGCCTGGCCCCAGATGCTCTTTTGCACAGAGGCAGTCTGAGGCCTGGGCCACTTGGGGAGCCCAACTACCACACTCCCCAACTCTGCAAGCCCTGCTCTGCAGTGTGGAGAGGCAGCCAGCCAGAGGAGAGTGATTTGTAGTGCACAATGAGGACAATCTTGTTTGGGCCCATGTTGTCTAATGTCATTGGAGCAAAGTACCAAAGTTCACTTGCAAATACATTTACACAGACCAATATGAAATTAAATGATTTAATAATCAGTTAAAAAGAAACACAACAGGCTAGGCATGGTGGCTTATGCCTATAATCCCAGCACTTTGGGAGGAAAAGGTGGGTGGATCACCTGAGGTCAGGAGTTCGAGACCAGCTTGGCCAGCATGGCGAAACCCCATCTCTACTGAAAATGCAAAAATTCGGCCAGGCATGGTGGCTCACGCCTATAATCCCAGCACTTTGGGAGGCGGGCAGAACACCTGAGGTCAGGAATTCCAGACCAGCCTGGCCAACATGGCGAAACGCTGTCTCTACCAAAAATACAAAAATTAGTTGGATGTGGTGGTACACACCTATAATCCCAGCTACTCAGGAGGCTGAGGCAGGAAAATCCCTTGAACCTGGGAGGTGGAGGTTGCAGTGAGCTGTACCACTGCACTCCAGCCTGGGTGAGAGCGAGACTCCGTCTCAAAAAATAAAAATAAAAAACAAATAGCTAAAGAACAAACAAATAAACCAAAACCTGACACCTTTAGACTCTGGGGCCAAAGGAGATACCTAGTATCCCTTCACTAATTTATCAGAAGAAAGATGTTTTCTTTCCCTTGTACTCAATTTTTTGTTGACCAGATTCTCTGTGAATATGACTAGTTTAATCTAGTACCAAAGTGCAGAGTATGGGAGATAATAAAAAAGACTAAGATTTTGAAATATAAAACCAAGGTTTTGATATACTTTTGATGCTACAGATATATATGAGCTTATTAAGTGATTAAATTTATTCAACAGGAGTTTCTGGAGCACCCTTTCTGGTGGTGAATAACCAGGTGAACATTAACCACAGTGGCCAGTGGGGTGAGACTTGCGCTTCTCAACCTCAGCTCTGGCGATATCTGGGGCCAGATCATTCTTTGTTGTGGGGGACTGTCCTGCAGGATGATGAGCAGCATCCCTGACTCTACCCATGAGCACCAGCAGCACTCCCACTGGCTGAGAATCACGGGGTCCAATGGATACTCTACAATCAAATGCAAACGGAATGATGTGTGAGGGGAAAGCACAGCTTCCTGGGGGAAAACCCACGTCAGCTTCGCAAAGCCGGAGGCAAGCCTGGAGGAATGGCCCACAGTGAGGGTGCGAGGCGTCTGGAGTGAGTGAGGTGGAATGTCATGGAGTAGTACCCACCTTGACAACTGCATCCCTTCCAGCCAAACTCAAGACTGGACAACCAACACTGGCTTACACAGCTGAAGGAGTCCTGGGGAAGAGATGGGGCTTGCAGACTCAACCGTTGCATCAAAAGGGGGTGGCCTGGGGGACAGTGAGAAGGATCTCTCCACCCACCTCTGGGCCTTGGCATTTCCTGACTGCTCCATCTATCTACAATAGCCATGACTCCTCCCCACTCCATCTGGCTACTCCTCACTCCTCAGGTCTCAGCTCAAACAGCACTCTCCCCACTCCCACCCCAAGGTTCTCTGATCCTTTCCCTGCAGCTGCCCTCCCCTGGCCCCGCCAGTCTGCTCAGTGGTGCCTGCCATCCAAACTTCTCATGCAGAACTTGTCCCCTTGTCACACACATACTGTGTATATTTATGTGGATTGCAGGAGTTTGGTTTTGTTTGTTCCTCCCTTTAAACTATGAACTCCATGAAGACAGAGATCCTGTTTCCATGGAGTGCCACATTCCTCCCAGAAGCCAATGGGGTACCCAACACATGGCAGACATCCCCCCAAAATATGCTGAACTGATGAAGGAAACCACTTTTCCACAGAATGGCAGGAGAGGTCCAGTAAGTGAGGTTCATGAGGATGGAATCAAGCATGTGGTCACTGTAGCAAACAATGTAGCATCAATGTGTGCGCTGGTTTATTTCTGCCAAGTGTGCCAGGCAAAAGCTGGTCCCAGACAACAGTGTGGGACATGTGCAAGTTTCTGTCTTTACCCACGTATTTTTGGGGGTGTTCACCAGTACATTATGATATATCTTTTGGACAAATGGTTTGTACCTTGAGCTGAATCACACACCATCAATGTGTCAACAACTTATATCGAAAGCCTGGTGAGACAGTTAACTACTAAACTGGGTGGTAGAGTTCAATGCTTTGAAACTGGTATTATAAGGAATGATCATTTGCATATTGATCAGGGAGGGTGGAGAGCAAGGGGAGAGGGAGACTGTTCAACAAAGACTAGGTGAGCTTCTGATTATGTCTGTATTTCAAAGCACACATGATTGACACGGGGGCAGCAGGCCCACTGCTGACATCTAGTCTGCTTGGCTCCTCACCACCACTGCCAGGTTCCAACATCAAGAACACAGAGACATTTCCGTCTAACTTTTATATGAAGAATTTAATTATCTATACACGTAACTAATTCAAAAGGTTGTATTACAGTTGTTAAAGCCGCAGGTTTATATATTTATATATTTTACATTCATATCCGTGAAAATACTGAAGCGCAACCGAACGAGGAGGAGTGGTCCTCGCTTTCTGCACCATGTGAAAGAAGAAGGACCTCTACACAACCGCCAGCACAGTCTCCCGACAGTGCCAGGCAAACGCGAGGGGAGTGCGCGTTACAGAGTCTTTAGGAGGATAGCTAGATTGTGCTTGAGGCTCCCCCTACCCCATTTTCTGTGCTGTGAGCAGCAGGCATTTTTATTGAGAGCTTCCAACTAGTGTTTAAAAGACAAACAAGGCTTCGGCTACAGCATATCCAACACACAAACAGACCATGAGCTCCATTTCATATTAATCTGTAGAAATTCCACAGTCTAGTTAAAAAATGTAAACATTGGAAATTAATTGCAAGGAGACTTCTATACATTCTTTCTTGTCAAGAAAATTACTTGTTCAAAATAGGTCATTCCATGAAAAATAATTGGAATAAAACTTCCTGTAACAGAGACTAAAAAGAGATTGTGGATATCGTTGATCGTAACGACCTCAACGGCGTCGTCTACTGATTTTATGCTATGCAAACACGCAAAATTAAAAACCCCAAACAAAACACCAACTCAACCAGATAAATCTGAGACCAAACAAAAACACAGAGTGCTTTCTCATGTGGCTACAAGGTCACTGTGCAAAATAAACTTAAATGCAATATGATTAGAGCATCGTACAAGGTAATAGCTTTGCCATGGAAAGAACTAATTTCTTATGTACAGGATGTGTTACATGCTCAACAAGATACAGCTGATACACACAAACAAGCACAAACACCTTCGCTTTAATTGGGGTCATTCTACACGTCTTTAAAACAGAGATACTGAACTCCTCTGCACTTCTATAGTGAGGGGGAAAAGCCCCAAACTACACAATTTAGTTGGTAACACTGGACAAAATAAAAAAATACATCAAGTCTCAGATTTATGGACATTTGGAACAATTTTTAATAGCACATGCAGCATTCCTTGATAGTGGGTCTTTTTGCAAAACCAAAATAGCAAAGAAGTCATTTATTTTGTTTATTAAAAGGCTAAAATATATATTAAAAAATAATTTTAGAACTATTGAAAGCACCTGTGCAAAGGTGGGGGAAAGTCAATTTGAGTAACTAGGAAAGCCACAAAAGGACCCACTACCCTGTGTGTTTTTGTAATTTTTGCTCCTATCTCTGCAAGTAATAACTCAAACATTGCGATCACATGCAACTAAGGTAAAATGAGGTAAACTGCTCTGCAGTGAGTTCTTCTACTCAGAAGGCAGTAGGTGATCATGCTGGAAGTCACATGATCAAGGCTGCATCTCCCATCATCCCTCTGGGCAGTGATATGGGATAGTGGGTCTCTTTGAGGACTTTCAAGCCTGAGGGGGGGATGGACAACATATGATTCCTAGAAAAAGGAGGAAAACAACACATAAGCAAAACAAAACAATGAGCAAAATTCAAGCTAGGAAAATGAGTCAGGCATGTAAACAGCATGGTGCCAAAATGATTTAAAAAAAAAAAAAAGGAAAAAGGAGGGAGGGGAGGGAGGGGACATGCTACAGAAGGAATGAAAATTAAAGAAAAAAAACCCCACGAGATAAACTCTTGCATTACAGAAGGTCTTCAAAGAGACGATTGCGAATGCAGCAATGGTCTAGCTTTAAGTTCTGCAAACAAAGCTCAGCAGAATCAGAGCAATGCTGCATGTTTTACCGGAAGATACCAGAGAGGCGAGGCGACAGAGCCACCAGGGCACTTACATTGCTGGCTTGGGTCCATGTCTGTGGTCAGCTTCACATAATTGGATGGGAAGAGCCCCACTTGTCCATTGACTTCTCCTTTCCACCAGTCGGGGTCCTCCTTGTTGAGGACATTGATGATCTGGCCCTTGTTGAAGGCCAGCTCGTCGTCATTCTGTGCGATGTAGTCATACATCCCAATCACCTGGCACACTGCAGGAGACAGGGCTGGGTGAGTGGCAGCACACTCGCCGGAGAACGCAGAACAGGCATCGCGCAGCCATTCAACATTCCCAGCTACTATTTCTGTCCTTTCAGAAAAGGGTGACAGTAGGTGGAACTGTTCTATCGGGCTTTTACAGTGTGGGCAATAGAGGAAGACAAAGAATTAAAAACCAAGAAAACAGCAAAACGTTCACACTAAGCCTTTAGCCTTTTTTTTTTTTTTGATACGGAGTCTTGCTCAGTCGTCTAGGCTGGAGTGCAGTAGCGCAATCTTGGCTCACTGCAACCTCCGCCTCCTAGGATGTAAGCGATTCTCCTGCCTCAGCCTCCTGAGTAGCTGGGACTATAGGCATGTGCCACCACGCCCAGTTAATTTTTTGTATTTTTAGTAGAAATGGGGTTTGATATGTTAGCCAGGATGGTTTCCATCTCCTGACCTCGTGACCTGCCTGCCTTGGCCTCACAAAGTGCTGGGATTACAGGCATGAGCCACCACGCCCAGCCAAGTCTTAAGCTTTGATAACATCGTCCTTTTTTTCATGTTTACTTGTCAGCAGAAAATGTACAGTGCTAACTGAGGGCTTCCGTTTCGATTGCAGTGGAACTCCTTTCTACTGCTGACTCCAGACAGACTGGCCTATAACCCCATCCCACCTCCCGCTGCACAGGACAGCTGTGTATCATGGGGAATTTACTATCATCTTTCCTTTTTGGTTTAAAGTGGAAGGTAATTTATTAGGTCAAATTATCTTTGACCTCCAAGAATTCCAAATCTTAGTGAAAATGAAAACCAGTGTTTTATTTATTTATTTGGGACACAGCCTTGCTCTATTGCCCAGGCTGGAGTGCAGTGGTGTGATCTCGGCTCACTGCAACCTCTGCTTCCAGGGTTCAAGTGATTCTCCTGCTTCGCCCTCTCAAGTAGCTGGAAATACAGGCATGAGCCAACACACCTGGCTAATTTTTGCATTTTTAGTAGAAATGGGGTTTCACCATTTTGGCCAGTCTGGTCTGGAACTCCTGGCCTCAAGAGATCTGCCCGCCTTGACCTCCTAAAGTGCTGGGATTACAGGCGCAAGACACCACACCCGGTCTAAAACCAGTGTTTTAAAAGACTGTTCTGCTCTATCTTTGCGTCTCAAAACGATGTCTTGAAAGAATCTCCACCCTCAAGAACAGTTTTACTTTGCTCGTTTCTCTCAAGCCTCTGGAGGTAAAACTGTTCTCATTCTTTGGCACTTCTACTTCAGATGAGTCTGCACCATCAGGTCACAGTCCCTATTCATTTTTCTCAACCAACCTATATATACAGGTTTAGGCTTTTCAAATTCTCCAGCTAATTCAATCATTTCAGCAAATGATTTCTCCGGTCCTGAGGAAGGAGCTGTACATGAAGTGGAGGGATACTGACACATCTCCCCGGGGGACAGCAGACCCTATGAGAACCACACTCCTCAGCCTACACAAGCCCACAGCTCAAGCAAAGAGGCCCAGTGGGGACTGAGGCTCATCACAGTTTGCCCATCCTTTAGTTTCTCGAGAAGGCTGCCAGGTTTCAATTTTATCTCACTGGGTACATACAACACAGACATTAAAAGACAAGGTATTGAAACAAAAATTCTATGCTTTCCACAAAAGCCAACCAAGAATGGTGGCTTAAAGACCTAATGCAGAAATCTGTTCCCCTGACCTCCTCTTTCAGATCTTACTGAAGCATCTAATTTGGTTCCTTCAATCAGAAAACAGCCTACCAGGCCAACTGCTGTGCTCTGTTCTTTCCCAGCCCTCCAGGAAAGTGTGCACAACATCCTGCCCGCCCAGAGAAGTCCCCCTCTGCCCAGAGTGAATGTCACAGGCTTTTAGTCACATCATAGCCCCCAACCCCGTGGCTCCCAGCTCCATCTCCTGACCTACTGAGACACCAACCATTTATTTTTGGGTATCACTTTCTGTTGCCTCACCCCCTGGGCTAAACTTCAACTTAAATGGCTGGAAGGAAATCAAGAGGAAAATCTGGCCTTAATGCCATAGCATTCACGACTCCTGCAGGAAGAGCATTCCAACAAGGGTTCTGTTGTATCCAGCACAGAAAAGCCACTTAGATATCTGATCCTTTCGAAAGACATATTCCATATCACATTAGTTGGTCTCAGTCAAAGCAAGTACAAGAAGTGCTTTAAAGCACATGTGAAAAACAGCATAAGATATTTAAAGAGAAAATCAAGTGGAAAAACTCAAGAGACATGCAGACCATTTTCCAGTTAGACACTGGAAATACCTTACCTGCTGCTAATGCTGTTGACTTAGGTGGCTCCGTTGGAGTGATTTTGCTTGTCCCAGGGCTTAGAAGTTTTACATAATTAGCTGGGAACCAGCCTATTTGGCGCTTTTTCCCACGGGCCTAGTAAGAAAAAATTATATCAAACATTTTTAAAGGTTCATCTTTTGTAATACATTTCACTTTACCACAAAGCACTTATGTAAAGCTCACATATAACTGAAAAACAAATGACACTAACAGTAAAATCTATGGATTACTAGGTCACAAATGTAAAACACCATAGCTAAAATTCAAACTGTGGCAGTCATTGGTCAGCAAAGCCCAGAATGTTTTTGCTTGCGCTAGACTGTGTGGATCACAAAATCAGGATATGCCATGGATTGTCTAGGATAGGAAATTCTGCTCATGTAATGCTAGCTCAGCTGTTTATTTCAGGTAATGTAAACATTATGGTTAATGCCAACACTGCATATGGGTTTTAGGAATAATAACATAATAATAATAATAATGGCCATCAATACTCACTGAGTACTTTTTATGAGCCAGGCCCTGTGCATTTATGCACACAACAATTCCAGAAGGATAATACTATCATTATTCTAATTTCCAAATGAAAGGTTTAGTGACAGCCCCAAGGACACAGGCAGTTAGTGGCAAGCCAAGATGCACTCATGTGTCTACACTCTTAGATGCAAGATGACATACATGTGGTACACACAGAACAGAAGGAGACTAAACATTATTTTCACAAATGTGTAGACCCATGTGATGGGTAAAGCCACATTTTTCAACGCCATTCCTTTCTCATTTAATTCAATCTGATTCAATGTAAGACTCATCTATGGAGTGTTTCTGTGCCATGTTGTTAGAGAGGGACAGTAGATGACACAGGGAGTTTATAACAAAGTTGGTGAGGTAGAGCTTGCAGTTATGACACAATCCCATGAAAAGACTCAGGTTAGGGATCATGAGGTGGGCTTTGACTACTCTTCTGTACACCACCAAGAAAAGAAAACCCAAAACTTCTTGTGCATATACACACGTGTGTACACACACACACACACACACACACACACACACACGTCTAGAAACAAGGCTCTGATCAAAACAGCTATCTCTGGGAACAAGGGTGGGAGGGAGACATATTTATCCCCTTGTACTGTTTGAATTTTAAACCATGTGACTCTAATTATCTGTTCCCAAAATAAGGAAATAAAACTAAAAGAAAACTTCTACCACACCACCTCTGCCCTCCTACCTGCCAATTTCTCAAGAAGGACACCTCTGGGTCACTTTTAGAACACAGAGCAGGCTTTCGTTTCCTTGAGGTCTGATAGATTTCATGCCCTTGGCTCAGGGACTACAGCTTTTATGTTCACAGTGAACCTGCCGATGACTGAAGCCATCTGTTTACAGGTTTCCACATGCTTATCTACCAAGTGTACCATCATTCAGCTAGCAATGACATCACTCTTTCCCACACTCCTGCAGCTGCGCGAGGGCAGAACACAGACCTCACTGATGTTTCCTCATTTGTGGATCCACACTGAGAGTCACTCTGGTGACAGCACCAGGAGCTTTCCCAGGCCATGGCAACTCAGCCACCTTATTGTAAATCCTAAGAACCATTCAAACTCTCACTTAAGCACAGCGCTAGAGGTGTGGGGACTGGGAAATATGGCTGCTGTCTCCAAGGGGCTTGTCAGCTACAGGTAGAAATAAGAACTGTGCACGAAAAGCAAAGTATATAAAATACTAAAGAGTGGTGCAGGCATGGCGCCACCACTGGAACTCAGGGGAGGGAGACGGTGCTTCTGGTTGGGATGGTCACAGAGAGCTTCCAGGAGTGGGATCTGCGGCTCTTGTGGAATTGGAGAGGTAGGAGTCAGTTGGCTCCTGGGGAGAAATGTCATGAACAAGGGCAGTGAGGCAGGAGAACAGGGGCTGCTGATGTTTCAAAGGCTGGAGTGGAGACGTCATTGCTCAGTGCTAAGATGTGAGGCTGCACTGGGGAGAGGGGCCCCGCAGGTGAGGAGGAAAGGCGATGGGAGTCTCCCACGTCTCCAAAACAGGATGGGAACATGCTGATGGCAGGGCCAATGGGTGACACGGCACAACTCTAAGCAGGAAGTGGGAACTGAGGGTCTAAGGAGGCCTCTCCCTCCCCAGCACAGGAGCAGGCATGCTGACAAAAAGGAGTGGATTTCCAGGCCTCCAGAGGTCAGATTCCAGAAATAGTGAGTAGTATCTGGCCAGCCTTCCAGAAAGGACGTTTATGGGCATCCACCAGTGAGCTCCCCAGGGGAAGATTTGACTTTGGCTACACTCCAGGTTGCGTCTTCTATTCTGGCCAAGATGTGTTTCTTACATGTTCAGCTCTCCAGTGCGGCTCTTCCTGTCCTGGCCTCAGGCTTGCCTCCACAGAGTGGACAGGGGACTGTGTGAGACCCAAGGCCTTCTCAAGCAGGGTCTTCCTCCTTCCTGTTCCTGCTGTTCCAATCCCCCATTCCTCAGAACCCCAAGGGTCTGTCTTCTGAGGCTAGCCCACTGTACGGCAATGGTTTCCTGCCTCTCTTCCCCCTCAAACTTACCTAGTTCCACACGGTCCTGCTTATGGGCAAACACCAGCTGATTGGGGAAGTCAGTCTACAGGCCCACTAGTGGGCACCAAAGGGTTCCCACAGGCCCTTTCCTCACAGAGCATTCAAGAAACTGTTCCTTCCTGTATCTGACCCAGCCTTACTGAGGCCCGCTGTGTTACGCAGCAGAAACCTACATTCAACAAAGGCTAGACAGACGGATGGCTGCTGGGAAATTTAGCCCTTCCACAGGCCCCGGGCAGGCAAGCCAGGGAGCAAGCCCCGTCCTTCACTGAGCTATGAAGTGGGTGCCCAGGTACCCGCCTGGCTGTTTGAGGCTCATCTTTGCTTTGTATGGGGGAGGATGTGGGGAGGGAGACACGCTCTCTGTACAAAAGTCAGCTGGCTTACCTCTCAAGTAACTGCTATGTAACTTTTTTTTTTTTTAAGACGGAGTTTCACTCTTGTTACCCAGGCTGGAGTGCAATGGCACGATCTTGGCTCACCGCAACCTCTGCCTCCTGGGTTCAGGCAATTCTCTTCCCTCAGCCTCCTGAGCAACTGGGATTACAGGCACACGCCACCATGCCCAGCTAATTTTTTGTGTTTTTAGTAGAGACGGGGTTTCATCATGTTGACCAGGATGGTCTCGATCTCATGACCTCGTGATCCACCCACCTCGGCCTCCCAAAGTGCTGGGATTACAGGCTTGAGCCACTGCGCCCGGCCGAACTTTATAAAGGCAACTTTTAATTTAGAAATGATTTCAAACTCACAAAAAAGTGGCAAGAATAAGAAGAGCACACAGAACACCCGTAGGCCCTTTACCCGAATTCACCTACTGTCAACACTCAATGCCAGCTGCTCCCTCATCTGTGCGCTTTCTCTCCCCCTCCCCACCCCTCCTCTGTAAGCTCTTTTTCTGAATCATCTGATTGCAAGTTGCTTACATCTTAACTCTTTACCCCTAAATACTTCAATGTGTATCTCCTACAGATAAGAATATTCTCTTATATGACCACAGTACAGTTATCACTTTCAGTAAATTTAACACTGGTACAACAATTCTGTCTAATCTAAGTGTCCATAACCTGATTTTGCCTGTTATCCCAATAATGTCCTTTCCAGCGTGGTTTCCTTTCACACAGAGACTGAATCTAATACTGCAGTCAGTCCTCACGCCTCTTTAGTCCCCTTTCGACAGGTTTTGTCTTTTATGATCCTGACATTTTTGAATGTCCCTCCCTGCGCAGCTGCACACACATGACGTCTACTGGTCTCCCCACTGCTGACCATTCTGATCACCTGATTCAGGTGTTGTCGTAGTTCTCCACTCAATAATTACTGTGTTTCCCTGAAAATCACAAGCAATCTCTGGGGGTCACTTCAAGACCACGCACATTTTCTGCTCCTACTGAAAATTTCCTGTAGATTTGGCATCCATCAATGATTCTAACAAGTTTTACCATGAGGGCGGTAATGTAATCTTTTTAAAGCATCTTTGTCTCTGGAAATGAGACTTATACTAGGTATCTGGAATGGTAAAATGTATAACAAGAAGATATGATTAATACACACACACACGTACATGCACACAGGGGAACTAAAAATACTATAATGTATGGATGTGGCTTTGAATGCAAAGAAACCTGCTACTGTGCCACACCTAATTCCACTGATGAAAAGCTCTACTCTCTAATGCCAAGACACTTAAGGACGATGCTATGCAGGCATCCCTCGTCATATGAGTTCTCACTATGCCAACACTCACTATCCGAACTCAGGGATGGAACAGATATGTTTTCATATGAGCTCCTAGCTCTCAGAAATCTGTTACTGGCTGCCTGAGGCTTGGGAACTAAACAAATACAGAAAATGTGGCATCTCCTATTACCCAAATACAGAATTTAGGCAGTGAGGGGTGATTTGTACTTTATAATAAAATAGCATCCCTTTGAGATTTTGCTTATTGAAACTTGGATAGAGAACTGTAAATAAGTAGAAAAGACACTGACTTGCAGCTCTCCTTCCCACCATCCACCTGGGTTCTTTTTTCGGATCAGTATCAGCTGACCAGGGGCAAGAGTGAGCTGCTCAGGGCCGGTGGCGGTGTATGAGGCAATAACCTGGGCAATTTCTGAAAAACAAGATCAGACATTGCGGTGCACTGTTAGAGTCAGCAGGAGAAAAGTCCAAGAAGATGCAGGCGCCTCCCAGGTTCACAGATGAACATCATCAAAACCAATGCATTGGGCTGGATTTCTACCCAACGAGTAAGGCTCCCTGAATCGCCCCTGTTCCCAGAGCTATCAGGCAGACACAGCATTCAAGAGCCCTCAGTGGGCAGCAGGCTCCCTGGTCATCTCATGAAACTAACTTACCAACTCCCCTCCATAAGGTCTGCTCCTTGCCCACTCCTGGCACCTTCTGTCACATCCCTCCCACAATTACTGCGAATGCCCTGAGGCTAAGGGCGGGGCCTCATTCACCACCCACACCAGCACAGTAGCACTCAATGACTAAACTGCTAAAGTGACTAAAGGACTCAACAGCTTTTCCAGCTGCCAAGTACAGTAGAAAGAGAAAGGCTATTTTCCTCTGAAACTGCTGGGAGCCTGGCAGGAGCTTATTTCTGTGTTGTTGCTACAGATTCTCACTCCCAATAACACAGCCGCCTTCTTTATGGCTCACATGTTGACAGTGATCCCTGAATATCAGGTGCGAATTGTGACAGGGCAAATTTCTTTCTATTTATTTCATGTTATAGGAGGGACCTGGAGATAAGGGAATTTTATGCAAATTCAGCACAGGGAAAAAAAGGTAAACAGTTCTGTACTTTTCCTGAATGTTAAAAGTCCCATGGGAAAAATTCCAGCAGTACCACAAACCAGGCTCTGAAACACACATTTCCGCTAGCCCAGGAGATTTTGAGTATGAAAAGACAGAACCCCTCTGTGCCTGAGTTCTGGCACATCTGCAGCTACTGCCTTCTGAACTTCTAGAAGCAATACAGAACAAACTGTTCTACTCCTCTATCCTTGCTCTCCAAGTGTGGTTTGTGAAAGAAAGGAGAAAAGAAGGAAAGAAGGACAGAAAAAAAAAAAAAGAAAGAGGGAATGAAGTAAAGAATGGAAAGGAAGAACGCAAAAAGGCCCCATGTTCTGATGGGATTTTCTACTTTTCCACTCACTCCAGGGAATGAGTAAGACTCTGGCCCTTAAGCAAGCCGCTCTCATCCTGTTCTGCGTGCTATCAGGGGCCACCACCAGGACAGAAGCACTCAGAGATCACACTGCAGGCCTGGCTCTGCCTGATGCTTTGGAGAGCTTGGGGCAAGCAAGAAAGGCCAGAGCACAGTCTACTGCCCCAGCCTAGGCTCTGACTGGGAGCTCCAGCTGGGAGGCCTACACAGATGAGGACTCTCCTGCAACACACCAAAGACCAGCTCTTGATTCCAAGAGTTTATGATTTGGAGAAAGACCAAACTAGTGTCCTATTTGGCACTGGATGTTCTTGCTCCTCATGGGACCTGGCATATGCAGACGGCGATCTGCCCCAACATTATCTGCGGTCTTTCGTGTCCTTTCTTGCTAGTTTCAGTGCAAAATAAAGCCCACCTGGGCATCATCTATGAAATATCTGGACCCTCTGGAATGACAAACGTCCAAAACTTAGAAAACTTGCAGTTAAAACAGAGATTTTATGGGGTGGTCCAATGTATTCCCATATACTGATTGTATTTATCTGACTAAAATAAAATCCTAGACTATGTGAAACCTCTCTTCCTTTTTCTTGCCATGTAAGTCCAGTTGGAGCTGAGCACAGACAGACAAGCAAATCCGTTGCTTGGCATTTCAGTAACTGTTTCAACCTATAATTTCCTAAGGATATGTTAGCAAAAAAGCTCCAATGACCTAAGACCAGGAAGACATGCCACAGAAACCATATTATTTCGCATCCACTTCTTTCTTCTCTTTTTTGTGCTACTATTTATAGCACATGTGATTTTATTGAAATCAACTAAAACACTTTGGATTCAGAGGTGTGACTATAATTTTGTACCTTCAATGTGTACCGAGGAAACCATCTGATGGTTTCTAAATTAATGGGACCTACACTCAGATAATATCTGTTGCTCCTCTAATCTTCTCCACTGTTTTGTGTCCTGGAAATGAAAAGGGGCTAACCAAGCCCAACAGGAAGACTGAGAAGCAGGTGAGCCCATAATCCTAGATCTCCATGTATTATAACTTCTCAGAATCTCGCCTGCTTTCTTTTTTTTTTTGAGATTGAGTCTTGTTCTGTTGCCCAGCTGGAGTGCAGTGGTGCAACCTCAGCTCCCTGCCACCTTGGCCCCCTGGGTTCAAGCAATTCTACTGCCTCAGCCTCCCGAGTAGCTGGGATTACAGATATATGCCACTATGTCTGGCTAATTTCTGTATTTTTTGGTAGAGACTGGGATTCCCCATGTTGTCCAGGCTGGTCATGAGGACTCTCCTCCAACGCACCAAAGACCAGCTCTTGATTCCAAGAGTTTATGGTTTGGAGAAAATGATCCACCTGCCTTGGCCTCCAAAATTGCTGGGATTACAGGTGTGAACCACTGTGCCTGGCCTCACCTGAATTATTTCTCGACAACCCAAGAGAACACTCTGTCAGGTAACGGCTGCACTCCTTAAGTGTGAAGTAAGACAAATCTCATAACCAAGTAAAATTATTAATGGATTCCAAGGAGAGGACTTACTCTCCGCACTCTCAGGAAAGATTCTTTTTATTTTAGGATCTATTCCTAATCGACAAAGATGGGGAGCAACTAACAATTACATTCAAAACATTGAAAAGTAAGCATCAGGATTTGTAACTTACCAGGTTTTTTTCCTAAACTCCCTGTTTTCCCAGCAGTTCCAGAGCCCTTAAAACAGAGCAAAAGGTCTCATTTGCATGCTGAAGTTTTGATCATGCAACTTAAAGAACGATTAATGATGATACAAACCCACTTGAGCCCCGAAGCCCCTCTTTTCATTCTGGGAAAACACAGCACTGCGTCACCTGACACAAGGATATAAATCAGGAAAACATGGGACAAAATAAGTACTTTCAAACGTGCTTTTACTCATTTCTATAAGAGGAAGAAACAGCAGAGTATGGGGCCCTGTAAGAGCCCAGAGGGCTCCAGTATTGACCGTGCGGAGTGCAGGCATTTCTTGGACCTGGTCGAACCTAATAGGAGTCTCCAAACTAGGAAGACTGTTAGTCTGCATTCTAAACACTAAGCTCGGGCTTGTTACCATGTGGTTAATTATGATATACTTCACATATAAAAAGTACAGGGAATAGAACTCATGAGCCTACCACCAGATTTAACACATTAAAATATTAACATTTTGCTATATTTGCTTTAAGAGCTTTCTTCTTTAAAAAACTAACACAGTACAGGGACAACTGGAACCGCTCTCTTCCCCCATCCTATTCACCCCTCTCTATCCAAAGAGGCAGTGGCTGTCCTGTGTGGCCTTTCCACCCAATTTCACAGTGTTTATACACTGAAATTTCTCTATCAATGCATAGAGGCAGAGCATATTTCTTCCCAACTATCAAGCATTTAAAAAGTGCTCTGGGGTTGAATTCCTCTCTGGGATACTCATGGAATTTTAAACCAGCTGAGTAAGCCAAGAACAGAGACCACGAGAAGCAGGACAGAAGCCAGAATGGAATCTGTTGTTACAAAGTGCTTTATTCCAAATTAATTTATGCTCGAATCTATCTTGCAGTAAATTAAGTATTCCAATTAAAACAAAACAAAAGGCTTAATAAACTAAACATGAGTTACTGAAAGAATAAAAATATGCCATTTATCTACCAGGAACACAACTTACAGTCTCTTTATTTTACTTATTGAAATTTAAGAACCATTTAGCAGGAAAAGTTTAGGTTAAATTTGTACTTGATTCTGTTTTCTTTATTAATTATAAAGTTATACAATGGCAATCTCTCGCTATTTTTTAATAGGCTGCATATCAAAAAAAGGAATATCAATGAAACAAGATTCCAGTGACCAGTTACTTTCCTAGTAGAGGCTTAGAATCTACTCCCTACATTCCATAAAAAGAACAAAGCAATTGGCAGTACTCAACAGTAGAGTTCAAGTAGTTTCAATGTTCTCTCTTTGAAAAACCACAGCCAGCCCCATGAGCTGGGACGGATTCAGAAGGCCATGTTCTGTCCTCCCTGCACCTGTAAAGCCTCCCAGTCTGTGTGCCCCAGACCTGCCCATACAGAGAAAGGAAGCAGGATGGGACAATCCTCCCCATGCCTAGACTTCAATTCTGGTATCTGAAGCTGGGTCTGGTGTTAAGTTTGGTCGAATATTTTGCTTTTACACTGAATTCTCTATCCAACTATAACAAAAGAGCTGAGTTTTTAGATTTTTTTCATTATTGAATAATATAGCTAAATATGTATCTAAACAGTTTTAGTACTGGTAGTTCTTCTGTCGCTAATAATTTAAGACTGTGGTTAAGAAAGTACCTTACAACTCCACTTACCTTAAAAAAATCACTGCATGTTTTTCTAAAGTTTACTTTGGATGGTTTTATTAAAGTAGAAAACTGTAATTTTTAAAAATACGTTACAAGTAATGGCTTTTGTATTTTAATTGATCCAAAAGGTAAGGTCACTTTAAGAGTTTTCATGCATGGTAGCAGACACTGAGTTGGTTTTTAGTGTTTTACCCAACTCCCCTGAAATATCATCTGTATGACTCTCACTGGACTCAACGTGCTAGCCTGGAGAAGAATTTAATTCTCCAGGTCTGAAAAGTCCAATATGCCAGCTGTCTCACAGGGCAAAAACTGTTTTCTTCCAGACTTCTGCCAAATTCTCCAAGGGTGGGCAGACTTACATAAATCCATCCATTGGAATTCCACCTAGCTGCTCAAGACTGCAGCAAGAAAAACCAAAAAACAAAACAATGCCACCCCTTAAAAAAACAAAATCCAATCAAATAAAATCATTTCTGGGAGCTGCGGGAGAGGTGAGCAGGCCGAGGGCAGGACTACTGGAGCAGTGCACCAGGCCCAGCCTCGCCCCCAGAGCAGCTCCAAGCACAGGGGCCCATGGAAGAGTCCAGGATACACCACTGGCATTTGAAATAGAGAACTTTGTCCACCTGCTTACTCCTGACAAAGCAGCCCCTACAGGTTCCCTGCCAGCCTTTTCTCTCTCAGTACCTAGGAGGTATGAGGAGAAAAAGAAAGTAACTGAATTGACTGTTAATGCTTAAAAAAAAAAAAAAAAGAGTCAATTCTTGTTAGTTTTTTAAACTGTGCATTGGATCTGTTAAATGACTACATTTATAACCTGAAACTCTCCACTAACGTGCAAGTGGCTCCTACAAGACAGACTCCCATACTCTGTGGTAGGTCCACCCCACCATTCCATTAAACTTGCACTATCTTGAGACCATAGTTTATGCGATCAAATTTTTAGGGCTCTATTTAACAACACTAGGAACATTTCCAATTTATGCGGATAACAGCACTTCAATTCAGTCCTGATCAACGGAGATTCTAAGGCCTAGCCAAAGTGTACTCATCTCTTAGATCTTGTCTTTCTAATGTATGAGCAAAAATAGAAATTCTAAAAACTTTCTAATATCCAATATTCTGGGGCCAGTATCACCAGAATACTTCTGTTTATACAGGCAAAATATTGCTATCTTTCTTGGGGCATCTAAAAATCAATGACCATAATGATCTAATCAAGAAAGTTTACTCCAAAGCATAAGTCAATTACATGCAGAAAGAGAGATTAATACTGAACATTATCTTCCCAGCTGATGCGGACCAGCCCCGTCACACTCAGCCTTACTTAGCCCTTATGTGTTCTGCTTGAGGGAGGCCAATGCTTACCCTACAGTGCCAAATGACAAGATCAAACAATGACAGGTCACACTGGATTTACTGTCACATTCCAGAACTTAGCAAAACGCAACAAAGCTCCACTGTCAAATATCATGTGACTCCCCGCAAAGAGAATTGCCACACAGAAAGGGAGAGGAAACAGTTAATGTGGGTTTACCTCTGAATCTTTAAGCCTCACATAGTTAGAAGGGAAGACTCCGGACTTGTCGCCCACTGTTCCTGTCCACCAGTCACCATCTTTCTTGGTAACCAAAATCACATCCCCTTGCTGAAAGGTTAAATCTCCTTGCTCAGAACTCTCGTAAGTGTACATGGCAATAAATTCTGGTGGGGAGAAATATTGAAATACGGAGAGAGCTTGATTGTTTAAAGAAATCCCAGACAGCTTTGCAAAAGAAAGTTTATGAATAAGGAATTAGGACAAGATCCATTTAAGAGAAGGGCTAGTCACAGATAAAATACAGAGCTGCAGAATGCCCTGGGCTCCATATTCCCCCAGTGTATATGAAAGTTCAGTAGCTGCAGACAGGGAGACAATTCCTGGGAAGACCCAGACACAGGAACAAAACACCCAACTGCATGTTTACCGAAACCTGAGTATTTAGCAGTGATCTACCATTTGGCACCATGATTTCTTTTTGAATGAAAATGGTTTTTACATTTAGTTTTAATTAACAGTTACATAGTACCTACTCTGTGCTGAACACTGGGTCAGATGCATTCATATGCAGGCTCTTGGTAAGCATATTAAGTATCTGTATTTCAGTTTTGAGGGTACCACATTACAGTTTTAGAAAATTGTTAGATAGGTTATATTCTCTGTATAAATTAAACAAAACATCTTTTCATTATTCAAGTGCCTGAAAACTTATGTCCTATTGTGTCATATACATAATATGATAGGAAGCTGTTAGAACACAAAATGAGTTACATATATTATTTAGTTAAAAATGGGCATCTAGTTGTCATTTAAGAGCACAAACAGGTAGAGAGAACTGATGATAAAAGGAATGCCTATCCAATCCCAGAAAGCCTTTCAACAAGTTAAAATGACAAATCATAGTTTATCACATTTTATTATTCATGTAATTTAGTCTTAAAAGATAACAACTAGTGTTCTTTCGTGTCTTGAATTTGAAGGGTGTACGGTACAGAAGAAATTTTTCTCTTTGATTATACATAGAACTTTGCATCACTCTTGGTTGATTTTATTAAGGCTTAGAACCAAATCACACTCTCAGAAAGATCACCAGACACAAAATCCTAGATGGAGGTTCCAAGTAAAGATTTACAGAAAGATGCACATGTTTCTTTTTTCCACTTTCTCTCCATTTTATCCTAGACCTTTGTATGTATTTTTTTTAAAGCAACAGAAAAATCACCATTTACCCAAAAAGTTCATTTTTATAATGGGCAATGTATATTTCTCTCTAAACCTCAGATGATATTTCTTTAATGTCGAGCCTCGAGTTGAGTAGGAGGCCGGAATTTTGGATGGAGAACTCCTCCGGTTAATTATCAGAGCCTCTGCAGGAGGTACGAATGAAAACTAAAACAAACAGACAAAAACACAAAAACCTCTAACCCCTGTGCTCACATGGGCAGCCCCTGGAGCAACAAGGGGCCTCCTTCAGCGGGAGTGTTGACCTGTCAGCCCCGAGGCCAGCAGCAATTGCTGGTGGAAAGCGCTGGGCCCCATGGCAGACACAGGTCATTCAAACGCCCAAGGGAAAACAGAAGACTCTCTGTCTTTAGCCCTGAGGTGCTGGTAACACATACCTCCACAGTGAACATTGGAAAAATGATTTCCCACCCAAGGAAATCAAAGTTTGTTGGCTTTAATGGGGTCATTGTTTTTTCATTAATAGACTCATTTTTCTGATTTCTCCATACTCTGACCCTTCCCTTTTTTGATTTTGATCCCTGTTACTGTTCTTTAGATCACATTTGGCCATTTAAGACAGGATCTTTGGCAATCAATACTTTCCTCAGTGATTCCTCAACTTCAAAGTCACTTTCTTTAAGATGGATCCAAATTTTGAAGTAACTTTCCAAATGCTTAAGAAACTTCAGAAACGTGAACTCTGGCTGAACTTGGTATTGCAGTATAAAATATAAAATATAAAGGAGACTGGAAAGACTGAGGCTGGCCTTGCCCTGCCTTGCACTAAGGCATCTGCAAGTGGCTTTAGGGGGACAATGAAACCCAGAGACGTGATGATGTATAGGCAGAGGTTCCTCTTCAGCTACCCTTCTCATGAGACATTTCACAGAAGGCACTGGCCATCCCCAAGCCAATATTTTAAGAGCAACCCAATCGATCATCTATTTTATCTGGTTTATAGTTTACTTTAAATTTGATTATGTTCAATGTGATATTAACAAGAGGCTCATTAATATTTGTAAATAGCTTTTCTCAGAATTTCTAAGGCTAATGTCCTCCCAACCCTTCACAAAGCCAGTAACCTTTCCAAATATTTCTAATACCTAAGTCATTTCAAAATGGCTGTAATAAATACAAACAAGATCGGAATTTAACTCTATTCTGTTAACCAATTTTAAGTGTATGTGTGGTTCATTTCTGACCTATTTATTGAGGCCTCAGTACATGTTTCAAAACAAATAAATAAACATTCCTCCACACTGCTATTGGATGAGGATGCTCATACTTTACGTGGCTTTATCAGTAATCCAGGGAATGAAGCAAAAATAAAATAAAAGCAGTAGACATTTACTGTGCTTTGTTCTAAAAGCCTTCTGCATGTTATCTCTTTATCCTTGTAATAATTTTCTATCTCAAGGGCTAGTTATCATGCTCAATTTACAGACAAGGAAGCTAAGGCATAAACAAAATAGTACAGTTACTAGATGGGAAAGTCAGGATAAAAACTCCAGCCCTCCACTGGTTATCATACACTGAAGGTTTTTTTTTTGGTTGTTTCTTATTTTTTGATGAGGTATATAATTTGCTTTTTAGTAAACTGATTGCATGTGCTGTGTTTAAAGGAGCTTTTTGCCTTGTTACCCTACCAGTGCATAAAAAAGTCATTAAGATAATGAGAATGTATAAAGGGAACTCTGCTAATCATAATTTTCATGGTAATAGTACAAATTAGGTCCTCAATTTGTTTAGTGATAAGGATTTATAGCTATGCTATGAGCTAAAAAAAAATTTTTACTTTTAAAAATCCTCTTGAAAAAAGAACACTGTTACTGTGAGTCTGAAATGCCATTATACCTTAATCCTTGCTGTCTCCACCTAAAACAGCTGTTTTAATAATTCTATTTTTCACTAGGCAAGGTTTCTAAGGGATGCAACAATCTCATTATGGCAAACAAACTAAATAAAACATTCTATACTCATGTAATGTATTCAAGGAACCCATAAAGACTTACTATAGAATTGGTTAGTTACAGCATCAGTTAACACTGCTCAGACCATCTACACAGAAAACCCATCTAATTCAAGGAGTACTCTCCAGTTAGGATGTGATGATGACTGTATTTAATATAAAAAAGACATGAGATTTTTACCATGAGGGTCTGAATTACGTAGGTTTTGGTCAATTGGCATCTATACATTATTTAAGATTATGTCACCAAGTGGAGATTGGGAAAGAAAGCAATTATTTGCGTAATAAACACTCAAAATGATTTTTTTTAGGCCTAAATTGTCTGATTTGGTTGTTTTCATAGAGCAAAGAAACTGAGTTTCAGTTTCATTTGGGATGGTACAGATGGCATTCATGTTACTCTGAGAACTCTACTGGTCTGTGCAGTTTTAAGATGAAATACTTATCTATGTAAGTCAGACGAGACTAGACTATGTTAGGTGAAGCAATGACCATAATTTAGCTAAAGAGAGGCTCGGAAAACTTGATTCTTAGTAAACTGAATGGGTCTCTTTTAAAAGTCAAAGGGCTCATAATAAAATATAATTAGAAAATTCAGTTTTTGATGATTAATATATTTGACAGTATTTTCTATAAAGTATTTTGATTTTGTAAAGAGCTAAACTTTCATTTTACTTTAGTTTAATATATTGATCATAAGTGTAGTCTATCTTGAGATGAAATTCAATCTCATTTCAAACATTTACACAATGTCCTTGACCCTTCTGAAGAACAAAATACAACTCAGACCCTCACCTTCTCCCGAAACGGCCGGCTTGGCTGCTGGAGAGGCTACTCGCTTTAGACTAGCAGGACTCTCTGAAGAACCAGACTCCATGCTGCAACAAGGGAAGAAGAGAGTATTTTAATTTTTGTCTTAAAAGAAAGTAGTACAAATGATACTGATTTTTCTGTTAAAACTATTTGACTTTTAAAACTATAAATAATACAGAGCTGAAATAGTTGTACTTAGCTAGGTTAAAAACACATAATAAGGTACTACAGAAGCATAATTCTAAGCTCACGTTCTTCTTCTTAAGAGATGGGGTCTCGCTATATTGCCCAGGCTGGAGTGCGTGGCTATTCACAGGCACGATCCCACTACTGATCAGCACGGGAGTGTTGACCTGCTCCATTTCCGACCTGGGCCGTTCACCCCTCCTTAGGCAACCTGGTGGTCCCTCACTCCCTGGAGGTCACCATATTGATGCCAAACTTAGTGCAGACACCCAATCAGCATAGTGCACTACAGCCCAGAACTCCTAGGCTCAAGCAATCCTCCCACCTCAGCCTCCTGAGTAGCTGGGACTACAGGCATGTGCCACTGCGCCCAGCACTTGCATCTTATTTTTCAGCACTTTGCTATACTGAACACATAGCCTATGTACTAGTTTATTTCAAGGGATGACTGACTGAGAGATGCTCATTGAATAATTTTGCTATTTTCATCTTGTTAAAGCTCATAATTCGTTTTGAACATCAATATGGTTGAAGGAATTAAATAACAACCTTAAGGTTCCATGCTGTAAGAACCTAATGAAAAAGACAATTAAGTCCTTCTGATCATTTCCCCAAATGCTTTGGGTTTCTAAGTATTCACATATATCTCGTACAGTGCTGGGTAATAAGCATAAAGAGAGTCATAATCTCCAACTAATGCACAAGAGTGTTCCAGATATCAGAGCTGAATTCCTTCTTGTATAAGGCAATGAAAAACAAGACACATAGGTTTCCATGAGGGAAGAAAAAATGCACTTATCTATAAGAGGCTCTCTTTTTGTACTCCATATATTCTAACGTTTGCAGTTAAAAATCTAGAAGACAAACTAATCCTGCGACTCCTGTGAATCTTAACTAGCACAAACAGTTTAATGCCTAATACTGTTTTCATCAAATACAAGCAGATAAATACAAAAATACCTTGTAGATTTCCTTACGGGCCCTGAAATGAGTTTCACGTAAGACTTGGGGAACCAACCCTTCTGACCTTGAACTTCTCCAAACCACCACATGTCTTGTTGTTCCAGGACGGTGATGACATCATTTTTGTTAAAATTTAAATGGTTGTCTTTTTTGGCTCTCCAAGGATACAGGGCTTGAGCTTGTAGACCCTCCACCTTTTCACCCTTGTGTGGAATAACATAAAAGACCTCTCGTTATGTTGTGGTTTGTTATCAATTAGGGCAGACGTGAACATGGCACCTCTCCAACAAGCATAGGCCAGACAAGCACACACAGCCACAAAGGGCCCTGAGGCAGCACAGCAGGAGTGCTGGATGCTTCACTGTTTCCCAACAATTGTTTACTTCCAAAAGTGGAGGCAAAAGCCTGCCAGTCTCCTCACAAAGTCATTGTCTGACCATCTAGAACTCTCTATTTCAACAAGCCAGGCGGTCACAATTATTCCGTTGCATCTGGCTGTGTGCCTTTTATATTTTGGTTCTATTTTCACTGTCAAGTTGCCCAGGACACCTCCACATTTCCAATCTGACTGGTATTTTTAGTGGAGGATTAACACTGGAGCAGAAACTTTATGAGCTTTCATGAGATCATTAACTGGCATTTTAGTTTAGGTGGACCCAGGGAAATAGGTCCTGTGCTGGATTATGCTTGTTTTAGTTCCTTTTTAGAGAAAACAGGAATTTGGTTAGCATAAATTCATTGTAACTGCCATTTATTATACATCTACATGCACTGCACCATGAGACTACAAAAATGAAAAAAACAGTCTCTGCTTCCCCCAAATAATTTAGGGAAAAGCACTTTATTAATCATAAAACTCTATAAAGATGGACAGTATGGTATCATTAGCAAGTAACTCACAAATAATGGGGAAGAAAGAGATAAAAACAACCAAATATACCACCTGGCAGAATGAAATATAGTAAAAAGGAGTTCCTACTATTCACTGTAGGAATAAAGAAAAAAGAGGGATGAATTCTGCCTGGGGGCAGCAGGGTAAATTTCACAGAGGGGGCAGCATCTGAGGTGGGCCATGAAGGATGATAAGGACTTTGACAGCTAGGGCTTCGGAGGAAGGGCACTCCAGGCTGAGGGCGCAGCATGGGCAAAGGCCTCGTGGTGGAACACTGCAGGGGATCCGGGAAGAGAAGCACAATCCGGGGCTGCGTGTGGCCTAGTCTCATGGAGGGGTGGAGGAGGAGGTCAGGCTGGAAAGGCAGGGTGAGGCATTTATTATCTTTTAAGAAGCTATAGCATCAAACCATTACAATATCTTAAAGCATTTAGTAAAAAAATGAAACATCAACTCTCAATCACATATGTGAATAGAAAAGAACGAAGGATAATGCCTAGAGATGGATACTTCTAAACCAATTTGTACTTGCCTTTGTAAGTTATTTCCATTATGCTGACATTACGTTATGATTATGTCTGATAAGCAGAGAATTTACAACAGGTCAAGTAGTTTTAGCATCTATGTGCTAACCTCTAAATCCTGGTCTTCATGTGAGCTTGCCTTAAACTCACAACATCCCTATCCTATTCCCTTCCATTTAGCTGTACATTCACTCCTTCAAGTCCCTCAGAGCTGAGGAAGTTTCCCTGGATTTCGAACACTAAGACTGTATATTCCTGACCTTGCATTTTTCCTCGCAGCGGACCTGCTGCCTGCATAGCTCCTCATCCCACAGCCCGTGTGTACTGTCTAATCCTCTTGGCCACTTCACTGATTTCTCTAAGCATGGACCCCAGCGTCAGCCTTTCAACTGTGCCCTCACTGGCACTTCGGAATCTCTCCCCGAGAAATCTTCCCCATGTCTGCTTTGTCAACCTTTTCACATCGATGGGCCCTAATGACCCCAGCCTGGGCTGGATGTGGACTCTGCGTATGAATCACAGATCTGTCACTTACTAATTTTCTGACTTTGGCAACTGTTTAATCTCGCTGAATCTCCATTTCCACATCTGTAAAGTAGAGATGATACTTTCTCCAAAAAGCTATTAAAGTTTAGCAATCCCATGGTAATATAAGACGTGAGTAGGTGGGGAGGGGAAGAAGTTTAGTAAGATCCACGCACAGTATTGCTATGATAGAAATAACAGTAGTGAACTATATTACTATTATTATTCCTAGTCCCAAGCTTTGAAGTATTGCTAGAGAAAGCTGAGGCAATGTGCAATGACCTACTGCAGACTCAGGTTAAAATAAGCCTGGCAATTCTTAATTCTATTGTTTTTTCCTTTTCTTTTCTTTTTTTGAGATGGAGTCTTGCTCTGTCACCCAGAATGGAGTGCAGTGGTACAATCTCAGCTCACCACAACCTCCACTTCCCGGGTTCAAGTGATTCTCCTGCCTCACCCCCCAACCAGAGTAGCTAGGATTACAGGTGCCTACCACCACGCCCAGCTGATTCTTGCATTCTTGCATTTCTTTCTTTCTTTCCTTTTTTTTAAAGTAGAGACGAGGTTTTACCAGGTTGGCCAGGCTAGTCACAAACTCCTGATCTCAGGTGATCTGCTCACCTTCCAAAGTGCTGTGGTAACAGGCGTGAGCCACCACACCAGCCCAATTCTTCATTGTTGCCAGATGCCTCATTTGCCTGCTCCCAAACCTCTTGTATGCTCCACAGCTGCCTAGGGCTCCCTCCTCCCTGAGAACAGTATCATGCGGCCCAACCTCAACATCTTTCTTGGCTTTATCTTCTCCAATCTCTCTTTACCCTTCCTCACCCAGAAGAAAGCGACTCCTGTCTTTTCTGTGCCTTCTACCAATTATATCTTCTGACAATTCACTTTTCCATCCCCAACTCCAGGGGCAACATGGCTGGTTCTTGCTTTCCCAGAACCCTCCACACTGCTCCTTCTCTGTCCTTTTGCAGACCTTTACACTTTCTTGCTCTTCATTTCCTTTTACGCCCCAGCAGTGTGGTTTCATCCTTCTCCTTCCCAGGTCACAAAGCTCTGGCTGTCACAATGAATGGTCTCTTCTTTGCCCTGACCACAGTACTTAATAACATAAGCAACCTCCCCTCCCCCACCTCCACTTTCTGGAACAACCTCCCTACCCCATCACTGAGTCACTGTTAACTAAGCATGTGACGTGCTAAATGCTGAGCTGGGACAGATGCAAAGGAAAGTACCATTTCCTGCTGAGTAGCTCCTGTTCTTCTTCCAGGCTACAGAATACACACGTGCCTGTGGATTTGCTATTTTCTCCCTGTATTCTCTCTCCTTGGACGACCTCACACATTTCCTGAGATCTGATAATGTTCACTACGAGAATGGCTCCAATCTATAATCCCAGTCTCGCCCTCTCTTCCACTCTCCAGATCTATGTTCCAACAGCCTGCCAGACAGGGTCCCACAATCACCTTCAACTCAACACATCTAAAACCCAACTCTCCCTTTAACTACACATTCATTTCACTCTCTGCCTTCCTCTTTTCCCTTTAAAGTGGACCATTTTCCTCGATTCCACCTTTCCTTTGGCTCCCACAGGCGTTGTGACTCCAACCCCTTCACTCTCCTCTGCAGTCTCTTCCACGTGCTCTCCTCTTCTGCTTCCACCAGCACCTCCCTACTTGGTGAACATGAACTCGGCTGGGTCCAGGCCTGCCCTGGATCGCAGCTAGGTGACAGCAACAGCCCTGACTGGTGGCACTGCCTGCCCGCCCTCCACTCTAAGCTTCCTGCATACCACACTTCCAGATGGATCTGCCTAGAGCCTGTGTTTCATCTGGGTGTGGATCAGAAACGATCCTGGAACCCCCAGTGCCTCCCAGATGGGCACTTGCTATTTGGCATGATTATTTCCAGAAATTTCATTATTTTATCATTATTGTATGAAGCAAAAGAGAACTATTCAGAATAACTACCTTTGTCCTTTCGGCATTATTCTTTCTGAGGCAAGTATTTCAGAGCTTCCCATTAACCTTTAATCGGTCTACCTTTTCCAATAAAAACTCAATGGAGTGGGCCATGATTTTCCTTAAACAGATTCTGACTGTCTGCCTTAAACCCTTTGTCCCAGCATTTTCTGTCTGATATGCTGGCCCTCTCCATTTTCTAGTAAGATCTAACCCACTGGTCAAGATGCAGCTCAAATGTCCCTTCAATAATAAAGCTTCCAAGCTTCCTTGATCAACCCAGGCAGGAGAAGTCAACTGTGCCCCACACCCACCCCCAAACTCCCAACTATTCACAGCAGATTGCTGGCTCCTGAACTGGATTCCCATACTGCCAGCCAACCCAGACACATACAACAAGGCTTGCTTCTAAATGACATTGCCAACAAGCATTTGCTGAAGTCGTTGGCACTAGATAGCATGCTAAGTCTTCACACTCTCACTGGCTGCCTTTACCTGGCCTAGTACAGGAGATGGGGAGGAACCAGTGGCTGTGGCTGGAGTAAAGGCGGACCTCTGCCTCAACTGGCCGGCACTTGGAACGGTGAGAGAGGGCTGGGCTGCCCATGCATCCCAGTTATCCGTTTCCGGTTTCTCATTCGTGCTGGTGGGCCACCTGGAGGGAAAAGCACAACACCATGAATAGAAAGCACTCTCTAATATGCCAGCTTTTTACCCATAGTACAGTGCCAAAAAAAAAAAGGAGAGAGAGAAAAAGATGGCAACCGAAGAGCCTGTGCAACACAAACCCAGTATATTTATGTGGTTTCCTAGAGTTAAAGAACAAGGAGGAGGCTGAGCACAATGGCTCATGCCTATAATCCCAGGACTGTGGGAGGCCAAGGTGGGCGGGTCACCTGAGGTCAAGAGTTCGAGACCAGCCTGGCCAACATGGTGAAACACCATCTCTACTAAAAATACAAAAATTAGCCAGGCATGGTGGTGAACGTCTGTAGTCTCAACTACTCAGGAAGCTAAGGCAGGAGAATCGCTTGAACCTGGGAGGTGGACATTGCAGGGAGCCAAGATCACACCACTGCACTCCAGACTGGGTGACAGAGTGAGACTCTATGTCAGGGGAAAAAAAAAAAAAGAACAAAGAGGAGAGGAAAAGGCATTAGGCTTAGGTTTGAGTCTGAGCTTCACATATTAGCAATAACCCCCTCAGGCAAATTATAATACTTTTTCTGAATTTTGATTTCCTCAGTGATAAAATAGGAACAATACGGTGCCACTTAAGATTAACTGTGAGGGTCACATGAAATAGTGACTAGGGAAACACTCTGTAACTGTAAAGCACCAGACAAATGATCATTACCAATTGTAATAACAATAGTTAAATGAGAAAAAAGAAGCTACATGTCACCTATGGAGCGGGAGCTTCTCAACACCATTTCTCTGACCCATGCATACTATAGTAAGCACCTGGTCATATGCCTGGATGCCACGCAATTACACGTGGCATCCTGACAGTAACCAGTTGTCCTGGATGCTGGGGACAGTTCTAGTTTTGTGATTTAAATAATTTTAGATAAACAGGCTGGGCATGGTGGTTGATACCTCTAATCCCAGCACTTTGGGAGGCCAAGGCGGGAGGATCACTTGAGTTTGGGAGTTCAAGGCCAGTCTGAGAAACATACTGAGACCTAATCACTACAAATAATTTAAAAATTAGCTGGGCATGGTAGCATGCATCTGTAGTCCCAGCTACTTGGGAGGCTGGGGCAGGAGGACTGCTTGAGCCCGAGAGGTCAAGGCTGTTGTGAGCCATGGTTGTGCTACTGCACTCCAGCCTGGGTGATAAAGTGAGACCCTGTCTCAAAATAATAATAAATACTTTTAGATAAACATATCTGTGTGAGTGCAGATCTAAAGGCAATTTACTTTTTACATCTTTGTAAGATATATAAACAAATCTGAAAATCAAAATAATTACTGATTTTGGTTTAGAAAATAAGATGCCCAAAACTATAGCAAGAGAACTGCATACCATACATTTATTGAGGAAGAGTCATCCTGATGTGATCCACAGCAAAAAAAAAAATCCTGTAAAGTATGGTATTAGTCTTCTATTTTAGCCTAAGCTTTAGTTTTCAGAACTTTTCAGTCAAGATTAAAAGAGGAAGGGAAAGCTTCAATCTGGAAGTCAAGCTAATGGAAGGTTATTTTTTTTTTAAGCAGAGATTAGATGGGGGGAAACTTCTTTAGCACCTTCACCTTATTTCATGTGAATATAAAGTATGAAAAACTTGCTATTCCTTACATCCTCCCCACCACTTCCTCCCCCCCGGGTAATTATTCTTTCTTCCCTCTGTTCCATCTGATCCTTCTCCAGCAATACATCTGGATTCCTTGCCTTTGATTTGTTTCTTCTGAAAGATGATTAGACTTGGAAAAAAACTTTAAACACCTCTTATTCAAATCACTCGTACTTGTGTCCTAGTATAAAATATTTTTAGACAATTGCTCGTCTAGGTCATGGCCCTCTAAACTGGAAGTCCGGACAGCGATTTCATCTATCATTTCAAACCTCTGCTTACACGCAGTTTTTAAAATGCCACTTCCTGATGAACCAGGGCACAGAACTAACTGTGGCCAAGCGCAAACACTTCTTCATTCTACTTTACATTTGTGTAAGATTAATGAAAGTAGAAAGCTTTAAAGGAAACAGCTTTCTATCTTATTCAGAACCACATGACTGAATTCAATTTTTGCTTCTGCCTGGCAAGAAAAAGTGCTATTTGCATGCAGGAAATGACTGAAAATTTGCTGACTGACATGGATGTCAAAACAGATTATTAGGAAACTATATTTCTCCATTTCTTCTAGAAGAGTGATAGATACAAATACACTATTGAATAAAACAAGATCATAGGCAAATATTTTGTAAAAGCCAGCTCCCTTTCATGGAGGGACAACCCAAGACTATGAAAACACTTAGAGGGGGGAAAAAAAGATGATCAAATTGGGATTTCAAAAATCACGAGGAAGAGCCCACTAACACGTACGTGGAGCTGAAGTCGGCCCAGTTATTGGGGGTCGTGGAGGGTTCTGAAGAGGTTACTGCCAAAGGGGCAGGGGTCTCACGCAAGGCCAGTTTGGGGGCAGGGGCAGATATTGAATCAGTCACTGGTTTCACTGGAGCAGGAACCTCATTTTCTGGGATTTTCTCTGCATAGTTTGCAGGGAACCATCCTGTCTTTCCTTTTAATTCTCCTCCAAGCCATCCGGGTTCTCCAGTTTGGCTTTCATCCACCTGTGGAAAAAGTCAAAACTTCAATTTAAGTGGAACTAAATCAACCCCTGAATAGACCCAGCACCCTGCTATAGCAAAGTCCCAAGCCTCTGCCCTCTTTAGACTGACATATGGCATAGGAATTTCTTCATTTTAGTCCAAGTGTCTGGGAAAAGAGTCTCTAAGCAGTAATGCTGAAAAAAAAAGCACTATAATTCAAGTTCTTACTCTCTGTACTTTTTTTTTAAAGCCTTTCCCCATGCTTTCCTAATAATGGCAGTTGAGACAAAGTGCCTGGAGTCCTGAGGCATGTAATTTAAATATTTTGATTTGGGAAGTGACCTGACAGGCTTCATCACTCAGAAAGTCACGTAATTATTAAAAATAATTTGACTTGGGTTTATTATTTAAAGTTGAAAGAAAAGGGTTCAATCAATATAAATTCAGTACTCTGAAAACCTCCAATAACTAAGTAGTATTTATTCAGTATAGGGACAAAGAAGATTTAAAAAGAACAAGGATTTGCTTCCATGGGAGGCAAAACTGACTGCTGCTGTGTTTAGTCATTTAAAAGCTCCGCAGACACATGATGAGAAAATTAAGGAAGTCATTATTTGCAGCAATAATCAATTTTATTACGTAGTTTTCTTTTACACAAATTTAACTTGCATATTCTACAAAAGTGCATATGAGAATACAGAAGCATACTGTTCAAAAATTTCACAGAGGCTATCACACCAAATGCTTTTAGGCTTTGCATTTTAATTCTGACTCAAATGGATCATCCAAAATGGCCAAAATTATTCTATTTTTCTTTATAAGTTGCCCCCACTATTTTATGAGCAACAGGAGAATGACTTTGGACGACAATCACATTTGCTATTAGAAAACTTATTTTCGGCTGGGCGCAGTGGTTCACGCCTGTAATCCCAGCACTTTGGGAGGCTGAGGCAGGTGGATCACCTGAGGTCAAGAGTTTGAGACCAGCCTGGGCAACATGGCAAAACCTGTCTCTACTAAAAAAAAAAAAAAAAATACAAAAATTAGTCGGGTTTGGTGGCCAATGCCTGTAATCCCAGCTACTTGGGAGGATGAGGCAGGAGAATCGCTTGAACCCGGAAGGTGGAGGTTGCAAGAGAGCTGAGATTGCACCACTGCATTCCAGCCTGGGCGACAGCGAGATTCCGTCTCAAAACAAAACAAAAAGCTTATTTTCATTACTATAATTTTTATAAGGATCTTATCTTATGAAACCTTATATCTTATTTTTACCCCTTCATATGCTGCCTAAGGAGTAAAACATCAAACACTTCATTGGACATTAAAGTTGCTGCTTAGAATTCAGACATGGGTAGGCAGGGTCATAACACAACAATGATTTACGAAAAATCTGACAAAAATATCAGTTGTCTAACCCATTCAAGTATTAAGTAAAAATTAATTAAAAATAAAGCAAAAAACAATTACATTAAACAAACATCTATCTGTATGTACTAAGTGGAGAGTGAGTAACAGGGTTCAATATTTATTAGCTTATTTGAATAAAAAATGCTTGGGGTAGAGGTGGAGAAAACAGAATACAAGGCAAGGTTTACTACTGAATTCTACCTGTTATTTACAAAATATTCAGCAAGTAGGGGATGCCTACTTGCTCCACTTTAGGGATTATTGTCACACATAAAAGCAATGTTTAAAGCTGAGAATTCTCCAAACAACCAAAAAGGGAGTTCCCTCAGATAAAATGCAGTAACACTTCCAAAGGTTGAATTTCTGGCTTCACAGTTCTGTCATTCCCACTCACACTTACACCCATGTGAACACACTAGCCACTTTCCAGTCATTGTTTTGTTCGTACTGTTCTTTTTCTGGGCAGTCCCAACTGTTTCTCTAGATGAGGACCTAAGATAAATTCTCCCCCATTTGGATCTTCTTTTATGCTAAACTCAAATGCCTAGATGCCGGCGATACACTCCAACTTTGCTGCTGCTGCTCCACACTAGAAACATAGCTGTCTCTATCCAAGCCAGGTCCTACCAGACTTCTTAGTAGGCTCAATAGTCAAGATCAGTCACCTTGGCTCTAGGACCAAAGGTGCTGTCAGGCAGGAGTGGGTTAGGAGCTTGAGCCAAACACACGATTACTTAGTATCAAGACTGCAAAGTGTAACGATCAAGAATAAGGCTCTGCAGTTAGACCATCTCAATTTAAGTGCTAGTTCTACAATCTATTAACTGGTTGACTTTGGGCAAGTTTAATCTCTTGACACCTCAGTTTCTTCATCTGTAAAATGGGGATAATAAAAATGCCTGACTTATTACAATGCTCACTGTGAGAACAGACAAATATTTACACCAATGCCTGGCATACAAAAAGTGTTAGATTTTTTTTTTTTTTTTTGAGATGGAGTCTCACTCTTGTCACCCAGGCTGGAGTGAAGTGGCACGATCTCGGCTCACTGCAACCTCTGCCTCCCGGGTTCAAGCAATTCTCCTGCCTCAGCCTCCCAAGTAGCTGGGATTACAGGCACCCGCCACCACACCTGGATACTTTTTGTATTTTTAGTAGAGACAGAGTTTCACCATGTTGGCCAGGCTGGTCTTAAACTCCTGACCTCAGGTGATCTGCCCACCTTGGCCTCCCAAAGTGCTGGGATTACAGACACCTAACACCACGCCCAGCTAATTTTTGTATTTTTAGTACAGATGGGGTTTCACCATGTTGGCCAGGCTGGCCTCAAACTCCTGACCTCAGGTGATCTGCCTGCCTTGGCCTCCCAAAGTGCTGGGATTACAGACACCCACCGCCACACCTGGCCAGATTTTTTTTTTTTAAGTCATCTCTCTTGTTGCCCAGCTCTGATTTTGTGCTGTAGGTCTCCTACTTGGGCCTCTGTCCTGTTCTAAATGCCTGGTTTGACTTTACCTTCACTCGAGGTAACAATCTGTTTCTTTGTACAGGAGTGCCCTGCTCCTTCTAGGTTGACCTTCCCATAGCAATCCTTTCGGGGCTCAAGTCGATCCCTTGATTGATGGGACCTCCTACCCATCTGCTCATTTTGAACCTCCTCAAAGGTCAGCTTGCTTTGCTTAATTATGTCCCCTGATCTATTGTCACTCCCTTGAAACAACGGGTCATGTTTGGTTAATAAGACTTTTAGGTCAGGTGCAGTGGCTCATTCTTATAATCCCAGCACTTTGGAAGGCTGAGGTGGGCAACACGATGAAACCCTGTCTCTACAAAAAATACAAAAATTATCTGGGCATGGTGGTGCATGCCTGTAATCCCAGCTACTCAGAAGGCTGAGACAGGAAAACAGCTTGAACCTGGGAGGTGGAGGTTGCAGTGAGCCAAGTTCGCACCACTGTGCTCCAGCCTGGGTGATACAGCCAGACACTGTGTTAAAAAAAAAAAAAAGAAAAGAAAAAAGGAAAGATAAAAAGACTTTCAGGGGACATTTGGAATGGGATCTGAAACCCTGTGGAAATGTCCTCCCCCTCCAGTAAACTGATAACACCAGCCTGTCCCCACATGATAGAAAGCATGCTGGTGCAGTATACACTTAGGAGTGAAGGAGGGGCCATATCAGCCTCTTATCTCCACAAGCAAGAGCTTCTACCATCCCCAAGGCCAACAGTGAAATCAGTATTTCACTTTTAAGCAAAGAAATCCTCTGGTCTCAAAAGCCCCCCAAACAATAGTCTCAATTAGTTTAATTTACTCTTATAAGAATATATTAACTTTAATAAATTATTACATTTTAAGATTCAGGGGATGTAAGAGACATTCATTCTTAACATCTAAATTAAATTAACCACTTAGAGCAAAAAGGTCAGCATATGAAAATGAGAAATATTTCTTCCTGGATTTGAAAAACTATCCAAAATGCCAATCCATTTTTGGAAAACATAAGATTATGGCAGACCAAGAAGCAGGAACACAAATGGCTTTGTAATATGACTGGTTCCAATGTGGACTTTTACACAATGTACAATTTACCCCCTGGGGTCTAGAAGGGAGATTTTATTATCAACAATTTTGGTCTCAATACAATTTCATTTATCAGGAACACTGTAACACCTGAGTGTATTTGGGGGTCATTCTAGTGAAACATCATTAAAGTGAAGTACAAACACCAGGTACTGTTCACATTTCTGGGACTATGTTACAGAGCTAGTCTACAAAATGTTAGCAATTACACACTGCATACTGTAGCTCACCGATGCAACAGTCAAATATACACAGCAGCCACTGTAGGTTCAAGTCCATTTGGCTAAAGCCTGACAATATTACACTTCTTTTCTCAATTTTTATATGCTCAATGGCTGCCATCTTCATTAGGTAAGATTATTATTTCTAAAATATCTGACCCTGTCACAAAGGAGGGAGGAGAAATTCCTTTTTCCCTCAAAGAATATGATAAACAAGTGTAGCAAACAGGTTTAGCCTGTGTATTCAGACCAGCTGACAGTGGCTGCATAGGATGTGTTGAGGACTGCAGGTAGCAAAACATTTTTCATGGATTTGCTGGTTTTTAAATGTAAGGTTTCTCCCCAAATTCCTAGATGAGGATATTAAAACTTTTTCTAAAGCTCCAACCTGGAAGCTAGCACATTTTTCCTCTGTTCCAACAACTCAAATCTGCCATGATAGCACAAAAGCAGCTGTAGACAATACATGAATGAAGGAGCCTGGCCATGTTCCAATAAAACTTTATTACAAAACAGGCAGTGATTGGGCTGGATTTGAGCCAACCCTGTAATCACGTGTAGACTGGTCCCTCAAAACTGCAGTGATATTATGGCCATTCATTACTAAATGAGCTCCGTTCAGATGTTTAATCTATGGAAATCTATGGCAGGTAGAGGAAAAAGGTATTGTTGGCTACATTTTAAAAAATATCTGTCAAGAGAAGAAAAGGAAAAAGTATGAGTTAAAAATTGTTACAAGAGTAACACTAAGACAAACAATTTCCAGAATGAATTGACTGGCTAATGACTGATAACTACTAAAGAAGTCCATTCCTCTTTGGATATTTTTGTGAGGATATTTTCTAGAACTGATTTAGGATTAGTCCTGACAGGAAAAAAGAGATTAGGTTAGATTAGTGGTTCCTGAAACTGACTCCCTAAGAGAACCACCTGGCCAGATTTTCAAATACTATATATGCAGTGAAGTTCCCAGAATCTCCGGGGGTGAGCCCTGGCATGGTTATTTTTTGGAAGCTCCCTCAGCAATCTGGATGTGTTCAGGCCTGCATCCGTCCAAGCAGAAGTATTTAAACCAAGCTTGTCCAACCTACAGCCTACGGGCTACATGTGACCCCAGGACAGCTTTTAATGCAGCTCAACACAAATTCGTAATCTTTCTTAAAACATGAGATTTTTTGGTGTTTGTTTTAAAGCTCATCAGCTATTGTTAGTGCATTTTATGTGTGACCCAAGACCATTCTTCTTTCAATGTGGCCCAGGAAAGCCAAAAGATTGCACACTCCTTAATTAGATGCTCAGCCTGTGTTCTCAAGACACATCTCAACAAAACAGCAGTGAGCCTAGGTCTTCTCATTTCTTACGCTCTACTAATATGTTAGAGATGTCAAATTTGATTTTCACCCTCCCAAGTATTGGAACTTCCCAATCAAGAGAGGCCATATATTTTCTAAACATCTATGCCTTAGTCATCAAGGTCAACCTCAATCTCACTATAGAGATATTCTCTATATCTCTATATAATCACTTTACACTGATTTCTCTCTTTTAAATTTCTAGCAGAGTTAGTGAATATTTATTGAGAACTTCATCGAATATTGGCCTTTTCATGTGTTTCTCTAGATTTTTCTAAAAAGATCTTATGCATATGAATGGCAGACAAGATAATTTTCTATGAACAACACTGAAAATAGTGCTATATACAAGATATCACATTAAATTTTTGTTAACCCTGAAAAATTATATTTTTGGATAGAACCGAGCTAAGTTTTTCTAAAAGCAAAATACTTTGAAGGCTTAGACTGCCTAACATTAAAAAAGAAAACACCATTACACTGTTTGACTTCTAAAAATCTAACATATTATAGTAAGCTATATCCCAAAGAAGTTTGAGGAATTGGAGAATCTGATGATTGTGCCCACAAAAGTAAAAGTGAACCCCTTATTTTTCAACCTAGAGATACTGAAAGTAACGTTCTACATGTTGCATGCTCATCTTCTGTTAACTGCAAAACTCACAAAATTTTAAAAATACAAGCCTGTTGCTATTAGATGACAATATCTATCTTTTTGTATTAGTTGTTACCTCACAAAGATAACACAGCTGGAATGGCACTTGGAGTATGACAATGCATTTTGTAGCACAAAATCGAAACACTGCTGTCCTTTCTGCAAGCCAACGAATGATGCCTAGTAGTACACTCTACATTTCATTACATGTTTGGGAGGTCTGAGATAAAATAAACACCATTACAGTCCTGCAGAGATATTCTCTGCTATACTTGTCCTTGAAGTTGAATTTATGTTTAGTGTTTTATTAAAAATTACAACTTAGATACATTTATTGAAAATAATATAGAAATCTGTAAAATTCAACATGAAAGTCCCTTCTTTTTTTTTTTTTTTTTGAGATGGAGTTTCGCTCTTGTTACCCCGGATGGAGTGCAATGGTGCGATCATGGCTCACCGCAACCTCTGCCTCCTGGGTTCAAGCAATTCTCCTGCTTCAGCCTCCTGAGTAGCTGGGATTACAGGCACGCACCACCATGCCCAGCTAATTTTTTGTATTTTTAGTAGAGATGGGTTTTCACCATGTTGACCAGGATGGTCTCGATCTCTGGACCTCGTGATCCACCTGCCTCGGCCTCCCAAAGTGCTGGGATTACAGGCTTGAGCCACCGCGCCCGGACGAAAGTCCCTTCTTTACTGCCCAGTGGCAACCACTGTTAACAGTTGGTTACACACATATTTCAAAATTGTTAACTATACAAAAACACATAAATACATATATAGTTTTATTTCTAACCAAAATGCAATTATGCTGCACATATTCGTCTGCTTTTTTGATGGAAATCTTATTTGTATATGTGATCTATATAAGTTTTAATCTTCAGTATATTTTTTAGCTATATCATAATTTATTTAAACCATCCCTTTACTGATGGGCACTAGGCTGTTTATTTGCTTTTACCAACACCACTGCGGTGAACATCTACGTACACACATATTTGTGCATGTGCCCAAAAGAGGAAGGAGAGGGATGAGAGGAAGGAGAAAAATATTTTTGGGGCAGAGGGAATGAGAATTTAAAATCTAAACAGGCACCGCCAAATTGCCTTCCAAATCACTTAACCAACTTACACACCCATGCTAACAATGTACATTATATCCACTGTCCTATACTCTTGACAAAGCTGGATATTGCCGGACTTTTAAACTTGCTCATTTGATAAAGGAACAATGGTATTTTGTTTTTTAACTTGCATTTTTCTGATCACCCAAAAAGCTAAGCATCTTTTCATGTGTTTTTTAAATAACTGACTTTTTATTTCATCTGTGAACGTGCCTTCCCACTCTCTGCCAATTGTTTAAGGCTTGTGGGCCTCATTCAAAGTTAACTGTTTGGAGTCTTTATGTAACAGGGATAACCCTTTATGTAACTCTTGGTCTCATATATTTTGAAATGTAGACATTTTAATTTTTGTGTATTGTCAACTGTCCATTTTGGCCTCTTACAACTTCAGTTTTTATAGCTTAAAAGGCCTTTCTTAGCCAGAAAATCATTCCAATAGTCTCCTTAAAAAATTTTTTTTCCCAGAATTTTATCTTTTATGTTTAATCTCCATGGAACTCCTTTTGGTCTATGGCCTGAGATGGAGACTTGACCTAATCCCTGGCCAAACACAGAGCATTCAAGTTAGTCCCTAAAAGGAATCCAGCAAAAAGAAACCCAGTACACAAACTGAGAAGACTTACTTTTTAAAAAAAAGACACAAGCTACTACACAGACTCAAACACATTTTTACTGCCACGACAACATCCAGAGATATGTGTACTTAGACAGAATTCAAGTGACTTAAAAGAACAAAACATTGAATCAGATATGACTTCCTGACAGTTAGGCAACACTTACCCATTCCCCTTTAACCTCCACCAGGAAAGCAAAGGTTTGAAAGCAAGGCAAAATATATGTTTAATGACACGCTTTACTCTTACAGCATATCTAAACTCTACGCATCTCATCAAGCTGGTGGTTAACCAACCAATTTGAGGAAAAGGTTTCAATAGGCCTAGGATTACAGGTGAAGCCCAAATATGTTCCCATAAAACAGCAACACTTTCTCATTAAGATATAGATCACCTGTAACATTTCCTTATCATAACATTTCATAACCATTCCCTTAGACAAGAGCAAGCTGCTTCTCTGCACCTTGTGTTGCAACAATATCCAGTTCCAGAAATATTAGCCTGTTTTTCTTTAAGCGTTAAAAAAAATTGTAATGAGGTCCTCACTGATGTGACATTGTATTTTCAGAAATTTTAGATTCCTATTAAATGGTATTTATATATTTTATAATTAATCTACTTTACAGGAGGCACAACTTCAATATGAGGCAGTATGAGTAAAGTAGCTTCAGGCTATTAGAAGCCATGGTGTCTTCAGTCTGAGGAAATAAAGGACTGAATGTAAAGAAGAACAAAAAAAAAGAAACCATGGTGTAGGAAATAGCAGGTGGTGAAATCAGAAGAAAGCTGACAAACACACTCTACCAGCTCAAATTACCATATGTGTGTACAGAGTGGAATGCCCAAACTACCAGTTCTTTCTGTAAAGAATAAGTAAGGCTGGCACCCAGCATGTTTCAGACATTCAATAACTGTGTGCTGAATGAAGGCATGGAATATATTTGAAGAAGTTTTTTATTATTGTTAAGGTGATTTTAACTTTTAAAGATTTGGAACCTGGGCAACATAGGGAGACCCTATGTCTACAAAAAATAAAAAAAGAAAAATTAGCTGGGTATGGTGGCACATGCCTCTGAGCTACTCAGGAGGCTGAGGCAGGAGGATCACTTGAGCCTGGGAAGTGGAGGTGGCAGGGAGCCAAGATCATGCCACTGCACTCTAGCCTAGGTGACAGAGTGAGACCCTGTCTCAAAAAAAAAAAAACCAATTAAAGAAAAAATAATTTGAGACCTTTGGCCTTGCTTCTTTTAGCCCATGGTAATTACAGAGAAAGTAGCTATTAGAGAAAGAAAAAAAGGGGATAGAGGGATTGATTTATCTAAGTACCAAACATATTGTTCTTTCTATGTATTTTAGCCTATTAAAAATCTATCCTATACACAGAGATATGAAGTGTACACAGCAAGATGAATGCATGAGTAATAGTATAATGACCTATACAACACCCTTTATACTTCAAAGACATACCGTCCTTGGGCAAGAAATATGTTTGTCTCAATTGTTAACTTTCATAGTTCTTTAAAAATTCTAGGCCAGGCGTGGTGGCTCATGCCTGTAATTTCAGCACTTTGGGAGGCTGAGGTAGGAGGATCGTTTGAGCCCAAGAATTCAAGACCAGCCTGGGCAACACAGAAAAACCCTGACTCTACAAAAGATACAAAAATTAGCTGGGCATGGTGGTGCATGCCTGTGGTTCCAGCTACTTGGGAGGATGAGGTGAGAGGATCGCTTTGCTTGAGCCCAGGAGGCAGAGGTTGCAGTGAGCTATGATTGCGCTACTGCACTGCAGCCTGGGTGACAGAGTGAGAACCTGTGTCAACAACAACAAAATCTAAATTATCTTTTAAAGTAATGCTAAGAGTAATGCAAAGCTGACTATTTCTAAGACTCTAAAGTGAGTAACTAGAACAAGGAACTACTATTTTCTCTTAGAAAATAATTTAGATCAACCATGTTGTCTGATTTTCTTTCTTAAACTGGTTCCTATAGTTTTAGTTGCATCATAAGATTATTATTACAGTTAAAGGAAAGAAACAATAACAGCAAAATTCTAACTCTCTTCTGTTACAGAGTAGGAAAGCAGATTAACTGTATAATTCATTACTCTTTATATAATTCAAAGTTCACATAATTAAAGGGAAAAAAGATGATTTGATGAAAGATACAAAAGTTATCATTGCAATTATGAGAATGATGATAGTGTTTTGCACTTATAACTATTTCTTAAAGACTCCTGGCCTCCTCCCACCTTGGAGGATCTCTGTGTGTGTGTACACATATAATTAATTATATAGTATATACATCATATATAAAATATATATTTATAATCATAGTATATAAGTAGTGATCTAAACTCTGAAATTATCATTTATAGATTTTAAAATAAGAACACATTGTCTTTACCAACTCAATTTTAAAGTGATGTTGGGATACTTTTTTTTAAATACCACCTTTCATTTTAATAGAAAAGAGAGAAGATTGAGCTTCTATTATACTTTAAAAATCTAGATGTTGGATTATTGGGTTTCATACTCACTGACAATCTCACAATTGTCTAATGAAGTACAAAAAGAGGATAAAGGTTAATCTTCAACAGAAACGACCCTCTCAGTGGAGTCTTTCTTACCATGACTATGTCTCCTGGCTGGATAGTGATTTCATCATGGCTTCTGGATTCAAAGGGGTACAGTGCTCGGTAATATACCACTTTTACATTTTCCTGTGCAGAAATGGTAAGTGGACCTTTTTCTGTTTAAAAAAAGGTGGGGGGACAAAAATAAATCATTACAGAGAACAAAATGTATGACAATAAGCCAAACAACTAACATCTCCTCTATTGCCTATCTCAACCTCTGAACTGTTTCCCTTCATTCAAGGAATTTATGAAAAACATACTGAATGCCAAAGGGAAGCCAAATCTGACATCAGCAACTCAAACCCAGAGAGTTCATTGGTGACTCTCTAAACAGAGGTCATTCCAAGGCTGAGTGCAGCGAGGCTGCCTAAAGATCCCTTGTCTCTGCCTCTTGGCTTGGGCTCTAGCAGTGCAGATCTGTAAAGCATCAATAGCCCCCCTCCTCCCTACCCAGTGTGTGAGTACAATGCAGCAGTTAGGATATGACCCAAAGTCTGAATCAGCCAAGAAGCAAACTTGTTTGGGAGGGAACAGAGGTACCAGTTTCCATACTGAAACATGAAAATGCAGATGTTTTAGGCTCTTAACATGGTCATATAAAACCTAAGTGCTGATTTCAGTTATACTGATAATCCCCGATGAAGAAAGTCTTCTCTACATTTCCCGGGGAAATAATGAGTCTAAGGATGAACTCTAGACGAAAATAATTTAGATTTTAAATAAAATAAAATTTTTAAAAATGCACATGAGCAGAGGCCATTTTGGATTCTGGTTAGCAACAACTAATAACAGACCTGTGGGCATTTTTACTCAAGAGCTACAAGTATTTTGACATATACCTATCTTATCTGAAAAGCAATGAGAAGAAAGTATTATTTCCATATGATTTTGAACTATATGACATGGAAGATTTCCTACTGACTGAAAGGGAAAAATAAATCCTCATTTTATACAGGAGGACGCATAAAGAACTTAAACTAATTGCCTAAGATCAACGGTGAAATTATTTTCAGATTAAAAAAACTATTGAAAAATAAATTTGCCCCTGGTATGACATGGTTGCTACTGTGTAGGTCTGATGACCTGCTAGTCTTTCCCCTGGACTACGTGCATCTAAAGGCAGTAAGGTGCCTAATGCAACTCCATACTTCATGCCCATCTCTGCCCACTATGCAGCTGGGAACCAGTAAACCTTTATAGAATAGCTTGAGTGTTTTTCCTTTCTTTTCGTTCTGTATGCACTAAAAAAAGCACACCGATGACCAAGCAAAATTGGTATAATTTACCACACAAAGAAAAAGCAATGCTGAGTATTATTTGCAAAACTGTAGAATCAAACAACCACACAAGAATCTTAAATACATTCTAGCTTACATCCGATAATATAAAGGATAGCTTTTTCTAGCTATTCCAATTAGATCAGTCTTTCATTTATCTCTTTTCTTGGTCTTCCATTTATTTATTTATTTTTAAAGGCAAATTAGGCCAGGTGTGGTGGCTCATGCTTGTAATTTCAGTACTCTGGAAGACCGAGGTGGGAAGATTGCCTGAGGCCAGGAGTTCAAGACCAACTGGGGCAACAAAGTAAGACCACATCTCTTTTTTTTTTTTTTAAATTTTCTTCCAGAGAATGTACCAAGTAAGAGACCCCATCTCTTAAAAAAAAAAAAAAAAAAAAAAAAAATTAGCTGGGCATGGTGGTGCAGGCCTATAGTCCCAACTACTTGGGAGGCCAAGGTAGGAGGATTGCATGAACCCAAGAGTTTGAGGCTGCAGTGAACTATGACTGTGCCACTACACTCCAGCCTCGGTGACAGACTGAGACCCTGTCTCAAAGAAAAAAGAAAATTAAAAAAAAAAGAGGCAAATTATATTCAAAGGGCAAAACGTTGACATTTTTCAAAAAGTAAAAGCAGTTTTATGCAATGCAGACCAAAGACAGTGAATCCCACATCAGTGGAGGCAAGGGTGAAAGGTGCCACTTTCTGTTGCAGAAACAACTCAGAAATTCCAGGGAGGGAAATAACAAACCAGAGAAACAGCAGGTTCTTTTTACAGCATAGGTTAAGACCAGTGGAACTTCACGCCACTTTTGTTAACTCCGTAGAGGACTTGTGGATGTCAGCGTATTGTGGGCCAGAGGCTGGCACAGTGATGAGGGAATTACAAGATCTCAAATGACCCTGGGGAAAGAAGAGCTGCCATGCTCAAAATAAGAGACTGACGTTTTCATCTGTTAATGTAGCCAAGACAGGTTCTGACGAGATATGGGCATTTCTCAGGAGGATCTGGGAGAGAAGACAACTTAGTTTCTAGAATTATTTTTGGCTTCTAATACCTGCAGTGGACCAGGGTGCCTGGACAGCTGGCTTAGCTGGTTCTTGATGCTGATGGAAAAGCCGACCCAGCTTGTCTTGTGCTTCCTGTTTGCATTTGTCCTCACCATCCTTCTTTTTGACACTCTCTTCCCTTTTCAGTTTTTCTTCCTCGTGGAGTTTTCTTGGTCGCTGATGCTCGTCCTCCTGCTGCACATGCTCCAGCCACTGCTTGTCCCTTTCCTGAGCTCGTCTGCCAACAAACACGCTTGATTACAGCAAGGAAGCAACCCTAAGTTAACACTACTGTTGCCTCTTTTCACAAAGAAAGCTCCATCCAGTAAACGGGATGGTAAACATCAACGAAACTTGTTCTTCAGATGGGGCAACTGAATCAGGGCTCCAATTCTGAGTGAGAAGAAATCACATGATTTAGGAAAACAGAGAAAATTTCTGATGTATTTTAGCAAGTGGTTGCAAGAATAAGAAAAATACTTCTTAATAATAAAGCTGGTATTAAACTGCCAAGACAAACAAACAAAGCCATAAAACAGAGAGAACATAACTTCTATAAAAATAAAGTACACCCAACACTGTAAATGAAATATCACTTAAAATAAGCCCATGATCAATCAGATCACTAAAATTTCCCCCCAGCTAAGGGCACAACACATTTATATGCACACACGTTGCTCCCAAAACCTGAAGCTGAAAGCAAGAAATTGTTTTATTGATTTCAGCTACTTTGATCGTGTTTTTCAAAGTAGCTACCAGAAAACAGATAATTGGAATTAAACCTAGGTCTTGAGATTTTTGATGGCCTCAACCTGAAACCCACAGTAAAAGACTGAGAATGATTTTTCTCATTCCTTAATACTTTATAAAGTCAGAAAATATTTAAATGAAACTAATATGTAATACCAAATGACATAACTAGCTCTTCATATATTAACCCCTTTAACCTGCCAATCAGGTAGGTAGGTCCTAGTATTACTCCAATTTACAAATGAGGAAGCTGGGGCAGAGATATTAAATGACTTGTCATGTCACACAGTCATATGTGCCTGGTCCCATAGTCTCCACCCTGAACTGCCATCCTGTGACAAGGCTAATGCACACAGGTCATTGGCTGGAATTAGGAATCTGCCATGGAAACATAATTTAAACAAACTAGTTTTATTCTCATTGTCAAAAAATTACATTTATTTCTACTCTGTATAAATGTGAAATTTTAATGCAGAAGTCTTTTAAACTTAAATCTTAAACATTTTATTTACAACTTGGAAAATGTCTTTCAAGAAAGCATAAAAACATTTTTTGGAGGGGTAGGATGTTATTATTCATGACAACAAAAAACCATAATAAAATTACTTTATATTTTCCACCAATAAAGGTCACCATATAGAGTGTATAACCATTGAATTTCTGAAGTTAATTTGGAGTACTTTTTATCTATATAATTGGAATATATTACATATTATATTTTTATTGTGCTGCTTTCTGTATTATACTATTTTATGTATTTTTCTATATTTTATGTTTATTTCTACTCTGTGGGAACATAGCAGTTCAGTACAGTATAGTGTGAATAATAAAAACATTTTATAAACTGTGGAGGTAAGAAAAGGATGGAGTTAATCAATATATCCAAGGAGGAGATCCTTAGTCTGACCCCCAACAAAACCATAAAACAATCCTGTAAATTGGTCTGAGAGCCCAGATACCTCCCCATTGGCACTGAAAAACAAAAATACAATCCAAACAAACAGAAGACTCTGTATACCCATAAGAAAGTATTCACAGCTCTGGGCAGGTTAACTGAACTCAGCCCACTATAGTCAATGACTTGCCTCAAGTATCTGTTTCTTTATCTTTTTAATCTAATTTCAACTACCAACTTTTATAATCTATAGCCTGTCATTGGGACATTTGGTCATTTTTGTTTTGTGGAGTCTAAAATTAACTGACATTTAAAAAGCAAATACCCAGTAACAAAATCAGACACAAATTTCTACAATTTGCTACAGAAAGTTACAAGTAAAAACAAAAATATCACAAACATGAATCTTCAAACAAAAACAGGTCTGTATCCTACGCACTAAGCAGCAGCGGCAAAATTTCCCCTTTTGTACTAAAGTTTAATTTGCAGTTGAAAAACAGAAGACGAAACAGAGGGGCCCATGCTGACCCTGCCGGAGAAACCCTGTGTGGGGCACTAGCTCAGTGGCTTGGATTTCAAACCAGGCATTCCCACCCCTGTTACTAAAAGGCTGTGAACTGGAAACATTATTTTGGCCATTAGCATGCAAATGAGCACACCAAGTGTCCCAATTTCCTTGTATAATTCCATTTATCCACATAGTAGTAGCTTGAGAGAGCTCTGGGAACTAACCAGAAACTTCAGGAGCTACTGATATATGCAAAGATTTAGATATGCACATGTTTGTGTTTGCACTCACACTTCACATGCACATGAAAGACTGAAGGTTCTTTCTGGTGCAGTAACTGCTTGGAGAAGCCAGGCAAAGAATAGTAAATCCTCAAAGTTCCTTCCAGACGAATGCATAATCCACAGAAGACTCACCTTTGGGCTTCTTCTTTTTGTTTTTCTAATTCTATGATCTTTCGCTCTTGTTCCTTCTGTTTCAGTCGTTCGGCCTCCAGGGACTTTTGCTTCTGGAGTTGCTGCTTACTATGTATTTCTCTAAGTTCCTATAAATAATCGAGAAACATTTCATGCAGCAACACGAGTGATAGGTACATCTACTATTTATCAGCATGCAACATTTCATAGTGGGAAGCCTAGGACACTTAGGAGGTACGTTTAGAGTTGGAAAAAGTCAACTTGGAAAGCTAAAATCACACCACATTTTGACATGACTGATTTCCAAAGGCCACTTAAGATTACATTCTAGTAAGCCATATACATAATACCATTTTCCATGATCTGCTCTAGAAGCAAGCTGCTAGAAAAGGGCAGGAGAGGAGCTATACTGCTAAAGGCTCAGCAATCACAATAGAATATAACCAGTTCCAAAATATGGCAATGAGCATGATAATGTTGATTATCAATCAACACCAATCTCTACTGGCTTTGAAAATACACACAACTCTTCACTCACTACCCTCCAATCAAAGCTCACCTCCTCCTTTCACTAAGCTGCCTCAGAACAAACGAACATCTCTTTGCTCCCTGACTTAAATTCTTCCCCCCAGGGTCATTTTTCTTCAAATTACACCTCTTCCAGAGCATCTTTTCCAACTAAATCTATCCTTCAAGTTGCTAACTGCCCCAAAACTAAACCAGCAATCAGGCTGAAAGTAAAAAGCTATAATTTGATGATGACTACCTTGGATCCAATTTCCTCACTTGAAACGAGCTGCAGGAATAGCAGTAATTTCCTTAGCAGGCTACTGAAAATAAAATGCATTCTATATTTAAAGTACTCGAGTCAGAAGTTTAAATACCTGAAAATATGAAGAACAAGGAAACATCTGCTGAGGAAAAAACTCTGATTCCATAGGAGTCAAATGGTCACCAACAGACTGAGTCACTGAAACTCATCTTACTTCTTTTCCCTTTCCCTTAAGTTCCTGTTCCACATGCCAGGTCTGCTGCCATAGGGAACAGTCCAATTTGTGCTTTAAAAAGGTACCTTTTCCTGCTGTGTCCTGCCTGGATGTTCCCAGTGTCACCTGCCAGGTTCCCCACTGAAACCCCTTCCTTCCTCCCTTCTTTTCCCTCCTCCCGACTCCCTTCCTTTCCTTCTTTCTTCCCTTCTTCTGCCTTTTCCCCTTCCCCTTTTCCTCCAGTTCCTCCCTCTTCCTAAGTACCCCCCCCCCCCAATCTCCAGTTAAACTTTTTTCTTTTATCTCATTTTTCCCTTTTAAAGTCTTACTTGGGCCAACAATAAATCAGATGAGTCAAAGCACCCAGTAGAGCCAAGGTATCTTTCCAGTTGATTTCTCAGTCTAACCAGGACTGGTCCTCCCAGTAGCTGGCCCAGGGATCTCTATAGGGAGATTTAAGGACTAAGATTTGCCCTGTTCTTCTATCACCTTTCTCACTGGCAATACTAGACAGGCAGGGTTCTTCCAGGCCCTAAAACTCCTACCTTTAGATTCATTTGAGATTGAATAACAAAGATAGAGCATTTATCTATAGGTCAATGTTAAAATGCACTTGTTATTGGAAAATAATCCTAAGGATCATGCTAACCCTTTCTTACTAATTTTGCTAAGGTTGAAGTTAAAATGCATATACAGGCTGGGTGCAGTGGCTGATGCCTGTAATCCCAGCACTTTGGGAGGCCGAGGCAGGTGGATCATCTGAGGTCGGGAGTTCGAGACCAGCCTGACCAACATGATGAAACCCTGTCTCTACTAAAAATACAAAACTAGCCAGGCGTGGTGGCACATGCCTGTAATCTCAGTTACTTGGGAGGCTGACGCTAAGACTGGAAAGCAATGATGAAGCCTCACATTAACTGTTAAGTGCTAACTGAGATCAGAAAATCAACCCTAGGGAGAAAGAAGTCCATTTTTCATCATCTTTCTCACTGCCGTATCAGGGGATGTAAAACTTAATTTTATTTTATTTATTTATTTATTTATTTAAAGATGGGGTTTCTCCATGATGGCCAGGCTGGTCTTGAACTCCTAACCTCAGGTGATCCACCCACCTCGGCCTCCCAAAGTGCTAGGATTACAGGCGTGAGCCACCGTGCCTGGCAATTTTAATGTGCTAAAAAATCAGCAGTATTGGTTTTCATAGTAACCTGGAATCAAGAACAAATAGTAAACAGTAATAACATGAATAAAAACTTCATTTTCAATACTATCACATTCTTACATAGGTTCATAAAAAATAATTTACAGCAAAAGACTATACTTAAAAGGTACAGAACTAGGAATCAAGAAACCAGGATTCTAATCTCAGGTCCCTGACACGAGCTGGCAGATGAATCAGAATAGATGATCCTTAGCTGTTCTTCTAGTTTTGGGATCTGTTAGATCTTAGACATTGTTCATCACATAAGTATTTATTTATTTCAGTGTCTGTTTTATTTAGAATTTTATTCTTAACTGCAAGAATAAGTGAAAAAAGCATAAGCAAAATAACCCTGAGCTGAAATTAAATACAAAAGAGTAAGAAATTATGGAAGAGAAATAACATTTAAGTTTGATATTCAGAGATCTGATTATATATTTTAAAAAGTCCTTATTTCATCCAGGAAAAATGTATTTATAAGTAGAGTGATATTCAAAATATTCAACAGCAGGTACTGAACAACCAGAATGGACACTGGCCATGAGGTATTAACATACTATAATAGATAGCCCATAGGTACAAATGAAGATTTTTCATTTTCCCCCAAGAACTGCACAGTTCCTTTCTATACTAGGCTCTTGTAACTGGATATGATTTGCACATCATTGATTACCAGATGGATGTAAAGCTAGTAATACATTAGGAGGCACTATAAAATTGAAAAGCTTATAAGAAAAAGTGATTTTGAAGAATCTACAGAAAAAAATCCTACCTATGACACAGTTTCAAAAATAATTTTTCTATGTATCAAATACATGAAAAAAGACATTTAAAAATTTTTAAACACACTTTTTTTCAAGTATAGCTGCATTATGGGACGGGTTGAATCAATCTTTGGAACTGATTATGTAAATTGCAGTTTCAAGTACCTCCAAGAAGTGGAGCTTGCAGGAACCATAAAATAAGCTAACAGAAGGCTCTTGCACCTTATGATCCAGATTTCAAGATGGCAAAGTTTTTCTGTCATTTCTACACCCAAGTCGAACACTGCTGAGATACACAGTTGTAAGGAAATCAATGTGCTTGGCCCACTGGCAGGCATTCTGGGTCTTCTCTTTTCTTGGACTTAGGAGTTTACTATGGCATGAATCAAAATAAGCAGAACATGGATGATTTCTAAGTTGATAAGCTTTTTAAAAAGTTGAACCTCCAAGAAGGTAATCTACAGAATGAAGGAATAATACTCTAAAAAATGAGTGAATAACTCTCCTTCCTTTGCCACAACCAAGTCCTTAGAGAACACCCAATCTTTTCACATAGGGGAGTAGATGGCTGCACTATTCTCTCATTCTTTCAATACTATTAAAGAGACTCAAGTAGAATTATAGTTATTAAGAAGTATCCTTTCAATCCTTCCAGGAAAAAAAAATTTCAAAGTGACAAACAAATATGGTGTCATTAAATTCTTTATCTAGGAAATGACCAACTATTCAGGGAAGTGGCTAAGGAAAATTTTGCCACATTCAAACTATCAACTTTTCCTGGTAGGCAACTTGATTAAAATGACCTTCGAATTCTATTAAATCCATGTGGAATTCGTCACATTATTTCACTATTATAACAGAAAGAAACAAACAAGAAATTACCATGAATCAAAAGTCAGTATCTCACTTGGTTCTTCCTAACATTAATTGATTTTTTTCTAAAATGAAAAACTCTACAAAAGCATGTTTCTTGCCTGGATATTAATCTAGCAATATAGTATGGAGTGTAGAACTTTGTTGATTTTTCTTCTATAAATTCTATTCAAGCATATGATATGTTTTACACTAGGTACAGTATGTAATTTGATGTTATCTTCTAATAAAACATAATTACATTACTTTCTTAATAAATAAGAAATTCGGCCGGGCGCGGTGGCTCAAGCCTGTAATCCCAGCACTTTGGGAGGCTGAGGCGGGTGGATCACAAGGTCAAGAGATCGAGACCATCCTGGTTAACATGGTGAAATCCTGTCTCTACTAAAAAAATACAAAAAATTAGCTGGGCATGGTGGCGTGTGCCTGTAATTCCAACTACTCAGGAGGATGAGGCAGAAGAATTGCCTGAACCCAGGAGGCGGAAGTTGAGGTGAGCCAAGATCACGCCATTGCACTCCAGCCTGGGTAACAAGAGCGAAACTCCGTCTCAAAAAAAAAAAAAGAAATTCGATAGTCAAGAAGTTTTAGCTGCATGTAACAAATAAATACTTATGTGGGAAAAAATTAAAACTATAAAATGTGTAGTATATTACTACACATATATTATATTAAAATAATAAGGTTTTTTTTTTAAGTAAAAAAAAAAATGTGTAGAATTATGACAAAACAGAGCAGAGTTTCTTAACCAGGTTCTGTGAATAAGCTTCAGCCCTGTGGATGCTATGTAGCATGCAGACTTGGGGTATATGGGCATTTTTTTCTGGTGGAGAAAGCTCACAGCTTTTATTAGTCTCAAGGGGTCTTTGATCAAACCCAGCTTATGAACCACAATAAAAAACTATTAGCTTATCAAGATTCTGTTTTGTGTTAGTTAAGATAAATGAAAATCAACTTGCTTTTAATTTTCTTCCCTGGACCAAAGAGGGAAAAGTCACTTACTTCCCCTAAAGAGCTAAGATATTTGAACCATAAAATGTCTTTGGACATGCTATGGCACAGAGCCAAAGTATTTCAAAAGCAGTATGTCTGACAAATTGAATATCCAAGAAGATCCAACTATTTTTCCCCTGAGAAATGTGGCTCAAGTTTACTGAAGATGGTTGTTCTACTGCTATGTTAAAAGGCACAGAATCACTTGATTTAATAACTGACTGTTTCTCCTTCATCTGGTCTTAGAGACACTTAAAAATAGGTGTATTATGTCAAACAATATTACTTGAAATATAAAGTAGCATGCACCTGAACATTATGTATAGTGTTCTTTTTCACAAACATTACTTTGCATAAATGTTTATGAAGAGAAAAACAATTAACTAGCAACATGGGCCTAGAAAGAAGACTAGCAATTAATGGAAATTTATTTGCTGATTTAGATATTCAACTTTTTTGAAAGATTATTTTGCTTTTGATTCACCTCAGGCTATCTCTTGGAAATGAGAGACAAAAACAAGCATACCTTAATTATTTAAAATTCATGAACTCAACACCATAAATCAAGATAAAATTGTTTAGCTCAAATAGAATATTTATAATAATCTTCACACTGTTAATATTAAATTGACCTCATAAAAAAACTGATGTAGCTACCAGCATCAGAAATTTCAGGTGTTTATCTATAATATCATATCCATAAAAAGTCTGAAGTAGAATTGCTTTTCTGTAAATAAACATTACTTCACACCTAGGGATAATATGTAGTACACAATATCAAAATTTATAAAAGGTCTTTGGAGTTTTAAAATACAATAAATTTTCCAAATTAAGTGGTTTTGAAACAAATCAAGACCTATTAAAGAAAGCCAGTTAACAAACCCCATGAGGTGAGAACTTGTGTCTATATGGAAAAATTTGAAAAATAACAATTTCAGAACACAGAAACTATATTCAAATCAAGGTAAACTGATAGTCCATTTATCACAAAGTTATATATTCATTCATTTAAAAATTTTATTTATTTACAAACAGGGTCTCACTGTGTTGCCTAGGCTGGAGTACAGTGGATATTCACAGACAAAATCATAGCCTCAAACTTCTGGCTTTGAGCGATCCTCCCACCTTGGCCTCCTGAGGCACATGCCATTGTACCAGGCTATGTTTATTCATTCTTGATGTACTAAAGGTGAAAGGACTATACAGAAAGAGATATACTGATTCGTTATTTATTTTTTGAGAAGGAGGCTCACTCTCTTGCCCAGGCTAGAGTGCAGGGGTGTGATCTTGGCTCACTGCAACCTCTGCCTCCCAGGTTCAAGTGATTCTCCTGCCTTGGCCTCCTGAGTAGCTGGGATTACAGGTGTATGCCACCACACAAACTAATTTTTGCATTTTTAGTAAAGATGGGGTTTTGACATGTTGGCCAGGTGGTCTCAAACTCCTGACCTCAAGTGATCCACCCATCTTGGCTTCCCAAAGTGCTGGGATTATAGGTATGAGCCACAGTGCCTAGACTGATTAGTTATTTGAATTCTGAAATGGGCTATACTAATGTTTGAAAACATGTTCAAATATTTAAATTTGAAGTCAACATTTAACAAAATAATAAGTCTATTTCCCATAGCACAAAATGGTAGTCAACGTATCACAAGTATCAAGGGATATTGGAGCAGGATGTGTATGTGGAAGGGGGTCGGGAGAAGAGCCTGAAACTCCTATCCTCTCTGAAATAGGAATAGGTAATTAGACACCCTCCACCATGAGGCTCTGGGAAGTACCCTTGGGAAGTATTACCAGAAAGAGAAAACTGTTAACAGTTTGTCCTGAAAAATCTCAATTTCCCTCAAAGTGTCTGCTTTAGTCACAAGCAACATTCCATTGAGAGAAGCATTTTTTTCAAAAGAAAGTGTTCTTCTTAATCCTTTCCTAAACCACCTCTTATTAAATTTTTACAACTTCAAAAAGAAGAAAACCCTATATAACTTTAGTTATAACACTATAACTAAAATCTCAATCAAGCAGCCTACTGGTATGGCACAGAATCTGACAGAATATGAGTTAGAGGATTTTATTACTTCTAGACAGAAGAGGTCTTTTCCAAAGGATCATACAGGTAAAAATAAAATTTTAGCTTGAAAAAAATGAAAGAAGCAAACATTATTCTACCAATTATGAGAAAGCAACATTGCTATCTGAATCCATACTGATGATTTATCTTGCTGTCTCTGTGCCTCCTCTTTCTAAGTGTTTCTCCTTCCTTCATTGTTTCCCTTCACAAGCATTATTTTTACTGACTTCTTACTCAGTTCTGCAGTTCTTTCTCCAGCTCTTTTCTTTTTTCCCCTGGTTGCTAAACATTTTGCCTTTCACTGCCTTCATAATGAATGAGCCTCCCATGAAAGCAAGTGTCTGAAACCAAGAGTATAAAGGCTTTAGTTAAGCAAACAACCTCATTTACTACAACTGGCCTTCTCATTTCAACATCAATTCAGTTCTTAGGAGCAATTTTTAGAACAGGTAGCATTATGGGGAGAATTTATATTTCTAAAAGCCCCTTGTGTCTAATTTAAGAAGCCTGAATTTCCCAAGTATACTAAGGAATATAAATCTTACTTGTGAATTAGTCCTAAATACTCAAATTTTCTCAGATGTAAAGTGTTATTATACACATTTGGAATAGTATACTGACCACAGTATGTCCCCCATGATGGAAATATGCACATGACCCAAAAAATAACTGAGCACTTTCATGTTTGCAGATAAGAAGCAAATTCAATGATCTAAAATGCTTGTTAAAAAAACAAGACTACAGTACACAGTACCTTGTCCAGCTTGTATTTCAGTTTACACCACCATACACACACACAACTTGTCAACAGGAAAGAATCAATCATACTCTATGATTAATAATAACTAATCGTTAATGTTTACAAAGAAGGCTTAGTACTTCATGGTAAATGCTATCTTAAGACACTGAGCACTCATCTGCGCAGGGGAAACTGAAGCACAGAGCTGGAGATGGTTCATCATTCTTAGTCTGAGAAAGATGTGCATTGCCTGAGTAGGGCATAGAGACCTTTAGAAAGAAGTCTAAGTGGATGACGCAGCCCAGGAGAACTGCCAGGCACTGCAACACTGCCTCCTCCATTGCCACTGACTGGAAGAAAGAAATGCTCAAATGTAAACAGCCATTCACATTAGGACTTGTCCAGTACACACTGACTAGACAGGAACCAACAAGTACTCAACTTTTCAACATAAAACATAAAATCTGGGTGTTGGATTCTTTTTATTTGACCTCTTAAAGGAGCCTGGAAAACTACAAGCTGTACTTTGTACTGCTGCTCCATGTTAGAGCTAAGACATTAAAATAGAAACATTAGGCCATCAGTGCCAAGGAAAACTGCTACAATAACTACTGACATTGCTAAGGTCAAGGTAAAATCAGGTGCTACTGTCCAAAAAGTCCTGGCAGTAATGTTCTTTGACACTTGTTTGAATCATAATTTTATACCTATAGGTAGGCACTGTGTGTAAGAAAAACAACTAGGCTTTTGGTACATAGAGTCTCCAAAAAAGTTGGGAGTTTTATTTGTAGACTGAATTAAAAGAAAATGTCATAGATAATAATTTTAAATTGGTGTTTCTAGAACATGGATTTGAGAAGACTACTTATTTCTTAATAAGATATTTGTTATATACAGAACACATTTTAAAAGCAGAAATCTATGGTAAATTTTATCCACTGAATTAAAACTATTTTAAGACATACTAATTCATGCTAGCAATAATCACTAATAAAATTAATTATTATTATTCCTGGTTAATTCACTGGTTAAGTATTTCATTTGATCATCAAAACCCTAAAATTCATCATGCATATCAAGGGCAGCCTAAGTACAAAGGCTACCAATTGGGGAATTGGTAGCACAAGAGCTTCAGCATCTCAGGGTGCTATCGTTTCTCCTCTTCTCCCACACTCCTTGTTTTTACAGACTTATTTCAAACCCAAAATCAAAGTTTATTTACTACAATAAGATTCCTGTTTCCTTTCTCAAGTAATTATTGGTTTGGGGTGGTAAATAGAAAGATATATACATCTTAAGATCTTTTTTGGAATATATAAATGTGACACCTACAAGGTAAATATCTATTAAAATGCATGGAAAAAAAGCCTTTTTGAAAACAAAAATTGAGCCTTCAACTTCCATGGATTAGGTAGAAACTTAAAGGTCCATGATTTTGAATGTGGAGCCATTTAACAGAAGACCCAATTACATGCATGCTTTATGCTTTCAACAGGTTGCTTCTTGTATGAAACAAATACCTGTTAACCTGACTACCATTAACTTTTTCCTCTTTGCCTTGAGAATTTCTATCCTTGCTTATCAGATTTTGGATAGGGAAGAAAGGAATTTAATTCTTCCTGAACTGAAGAAATGGGGAGAAACCCACAAAGACAAACTAATCTGAGCAAGACATTCTGGAAGAAAGAACTAAATCAAATTGTTAAATGAAAAGGAAAGCATAATCTTATTTAGTTTTTCCACTAAATATGCTTCCTATACTTCCTAATCACTGTCTTATAACTCAGAATCTGGGTTGAATCAGAGTACGATTATTCCCTGTATTACCTTTATACTTAAGAAACTGGATATGACTCTGAGAGTACATCAAAGTAAGTGGATGACTTTTTGCAATTTACCCAAAATAATGAGAATCAGTTTTTGCTAAATGTTATCCTCATTTGTGGAGCCAGACATTTAGTATCCTGATCAACTAATTTAAAAATTCTGTACTCTATAAGGTACTTCTACAGTGTTACTATACTAATCTATAATGAGGGAATTGCATTTCCTTCTTCCAGGTGAACAATCTACATGAGCATGAAATACAAAAGAACATGAAGCCCTCATTTCTTTTCTGTACTCTCCAGCTGGCTTCCTTTAGGGAAAGGAAGGTTTAGGATACAGAAAATTCACACCATCAGGTTAGTTGTGTGAAATGACACATCCCAGAAGGTAGAGTAATTTTTGCATCATTACTGTCAATGCTCTAAAGGCACTGCTGATCAAGAGGGGCACTGAAGAAATCCCAAGCATCAAGAGGCTGGCTCTTCCTGGTCTAGCTCCTTATCCAAGAAAGCACAGTTGCTAATAGACACATGCTCTAAAGTCAGAAAAAAGGTACTTCATTTTCCAGTGTGGCTACAACAAAGAAAAGTGGGCAAGTGACAATTAAGAGACTAAATGATAAATCCATCTCTGAGTTGTTGCAATCAAATTCTAAGACTTGATTCTCCGATTTAACTGTTTGTTTTGGCTTTATCAGGTTTGAGGAATAGTAGAAATAATAACCATAACACAACATATTCACTAAGTCCTCCAAATGCATGTTAAATAACAAAACAATACAGTTATACTGGCCTGTGATTTGGGGTGTGTGTGTGTATATATTTTTTTTTTTCGAGACAGGGTGCCACTCTGTTGCCCAGGCTGGAATGCAGTGGCACAATCATGGCTCACTTCAGCCTTGACCTCCTGGATTCAAGTGATTCTCCCACCTCAGCTTCCCAGGTTGCTGGGACTACAGGTATACACAACCATACCCGACTAATTTTTTTTTTTTTTTTTTTTTTTTGGTAGAGACAGGGTTTCACCATTTTGCCCAGGCTGGTCTCGAATTCCTGAGTTCAAGTGATCCACCTGCCTCTCAAAGTGCTAGAACTACAGGCACGTGCCACTGCACTTGGCCTGACCTGTGATTTTTAAACTCATATTAATTTAAATTTAAAGCTAATAAGAGAAAGTCAAAATTAAAATTAAAAAACAGGAAGATATATTCTTATTTAAAAATAAGTATATTTGGAAAAAGGCTAGTGGAAAAGTGGGCTAAAATTAGCCTTTATTTAAGAAACTCTGTGACCCTGAAAGCAGCCATATAGTCAATTAAACACAGGAGCGACTCACCGCATAGTAAGGGTGTTCTCTTTAGTAATGGCAACAGCAATTCAATTCACCAAAATTATTTAATCTCCAGAGGTAGACATTTATCAAAAGTCTCTCACTACAGTATCATTTTCTAATACCTGAACCTTGTTCTGGGGAGTCAAATTTCTAAAAAAAAAAAAATCTTAATGTGAAGACACAAATCTGGACTACTGCCTGGGTTCAGAAGATAGCTTAATATTTAACAGTTTATATTCCAAGAGATTATTAAAAAGCACTGTAGGCTATGCAAGCGTGCTATTTTTCTTTTTGCTTATAAAAGAGACAAGTGACAACAAAAGTTAATGTGAGCATTTTAATTGTACTTATTCTTTTTTTTGGTTTGTTTTTAATTGTACTTATTCTTGAAATGGTTAACTTACAGCTATACTTCCAATACTGACATACTACATAATCATTTGTGCATGAATATAGAACATATAGAGTGTACATACATACACACACTGTGTAAGCATGAATGCAAAGTGAAGAAAAACACTAAGCTGGATCAAATAATATTTCCCCTTAAGAGCTATTTCTTGGAATTGTACAATTAAGAAAAGATCATTACCTAATATTCTGAAAGAACAGCACAAATACCTTAAACTCAGATGTCTAGACAATTTGGCCTACAATCTCAATCCGAAGGTCAACTATTATAAAAGTTTCAAATATGCTTTCTAATTTTTAATTTTGTTTTTAGAATTAAAGAACAGGAGTTTTACTTCTTCCTACTGCCAAAAGCTGAATTGGACAGAGTCAAGTATAAAGAATTTTAAGTTAGGAAAGGAAAACAAATACTTGGAGGGGAAAAAAGTATAACATCCAATTTCTTATAAGAATATAATTAATAAAAATGCTAACATCTATATACATCTAAAGTAGTATATAATTGTTTATAAGAAATGAACTGTTTGTGTTCTGATTTTATTATAAGAATTAACATTCTTAAGATGATACAGTTGTAAAGTTAAATCAGAAACACCAAATCTGAAAGAGGCTATGATCTAACCATTTTACATTTCCTCAGAATTTTGGCATGTTCCCAATTTTACTGTGCAAATGTGACAAAACCATACACCACTTCTGCCACGGAGACAAAAGCAATTACTCCACTAAAACAGTAAGATTTAAAAATGCGAGGTAACAAAATAAAGATCTACATTTAAGCACAATCTTGAAGATAAGAAGTGGCAGAAAAATTCTTAGTTTTAAAAAAGAAAACAATTCCTTTTAGTAGTATTCAAAGAACGTAAGAAAGATAAAGCTTTTGGAATCAACTTCATGTGATTATAAACAGATGAAAGAATGCAGATGTGTCAAAATATGATTCAGGTTAAAACAGATGTCATGCTGGGGCCACTCACTCAGCCCTAATTTATAGATGCCAAATTCATTTTTACATTTTCAAGGAGAAAAGTGCAATTTAGATTGTATAATGCTCATCTATAAATGTGAAGGCTTTCATAATGGCGTAATAAATTTTTCTGCCTGGAATTAAATAGCAGCTAATCATTTGGACAGTTAAAAAAACTTAAAGGGTAGGACACACATGCAGACACACATAGAACAGTTACCTTCAGCTGATTATTGAAAATATCAATCTCCTGTAGTTTTGATCTAGTTTCTTTCTCCACTTCATCCAGTTGGTCTCGTAGCTGCTGCCGAGCTATTTCTTTTGCTTCTAAGGCTCTTTTAAGTGTAACAAGTGAATCTCCTATTTTATAAAAACATTGCAAAGATAAGAAAACTTTAATTTGCAGTGAGGAAAATTTTTTTTTAATGTTCTCATTTCACTTAAGGAAATTCTTGCTGTTTAAAAAAAAAAAAAGGCTAGGCGCAGTGGCCTACCACCTATAATCCCAGCACTTTGGGAGGCTGAAGTGGGCGGATCACCAGAGGTCAGGAGTTCGAGACCACCCTGGCCAACATAGTGAAACTCTATCTCTACTAAAAATATAAAAATTAGCTGAGTGTGACGGCACACACCTGTAGCCCCAGCTACTTTGAGGCTGAGGCAGGAGAATCTTGAACCAAGGAGGCAGAGGTTACAGTGAGCTGAGGTCATGCCACTGCACTCCAGCCTGGGCGACAGAGCGAGACTTCGTCTCAAAAAAAAAAAAAAAAAAAAAGGAAAAAGAAAAAGAAAAGGTTAGCTTTAAAAATAAAACACCTACTGTGCAAACTGTTCTGCTGAACTTGTTTTAACTGGTCATTGAGTATCTGTTTTTCTGGAATTAGTCTTCCAAGCATTTGCTGAGATTCCTGGGAGGGAAGGAGGAAAACAGTAATGAATGACAGGGAAGGCTACCATGTCTATGTTAAGATCCAGGCAGAGCTCAAGTCAGTTTTCACAGTCCTCAAAGACTCATCCCAAATCCTTTTACAGGATTTGGGATGAGTCTTTGCATTTAATTGTTAGTTAGGTGTGGCTCCTACATTGTTTGCCAAATGCATTTCCCTAAAATAAAGTTAAGATAGTTAGGGCTTCCCTGATATTTCTTATATTTTTGTTGGCTTACTAGATATTTATGAGCTTTAAAATATGTACATTAGGTACTACTCCACATAGATAAATTCAAGTAATGAGCTTCCAACAGCACTGGGATCAAATGCAAATGCAGTGATCCTACTGTTTGTAAACGAACTCAGTGATTTAAATAACGAACTCAGTGGTTTAAATATGAGTTATCCTACTACTCTCTTCTGAACTTGGATACTTACTAAGGCTGAACTTAGGTTTATCGTATACATGAAGTTGGAAAGAAATAAAAGATTTTTAACAACTAGAATCTTGGCCGCTGTATATATTTTTCCACCACACTGGATGGAATTTTAAACAGGTACACAAAAGTTTTGAAGCAACAACTTTTTAACTGACACAAGAAAAATGTTAAGCCGCACTGCACAGGCTGTTTGAAATTTTTTAGGTTAACTTGCCAAGCACAGTATTTGCTTAAATTTAGCCAAAATATCCTGTAGAGCTTCTATACATTTCAGTAAAATGGTAGCTATAATAAAGAATATCTGACTTTTATTTTTACCTTGATAAAAAATGAGCTCTATGTATTGACTTTTTGTTTGAAAAACTAAAAATGTCTTAATTAAAATTTTTTATCAGAAGCTAAAAACCAGTCTCTTTTGGAATAACCGCCTTTAGATACAGACTGGCTCATGTGGAATAAATCTCTATAATGCATGTAATGTAAATGGTAGAAAGAGTTAACTCAATATCAAGAATTTAGAAGCATCTTCTATGAATAATCCATACCAGAAAAAAAACTGTGACAAAACAGAATACACAAAATCAGATCTGACTTATCTCCGAAGCAAGTAACTGCTAATCCCTGTACAGAAAGAGAACCAGTACCTCATTACCTACTGCGCACCTTTCTTTCTTCAGAGAATGTTTTATTTTTCACTTCACTATGTTTTTGGAAACCCTGATTTTTATTATGTTATCAATAAGCAAACATTCTAAGCATCAATCTTAAATAATAAAACTTGTACTTGGTCACATAGTATTAGGTAGGTGATAATATTTAGATAAACCATGGCCTTCACCCTTAAATTTTCCAGGAAAGCATTTTATGAAACTTTACCTCAAGTGTTAACGAAAGACATATAAAGAGAGTTAACACGTAGAAAAATATACTTAGGCTGAGGTGGGCAGATCACGTGAGGTCAGGAATTCAAGACCAGCCTGGTCAACATGGTAAAAGCCCATCTCTACAAAAAATACAAAATTAGCCAGGTGTGGTGGCACTTGCCTGTAATCCCAGCTACTCAGGAGGCTGAGGCAGGAGAATAACTTGAATTTGGGAGGCGGAGGTTGCAGTGAGCTGAGATCGTACCACTGCACTCCAGCCTAGGCAACAGAATGAGACTTTGCCTCAAAAAAGAAAGAAAGAAAGAAGGACGAACAGAAGGAAGAAAGGAAGGAAGAAGAGAAGAGAAGAGAAGAGAAGAGAAGAGAAGAGAAAAAACATAATTCAAAAAGGTGCATGCATTTTGTTATATGTTAAAACAATTTCCAGTAATCAACTTCTGGTACTTTTTACTTTACAAAACTCAAATTTCAACTTTATAAGGACTTTCTTAGGATGTTAAAGTACATGAAATAATATCTGAACAAAAATAAAAGGAAAATACACAAATCCACAATGACCAGAATTTCAACGTTCTACTCTCAGTAACTAACAAAAGTAGTCACAAAATCAGTCAAGACAGAGGAGACTTGAAGACCACCATGAATCAACTTGATCTGACACTTGGGGGAAACTCTACCTCATTACAACAGAGTACATATGTTTTTCAAGTGCCCATAGAATATTCCCCAAGAAAGATCATATGCTGAGCCATAAATCTCAATTAATGTGAAAGAATTAGAAGAAATTACAAAGAAAATTTTTAAAAGATTTTGAACTGAATAACTATGAAAATGCAACGTATTAAAAATTGGTGGGAAATGGCAATGTCAGTATTTAGAAGGAAATGTAAAGCTTAAAATGTTTGTATCAAAAATGAAGAAAGGTCCAAAATCAATTATCTAAACTTCCTTCTTAGGAAGCTTGAGAAAAGAAAATTAAACCCCAAATAAGTAAATGGAAGAAACAAGAGACAAAGAACATAAATAAATAAAACAGAAAACAGACATACCACAGAAAAAAATCCATAAAGTTAAGAGCTTATTAAAAAAAATAAAGCCAGTAACTTATTTTTAAAAAATCAAACTCCAGGTAGATTGATCAAGAAAAGAAGGAGGAGGAGAGAGAGAATAGGAGAAAGGAGAGAATTACGGGTTGTGGGGAGGAAGGAAGAGGAGGAGGAAGGAAGCACGGAGACAGAGTGAGATGGCACAAATTACCAATATCGGGACTGAAAGAAGGGGCATCCCTACAGATACCTCAGACTTGCACAGAATAAGAGAACTTTATACAAATAAATTTAATAATTTAGATGATATAAACAAATTCATTGACAGATACAAACAATCAAAACAGATTCGGCCGGGCGCAGTGGCTCACACCTGTAATCTCAGCACTTTGGGAGGCCGAGGCGGGTGGATGACAAGGTCAAGAAATTGAGACCATCCTGGCCAATGTGGCGAAACTCCATCTCTACTAAAAAAAATACAAAAATTAGCTGGGCATGGTGGTGTGTGCCTGTAGTCCCAGCTACTTGGGAGGCTGAGGCAGGAGAATTGCTTGAACCCAAGAGGCGGAGGTTGCAGTGAGCCAAGATTGCGCCACTGCACTCCAGCCTGGCAACAGAGCGAGACTCCATCTCTCAAAACAAACAAACAAACAAACAAACAAAAAAAAACAGATTCAAAGAGAAGAAGAAAATCAGAATAGTGCTATACCTACTGAATAATTTTTTTTTTTCATTTTTCTTCACAGCAACATTTAGACTACTGAATAAATTTTATAATTAAGTCTTACCACAAAGAAAGCTATAGGCCCAGAAGGCTTCACTGGTGAATGCCACCAAAATTTAAGAAGAAATGCTAATTCAACACAAAAATTTTTAGAAAATAGAGGAGGAAGGAATACTTTCCAACTCATTTTCTGAAGCCAGCATTACCCTGATATCAAAACTAAACAAGGATATTACAAGAAAACAAAAAAACATTATCTCTATTGAATTCAAATAAAAAGATCCTTAATAACATAATAGAAAATGGAATGTAGTAAAATATTTTAATAAAGGGTAATACAGCATGACCAAGTGTAGTTTATCCCAAGAATGGAAGGCTGATTTAACATTCAAATTGCAATCCATGTAAATCATTGTATAAACAAAATAAGAAAGAAAAAACACATACTTATCTCAACAGGTCCAGGAAAAAACATGATCTAATTCAATACCCATTCATCATAAAAACCCTCAGCAAAAAGGGAAGTCTATCAACCTGATAAAAGGTATTTACAAGAACCCTGGTTAAAACCGCACTCACTGGTGAGATGGCTTTCCTTCAGAGGAGTATCGAGGCTCTCCCCACTTGAGAGAAGTTCAACTGATAACTGAATAAACATGTTCAACTGATTTTCAACAAACTACCAACGTAACTCAATGGGAGAAAAGCCAGTGTTCCTAATAAATGGTGCTAGAGTAACTGAGTATAAGTATGTAAAAAAATACAGTATGGGAGGTTCTGGTCATCAAAGACATACAAGGAAAGTTAAGCAATCAGAGATATAAGGTCAATATACAACAATAAATTCTATTTCCATTTACTGGCCCCAAACAACTGAAAATTAAAATAATAATACGCAATATATAATAGCATTAAAAGCCACAAAATACTTAGGGATAAACGTCACAAAGTATCTATAAGACTTGGACACTGCGAACTACAAAACATTGCTGAGAGAAATTTATAACAACCTAAATAGAGATTTATGCCATAGATTCACTATTGCTAAGACGTCAGATCTTCCCAAATTGATGTATAAATTCAATGGAATTCTAACAAAATTCCAAGCATTTTCGTAAAAACTGATAAGCTGATTCTAGAACTTATATGGAGATGTTAAAGACCTTGAATAACTAACTGAAAACAATTCTGAAAAAGAAGAAGAGTTAACAGAGAATTCATATCACTTGACTTCAACCATTAGGTATCAACAGAGTAAGAGACTGGTAAAGGACAGATAGCTCAAAAGAACAGAACAGACTCCAGAATGGACCATTACAAATAATTCAACTGATTTTCAATAAGCCACAAAGGTAACTCAATGGGAGAAATGCCAGTGTTTCTAATAAACAGTGCTAGAACAACTGAGTAACAGTATGTAAAAAAATAAACCTCAACCATTAACTTATACTACATGCAAAAATCAACTTGAAATGGCTCATAGACCTAAACATAAGATATAACTATGAAACTTAAAAGACAAAATTTATGAAACCTTATAAAACTTATTTTTTAAATAAAAAAAGTAAAAACTTCTGAAAGAAAATAAAATATTTGCAATCACGGGGTAGTAAAGATTTCTCACAGAACATAAAAAGCATAAGCACCAAAAGAAAAAAAAATGGTAAACTGAGTTTATCAAAATTTAAAACTTCTGCCCTTTTCAAAAATACCATTACAAAAATTAAACTTAAGCCACAGATTGGGAGAAAATGTTTGCAAAACATGTACCTGACAAATGACTTGTTAAGAATATAAAAGAACTTTTACAAGTAAATAATTAGACAAACAGCCCAATAAAAAATGGGCAAAAGATTTGTTCAGACACTTCAACAAAGATATGTATACAGTAAAAGATACTCGCCAATAAACATGTAAGATAATGCCCAACACCATTAGCCTTCAGGAAAATACAAATTAATTATCAGAATGTTAAATGGTATAAACTCATTGCAAACAGTTTGACAGCATTCTTTCTTTTCTTTTTTCTCTTCTCTCTATGTCTCCCCCTCCCTCCCTCCCTCTCTTTTTTTTTGGACAGGGTCTTGTTCTGTGGCCCAGGTTGTCAGTGGCTCAATAACAGCTCACTGCAGCCTCGATCTCTTAGGCTCAAGTGGTTCTCCTGCCTCAGCTGCCTGAGTAGCTGGTATTACAGGTGAATGCCCCCATGCCAGCTAATTTTTAATTTTTTTTGTTGTTGAAATGGGGTTTCACTATGTTTCCCAGGCTGGTTTCAAACTCATGCACTCAAGTGATCTTCCTACCTTTGCCTCTCAAAGTATGAGGATTACAGGTGTGAGCCACTGCACCCAGCTTGACAGTTCCTTATGGGGTTAAGTATACACTTATATGACACAGTAGTTCCGCTCCTAAAAGTTTACCCAAGAGAAATAAACCATTTCCACATAAAGACTTATACATAAATGCTCACTGCAGTTTTATTCATAAAAGTTCCACACTGGAAAAAACCTGAATATCAACCGATAGGTGAATGGACATATAAGGAAATACTATTCAGTGATGAAAAGAAACAAAGGAGTCATTCACTCAAAAACATGGATACATCTCAAAAACATCATGCTGAGAAAAAGAAGCGTGACATAAAAAGGCCACAAACAAATATGATAATCTGAAGACAATATTTACATGAATTTGATGCCCCTATAGTTCAGCACTTGATACCAAACCAAGTGATATTATAACAACTTTGGATAGGCTTCAAAATTTAGACAGAACTACTAATAGTACTCTGTGTGTCTCCAACTATTTACTATACATATAGCTCTCATTTGACCCCCTAAAATACTTAAGTATACTTATTTATTGTAATTATCACAGTAAAGCCGAAGTCCTGTTGGTGGACTACAGGTTCTGTGTGATCCAGCTCCAACCTGCTCTAGTAAGCAGTATCCTGGCATCTCAAGAGTCCTGCTATAGCCTCAGGACTTTGGCACTCCTATTTCCCTGCCTAGATCTTGCTCTGCCAGATACCCACATGGCTTAGCCTATCATTAATTTCAAGTCTCTGCTCAAATGTCACCATCCAGAAAGCTCTGTCTTGACTACCTTAGTTAAAATCACAACTTTTTCTATCCCCAGGATTCTCTATTCCCTTCCTTACTCACTCTCCGTAGCACTTTTCATCTTCTAATACAGTACATGCTTTATTTTATTAGTCTCTGTTTCTCCTGCAAACAGAGGGTAAGCTCCCAGAAGGCAGAGTGTCTGTCCCTGCTGTTCACTGCTATAGCCTCAGAAGCTGCAAGAGCACCTGGCCCGCAGCAGTGCTCAGTAAACCTTTGCTGAGTTTGTCTCTTTGACAGGCTACATTTCACACAAGGACACTGTCTACCTCATTTTTGCTTCCCAGTGCCTAGCACAAGATAGTTGCTTAATGTTTACTGAGTAAGTAAATGAAATGAATTAGAGAAAAGTATGCCAGTTTAACAGCTTTTAAAGAGAGGCGTATTTCCTCACCTGTAGTTGTTGCTGTAGATGGGTGATTTCAGCAATTCTCAACTCTCTAGATTTGTTTGTGCTCTCAATTTCTTGCCTCTGGGCGGTCAATCGACATCTGATATCTTGAAGTTTCCCTTCCAGTTGATGCTTTTTATCATTCTTTAACAAACGAAAGATAATAAAAATTATCAGTTTTTAATGGTTCTATCTTAGTATATTTCTGAAGTACAACCAAACTTCACTCACTAGAGCTTCTAGTTCAAATTCCAAAGTCTTTTTCTTTGCTTTCAGTACAACTATGTCCTCTTGTTCTTTGTTTCTTTGATTTAGTAGTTCTTGCCTTCGATTCCGTTCCCACTCAAGTTGTCGTTGCCTTTCAAGTTCCCGTTTTGCAGCCTGTGACATTTACAAAGGGACAAATTATTAATTTTTCAGTTCTTACATTACACAATGTCTCTTCAGAAAAGCGGCATCTAGTAAGTCCTTTTAGGGATAAAATGTTAAACATTATAAGAAATCACATTACAAAGCCAAAAATAATTTATAAAAATGCAGTATTCCTTCTATGGAAATAAAGGGAATATATAGAACTAGCTATTCTATTTACATAAGAAGAGAACTGACAGAATCATTTTTCCATTAGAATTCCATTCTTTATGTCTTCAAGAATGCTTGATGTGCTAACTGAAAGTTTTCCTTATTTACTGACACACCGAGATGGAAAATTTCACCTAGTAGAATCAAACTAAAACACACCTGAACAAAAACAAACAAAACTTGATTTTATTCCACCAAAGGAGAAATTATTATTTAATTCATTTTAAAGTCTGTGACTCCCCGCTTCCTAATCATTCATTTCCTTTTTACCACAAAAGCTTTAGCTCTCTCCAACATCGGCTCTTAGGACTGTTAGGTAGAGTACATATCAGAGCACCTGACAGTCTATCAGAATTGCCTCTGACTCATGGGTCTTCCAACTACACCTGGCAATGTACACCTGGTAAATATCTATTAATAATTTTGAATAAATACTCTAGAATATCTTTTTTTTGTATATTAAAGAAAAGTTTGCCTATCTTTGCTTGTCCATTCTGAAAACTAAAATTTTGTTACTAACTGTCTGAACAAAAGGGAGTTATGGCTAAAAGTTTTCTTTCTTTTGAGACAGGGTCTTGCTCCATTACCCAGCCTAGAACGCACTGGCTTCCAACTCCTGGCCTCAGTGATCTTTCCTCCTTATTCTCCTAAAGTGCTGGAATTACAGGCTTAAGGCATGGCACTCAGGCTATTTTTTTATAATGAAAAATTCCTAATTTTTATATTTCATTCACATGAGAGAACCATGTGTTGCTTCTGTAGTAACATACTAAAACTGGAAAGAGAGATAAGATTGGCTTAGCCCCTTTCCAGGTATGGGGCTAAATTTATGAAGCCTTCCATAGAATATAGGATGTCCCAGAAATATTTTTAAAACAGTTTAAAAAGAAGGTTGCAGAATAATGTAATTGGTATGACACAATTACAGTGGTGTTTAAAAAATTATACAACCTGGCTGGGCACGGTGGCTCATGCCTATAATCTAGGAATTTGGAAGGCCGAGGTGGGCAGATCACAAGGTCAGGAGCCCAGCCTGGTCAACATGGTGAAACCCCATCTCTACTAAAAATAAAAAAAAATAAAATAAATAAAAAAATTAGTCGGGTGTGGTGGCATGTGCCTGTAATCCCAGCTACTTGGGAGGCTGAGGCAGGAGAATCGCTTGAACTCAGAGGTGGAGGTTGCAGTGAGCTGATATTGCGCCATTGCACTCCAGCCTAGGTGAAAGCACAAGACTCTGTCTCAAAATATATATATGTATACACACAATCCTTACACTCTCCACCATAAAAACATTTATATTTTTATATAGATTTATACAGAGAAAACAGTCCAGAAGAACACCACTATCAGTGGTTTATTACAAAGCTGTATCATCAAAAACTGGTACATTAATGTTCATAACAGCATTGTTTGTAATAGCCACAACAACCATCAACTGACGAATTAAAACATGTGAATTAAATGGTATATCCATATAATGAAATATTACTCAGTCATAAACAGGAATAAAGGACTGATTCATTTTATAATGTAGATGAACCTTGAAAACATTATGCTAAGTGAAAGTCAGAAGCAAAAGGCCATATATTGATGATTCCTTTTATTAAAAAATGTCCTGAATAGGTAAATCTAGAAAGATAGAAAGTAAATTAATGATAGGAGCTGGAGGGAGAAAGAAATGGGTATAGCTGCTTAATGGGTAAGAGCTGGGGTGATGAAAATGTTCTGGAATTAGACCAGGACAATGGTTGCATAACTTTGGGAATATCCTAAAACCACTGAATTATAAAAAGAAAGACAAAGATGGCATGAATAGATCACTTGGATAATTCTGAAAGGGGGTGATCACACCCTAACTCGGGGTGGCTCCACTCTGGCCTGCTTACCTCTCGCCTCTCAATTTCCTTCCTCCTCTCCTCTTCTCTCTGCCGTTCTAGCTCCCGCTGCTTTTCCAGTTGCTTCTCCAGCTCCAGTTGTCTTTTGCGTTCTTGCTCCTGGCGCTCACGTTCTTTCCTCTCCTGTTCTGCCCGCTCCAGCTGAGCCAGGCGCTCCTGCTCTTTGCGCTGCTGCTCCAGGAGAGCTTGTCTTCGTTTCTCCAGTTCCAGGTTGCCACGTTCAAAGTTCTCCCGCTTCTTATCTTCAAACGTTACTTCAGACAAGGAACACAGCAACTATGAAAACTCATGATTTTCAACACACTCTTTTCAAAGGAAAACTCACTAGTGTTTTTGAAACCTGTAGAACAAAACCAGGCCCAGAACTCCCTAAGCTTCTGTGCCCTTGTTAATGAGCACAACGAAAATGCCCTTTGCATAACCTCTCTGCTTTATATCCTCTCTCCTCCACGCCAAACACTGTTTCTGAAAGATCCTTATCTAGCAGTTCTAAATCATTACCCAGACTCCTTTCTTTCCCTGTTACTCCATCCTTTCCCTTCTTCCCATGAGCTTGCCCTAGCAATTAACCGCCACTCTTTTGGACCATGAGTCTCTGCCTCTCTCCCTCCTTCCCGTTGCCTTATAACTGTGCTGATGAGTCCTCTAATCTAACAAGATTTCTCAAAGCAGAGCAAAAAGTGAGTGTTCCGCTTTTCACACTGAAGAACAAGCTTTGCCCTGATCCTTTTGGAGATCATAGTCAGTCAACAATTTTAACTCATTATTCAGTTTCCTTCCTTGACATATCAATTATAAATTTAGAATAATTTCTTAGTTCTATCATTTTTTTCTCTAATATTTTGTTTATGTCCATTTTATTTCTTCATTTTCTATAATCCCATCATTACTATCCTCAGCAGTGTCTATTTCATTTCCATGTTGGCCTCACACAATCCTCCTTGGTACCAATCCCAGCCAGGGGAGCGCTCATTGCTGGCCTGTGCAGGATGCCAGGCCCTGGGACATGTCTATCTAGGAACCATCGCTTCTCACTCTGCCTTGAGACCTGCAGCTGTGAGCATCCTTCTTTGGCTTCTTCCCACATTCCTGTTTGGACTTCACTGCTTTTGACAGACTTTCTTCACGTACTGTAGTCAATGATTAGAGATCAAAGAGCGCAAGTATGTTTTGGTTTCCTTGCTCTTCTTACACCTTTGGTGATTTCAGAGGAGGCGATATTCTCTACTCTGATATCTTAAAATTCAAAGTCCCGGCCATGTGCTGTGGCTCACACCTGTAATCCTAGTACTTTGGGAGGCCAAGTCGAGCAAATCACTTGAGGTCTGGAGTTCGATACCAGCCTGGCCAACATGGTGAAACCCCGTCTCTACTAAAAAATACAAAAAAATTAGCCGGGCATGGTGGCAGGCACTTGTAATCCCAGCTACTTGGGAGGCTGAGGCAGGAGAATTGCTTGAACCCAGGAGGCAGATGTTGTGGTGAGCTGAGATCATATCACTGCACTCCAGTCTGGGTGACAAGAGCAGACTCCATCTCAAAAGAAAAAAATTCAAAGTCCCTCTACCACAGAAAGGGATGATGTAATGATACATGCTGCAAGGTAGACGAATCTCAAAAATATTGTGCCAAGTGAAAGAAGTCAGATATAAAAGGTCATATATGCTTCCATTTGTATGATATATCCACAATAGGTAAATCCCAGAAAGCAGAATGGTGGTTGTCAGGGGCTGGAGGGACGGAAGGATGGGGAGCAATGGATATGGAGTTTTATTTTAGGCTGAGGAAAGTATCCTGGGAAAAGATAGAGGTTGTGGTTGCAAGACCCTATGAGTGCATGAAATGCCATTATTAGGAACTGAATGTTTGTGTCCCCCCCACCAAAATTCATACACTGAAGCCCTAATTACCCTAATGTGATATTTGGAGATGGAGCCTTTGTAGGGTTAAGATTAGTAGTAAGGGTGGGGGCCCTTATGATGAATTAATATCCTTATAAAAAGATGGGGTCAGAGATGGGGGGAGAAAAGAGAGATAGATCTGTCTCTCTCTGCATACACAAACCAAGGAAAAGCCTCGTAAGCAAAAGAAGTGAAAGCTGCTGTCTGCATGTAGGAAGAGGGCCCTCACCAGAAACCAACTCTGTACACCTTGATCTTGGACTTCCAGCCTCCAGAATGGTAAGAGATAAATTCCCACTGTTTAAGCCACCAGTCTATGTTATTTTGTTATGGCAGTCCAAGCAGACTAAGACAGCCACTGAACTGTACATTCTGTATTATGTAAATTTCATCTCAATTTTAAAAATTCTCCAAGTCTCTATACATCATTTTAATTCCAGCATCTGGCAATATTCCTAGTATGTAGGAGGCATATAATAAATGGCTGTTGAAAGAATGAATGCACAAATGAAATCTCTGATAATGTTGCTTTCTGTTCAAAATTTTAAATGAATGTCTACTAAAAACAGAAAAAGAAAATTCTGCATTCCAAGCATTCCTGTCCTATCTGCCATTGAGACTTCCTTCTCACAGTTATAAAAACCTGAAAAATTCCTCACTTCCACTTGTGGCGACCCTACTCATCTTCAAGTCTCAACTCAACTGTGACCTCCTCCACAGACATTTAATCCCTCATGTCTTTCCCAGTCCACACCAACCAACCGTAAGTGAGGTCTGTTGTGCATCCGTAACACTCTCCAGGAATTCATCCCACTCAAGTACTGCTTAAGTGATTGCTTATACGGGTGTCTTAAATCCTCTAATATATTTTAATGTTTCTAGAGAGTATGAACCATGTATTATTAACATGTAGAGTCTTTGCTCAACACGCAGCCCTGCACATAGAATACGTGCAATAAGTATTTCAACATTGAACAGAAGGTAATTTCGTTTAGACAATAAACTGGGACAGCAAGTGTTCTTACCAGACCAATTAACTGCTGATCATCTTAGGTGCAGCAAAATGACACTGACAAAGTATTTATTATGAAAACACTCCATAATAAATTTAATTTGCTTCTTAGTTATCATTATAATCTCATTAATAATTCATAGCCATCTTAGAATATTTTAATAGTATGTTGGATTTATCATTGTAAATGAGGACTATTTAAAATAGGTTCAGGCCAGGTGCAGTGACTCTAGTCTGTAATCTCAGCACTTTGGGAGGCTGAGGTGGGTGGATCCCTTGAGGTCAGGAGTTTTGAGATCAGCCTGGCCAACATGATGAAACCCTGTCTCTAGTAGAAATACAAAAATTAGCCAGGATGGTGACACATTCCTGTAATCCCAACTACTCCAGAGGCAGAGGCAGGAGAATCACTTGAACACAGGAGATGGAGGATGCAGTGAGCCTAGACTGTGCCACTGCACTCTCAACAAAGTGAGACTCCATCTCAAAAAAATAAAATAAATTAAATTAAATAGGTTCCCATTAAATTTAAAATAGGTTCCTATGATTAAGGAGTTTCCAATTCTCTTATAACAACACGAGAAAATAACAGTAGGTGATTTCACTTTCTATTTCTGCACTGGTGATATTAAGCAATCACCTTAACACTCAGCAATTTTTGGTGCTGTATATTCTATGGATATGACTTACATAATTTTTGTTTAGCAGTTTATAATCAGATTTCAAGTTAAAAGTTAGAACAACAGTGCATTAGCAGAGTGCATAATGTTCTTATTTCTCTATCCAGACCCAAATCCAAAAACTTAATTAACAATGTCCCTGACTAAGGTCAGTTAAGGAACAAGGTAAGAATGTCAAAAGCTAAATTTATGTTTACCTCTAACTTTGTCTTAGAGATAGGAAATCTCTAATTTAGTTTAATCTAAATGATTTAACTCAATATAAAGGCTGCCTTACCAGGTAATTTCTTTTCTAATTGTTGCTGTTCATCTTCTAAAACTGGTTCCTCTGGTAGCCTCTGATCTACAGATGTTGAGCTTATGACAGATATACCACTGCCAGATCGAACTCTTCTGCAATTGTGGGGAAAAAGAAAAAGATAAATGAATTCATATTTTTCTTTGTCTGGGTGGAGTTGGACATATTATAAAGAAGACTTTTTTAAAGATTTTACCATACCATGGAGCAAACTTCACTTATAGTAAGGAAAAGATAAAGATTTTGCCTTCTCTATTTACAAAGAGCTTTTTAATGAATATTTGAATGTCATCAGACTCTGAGTGCCAAGCTTGTTTAAGAATCACCACCAAAATTGGGATGATTCCAAAGGATGAAAGTAGTTAATACTCATAAAGTGGTAAGAACAATGCCTGGGACAGGGTGAGCACTAAGTGGGAGCTGCTATTTCCAGTGCCCTCTCAAGTGACCTTAAGTTCCTCCAAGGAAGCTTCAGCAGCTCAGCTCACTGGGAGCATCTCTCTTCCCTTTCCAGTCTCTCTCCATTTCATCCCTTAAGAAACACATGCAATGTCTGTACTTAACAAATCACTTCATTTACTAATTTCTTTTACTTTACACTTTTACTTTGCTGTGTTTAAACAGTCTCCCAATCCTTTTTATGCATTTATTATCAGCTTCTAATGCTGCAGTTGTGGGATTTCACAGGTAAAATGCCTCATCTACCTGTTGTTTCCTACACAGGCACAGTTTCCTCAGCTTGCTCCTGAACCATGTGTATGCTGACAGTAATGGCACTATTTGTCTTCATCTAAAGGGGATTTTGGCCAGGCGCAGTGGCTCATGCCTGTAATCCCAGCACTTTGGGAGGCCAAGGCGAGCAGATCACCTGAGGTCTAGAGTTCGAAACCAGCCTGACCAATACAGAGAAACCCGTCTCTACTAAAAATACAAAATTAGCCGGGCATGGTGGCACATGCCTGTAATCCCAGCTACTCAGGAGGCTGCGGCAGGAGAATTGCTTGAACCCAGGAGGTGGAGGCTGTGGTGAGCAGAGATTGCACCAATGCACTCCAGCCTGGGCAACCAGAGCAAAACTCCACCTCAAAAAAAATTTAAAATCAAGAGGATTTTGCCCCAATCTTTCCTGCACTTTGAGGACTCAGGACAGAAATCCTAATCTTTGTTTTTTTCATTCTTCTTCATACTTGTAAGATCTCATATTCAGTTTTTACGTTCAAAGCCAGGAGACAGAACTGTCCTGGACAGTGTGTGCGTGCATGCATGGATGTAAGTGGGGATGCCAGTCATAATTCTGGACCTCAGGAGACTCTCTTGACATCTTTATGAGACTGTGTTTCAGTGCAGGATAATTTTCTTTAACTGCCTTCCTGATTATAATTTCTACATTGCTAGCAGCTTTTGTTACTACTTAAATGTGTAGGATTCACAGGTGCGATCTCCTTGGTTTATTCTCTATGCATAGGCTCATGCAGTTTCTCTTTCACTGCTGGCATCTGTTGCAAAAATTTCTGGTAAGCATTGATGATACAGCCTGGTACAAATTGATGTTTTGTTTCACTGTTTCACTAATATACAAGTACTATGAAGAACAGGATGGGCCGAAGATTAACACAGGACCTAGACAAGAGTCTCTAGAATTCATAGATATTTAGTTTCCTTGTCAGGGATGAAAATCAGATAGACACATAGTCAAGCCAAGTTTGGAATTCATATACTCTGCACACAATTTCTTATTAGAACCAATGTTCCTTACCTAAAGGAAGGTGGAATGTATTCTGGAGGCAGGACAGGTGGCAGTGGTTGGCCAGACATAGCTACATCAATGAGGTGCATAGCCAGGATAAATTCTTCTGCTGTAAGTTTTCCATCTTGATCAATGTCAGAAAGATTCCTATTCAACAAAAAGTTCATTGTAATTTGTTTTCAAGAAAATTCATGCTTTTTACTATTCATAAGTGATTTAAAAGTTCTGTTTTCTTATTCTGACCACAGGCCAACTGAGTCTCTCTGTCCCTCAGTTTATCAAAATAGTACCTATTTCATACTGTTGCAAAGATAAAGTTACACGTAGTTGGAACAGTGTTCCTCATTCAACAAATGCTATGATTATAATGATACTTTCTTTCAACCTTTGCAAGTCCTTTTAAAATATGACACACTCATGTTCCATGTATCTTTCTTAAGAGATGAGCTCTCACTCTGTTACCCAGGCTGATGTGCAATGACATAATCATAGTTCATTGTAGCCTCAAACTCTGGGCTTAAGTGATCTTCCTGCCTCCGTCTCCTAAATAGTGGGATCACAAGGGGTATGCCACCATGCCTAGCTAATTTTTAAATATTTTGTAGAGATGGGGGTCTCACTGTGTTGCCCAGGCTGGTCTTTATCTCCTGGCCTCAAGTGAACCTATCAAATCGCTGGGATTATAGGCATGAGCCACCACACCCAAGTTCTATATGTTGTTAAATGCTCTGCTCTAGACCAGGAAATGACAAACTAGCAGTAAAGGGTCAGTAAATATTTTATGGTTTATAAGACACAGAATCTCTATCATACTGAATTCTGTCATTTTGGCAGGAAAGCAGCCAGAGACAACATGTAAATGAATGGGCATGGCTGTTTGTACAATAAAAACTTCCTTCACAAAAACAGATGAAGGCCAGATTCAGCCCACTGGGCGTAGCTGGTCACCCGTTAATCTAGACCTACAGGGTGGATCTTTATGAACTCCAGCCACAGAGTCAAAGTGTTTCCTCTTCCTCAATCTCAGGATTCGATTTCCATCATTCTTCATAATGAACTTGCCCAAGTAGCTAATTATAATAAACATTTTCCTAGCAAGTCCAAGAATGTGATTTTAATTAACAATTTCTAGACAGTCAAAAGAAGATACATGACAACATATCCGTTCCCTAAAATGTCAACAGAACAAATCCAATGGAAAACTGGCTTTGCCAATGCCAACAATTAAGAAACCTTAATTCTGAAATTTCTTTAGGTGCTATAAACTTTTTTTATTGTTATAATTTCCATAAAGTAGCATGCACACTTTCTAGGGTATAATTCTGAGAGTTCTGACAAGCACGAACCACAACATACACAAATAGTGTCCACTCTACCTACAAGTCCACGTCTCTTTGTAGCAACTTCCTCCTTTGTGCCCAGCCCCTGGCAACTGCTGATCTCTTTTTCATTCCTCTAGTTTTGCCCTTCCCAGATGCCAGACACCCATTTTTAAAAAGAAAAGAAATGCAAGTGAAATAAAGTGAAACCCCTGCCCACTTTTCCTTATTCTCTGTTCCTGGATGTATCCCACCGTTAGCCAGTCCTAGGTAAACCAGATTGAAGGTGGCTGAAATTCTTACTTGTTCTTCACCACACTTGCCTAAATTATTATTTTAAGCATTTAATTGTAATCCTAGCACTTTGGGAAGCTGAGGCAGGAGGATCACGAGGTCAAGAGATCAAGACCATCCTGGCCAACACCATCTCTACTAAAAATACAAAAATTAGCTGGATGTGGTGGTGCACACCTATAGTCCCAGCTACTCAGGAGGCTGAGGCAGGAGAATAGCTTGAACCTGGGAGGCAGAGGTGTAGTGAGCTGAGATCATGCCACTTCACTCCAGCCTGGTGACAGAGTGAGACTCTGTCTCAAAAAAAAAAAAAAACTTTTTAAGTGTGTAGAAGCAGAATATAACATTATAACAGGAGAAGCCTCAAGTGTTTTTCTCAAAGGAGGTAAGTTATAAACAAGAAATTTAAAATAAACATTTCAATATAATCTAGTATCATGAGAAGAACCTAATAAATTGTCAATCAACCTCCATTAATGTTAGATCTCAAGGTTATATTTCAGAGGGCCCTAGAATACTGTTCAATACCCATATTTAAAAAGGTCTCTGTGTGTCAGAGATATAAGATATTTATTAATTGGTCTAGTCTGCCACTAAAGGCAAGTTCTTTCATACAAAAGGGGGCTGCATTAGAGCTTGATCATTTGTGAAACAACCATATCAATGTGTCCTGCAAAAAAGTGATGAACTTTGCAGTGAGCATTGTAGACAAGGTTTATTTTCCAGGGGCAATCACCAACACATAGCTATAAGATGAACACTTCTTAAGAAACCATTCTAGTTAACATTTAAATGTTAGGAAGCCTGTAGGACCAAGGCAATGCTCATCGATAGCTATTCAAAATCACTACACAATAGAGACATTATGTGCCTCTTGCAGAAAGTACACAGAGACCTCTCTGGCACAGTCTTGTCAAAAACAAAACAAAAACAAAAACAAAAATCAAATCTGATCCTCAGTTCTTAACCAGGGATGATTTTGTACCCCAAGGGACATCTGTCAAAGTCTGGAGACATTTCTGTCATGCTGGGTGCAGAGCTCATGCCACTGGCATCTAGCATCTGGTGAGCTGTGGCCAGAGATGCTACAGGACATCCCCCCACAACAAAGATTTATCGGTCCCAAAATGTCCATGGTGCTGGGGTTGAGAAACTTTGCTCTAGATCTAATTACAAATTTACAATAAATATAGAAACAAATCAGATAATTCCACAGCAATGTAATCTTCAAAAGTTAAGCCATTAAGAAACTACAGGACAAATGATCTGGTTTGTTTTTAATGGAGGGTTTTTTGGGGTGAGGAGTGGCAAGGGGGACTTGGGAAAAGAAGCAGAGAACAAGGGGAAATTTATAAATTAAAGGAGACATAAAAGATGGAACAATCAAGTATTGCAAAGTATAGACATTTCAGTCCTGATATGAACAAATAAACTATAAAAACATTTTGAGGCAACCTAAGAAATCTGAACATTACCTGATTAATTTAATGATAAGGAGGACTACTAAATACTTTAGGTGAGCTATTGTTATTATGGCTATGCTAAAATCAGTCGGGCATGGTGGCTCACACCTGTAATCACAGCACTTTGGGAAGCTGAGGCAGGTGGAGGTCAATAGTTCAAGACCACCCTGGTCAACATGGCGAAACCCCGACTCTACTGAAAATACAAAATTTAGTCAGGCGTGGTGATGCATGCCTGTAATCCCAGCTACTAAGGAGGATGAGGCAGGAGAATAGCTTTAACATCGGAGGTGGAGGTTGCAGTGAGCTGAGATGGTGCCACTGCACTCCAGCCTGGGTGAAAAAGCGGGATTCCATCTCAAAAATACATATATAAATAAAAAATTAAAAAAAGAGAAAATCCCTCTCTTTGGAAGATACAAGCTGATATAGTTGCAGAAGATTTGGCTTAAGATTACCAAAGAAAGAAGGGAGAGGCAAGATTGGTTACAAGTTGAGAATTGTTAAGTTGTACTATCACTTCCTCAGAATTTGTTAATCTGCTTTTGTATTTTTCAAAAGTCGAGAGGGGAAATAGTATTATAAAAGAGGCAATCATTACAACTCATTGAAAATTAGGCAAATTCTACATATTCCCTCATAAAAAAATGGTATTAATCTAAAAACCCATGAGGCCACACCAATCTAAGTAAGTTTCCACTTTATCCAAACTAAAGAACTTTTTCATTCCTTACCATATTGAAGCCAGCTGAGCCTGTGGTAAACTTGATTGCATAAGAATAGTTCTTGCTTGGGGACCTAAACAGGAACCAGGAAAAGGACATACAGATGAGTCAGCAAATGCTCACTGTGCAGAAGGGCCAGGGTTCTGCCTATATGGACTACTACACGACCTCATGCAATCACAGTGCTTTAAATAACATTTGCTATTACCATAAGGGCTTTGTAAAATGGAAGTTAAACCCCAAAGAAAGGGGAGAAACACAGAGCACAGCATCTGACACATACTCAATACATTTTTGTTAAATGGATGTTTGATAAAGAATGACTGTGAAAGATTTAGAGTTTCCAAATATAACCTGACCTTTTGTCCAGATCATCATCTTTATTTGTATCGGGCTTTATTTACAAAGTTGAAACTTTTTCTTTTTAAGTTTAACATCTTTTGCCACTGCTACGACCTGCTGCCTCCATCCTGCTCAACCTCAGGCAAATTCAGGGAAGATTCAGAGAATCTTAGAGGAGGAAGGGACCTCAGAGAGCTCTCTGGGAAATAGTTTCACTAGACTTAAAGAGAAAAAAAAAAAAAAAAAGATTGCACAAATGGCTAATACCCAGGATTAGAACACATTTCCACCTGGGTGTGGTTGCTTACGCCTGTAACGCTGGGTTTTGGGAGGCTCAGGCAGGCAGATCACTTGAGCTCAGGACTTCAAGACCAGATGGCAAAACCCCATCTCCACCAAAAATGTAAAAAATTAGCTGGCGTGAGCCTGTGGTAGCAGCTACTCAGGAGGCTGAGGTAGGAGGATCACTTGTGCCCCAGAGGCAGAGGCTGCAGTGAGCTGAGATGCCACTGCACTCCATCCTGGGCAAGAGTGAGACACTATCTCAATTAAAAACAACAATAACAAAAACACATTTCCTATGTTAGCCAAGGGGAAAAAAAAAAGAGAGAATTTCTGGAATTTCAACTCTTCTCTCAAAATATGCTCTCATAATAATCATAAACATCTTTACTTCTGATATTAAAGTGGCCTTTGATATCAGACAAAAGCACAGTAGGAGATTCTGTTTAAATAAACTAGTGTCAGGGAGGGAGAGATAAATATGTGTTCCTCTCCAGCATTGCCTCTCAGGGTGTGGTCCCAGGAAGACTGATGGACAGAGGAGTGGAACCTGTGGCAATTTTGTTGGGAAGATTCTGGTGTATATGCTTCTGCTCTCTGCTATTTCATTTTTCAAATGTCATCTCATCAAAAAACAAAAAAGTGAAAGTGTTTTTGCATGGCCTGCAGTAGAGGTTAGGGAACCAACGAGCTGTGGGCTCCAGTCCTGGCTTGGTCTAGACTGCTGAGTGACTGGGGCAGGAGTCTGGAACCCAGTTCGCTCATTTCAGATATGCCGGTGTATGATCCATTGGGGCAGTGAGCTTAGCACCACGTTAGCAAATGAAAGGTGCTCCAATGGCAGGTAACATTACTGACAATAGTATAACTTTTATTTACATATAAAATTCTGGCAGAAAACCACACATATGACTAGATACATGTGGATATGTACATGTGCACATGTACACAGCTGAATTAATTTTCCAAATTGAAAACACTCAAACACTATGGAGGTCATGAAAGAGAATATACTCACACCCCAGATACCCCTCTTTGCATCTCTTTTAGTATCACCTACCACCAAGGTAGCCTAACTTCTACCTCGATAATCTGTCTGCTGTTCTACCTGGCTTATCTTGCTCAATATATTTTCGTGTATTGTTGTAGAACATTAATCTTCACTGCTATGTAGTATATCATTGTGCCATTACATCCCAATTTATTGTCCATTCTACTGTTTTCTTTTCTTTTTTCTTTTTGTTTTTTGTTTTTGTTTGTTTGAGATGGAGTCTCACTCTGTCATCCAGGATGGAGTATAGTGGTACCATCTTGGCTCACTGCAACCACCACCACCTGGGTTCAAGTGATTCTCCTGTCTCAGCCTCCTGCATAGCTGGGACTACAAGCATGTACCACCATACCCGGCTAATTTTTGTATTTCTTTTTTTTTTTTTTTTTTTTTCCCCAGCAGAGATGGGGTTTCCCCATGTTGGCCAGGCTGGTCTCCAACTCCTGACCTCAAGTGATCTACCCATCTTGGCCTCCCAAAGTGCTGGGATTACAGGCATGAGCCACCATGCCTGGCCTGTTCAGTCTACTGTTGGCAAGCATTCAGGTAGTTTTCAATTAGGGCTACTACTATTAATAGTGAGCCTTCTAACTATTGGTGAAAATATGAACACATTCCTGCTGGATGTGTGTGTGGATGTGAGTGTGTGTGTATTGGGAGCATCTAAGAATAAAAAACAATCTGCTGAATTAATATGAACATTCTAAAGAACTGTGGTATAATGGAATGAGCAAAGCACAGGAATCACTTTCTTAAGTCTGAAACATTGTAGCTACACTGTTGGTAACAAAGTAGAATTAACAAAGCTTTAGTGGATGATTTAATTTACACTTGTAACAATTGCCCTTACTCCAGAACAATATAAAAGGAAGGTAATACTTTATCTATTCCACGTAAAAAGCCTAACAATAAATATGAAGAACTAGCTCTACATCTGGATATCAGGAGACTTGGATTCTAGTCCTGACTCCCTAATGGCATGTGGCATTAACAAAACTACTTTAGCTCTCTAAAATGAAGTTCTTCCATCTATCAAATAAAGAAAACAATCTACAACAGAGATTGGCAAACTATAGCCCTTAGGCCAGATCTGGCCCATTGCCTTGTTTTAATAAAACAGCTATACCTATTCATTTAAGGCTCTTGTCATGCTACAATGGCAAAGTTGAATAGTTGCAGCAGAGAACATATGATCTACAAACGTAAAATATTTATTGTGCTGTTCTTTACAGAAAACATTTGCTGATTCCCACACTAAAGATCATAATTATCTCTTGTAATTCTACTATTTGTCTATATATGTGCTAAATCCATGTTGCAAAACATTAAAAACAGATCAGCAACAGCTAAGATAGCATCTTAGCACATCTGGGCAACATACAGTTGAGCTTGGAGTGCACAGAACTTCTGTGAAAACCTATGTACATAAAGGGCTATCGGTTTTGGAATACTGGCTTATACAGAAACATGGGAATAAAACCAGAAATCCCAAGAACACAAACTCCAATTCTGGCATCCATGTTTGGGCAGGGAAGTATGGCTGGAAAGGAAAGAGTAACAACATGAAATGAGCTTTATTTGAAACAATGACTAAGACCTTAGCTCTTCTGATTAATAGATGAATTACCAAATAGCATATTCATTGTTTCAGAATACAACAATAAAATACCCTTTGAGAAGAGGGGGTAGCATTAACAGGACTACCAAAGTTCTAGAGCTTCTTACATAACCTTAATTAAAGAATGAGCCTTCTCTATTTTATAAGGCTGTGTCTTTAAAGGGCATGCAACAGTATACCTATCAAGCTGTGAAGGAACAACAGGATGTCCAACAGGATGCATTAGCCAAATCAACCCAGATAGTCAGTGAGGTAAATAGTGCGACTGCTAAAGCCAGGCATAGTGGCTCACACCTATAATCCCACCACTCTGGGAGGCAGAGGTGGGCAGATCAGTTGAGCTCAGGAGTTCAAGATCAGCCTCGGCAACATGACAAAACCCCATTTCTACAAAAAATACAAAAAATTAACTAGGCATGGTGGCACATGCCTGTCATCCCAGCTACTTGGGAGGCTGAAGTGGGAGGATCCCCTGAGCCTGGGAAGTCAAGGCAGCAGTGAACCATGATCATGCCACTGCACTCCAGCCTGGGTGCCTGTAATCCCAGCACTTTGGGAGGCCAAGGTGGCAGGACTCCTTGAGGTTAGGAGTTCAAAACCGGCCTGGACAACATAGCAAGATCCCATCTCTCTTTTTTTAAATTAGCCGGGTGTGGTGGTGCATGCATGTCTCTAGTCCCAGCTACTCAGGAGGCTAAGGTGAGTGGATTGCTTGAGCCAGGAGTTCAAGGCTACAGTGGGCTACTGTCACACCATAACACTCCAGTCTGGGTGACAAAGCAAGTCTCTGTCTCAAAAAAAGAAAGAAAAGAAGTGCTTTTTAGTTCTTGAAAACAAAAACCCACGCACACAAAAAAAGTAAGAAGGATGAAAAACAAGAGATTACAAATATAAATTATATATTTCACTTGGGCCACATTATACACTGAAACCTTTTCTCAACTTTCTTGCTATTTTGCTTCTCCTGCTGCTGAATGAACTGCTCTGGGGATTCTGACTTCAAAAAATTATCTGTATAATTGTGATGAAGACAATGACCTTTATGTTCTATCCACCTCAACAAATCAGCTGTTTTCATCAACGGTCTAATTTAGTGTAAAATATACTTTACACTGATTCCTAAGTACATAAAGGAAAAATGAATTAAATTTCCTTTGTTTATTCCAATTTTACAATTTACTATAATAAATTATTCTACTTGAAATGACTATACGAAGGTCTGGTTCAAAAATAAAATTCCCACCTTAAATTCTTGCTGGATCAAAGTAGCAATAAGTATGCAGATGTTAAACAATATCAAAATCTGCTTTCTTTCCAGTATATTTCAAATTTTACTTTCTGCCTCAGATATTTAAAAGTTCTAAATGTTCAAGTGCCTGGGTCATTATATTTGGAATGGAGATACTGCATTTCATTCATAAAACACACATCCTACCAAGAAAGAGAAAATTTCTCAATCAATGTCTCAATTGAATACTATTTTAATCAACTCACAGCAAACATCAACGTTTTCAAGAAATATTTTCAGATTCATTGGTGATATTCTGGGTTTGTATGGAGCACTGGTTTGTCAAACAAACCATGTAAAACAGTACTTAAAAATATACTATTAAATATACCTTTAGTGGGCCAGTCATGATGGCTCACGCCTATAATCCCAGCACTTTGGGAGGCTGAGGTGGGTGGATCACCTGAGATTAGGAGTTTGAGACCAGCCTGATCAACATGGTGAAATCCTGTCTCTACTAAAAACACAAAATCAGCCAGGCAATGGTGGTGCATGCCTGTAATCCCAGTTACTTGGGAGGCTGGGGCAGGAGACTCACTTGAACATGGGAGGTGGAGGCTGCAGTGAGCTAGGATTTTGCCATTGCACTCCAGCCTGGGCAACGAGTGAAACTCCATCTCAAAAAAAAAAAAAAATACAGTGTCTGTATAAGCTAGGCTGGTTTTTCATACCATGTATAACAGTGCCAGCTACTGCTTTATGAGGAAGTATGAAACATCAAGAATCTGTGTGTATTTACTATTCACCCATTCAAACATAAATACATGCTTATTTGAGGTGACTGCTGAGATTCTTAAAGGGGCCAGGGTTCAAGATTAGATTAGAAACCTTCAAAATCTTATCTAACTCTGGCATATTAAAATAAGATATATTTTTTCTTTTGGAAATAAAAATTGCAATTTTAAGATTTAGCAAGAAAAAAATAGTATGGATCAGTTCTTAAAAGTGTTTTGGATTATAATCCTCCTCTCACCCTACCTACCACCCAGGAAACCTATTTTTTTCCCTTCCTTTCATATTTGTTAGATGGCAGTTCGTTTTTTCCTTTAACATTTAATATTCATATCAGAGGTCTCTATTTTCTTTTATTAAAGTTATGCTTTTCTTTATAACTTTCTTTTTGTCTGTTTGTTTAAGATGGAATCTCACTCAGTTGCCCAGGCTGGAGTGCAGTGGCGTGATCTCCGCTCATGCTACCTCCACCTCTTAGGTTCAAGCGATTCTCCTGCCTCAGCCTCCCAAGTAGTTGGAATTACAGGAGCCTGCCACCACATCCAGCTAATTTTTCTATTTTTTGTAGAGACGAGGTTTCACCATGTTGGCTAGGCTAGTCTCAAACTCCTGACCTCAGGTTCTCCATCCACCTTGGCCTCCCAAAGTACTGGGATTACAGGCATAAGCCACCACCCTCAGCCTTCTTTATAACTTTCTAACAAGTATTTAACCCTTCATGAGAAAAATTTTGAACAGTATGCTAAAATGCCTGTCTACCCTTCCAATGTAGATAACAGAATCATTCTTCTTTTAAAAAAATCCACTGAGATTGTCTAAGTTAATTCTGGCCTTTTATATTACTAGTTACTAGATAAAGAAATATCCAAAGTGGTGAGCCCTAGCTAGGCAGTGACAGAGCCATGTTCCCAACTACCTGCTTTTACCCTGCCCGCTGCCTCCAACTCTGACCTGGTGAACACACAGCTTCGTTTATCAGGTTCAATGCTGGACTTCAGAAGTTGAAGCTGGTTTTTATTCAAAGAAGTGTTCCTTTGCTAGTGCCCTGATTTGCGTATCAGTAGCTTTCAGTGTACAGGAAGATTCCTGGTCTATGTTCCATTTTACCACAGAGCAATGGGGCATGAGAAAGCGATATAACTGTGTAAGGAGCTATTAGTGGATAAGGACACAAGATAACAGACAATGAAAACACTGCTAACAGCCAGGCGTGGTGGTTCACGCCTGTAATCCCAGCACTTTGGGAGGCCGAAGTGGGTGGATCATGAGGTCAAGAGACCGAGACCATCCTGGTCAACATGGTGAAACCCCGTCTCTACTAAAAATACAAAAAATTAGAGGGGCACAGTGGCGCGTGCCTGTAATCCCAGCTACTCAGGAGGCTGAGGCAGGAGAATTGCTTGAACCCAGGAGGCGGAGGTTGCGGTGAGCCGAGATCGTGCCATTGCACTCCAGCCTGGGTAACAAGAGCGAAACTCCGTCTCAAAAAAAGAAAAAAGAAAACACTGCTAAGAAATAAGCACATAAACATTTGGAAAATATCCATGACCCAATATCTAGAAACAGTTTGCACTGAAAACAAAGATCATATTTCACAAATTTTTACTTGTAAATACCTGTTAAGTGTCCACTCATAGTTTTGTCATGACTATTGAATAACTGCCTGTATTTCAGTCTTGATGACTGAGGAACAGCCCATTCTGCCACTGGAGGGACACTGTGGGGAAAAGAAAAAGGAGAGAAAGAGGATTATCCATAAGGAGTAGTCTCGTAAAGTTTCCTAAAGAGAGTAAACTAAGAACTTATCTAGACAACCATATCTAACTTCAACATTTTATTCATTTTATTGTCATTATTTCAATTTTTTTTTTGTCATGAGTATTTCCCATTTTTAAGGTCATGAACATTTCTCTCAAAACAGGTAATTATTTTTCCAGAATCATGGATAAACACAATAGACCAAGTGGCTGTTTCAAGTTGTATATATAATTTAATAATTTAAAGGTTCTATAAAAGTATGAAAAACCTCTTGTAACTGAGGCAATATAATCATATCCAGGCTATTCTAATTTCTAAAATACTTCTTTTTTGGTTAAAAAGCAATATTAAAAGTAAACCAGTAACTGTCTTTAAAGGTACTAATTCTCTAAAAATGTTGAACTTTCTATACATGAATATACAGGACCCATTTCTTAATGAAGTGAAATTACTCCATTCTGGTAAGTTTAAATTCTGACCCATTGGACAGTTTCCCAGAGAGAGAGAGCAGAACATTTCCAGGGTCACGATGCATAAGCAGAGTGGTAATGGACAGAGCTTCACTTTCTAGACTACGATCCAGTACTGATCTCTCCTTGCCAACGTGCCACAATCCTGACCTGGCCCAAGGACACACCTGCCACTAGTTAGTCTGGGTCTACACTTCCTTAGTGATTAGTTCCTCAGATGACACTGTCCACACAAATATCACATCGGTACCAATGGCTTGTTAAGCCTCTGACGTCTAAATTAAATACAATGGCTGAGCTGACAGTAAAAATGGCATTTCCCTTCCAGGACAGATTACAACTAATGCTCCGTTTGCAATTTCCTTTCATTTCAACAAAAATTATCTATTTCAAACATGTAAAAGCAAAATCTTACTTAGCTGTGTTATCTAGGCACTTATACCTATTATATACAGTTCAAGAATAGGAAATAGCTCCCAAACAAGAAGTACTTACATAAATTCACCTTTTTTCAATTCTTATGAATTTCTTAATAAAAAAAAATACTTACCATGATCTATTCTGCTGTGGATACGTCTGCACCAACTCTCTCATGTTAAACTAATTAGCATTTTTGCTGATTCCAACTCCTGCCTATTTGTCAAGAAGCTAACTATCTAGCTCCTACATGCCAGGAATGTTGGGTGTTACACACAGAAGTTGTTCCAGATTACACTTATCACATCAGAGTTTTCTGCCAAATTCCTGAGAATTTAAATAGACTAAGAACTCATTACAATGTACCCAAAAGTTCAATACTGCACTGCAAAAATTGGCTAGAAATATACGTTATTAAAAAGGTGACTACTAACATTAAAAAAAAAAAACACAGTTGTTTTAATAGCACTAATGTTTGCTAATACTGACGGTGTATTCATTCTAATTTCACAAATCAATAAGGCAAGATTTCAAAATCTCTTCTGCAAAGTCATAGTAAACTCAGAACTAGAACAGGGTATGGGAGAAATTTTTTTTAAAAAGGAACTTAGTGTAAGATGATACAGGTTTAAATCTCAGGTCCACCATGTAGTAAGCTGTAAACCATGGGTGAGGACTAGAGCTTCTCAGGGTATGCTTCCTCAAGCATGATTTTGAGACATTATCTACTGCACAGGTAGTTGTGGGGCTGAACAGGATTAATGATGTGCCGGGAAAGTGGATGTCCAATGCATATTCAAGCATCTTAAGAGTAAAACCTCAATTAAATGGAACATAAATAAATACCTGGATCCTACAATCAAATTAAGATTTTTAAAGAAAACTTGCATAGTTAAGAACACACGCCTTAAAATCAGACATATCTCAGTTTGACTCAGCTCTGTCACTTATGAGTTATGTTCTGTTGAGCGAGTTATATAATGTTTCTGAGCTTGTCCCTCATCTATAACAGAAAGTAACATCTTTCTATTCATCTCATGGGGAAGAATGAGTTAATGTATATAAAGCTTTTGGCACAGTGCTTTTCAGTTTATGGATTTTCTTTAAATCATTTTTAAAAGCTAATAAATTAATCACTAAATTATATTCAACATGCTCTTCTCTTGAAAGTGGGAAAATGGGCCAGGCGTGGTGGCTCACACCTGTAATCCAGCACTTTGAGAGGCCAAGGTAGGCCAAGGACAGGAGTTCAAGACCAGCCTGACCAACATGGTGAAACCCCATCTCTACTAAAAATACAAAAATGAGCCAGATATAGTGGCGGGCACCTGTAATCCCAGCTACTCAGGAGGCTGAGGCAGGAGAAATGCTGGAACCCAGGAGGCAGAGATCATGCCACTGCATTCCAGCCTGGGTGACAGAGCAAGACTCCATCTCTCAAAAAAAAAAAGGAAAATGGGGAAATGACTAGATTCACTTAATAATTTCTAAAGAGAGGATTGATGCATGAAAAGATAAATTCCAAAAACTTTTTTTTTGAAGGCAGGGTCAGGATCTTGCTCGGTCACTCAGGCAAGAGTACAGTGGCCTGATCACAGCTTACTGCACCCTTGATCTCCCTGGCTTTAGCCATCCTCCCATCTCATTTTAAAAAAAAATTTTTTTTTTTTTTTTTTTTTTTTAGACAGAGCCTCGCCAGGTGCCAGACTGGACTGCAGTGGCGTGATCTCGGCTCATTGCAACCTTCGCCTCCCAGGTTCAAGAAATCTCCTGCCTCAGCCTCCCAAGTAGCTAGGACTACAGGCGCACGCCACCACGTCCAGCTAATTTTTTTGTATTTTTCAGTAGAGATGGGATTTCACCATGTTGGCCAGGATGGTCCTCATCTCTTGGCCTCGCGATCCGCCCACCTCGGCCTCCCAAAGTGCTGGGATTACAGGCATGAGCCACTGCGCCTGGCCGATTCATTTTTAAATTTTTGTATAGACAAGGTCTCCCTATGTTGCCCAGGCAGGTCTCAAACTCATGGGCTCCAGCTATCCTCCTTCCTTGGCCTCTCAAAGTGCTGGCATTATAGGCATGAGCCAACATGCCCGGCCTAAAAGTTGAGAGGGCTTAAAAGAGACTTTATTTCTCATTTTAGTATAGCAGTATGCAAGGCCAAAAAATAGGAGTAAAATAAAAATATGAAAGGTAATCATTGAAACAAAGGTTGGCCAAAACATAAGCAACAAGGTCATGTCAATTTTAATAAAACTGAGCCACGCATTTGATTAATGTGAATTGTCCACTATCTCGATAATTTATTTCATAATAAATGGTCTTTAATAGGATTTTACTAATTACCCATATAAACTCCATAGGATTATCTGATAAAGAACTAAAAATAAGGCCAACTATGACTCCAATATTCATACAAAAATTTTACACATAAACTTGTAAATCATAAATATATAAAATAGTTCATTTGCTTTTTTTCCCTTATACCCAGAATTTTATTTTACTGTTTTTAAACATTTTATTACTATCCATTTGTTATACTCCTTAAAAAAATACATAAAGCCTTTAAGGAAATGTTATGTCCTTGATTTCTCTCATCTCTGCAATAAATTAATGATAAAAGCTAGTGACACTATCCAAAAATTAAGAAAATTATTACTAGCACTCTACAAAAGCCTGCAAAAAAGAAGATTACAACAACAAAAAGAATATAGATGATTCATGGTCAAATTTATTATTTAATCAAGTAATGAATTTAACCAAACCTCCCATTTAAAAACAAGCAAACTTACCTGGCCACGTCAAATGACTGTGCCTTTTGTAATTTAGTGTTTAGTTGTGACCCTGGACCAGATCTACTAAAGGAAGAACTCTTTGGCAATGTGGCTGCTGTAAAAATAAATGTTAAATAATTTTAATTCTACAAAGATAAGAAACTGTCCCTCATTTATAAAAATTAAAATGCACAGTCAATAAATCTGAAGCAGAAATAACTCCCCCTTTCTTGCCAGTCTAGACTGAAAACAAGCGTTTCCCTCCATAATCTCTGTCCTCCTGCAAAAAGGTTTCCAGATTTACTTGTTCTACTGAAAAATCACCTTACTACATTGTAACACTGGTTTCCATAAAATTTTATTCTTTATTAAACATTTAGCATCACATTTTATAGGACCTGTTCCAATAGTTAAAGAGGTAACAGCTTAAATATATAAACTGGCATTTTCTTAACTGCAGTGAAGGAGCTGAAGTATTAGTTCCAGATGTAAGAGCCTAGAAGTCCCAAACTGTAGTCTTGGCCAGATAATATGTGATGGTAGGGAAGGTCAGCTTTTGTGTCTGATTCTCACTGGGGTTGGTTAGTTGTGTGTCAGAAAAAAAAACAGTCTATGCCTTAGCCACATTACCCCACCCTTGCCTGATGGCAAATGGCTTGCAACATTTGCCATTGGCCACAAAAGAATAGAAGGCTCAAGAGTGTGGATTTGCTGATACCCTGGAAAAACAACTGCATACACTTTCTGGGTTACCATGATGTCTACAGTCATGGTCATAAATGCAAGATGAACTACAAGTGAGAAGAAAAGTTTAAAAAGAAGGTACATTTAGTTTCTTTGGCCATAACTTAAAGATATATCCTGACATATGGAAATGTTTCAAGTATGATGCTAAAACCCATGTTGTCAATACTGAATTTACTTAGATGTAGTCAAAGTACTTTAAAAATATACTTTCCATATTGATATGAATTAAGAGGTCAGACCAAGGCTATCTACATCTACAGTTTTATGCTTTAACTAAAGGAAAAAGGACTAAATGAAGTCTCAAAGTGAAATTAATTAAACCAGAAACTCTTAAATCCTTTCCTTCAATTAAGCAAGCATGTAATACCAAGAAATAGTATTAAGTGTTCTTTTTTATTCTTTCCCACCACCCCCAACATAATTCTATTCCTAGGGGATTTGCTTGCTTATTAGCAATTCATAGTGGACAAGGAAACATAGTAACTGATATATAAAAATAGAAAATATTTTCAAACACAGTTCAACTTCAATTGCTCTTCTCAGCCCTTGAAAGGAAATTACATTTGTGGCTTTCTCTGCTGAGCTCACCTTTGTCCACAGTGGTACCCAGAAATCTGTAATTCTCTTTGACTCTCTCCACACTAGCATATCCCATTTAAAACAGTGGAAAAAAAAGTGAAATTAAGTGAAAAAAATAAAGATATTTTCCTCTGGACTAAAGTATCATTTAAATAAAACCCAAAAATGAAGAGAAAAGGTTTTAATAATGAACAGCAAAATACAAGTAGTAAAAATTCAGCCTATGGTTTCAGCAGGTCACATACCAGGATGAGCAAATGCAGGCAGAGGTTGTATAACAGGGGGAGCCCCGTTAGCCAGCGGGGGCACAGCTGCTGTAGGAACAGAAGATACTAGGGGTGGAGACATTCCGACAACTGGAATGGATCCCATTGGCACTGGAGCAACAGCTGTAAGCGGTGGCATGCTGGCAATACCTCCCATACCTATGAAGAAAAAAAAGCCCAACACAGTTCACATCCAATCACATTTCAACATTCAATAATAATTAGCCCAGTACTGCTAACAGAAGAAAATCACTTTCCAGCTATAATGTACTCCAATTAAAATAAGGCTTCAAATTAATTATTTTAAAGAGTATCAAAAATCATGTCAAGGATCACATCAGAAGAACTCAAGACTCAACCTGAAGACAGATCAAACAAGATGAGAATCAAAAAGAATAATAACTGCAGTGGACTTAAAGGGTCAAATATAATTAAATCCATGAGTTCAAAATGATATTTAAAAATAAACAAAATCCTGCCTGATGCAGTGGCTCACACCTGTAATCCCAGCACTTTGGGAGGCCGAGGCAGGCAGATTAACAAGGTCAGGAGTTCGAGACCATCCTGGCTAAGATGGTGAAACCCTATCTCTACTAAAAAACTTTAAAAAGTAGCCAGGTGTGGTGGCGCATGCCTATAATCTCAGCTACTCCGGAGGCTGAGGCAGGAGAATCACTTGAATCTAGGAGGAAGAGGTTGCAGTGAGCCAAGATCACACCACTGTACTCCAGCCTGGGCTACAGAGCAAGACTCCATCTCCAAAAAAAACTCCCAAAAGACCAAAACCCTAACTGGTCAAAAAAGGAGGATGCTAAGGCAATCAATTTACTATTACTTTGAAAACTAGTAAATAAAAGGTAGAAAAATCAAACTGCAATCTGCCTTTCCTATATTTATTATACCTCAGGGTAACCACATGTTTGACAGGGAAAGCAACTTTATTTATTTATTTATTTATTTACCTATTTTCTTTTTTCTTTTTTTTTTTGAGATGGAGTCTCGCTCTGTCACCCAGGCTAGAGTGCAGTGGTGGGATCTTGGCTCACTGCAACCTCCACCTCCTGGGTTCGAGTGACTCTCCAGTCTCAGCATCCCAAGTAAATGGGATTACAGATGCCTGCCACCATGCCCGGCTTTTATATTGTTAGTAGAGACAGGGTTTCACCATGTTGGCCAGGCTGGTCTTGAACTCCTGACCTCAGTTAATCCACTCTCCCTGGCCTCCCAAAATACTGGGATTACAGGCATGAGCCACCATGCCTGGCCCTGGAAGCATCTTTATATAAAAATATTCTAGCCAATAAAGAAGAAATGATAAAACAAAAATAAATGTTTCCAGCTGGGCACAGTGGCTTATGTCTGTAATCCCACTACTTTGGAAGGCCAAGGCAGGAGGATCTCTCGAGGGCAGGTGTTCAAGACCAGACTGGGTAACATAGCAAAATTCCACCTTTACAAAAACTTTTAAAAATTAGGCAGGCATGGTGGTACACACCTATAGTCCTAGCTACATGGAGGCTGAGGTGGAAGAATCATTTATGCCCAAGAGGTTGAGACTAAAGTGAGCCACAATCACACCACAGTACTCCAGCTTGGGCAACACAGTGATACCCTTGTCTTAAAAAAAAAAAAAAAAAAAAAAAAAAGTAAAAATCTTCCTTCTCTTTTATTTTTCTGTCCCAACTTTAATACCTTCTTTTACATTGAGTAAATACATTTTAGTGTTTAAATGCCCCCTACTATTTTTTAAAAATATTTTTGTTTGAGACAGGATCTCACTCTGTCGCCCAGGCTGGAGTGAAATGGCACAATCACCTTCACCTTCTGGGCTGAAGCGATCATCGCAGCTCAGCCTCCCAAGTTGCTAGGACCACAGGTATGCATCCCTACACCCAGCTTATATATATATATATATTTGGTAGAGATGAGGTCTTGCTATGTTGCCAGGTCTGGTCTTGAACTTCTAGGCTCAAGTGATCATCCTGCCTCAGCCTCCCAAAGTGCTGGAATTACAGGCGCTGAGTCACCATACCTTTTACTATTTTTTTTAAAGTAATTTTCTTTTCAACCTGAGAAAGCTAATTGAAAAAATTAATTACTACTACATAACAGTAATTAAAACATTTCTTTTTTTTCCTTTTATTATTAGAGATAATGTCTCACTCTCACCCAGGCTGGAGAACAGTCATGTCATTATAGCTCACTGAAAACTTCAACTCCTGGGCTCAAGGGATTTTTTGCCTCAGCCTCCCAAGTAGCTGGTACTACAAACATGCACTACCACATCCAGCTAATTTTTATTTTTTTAGAGACAGGGTCTTGCTATGTTACTCAGTCTGGTCTCAAACTCTTGGCCTCAAATCTCCCACAGTGCTGGGATTACAGGGGTGAGCCACTGTATCCATCCAAAAGTAATATTCTATGTGGTTGTTGCAGGGATTAAAATCTCCAAATTAATTTATCATAATCAACTTCTAATGGCGGAATATAGAAACTTTACCCAAATATAGCTCAATTTTCTTTTTCCTCTTCTGTGCTATTACTGTCACACACAATATAATCTTATATGTTATAAGCTCAATAGTTATTACTTTATACAATCTTTTATCTTTTAGACTTGAGAGAAAAGAAGAAAAATAGATTCACACGGTCTTTTTAATTAACCTACTTGTACACCACTTTTGATGCTCTTCATTTCTTTCCATAATTAAAGTTACTACCTTTTGTCATTTCATTTCATCCTGAACTTCTTCCTATTTAGTATTTCTTCTAAGGTAGGTCTACTAGCAATAAATTCTCTCAGTCTTTATTTGAAACGGTCATTATTTCACCTTCATTTTTAAATAATAGTTTTGCTGAATATAGAATTTGGGGTTGACTTTTTTTCTTGCAACATTTTGAATATTCCACTGCCTTCTGGCCTCCATTGTTTTCAATTACAAGTCTGCTGTTATAAGTATCCATGCCGTCTATCCATGATGAGTTGCTTTTCTGTTACTGCTTCCAAGGTTTTCTCTCTGTGTTCAGCTTTTGTAGTTTATGTGTCTGGGTATAGATCTCTCTGTATTTACCCTACTTGAGGTGTGTTGAGCTTTAGACTGTGTAGACTATTGCTTTTCACCAAATGTGGTAAGTATTTGGCTTTTATTCTTCAAATATTTTTTCTGTACCTTTATCTCATGATCCTCCTTCTAAGATTCCCATGACATGCATATAGGTAAACTTGGACTTGTTCACAAGTCTCTGAAACTTCGTTATTTTTTTTCAATCTTTATGTTCTATGTTCTTCAGATTGAATAATTTCTATTGATTGATCTTCAGCTTCATTGACTCTGTCATCTACTATCTTGAATCTGCTAGAGACCCTATGGTACATTTTTCACTTTATTATTAAACTTTATGGGTTTTTTTTTTTTTTTTTTTTTAGATGGAGTTTTGCTTTTGTTGCCCAGTTTGGAGTGCAATGGCACAATCTTGGCTCACTGCAACCTCTGCCTCTTGGGTTCAAGTGATTCTCTTGCCTCAGCCTCCCAAGTACCTAGGATTACAGGCATAAGCCACTATGTATTTTGTATTTTTAGTAGAGATGGGGTTTCTCGATGTTGGTCAGACTGGTCTCAAACTCCCGACCTCAGGTGATCTGTCTGCTTTGGCCTCCCAAAGTGCTGGGATTACAGGCGTGAGTCACCGCACCTGGCCTTTGTTTTTGTTTTGAGACGAGACCTCGCTCTGACGCCCAGGCTGGAGTGCAGTGGCGGGATCTTGGCTCACTGCAGCCTCTGCCTCCTAGGTTCAAGCGATTCTCTTGCCTCAGCCTCCTGAGTAGCTGGGATTACAGGCCCAGCTAATTTTTGTATTTTTAGTAGAGACGGGGTTTTGCCATGTTGGCTAGGCTGGTCTCCAACTCCTAACCTCAGGTGATCTGCCCACCTCAGCCTCCCAAAGAGCTGGAATTACAAGCATGCCCCTGTGCCCAGCCTTAGCTTTGAACTTTTCAAGTCAGTTATTGCACTTTTCTAGAATTTCAGTTTTCCTCTTTTTGTTATTTCTATTGTTTTTTTGGAGAATGTCTGTTTGTTGATTCATCTTCATGCTTTCCTTTAGTTCTTCAGTTCTTTGAACATAATTGCTGCTTTGAAGCCTTTGTCTGCTAAATGTATCTAACAGCTGGATCAGAGATACTTTCTCTTGACTGCTTCTTTTCTTGAGGGTGAGGCAATACTTTCCTGTAATTTTTTTAATGTCTCAAATTTAGTTAAAAATGGACATTCAGATAATATACTGTAGCTACTCTGGCTCTGATTTTCCCCATGAAGGTTGTTGTTTCTATTTAGTAACTTGCAAGGCTAAATTGGAAAAATCTATCTTCCCATGTTGTATAGCCCCTGATGGATCTGCTCAGTTGTGTTTTTTAAAATTTCTTCTTTATTTTTAAGCCTGGCTTTTTAGGGATTGCACCTGCATCTTTGTAGCACAGCAATCAGCCAATGACAGGACGGAAGTTGTGCTCAAACACCTGAAGTCAGTCAGGCTTCCTTTCTCTGCCAATCTGTCAGCACAAAAATGCATTCAAAGTTCAGACCATTTTAAAGTCTGCCCAAACTTTTACATTTCATAGGGCCTTCCTGCATATTCTCTATTCATGCACGCAGTCTGAAAGCTAATCAGGAGTTTGCAGACGACTTGGGCCCAGCCTGGTCTGAGCAGCACATGTGCACAGCCTCAGCCAAGAATATACTTGCTGGTGCCATGACCACAAGTTCAGGCTAATAGAGTTGTTGGTCCTACCTACTTCTCTGTGGCCAAAATTGTCATTTCCACTGACAAAGTTGCTGGGCATAGGCATGACTTCCCACTCCCAAAGCAAGTAAGCCCCCTTCAATCAAAGTAGTAAGACTGCTAGTATTTACAACCTGCCCCTCCATGTGGCCAAGCTGAAGTGTTGGGGATAGAAAAATGCCCAGGAAAGAATGTCACAGACTTGTGCTGCTCACACTGTTCATATGTGAAGCTCAGCAGCTTTTCAAGCATAAATGATTCTCAGATGTTATATACCTTTGGTTAATTTCCAGAGCACTGAAACGGTTATTCTGTCAATTTTGTCCTGTCTTATAGCTGTCCTTGAGGGAAGAACTTGCTCAACTCAGGCATGGTTGGAAATCTCACTGCTGAAATGTCTTTTAGGTTTCCTTTAATCTATAGGACCCTCTCCATCCTTTTCATTTCCTTTTCTGTTGAAAGACCCAAGCCATGTGACCTGTTGAGTTTCACAGTCCGGATGTTGCTGACTGCATTCTCATGGTACAGTTCAACATTTCCCTCTATTTTCTGTATTTCCTGCAAATAGGCAGCTACATCCAAACACTGGATCAGGCTGAGGTTGGGTCTCTTTGGCAAGACTATAGGAAGCACACAAAATGTAGCTGTCTTTTTGTGATCTTGGCAGTCATTGATGCTTAATGCCTATATTTACTCATTTAAGGGGAGTTGAAAATAGTAATGTTCTAATTCTACCATGTCTTTTCATTTATTAGCTGCAATACTCTTATAAAGAGGTGCTTCTAATGAGGATATACTAGCTGGCTATTCACTTGTACAGCCCATATAGGAAAGGCATAATAAATGCTTGATTCTTTCCCTTAGCCTGTTTTCAAGATAATTAACTGGTTTATTAAGATCTTCCTAAGGTAAGTTACTCTTGTTAAATACATATCTTATTGAGTCATAAATTTATAAAGATTTATTGAGTTTTAATTCATGGCACATTATCATTCTTGAAATTCAAACTGTCTTCTCTTTGGCCAATCAAGTCTCTTTGGGTTGGCTTCTGAGAATTTCTGATATCTTCCTACTATTCTTTGATAGCTTCCTTGCTGACCAGTATTACAAGATGAGTCCTTCAAGCTCTTCAGGCACATTTCATACCTAGACCTGGATTCAGCCGTTTCTCCAGGAAACTGGTTTCTTTTAGTGAGGAATGATATTTCAGGTTTGCAATCTGGGCTCTAAGGATGCTCAATGCTGATGATTGTTTCTAGTTTTTTCAGTGAACAGAACCAAGAGACAAATACATGAACAGACAGATAAAGAGAATGGGGGTGTGGTGAGAGAGGCCTTCTAAGTTCATATTAACACTTTTGATTTGAAAATTCAAATCCAAGTCTATACAGCTTTTTCTTTATATTTGATACTCTCTGTCACATTTGTATCTCCTTTCTTTCACAGCAAGAATACAGATTTTTCAAAGATATAGAAAATGACAAAATTAGACTATTCCATAATTACTCATTTGTTTTTATCACATATCTCAGACAACAGTTTCAGAATAACAATACTAATTTCTGAAAGCATTAAATCATTTTATTTTGCATGCAGTTCTGTCCCTCTTAAAGTTTTATTGTATCCACGTTGTCAGTGCATGGGAATTACATCCGATACTCTCTCCTCCTCAGCCTTCATTCAGTCTTAGGTCTACAGCTAACTATATACTTAGAGCTCACCACCAGTCCTTATACTGACCTATCTCTGGCTGTCTGAAGCACATTCTCTAACAGATTCCTTGAGAAAGGCTCATGTTAATATACCCCGAGTCCTTATAAATTGATAGCTGTTTTTTCTAATTGAAAGTCAGTTTTTCTGAACATAAAATCCTTGGCTTATTCTTTCCCTGAAAATTTTAAATATGTTACTCCATTTTCTTCTAGCAGAAAGCACTGCTGTCGAAAAAATCTGAAGATAATCTAATTATCCCCCTTGTAAGTCATATGCTTTCTTTTTCTACATGCCTAAATACTTTTTCCTTTAACTGCAATATATATCTTAGTGTTGGACTTTTCAGATTGATATTCTTGGCCACATGATATCCTTTTAAATATAGTTGAGAATCTTATTTTAAGAAAGTTGTCTTGAATTCATTTTTATCATTTGTTGTATTCCCTTGGTCCAGCTTTCTTCCACAGGGACTCCTACTGCCCATACATTCAATCTTCTTTATCTTAAATATGTGTTACTGTTTCTCAAATTCTTTTTATATCTTTTTCATTTCCTTTTATTTATTTATTTGTTTTGGAGACAGAGTCTCACTCTATCCCCCAGGCTGGAGTGCAGTGGCATGATTCTGGCTCACTGCAACCTCTGCCTCCCAGGTTCAAGCAATTCTCCTGCCTCAGCCTCTCGAGTAGCTGGGATTACAGGAGCCTGCCACCATGCCCAGCTAATTTTTATATCTTTAGTAGAGATGGAGTTTCAACACGTTGGCCAGGCTGGTCTTGAACTCCTGACCTCAGGTGATACACCCACCTCAGCCTCCTAAAGTGCTGGGATTACACGTATGAACCATTGTGCCTGGCCTCATTTCCTTCTAATTTAAAATTCTTTCCTCTTTTTAACTTCTATTTTTCTTCAGTTAGGATCCCTTGTGTTGCTTCTAGTTGCATTCTCATTTCTCGAATGAATTTTTCTCTTATTTCTCATTCTTTCTGTCACCTTATTTCTGAGACTTAAAAATTCTGATTCAAGTCTTGTACCATTTTCTTGTTCTCTTTGAGCTGGTTTTAAAGTAGTGATTTACTGGTTGCTTTTACAGTCCACAGGGGTTTTATTTCTCCCTTTATTCTCCTTTTTTCTAATAATAACTTCATGTTGTTTGACATTGCTTGACACTTTCTGCAGTAGATTTGACCTTGCTTGATACTTCCTGTTGCTCATTCTTATGTGAGCTTTGCTTCCTAGGAATTCCAGTCTCCGTCCTCCTCCCCTACCTTTTTCTGGACCTTTTCTTTCCTTTGTATCCATGTCCCTCTACTGCTCAATTTTGATTCCACTCCCAGTCATTTCTCCTGAGTACGAAGCCATGTCCCAAAAAGGAAGGCTTGTTGGGCCAGTCTTGAGAGTTCATATGGGCTGGACTGCTCCAAATCTCTCAGGTCCTTTGTACTCACTCAGTACTGCAGACAGCATAACCTTTTCCCGTTTCTGTTGCTGCTCTCAGACTGGTTAGTTGAAATTTCTTGCAATACCTGTTAGCTATTTTGGGGTTTTTCTATTCTCAAGCGCATCAGATATCTGAATTCTTCCCTCTTCCTCCTGTACTCTTACAAATGTACTCAATTCTGTTCTGTTTGTATTTCTTTTTTAACTAAGAGCAAGTATTACCTTTATAAGATCTAAAAAATAGGGCCAGGAACAGTGGCTCACACGGTCAGGAGTTTGAGACCAGCCTGGCCAACATGGTGAAACCTCGTCTCTATTAAAAATACAAAAATTAGCCGGGTGTGGTGGCATGTGCCTGTAATCCCAGCTACTGGGAAGACTGAGGCAGGAGAATTGCTTGAATCCAGGAGGCAGACGTTGCAGTGAGCTGAGATTGCACCACTGCACTCCAGCGTGGAAGACACAGCAAGACTCCATCTCAAAAACAAAAAGGATTATTAAAAACCATGTTGTTGAGTACAGTGGTCATCCCTGAGTAATAGAATTAATAGTAACTTTTACTTTTTAAGTCTTTTTGCACTGTTGACTTACAATTAGCATCTATTACTTATACAATAAGAAAATCAGACTACTTTCATTTTTAAAAACAATGTTTATAAGACACTGAAAATCCAACAAAGAGAAGGAAAAAAATCTAACTTGGGCTTTATTGAGTAAAAGTTTATTAATTGCAGTCATCTAGATGTGTGGTTTACAGTTCACATACATACTATCAAGCACATTACCACACATCTCATTTGGAATCTGATTAACTTTACATATCCACACATAGCAATATATATCAGGTTGGCCTTGTCAGTTTTAGAATTCCAAAATTTTCTAGATTATTTGATAACTATATTTTAAATGTGTTTTTCTTTTACAAATATTTTTGCTTTTTTTTCTTTTGATAACTATATTGAATTATACTCCAAATCATGGTTTTTGCTTACATAAGAATGTCAAATTACTCAAGCAATAACTAAGAACAGACAGAAACAAACTAAAAAGTTTTCATGAGCTATTATTCAGACTTTCAAAAGGCTTGACACAGCATATTGTACAACCAGTTAATCTTCAAGATACTTACCCCCCTCCCCCGTGCTGCAGACTCCTAACCTAAAAAGAGGCTAACCTCAACAAACACTGAGGAAGAAGACAACAATTTTTAAAATTCTGTTTAATCACCAGACTGGTAAAAAAAGACCTTTTAAGCTTCCAAATTTGTTAATATCTTTTCTTACATAATAATTTTTCCATTTTGTGGAAATGGAAAAATTTCTTATCTATCTATCTACATAAAAAAAAAAATAAATAGGATCTCACTATGTTGCCCAGGCTGGTCTTGAATTAGAAGCCTCAAGCAATCCTCTGGCCTCAGCCTCCCAAAGTGCTGTGATTATAGGTGTGAGCCACCGTGCCTGGCCTACTGTGCTTTAAAAAGCCACTGCAAAAAGACTATCATCCTTTTGACGACGAACTACCTTTTCTGAATGAATAACTTTCTAAATAAATATATCTACCAGAAACTGTATTATGGCTGCCATCACCTCTTACTGTACTAAGTCTTCATTCTTGGAATTCTCTCCCCTCTTCCTAGCCTCCAATCAGGCTTTTGACCATATCACTCTACTGAAACTGCTTGTCAGGGTCACTGACGAGCTCATTATATGAAATCTAATCACCACTGTTTTGCCATATTCTTACCCAGGCTCTCAAAAGCAGCTCAAACAATGGAGCACTCTCTCCTTGGAACACTTTTTCTTGGAAGTAGAACTACAATCTTCTGCCATGTCACTTTTGTTAGTTTGGTTTCTGGCTTCTTCCCTTTTGCCTGGCCTTTAAATGTCACATCACACCAAGGCCTGGGTCTACACCATCTGCTCCTTATAGCTAAGCTTCCCCCTAAGATATCCTCTCCATATCCAAACTGCCCTAGAGCTGATTGATCCTTCCTCTGAGCTCCAGTCATCCCTGTCTCCTTAACAGCCCAATTTGGAAATCTACTAGAATGCTCAACATCACCAAAATGCTTAATTTCTCCTCTAAAACCATTCCTCTTCCTGTTATTCCCATCTCAGTATGCAGTTATACCATCCATCTAGTTATTCATGCGAAAAGCCTTAATTCTCTTTTTCATTTCTTATTTCCAATCTATTGACAAGTCCTTTTTACTTTTTCTCCAAAATACAGGCTATAATGAATCTAATCTGTCCTTCACATTTTTCACCACCAGATATAAATCACCATTACTTCTTGCCCATGGCAAAAGCCTCCTAACTGATCTCCAGGATTCCATTCTTGTCCCCCTACATTCCAGTCTTCAGATAACTCAGACTAAGTCCTATCAACCATGTCACTCTTCTGCTTAAACAAACTGTTGCTTGCTTGCTTTTCCTTATGGTCTACCCATGCTTCAGCTACAATGCCCCTTGCACACCTTCCAAACCCCAAGCTAGTTTTGTCTTAGGACCTTTGCAATGGCAGTTCCTTTAGCCTGGAAAGCCTCTCCCCTAGGTCTTCACGTGGCTCTCATCGTCTACATCAGATCAGTCATCTGCTCAAATAATTCTTCCCTGGCCATCCTGTTCCACTGCGCGTGCGCTCGCTCTCTCGCGCTCTCTCTCTCTCTCTCCTATTACCCTGTTTTAATAAACTGATTGCACTTATTCTTACCTAAAAAGTATTTATTTCCTTGCTCCCTACAATTCGAAAATAAGATCCACAAAGAAGAATCACTTGAACCCGGCGGGTGAAGGTTCCAGTGAGCCAAGACTGCACCACTGCACTCCAGCCTGTGCAATAGGAGTGAGACTGCATCTCAAAAATAAATAAATAAATAAAAAGAATGTCTGGTGTGGTGGCTCACGCCTATAATCCCAGTACTTTAGGAGGCTGAGGAGAGCAGATCACAAGGTCAGGAAATCGGGCCCATCCTAGCTAACATGGTAAAACCCTGTCTCTACTAAAAATACAAAAAAAAGCCAGGCATGGTGGCACACACCTGTAGTCCCAGCTACTTGGGAGGCTGAGGCAGGAGAATCACTCGAACCTGGGAGGCAGAGGTTGCTGTGAGCCAGTATTAGCCACTGCACTCCAGCCTGGGCAACAGAGCAAGACTGTCTCAAAAAAAAAAAAAAAAAGTAAGTAACATCCATCACAACGGTAGGAACCATGAGGTCTTGCTGGCCAGCATGTTCCAGCAACTAGGACACACAGTAGGGGCTTATAAAACACAGTTTAATCCAATAAAAAAACCAAGCAAAAGAAAAATAGACTCCTCCTGTATAAGTTGGGTCTAGAACCAAAGAAGAATTATGCTGAATGCAAACACACTGGTGAAAGAAGATACCATGTCTACTCACAGAATTTCCTAGAATAGAAAATTCTACTTTCTGGGTGCCCTTAGGCAAGTCACAGTATCACTGCACCCCATTTCTCTCTCTTCTCTATAGGGGAGTTGAACAAAATCATTGTTCAGACCCCAGCCTGAGCCTTAATTCTACAGTGTTAACAACTACATTAAAAAATAGGTGAGACTGGGTGCTGTGGCTTATGCTGTATTCTCAGCACTTTGGGAAGCCAAGATGGGAGGATTACTTGAGATGAGAAGTTTGAGGTCAGTGTGGGCAACACAGCAAGACTGTATCTACAAAAATATTTTTTTAATTAGTTCAGTATGGTGGTGCATGACTATAGTTCCAGCTACACAGGAGGCTTAAGCAGGAGGAACACTTGAGCCTAGGAGTCAGAGGCTGCAGTGAGCTATGATCATGCTACTGCACTCCAGTCTGGGAAACACAGTGAGACCTGTCGCAAAACAAAACCAAACCCATGCACTCAAGGAACCCTGCAAGAGTGACACGCCGTGTTACCCAGTGGTTTGGTGATAATGAAGGCAGGGAGATGGTAATTTAAAAAAACCTAAAACCTTTAGATAAACTGCAGCTTTGGACAGGTTCTACCTCCTTTGTTACAAATAAAGTCTTAAGCAAAATGTTTAATTTCTTAGAATCCCAGTTCCCTCATTTACATAACAGGGCTAATAAATTCTGCATACATTTTAGGGATATCATTGTGATCAAATAAAATATCGTATGTGAAGGCACACACTATATGTAAGGGTGAGGAAATGCAGAGTCAAGTTTTTGTTTTGTTTTTTGAGATAGGGTCTGGCTTTGTCACCCAGGCTAGAGTGCAGTGGCACAATCTCAGCTCACTGCAGTCTCCACCTTTTGGGCTCAAGCCATCCTCCTGACCCAGTCTTCCAAGCAGCTAGGACTATAGGCGAACACCACCATACCCGGATAATTTTTGTATTTTTTGTAGAGATGGGGTTTTGCCATGTTGCCCAGGTTGGTCTCAAACTCCATAACTGAAGCAGTCTGCCCACCTCAGCCTCTCAAAGGGCTGAGATTACAGGTGTGAGCCACTGCACCTGACCAATAATTTTAAGTATTAATGAGAAAACAGGCTGAGTGTGGTGGCTAATGCCTGTAATCCCAGCACTTTGGGAGGCTGAGGCAGGTGGATCACCTGAGGTCACGAGTTCAAGACCAGCCTGACCAACATAGTGAAACCCTATCTCTACTAAAAATACAAAAATTAGCTGGGTGTGGTGGCATGCACCTGAAGTCCCAGCTACTCGGGAGGCTGAGACAGGAGAATTGCTTGAACCCAGGAGGTGGAGGTTCCACTGAGCCGAGATAATGTCACTGTACTCCAGCCTGGCAACTGAACAAAGACTCTGTCACAAGAAAAAAATAATAATAGTAATAAATTATTTTATTCTCAAATGGCTGAATGAACTATAAAAAATATATGTATATTGCCCTAGATTGAGCTCAGAGGTGGAACTAGCAAACACTAGCAAAGACTAGATCTTTGAGTAAACTTGGGCAAACTTCAGGATCATGTACTAGTAACTTTTCCTATGTCCTGATATCCTTCATGGCTTAGCCTCTTTAAAATCATTTATGGAGAACATCGATGTGATGAGAACAAGGTGAGGAAGGACAGGGAGAAGTCTGCGGGAAGAGCAATGGGTTGCTTGGCAGATTAAAGCAGAAATCCTGGCAAATTTCCCTTCCTAACAGTAGCAGGTTACTTAATGACTGTCAAACCTTCTCAGCAGGAAGGTCACAACCTCCTGAAACTAAATCAGCAATAGCTCCATAGTTGGAATTCTGATGGCAGAATAGAATAAGAGGAAATAAATTAAATGTTATAGGAAAAATTACTGACCCCCAGGTTTGAGAGAAAAAGAAGAAATGGGATGCCTCCAGTCATCTGACCTTTTCTCCACTATGAGATTTCTTCTTGCAGCATTGGAAGAAAGCCAATAGAAAACCAAACACCATTTTTGTTTTTGTTTTTGTTTTAAGACAGGGTATCACTTTGTCACCCATGCTGGGATGCAGTAGTATGATCTTGGCTTCTCTTGTGCTCATGTGATCCTCCAGCCTCAGCTTCCCAAGTAGCTGGGACTATAGGCACACACCGCATTGCCTGGTTAATTTTTAAATTTTCAATAGAGACCAGAACTTCTTATGTTGCCAGGCTGGTCTCTAACAATCCTCCTGCCTTGGCCTCCCAAAGTGTTAGGATTACAGGCATGAGTCACTGTGTTCAGCCCCAAACACCCTTTAGCTGTTTTAACACCTGGGTCCTGACTAAAGATTGGCTACAGAGGCCTTCAAGGATTCAGAGCAAGTTCCACTTAAATTAGCTGGTTAACTAAAGGCTAAACACTGTGAGCACACACTGGACAAGACAAACAATGGCCCCAGCCATGTGAAGGCTGCTGCAGTGTTCACATCTGCTCTTCCCTACCTTTGCTAATACATGGATTTTTCTTTCTTTTCTCAAACCACAATTTGCCTCAAGATCTTCCCAAAACCTTTTCCCCTACAAAAAACAGCCTTGCGGCTAAATCTTACTCAAAGAAAGGCAATACATTGTTTTTAATAGGAAACCTAACAAGTAAAACCAGAGTATTTCTGATCTTAGCTTATCATAGTGTCTGAGACACCCTGAATTACTATTGACTGCCCCCTCCCAAATCTATTTCACTTTATTATTTATCACCAGCTGTCTGAGGATGAAGAGAGGAAAAGAAACTCTAGCTACAATTTTCATGTTTTGTTATGAATCAGACGTTAGATTTGATTACCGTTATATCCAAATCAACCTAAATAATTAAAGTCCAGAATGAGAACAGAAATCAGAACTGTTGATCTCAGTCAACTAATTAACCAATTAACTTATTAAAAAAATACCTGTTTGAAAGATAATTTTTTATGGAATTAGGTTTGTTTGTTTGTTTGTTTGTTTGAGACGGAGTCTTGCTCTGTCGCCCAGGCTGGAGTACAGTGACGCGATCTCAGCTCAGTGCAGCCTCCATCTCCTAGGTTCGAGCGATTCTCCTGCCTCAGCCTCCCAAGTATCTGGGACGCACACCACCATATCCAGCTAAATTTTTATATTTAGTAGAGATAGGGTTTCACCATGTTGGCGAAAGTGCTGGGATTACAGGCATGAGCCACCATGCCCGGCTAGAATTACATTTTTAATCAGGATAAAAATGTTTATTTTTCCTCTATTCATTTTGTTCTAAGAAAGAATTTAATGTGGCCAAGTGACTCAATATTGTGATTCAAAATATATATTTCTAGATGCCGTAATCCAAAGAAATTGTTTATGCACAAGGAGAAACAGACATTATGGAAACCAAAAACCAAAATGAAGTATGCAACAACTTGAAAGATCAACAGAAGAGCAGAAAAAAAAAAAAAAAAGACCCAGAAGCTACAGCAGCGGACTACAAGCTTGTTCCTTCTCCCCTGACTGATGGTCTGCACCTCTGCTTTCATTTTGATTACTTTACATCCTAGGGTTCAAATGTGAACATGCTCCTTCTCCTCAGCACTATCTTCCTGCACAGGGCCATCATTTTTTCAGACAGAATTACATCCCAGAATTTCAGAAAGTTATAAACTACGAGGGGAAAAAAAGGAAAACATTTATTTTTAAAATATACAACAAAATGTACAAAACCAATTCATTTTCAGACTTACCAAATGCTGGTGCACTAGAAAGAGCAACTGGTTGCTGTTTCATGACAGGGGGAAGTGTAGAGGGTAGCTGATATCCTTGTAGCTTGAGTTTGATAAGTTTCATAGCTATGGAAAACTCCACTTGATCCATTCTTCCATCATTATTCATGTCAGCTAGTGCCCTGCAAACCGACAGCATGGCCTGAGAACAACTGTGACCATAAAAGAACCCTTCAAAACCACCACTCCCACCAACATGAAAACAAAATAATTAGCACCCTTACCCCTAGGGAGAACAACAGAAAACATTAACTATTTACCAAGCTGCGGGGAATAGCCTGTAAATACTGGCAAAGTTTTATATAAACATAAAATATCTTTCACTCTGCCACTTTACCAGGTAACTTTCAGCCCCAGTGTGAGGATTTGTTCTTTAGACATCAAAAGGGGTTTCTTTCTGAAGTGATGAAAACATTCTACAATTAGATGATAGTGACTGTTGCACAACTCTGAATAAACTAAAACCAATGAATTTGACACTTTAAATGAGTAAATTTTATTATATGCATTCTTTCACAATAAAGCTATTAGAAAAGAAAAAAGATTTAGAAACAGAGGATGTTACTGCTAGAGATACTTAGATTGCGATAACTTCTCTGTGGAGTTCTGCAAACCTCAACGTGGGAACATGACACGACCTACCTATGCTATGCTAGGGTTACTAAACTTTAATGCTACTATACCTCTAAAGCTCTTGAAACTAACTTTTCTTTAGAATCGTGCCCCATATCACTCAACAATATTGTAACTCAGCTTACAAAATGTGTTTGCTGTTTGAAATGCTACTCAAATATACATCGTCCAAGTACAACCTGAGCTTCAATGTAAAGTATTTTCTCTCAAAGAAGAGCATGCAAAAGGACTCACTTCTCGGCCTTTTGGCTAAGATCAAGTGTAGAAGGCCAAGCAAAAGGAATGAAAGTTTGTCCTTGTAAATGGAAATGACATGATGTCAAACTGTGCATATTCAGGATTTAACCTCTTCTGCATAAAAAAGGTTTATTCAGATTTCATTTCTTTTAATCTAGATATTAAAAGCATAAGGATTTATTTTTTTAAACCAATGTTAAAAAAATGTATTTGAAAGATCTAAAGACAACAGTTCATTTAAAATATCATGACTACTTATCTTTTAGACTGAACCATATCCAGACAGTGTTCACAAAAAAAAACTAAGTTACACAGAAATTCGTCATGCATAGCCAGAGTTAAAAAAAGAAAACGTGAGGGTGGGCAGGGGAATAGCAAAAAAAAAAAGAAAGAAAGAAAGAAAGAATGAGTGAAAGAAAACCTAACACAATAAAAAGCATGGCATAAGACAAAGATCAAAAATCTCTAAAAGTGATCAAGACTGTAAAAGTCGGCACAATCATTTCAGAAAATAAAGATCATAAAGCAGGGAACGAAGCCCTGTGGTTCCAGAAACCTCCTTTTTGCCTGCTAGGAGTTCTCCACTCTTCTGTAGTCAACGGCCCTTCAGCAAACCACGCCAGTGGAAACTGGATTCCTCTCACTACTTGTGAACCTGAGCATCACTTTTCTGTATTTCATTGTCATTTGAATTTCCATGTCTATGAACGGTTTATTCAAATCCTGTGCCAAATTTTCTATAGACTGTATGTCTTTTTGTTGTCAGTTTATATGTGTATCACATATAAACTCACAGTGTATCACAAATTAACTGTTTATCTGCTGACGGCTGATTTTTAAAAATTCATTTTGTTCATTTATGTATATTTACAGCATAGAAATTCTAAATTTTCATATGTAAAATATTTCTTTTATCATATGATTAGAAGGTTTTTAGTCCTTGATTTTCTAACATTATATTATTTTATTACATTTTAATCCTTAAACCAATAATTATGTGGGATGGGGGAATTATCCCAGGGTTCAACCATATTTCTTCTATATGTATTCCTAGCTTTTCCAGTAACATTTATTAATTCATCTTCTTGTCACTGAACTAAAATAAATTTTTATCATGTATTAAATGTTCATATGAAGTGGGAACTATTTCTGGATTATCTGTCCTGACTGACGATTTCCAGGGCAACATTACAATGATCTGATTTATACTGGCTCTCTGGTATGCTGTGATCTGGGAAGGTCTGGGAAGGTTTTTTTTCTTGGTTATTCACGGATGTTTATTTTCCTATGAACTTTTAGATCATTTTATCTATTACACAAACAGCCCTAACCAGGATCCAAAAACTGCCCCAGAAGGGGATTTTTGGAGAGTTGATTAAACTGAAAATGGTTTTGCAGCAATAATTTACCCAACCAAAGAAAAGAGAATCTTTCCATTTGTTCAAATATACTAATATTTCCTTTAATAAAATTGTATCACTTTTTTCATATAAGTAATATACTTTTCTTGCTAAATGTATTCTGAAGAATTTTATCATTTTTGCCAGAATTTTAGATGAAACATTCCCCATTTCCATTATTTAGGTGCTTATTTCAAGCACAGAGAACATTTTTTATTTCAAAAAATTATTTAGGCTGTATTTAGTTATCCTACCAGACTCTGAGAAGTCTTATTAATTTTTAAAACTAAAATCTCTTGGGTTTACTAAGTATACAATCACATAACTAGAAAAAAATGAACATAATCTTTCTTTTCCAATATTTAAGCCAATCTTTTTTTTTTTTTTTTTTGAGACAGCCTCGCTCTGTCATCAAGGCTGGAAGGCAGTGGCTGGATCTCTGCTCACTGCAACCTCTACCTCTGGGTTCAACTGATTCTCCTGCCTCAGCCTCCAGAGTAGATGACATTACAGGCACCCACCACCACACCCAGCTAATTTTTGTATTTTTAGTACAGATGGGGTTTCACCATGTTGACCAGGCTGGTCTCCAGCTCCTGACCTTATGATCTGCCCGCCTTGGCCTCCCAAAGTGCTGGGATTACAGGTGTGAGCCACCACACCTGGCTAGGCCAATCTTTTTTATTGGTCTTATTGCCTCTAAAACATTACTGAATGCCTTCTTGCTCAGTTCCGAGTTTAAATGAAATAGATTTACTAGAATTATTAGTTTAATAGATTTCATTGTTTTGAATGACATCCAGTAGTGATTTCTGGAAAGTAATGTAAACTAAAAACATAATTCCAAGCCCCCCAAGCATCTGAATGGAGCCCTCATCTCAGCGAAAAGCATCCCAACATTAACGTAAAAAATCTAGTTTACACCATGATGTGAAGAGGGAGTCGTACATGCTTCATTATACCCTCCTCTCTTTGGGAATTCAGGCCCAGCTGACAAGCATTAGCATTAACACAGACCTTAAGATTGACAAAACAGGCTCTTAAAGTCTGATAAGAAACATTTACAATCTACTTTCTCTGAAGTCTACTACCTGGAGGCTTCAACCACATGACAAAACTTTGTTCTCCAAAATTGCTTATGATAACCCAGACATTTCTTTCTATTGAATTCAGCTCTTCAGATAATAACTCTTTCAGGCCCTGGCTCATGCGTGTAATCCCAGCACTTTGGGAGGCCAAGGTGGAATCAGTGGAGGCTGGGAGTTCGAGACCAGCCTGACCAACATGGAGAAACCTCAACTCTACTAAAAATACAAAACTTAGCCAAGTGTGTTTGTGCACGCCTATACTCCCAGCTACTCAGGAGGCTGAGGCAGGAGAATCACTTGAACCTGGGACGCAGAGGTTGAGGTGAGCAGAGATCGAGCCATTGCACTCCAGCCCAGGCAACGAGAGCAAAACTCTATCTCAAAAGTAAAAAATAAAAAAACACACAAAAAAACAAAAATTCTTTCAATGAAATGCCAATCAAAAAATCTTGAATCCACCTATGACCTGGAAGGCTCTGCTTCCAAGTGTCCCATTGTTCCAGACCAAAACAATGCACATTTTCCATATATTAATTGACATTTTATGTCTCCCTAAAATGTATAAAACCACATTGTATACTGACCACCCTGGGCAAATGTTCTCAGGATCTCCTGAGGGCTGTGTTACAGGCTATTGTCATTCAGAGTTAAATCTTTTCAAGTATTTTACAGTTTGACTCTTTTCATCACTAGCAATCTCACATATTTAAGTAGTTTCTACTTATTAGAAATGGTTACTGTATTTTTCATCAGGTGCCTAATCTGTAATTGCCGATCTGATTACAAGTGTTTTGCTTCCTTTTAGATGCGGAAATAATGACTAGTGTTGACAGAATTTCTAGATTCTGAACCAATCTTGCACCTCTGGTGTAAAGTTGGTCATTGTGTATTCTTTTCATACATTGTGGAATTCTATTTGCTAAGATTTTTATTTTTTATTTTTTGCATCTATGTTCATAATTGAAACTGGTTTCTGGTTGCTTTATTTTCATACTGCCTTTCAGGTTTTATAAAGGAAATTAAATAAAATGAAACGGTGAACTTCCTTCTTTTGCTAAGTATTTTTTCAAAGATATTCAATTATTTAAAATGGTTTGGGGGGAGAGTTCCCATTAATCAAAATCAACATCAACATGCATACCAAACCCAATCAGTCAGGCAGGTGCCATGCCCTATTCCCCACACCACTGCCCAGTATGGTTTCTGATGAGAAACAGGAATATCCAATGTGGTATAATGAGTAGATTATCGAAGAAGACTTTAGGCAATGACTTAATTAGACTCTAAAGGCTCCCTACAGAAGTGTTTCCATGGGTGAGAAGAAACGTAATCATGAGGTTCTAGGGACTTGACTTTAAACCACACACCACAATCCCAACATTTAGCTGAGAATGTCATGATACTCAAAAAATGCTTTTCTCAATTAACATTATGGAAATATGGCAGTTACAGCCAGGTGTAGTGTAATCCCCAGTACTTTGGGAAGCTGAGGCAGGCGGATCATGAGGTCAGGAGATTGAGACCATCCTGGCTAACATGGTGAAACCTGTCTCTACTGAATATACAAAAAATTAGCCAGGCATGGATGTGGTGGCTCAAACCTGTAATCTTAGCACTTTGGGAGGCTGAGGTGGGCGGATCACCTGAGGTCAAGAGTTTGAGACCAACCTGACCAACATGGTGAAACCCCATCTCTACTAAAAATACAAAAATTAGCTGGGCTTGGTAGTGGGCACCTGTAATCCCAATTACTCAAGGGGCTGAGGCAGAAGAATCACTTGGACCTGGGAGACAGAGTTGGTAGTGAGGCAAGACTGCAGTGAACCCAGATCATGCCACTGCCCAGCCTGGGTGACAGAGCGAGACTCTGTCTCCAAAAAAATTAATCCAGCTGCTGTTCGGAGACTAGAGTCTACAGGGGCAAATGTGAAAGAGAGAATCCAGTCCAGATACTTGAAAAGTGGGCCCAGGTGAGATGACAGGTTAGGACAGTAGCAGTAGAGACAGAAAGAAGTGGCCGGACTGGGGGTAAAGTCTGTAAATGGAGTCATGCTGATGGACTGAGTGTGCAGGGTGAAGAAAAGAGAGAAATCAGGTGTTGGTTTGGGGAGTTGCCATCTTAGTTCAATGCCATGAACTTGAGATGATAAAGACTCAGGAATGAGGGATGGAGGAGAGGGGATCAAGAGTCCAGGATGCCTTATTCTTTTTTTTTTTGTATGAGTTTAGCAAACTGATCTTGTTGGGACTGAAGGTCCTTTTGACACATACTCAGAAGTGTCTTAAGAGAGTACAAACTATTAATATATGGCTGTTTGCCCTGACCCACCCATTCTGAACCAGATAATAGAGTTGATCTAATCCTTGCCATCATGTATCTGGCTCCTTTCTTTCCTCTCAGGGCCCATTTCCAGGTAGTGTTCACTCACTCCCCCTTTTCTTTCCATTTCTGCAGGCCTTCCATCTCAGATTTCAAAGCCTTCATCCAGTCTCTTTCCCCCGTCTCTTTTTTTTTCCTGCATCTCTGGCTCCTGTCTATTCCCTCTGCTTTTATTCTCCTCCCTTCCACTTCAATTGCCAAAAGGACATCTGCCAACCTCCTTCCAGCTCCTTATTAATAAGACAATTTCTAGGAAGATGTATCATCTTTGGCCATAGTTATAATTTGGCATTATACACACTGATTTGACTCCATCCTCTGAGAATTCAGATTTTCTTATATTAATTGGAAGTCAGCTAGGAGAGACAAGAAGTCCCCAAAGCATTAACAGATTACAGTTCAAAAGCTCACAAATTAGTTAACTGGAATACAGTTTCAAACATAATAAAGGTTTCTAACATATACTGCCCATCCATCAGTTCATATCACTCAAATATTTGAAACAAAGTCCAGAATAAAGTAAGCTCAGAGACAGAAACTAGACATAGTTCCCAATTCTCAATCCAAACTTCTCTTCTTTGCTGGGTGCAGTGGCTAATGCCTATAATCCCAGCATTCTTGGAGACTGAGGCGGACACACTGCTTGAGTCTAGGAGTTCAAGACTAGCCTCTGGGCAACATGGCAAAACCCCATCTCTACATAAAAAAAAATTAGCTGGGTGTAGTGGTGCATGCCAGTAGTCTTAGCTACTCAGGAGGGTGAGGTGGGAGGATTGTTTGAGCCCAGAAGGTTGAGGCTGCAGTGAGTTATGATCACGCCGCTGCACTCCAGCCTGGGTGACAGAGTAAGACCCTGTCTCAAAAACAAACGAAAAATTATCTTCTTCCCCAGATAACTGACACAGGACTGCCTAAAACTTCAGAGTCGAACCCATTCCTCTCTCTACGCAAAAGGAGTAAGGACTTACCCTGAGACCCTACCAGAAAAATCACAGACAAACACAAGATTAGCATGGGGGTTACAGGGGGCTGCTTCTTTAGATCAGCTATTTTTATTTGAAATTTTAAAAACTTAGGCTTGGCCAGATGCGGTGGCTCATCCTGTAATCCCAGTACTTTGGGAGGCTGAGGCGGACAGATCATTTGAGGTCAGGAGTTTGAGACCAGCCTGGCGAACATGATGAAACCCCATCTCTACTAAAAATACAGAAATTAGGTGGGCATGGTGGTGGGTGCCTGTAATCCCAGCTACTTGGGAGGCCAAGGCAGGAGAATCACTTGAACCTGGGAGGCAGAGGTTGCAGTGAGCCGAGATAGTGCCACTGTACTCCAGCCTGGGTGACAGAGCAAGACTCTGTCTCAAAACAAACAAACAAAACAAAAAAAACCCTAGGAGATCAAGTACTGCCTAGGGTTACTATGTGAATAAGTATCAATCAGCTCAGTTGAAAGACAGATCTTGCTAAACTCATACTTTGCACTGCATTATCTCATCATCTGGGCAGTGGTTCATGAAATTCCCAATGACTTTTCAAAGATATTTCTTTTGGGAAAAGAGACTTATGACATTTTTTAATAGTAAAATATGCCATCACAAACTTATTTAGCAAAATGTCAGAAAAAAAATCAAAGACAAAATACTTTTTTGATTCAATCTAAGACTGCCAAATTACCATCTTTAATAAACATGGTCACTATAAAAACCTGACTTTGGGCCACTCAGGTAAAAATAGTTAAGAAAGTTAAGACAACTACAACTGTTTTTAGAAAACTTAAGACAATTGTTTTTACTTTTAGAGACAGGATCTTGCTCTGTCACCCAGGCTAGAAGTCACAATCATAGCTGACTGCAGCCTCGAACTCCAGAGCTCAAGCCATCTTCCCACTTCAGCCTGCCCAGCAGCTAAGACGACAGGCATGCACCACCATGCCCAGCTTACTCAAAATAATTATTTTTTGTAAAGATAAGGGCTCGTTATGTTGCCCAGGTTGGTCTCAAACACCTGGGCTCAAGTGATCCTCCTACCTTGGCCTCCCAAAGAACTGAGATTACACCCAGCCAAATGTTACTTTTTTCAGTTAAGACAGCTGTCATTTCCAGGCATGGTGGTCACACCTACAATTCCAGCACTTTGGAAGGTAAGGCAGGAGGATGGCTTGAGTCCAGGAGTTTGAGACCAGCATGGACAACACAGCAAGATCCCATCTCTTAACAGTCCTTGGCCTGCAGTAGAAATCTGATAAATATTTTTTTAATGTTGAAAGAATAAATGAATTTCCAAAAATTGGGAATGCAACATAAAAGCATAATCCAGTGGAGGAAGTGAAATATGGGAAAGAACGTTCCAGTGAGAGGTCCTGATGGTGTGAAACACGATCAAGTATGAGATGCAAAACAGAAGAAGCTTGTTACAACTTACACGGGTGCCACTGGTCTCTTGCATCTAAAACTTCGACATTTAACTGACAGAACAGCACTTCTGTGCTCACTTGTGTATGACTTCTTACTTGTGGACTGTTTGTACATCTGAGGTTTTTACTTTACTTAAAATATAATTCCAAAATTATATTGGCTATCTGATTTTTCTAGCTCTAATAGGTCAGAAGTTAGAATCAGAATGGCTTCATAGGAGCAAGCACACTAGGTTTAAAGAGACAGTCTAACAGCCAATATGCTGACAACCAGCAAAAAAGAAAATAAAGCAGACGCCCAAAAAAAAGCACAGGGATCTGGTATCATTTCATTTCATTTCATTTCAAATATATCCAAATACACACACACACACCCCATGAAGGTTCTGCTATTTCAGGACAGAGTTATTGATTTTCATGATGACATTTCATCAAGAAAAGCTTAGATTCTGTTCTGTAGACTCTGTTTAAAAGAAACAAAAATCTCTATCAACCTTTATTAATTCCCATAAGATTATAAATTAAAAGCCTTGGTCACTTAAGAGGACAAAGTAATTAGCTGAAAAATTTAGTTATGTGGAATACCCAGTCCCTGGAGATGATACCTTTTGGGGTTTTATTTTGAGGGCCTATTATGTGCCAGAAGCCACAGTAAGCCCTTGGTTTTTCTGCTAATCTTCTCAACAACTCTCACAAAACTATATGCATTCCTATTTTCTAGATTAGAAAACTGAGGTCGAAGAGGGTAACTGTATCTCCAAAGCAGAGACACTGAAAATGGTACAGCTGGGAATCAAACTCAGGTGTATGACTAGAAACCACATGCTCTTTCTTTATATAGCAAGCTGTCTTTACATCGCTAACTCAGGAAAGTGAAGTATTAAGCACACTTAGTGAAAAAATGAGGCATCTTACAGGATGACAGAAGTCAGCATGGTTCTCCAAAGCCATGATCCTAGAATCCAAAACTGCATTTGCCACCCTTTTTATTATACTCTCTGTATTTTCTGTGGCTTAAGAGATTGAAAGCCTATTTGTGATAGTCAAAGAATTGAACATTATCTATTAATATTATGTATTCACCATGCACTAACTCTCAGATATTTCCTTTACCTTTTATTCTTCAATGAATGATAAAAAATCATTCCAATATAAAGCAAGAAATGCGGGACATCCAAATAAATATGGGTGATATGGATGAAGCCAAAACTAGTGAGAGAACACCAAAATTTAGATGTCTCCGTGGAAATCTAACTATTTGACAGTGTTGTCATTCAAATGTCACCATTTTTCGTTGTTGTTTTGTTTTAGTTCCATAGTAGAGAGACACTTTTCAGACATAATTTTCTGGTAAGAAGTAACAAGGTATTTCAGGTTAGAGATACATGTTCTCCTTTTATAACATAAGAAATCATATTACCAAAAAGAACTAAACGATATTTTATTTTGCCATCTGCTTATGTGAAATTCCAACTTACCATATCTGTGCTAAAACAGGTTGAGGTAACCCAGATTGAAAAAAAAAGTTTCTAGCTTGATCACCTGTAAATTAAATAGAAAATTAAAGTTTCAGAAAAAAAAAAAAAAGCTGACAGAAATCCTCTAATAGCAAAATTGCAAAATTTAAAAAGAGGCTGGTAATACTATAAATACAGACTTGAGTGTGTTATAAAAGTCCAAGGATAAGCCCATAGGCAACGGTAAAAGAATCCAGCAGCACTGACTTTAGAATTTAACACTTTAAAAAATCGTCTCAAAAAGGGCCTACCATTTACTGGCATAGATTTTCCACTTTAATTAATCTGCTATTAACTAAGATATTAACAGCTACCCATTGTGCAAAAGCACATTTACAGGAATCCTTAGGAAACTGACGAACCATACTTTTATTTCATAAAAAAAGTTCATTGCCATTCCCAATACCTATACTCCAAATTCTGGGTATTTCTGATATAATTGTGGAGAATAAGTAAAAATGACTAAGAATCACACCTGAGGTCAGGTGTTCAAGACCAGCCTGGCCAACATGGTGAGACCCTGTATCTATTAAAAATACAAAAAATTAGCTGGGCGTAGTAGCGGGTGCCTGTAATCCCAGCTAATCAGGAGGCTGAGGCAGAAGAATCACTTGAACCCAGGAGGTGAAGGTTGCAGTGAGCCAAGATCACGCCACTGCACTTCAGCCTAGGCAACAAAAGCGAAACTCTGTCTCAAAACAAAAACAAAAACAAAAAAAGAATCACATCCATTATGAACAGGTAATAAAAGAGAATAATGGTACACACATACCAAAAAAAAAAAAAAAAATTCTCCAGGCAATAAAGATCCTATTGTTTTCTAAAGTGAATTCTTAAAAAATAATCAAACAAGAAAATTAGTTTGTTTATTTTTAGAGATGGAGTCTCGCTCTGTCACCCAGGCTAGAGTGCACTGGCATGAATATTGGCTCACTGCAACATCTGCCTCTTGAGTTCAAGCAATTTTCCTGCCTCAGCCTCCAACGTAACTGGGATTACAGGCACCTGCCACCACACCCAGCTAATTTTTTATTTTTAGTAGAGATGGGGTTTCACCATGTTGGCCAGGCTGGTTTGGAACTCCTGACCTCAATGATCTGCCTGCCTCAGCCTCCCAAAGTGCTGGGATTAGAGGTGTGAGCCACTGGTCCTTTGATCCTAATTAATTTTCACAAATTATATGCACAAAACAAGTGGTTTGACATGCACCAAAAATTGCAAACAAGGTATGAATCAATTAATGTGTAAAACAATTGTAAAAAGACAGGCTCAAGGTTAAGGCAAAATAGGTAAATGTCTCTCCTTGGTCATATTTGCCCACCTTGGCTTTGCATAACAGAGTTTCCACAGACATCTGCACTACTGATAAGTAAAAATGATAAAATGCTGACTCTGATTACCAGTAATAAATCCAGATATTGGCTTTAAACTATGGAACTGCTGATCATGCTTCGCTCTTTCCTCTACAGTTATGGCCCAGACATCCAGGCTGCCTAAAATCCAAAGAAAAGACAAACAAATTATTCAGTGAGAAAAGGAAAACAAAATGCTCTCACACACTATTTCCACAGCACTTCAAGATTCTGTTAATGTATTATAAAGACTTGATAAATTCACATCTGCTTGTCCTTGGAAGTTTTGCATATAAAGTTAAAAAATTAAGTATAAAACAGGACACAAAATGTAAGAAACAGAAAGAGAGAGAGAGAATGGGAGAGAAAGAAAAGAAGAGGCACACACTCCTTTCTTAGAAACTTGTCCTATAATCCCATAGTTAGCAAGATTATAGAAAATTAATCACTTATTTACATAAACCCAAGCAACAGACTAAATTAACCTAAACTTAAAACTGCATTCTCAAGTGCCTTAACTGCCACAGGCAAAAAGCTATGAAAGAAGAAGTTGAGTGTGATTAATATCCATAAAAATCTTTTGGGGAGTGATTAAAATAATAGATTGTGGTGATGGTTGCACAATTCTATAAATTTACTAAAAATTATTGTACAGGTAAAGCTAGCAAATTTTATGGAATGTAAATTACATTTCACTAAAGCTGTTTTAAAAAATGGGTATCTCAGTGAGCAGGAAGCAGAGTTAAAAAAAAGTAGGGGCGGGGGATGTCCTGATACGACATAATAGCCAAAAAGAATGGGTTTTAGGTTTTCCTTCAGTTTCAGGTCTTAGACTGACTAGATGTCCACTTACGACTGAGATCTTGCTGACTTTAGTCCTAGGTCTCCTAAAACGGACTAAAATAATTCTAGATTACATACACGGAAAGCTTTCAAAAGCTCCGACACTTTCCACAAAACAGGGAATACACGATATGTATGTTTCACACATGTGAATGTGCCCAGCACACAAGCAAAAACATCTAAACATCGCATCTCTCCTCTCTACAGGGTCTGGTATGACACTGAGAGATAAAGTAGGAATCTAGAAAAATATTTACTGTGGGGATGAAGTGGTGTCCAAGACAGAGATGACCCCCTCCCTCACAGGCCTTACAGTTCTAAAATTTCTAGAAGAAATTTTTACTGCCCTGTCAGAATTCATACCTAGAACTATAAACTAAAACCAAAAATTGTAGTTATTAAGAAGGGGAACAAAAATAAAACAGAATAACTAATAATTTCAAAAAGTTTACAGATCTCTGTACCAGAATCGCATTGAGACTTTTACTCTCTTCAATGATAAGATCAGACAGCTTTCAAGAGTAACCCATTAATATAGATTTTTAATAGATATTTTTAATAAGTACTATTTTTAATTACTATTTTTGTTTAAAAAATAACTTAAAAAAAAAAAAACTTGGCTGTAAGCAAGAACATTTAACAATTTCTTAGTGACCTTAGAAAAAATTACCCAAAAAACACATTTTATGCTGTCTGATATGTTTCAAACTTTAGTTTATCTAACTAGAGTAAAACAGACAAAAATGTCAAGCTTCAAATCCAGGCTTTGAAAAAGTGTAAATGACCCCATCACTTCAACAAATAACTTGCTAATAAAAAAACAGAGGAGTGGGGGAAAATTCACTAAGAGACTTGGGAAAAACATGACCTAATTTCAATGGTTATACCTTATTTGGACCCCAATTTAAACAAACAAACCATCACAAGAAACATCTAAAGACTATCAAGGAAATGTATAAAGACTATAAGGTACGGACCAGATATAGCAAGCATTTACAGGTGTGATAATATGGTGTTGTACAACTTTTTTTTTTTTTTTTTTGAGATGGAGTCTTGCTCTGTTGCCCAGGCTGGAGTGCAGTGGCACGATCTCAGCTCACTGCAACCTCCACCTCCCAGGTTCAAGCAATTCTCCTGCCTCAGCCTCTCAAGTAGCTGGCACTATAGGCGCCCACCACCATGCCTGGCTAATTTTTGTATTTTTAGTAAAGACAGGGTTTCACCATGTTGGCCAGGCTGGTCTTGAACTCCTGACCTCAGGTGATCCACCCACCTCAGCCTCCCAAAGTGCTGGGATTACAGGCGTGAGCCACCTCACTCAGCCCAGTATTATAAATTTTTATAGGTGTGATAATGGTACTGAAGTTACATCTTTAAACATTTTCTTATCTTTTAGGTATACATACTAAAATATTTATAGATGAAATGATATGATGCCTGGGAGTTGCTCCAAAAGAATCCAGATGAAACAATATTGGGCATGAGTTGATAATTAATGAAACTATATGATGGAATATATGAAGGCTGATTATATTATTTTTCTCTACTTTTTAAATTTAAATTTGCCATAATATCAAGTATTAAAAATCTGGTTCCAAAGTACATTAAAAAAGGAAATTTCTGAAAACTTACCACCAAAAGGTGTTGGAAACTGAGCCATGGTTCTGTTACTTTTACCTTGCTAATCGACGCCTGTAATTGAAATGCAACATTTAAGTGTATGAAAACTTAATTCCTGTATAATCAGAAACACACCGACATGCTGTCTTCAATGGTCAGAAGGCTAAAACTAGAGTTAGAGCATAGCTCTACAATTAAGGAATTTATTCATTCATGTGTTACTTTTTAAATATACAGTTGTCCCTCATTATCCCAGGAAGATTGGTTCCAAGACCTCCTATGGATTAAAAAAAAATCCATGGATCCTCAAGTCCCTGATATAAAATGGCACAGTATTTGCATATAAACTAAGCACATCCTCTTGCATACTTCAAATAATCTCTAGATTACTTACAATATCTAATACAATGTAAATGCTATGTAAACAACTGTTATGCTGTATTGCTTAGAAGTCTCTACATGTTTAGTACAAACACAATTTTTTTCCCCAAATGTTTTAAATCTGTGGTAGGTTAAACCCTGGACTTCGTGAAACCCATGGATACAGAGGGCTGACTGTGCCTTTTTCTTAACCATCTATAAATACCAGTGCATCTAGTTGATGGTTATAATCACAGCTTCTTTTCACTGAGCACTTAGTACATGCTGCACATTTTACTAGGTAATTTATAGGTCTTATCTCTTCTACTCATCATCACAGCCCTGTGAGATAGGTTACCATTATTACCATCCCCATATCATGGATCAGGAAAATGAAAATCAGAGAGGGCAAGTGATTACAGCAATACCATTCATTTGGTGACCAAAGGCTGTGGAATTAGCAGGACTCCACAGTGTTTTGCAGTGAAAAACACTGAAAGATTTTGAGAAAGATTGTAAACAATGCATATTCCACTAACATCTTTCCCAGAATACAAACACAAATCTAATGCTCCAAAAATCTCCATCAGGTATTACTTATTCATGGAACAACCAATGTGGAAAAAAAAGTCCTTTCTCCAGCTAAAAACAAAAATCCAGATTTAGTGAACATTTTTCCCTATGTTTAATTTAATTTTGACGGAGTAAATGCACAGTTAAAAATTAATACAGGCTGGGCGCAGTGGCTCGTGCCTGTAATCCCAGCACTTTCAGAGACTGAGTTGGGCCGATTGTTTGAGTCCAAGAGTTCAGGATCAGCCTGGGCATCATGGCAAAACCCTGTTACTACTAAAAATACAAAAAGTGGTTGCACAAGCCTGTAGTCCCAGCTACTCAGGAGGCGGAGGTGGTAGAATAACCTGAGCTCAGGAGATCAAGGCTGCAGTGAGCTGAGATGGTGGTGTCACTGTACTCCAGCCTGAGCAACGGAAGTGAGACCCTGCCTCAACAAACAAACAAACAAAAAATAATAATGAGTACTAAATATTCACAGATTTAAAATCTTAGACAAATTTAGATTTTTTAAAATGACAGTCTCTTGCCCTAATATACCACAATTTCATCTTCCAATTTGTCCAGAGAAGTTTTTCCTGCTATCATATTTTTAAATTTCTAAAAGCACTTTCTTGTTCTCTATTCCTAGTACTCTGTTCTTTTAAAAAAAAAAAAAAATGACACTTTAATTTCCTCTGATTATTTTATTTTGCTTTTAGTTTTCTTCTGTTTCTTGGATCATTAGATTCCTCCAGGTTCCTTTTTTGTTCGTTGGCTCACTAACTGGTTTGGGTCTCTTTCCCCCCTCCCTTTTTTTTTTTTTTTTTTTTGAGACAGTCTTGCTCTGTTGCCCAGGCTGGAGTGCAATGGCATAATCTCAGCTCACTGCAACCTCCACCTCCCAGGTTCAAGCAATTCTCCTGCCTCAGCCTCCTGAGCTGGGATTACAGGCACCTGCCACCACGCCTGGCTAATTTTTCTATTTTTAGTAGAGACAGGTGTTCACCATGTTGGTCAGGCTGGTCTTGAACTCCTGACCTCGTGATCTCCCTGCCTCAGCCATCTCTTTCACTTTTCAGGCTTTCCTCATATATCTAGTGATCCCTGGATGCACCTCCATATTTAAAAATGAGGCACTAAAGAACTGCCCAAGCTCAGTGTGAGTGGCAGGTTTGTTGACTGATGGGCTTCTATGTAAAATCTTCAGGTATAATGGGTCACCTTTTGATTGGGAGACCTCCAAATGTTCAGTATGTGGAGATTGTTTCACAGAAGCTGTTAAGTTTTGCCAGATAGAAGTGTTGGGTGAGATGTGAAGGGATCAACTCACCTAAGTGCTGCCTTGGGGAGCAGTGAAGAAGGGAGAAAGAGGTAGGACCCTACACTTCAGTGTGCAGTCCTGTACAGGGTCACTTGACTTTCAATCCCATGCTTCACCTAGTCTGGAGCACCTCTGGTTCTGGTGCTCCTCTCATTTCCTCAGCTGACAGGGGATTGAAATCTACACCCATCTGCTGAGGTGTAGAAGAGGAAGGCCTAGAAGATCTGGACATGGACTTTTAAAGAATTGCCACTGTGAGCTGTAAAACTGACTTCTGAATTTTGGAATATAGGGAGCCTCCAAGCACAGGAATTCCCTCAAGCTATCCCTGGGGCATGCTGATTTATATCTCTGTAATTGACCTCTGTAGGTCCTCCGTTGGTATCTTCCTCTGTGAACTCAGTTACTACTCCCTCCATTCACTTAGGGGTTTTGCAGAAATTGTTAAAATCTTTGGTCATTGTCTCCTTTACCATTATCTTTCTCCTTATGAATTAAGATTTACTTATGTATTTTATTATTTTATTTATTTATTCTTTGAGACAGAGTCTTGCTCTGTTGCCCAGGCTGGAGTGCAGTGGCACAATCTTGGCTTACTGCAACCTCCACCTCTTGGGTTCAAGTGATTCTCCTGCCTCTTGCCTCCCAAGTGGCTGGGATTATAGGTGCCACCCCCCCATCTGCTTAGCTATGAATTAACAATTTTTAAGCTTCCTTTGAGATTATTGCAGCCTTTAGGGAAGGAAAAGAGAAAACAAGTACGGTCAAGGCACCATATTTAACCAGAGGTCTGGAAATCTAGTTGTGAACTGGACTACTACTCACTATAGATTCCCTTTAGAAACTGCAGCTGCCCTTCTTTTCCTCCTCAGTTTCTCATTCAACATATTATATAGGCAACCTTGATAATTTTCTTAAGATTTTTTCATGTGTTTTATCTCACTTAATCCTCACAATGTTCTTTTGGAATCAACATGTCATACATCTTTTTGAAGAGCTTCTCAAAAATGGTAAGCTCTGGATTTTAAATGCATAGTAAAACAGATATTCAATATATAAGAATATATTCTGTTCATTCAGTTTTTTTGTTTTGTTTTGATTTTAGAGACGGAGTTTCCCCATGTTGCCCAGGTTGGTTTTGAACTCCTGAGCTCAGGCAATCCACCTGCCTCGGACTCCCAAAGTGCTAGGATTACAGGTGTGAGCCACCACGCTCGCCCCATTCAGTTTTACTTTCAGTTTTTACTTTGTTGGAAAATAAGGAGGTAATTGATTTCTCTTCTTTGTATCCAGCTACTTTACCACATTTTCTTATTAGTGCCAATAGTCTCACATATAGATCTAGATTTCCTAGATCTGTATCTTCTGGAAATAAAGAATTTAGCCTTACACTACTAGCCCAAAGCAATAATACTAAACTATACAAAATAGTTGTGATAGCAATAATTTTTATATTACCTTATGATATTCACTGTGATAGTTTTAGTATTTCATATTTTAATAGGTTGGTTTGTTGTTATATTTTAGTAAAGATTTATCATGTTTATGTAGTTTCCTTCTATTCCTATTTTTTATAATTTTATTAAGAAATGGAGGCTATTTTTTTTTCAGAAGCTTTCTTTAAACATCTAATGAGATAATAATGAATTTCTCCTTTACTTACATTCTGAATTATAATGATATATTTGCTAATATTAAATTATCCTAGAATTTGTACAGTAGACCTAATTCATATATGCATGTTATTCTTTCACTACACAAATAGGGGTGATTTGCTAATATCTTCTTTAAACCTTTTGGCTAAGAAAATGTTATACATTATACTGTGCAACAAATGGCAAAGCCAGAGGAAACTCATGCATTTCTACCTCCCTACACATCTCAAAAATTATCTTCAGAAACAATGATTTTATGAAGTTACCATTAGCTTAATACTAAACTATGATACTGGAAGCGTTAAAAAGAGACCATTTTTACTTATATATATATAATGTGACTATAATATTTGAGGACAATGAGAAGTAGAAAAAAGTAGGAAGATCTTGGAGGCGAGAAACAGTTTCTGTTTCATAGTCTTTTCTCTACAACTGCCCCACGGGTGGGTCCCAGTCAGGAAGCCAGGGAGCAGCACAGTGAAGCACAGGTGCAGAGACTAACTCCAACAGAACACAGTCTTTGTGGTTAAAGGAACTAATAAAAAAGGTCCCTTTGGGCTATAAAGTGTGGGGAAAACCAGAGAGGAAAAAGTTCTGGAGGAAACAGGGACCTCACATTGTGTGAATGAACTCCCATTAGTCTCAGGCTCACACCTGAGCTATGGATATGAAGGGCAGACTCAAAGTAACACAGCAACACTCTTGAAAACTGAACTAAGAAAGGAGCTCATGTCCACAGACAGCACAGAGAATTTGTAGTCTGGTATATAACCAAGGTAGATCTAATCAAGTTAGATACCTGCTGAAACAACCAGCATTCTGCAGAGGATTACAACAGCACACAACATCTATACAACATGAAACTCACTATCTTCAGGATATAATCCAAAACTACTGGACATACAAAGAAGTAGGAAAATCTGACAAATGCTAAAAAACAACAACAAACTGCAATCAACAGATGCCAACTCTAAGACAATAAAAATGTTGAAATTATCAGACAAAGACTCTAGAACACCTATTACCCCTACTTTCCATGAGGCAAACACAAATTAATGGAAAGATACAAGTTACCAGCAGAGAAAGAAAAACTAGTTTAAAAAGAATCAAATGAAAATTTTACAGAGAAACTTAGATCTTTAAGATTCAAGCGGCCGGGCGCGGTGGCCCAAGTCTGTAATCCCAGCACTTTGGGAGGCCGAGGCGGGTGGCTCACGAGGTCAAGAGATCGAGACCATCCTGGTCAATATGGTGAAACCCCGTCTCTACTAAAAATACAAAAAATTAGCTGGGCATGGTGGCGCGTGCCTGTAATCCCAGCTACTCAGGAGGCTGAGGCAGGAGAATTGCCTGAACTCAGGAGGCGGAGGTTGCGGTGAGCCGAGATCGCGCCATTGCACTCCAGCCTGGGTAACAAGAGCGAAACTCCATCTCAAAAAAAAAAAAAAGATTCAAGGCAGAGCAAAAGAAATGGTAAACATCTGAGTAAATATAAATTTATTTTTCCTCTTAAGCTCTTTAAAATATGTATACTTTTGAAAGCAAATATTGTAACACTGTGTAGCAGGGTTTCAACATAAATATAACACATATGACAACTGTAACAAATGTCTGTGGGGGGAGAGTAAAGGGACTCATATGGCTGCAAACCATCCACATTCTACACAAAGTGATAAGATAATGACTCTAAGTTGATTATAAAAGCTTAAGTAAATATATTTAGTACCTGGAGCAATTACACACACACACACACACACACACACACACACACACACAGAGAGAGAAAAAGATATGGCCAGAAAGTTAAGAGACAAATGAAAACGGAATGTTAAAACTTAAAAGATGTCAAGAAAAAAGAAACAGAAGAAAAGAAAAAAAAACAAAACAGAAAGAATAAACAAAACCAATAATAGTAAGATGGCAGTTCTAAAATTCCAACAACCGATAATTACATTAAATGTTAATATTCTAAACAAAACAGAAAACAAAACTTGGGAAAAAAATGTAAACCAAAAGTAAGTAGAAGAAAGGAAATAACAAAGATATGGCAGGATGAATATATATACATATACAGACAATAGAGATAATTACAAAATCAAACTCTGTTTCTTTGTAAAAAAATTTTTACAAACCTCAAGCTAGACACAGTGAGAGAAAAAAATTCATAGAAATAAGGGGCATCCCCATCAATCCTACAAACATTTAAAATATAAGAAATAGTAAAAATAGCCTTATGCCAACAAATTCGACAATGTAGATAAAAGAAACAGATTTATTGGAAAATAAAGCTTACTAATTGATATGAGAATCTGAATATTCCTAAATTTATTTTAAAAAACTGATTTTATAATTAAAAGCCATCCCTGGCCGGGTAAGGTGGCTCACGCCTGTAATCCCAGCACTTTGGGAGGCTGAGACAGGCAGATCACAAGGTCAAGAGATAGATCAAGACCATCCTGGCCAACATGGTGAAATCCCATCTCTACTAAAACACAAAAATTAGCTGGGTGTGGTAGCGCAAACCCGTAGTCCCAGCTACTTAGGAGGCTGAGGCAGAAGAATCACTTGAACCTGGGAGGCAGAGGTTGCAGTGAGCCGAGATTCCGCCACTGTACTCCAGCTTGGCAACAGAGCAAGACAACCTTCCCCAAAAAGAAAGCCACAGTCTGTTTCACTGGTGAAACACAAAAAAACCCCACAGAACAAGCCTTCTACACTTAGAACTACAAAATATTGCTAAGAAAACTTAAAGAAGACCTAAGTAAATGGTACTAAGATACTAAGTTCATGGGTTGGAAGGTTAAATATTGTAAAAATAGCCCTTCTCTCCAAGTCTGTATATCCAACGCAACTCCGATCAAAATTGCAGCAGGTTTTGTGGTAGAAATTGGCAAGCTGGCATTCAAGACCTAGAATAACCAGAGCAGATTTTTAAAAGAACAAAGTTGAAAGATGTACCCCGATTTCAAGATTTACTATAAAACAACAGTAGTCAAGGACTTTTGGGATTGGTGTAAATAAAACAGAAGAGTTCAGAAACAGACCTACATGTTTGGTTAACTGATTTTTGGCAAAGTTGTAAAGACAAATCACTAGAGGAAAAAAGTCTTTGAACAAAGTGGATCAACTGGATATCCACAGGTAGGGAGAAAAACATACACTGACCTTTACATAATACACAAAATTTAATTCAAAAAGGGTCCCAGGCCTAAATGTAAAACTATATATGCTTCATATAAAAATCTAAAAAGATGGGAGAATATCTTCCTGAACTTAGACTAGACAATTTCTCAAAACACAAAGAAGCATGATTTGTAAAAGAAAAAATTAGTAAACTGGGCTTCAAAGTAAAAAAAAAAAAAGTTCTTCAAAAGCTAACTATTATGAAAACAAAAATGCAAAACACAGAAAGAAAACACTTGTAATACATACAGTAGACAAAAGACTTGTATCCACAATGTATAAAGAACTCCTACAATTTAAAAATAAGACAGCTCAGTGAGGAAATGGCTGAAACATAAAATAACTTCTAGAAATGGCCAACAAACCCATGAAAAGACATTCAACATTATTAAACATAAGGAAAATGCAAACTAGAATCACTTGACATGCCACTATATTTCCACGAGAATGGCTAATGAGAAAAAATGACCATATCTGATGTTGGTGAGGATGTGGAACAGCTCTACACCTTGCTGGGAGGAATGTAAAATCTTACAAACTTTTAAAAATATAGTTTTCTTAAAACATTACACAGCTACCATTCCACCCAGCCACTCTACTTCTTGGTATTTAGCTAAGAGAAATGAAAATTTATGTTCACACAAAGATTTCTACACAAATGTTTATATCAAGCTTTATTTTTAAGAGCCAAAAACTGAAACCCAAATGTCAGTTAACTGATCAATGAATAAATAAATGGTGATCTATCCATACAATGAAATGCTACTGGGCAATAAAAAGGAACCAACTGTTATACATGCAACAACATGCATGAATCTCCAAATTATTATGCTAAGGGAGAAAAGTCAGGTTAAAAAGTATATATAATTCCACTTTCAGAAATTTCTAGAAAATGTAAACTAATTATAGCGACAAAAACCCCATCAGTGGTTGCCTGAAGAAGAGGGAGAGGAAAGGATATAACACGGAGAGCAGGAACAAGGAAACTTTTAGGGGAACAGAAGTGTTTGCTCTCTTGGGAATGATATTTCACAGATATATGCTTATGTCAAAACTAACCAAACCATACACTTTAAATATATGCATTTTAAATGCAGTGGCTCACATCTGTAATCCCGGGGCTTTGGGATGTCAAGGTGGGAGCATCACTTTAGGCCACAAGTTCAAGACTACCCTGGGCAACACAGATAGACCCCACCCCCCTTCAAGAAATAAAAAATAAATTGAAAAAGCATAAAAACAAGTATATGCATTTAGTACATTTCAATTACATCTTAATAAAGTTGAAAAGAGGACCACAAGCCACAAAGAAAACACTAAGAGTCAAGAGTACAGCGTTCCTAACAGTTCACTACAAACTAGAATATCTATGTTGGTGGAATTCACATCCCTCCTCCAAGAGAGGTAGTAATTCTTGATATGCCTCAACAAAGATTTTATCTTTTAAGAAGTATCTCAAATTTGGCCAGGTGCAGTGGCTCACGCCTGTAATCCCAGCCTGCCCAATATGGTGAAGCCCCGGCTCTACTAAAAATATAAAAATTAGCTGGGAGTGGTTGCAGTGAGCCAAGATCACACCACTGCACTCCAGCCTGGGTGACAGAGAAAGACTCCGTCTAAAAAAAACAAAAACAAAAACAAAAAAACTCAAATTTAGGCTCAAGTTAAAAACTGAAATGAGGCTGGGCACAGTGGCTCACACCTGTAATCCTAGCTACTCAGAAGGCTAAGGCAGGAGGATCGCTTGAACAAAGGAGGCAGAGGTTGCAGTGAACTGAAGCCATTGCACTCCAGCCTGCAAGACAGAGCAAGACTTGGTCTCAAAAAAAAAAAAAAAGTTTTTCTTAATGAAGTCGGGTTGGGTGAAGCACTGTCTATGTTGAAACCAAAATGCTTTACTGGAAAATATGAATTCCTCATTTTACATTCAATATATCCAGTATTTTTTTAAATGAATGTCTTTTATTAAAATTCTAAGATCAGTGATTTTCCAAATACCTTTATTACCAAGTAACAAATGCATATAACAGCTATAATCTGATTTTAAATTTCATATATGTGGGGAAAATGTCAAGAAAGTATAGATATGAGGTATTCTTTAAAATGCCATTAATTAAAAACTTAGCACGGCATGGTGGCTCATGCCTGTAATCCAAGCACTTTGGGAGGCTGAGACGGGCAAATCACTTGAGGTTAGGAGTTCCAGACCAGCCTGGTCAGCATGGCGAAACCCCTTCTCTACTAAAAATACAAAAATTAGCCAGCATGGTGGCACATTTCTGTAATCCCAGCTACTCGGGAGGCTGAAGCAAGAGAATCACTTGAACCCAGGAGGTGGAGGTTGCAGTGAGCTGAGATTGCACCACTGCACTCCAGCCCGGGCGACAGTTAAGTATATGTACAAAATTCAAATATAAAAGATGACATGAAACTTCACAGACATCAGTGTTTGATTTGTATGAGTAAATATATATACTTCAAGAGGCAAGTTATAAAGTCATCCAATATGAGAAAGCTTTCAGAAAAAAAAGTAAAACTGCTTTTACTGCCATAACTCACTAAATATATAGCCAAAATGAAATGTCAATGTAGAATAATAGGAGAAATGAACATCAGTGCCTCAATTTCTATAGTAAGAGCATTTGACTATTTTATTAAGGTCTTTCCATTTAAATTTCTGGAGTATATTTCAGATTTAGCAAAATTTTCAAATGTTAAGAGAACTGAAAATATGTAGTAAAGTTTTAACTTTTGAGTGGGAGTACCAGCATATTAAATATTTTTCGTATCTTCTCATTTATGATCAGATTATCATTTCTATTCAGAGCTTATTTAAAAATAAACCTTAATACATTTTCTACATCTTACTCAGAAAAAATTTTTATTTCCAATGTACAGTACAAAGCTATATTGATCCAATATAAGAACAACAGGCTGGTTCAGTGATTTTTATCTCCTCATTAAAGCATTTTAATATTGTCTTAACAACTGATTTCAAGGTCCTTATCTCATTCGTACAACTTAGCCTTCTCCCAGAATGAAAGATAATAATCTACAATAACATTAGGCCAAAATAATGAAGTCAACTTTGGTGACAATTTACTGGCGTGATCCTTAATAGTAATAGTTTATAATAACTAATGGAAAGTTTAAGTGCTTACAAGTACAACTGACCTATATTATCTAATTTAATCCTATTAACCCTATAGATTAAATAATATTACTATTCCCTCTTACGGATATGGAAACTAAAGCACAGTTTATACAGTTTATTAAACAATGGAAGAGAGAGTCAATCTGGATTCAGAGCCCATATCATAACCTCATACTTTTAGGAATAAGAACTTCACCAAAGAAGCACAAAGTAGTTAGCCTGGTAAACTAACCAGGGTGAAGCCGAGGGTGCGGGAGACACAGTTCCATGCAATAAAGGCACTGGAAAACAAAAGAAAGAAGAAAGAGAAACCAGTTTTTTTTTTGATGTCATAGCGGATCACAGCAACAGAATGGGGGAATTAAGATTAATAGAAAGCTGACATGTAAATCCAATGAGCTTCTACTTCTTACACACAAAAAGGAAAAGCTTTCTGAAGTGTGAAAATTTATCATGTAGAAGCTGGAAGTCGTATATTTTTTAAAAATCTAACAGAAAGCCTAGAGCAGTTAAGGAAAAAAAAAAGGTGAATGAAATTAGTTCTATCACTGTGAGGGACCTCAGTAGCATAAGGTAGGTCACTACACTGAAAACAAACACAGAAGCGTACCTAGAGAAAAGCAAGGAAAAGCATTCTTCTCTCTGAGGTCCCTGGCCCTGTGGCCTAGGAAGCAAGGAAGCAGAAGCGTTACCCCAGGAGTGTGGGAAGCTCAGCCCCAGGCAGAGACAACACCTCAGGGCTAAGGGCCTAGAGTTCTTCCAGGGAGGAGACAACACAGCAAGAAGGACAGCACCAAGTAGGCAAATAGGCGCGATCCCATTTACTAGTTACTATTCTTCCCTCTGAAATACTTTAGTTTACAACAGTGCCTAAATTACAATTGCTCACACTTTCCCCATTTAATGAAAAAGGTTATAGGTGACCACTGTGGGAAACTTAGAAAACGGAAAAGATAGGAAAAAAATCCACAATTCCACCATCCAAAGGTAACCTCTATTAACAGCTTGGTATTTATGTTTCCTTTCAGTCTCTTCCCAGTGAAAGTAAAATTGTTTCTTTCTTTTGCATACTTTACACAAAATACATCTTTCAGCAAGTTATTCAAACCTTTATAAAAATATTGCTCAACCCAGATATTTTATTGAGACTCCTTATTAGGTTCCCTCCCCAAAAAATAGAAAAACAGAAAATAAATATTAAGCTATGAAAAAAACAGGTAAAGAGTTTCTTCAAGTTTGGGTACTTTTAGGATTTTTAAACCAAAGCTAGAATATGTTTGAGAAGTCTTTAATCTTTCTTCATTTCAGCTTCAGAAAAAAGAGCTAATTACACAAAGTCAAAAGAATAAATACTGATGATCCTTAATTTTGGCATTTATATTAAAATCCCTAATGTTGATAAAGATAAGTAGAAGACTTCTAATAAACGTGTATTTATAAAACAGAATGACCATCCTTAAAACAATATTTATTAAAATGTCATTTTGCATGATAAAAAAGTATACTGGCCAGGCGCAGCAGCACTTTGGGAGGCTGAGTCGGGCAGATCACGAGATCAGGAGTTAAAGACCAGCCTGACCAACATGGTGAAACCCGTCTCTACTAAAAATACAAAAATTAGCTGGGTGTGGTGGCACTCGCCTGTAATCCCAGCTGCCCAGGAAACTGAAGCAGGAGAATCACTTGAAACAGGGAGGTGGAGGTTGCAATGAGTGGAGATCATACCAGTGCACTCCAGCCTGGGCAACAGAGTGAGACTCTACCTTAAAAAAAAAAAAAAGTATACTGAAACAGATTTGTTATTTCAGTTACAAAGTTTTGCTATCATAAATACAGAAAGATTATTCAGAAAATATGCAACAATTCCAAAAAAATTAAAATAAAAACAAAATATACACAATTAGGGATTTTAGGTTCTAGCACATAAATACTAAGTTTAGTAGTTTAGGCAAAATTTAACCATGTGGAATAAAATTTCTGAAGCCTAAATTACTGGCATAATTTAAAACTTAACTTCATATCAAACAATTAAACAGTAGTTGGTCTTTTAAAACAAGTACATCATTGTGCTGTTTTTTCAACTTTCCTGAATGTTTGAAAATTTTCAAATTTTTTTTGACTGGGTACAGTCGCACGTCTTCATCCCAGCACTTTGGGAAGCCAAGGCAGGCGAATCATCTGAGGTCAGGATTTGGAGACCAGCTTGGCCAACATGGCGAAACCCAGTCTCTAATAAAAATACAAAACTTAGCCTCGTGTGGTGGCGGGTGCCTGTAATCCCAGCTACTCTGGAGCCTGAGGCAGGAGAATCACTTGAACCCAGGAAGGAGGCAGAGGCTGCAGTGAGCCGAGACCACGCCACTGCACTCCAGCCTGGGCAACAGAGCGAGACTCCATATCAAAAAAAAAAAAAAAAAGTTAAAAATCTGAAAATTTTTTTCTTTCTTTTTTTTTTTTTTAAGAGGCTGGAGTACAATGGTGCAATCTCAGCTCATTGCAGTCTCCGCCTCCCTTGGGCAAGTGATTCTCCTGACTCAGCCTCTCAAGTAGCTGGGATTACAGGAGTGTGCCACCATGCTTGGCTAATTTTTTTTTTTTTAAGAAGAGACAGGGTTTCACCATGTTGGCCAGGCTGGTCCCAAACTCCTGGCCGCTAAAATGGTCCACCCACCTATGCCTCTTAAAGCGCTGTGATTACAGGCATGAGTCACCATGCCCAGCCAAATTTTTTAAAAATTAAAGGGAGAAAAGGCATGTTAAACATAACAAGTATGCAAAATTAAATAAGGTAATTCAAATGTATTTACAGGCCAAGCACAGTGGCTCACACCTGTAATCCCAGCACTTGTGAAGGCCAAGGCTGGTAGACCACTTGAGTCCAGATCAATTTCCCACAACGGTCACAGGAGTTCAAGGCCAGCCTGGGTGATGTGGCAAAACCCCATCTCTATAAAAAATACAAAAATACTAGCTGGACATGGTGTCACCTGCCTATAGTCCCAACTACTCAAGAGGCTGAGGTGAGAGGATTGCTTGAACCTGGGCCTAAGCAAGCCTAATCTATTTTTAAATGTTCCATTATATACAAAATACCCTTTCTACCAACAGTAGGTTCTTAACTACTGAGACCAGCCACGCTTTGGTTGTGACTGCAGTAGTATGGATTGGTGGCACTGCATGAGCTGAGATCATACCACTGTACTTCAGTCTGGGCAACAGAGTGAGACTTCATCTCAAAAAAAAAAAAAAAAAAAAAATCACAGGAAAAAGAATCTTCTACATGTACTACTAATATGTAGTCCAGATAATCAGCAGATTTCTAAAACACCAAAATAGGCTAATCTAGGCTTAATGACCTAAAGACTAAAAGGTGATTATGAACATACATCATCTGTTTTTCACTTAATTATTGATCATTCCCTCACAAAAACCTTATAATCCTCTTATATAAATGAAGAAACTGGGCCCAAACAATTAGGAACAGCCAAAGGTTACCAGAGGGAAGAGTGGAGGCCCAGGCTGTTCAGTGTAAGATGCCACCAATCCATGCTGCTGGAGTCACAACCAAAGCATGCCTGCTCTCAGTAGTTAAGAACCTACTGTTGGTAGAAAGGGTGTTTTGTATATAATGGAACATTTATAAATGGATTAGGCTTGCTTTCTCCCTCCTACTGTTCTTAAAGTCACAGTGTTTCAGCAGCTCTCAACTGTGAACAACTACATCTGTCTCCCTCTCCACCAAAGTAAGGCTAGAAGGTATTAGAGGCCAGAGGAAAAGGACAGCAGAGACCTGTTCATCCTCATATTTAAACAATTCAGGGCCAGGAGCATTGGCTCACCTGAGGTCAGGAATTCAAAATCAGCCTGGCCAACATGGCAAAACCCCATCTCTACTAAATATACAAAAATTAGCCAGGCGTGGTGGCAAGCACCTGCAATCTCAGCTACTTGGGAGCCTGAGGCAGGAGAATCGCTTGAACCTAGAAGGCAGAGGTTGCAGTGAGCTGAGATCATGCCACTGCACTCCAGCATGGGTGACAGCGAGACTCTGTCTCAAAAAAAAAAAAAAAAAAAAAAAATTCAGGCAGGGTGGGTGGCTCAGACCTATAATTCCAGCACTTTGAGAGGTTGAGGCAGGAGGATCTCTTGAGTCCCGGAATTCAAGACCAGCTTGGGCAACATAGCAAGATGGTATCTAACAAAAAGCAAATTTAAAAATTGGGTGTGGTGGTGCATGCCTATATAGTCCCAGCTACTTGGGGAAGCTGAAGCAGGAAAATCCTTTGGTTCCAGGAGTTCCAGGTTGTAGTGACCTATAATGGCACCACTGCACTGCAGCCTGGGCAGCAGAGTCAGACCCTGTCTCTAAAAGAATTAAATTCCTTTTGGGCTTATTTATTTATTTATTCTTTAATTTTCTGAGACAGGATCTGGCTCTGTCACCCAGGCTAGAGAGCAGTGGCGCAATATCAGTTCACTGCAATCTCCACCTCCTAGGCTTAAGCCATCCTACCTCAGCCTCCCAAGTAGCTGGGATTATACGTGTGTGCCACCACACCTGGCTAATTTTTCTATTTTTGTAGAGTCGGGGTTTCACCATGTTGCCCAGACTGGCCTTGAACTCCTAAGCTCAAATGGTCCACCTACCTCGGCCTCCCAAAATGCTGGGATTACAGGCATGAGCCAATTGTGCCCAGCCAGTTGGACTTGCATTTTAAAAGGCCTGTTTATAAACCCACTTCATGGTGTCCCTTCCCAATCTTCAGACTCATTTATTTGAAATAGATTTTTGTTATGGTACTAAGGTAACAAATTAATTCATCTTTTATAAAGAAATATTTTTAAATTTTTGTTTTAAAGTTGCTCAAAAGGTTGAATTTCAGCTTGAAGAAACTATAGGATGGTAAGATATACAAGAGTAAAACTGGTAGAAATGTGGCATCAATGAAAGAAATACTGAGGGGAAAGGAATGTCCAAATGTGGGAGAAAAATAAAAATGAGTATATTTTAAATATCTCAAAGGATATAAAAGCATTCTCAGGAACATAAAAAATTTAAAACATAAGCCGGGCACAGTGGCTCAAGCCTATAATCCCAGCACTTTGGGAGGCCGAGGCGGGTGGATCACGAGGTCAACAGATTGAGACCATCCTGGTCAACATGGTGAAACCCCTTCTCTACTAAAAATACAAAAAATTAGCTGGGCATGGTGGCGCGTGCCTGTAATCCCAGCTACTCAGGAGGCTGAGGCAGGAGAATTGCCTGAACCCAGGAGGCGGAGGTTGTGGTGAGCGAGATCACGCCATTGCACTCCAGCCTGGGTAACAAAAGCGAAACTCCGTCTCAAAATAAAAAAAAAAAAATTTACAACATATTCTACCCATAGCAAATATCTGATATTTGAGAGTTGTTAGGGTTTGATTTGGGGTATTAATCTGTCTATATCTGTTTCTGATCTAGAATAAAAATTAAATCACAAAAAAATACTGTCTCTGCATATTTCCCTTTTAGAGGCTTTGCAGCTATAAAAATTCAAAATTGGAAAATATTCAAGAAAAATACAAGGAAATCTTTCTCTTTTTAAAATAATCTGCAATGAATGAAAACAACTAGAAGAACCTATGCCCCTGTTCTATTAAGTGAGTCTTATACCAGATTCCCCTCTTGAGATGACTCTTTGAGCAGGAAACAAATGAAAAGGAGAAAGTTGCCCTGTAAGATTACCCATAAAGGCAAGAGGTACACAAAGCTCTATTGAAATACAGAGAAAAGGTACTGAAAGCCAGACAAAAAAATGGACAAAGGAACTGACAAATCCCAAACATATAGCCAACCTGATCAATGTCCTATTGTCATATCTGAAGCCCTTAGCCTCAAATATGGCTTCTGTATGTGCTATTTGAGGTAGAAGAACAAGATGACCTAAAAGGGATATGCAGCTTGTTCACAAGTAATATTTTAAAACTGCATGAAGGATAAAAAAGCTGATAAAAGTGAGAATCTTATTACTAAAACTGAAAAAGGTTAGACATTGTCCACATTGTCTCTGACAAACTATCGTGATATCGTGATCACTCAAGTTGTCCTCTAAAAAGGAAACAGACATTCCTCCCAGAATTTCTGTTGTTAGGGGGAGTGGCAGCAGGGGATGGGAGGTAAAAAGGGGACACTCAGGAATGACCAGTGTTCAGCAATCACTGTCAGGTACAGCTGTCAGCACATCACTTAGCATTTCGGATGATTTGTCCCTTTACTACTGCTGTACTTTCCACAAAGAGAAATGTCAGGGTATCCAGCCTAGAGAGCTTCAAATGGCAGATTTTAACCTCAGATCTTCTAAATCATCCTACTTTAATATTGAGAGGAGGAGAGAATTCATCAGGGAGCTAATAAAACCAAAACCTAGCTACAACCTAAAGGTGAAAAATAAGGAACAGCAATGAGAGGCAGGAAAGGAATTCCTGTTTAAGAGATAAATGAAATGAATAGTTCCATCTTTGAAGCTCTTTTTTTTCCACTTCCAGACCACCAACTAACTGCAAAGCAACATCTGAAAATGTTTATCCATAGTTTAATGTTATCTATTGTTATCCATAGTTTGTCTCTTTGTTTGGAAAAATCAGATTGTAGAGCCCTACAGCTGCAGCCATTCATAAAGCTTCAATAAAGTGAAGGACTTTATTTCTTCTAGAAGGTTCTATTTTCTACTGGGTCATCAAGAATAAAACATTATATCAAGTTCCTGAAAGCTGAAAATGTAATTCCTGGGAAAAAACATAACTCAAAACTAAATAGCAAACAATAATTTTAAGAACCACTGATAGAGGTAAGACTGCTTTGGCCAGGCACAGTGGCTCAAGCCTGCAATCCCAGCGTGTTGGGAGGCTGAGGCAGGTGGATCACCAGAGGTCAGGAGCTTGAGACAAGCCTGGCCAATGTGGTGAAACCCCATCTCAACTAAAAATACAAAAATTAGCTGACTGTGGTGGCAGGCACCTGTAGTCCCAGCTACTCAGGAGGCTGAGGCAAGAGAATCACTTGAACCTGGGAGACAAGTTGCAGTGAGCCTGAGATGGTGCCACAGAACTCCAGCCTGGGCAACAAAAGCAAGACTCCGTGTTAAGAGAGTGTTTCAAATCAAAATTTTATTTTAAATCTAAGTTATAGAAGAGTTTCAAATTGACAGTCAAATTAATGAGACTGTATATGTTTAAACTATTTTCAATTCACATACTTTCCAGTACCCTCTCAAATATAAATTAATAAATGATGAAAAAAGTTAAAATTTTACAAGTAATTACAAACACTTATTTTGGCACAAGAAAAAAATGTAATGAACCAAGTCACAGGAGAACAAAATGTTGTCATCTGTGTAATGTAGATATATATATAATCACTTAAGAAGAGACAATCTAGGCTGGGCGCAGTGGCTCACACCTGCAATCCCAGCACTTTGGAAGGATGAGGCGGGCAGATCACCTGAGGTCAAGAGTTTGAGATCAGTCTGGCCAACATGGTGAAACCTCATCTCTACTAAAAATACAAAAAAAAAAAAAAAAAACCCTAGCTGGGCGTGATGGCGCATGCCTCAGAAGCCTGAGGCAGGAGAATCACTTTAATCAGGGAGCCAGAGGTTGCAGTGAGCAGAGATCACATGACTGAACTCCAGCCTGGGCAACAGAGACTCTGTCTCAGAAAAAAAAAAAAAAAATCTGAAAATTGTCTTCCAAAACTTGCGAATAAAAACTGAAGTTTCAACACATTGCAAACCCTTACATAAAGGAAAACATTAAAATAAATAATGTTCCATGTTGTAGCATAAGAACTGAAACCATACTTAGTCTTAAGACCACACAGTGTAATAATTTACTACTCTCACTTTTATCTCTGGGGAATTAAATTGTATACCTCTAAATATAGCCAGCAATCAAGTCTCGTATTATCAGCTCATCTGCATGGACAGTGGTTAAAGATAGGCAGAGAAAAGGTTTAGAGATATATGGCCCTTCAGCTTTAGGAAAGAAAAAAACTACACAGAAAGCACTAATTATGTTAAGTAACACTGCAACACTGAAAGGGCAAGAAAGTAGGAAAGCCTACTGCCAGATTTTTAAGTCTGCTTCAACAAAATAGTGCAACAGCTGCAAATGGATGAATTAAATATGGGCTGAAAGACAGTAGTAAAAGAAATGAAATATGCATATACTGTATAAAAAACCATGAGCCAGTAACTATAAAATGCTCTACGTTTAAACATATTCATCAAAATTAAATTAGCTACATGTAAGCCTTGATAACAAGTAACTGAGAATCCAGTGAATACTTCACATGTCTGACATCTTCACAGCTGTAGTGCCACAATGGACAGCAAAGACAGTAAGACTTTACTGTCCAATGCAACTGACTCCTTTTGCCAGTTAGTGAAAGACTCAATGGAGAGATGTATTAATCGCTTACAGTCTTTGCTACAGACTGTTAAGTATTTGCCCAATCAGGAGATAAAAGCAATCTGCACAGGTACATACTGATAAATCTGATCCACATATACATGCGGGCTGCCTCCTGCTACAGCTGAAGATTACTTACCAGTGTGTAAAGAATGGGATAATTTCAAGAAAAAAAAAAAAAAAGCCTTACTGCAACATCCATGAAAAGTCACTGGGTATCTCGAATGAGAGCAAAGGACAATGCAGTCATTAACAGAAGGCAACTGTGTTCTGCTAAGTGACCTAAGGGACTTCCATGCACAAGATTTATCACTACCAGAAGTTTTAAAACTAAAAACCATTCAATAACATTAGCATCAATAAAACACACTAAATAGACTGCAGCCAACAGAAGGGCATCAGACAGATGACTCAAATATTTAATCTCACTTCACTTTATTGAGGTGCACTGAAATATATCCAAGCCTGAGAAACGGGAGAAAAGAATCCTGTTGTCGGTCATCTTTCCTGGGGATTTCACTCCATTTCTTTACATGGATCTGGCTGCACCATTAAAGTACAGAAAAGAACGTTTCTGTTAAAAATCACAAACACACTACAATCCAAAATAAAAGAAAAATAAGAGAATCCTAGATTTCCTCAATATCTTATTTTCTTCAGAAAGGTTCCCCTTCCACTCATAATACTAAAAACTTTCTAAAGGCCCACTTATATTCAAAATGTGTTTGGTTTATAATCTAATTTATCCAGAATTCCAGTTTACGTACGTCTGCACATTCAAATTTGACTGTGTTTTAGTTTCACTCTTGCAAAATCCAGCAGAGTATTAAGCCTTAAAGTTCCAAATAACATGGAGAAGATTTTGAAAAGATAACAACTGTTATTGAAGAAAAGTTTAGGCATTCAATACGTATTTCACTGACTAACATTTCCCTCTCTATCAAAGCTTTTCCTATTTCCTTGACATTCTAACTTTTAAAATGAATTTTTTTTTTTTTTCAACAGAGTCTCACTCTTTTGCCCAGGCTGGAGTGCAGTGGCACGATCTAGGCTCATTGCAACCTCCGTCTCCCAGGTTCAAGTGATTCTCCTGCCTCAGCCTCTCAAGTAGCTGGGGTTATATGTGCATGCCACCACACATGGCTGATTTTTGTATTTTTAGTAGAGAGAGGGTTTCACCATGTTGGCTAGGCTGGTCTCAAACTCCTGACCTCAGGTGATCCACCCTCTTTGGCCTCCCAAAGTGCTGGGATTACAAACGTGAGCCACCACACCCCACCTAAAATGGATCTTAAAAAGTTTTTGTCAAAGGGAAATTTTACTTAAAGCCAGTTTACTTTAGGTCAACCTAGTTCAGAAAGTTTACCACAAGGAAAGAAGGCCTCAAAATAAATGTTTAATGCAGATTTCTAATATTAATACCATTAGAGCAAAGAGACCCTGTCTCACATTGATGGTGGGAGGGCAAGCTGTTACAACTCCTTTGGAAAGCATATCACAGGATAAGTATCAAGGGTAGAAAAAATGTGCTGGGTGCAGTGGCTCCTGCCTATAATCCCAGCACTTTGGGGAGCCAAGGCAGGAGGAATGCTTGAGGCCAGAAGTTTGAGGCTAGCCTTGGCAAAACAGTAAGACTCTTGTCTCTACGAATAAAACAATTAATACAAAAATCAGCTGGGGATGATGGCATGCATCCACAGGCCTAGGAACTACTCAGGCGGGAGGACTGATCCTAGGAGCTGCAGAGAACTATGACTGCACCACTGCATTGCAGCCTGAGTGAAAGACCCTGTCCCTCTTTTTTTTTGTTTGTTTTTTTGAGACAGTCTCACCGTCACCCAGGCTGGAGTGCAAGGTGTGATCTCAGCTCACTGCAACCTCCGACTCCCAGGTTCAAGCAATTCTCCTGTCTCAGCCTCCAGAGTCGCTGGAATTACAGGTGCTACCACCATGCCCAGCTAATTTATATATTTTTAGTAGAGAAGGGATTTCACCATGTTGGCCAGTTTGGTTTCTAACTACTGAACTCAGGTGATCCGCCCGCCTTGGCCTCCCAAAGTGCTGGGATTAAGGCGTGAGCCACAGTTCCTGGCCAGACTCTCTCTCTTAAAAAATGGAAAACAAATAAAAAATAAAGGAAAAATGTTCTTTCCAGTTTACCCAATAACTCAAGTCCTGCAAATCTGCCATAAGAAAATAATCCAATATACAAAGATATATGTCCAACGGCATTCATCATGACTTTATTTTTAACAATTAAAAACTGAAATAATCTTAATTGTTCAAGAGTATAGGAATAGTCAGGTGAATTATGATAATCCAGCTAGGCATGGTGGCTCATGCCTGTAATCCCAGCACTTTGGGTGCCCAAAGTGGGAGGATTCCTTGAGCCCAGAAGTTTCATACCAGGCTAGGCAATAAAGTGTGTTTTTTTTTTTTTAATAAATAATAACAAAAATAAAACCAAAACCTTAGCTAGGTATGGTGGCACATGCCTGTAGTTCCAGACTTGGGAGGCCAAGGTGGAAGGATCACTTAAGCCCAGGAATTGGAGGCTGCAGTGAGCTACGGGTGGGCTACTGCACTCCAACCTGGCAACAGAGCAAGACTCTGTCTCCAAAAAAGATACAACCATACAATGAAATATATGACAATTAAAACTTTCATATGAGTTATTTGTCCACCATGATTTTTTTAAGACACAGAGAGAAAATGTAACAAAAACTGGTAAGTTGGATAAGGTGCTATAAATATTCTCACTTATATCTAAAACTCATACTATGATAGTTACTCCTTTCGCATACGTTGTATCAGAGAAGATAAACCTGTGGCCTTCCACAGGCCTGTGAAAGCTCAGACAAAAAAGCCACGAACTCTGACTGAGAGAGTAAGAAATCACTGCAGAATAGAAGTGTGGATTATTTAAATTAGAAGTACTATATAGACACAATGGGAACAGCATTGTAGGCAAAAAAATAGCAAGAAGGGTATGAGCAAAGCACTATATTAAAATACAAAATGTAACCAAGACTAGTCCTGAAGAGAAGAGCAGCTATGTATCTGTTTTAATTTTTATTTTTCTTAGAAAACTGAATAAAAATCACATAAAAGGCCGGGCCTGGTGGCTCAAGCCTGTAATCCCAGCACTTTGGGAGGCCGAGGCGGGTGGATCATGAGGTCAAGAGATCGAGACCATCTTGGTCAACATGGTGAAACCCCGTCTCTACTAAAAATACAAAAAATTAGCTGGGCACGGTGGCGCGTGCCTGTAATCCCAGCTACTCAGGAGGCTGAGGCAGGAGAATTGCCTGAACCCAGGAGGCAGAGGTTGCGGTGAGCCGAGATCGCGCCATTGCACTCCAGCCTGGGTAACATGAGCGATACTCCGTCTCAAAAAAAAAAAAAAAATCACATAAAAAATTGTCATACTTCACGTATTACCATTTAGAAAACAGCTGATTCATAAAGCTTACAGGGTTCACCTATATTTGAAGAGTTTTTCATAGAAATAGATTACTGGGCTGGGCAAGGTGGCTCACACCTATAATCCCAGCACTTTGGGAGGCCGAGGTAGGTGGATCAAGTGAGGTCAGGAGTTTGAGACCAGCCTGGCCAATATAGTGAAAGCCCGTCTCTACTAAAACTACAAAAATTAGCCAGAGTGTGGGGGCACATGCCTGTAATCCCATCTACTCAGGAGGTTGAGGCAGGAGAATCACTTGAACCTGGGAGGCAGAGGTTGCAGTAAGCCAAGATCATGCCACTGCACCCCAGCCTGGATGACAGAGCAAAAACGCCGTCTCCAAAAAAGTAGATTACTGACAATGTTTAAAATTATCTTTTGGCTGGGTGCAGTGGCTCACGCCTGTTATCCCAGCACTTTGGGAGGCCAAGGTCAGGAAATCGAGGCCATCCTGGCCAACATGGTGAAATCCTGTCTTTACTAAATATAAAAAATAAGCCGGGCGTGGTGGTACGTGCCTGTAGTCCCAGCTACTCAGGAGGCTAAGGCAGGGGAATCACTTGAACCAGGGAGGCAGAGATTACATAAGCCAAGATCACACCACTGCACTCTAGCCTGGGCGACAGAGCGAGACTCTGTCTCAAAAAAAAAAAACTTACCCTTTATGTTCAAACAGCTGAAATCCTAATTTTCATATTTCCTTCCTTCTGTGACTATATTTAATGTGTGAGATTCCATTAAATATAGAAATGTTTGGTCAAATTTAGAAATTTGACGTAAGTTATTCTGTTGTATAAAGAAACTAGAAATGTATATAAATGAGATATTTACACATCTATTTCAAATTTCAAGAAAGCTGCTAACATGTAAATGTTACCCAGTGCTGTAACCTGAGTATGTTGCTCCAGTGGAAATCACAGGCTGACAGCACTAAGGGCAGCAATACCAGGAGTCATTTTAAAGCAGAGGCAAACTCCCACTGATGCTCACAGCAGGTTAGCAAAAGCGAACTGAGCCATCACAAGCAGGGTCCAGATGATCAACAGTTTAAAGTTATCGAACAGAAAGCATGCCAGCTAGAATCCAGGTAGGGTACTTACCGGTATGGACCTTGTGAGTTGCTTAGCCTCTTTCTAAGCTTTAGATTCTTTGTCTATAAAAGTATTAATAGCACCTAAGTCAAAAGGCTACTAACAGTGACAAAGACCCTCTCCTTGACCAAACTCAGGCTCCTCTGAGCCCTCCTCAACTAAGACACAACCTCCTTCAATTCCCTCCTGTCTTCAGCCTGCCTAGCTCAGTTTTACAAAGAATCCTGCTAAGTCAGTTTAGTGACAATCACCCCATCTGAGATATCTGATCACCTTTGATATTTGATCAAATTTCTTACCCCACCTTTGATGGGTAAATTCTAGGCCTGCCTTTAGCAAGAATCTTGTTAGATCACTGCCATGGACTGAATGTGTCCTCTCAAAATATACACTTTGAAGCACTAGCCCCCAAGGTCATGGTATTTGGAGAGCGAGACTTTGGGAGACAAAGTCATGAGAGTGGAGCCTGCGTGAATGGGATTGGTACCCTTATAAGAACAGACACCAGAGAGATGATCTCTCTTTCTGTCAGCAGGAAGGTGACTATCAGCACACCACAAAGAGGGCCCTCACCAGGAACTAAATCTGTCAGCATCTTGATCTGAGACTTACCAGCCTCCAGAACCACGAGAAATAAATTTCGGTTTTTTAAGGCATCCAGTCCATGGTAGGCTGCTACAGCAGCCCAAGAGAACTAAGACAGTTTTATAAGAATCTCCTGTCCTTGATGTCTTCTCTTAGCAATTTCCATCCACTGACCATACTCTGCTACTCGACTACAAATCTCCATTTGTACTTGCTGGATTCAGAGTTGAGCTGGATCTCTCCCCACCATTGCAACAGTCTTGAATAAAGTCTTCCTAAGTATTTTAACAAGCATCAGAGTAATTTTTTAACAAAGATAATTAAATGAGTTTTAACATAAGTAAAACACTTACTTAGAAGTGTCCTAGGTATAGTAAAAAGTTTAAAAATGTTTTTTTCAGTCACCATTATCATCTAGTAAATGTAACAAATTAATGTGTTACATTGCTCAGCATAAATTAATTATTGACTGTTTATTATATGACAGTTACTGTGATGAACGTAAAGGTCCAAAGAAAGACACAGGTCCTACCTCAAAGAGCTCAACAGGAACAGAAAGTAAACAACTCTGGCACAGTGTGTTTCATACAACACCACAGAGCAGGCCAAAGGACAAAGGAAGCAGAGAAGAGAAATTGATTAACTGAGCATGCAGGAAAGGCCACCAGTCTACAAAGAATGAAGAGAAGTTCACGCAACTGCTTTCCAGGTGAGGGCAATTACTCAGGAGTGTAACAATCCCAAGGGCAAGGATGTAAGAGTGGAAGCAGAACTTGCCCATGGCCCCACTGGCCCACTGGGGTGATGGAGCCACTGAAAGATTTTCAGCAGAAACGAGCCTTTTATTTATTCATTTATTGAAACGGAGTCTTGCTCTGTCACCCAGGCTGGAGTGCAATGGTGTATTGTCAGCTCACTGTAACCTGTCTCCCAGGTTCTCCTCCTGAGTAGCTGGAATTATAGGCACCTGCCACCATGCCCACCTAATTTTTGTTTATGAGACAGAATCTTGCTCTGTCGCCCACGCTGGAGTGCAGCAGTGTGATCTTGGCTCACTACAACCTCCACCTCCCTAGTTCAAGCAATTCTCCTGCCTCAGCCTCCTGAATAGCTGAGACTACAGGCATGAACCACCATGCTCGGCTAGTACTTTTGGTAGAGATGAGGTTTCACTATGTTGGCTAGACTGGTCTGAAACTCCTGACCTCAAGTGATCCGCCTGCCTCAGCCTCCCAAAGTGCTGGAATTAAGAGTGTGAGCCACTGCACCCAGGTTTACCTTTTAGAGACAGGCCTTTGATACCAGGCTGGAGTACAGTGATGAGATCATAGTTCACTGTAGCCTCGAACTCCTGAGCACAAGGGATCCTCCCACATTAGCCTCTAGGGTAGCTGGGACTAGAGGTATGTGTCACTAGCCTGCTAATTTTTATTTATTGTTATTTTTTGTAGAAACAAGATCTTGCTACCAGGCTGGCCTAAAACTCCTGGCCTCAAGTGATCCTCCCACCTCAGCTCCCAAAAGTGCTGGGATTACAGGCATGGGCCACTTCACCAGGCTCAGATTTACCTTTTAGAATGCTCCCTCTGGGGCTACATAGATGCTGCATTTGGGAAGGTGACAGCTTAAACCTAAATAGACACACATTATGTAACTGTCAAGAGACTGTAGACGCTGTACATCAACAAGTTCAAAACTGAAAAGAGAGCCTGGGGGCAGTGGCACTCCAGCCCGGGCAAGAAGAAAGAAACGCTGTCTCAAAAAAAAAAAAAAATTGAAAAGAGAAAAATTGAGCACTGGTAATTTGTAGAAACATACCAAAGGAATGATATTCTAAATCAGTAAGTCTACATTAGGCAATCCTGAATATTCAATTTACTATAGAATTTCTACAGATTAATAACTATGGAGAGTAACTAAGACTAGTGAACTGGTTGGACACAATGGCTCACGCCTGTAATCCCAGCACTTTGGGAGGCCAAAGTGGGTGGATCACCTGAGGTCAGGTGTTCAAGACCTGGCTGGTCAACATGGTGAAACCCCATCTCTACTAAAAATACAAAAATTAGCCAGGCATGGTATCAGGCACCTGTAATCCCAGCAACTAGGAAGGCTGAGACAGAACTGCTTCAACTTGGGAGGCAGAGGTTGCAGCGAACCGAGATCGTGCCATTGCATTCCAGCCTGGGTGATGAGAGCGAAACTCCAGCTCAGAAAAAAGGACTAGCAAACTATTCTTAGAGAACTGAATTTATCCTTTGAAGAACACTACCCAAGCTCCCTCTCTGTCTTCCCCCTTTCTTGCCATTCTAAACTTGGACCACAGGTCCTGTTTGGACCCTAGAATGGTCTCAGTGGATTTTTTTCTGTTGTTCCCTCTGAATGCTCTAAGCCTAGAACTAGATCATTGGAAACTGATGTTCACTGTCTGTTTCTCAGACAAGACTATGGTCCTCTGAGAGCAAGAACTGTATTCCCAGCATCTGTTACATGGTTTGGCCCATAAAAGGCACACAAACCATGTGTATTCAATGAATGCATTTTAGAATTAATAAATTAAGTGCTGAGTAGTCTCTGTGATCACCCTTCCATCTTCAATGGTCACTTGGTCCTCATCTACATAAACTCAGAACTAAACAGAGTCTTTTTGATTCAGATTCCTGCTAAAGTATAGCCCTACAAATGTTTGGGAATAAATTTTAATTCCCCAAAGAGATAAACACCAAAACAAAGAAGAAAGAATTATTTTGATCTCGATCCCACATATGTTCGAAGAAATACAACATAAATGAGCCCTTAGTTTCCTAAACTTCATGGTATTCTATTAGCTATGTAAGTTTCAAGTCAGTACCAGCCTTTTTAATAGAAATAAATGAAATAACAGTTCAACTAAGAAGGCTAATGCTTAAACACATGCCTTTTCAAGAAAAACAAAAAGCAATCAAAACAGTGATGATTTTTTGGAAACTTTGTCAAATAGGCAAAGCAGCTTTTTGAAATCTTAGATTTTGGAAGCCACAATCAAAATTCTTGGGAGGTTCCTCTATCTGTACAAAGCACAAGTTTTCCTAGAAACAGTCTTTGTATATTCAGCCTGAAAAATCAAACAAACTCAGCTTAACACCAAAAGATTTCTTGTTTATTTTATTTACTCAGTCTCAAAGTATGTATGACTCTTTGTTAAGGAACTTTGAAAGGCAAGGGGACTGTCAATGAATGCCAATTCAAGTTGTATGATATGAGGGCCATTTTCAAATACCCCAGAAGCTATGAAAAACTGTCCCTAACTATGTATTTGGAATGCTGTCCTGAGAATGTAATTTCATTTGTTCCTGAATGTTGGTTCATTTCAAACTTAGCATGTTTGAGTAGGTTAACTTAATATAGACCACCTGAGAGAAAGAAGAATGCTGTTCCCTAAAAAACTACCACCCAAATCCTTAGGCCTTCAAGTTCTATACATTAGAAACATCAAAACTCAAATACATTTCAGATTGTCTTATTATGTAAAATTCATGCTGATAACCACCCTAATTCGGCTAGATTTTTTTTTTTTTTTTTTTTTTTTTTTTTGAGGCAGAGTTTTGCTCTTGTCACCCAGGCTGGAGTGCAATGGCACGATCTTGGTTCACTGCAACCTCTACCTCATGGTTCAAGCAATTCTCTTGCCTCAGCCTCCCAAGTAACTGGGATTACAGGTACAGACCACCATGCCGGATAATTTTTCTATTTTTAGTAAAGACAGGGTTTCACTATATTGGCCAGGCTAGTCTCAAAACTCCTGATCTCAGGTGATCTGCCCACCTTGGCCTCCCGAAGTGCAGGAATTATATATAGGCATGAGCTACCATGCCCAGCGGAGGCTTGAAAATTCTTTAACTATTAGTTAACAGGTTGACGAAAAGAAAAAGACCATTCTGCAAAATATATACGAAGCATGTCCAAATTGTGTTGAAATATCAACCACATTGCCCAGTGACAAACAAAACCACCCAAACCGGATAAAGAGAACAATTTCATCCATAAACACATAATGGGAACCCAGAAAAAGTGAGGAGTCTCACGACCTAGCCCCAGTCCCAGATCTGTTCACACATTCATTCTACAGTTCTCTAATTTATGCCAGGTAACATGAAGGACCTCATTTTGACTTTATTAGATGGCACCAATCTTCACTGGAGTGGTTAGACAAGTAGATCATCCATCTTGAAATGTGAGACATAAAATGGAAGGTGGAAATGAGACAAAAATTGAGCTCAAGACAGCCAGGCAATAGGTGGACTGATTCAGACTGGCCAGTCACACAGAGAGTGAAATGTGTCACTGTAAACAGTAACTCTACCCTGAAAGTGGAGAGGCCAGAAGGATACACAGGCGAGCACTTAGCACAGTTCAATTACCTTGCCATTAACTTACCCATCAGCCAGACTCATCACTTGCACTAAAAATAGGACATAAACCCTTTTCTAGCATTCCAGCTATGATAACCTTAAGAACAAATTTCAAAACATTTATCAGAAAAATATACCAGGAAAAGAGAAAAAGCAATATATATATTTCTGGTGTCAAAAACACAAATTGAGAAAAATGACAACGTAACACCTTGCTTTTATATAGCACCTATCTGTAAAGAAGTTTAAATACTTTTGCAAATAAAAAAAATCTAATTATACTAATTCTAACAACATTCCTATGAAATACGGAATGTAAATATGTAATTACTTCTGTTAAGCTACTGAAGAAAAGTAGACACATATTTCCCATTTACTGCTAATGACATTCATGATCTAGCTCAGTCCAGCACTTTCAAGCATATCATAGACCCAAGTCATCAATTTACTCCAAGTTGTAATAAAGCAAAACATAAACATGAACCCCACAGTTTTCTATGTTTAAGAACTAAACTCTAAAGAATGCACAAACGAGTATGGCAAATGGCTTTAGCTTTAGAAGGAAAGCAAGTATTCAATCCAGTCTGATGAATTTACTTTTTTTAGAAGTAAAATTGAGAAAGTTATTACGATTATCATTAAAACCACTTGAAATGTAGAAATTATAAAAAGAATGAAAACTCAATTTCCCACACTCACCAACAAGAACTGACAGCTTTATGCCTCCCTCAAAGGACAAAAGGAAGTCAGTTTAAAGTACAAGGTCAAAGTATACAAAAAAACACACTGGCCTGAGAAACTAAGAGGTTTAACAACAAAGAATGAGTCAACCAATACTTGCAGATCTTGAGTACTACGGAAAAAACATTCTTAAATTTCCTTAAAAATTTTCTTTTTTTTTTTTAAGACTCAAAAAGGAATTAATTTGTCCCACTTACAGCTAGGAAAAAGGATCACCTCTAAGTGTTTTTAAGAGCTATTGTGAGGTAGTTTTAAAAGTTGGTTTATTATTACAGCGTTCAAGGGGTACTTCCTAAATATACCCAATACATCTAATGCCTTTCAAAGCCAACTCTTGGTGAAATAATTCTTTCTTCCCTTCAATACTATTTAGATAAGGCACCACCAAAGCAGTACATAATGACTAAACCCGAACTTGCTACAGGAATTTCCAAACAGATAAGAACTTGCAAATACGTCCCTAATTAAAAAGACAAGGGAAACTCGAAGAAAGTCTTTGATTCCCTGAACATTGAGTATCCAGTGAAAACATAAACTCCTTTCTTAAAACATACGCTCTTCAATGCAGACACTGTCTCCTTAAAATTTTATTTAGCCCTTAGCACCTGTGCCAAGAGTAAATGGCTTCTACTGTCATTATCAAAAGTAACTTGCTTTAATAAAAGGAAGTGATGTCTAGAATTTACTTCAAAATAATCTGGAGTGGAGGGTGGAGGGATGGAAACAAGATTAGCTGGGTAATGGATACCACTCTCCTTTCTCTTGTAGATGTTGGAATTTAGATGTTGAAATTTTTCATAATAAGAGGTTAGAGAGAAAGAAAACAAAGCTAGTTTTAGAAAGTAAATCCCCCTTTGCTTGCCAATTTCTTTGAGAGTTACTTAAAAAGAATTCACAAGGACTATAATACAGCAATTTAATCTCTTAAATACTTTAAAGTTATAAAACAATTACGATTCTCTTCAGTTCTGTAGTTCACACAAGTGGAAGAAGCCGAATTAGGAAATTACCTGACTCTAGATTAATATATTTTCTCTTTTATATGTCATGAGAATTAAACCTGATTTAAAAGAATGACTGATCATTTTATCCTTCATCCTCTCTCTGAGATAATTAAAGGAAATTATAAGTACCCTAGAAAAACTGTTTCTACCCCCAAAATGCAGGCTTTAAGTAAAGCTAAACAAATTTTTAACTATTTTTTATATGTTTCTACAAGCTAACCTTAAATTAAACTAGATTAACTTTTAAACATATTAGCTTAGCCATAATAAATGTTCTCATAAATCATGCTATTCCACATTTTTAAAATTTCATTCTTTTGGATCCTGCTAAGAATTACAACACAAAAGAAACCAACCCCTTGACTGTCTTTTAGTGTGAACTGGTACTCAGATGAATGCCATCAAGATCAATTCAGTCTCCAGCAATGAGTTCAGACATTTAACAATTAAGATTAATGTCTGACCTGTGAGTTGGCCTTAATGGACACCTTCCTTAAAGCAGATGCATGGCAGATTAGACAAGTAGTCATATGGAAACAAAGTTAATACTCAATCACATTTCTTTAAGAAGTTATTAGCATTCTACTTACACAGAATTAACCAAAATGCTTTAATGAAACAGGAAAAATAAAAATAAAACATAGCATGGGAAACAAAGACTAACTCACAGAGTTCACATGAGTCTCTAAAAGATGTTACCTGGTGGGTTCATTCTCCTCCTTTTTTCCCGTTTCCTCTCTTTTACTGGTAGCTTTACTTAGGGGTATCTGCTTCAATAGCAAACAGGCACATTATTTAAGCTCTCATTCTTGCACACATTCGTAACCTGCTCAGTAGAGTGGATATTTCTAAAACGGATAGCAACTACAAATATTAAAATAGAGAAATTCATTAAAATGCAAATAAAAACTGGTCACTGAGCTCTCTGAGTCTACATTTAGTATTTCAAATATTTGGAAACTGCATTAAGTACAAGAGTTATTCAAAAGAGTTTAATAAATAGTTAATCATGTCATCTATATCCTGATCAGATCTCTGTAAAATGGACACAAAAGGTACCTTTTAGTAACATATTTATAAGGAATTTAATCTGTTAATTGCAGGAGACAAATCAGATCTCAGATCTATACTGAGAAAAACAAATAATGTCACACATTCACCTCAGCAGGGTGGATTTCCAGCACTGTGAAGAGCCAGATGACTTAAGACTCAGCCATGTTTCCACAGGTTGGAGAAAAGACGATTAATGATGCCGAACAACAAAGCATGAGGAACTTGTACAATGGCTTGCTTACACAAGATCAGCTGCTAGCGAAAAAATGCTTCAACTTTTGATAAACAGGGCCCTCAATGGACAGGTTCAAGCAGAGGCTTGGTTCCTGAATGACTCATATTAAGCTTACCCAGTACATCAGTCACAAAAAGATAGTAGGACTAAAATCAACTTACTATCAAGCTCTTGACTTTTAGACATTCAAATGACTACAAATCCCAAAATACAAGAAGATTATCTCTGAGTAAAACAAAGAGGGGGAAAAAAAGAGTCAGAGCCTGATTTCCCAGGAGCTGATTATCCAGTCTGAGAATCTCCAAGGCACCTTATTATCTCAGGCCAGCTGTCTACCTTCCATCATTCTGGTCCCTTTCACTCTTACCATGTTGAGAGGGAAGAGAAAGAGAGTGTAACTTTTCGGTTAAGTGAATAGTTCATATATTTGGAGGAGGAAATTAGAGAAGAGGAAAAGAAAACAAGGGTTAAGTTAAAATTAATCTTATAAATACTTGTCTATTTCATCTATGACCTTTACATATTATTGATTGGCAACATTACAAGTTAAGCAATAGATACAACTTCAAGTACAAAAGTAAGTGATTCTAGTGTGACGATAAACATAAACAATGTTCAGACACTATTAAAAAAAAAAAGGGCCAGGCACGGTGGCTCAAGCCCGTAATCCCAGCACTTCGGGAGGCCAAGGTGAGCAGATCATCTTGGTCAGGAGCCTGGCCAACATGGCGAAACCCCATCTCTACTAAAAATACAAAAATTAGCCAGGAGTGGTGGCAGGCATTTGTAATTCCAGCTACTTGAAAGGCTGACGCACGAGCATCACTTGAACTCAGGAGGCAGAGGTCACAGTGAGCCAAGACCGTGCCACGGCACTCTAGCCTGGGCAATAGAGTGAGACTCCATCTCAAAAATAAAATAAAGAAAGAAAGAAAGAAATTATATAGGAGGACATATAATAAGACACCAGTAGTTGTCCTGGGTAGCCAAATAGAACACAACCTCTACTTGCTTGTATTTAATGCATATTTTATATTTTTCCTGTAATTTTTTCTTTTTTTTTGAGACGGAGTTTCGCTCTTGTTACCCAGGCTGGAGTGCAATGGCGCGATCTCGGCTTACCGCAACCTCCGCCTCCTGGGTTCAAGCAATTCTCCTGCCTCAGCCTCCTGAGTAGCTGGGATTACAGGCACATGCCACCATGCCCAGCTAATTTTTTTGTATTTTTAGTAGAGACGGGGTTTCACCATGTTGACCAGGATGGTCTCGATCTCTTGACCTCGTGATCCACCCGCCTCGGCCTCCCAGAGTGCTGGGATTACAGGCGTGAGCCACCGTGCCCGGCCGTAATTTTTTTTTAAAGCACATGATCTTTTGGTATGGCGAAATGACCCCCAAGAAAGCACTTTTCATTTTAAATATAAAAGGTGCTATTATAGATACTGCTCTATAAAACTGGTTCCAAGCTAAGCAAAGGCACAGAATATCATGAAAAGAATCTGTTTACTTTCTTTTTTTTTGAGACAGAGTCTCACTCTGTCATCCAGGCTGGAGTACAATGGCATAATCTCAGCTCACTACAGCCTCTGCCTCCCAGGTTCAAGTGATTCTCCTGCCTCAGAATCCATTTACTTTCTTGCTATTGTTAGAAATCTTTGTTCACTAATTCAACAAACATTTATTAAGCAGCTACCATGCATTAGATCCACTGTCTGCAGAGATGCCGTATAAGACATAACTAGTGAACTCTCCTTCTCATAATGCTCGACAGCATAGGCTGCAGGCTGAAGAGCTCCCTGCCTGGCCCAACCTCTCAGCTTCAATAACCCTCAAAAAAACCTGGGAAACCATTTTCAAAATCACTGCATCCAAACACATAGTACTATTATCCAAATATTTGCTGCCCTTCCTTATCAGATCCTTTCCCATCTGCCCATCCCTGAGGGGAAATATTTTTTTGCTCACTGAGGCACTGCATGACCATGTGACTTGCTTTTGGCCAATGAAGCGTGAGCAGAAATGGCACATGCCACTTTTGAGGTTCTACCATGGCATGAAGCCCACAAAGGGCCTTAACGTGAGAAACAAACTTTTATTGTCGCAAACTACTGAGATTTGGAGACTGTTACCTCAACGTAATTTAGCAAAACCTGATTAATCCATATACCCCTGACAAAATTTTGATTCATTAGAGAACATTAAATAACCTGTGACCAAGTGTACAAATAATTAATCTCCTTTCTAGCTGTGCCCACTCTCGTTTATAACTTAATGTTGTAAGTGGTAGAGGAGAATAATTTGGTCCCCAAACCATGCAGTCATTAACTTACTGATTGCTTTGCTGTGTTTTTTGTCCAAAAGTCTAGGCAGGACCTTGCTGAACTTAAGACAGTCAGAAACTTCCATAAAGAAAATGCAGAAAATATGGCACCAGGCCAGGTGCAGCAGCTCACACTTGCAATCCCAGCACTTTCAGAGGCTAAGGCGGGCAGATCACTTTAGGTCAGGAGTTCGAGACCAGCCTGGCCAACATAGAGAAACCCTGTCTCTATAAAAACACAAACATTAGCCAGCTGTAGTGGTGTGTGCCTGTAGTCCCAGCTACTCGAGAGGCTAAGGCATGAGAATTACTCAAACTCAGCAGGCAGAGGTTGCAGTGAGCCGCAACTGTATCACTACACTCCAGCGTGGGCAACAGAATGAGACCCTGTCTAAAAAAAAAAAAAAAAAGAAAGAAAGAAAATATGACACCAGTGAAAACATTCCTAAGCACGATCCTTAGAGAAAGAAAAGAACAAAAACAAAAAGAGAATATTCCACAGGACACAAGACAACAAATGTCCAGAGGAATAAAATCCACTGCTTCCCTTTGAAATAAATTAACCAGAAGCTCAGCCTTCTGAGTAGCTCAGATTACATGTGCTTGCCACCAAGCCAGGCTAATTTTTTGTATTTTAGTAGAGACAGCGTTCCACCATGTTGGCCACCCACCATATTGGCCAGGATGGTCTTGATCTCCTGACCTCGTGATCCCCCCCACTACCGCAGCTTCCCAAAGTGCTGGGATTATAGGCATGAACCACCGCGCCCAGCCAGAAGTTATTTTTCTTAATTAGAAGATATTTGCTTTAGAAACAATAAAATGCAAAAGAACAGTGTATCTATTACATAGGAATAAAATGTTATGAAAAAGAGAGCAGGCCAAGCCAAATGGAAATGCACCTAAAATAAAAAGGTAAAGGATAAGTAAGGATGAAAACACATATAAAGGAAGGACTGCCAAATTTAATAAACATTTCAAGGCAAAAATTGTAAATATGATAAAAAATAAATTTTATTTTCATAAAATATATAAACCACAATGAAAGCAATGGTTGTAAAACTTTGTACTCCCAATAACATAACCTGAAAATATACAAGCAAAAACTAAAGGCAATCTCTTGGTATTTACTAGTTAAAATGTAGAAAGCAATAACTTAAAATACAACTGATATGTGTTTCTTTTTTTTTTTTTTTTTTTTTTTTTTTGACACAGAGTCTCTCACTGTCGCCTGAGCTGAAGTTTAGTGGCACAATCTTGGCTCACTGCAACCTCTGCCTCCTGGGTTCAAGCGATTCTCATGCCTCAGCCTCCCGAGGAGCTGGGATTACAGATGCCTGCCACCACACCCAGCTAATTTTTTGTTTTAGGAGAGAAGGGGTTTCACCATGTTGACCAGGATGGTCTTGCACTCTGACCTCGTGATTAGCCCACCTTGGCCTCCCACAACTGAGATGTGTTTCTAATTAACTGAGTAGCCAAAACTAAAATACTGAAACTGTCCTAGAACGGATGTCACAAAGTCAACGAATATCTGGGTAGCAGCAAGCTGTACACATCAGAGTACACATGCAGTGAAGAGTTGCAATGGAAGCACAGACATCATCAACTGGATGTTTGCAGTGTCACAGGGAATAAGGGAACACAAATGCTATGTGTGTGTGCATATATATATATATATATATATATATATGCATATGCACACACATCAAGGGGAATAACACACTTAAAGCATAAATATTTACATAAGGTTATACAAATGCTTTGGCATGTGATTCAGGAAGCACTCTTTAAGAAGGGTTAATATAAGATGATGCAATCTCATAATCTTTCTAATTATAGAATAAAATAATCTATGGTATGCAACTCAACATGTAAAGAAAAAGTACTTGGGTGGGAACTGTTAAAAATCATTATGCTAAGTTATATTCATGCTTACTCCTCCTTCAGGTTAAAAATCAGGAAACATACCACCAATACATTACAAAATAGATGGAACACTGACAGAATGTCAAATTAAAATATTTGCTTCTGTGAAGCCCTTTCTCTACTAAAAATACAGATATTAGCTGGGTGTGGTGGCGCATGCCTGTAATCCCAGCTACTCGGGCAGCTGAAGCAGGAGAATCACTTGAATCCGGGAGGCAGACGCTGCAGTGATTGCGCCACTGCATTCCAGTCGGGATGACAGAGGGAGACTCGGACTCAAAAAAAAAAAAAACTTTGTTTCCTCATATATCCTTAGAATAAATCCTTATCTTCTAAGAAAATCATTTTCAGACTTTTGTCAACCAAGAAAACTTTCTGTAAACAAAACCTCCCACCAAAACTCAAGATATAAAAGCTGAACTTCTGTGAATAAAGTGTGAATGGAGGCCATGGGGTGGGAGCAGTTCCACAAATGGTCACCTACTACCTACCATCAAATGACATAAGCCAAGCATGAGGCGAAGTGCTAGGGGTTCAGAAGTGAAGAGAATGTCTTCCAGGAGCTTACATTCTCAAACGGGAAGGCAGCTAATAAATTAGTAAACAAATAAAGATGATCATTTCATATACAGAACCCCTCTAAAGAAAATAAACAAGGTAACAAGATAGATGGTGACTAGAGTGGGTGTTTGGGGATTCTTCATGTGCCTCGGGGTAATCAAGGAAAGCCTTTCCGAGAAGACATCAAAGGTAGTTTCTGGTTAGTTCTAGAAGAGGTTTAACCAGTATAAAGACCTAAAGAAAGAAAAGAACCTGTCCAAGCTTCTTTTGGACAGAGGCAAGTCTGGCTGGTGCAAAGTAGACAAGAGGAGTGTAGAAGGAAGAAACTGGAGAAGCACAGAGGCCAGACAAATTGATCTTTTATATAGTAAGGCTTGGATTTTGTTTTAAGTGAAATGGGAAGTCTTTGAAAGGTTTTAATCAAGGAAATAACATGATCTTATTTACACTGTAGAAGCTCCTGTGTGAAACAGATTACAGGGAAAGACAAAGTGTACCAAGAAAATGTCCAGGAGACCACAATAGACACCCACATGAGAGACAGTGGTGGCCTAGACTAATGTTTTCACAGGGGAAATGATTAGGAGTGGTCAGACTCAGGATATATTTTAGACAGAAAGTCTACAAGACTTCATGATGGAGTAGATACAAGGTGGTGGAACAGAGCAGAATCAAAGATAGCTTTGAAGTTTCTGGCCTGCCTAACTGGGTGTTTGATAGCACCATTTACTAAGATGAGAAAGGACTGGGGTGTGCACATTAGGGTGGGGACAGCATCAAGAATTCTGCTTTGGGCTGGTGGCTCAAGCCTGTAATCCCAGCACTTTGGGAGGCCAAAACGAATGGATCACTTGATACCAGGAGTCTGAGAGCAGCCAACATGACGAAACCTTGTCTCTACTAAAAATCAAAAATTAGCTGGACATGGTGGCACACAACTGTAATCCTAGCTACTCGGGAGGCTGAGGCAAGAGAATCCCTTGAACCAAGGAGGTGAGGGTTGTAGTGAGCCACTGTACTCTAGCCTGGGTGATAAGTGAGACTCTGCCTTAAAAAAGAAAAAAAAAAGAATTCTGCTTTGGCTATATTAATTTTGAACAGCTTATTATTAGATGCCCAAGAAGACCTGCCTACTAGACAGCTGCCCATCTAAGCCTGCAGTTCTTGGGAGAAGTTGGAGCTGGAAATACCCACACTTGCTCAGCTCTCCCCTCTGGCAACCTCCACTTCCATGACAAACTCTTTAAGCCCTCTCAGAATTCCCAGTGCTCCTTGGAACAGTGTGGCACTTAGTGGCTTTTTCCAACTTAATACGTAAATTTGCCTAATGTTTGCACTGTGCAACCAAAGTAATTATTATAAAATATAAATTACATTTGGCCACACTAAAAGAAATTTATTTCCCTGCATCAAAACAAACTACAGATGGTTTAAAGACCCTAGTGAACAAATGAAATCACGAAAGTGTGGCGGAGGCCAGGCACGGTGCCTCACGCCTATAATCCCAGCACTTCGGGAGGCTGAGAAAGGAGGTTCGCTTGAGTCCAGGAGTTGAAGACCAGCCTGGGAAACTTAGCAAGACTCCACCTTTAAAAACATTTTTTATAAAAGAAAAAGTGTGCTAGGAGAAAATGCAGGTTAACATTTGTAAAATATTGAAGTGACAGAGGATGTTCTCATTTGACACCATGAACAGAAATCCTTAAAAATGGAAGATCATAGTGGATGGCACTTCTATGAAACAAACACTTCTATGAAAGAAAAAAAATTCCACAAGTTACTTTTTAAAGCAAATGAAAATTTGGAAACAAACATCTGAAGCATATGACATAAGGAATTAATGTCCTTAGTATGAAGAGTTCATATAAATCAAGAAAAAAGATTAACCCCAAAAGAAAATGTGACAAGAGCAGAAATTCAAAAGAACAACTGACACATGACAAGAAGTGCTAAGCTTCTTATGAGTAAAAGAAGTGAATGAAAAAATACATTTTCACCTATTAGGCTGGCAATTATTAAACTGGCAATGAGCATAGACTTGGGGTCTGGGTACAGGTGTGGAGCTGTTAGTGGAAACAGAAATCTCTATGCCCTTCCTGGAGATCCGGTAATACATATCAAGACTTCTACATGCTCTTCGACCTACATAATCCACGTCAGGAAATTCGTTCTAGTGGAGAAATGAGAAATGGGAGTAGCCGGTGGTTGAAAAGCATTAGGTACAAATATGTTTTCCAGAGTATGATACTCTATGCCTAAAAAGATGCTTCAGAATGACATCTAATGATATAATGAGCATACCCTACTTGGATGATAAAAACTTTATTCCATGGCAAAACAAAAACAAAAGTCTTACACATAAAAGAGATACTGAATGGACATTGCCAAAAAGTCAGAAGATACTTTGGGGAAAATTTTCCTCTTTTAGAATAGAAATGTTTCTGTATTTATGACTTTCCATTATGAACATGCATTACTCCTATAATAAAAAAGGTAAAATCGACTTTTTAAAATTAAATTATTTCCAAATCTCTTTTCCTATCTTAATTTTAAGGACCACTGCAACTATCATATAATATTTTCAAAAGTTGATGTCTATTTTCCTTCTTTTCAGGTTCCAAAACCAGTTTTTCTTTACTGCTCTATTATCTTCGGAGAGCTCAAAGGGATCCTGTTCCCAAACACACTGGGCCCCATTTCCCCTCCATATTATTACTTTTAGTTGTCTTCCACACTTTAGCCCAGTAGTTTTCAAAGTCTGGTCCCCAGACTAACAGCACCAGCATTAATGGGGAACTTGTTAGAAATGCCAACTGCTGGATCCCGTCCCAGATCCAGTGAATGCGTGCTCCATTTGAGAACCACTGTTTCAGCCTATACGCTGTGGGCCTTCAGAATCCAAACTCTCTTGAAAAGTCAAATTGTATTTCAAAGTAATTTTCAATAGTAACACATTAAACCATTCAAAGAGACTGAGCTGCTAAATCTCTAACAGCTGAAAAACTTTTGAAAGAAAAGAATCTACAGTAAAAGAAAATCGTACCTGTAGAGATGCCTTAAAGGTACCAATGAGTCCTAGAGACATGGCAAGCCTTCAAGAGTTCTGAGGTAAATACACCTGGCTGCCTCAAGGAACACATTAAATGCAAACTCATTTAATTACATATGTCAATGGCAGAGCTACACAATCAAACATTCAACCAGATTCCTGAGTAATAACAACATTCAAACCCAATCTAGAAGAAATACAGTAATCAAGTGTGCTGAAAACTTCAGAAACAGTTTATCCTGAACTAATAAATAATCCCATTTGGGGAAAGATGTACCAAAGTTTGATGCAATAATTAACATAGCTGTTTACGTCAGATGGAGGTTTAGCCATGATAAACATAAAACAAAGTTTATTCACAGTCCAACACCAATAACAAATATTCTGCCACATTCGTTCGTTCAAATAAACTAATGAACCAGGTCCTCAGCTGGTGCTGTGTGATGAAAAGGTGACATCCTGGCTGCTCTTGAGAAGTCTGCAGTCCAGTTAGAAATGAGCTGAGGACAAAGAGCTGGGATTACCCCCACTGTGTGTACATATACACAGTGAAATGGTTACTACAGTCAGAACTAATGTATCTCCTCACATAGCTCTGTGTGTGTGTGTGTGTGTGTGTGTGTGTAAGAACACTTGAAAGCTACTCTCAGCACATTTCCCAATACAATAATATTAGCCAGAGTCATCGTGCTACATATGAGATCTCTAGTTTTTATTCATCCTATGTAAATGCAGCTTTGTACCCTTTGACCTACACCTCCCACTTACGCTGCCCCTGATAACCACTGGGCCACTCTGTTCTTAGGTATTTGGCTTTATTTCAGATTCCATATATAAGTGAGATCTTGCAATATTTTTCTTTTCTTTCTCTAGTTTATTTCACTTAGAACCATGCCCTCCAATTTCATCTATGTTGTCACAAATGGAAGGATCACCTTTTTTATGGCTGAATAATATTCCACTGTACATATATGCCCCAATTTCTTTATTCCTCTGGCAATAGACACTTATTAAATGGTTTCCATATCTTGTCTATTGGGAATAATCCCACAAGGAATGTGGGACTAGAGATATCTTCCCAAGGTGCTGATTTCATTTCCTTTGGGTATATACCAGAAAAGGGATTGCTGGGTCATAGAGTAGTTCTATTTTTAATGTTCTGAGGAATTTCCATATTGTTTTCCATAACTGCTTTTCTATTTTTTTTTTTTTTTTAGATGGGAGTTTCACTCTTGTTGCCCAGGCTGGAGTGCAATGTTGCAATCTCGGCTCACTGCAATCCGCCTCCCGGGTTCAAGCAATTCTCCTACCACAGCCTTCCAAGTAGCTGGGATTACAGGCATGTGCCACCATGCCCGGCTAATCCTGTATTTTTAGTTGAGATGGGGTTTCTCCACGTTGGTCAGGCTGGTCTCAAAACCCCAATCTGAGGTGAACCACCCGCCTTGGCCTCCCAAAGTGCTGGGATTACAGGCATGAACCACTGCGCCCGGCCTCCATAACTGCTTGACACCAATTTACATTCCCACCAACAGTGGATAAGGGTTCCCTTTTCTGCATATCCTGGCCAATTCTTATTATCTCAGTCTTTTGTATCATGGCAATCCTAACATGTTGGAGGTGATATCTTATCATGGTTTCATTTGTACTTCCTTACGTATCACCAGTTTTAATATTAAGAGAAATATGAGTATACATTGTTTGCATCTTTCATGAGATTGTACTAATTATATGATCAAATCAAGAATAAAATGGTTTTGTTATTATTTTTAAAAAGAAGTGAATTAGGTAAAATTAAGTAGTATCAAGACAATTTCTTTTTAAATTTTTAAATGATCCCATTTTTGAATGGGAAAAAAAACTATAGAAGAAGAAAAAAGGACAAGATGGATATACAACAAAATATTAATACTAATTAATATTGGGTGGTGAAGTCAAGTAATTATTATTGTAAGTTATTTTTAAAATGATCATCCAACTTAAAAAAAAAAAAACAATACAGCCAGGATTCCATTTATCAGTGGTTCTTAATAGGTATGTATCACTTCCTAATGGATGTTTGAAAACCTGTGGGGTATTTCTGCTGGTCTCATTTGTTGGGAGGCACCACTGGCATTTATTTAACAGGCTGTGCAGAACAGTCCCATATGAGGAATTGTCCCATGTGACTTTTGAATGTTTCTCTAGATATTCAAAATAAGTGTAGGCGTAGGAGATAACCCCATGTAAAATGATCTGAACCTAAAACTGAATTTCATTTCATATAGAATCATGAGACTTTCTGGAAGTTTTATTACACATTCAATTTGCTAGGAATATAATCGCCATATAAATCAAAAGACTTGTATTTTACCAAAAGTTGCTCACAATTTTAGAGAAAATGTCATTAACTCTAACGCCCTTCTTGATATCTGAATCACCAAATAATGTACCTCCACCAGTATGCATTTGCAGCCACTGCATTCTCAGTGAGCACCTGACCCAGTGAGCAGCTGCTCCTAGTGTAGAGACAGCACTGGCACACTGAACTACTATCATGTTAGTATGTTACTTTCATTTTCTTCTTTATAAAAGAAGTAGGGCATTACATTGGTGTTTTTGAAATTACGTGTGTCAGTAGGTTGCATGAATTTATTTGAATTCTGACGAACTCTGATGAATATATATCATAGAATAAAGGAAGCATTACCAAAGACTTACTACAAAAAGAGAGTGTTGTCTGACAGGGTTGAGACCTGGATGACTCAGGGCATGTATGCACTGGATGAGAAATCTGCTGCCTTTTCTTCAGCCAGACATGAAGGAGGTCGGCAACGCAAAAGTCAACCATGGCCATTCTCCTGACTACATTTTCTTGTTGTTGTTTTGAAAAAATCTATTTTCATTAAAAAGTTATGTATGCTAACTTGAAATGGGTTTACTTTTCATTTTAAATAAAGTAATAACTAAATAATAAGTTAGGAAATAAGTAATTTCTCAGATTTTGTTTTGTTTTCTTAGACAGTGTCTTGCTCTATAATGCAGGCTAGAGCGTCATAACACAATCACGACTCACTGCAGCCTCCAACTCCAGAGCTGAAGCAATCCTCCCACCTTAGCCTCCTAAATAGCTGGAACCACAGACACATGTCAACACCCCAAGCTAATTTTTTTACTTTTTGGTAGAGGAGAGGTTTCACTATGTTGTCCAAGCTGGTTTTGAACTCCTGGGCTCAAGTGATCCTATCACCTGGGCTTCTCAAATTGTTGGGATTACAGGCATGAGCCACTGTACCTGGCCTCTCAGTTTTAATCAGAAAGTTTGACGACTACTGCTCTAATGGAAAAAGATAGGGAGAGAGGGCAAAACTGGCTGGAAAGAGACCAGGTGTGAGGCCAGGGCAGCACCTGAGTGAGAGTGAGGGAAGTTCCAAAACTAAGCCAGATCAATAGTGCACAACGAAAACAGACGTTTAAGGGGCGAAGGGAATGCAGAATAAAGTATAAGCTTCCAGGTTGGGCACATGAGTAGATAATGAAGCCACTCAGAGAGATCTCAACACCAACACATGTTATTTCCTGAGATTTAAAAAAAAGACATTAAAAAATTTTCTACCCACAAACATATAAAAACTTAAATGAAAAAAGTATTGGCACAATGACCCTTTTTCATGCAGATATAATACCAGTTTGGGCCAGGCATGATAGCTCACGCCTGTAATCAATCCCAGCACTTTGGGAGGCTGAGATGGGTTGATCACTTGAGGCCAGGAGTTCGAGAACAGCCTGGCCAACGTGATAAAACCCCATCTCTACTAAAAATACAAAAATTAGCTGGATGTGGTGGTGCACACCTGTAATCCCAGCTACTCGCTGTAATCCCAGCTACTTGGGTGGCGGAGGCATGAGAAATGCTTGAACCTCAGGAGGCGGAGATTGCAGTGAGCAGAGATCGCACCATTGAATTCCAGCCTGGGCAACAGAACAAGACTGTCTCAAAAAATAATAAAATAAAATAAAATACCTTCTTCTCTTTCTGCTTCTGAAATACATAAACCAGAATGTTTGGACAGGAGTTTTGAACGTGTGGCCTCCACAGGTGGAAAGGCGCCCTGAGGGAGGGCATGCACATGCCACACCCCCTTCAGCCGCCTAGGCATCTCTACAATCTCATACAAATTTTCAAGTATTCAGCTTCAAAAACCTTTTAGGTCAGAGGTTTTCAAAGTAGCAGGAAGGAAGGGCCACCTACTGCCCTTTCACACATTTCCCTGGAATTCCTATGCCAAGTGCTAGGTCACTGACCTGGCAAGGCTCTAAGCTTGCACTGTTCCACTGGGAAGGTTTGGGGCTGCAATGCACAGAGACCTAAGGAGAGTGACAGATATGGCCATAAAGAAAATCTCTTGAGGTAAGAGTCTTTAACTGAAAGTACAAGTGGAGAGAAAGTACCAGAAGGCCTAATTTTTAATATCAATGGGGCTGCTCCTTCATGCAATGCCTGGCGAGCATCCCCGGTCCCCATCGCTGCTTCCCATTTTACCCCAGCAAGGGTCATGGACCTAAAAAGGGATCTGCAGTAGTGAGACTGAAAGTAAGAAGAGCAAAAGGGAAGTAGGCGGGGACATCCTTCAGCCCCACTGCAGATCTCTTGGCAACACTCCCAGTTTCTAGCTGTGGCTGGAGGCACTGGCTTACTCCTCATGGCAGAGAGCCCATCCTAACCTCAGTGATGACATGCCTTGGGAGGGCCCACACCACAGTGATGTGACCCTCTTAAGGAGGTTGACAAATTGTGTTTTAATAACATGAATCCTAAAGACTCCAATTTGTACCACTTATCTTTTGAATACCGTCTCCCTCTTCAACTTTTTCTTTCATTTCTAGTTGGTAGTAAAAACCCTCAGAAAAGTTCAAAGGCAATAAGTGCTAGACTCAAGTAAAGAGGTCAGGAGAAAACTGTGGTAATGCATCTTGCTCCAAAGGGCTCCAGAAGGGGAAGAGGTCCTATTATTAAAGCCGTAAGTGGAGCCAATCTCTAGAAAGGAAAGGTCCAAATTTTCAAACTGTACCAGAAATATCCTAGGCAGGTCTGGCCCCTATAGCGGCCCATCCTCCTATCCTTGCTCCCTGTCTCTCCTCCAACCATCTGCTTGCTGGAGCCCCTGCCTTAGGCGCCAGAACCCAACCCGCCTCACAATCACTGCCACCACTATCAGTGCAGTACTACGATGCCAGCCTTCCAAATGGGAACTTCACACATACATTCCCAGGGAGCTATTATTAAACAATGTACATAAGGAGAGTTATTATTTAGATATAGATCACATACTGGGAACAGTGCAGACTCAGGAAACACTTCGTGGATCCAAACACTAGATCTGCCACTTACTAGCTGTCGGATAAGTTACTTAACCATTTTGTGCCCTGGTTATAAAATCCAAGTATCAGTACCTATTCTGCAGAGATGCTGAATTAGAAAATTCAAAACTATAGACTTAACCAATACCTAACATCCTTTTTTAAACTGGAAACCTACCATGTCCCAAAAAGAACACTTCGGTTTCAAATCTAGCAACCTCTGAGCAGTAAAGACAATAAAAACTAAGCAGCCAAAAGTCATTTGGCTTACAATTTATTTTCCTTCTATTTTCAAAAATACATAATACAGGTAGTTCATATATATTTTTTCATTATTGGCACATACATTTTTACTAAGACATTTTGTTCTCTAACTTTTTGGCCTCAGGACTATTTTATACACTTAAAAATCATTGAGGATCCCAAAAAGCTAACCTTAGAGAATTGTAAAAAAAAACAAAACAAAACAAAAAACCCAGACATATACAAGTATATAAACAAATAGCCAACAAAGAGATTACACCATCATATATTATACAGCATTTAGAAAACTACACTGTACACTTGTGGAGACAAAGAGTGAAAAAAAGCAAATAAGCTGAGTGTGTTGGCTTATCCCTGTAATCTCAGAATTTGAGAGGCCAAGGTGGGAAGGGTGAATCACTTGAGCCAAGGAGTTAGAGACCAGCATGAGCAATGAGTGGCAAAACCCATCTCTATGAAAAATGTTAAAACCTACCTGGATGGCCGGGCGTTGTGGCTCACGCCTGTAATCCAAGCACTTTGGAGGCCAAGGTGGGCAGATCACCCAAGGTCGGGAGTTCAAGACCAGCCTGACCAACATGGTGAAACCCCATCTTAAAAAAAAAAAAAAAAAATAGGCCAGGCGCGGTGGCTCATGCCTATAATTCCAGCACTTTGGGAGGCCGAGGCAGGTGGATCACGAGGTTAAGAGATCGAGACCCTCCTGGTCAACAAGGTGAAACCCCGTCTCTACTAAAAATACAAATATGAGCTGGGCATGGTGGTGCACACCTGTAGTCCCAGCTACTCAGGAGGCTGAGGCAGGAGAATTGCTTGAACCCAGGAGGCGGAGGTTGCGGTAAGCCGAGATCGTGCCATTGCACTCCAGTCTGGGTAACAACAGTGAAACTCTGTCTCAAAATAAATAAATAAATTAAATAAAATAAAATAAAATAAAAAAGCTACATGGGAATGGTGACATGTAAATGTAAAACAATGCCTCCCTGTAGTCCCAGCTTGGGAGGCTGAGAGGCAGGAGGATCACTTGTGCCCAGAAATTCAAGGCTGCAGTGAGCTGATTGCACCACTGCACTCCAGGCTGGCGACACAGCAAAACCCCATCTCAAAAAATAAAAATAAATAAAATAAAATTGTAAAAAGCAATTAACTGTCAACTATTATTATGAAAATAATCTGAACCTTAAACCCTTTGAAAAGGTCATAAGGAGCCCAAGGGCTCCATACTACACTTTGAGAACATTTGCACAAAGTGAAGACATATTTAAAACTTTAAATATTTTTAGATTTTTAGATGTAAAGGCTTACATTTTTTTACCTTTTCTAGATTTACAAGAGAATAAAACAACTATGATACATTTCATTGAACTATATATAAACCTCAAATGATCTTATCCTAAAATTACAATAAAATGCTTTAAGAAAGCATTTTGGCAAAATAACAACTAAGCTAAACTTGGAATACATGTCATGTCGAATTTTTTTTTAATTGCAGCATAATACAAATAACACAAAATTTACCATTTTACCAATTTTAAAGTATGCAATTCAGTGACATCTCATAGTCATGCTGTACAACCACCACCATATCTAATTCCAGAACATTTTCATCACTCCAAAAAGAAATCCCATGCTCTGCCCCAAACAACTATTCATCTGCTTTCTGTTTCCATAGATTTGCCTATTCTGGGTATTTCATATAAATGGAACCATATAGGCCACGGGAAGTGGCTTACGCCTGTATTCCCAGCACTTTGGGAGGCCGAGGCAGGTAGATCACTTGAGATCAGGAATTTGAGACCAGCATGCTCTCTACTAAAAATACAAAAAAAAAAAAAAAATCAGCTGGGGCTGGGCATGGTGGCTCACGTCTGCAATCCCAGCACTTTGGGAGGCCGACGCGGGTGGATCACGAGGTCAAGAGATCAAGACCTTCCTGGCCAACATGGTGAAACATCGTCTCTACTAAAAATACAAAAATTAGCCGGGCGTTTGGCACACACCTGTGGTCCCAGCTACTCGGGAGGCTGAGATGGAAGAATCGCTTGAACCCAGGAGGAAGAGGTTGCAGTGAGCCGAGACTGCGCCACTGTGCTCCTGCCTGGCGACAGACAGAGCAAGACTCCACCTCAAAAAAAAAAAAAAATCAGCTGGGCATGGCAGCGGGTGCCTGTAACCCCAGCTACTCAGGAGGCTGAGGCATGAGAATCACTTGAGAGGTTGCAGAGAACTGATATCATGCCACTGCACTCCTACCTGCGCAACAAAGTGAGGCTCTGTCCCGAAAAAAGAAAAAAAAAGGAATCATAAAGTATATTGCCTGTTGTGTCTAGCTTCTTTCACTTAGCATGTTTTCAAGGTACACCTATATTATACATTTTCATGTTTATTGTACATGTTTTCAAGGTATATCTATACTGTACCATGTATTATTAGTTTCTTTTTATGGCTGAATCATATTCCACTATATGAATATACCACATTGTCCACTGATGCACAAAAGTTGATGGACATTTGGGTCGTTTCTACCTTTTGGTTATCGTAAATAATGCTGCTATGAACAATTACGTACATGTTTTTGTTTGAACACCTGTTTTCTTTTGGCATATAGCTAGGAATGGAATTGCTAATCCATATAACTCTGTATTTATCTAAGTGAGGAGCTGAAAAATTATTTTTACACAGCAGTGGCACCATGTTACATTCACATCAGCAATGTATGGAGGATTCCAGTTTTTTCACATCCTTACCAACACTTACTTTCCTTTTCTTAAAAAAAAAATAGTAGTCATACTAACGGTTGAAAGTGATTATCTCAGTTTTGATTTCCACTTCCATAATGACTAACAATTTTGAGTATCTATCTGTTCATGTACTTGTTGGCCATTTGGATATTTTCTTTGGAAAAATGCCTACTCATGTCTTTGCCCACTTTTTAATGACATTATCTTGCATTATGTGCAATGTTTTTTCATGTAAGTAGATGAGAGCGATTTAAGCCTATCATACACCTCTTCCTCTCATCTCTTCAAAGCTTAAAACAAATGACAAAGCCTCTAGATGATGGAAAGAGCGACTGAGAAATTAAGAGAGGTCATAATCAACTGGCAACAAAAGTACACATAATAACTTCATTTTTGTCTTAAATTATAAATTCCAGGCTTGGATCACAGATAATAATAATAGTCATTTCTTATATACTGTTTACTATTCAGTGAGGCACTGTGCTACCTGTTTTAGCAACCTCACAACAATCTTACAAGACAGGAACTGTGATCGACCCCATTCTACAGATGAGGAAACGGTGGCACGCAAGAGTTAAATAGCTGGCCTGTGGTTACACAGTTAGTAACTGTTATTCCCCATCAAATCTCAGGTTGAAATTTGGTCCCTGTTGTGGCAGTGTAGGGAGGTGGAGCTTAATGGGAGGTCTTTTCAGGTCATGGGGTGGATCCTTCATGAATAGATTAAGGTCCTCCCAACCAGTGAGCGAGTTCTCACTCTTAGGTCTCACAGGAGCTGGCTGTTGAGAACCTGCCACTTCTCTCACCACGTGACCTCTACACTCTCTAGCTCCCCTAAGCACAGCAGCGGCACCATGTTACATTCACACCAACGATGTCTGAGGATTCTAGTTTCTTCACATCCATATCACACTCAGGAGTCCACACTGAGTGGAAGCAACCTGAGGACCTCACCAGATGCCCAATCTTGACCTTCCTAGCCATCAGAATTGTGACCCAAATAAACCGTTTTTCTTTATAAATTACCCAGTCTCAGGTATTCTGTTACAGCAACTAAAGTGGGCTAAGACAATACCTGAACAGTGTGGCTCCAGAATCCCTTTGCTTAGGCTGCCTGCCTCTCAACCATGAAATAACAACCCTTGTCCGGCTGCCTCACTGAGGACTTTTTAAGAAAATGCTAGTAGCTACATCGCTGATAAATCACTTGCAAGTTCCAATCCCCACTGTCTACAAAATCTTTTAAGCAACTCTTGGTTTTAGAATTTGCTTTTAAATTGGGTTAGGTATGTCACAAAGAAGTAAGCCCATTATCAGATGGGTGAATGTCATTTTATCATCCTGATTCAGATCTTTTCTAATGTTTTTGAACCTGACAAAACAATATTTAGGACATTCTGACTAAAAGGCCTATTATCAAGAGCATCTGGATTACATCTTGACTGCAATCATAAAAGGTTGTTACAGTTGCCAGCAAAGCTAGGGCCTAACAGCCCGTCTAACTAAAGCCTATAATTTACACCATAATTTTTTAACAGTTAATGGTTTTGTAAACTGAATCTTAAAAAAAAATCTCATAAGAAGAAATCTAAAAGGTAATGTATCTCATAATAAAACCAGTATGAACACCATGCTACAGTTTACATATCTCATTTCTGAGCAGTAATTACAGGCATAACTTCCTGGTATATCCAGCAATTGCTACGACTGCCTGAAGAGTTATGAAACATTAGAATTTGAAGGAACTTCAGTACATATCCAAAACAGGGCTTTACAAATAATTCCTCCTCCTTCTAGAATTACAAGGTAGACTAATGTCTGAGATGTGTCTCTACTGATAAAAGCTCATTTATACCAAGTCTTATTTTATAATGTTATAATTGTAAGGTCTCTTAGGCTGACTGACAGCACCATGGATGCCATGGCGACCCCCATGACCTGCACGGTACACCTCTGGATGTCCTCCTGGAATTAGAAAATCTGAAGTGACTGGAAGACCATGAAAAGAGGAAGAATGAAGAATGATCAACCCTTGCAGCACCTAATTAACTTGAGACATTCTTCTATTGTTCCTTATTCCCACCTCAATTGATAAGGGAATTGGACTTTGTAACTGACCTTGGTCAACCTCCTGACTCCAGACCCTACCACCTCTTCCCAGCTTGCAAGAAACCATCTTAAACTGTAACTTCGGTAACTTTCGACTGCCTGCCTCAAACCTGTAAAACCAACTCCTATCCCACTGCCCTCTGCTGACTCTCTTTTCGGACTCAGCCTGCCTGAACTTGGGTGAATAAATAGCTGTGTTGCTCACACAAAGCCTGTTTGGGGGAATCTCTTCATTCAGTGCATGTGTTTTAACAGTAATACTGTTATTTATGTGGTAAATCAATAATTTTTTAAGTTTAGCTACTCACTATGCCTTTTATGTTTTCTTTTCCTTTTTGTTTTTTTCTTGAGACTGGGTCTCACTCTGTCGCCCAGGCTGGAATGCAATGGCATGATCTCAGATAACTGCAACCTCTGCCTCCCAGGTTTCTCCTGCCTCAGCCTCTGGAGTAGTTGGGATTACAGGCACGTGCCACCACGCCTGGTTAATTTTTGTATTTTCAGTGGAGATGGGGTTTCACCATGCTGACCAAGCTGGTCTCAAACTCCTGACCTCAGGTGATCCACCTGCCTCGACCTCCCAAAGTGCTGCAATTACAGGCATGAGCCACCACACCCAGTCATTATTATATTTTCATTACTACAAATGGCAGCAAATTTGAGATCCTCATCTGTAACATAAGGATCTTGCTATTTAGCTCACAAAACTGTAAAAAAACCCACAAATTTTAGATGACATATGTGAAAGACCTACAGAATCCCTGAAACATGACAGGTACTCAGTACTCATTCCTGTGTACATGCAGAAACATGTGTGGCATGAGGGGCAATGTGGGTCAAATAATACCAGAAAGCATATTCTATGTGAGCCAAGTATAACTCCAACTTGTCCTTTATCTAAAGGCTATTTAACTGATGAACTCAGCAGACTAAAACCCAGTACCTAGATAATCCCAAGAAAACTTCCTGATTAGGCAAATGGGTATCATTCAAATACTTGTATAACTAGGTACTCATAAAGCACTTATGTGGTACACCAAACAATAATCCAAGAAAATCGCTGTGCAATCATTTGAGTTGTGAGCTAAACTAGCCTTTTTTTTAAAAAATGGAACCCAATTTTTATTTGGTAAAACAACAACAAAAAACTATGATTATTCAGATTTGGGTATTTGGCACAGTGTCTCAAAAATAAAGCAAGTCTGATGCTGCAAGAAAAACAACTGACAGTACTCGCTGTTAATGATAAAATTTGAGTTTGGGTGAAAATTAGAATTTTGGAAAACCTGTTTCTGCCATTATAAGCTAAACTGATTCTCAGCATTTAAAGAATTTTCTAATAAGATGGGTGGTGATACTAAATGTGATTATGTGATATTATTTAATAAAATGTGTCAACATTTTAAGATCTATATAACTCAGTGACCCAATATTCTCCAAATGATCAATACGTGATGTTACAAAATCAAACAGGGGTAAAGTAGCCATTCAAAGTACAGAATGGATCAACAGATTTTATCATAACAGAGAAGAAAAGTTCATGTATATGACTTCAGACTCTTACTTAAGGATTGGTTAATCCTTAAGAAACTACCCAGTGTCAAGTTTTGGCACAGTATCACAAAATAACCACAATTTTTGAAAACATCACTAAAAGACTCCTGTTCTTTCCAACTACATATCTGTATAAGGCCAGATTTTCTTCAACTATTTCAACCAAAGTGTTTCACAATGAACTCACTACAGGAGCAGTTATGGAATTCAGCTGTCTTTTACTCAGTCAGACATGAAAGAGATCTGCAAAAAATGTAAAAAAAAGGGCCACTTTTCTCACTAAATTTGTTCTGTGAACAGTTTGCATAAAAATGTTATTTATGTTAACATGTAATGGGTTTATTATAGTTATTTTAAATATAAATTTCTTAGTTTTAATTTCTCATCTGGCAGAGTGATAGACAAAAATCCACATGAAGAAAAATTCCTTGGGGTCAGCAAGGGTTTTGATAACAAAAAGCTTGAGGTCCACCACCTTAGGAGATAAAAGCACAAGGAAAGATCTTACTGTGGGGGCAGCACATAACAAAGATTATTTTGGCAACATGGGTGTGTAAAAGGAAGTGGAACAGAGAAGCCAGACAAGCCATGAAGCAGCAACCATTAAGACCTAGTAAGGTGAAAAAATATATAAAGGCCTGGAATAAGACCACAGCAGAGGGGCTAGAAAGCTGTGAATTCAAACGATCTTTCAGAGGCTGAACTGACAGAATCAAGCAACTTCAGCATCAGACAGAATCCAGGCTGGGTGCAGTGGCTCACACCTCTAATCCCAGCACTTTGGGAGGCTGAGGCAGGAAGACTGCTTGAGCCCAGAAATTTGAGACCAGCCTGGGCAACATAGAGGGACTGTCATCTCCACAAAAAATTTTTTTAAATTAGCCAGGTGTGGTAATGCACACCTGTGGTCCTAGCCACTTGGGAGGCTGAGGTGAGAGGATTGCCTGAGCCTGGGAGGTTGAGGCTGCAGTTAGCCATGATCATGCCACCACACTCCAGCCTCAGTGACAAAGCAAGGCTGCTAACTTAGTCCATGAATAGCTTACATGACTAAATTATAACTCCTTCTTCATCTATCTAGCTTGAGGGCAGTCTATATAGACACAGTATACAAAAACACTATAGGCAGATTGAGTTCTAAAAATGTTCTCCAACACTAACTGGGTATCCTACCATTCATTTCAATTCTGATACTACTGCTGTTAGTGCAGATAAGACTGGGTCCCACAAGTCTTCCCCACTTCAGATGCAGCCTCAAGTCTTGCATATCCCCAGGCTAGCAGCACTTCTGCCGGTCTGACTACAAATTTAGGGGTTCCCATAACTCCACTTCAAGTTCAGTAACTGACCAGAATAACTCATCGAACATGCAAAAGCTCTACACAACTCAGGAACAGACAAACGGAAGCGATTCACAACACGAAGTATGGGGGAGGGGAGGTACAGAGCTTCCATGCCCTCTCCTCCTCTGTGCAGTACAGGCACCCACCTTTCTGCATAGCATGTGTTCACCAACCCAGAAGCTCTCCAAACCTCACAGTTTCAGGACTTTCATTTGCAATTTCATTACATAAGCATGATTAAGTATATCACTGACCACTTGACTGAACTCAATCTCCAGTCCCTATCTCTTCCCTGGAGCTGGTGGTGAGTGGAGGGCTGAAAGTTCCAACCCTCTAATCTAGCAGTTTGCTGATTGCTTCCTGCAAACCAGCCCACATTCGGAGGCTGTCCAGTCCCTCATCCCGAGAAGCCACTTCATTAGCATGAACTCAGATGAGATTCAAAAGGGCTTATCATGAATAACAAGACACTCCCACTGCCCAGGAAATTCCAGTTTTTGGAAGCTCTGTGCTACGAATCAGGAACAAAATGATATAAAACTATGCAATAAACTACACTGATACACAGTAAGTAATCAATAAATAACTGCTGAAACAACTAACAAAAGGATAAATAATAGAATCATTCACCAAGATGGGATATACAGAGGAAGAGGTTGGTAAGAACAACGGTGGCAAGTGAGGAATGTTCTAGACATGTTGAATTTTTAAGTGCCCAATGGATCCAGTAGGTACAGTCCTGAAGCCACTACTGTCAGGCAATGATGGACTGCAATACAATCATGGTCCCACAAGATAACACCACCATATTTTTACTGTACCTTTTCTATGTTTAGATATGTCTCAATACACAAATACTTACTACTGTATTAGGTATTACTCACTACTTACAGCTGCCTACAGTATTCACTATAGTAAACGCTGTAGGGCTTTGTAGCCTAGAAGCAATAGGCTATACCATATAACCTAGGTGCGTAGTAGGCTGTACCACCTAGGTTTGTCTAAGTAGTTGACCCTTGAATAACATGAGTTTTAACTGTGTGGTCCACTCATATTCAGATTTCCTTCTACCTTTGTCACCCCTGAGACAGCAAGACCAACCAACCCTTCCTTCTCTTCAGCCTACTCGAACTGAAGACAACGAAGATGAAGAATATTATGATGATCCACTTCCACTTAATGAACAGTAAATATATTTTTCTCCTCCTTATAATTTTCTTAATACTATTTTCCTTTCACTAGCTTACTTTATTGTAAGAATAGAGTATATAAGGCCTGGCGCAGTGGCTCATGCCTGTAATCCCAGCACTTTGGGAGACCAAAGTGGGCAGACCATCTGAGGTCAGGAGTTCAAGACCAGCCTGACCAACATGGAGAAACCCCATCTCTACTAAAAATACAAAATTAGCTGGGTGTGGTGGCACATGCCTGTAATCCCAACTACTTGGGAGGCTGAGGCAGGAGAATCGCTTGAACCCGGGAGGGTTCAAGCTATGAGCTGAGATCATGCCATTGCACTCCAATCTGAGCAACAAGAGTGAAACTATCTCAAAAAAAAAAAAAAATGTAGAGTATATAATACATACAGCATATAAAGTATGTATTCGTTGACTATGTTATCAGTAAGGATTCTGGTCAACAACAGATCATCAGCAGTTACATTTTTGGGGAGTCAAAAAGGTTATATATGGTTGATGATCAACAACAGATCATCAGCAGTTACATTTTTGGGGAGTCAAAAAGGTTATATATGGTTGTTTTAAGACAGAATCTGGCCAAGCGTGGTAGCTCAAGCTTGTAATCCCAGCACTTTGGGAGGCCAAGGCAGGCAGATCACCTGAAGTCAGGAGTTCAAGACCAGCCTGACCAACATGGAGAAACCCCATCTCTACTAAAAATACAAAAACTAGCTAGACATGGTGGCACATGCCTGTAATTCCAGCTATCTGAGAGCCTGAGGCAGGAGAATCACTTGAACCTAGGAGCAGAGGTTGTGGTGAGCCAAGATCGCGCCATTGCATTCCAGCCTGGGCAACAAGTGTGAAACTCTGTCTCAAAAAAAAAATAATAATCTGGCTCTGTCGCCCAGGCTGGAGTGCACTGGCACAATCATAGGTCACTGTAACCTCAAATTCCTGGGCTCAAGCAATCCTCCTGCCTCAGCCTCCCTAGTACCTGAGTCTCCAAGAGTACACCACCATGCCCAGCTAATTCTTAAAATTTGAATAGATATGGGAGTCTCACTTTGTTACCTAGGATGGTCTCAAACTCCAGGCCTCAAACAACCCCCTCACCTTGGCCTCCCGAAGTGCTGGGATTACAGCCAAGGGCCATTGAGTCCTGCCTATATATGTGGATTTAACTGTGTTGGATGGGGATCAATACCCCAACCCCTCCCTTGTTCAAAGACCAACCATACACTTTATGATGTTTGCACAATGACAAAATCACCTATCAGAACATCATCATTACAAGATGCAGGATTAGAACCCAGAAAAAAAGATACAGCTCCAGGTAGAGACAGATAATAGAGTGAAATGACTTTCATTGAAGACAATGAAAGGTCAAAAGAGGGTATAAAAGCCCTAGTAACATTTTAAGGATAAGAAGCCCTCAAGGGGGATTGGAAAGTTATAAGCAGGGAGGGAAGGAAGGAGGGAGGGAGGAAAGGAAGGAGGGAGGGAGGGAAGAAGGGAGGGAGGGAGGGAGGAAAGGAAGGAAGGAAGGAAGGAAATTAAAGGGTAACAAGCATTCATCGCTGTTTTGGAAGCTCTATGCCAATAAACAGATACAAGTTATGGTGGCTCATGCCTATTAATCTCAGCACTTTGGGAAGCTGAGACAGGAGAATTGCTTGAGCCCAGGAGTTCAAGACCAGCTCGGGCAATACAGCAAGACATCATCTCAAAAAAAAGAAAGAAATGCAAGTTAAAAATAAATTATAAATTCTAGGAATGAAAATGGTCTTTTATAAACATTATGGTCTATATGAAAAACCCAAGAGAATTTTTTAAAGAGCATAAAAGACTTAGAGGGTTGAGATTCTGTCTTGGTTCAAGGCTACATACCTAGAGCAATGCCAGGCACATACAGCGTGTGCTCAAACATTCACTGAACAATTAAACTCAGAACTTCCCAGTCACAGCCGGAAGCGGGCTCACAGCTGTAATCCCAGAACTTTGGGAGGCCAAAGACGGCAGATCATCTGAGGTCAGGAGTTTGAGATCGGACTGGCCAATATGGCAAAACCCCATCTCTACTGAAAATACAAAATTTTGCCAGGTGTAGTGACACACACCTGCAGTCCCAGCTACTCGGGAGACTGAGGCAGGAGAATCACTTGAATCA